>CM055118.1:242318712-243806241 GCA_029206835.1 Rana muscosa | reverse complement strand
GGATCAGTAAGAAGGGCTCTGGTCGGGCCAAGGGGGCCTTTCATGATTTCTTGCACCGGGGCTCTGAAGGTTCTAATTATGTCTCTGGCATGTACGCGTCTTAATTCCACTGTCCTGTATGTTGTGGTTTTGAAAGTGATTTTGAAAGTTTGCAAAGAGACTTCCGGTTCATGATTTTTAGACAACACTGCCAAGTAATTCCAGTCTAGATTACAGCTGCCCACTACTTTTTTAATTGTATTTTTTAACTTCACCTCCCTCTCCCTAGCTGCTCATTCTTATCTTTTTTTCACTACCCCACCACTATGTTTAGCCATGAATCTCCAATTCGCGTTCACACTGGACTGACTGTCACCCCTATGTGACAGCACTGGGCCAATCACTGAGCACCAGCACTATCACACAAGAAATAGGTGAATGATCCATGCTCCTCCATTGAAGTGCTGAGTATTTTCTTCGCTCTCAGCAGCTGAATATGGTGTTGCGCTCCAATTGTAAAAAAAGGTGAAAATAATAAAATATTATAGATGCAGATGGTATAATGAAAAAGATGAAAGATGTGTAATCTTGCAAATAAAGTGACTGGAAAAAAGAAAAAAAACACAGTCATGATATGTCCAACAGTAAACTAAATAAAAAGTGCAAACAATGCAAAAATAAGGTGACTGCAGTGAGTGAATAAAATTACTACATGAAGATGGTAAATGCAATATAACAAAGAATGGTGTTACGCTCAAAAGAAATAAAGTGGCTAAAATAGACCGACAATAAACATCGGAGGTAGGTGGAAAAAACAGTAATGCGGAGTGCAAACTAGCAAATAAAGTGACTGTAGTGTATAAATAATGAGGCAATAATAGATTAAAAAAAAACGGTGAACTGAATAAAAGTGCAAAATGCCGCAGATAAAGGTGACTGAAATGTGTGAATAAATCACATCATATAAATGGTATATAAAACTTCAGGAAAGTCCAAGTTTTGAAAAGTGCAAATAGTGCGACTGCAACTCAGTCCAAAGATGATGTAATCTAACCAGAAAAAAAAGGCAAAGTGCAGATCTGGTGCAGGGTGCTGGATAACATCAGCGGGTGGCAAAGTGACTTATGGTGAAGCTTCCGTGTATAGTAACACCCAGAGGTGTACTAACTAATTACCTTACAGCTGCAAGGTAAGCAGCATTGAATGTAACCAATGGGATCACTCGGGGGCAGAGGGGATGTCTCCTACCCGTCCTTCCAATATATGCGGTGCCTAGGGGGTTAAGGCTTCCTTCCAGGCTGGATAGACAGCAAGTTAAACGGCTCCAAGTGTATCACCAAGCAGGGTATAGAAACATAAGGGAGGCTCTTACAATGGTCGAGCCAAAAGTTCTGCCATATCTGGAAAGATGGGAAAGCGAATTTGGAATATCCTAATTCTTTGATGTAATGTCTGCATTCGTTTTCTTTTTTTGCACTTTTCAAAACTTGGACATTCCTGAAGTTTTATATACCATTTATATGATGTGATTTATTCACACATTTCAGTCACCTTTATCTGCGACATTTTGCACTTTTATTCAGTTCACTGTTTTATTTATCTATTATTTAATCCTCATTATTTATACACTGCAGTCACTTTATTTGCCAGTTACACTCTGCATTACTATTTTTTACACCTACCATCGATGTTTATTGTCGGTCTATTTATTTATTTTGAGCGTAACACCATTCTTTGTTATATTGCATTTACCATCTTCATGTTGTAATTTTATTCACTCACTGCAGTCATCTTATTTTTGCATTGTTTGCACTTTTTATTCAGTTTACTGTTGGACATATCATGACTGTGTTTTAGTATTTATTCCAGTCACTTAATTTTCAAGATTACACATCTCATCTTTTTCATTATACCATCTGCATGTATAATATTTTATTATTTACTTCATTTATTACAATTGGAGCGCAACACCACCTCTTGATTTTTTCCTTATCTTATTGTGGGTAGTGGTTGGCCCATACGGTAGTTACTGCACCTTTGACCTTTGCACATATAGTTTCCACTGTAGTGCAGGAATAACCACTCTACCCATCTCTGAATAGAGCATTAATTACCAGTAAGGTCCACTTATTTATTCACACCCCACCCCCAACCAGAATGCCAAACTGCTGTCGTTTTATATGTAGCGGACCCCTAAATTTAGGGGGTCGCTATGCCCAAATTTAAGGGACAGCCTGGGCTATAGTTTGGCCCTTGCTTTCTAATTTAGTGCTGGACTCTGCTCTGCTGTGGTGTTGTCTGGTGTGCGGTTCCCCTTTGGCCTGTGGGTGGCACTGTTGCCTAGGCCTAGGGTTGAACCTCAGGTGACACAGTGGCGTGATTGGATGTCCTCTCTCGTCTGCCGTGCAGTGGGCGGGGCCTCACCTGCTGTGCATGCTGGGATGGGGTATATAAGGGGCAGACGCCATTTTTAGGAAGGAGAGCTCGGGGAGGAGTACCCGGGGGAGTGTGCTCCTTGAGGGTGCGTGGACTGGCCGGAGAGTCTCAGGCACCTTTGTCCTGAGGATGTGACGTTCCAGGTAGGCCCAGATTGACTGGGTCTACAATCAGCACATTGGAGTCCCAGGGTGCCCAGGTGAGGGTACCCGCTCTGACCAAGAGGAAGCCAGGGGAGGATCGGTCCCACAGAGTAGACGAGTGATAGTAGGTTGCTGTCTCGGGAAAGGCCTGGTGACCTGTCAGAGGGAAGAATTCCTTGCTCAACAAAGTTAACCCTGTAGAGTGCCCATTGGCATCGTCTGTTCTCCGAATCCTACAGAAGGTTAAGGGAAGTTCTGGATTCAGGAATAACAGGATTCTGCCTCTATAGAGGATCTCCTGAACCCGTCCCCGGAGGGGACAAAGTGATAGTACTCTTCGAGCTCCACTCCGGCTGCTAGACTGTGAGAGGGATCTATCCGGGTGAGCTAAACCCACTCGGGATCGAGTGGCGATGAGTGACTTGGGTGTTGTGTGCCTGAATCTACCTCCTATCTTCGCTAGCTTCTTTCTTTCTTAAATTTCCCGTTAACTGAAACAAAAGGAAAATAAACTCTTTGTTGAAGTTAAAGTCGTGTGGACATTGGCCTTCTTGGGGGAAGAATATAGACTTTTCCCTATGATCTAGGGATGAGAACAAGTGGAAAGAGGTAACTCGCTGCAGGACCCAAATCTGTTAACACCGCCTGACCTCTGATAAGGAGGACACGGGCTTGTGGCATGGTGTGTCCTGCCCCCGCAGGTGAAGGTAAGCGGGGGCAAAAAGGATAGGTGCGCTACATATATAAAAAAAACTGTGGGAGCAAAAGATTAGTGAACATATTTACCTAACACTAGCTTCTGTACAGCATGGATGCCGTTACCATCCTTCCTGGTGAGATCCTGGAGAATATGCTGTGTAGTCCACGTCTCAGGAGACAAACCTTCAACAAAGGGAAGGATTACCTTTAATTTGGAGTGCTTAGTGTACTCTTAGTACTGCCGGAAGGATAGTGACATCACCCTTGTGTAGGAAAGCAGAGTAAGGTAAGTAGATTTACTAACTTTTTTTTCCCCACAGGCTTTTTTTTTATTTTACTTTGTTTTGGCATATGGGGAGGGGCGTGAATAAATAACCAGACCTTGTAAGGTCTACAAGCAAGGACCAAACAATGCAATGTGTTTAGGAAATCTCGAGGAAAAGATGATGAGCTTTGGGCTTTCAGATGCCCACCAAAGAAAATTGTTAAACTTGCACTTGATCAATCCAATGTGATTTATTTAAATCCTCCACAGGCAGGGCAGAAGGTCTACAGATTGTCTATACAATCTCTATTTCTTTATTGTCCATTGAAGGAAATTCTTGGCTTTATGGGTTATATGCAGCTGACTTCAAGAGGTAGACTCAAGGGCAGCCCCATAACTCTGTCAGGCAGGAACAAAAGGAAGTTTCTGGACAGCCGCACTCTGAACAATAGCTATGACTAATGACTAAGCTATGGTGCAAAACGCGTTGGCTGCACAGGTCCTTTTTGTTTGCTGTGACTTGTAGTGCTGTTTTTAATTCAATAAAGGCAACCATTGTTCAGAGTGCGGCTGTCCAGAAACATCCTTTTGTTCCTGCCTTGCTGAATGCATTGCCTGCACCTGTGCTATCTGCACGGTGGATTTTCATCAAGGTTCCCACCTAGAGTGGCCACATCCTCTTTCCCATAACTCTGTCCCTAATGGTTATGCCTCAGTTTTTTGCCAGTGCACTAGGAGATTGAGGGGTTGATATACTAAAAGCAAATGGACTGTGCAAAGTGAAGCTTAGTAAATGAGGTAAACCTTTACTTTGCAAAGAATACCCAATCACATGCAAGGGAAATAAATAAAAAAATGCATTTTTGTTTGCACATGATTGGATGATGGAAGTCAGCAGAGCTTTTGCTCAATTACTAAGCTCTGGAGCGAGGGAACTTCCTTCACTATGTAAATTTAAATTACACAGTGAAGGAAGTTCCCCGCTCAAGCCAATGACGTAGGCGGGTCCGACATACCGAGGGTGCGGACCTGATGGGGAACTGCTCTCACTTTGGTAATACATGTATAGACCCGCCCCTTCTCATGTTCTGCATCTGGTCCGCTGAGCGGACCTGATGGGGAACTTTAGAAGGGGCGGGTCTATACATTTAAAATACTGAGAGGGAGTTCCCCATCAGGTCTGCTCAGGCACAACCAATGAAGGACAGCGCTGGACATCGGGATCGCCGCGGGACACTGGATTTCACCGCTGGAATGTTTTTTTTTTTTTTTTTTTAAATAAAGGACTTTTTCAAGGTGTTTGTGTGTTTTTTTAAACATTTTTTTACGCTTTCTTCGTGAAATGGTAGGGGTACAATGTACCCCTTACCAATTCACATAGGGGGGGGCGGGATCTGGCTGTCCCCTTTGTTAAAAGGGTCTTCCAGATTCCGATAAGCCCCCCGCCCGCAGACCCCCACAACCACCGGGCAAGGGTTGTGGGGATGAGGCCCTTGTCCCCATCAACATAGGGACATCCTCCCTATGTTGAGGGCATGTGGCCTGGTACGGTTCAGGAGGGAGGGGGGGCCGCTCTCTCGTCCCCCCCTTTTTCCCTGCGGCCGGCCAGGTTGCGTGCTCGGATAAGGGGTCTGGTATGGATTTTTAGGGGGACTCCACGCCATTTTTTTTTAAATTTGGGGTGGAGTTCCCCTTAAAATCCATGCCAGATCTGAAGGGCCTGGAATGGATATTTGGGGGAACCCCACGTCAATTTTTTTTTAAATTTGCGGCGGGGTTCCCCTTAATATCCATTCCAGACCTGAAGGGCCTGGTAATTGAATTCTGGGGAACCCCCACGCTTTTTTTTTTTTTTTTATCAATGACTTGTATGTATTGCCGGGAGTCAGTTTTAAATGACTTTTTTTCTTTCAAAAATGAAATTTTTTGCAGGGACAGTTCTAAGCACGGGAAACATGCGCCACTTTACATACATATCATACACACCCCCCAGGTACGAAATTTAAAGGAATATTTCACTTTTATTTTTTCATTTTAAGCATTATTAAAATCACTGCTCCCGAAAAAACTGCCGTTTTTAAAACTTCTTTTTGCATTGATACATGTCCCCTGGGGCAGGACCCGGGTCCCCAAACACTTTTTAGGACAATAACTTGCATATAAGCCTTTATAATTAGCACTTTAGATTTCTCCCATAGATTTTTCGAATTTGCCGAGAACACCCCAATTTGTTCGCTGGTCGGCGAACGGGCGAACAGGCAATGTTCGAGTCGAACATGAGTTCGACTCGAACTCGAAGCTCATCCCTACTCTGGAGCAACTGCACTTGCAGAGTGCAACTGCACTTTGCAAAGTGCACAATCTATTTGACTTTAGTAAATCAACCGCTGAATGCATTTTCCTCGGCTTGGCTGACAAAAAAAAAAAAAAAATCTCCCTAATGTTTTCCTTTATTTTTTATTTTTCTTCTACATCAAAAATATTGCTATAATTGTCTTTGTACAGCATATACCTGGATCAGCTTTTCTTTGACATAGCCGTGGCGGCGTACCCAGACCCTGCTGGACCGAAGATTGCAGAGCCTGTCTGTAATGTGACCTTTTGGCACTGGGCTCTGCCTGTGGTGCTTTCTCGACCCTTATTAGCAGCAGTGTGCTCTCCAGCTCTAGGGATGTGGCACAGCCTTTCTTGTCACCATGGGCGTCCGCTCCAGAGGGCAAAGAGGGTCATTTGCCCCCCCTGGAATTGAGAAGGTGTTGGGCAAGGTGGCAGTGTCCTACACCCTCCGCCGCACTTACACCCATTTCCAGCCCCGCACAGATCTGCACCGCAGCACATGTACTCCCTCCCCCCCCCGTGCTCACCACACCTCCCCGTCGCCTCTTTAAGGCGGCCGCGTCTCGTGGTTCGGCAGCGCTGGCTGGGCGGTGCCTTGCGCTGCCACCCCGATTGGCACCGGCTCTTCTCGTTCTCCCAGGCACAGGCTGGCTTCGCCCCTGGCCCTTGGACTGTGCAGCGCGCCCAGGGAGAGAAAAAGAAAAAGAGCCGGGGGGAGATGGTGGAGCGGAGGGTGTCTCGAGTCGGTGGTGGTAGTACCTCGGGGGCCTGGCCTCCTGCGGGGCAGCCTGCTGCACACACCCGCTGGACCTGCTGAAGGCGAGAAGGAAGGAGAGCCTGGCTGTGTGTGCAGTATGGAGGGAGGAGGAGATGTCCTACAATACATGTGTGTGTGTGACTGCAGAGAAATTACATCATAGGACACGTCATACATATGGTCAGTGTGGTCAGTGTGTAGTGTAGTGGTCAGAGTGTAGTGTGTGTAGTGTGTGTAGTGCCCAGAGGTGCAGGGTGCTACTGTGTAATGTAAAGGGGTGCAGGGTGCTGTGTAATGTAAAGGGGGCCAGTGATGCAGGGGTAATATAAAGGGGTCCAGAGCTGTGGGGTGCTGTGTAATGTAAAGGGGTCCAGAGGTGCAGTTGTGGAGAGGGGGTACACAGTAGTGACAAAGAGATATTTAAAGTTGCAGGGGGCACAGTGGGGTGTTTTTACATTTTAACGTGGGGGGGTCGCTTTTAACCCCCGCTAGCGGTCGAAGAAAGGGTAAAATGCGACTGTGTGTCACCGCTGCCGAATCGCCCCCCCCCCCTGAAAAAATTCCAGCGGAAGCCCATGGTTGTCACCCAATCTCTGATGACTTACTCTTTTAGTTATAGAGAAACCCAAACCGCAAACCCTATTGAAGTCTATGGGACCCGTACTTGAAAAAGTCCCCATTTTGAAGGCTTATATTCAAGTTATTGGAAATAAAAGGGGTATGGGGGCCTGGGTACTGCCCTGGGGGACATGTACCAATGCAAAAAAACTTCTAAAAAATATAATTTTTTTAAAGGAGCAGTGATTTTAATGATGCTTAAAGTGAAACAGTAAAAATGAAAAATTCATTTAAATATAGTGCCTGGGGGTCCCCTTAGTCTGCCTGTAAATTAGCGCATCTGTAATGCGTACAGAACCTGCTGCAGCAAAACTGACACTTATGAAAAAAAAAAAATGACATTTAATTTTTTTTCCCTGCAAGCTTTCTTTATTTGGACAAGCTGGAATTTAGACTCTGGGCATGTGGGTGGCAGGGAGTGTATTTTTATTTTTTTGATGCAGCAGAGAAATTTGCCTGCTATACTCTACAGCTGGTGGTGTGCTGCTGGCAGACATGTTACAAGGACCTGTTACATCATTTGCTTTACCATCATCCCTGTCAGTGGAGGCTGCTGAGAGGTCATGAGATATAGCAGGGGTAGACCTGAAAGGTGAGGAGGAGAAGAATTGTGGTGGGAGGTTAAATCCCTTGCCAAGCATGTGGTACCCAAATAGCTGTTGTTTTTGCCATGCTTGATTTGCTTGCGGCAGAGATTGCAAGTTGCAACAGTGCGATCAGCTGCACATGTGCTAAAAAAGGTCCAGACAGCTGAGCTGTGGGAAGTGGGTCGGGAGATAACAGCTCCACAATGTGATGGAATAGGATGGCTGCTCTATACTCTTCCATGATGGCTGCCTCTGGGGGACATCCTGCCTCACTGGGGTGGCTTCCCCCCATCACTTTCCTCCTCTGCTCTTTCCGGCACTCAAGTCACGTCAGTGACCTCCTCATCATCATCCCCTCCATCCTCATCATCACTGGAGCCAACTTGGCAATACACTGCTGCTGGGGGAGCATGACTGCCAATTTGTTGTTTATCAGTGTTCTTCCCTCTCTGTAGGCTCATGTTACTTCCTTCCTCTACCTCAGAACCCACATCAGAATCAAGTAATTGCTGTGCATCCTCAAGAAGCAAGTGGCTGATGCTGTGTTCACAAAATTCAGCTGACTCCTCCATGCATGATGCTGGGGCTATGGCAGGAGAAGCTGTGGACAAGGAGGAAGAATACGCCGCTCTGGCAGCTGCAGTGGACTGTGCACTAATCTCAGGTTGGTTCATCGAGGATGAGGATGGTTTAGTAAACCAGGCCAACACCTCTACATGCTGTGGCTGGATAGCACGGGTAACATCACTAAACAAGATAAATGTGCCCACATCCACCTTTGCCTGTGGACACAGACGCTGCTGGCCCCCTCATAGTGGCATGCGAACGTCTGCCTCTCTTTGTTGGCTTCCCAGACATGATGGAGGGGTGGGCTTATTACCAAATTGAATAGAAACATGGAAATGTGTGATTGGATGCACTTTATTGAATGAAAAATAGGGTTTGGTTCGCTTTAATTTCAGGACTGACGCTGACAGAAATGTAAAATCTATAAAACAAATTAAAAGGGGGAACACCAGTGTCGCAGTCAGAAAAACTGCGGCTGACGATTAAAAAAAAAATAGAGGCAGTCAGGGGACAAAAAACAAAAACAAGCAGCAACCAAAGAAAAAAGAGGTATACAGCACTAAATGTTATGTAATGCTGTGTTAACCCACTTAGCGGTATTCCCGAGTCAGGCTCAGGGTGAGGTTTTCATACCAAGAGCGGTAACCCCGAGCCAGACTCGGGCTGCATCGCAGTATCCAGGGAGAGTTACTTACCTTGTTCCCTGGATCCTGGGATGTCTCCCCGCAGTGTGTGAGAGCCGTGTCTTGCTCGATTCACACCGCCGAGTGCCGAGCTCCGTTCCCTGCGACGTTGCGGCGCACGGGGGCGGAGTTCGGCGCCAAATTCAAAAAGTCAAAAAGACAGTATAGATACAGTATACTGTAATCTTACTGATTACAGTACTGTATCAAATAATTACACATCCCCTTTGTCCCTAGTGGTCTGTCCAGTGACCTGCATGCAGTTTTATATTATAAAAACTGTTCTTTCTGCCTGGAAACTGGAGATTGTCCATAGCAACCAAAAAGTGTCCCTTTACGTCAAAAGTGGTTTTAGACCAGCTAGAAAACAGCGAGAAAGAATTAGAATCCCATTGATAAAGTCTTGAATGACGAAACATGTCTGGGCGTGGTCTGCACAGTAACTTTTTGTGACTCCTGAATGTAACTATCACCGCCGAGGCTAACATGGCTCTGACCGAGGAAGAGAGCAGGCAAGTGGAGGGTGAGATCTGCTGGTTATTTTGGGTCCATCGTGACCGCAATCCCTAGCACGCCACTGCAAGTCTCCTTCATTCATGATTGATACTTTTTGTTTGAAGTGCCTGTTTGAATTTTGAGTAATGTGAGTACATTGGTTTAGGATTTGTGTGCAGTTTTAAATAAATTGGTTTTACTTACTTCACCATTGGAAGCACTTAATTTTTTACATGTGGATTGGATTCTCTTGTAAAACACCGGTGGATTTGCCTATTAACCCTGGTGGGTTATCAAGCTATTATGCCGAACATGAGAGTGTGAGGCATATCTTTTTGGTGAGTTTTCTCCTTTGGGAGTGGATTTACAGACACGAGTGGTGCGGTGGAAGATAATAATTAAGCTTTCAAGATTAAGAACATATGTTGGCAGTTTTTGAGTTTAATCACTTGAACTTTTTTCAATTTATGGACATCTTTTTATGAATGTTTTTTTTTTTTCACCCATTTTTTTTCATCTATTGCTTGATTTCACGTTTTTGGACACATTATATATATATATTTTAATTTTTATATTGCTCTTGTATATGTTTACTTTCACGTGGTGACTTATGTTTATATACACATTATATTATCATTGATTTGTATAACACTTTTAGGACTGTTTGTTGCAAACAGAGCGCTACAATACCACATTTTCAATCTTTAAGTAGCAGCTTTAGGATATTTGTTTTCTTTCCATCTAGGCGCAGTGGTGGTTTGGGAAGTCTATTAGGGGGTGTATACAGCTTTTTTTACCAGTTTTTAAATAAATTAGAATCACTCGCAGAATTGAGCGGGAAATTCGTCATCAAACACTAAATCTAATGACAGCGACAATTCTGCAACTGAGCAAATTTCAGTGTTTTTGATTTGATTACATTATTGAATAATTTTTATTATAATTACATTACTATTTGTTATAATTATTTATAGTTATTTATTATATTATTGTAGCGATACCTCTATGTCTCTCCTCAGACAGTATGGGCAGCTGATTTCTTTCTCTTGGGTCCTGCAGTGAGTTACCTCTCTCCGTTGGAGTCTTCACCCTAGTGTGTAGGAAGAAGTCTATTTTCTTTCTTTACTCTAAGAAGGCCAATGTCCACACAGTAGGTTAAACCCCAATAAAAAGGTTTATTTTTATACGTTGCTTGAGGAACTTGACAGGAAAGTTAAAATGAGAGAATATGAACAGAGAGGTAGGTTGAGGCACTCAACCATTAAGCAACACTGAGTGGGTTTTACTCACCCGGATAGTACCTTTCACAGTGGTCCTAGCAGCCTACTTGCGATTTCCCTGGGATACAATCAAGAGATCCTCTACCTCAGAATCCTTAAGTCCCAAACTTCTTGGCCTAGTAACAATAAGAACTTAGGTGCCAATGGGGCACGTTACCAGACTTTTGGCGGATAGGAATCCTTCCCTCTGTCAGGTAGCCAGGCCTCTCCCAAGACAGCGAATCTTTCACTAATCCCCTTGGGACCGATCCTCCCCTGGCTTCCTCTCCTTCAGAGCGGGTCACCCCTCACTTGGGTACCCTGGGACTCCTCTTCGGGTGTAAGCCTCAGCCAAAGGTGCTGGGCCTACTTACAGCGATGCAGCCTCAGGCTAAAGGTGCCTGAGACTGAAACACAAGCACGCACCCCTGGCCTGGAGTGCCGGGAGGCGCAAACTGCTCCCTCTTCTCCTCTCTCCTCCCTCCTACAGAATAAACGCGTCTGCCCCTTTTGTAACCTCTCCCAGCATGCACAGCGGGCCGCCCACGCCCACTGCACAGCTGCCGAGAGAGGACACCCAATGGTGTTGCGATACTCCCTGTGGTTCCACCTGAGCCGGAGATGACAGCGCCACCTACAGGCAACAAGGAACACTGCAGCCAGGCAATATCACACCAGAGCAGAATCAAGTTTTAAGGAAATTAACAGTCTGAGCCCAACTATTGGCTCAGACCATCCCTTAAATTTGAATGTAGCGCACCAACCCCAGACTTTACCTGCTTTTCTCTTCTTGGCTCCTCCGCAGGAAAGACTGAGGCACACCGCACCACAAGCCCTATCCCTCCTGGATGGGGAGGTTGAGCAATGTTAGATTTCTCGGGCCTGCCTGCAGTTGGTGTTAGACTCCTCTTGAGCTGATCTTGTTTCTGCGGTAGCCAGAAACAAGTCCTTTAGTTCTCCCCAGTAAAACGACTGTCCACACCAACTCAGAGTCCAACTCAATATTTATTTATGAGAACAATAAATAGTCTCTGTGAGAGCAGACAGGTTGGGACAAGAACAGTTCAGATAAGGTGGGAAGAGGTCCAGGCACAAACTTAGCGTTGATTTGGGGAGCACTGTTCTGATTAGCACGAACAGCTTGGTGCACAGTCACTGCCACTGACTTGGTGAATAGTTGTAGTCACTGCCACTGACTTAGTGAATAGTTGTAGTCACTGCCACTGACTTGGTGAATAGTTGTAGTCACTGCCACTGACCTGGTGTGCGTAGAGTCACTGCCACTATGACCTACAGAACATGCACTTTTCCTTCCTTGAATAGTTAGGCCTCTGTAGGGAGAAAACATCCCTCCGGAGAGTTACCAGAGGCCCCTTCTTTCACCACGACTCTGCGCTGGGTCTTCAGAAAGGGTCACCTCCCTGGCCTCCTCGATTCTGGATACGGGTCCCCTCGCGAGGCGGATCCCTGGGAGCCCTCGATCCCTCGCGGAACCCAGCCGAAGATTGCTGGGTCCCTGGCCTTCTCAAAAGTACCTCACCCCCAGACCTAAAGTGTCTGGGGATGGAACAGCAGTTCAGTCTCCGGGGCTAGGAGCACCCGGAGACCATCCTCACACACACCCAGGCCAAGAGCACCTGGGTGTCACGAACAGCAGCCCCCAGGCTGAAGGTGCCTGGGGCTCGGACCTCGACCGGAAGATGTCTGCCCCTTTTATACCCTCTCCCGGCAGACACGGCAGGTTCCCCGCCCTGCCGTACTACTGCTGCGAGGGGACACAAAAAGGCACAGCCCTCCAATCTTGGTTCAACCCCGGCCTATGGCGACAGCGCCACCTATAGGCCGCAGGGAACTGGACACCATTGATATCCTCCACGAGCCAAAATGGTCCACAAACCCTAACAATTAGCGTACTTGAGACTTTTTACCACTCAGATACTTCCCCTAAATATAACACCCGCTACATAAACATAGCGCCCCCTAAATTGGGGAGGGCACTACATTATAATTGATGATTTTATGTTTCAAACTTTATCATACCCGGGATGTCTACTAGACTCTTGTTTGGACACGTTTAAGTAAGTAATTACTAAGAATTGCAGGCCTACAATACATAACACCAAATCGCTTTTGGTACAAAATTCCAGACAGAATCATACTGCCAGGGAGGTTAAACACTGCACTACACTATACTGACACACTACACCATACTGACACACTATACTCACTCTACACTAGGGATGAGCCGAACACCCCCGGGTTCGGTTCGCACCAGAACCTTCGAACGGACCGAAAGTTCGCGCGAATTTTCGAACCCTATTCGTTATAATGGACGCGAACGTTCGAAATCAAAATTGCTAATTACAACGGCCAATATGCATGTTAATGTCATAAAACAGGTTTGGGGACCCGGGTCCTGCCCCAGGGGACATATATCAATGCAAAAAGAAATTTTAAAAACTAAAGTTTTTTCGGGAGCAGTCATTTTAATGATGCATAAAGTGAAAAAAAAAAAAGTGAAATTTTCCTTTAAATATGGTACCTGGGGGGTGTCTAAAGTATGCCTGTGAAGTGGCATGTGTTTCCCGTGTTTAGAACTGTCCTTGCACAAAATGACATTTGTAAAGGAAAAAAAGAAGCCATTTAAAACCACTTGCGGCTTTAATGTCATGTCTTGTCCTGGCCGCCATATGGCTGAAAATCCTTGAGAAAAATGGCATGGCTACCCCATCACCCCCCCCCCCCCCCACCCCAGCCCCTTTGGGTCTTGTATGGATACTAAGGGGGACCCCGCACCCAAAATAAAACCCTATACCTACAACCCTATATACTCTGAACAGCAGTATATAGGTGGTGCAAACAAGACATGGACTGTAGGTTTGTTCTTAAGTAGAATCTGAACAGGTACATTATGAAGTGTAGCTACATCCCAAAAAAATCAATTTTTAAGCTTTTTGGAGAACATAGGGAGGGGTTATCACCCCTGTAACATTTGCTGTCTTTGCACATCTGTTCAGAACATGTCACCTCACTTTCCGTCCCAATGACAAATGTTTTTGGAAAAGTGGGGTTTTAATTGAAACAAGGATTGGTGATAAAGCATCAGTAGAGAGGAGATACCTTTTTCCCAAATTAAATCTAACAGGATAGAATTTTCCTTCCTAGGGGTAGATTTCCTCTCACTTCCTGTTTTCTCTTGCCGTTTGCAAGTAGGAGTCGTTTGTAAGTTGGATGTTTGAAAGTAGGGGCCTGCCGTATATACTCTGCAGAAATTTGCCCTATTAGATGTTGGTGTAGCCACAAGACTGGTGGGCACAGGAATGGGCCCTGCTGTGAGTTAATAGATCAAGATTTGTACTTGCATGCACCTGTTGAACCGGGCAGAAAAATTGGGCCTTTGGTGGTGGTGGTGGTGGTGGTGGACGGTGTTGCCACAAGACTGTAAGCCCTCACAGTTACTCTTGGTGGGTGCAGGAATGGGCCCTGCTGTGAGTTATTAGATCAAGATTTGTAATTGCATGCACCTGTTGAACAGGGCAGAAAAATTGGGCCTTTGGTGGTGGTGGTGGTGGTGGACGGTGTTGCCACAAGACTGTAGGCCCTCATAGTTACTCTTGGTGGGCGCAGGAATGGGCCCTGCTGTGAACTATTAGATCAAGATTTGTAATTACACGCCCCTGTTAAACAGGGGCTGAAAAATTGTGCCTTAGGCATTGGTGCTGGTGCCACAACACTGCAACCCCTCACAGATACTGTACTTGGAGCACAGCAGTCACACCTGTTGCGAAGCATCTTTTTAAAAAATTGTAATTACACGCCCCTGTTATACAGGGGCTGAAAAATTGTGCCTTAGGCACTGGTGCTGGTGCCACAATACTGCAACCCCTCACAGATACTGTACTCTGAGCACAGCAATGAGACCTGTTGCAAAGCATTGCCTAAAAATTGTAATTACACGCCCCAACAGGGGCTGAAAAATTGTGCCTTAGGCACTGGTGCTGGTGCCACAACACTGCAACCCCTCACAGATACTGTACTCTGAGCACAGCAGTCACACCTGTTGCGAAGCATCTTTTTAAAAAATTGTAATTACACGCCCCTGTTATACAGGGGCTGAAAAATTGTGCCTTAGGCACTGGTGTGGTGGCATGGATCATTGAGGAGGAGGAAGAGGATAGTCAGTGAACATAACAGGACAGTCACTCAGCATCAGCATAGGCAGTCTTGAAGGGATGTGACATTATAAATTATTCCGTTATATCCGCTTCAGGTGTCTGGTAGCTGGTGGTGATCCAAGACTGATTCATTTTTATGAAGGTCAGTCGATCAACCGAGTCGGTGGACAGGCGCACCCTATGATCGGTGACAAATCCTCCAGCAGCACTGAATGTGCGTTCGGAAAGAACGCTGGATGCAGGACAGGCCAGTAGCTCAATTGCATACTGTGCAAGCTCTGGCCAGTGATCCATCCTCAGGACCCAGTAAGCCAGAGGATTTTCGGTGGGAAAGGTGTCCAAGTCTGACCTTGCCCCTAGGTATTCCTGCACCATGTATATCAGACGCTGGCGATGGTTGCTGGAACCGATCATACCTTGGGGCTGCGGACTAAAAAATTGTCTGAACGCATCGGTCAGACGTCCACCTTCCCCACCGCTCCTTCTGCTACTGACTGAAGCCTCAGCAACTCGTCGTCCAGGACCAGGAGTTTGTAACCTCCCAGTTTCTGGGAACGCGTTGCACAGACCTTTCTGCAAGGCCTCCCTGAGATGTCTCATCCTCTGCTCCCTCTGCGACGGCAAGATAAGGTCCGCAACCTTACCCTTGTACCGTGGATCAAGGAGAGTGGCCAGCCAGTAATGGTCACTCTCCTTGATCCGAAGAACACGAGGATCCTTCCGCAGGCTTTGCAGGATCAGGGAGGCCATGCAGCGTAGGTTAGCTGAGGCATTCGGTCCGGAGTCTTCTGGGTCACTGAGGATGACATGATCGCCAGCCACCTCCTCCCAGCCACGTACAAGTCCACTGGTTTGTTGGGACTGTACATCATCCCTAAAAGACTGCTGCTGCTGATGCTGAGTGCCAGGCTCCACCTCCATGCTCACACAATCCTCCTCCTCCTCCTCCTCCTCGTCCTGTGTGATGGGTGGGACAGAAGGAACATTGTCTGGATAAAGGGGGCCTTGAGAGACAAGGAAGTCCTCCTCTTCCTGCCTCTGTTCTGCCTCAAGTGCCCTGTCCATTATCCCACGCAGCGTATGCTCCAACAGGTGGACAAGAGGTACAGTGTCACTGATGCATGCACTGTCACTGCTCACCATCCTCGTGGCCTCCTCAAATGGTGAGAGGACAGTGCATGCATCCCTGATCATGCTCCACTGGCGTGGGGAAAAAAATCCAAGCTCCCCTGACCCTGTCCTGGTGCCGTAGTCGCAAAGGTACTCATTGATGGCCCTCTGCTGCGTGTGCAGTCGCTGCAGCATGGCCAACGTTGAGTTCCACCTGGTGGGCATGTCACATATTAGGCGGTTCTTGGGCAGGTTCAGCTCCTTTTGCAGCTCAGTCAGCCGAGCACTGGCATTATAAGATCGGCGGAAATGCACACAGACTTTACTGGCCTGCCTCAGGACATCCTGTAAGCCTGGGAACCTGCCCAAGAACCGCTGCACCACCAGGTTGAGGACGTGAGCCATACAGGGCACATGGGTGAGCTGCCCCTGTCGCAGGGCGGAGAGGAGGTTGGTGCCATTATCAGAAACGACCATTCCTGGCTTAAGCTGGCGTGGCGTCAACCACCTCTCGGCCTGCCCCTGCAGAGCTGCCAGAACCTCTGGCCCAGTGTGGCTCCTGTCCCCCAAACACACCAGCGCAAGCACGGCATGGCATCTTTTTGCCTGCGTACTCGCGTAGCCCCTTGTACGCCTACGGAGCACCGCTGGTTCCGAGGACAGAGCACTCGAAGAGGACATGGAGGAAGAAGAAGAGGAGGGGGTGGAGGAGAGAGGTGTGTCACAACCAGTAGTAGCATTTTGGAGGCGTGGTGGCGGAACAACCTCCAACACTACTGCACCTTGTCCTGCATCCCTCCCAGCTGCCAATAGAGTGACCCAATGGGCCGTGAAAGAAAGATAACGTCCCTGTCCATGCCTGCTGGACCATGAGTCAGCGGTAATATGCACCTTACCGCTGACCGCCCTGTCCAGCGAGGCATGGACATTGCCTTCCACATGCCAGTAGAGAGACGGAATCGCCTTCCGTGAGAAAAAGTGGCGTTTGGGAACCTGCCACTGAGGAACCGCACATTGAACAAACTCACGGAAGGGGGCCGAGTCTATCAACTGAAAAGGCAGCAGTTGAAGTGCTAGCAATTTAGCCAAGCTAGCATTCAACCGCTGGGCATGTGGATGGCTGGGAGTATACTTCTTTCGACGGTCCAGCAGCTGGGGCAGGGAAATTTGCCTGCTACAATCGGACGTCGGTGTACTGCAAGTACTTGGTTGTGACACACCTAATTCTACACCTTCAGTCCTCTCAGAGCAGCTTTCAGAGAGGACTGAAGATATAGTGGGGATGGAGATCCCAGCTGATGAGGAGCAAGGAGAGGTCCGCTTTGTTCTTTGGTGTGGGTCTTTTATGTGTGCTTGCCAACGAGCTGCATGGCAGGTCGACATATGTCTGCTCATGCTTGTGGTGCCCAAGCGGCTGATGTTTTGGCCACGCGAGATACGCTTGAGACAAATATTGCAAATAGCAGTGGTGCGATCTGATGCACTCGTCTCAAAAAAGGCCCACACCAAAGAACTTTTGTGATAACGTGCAGAGGCAGCGCCCTGCACAGGCGGAGCTCTGCGGTGTGGTACAGTTGCTGTGCTGGCCTCTAGCTGGCCTCCAGGGGGCATCCTGCCTCGTTGGACATGTGACGCTGCATCCTCCTCCTCCTCCTCCTCTCTCCCTTCAGGCACCCACGTGGAGTCAGTGACCTCATCATCCCCTCCCTCTTCACCACTAGAGCAAACCTGGCAGTAAGCTGCAGCTGGTGGAACACTACTGCCAGATTGCTGTCCTTCAGCATCCCCTCTCTCTGCGCGCACACTACTGACTTCCTCAAGCTGGGTATCATCATCCGAGCCTTCGAATCGTTGGGCATCCTCCTGGAGCATGTACCCAACACTGTGCTCAAACAGTTCGGGGGACTCCTCAGGAGGACATGGTGGGTCTAGGGAAGGGGTGGCTGATGATGCCATTGAGTACGCGTTGGCAGCTGCTCTGCCAGTACCCTGAGCCTGGGTGAGAGAGGATGAGGAGGATGAGGAGGGCTTGGTCATCCATTCTACCAAGCCTTCGGCATGATGCGGCTCCACATGTCCAGCTGCCGAAAACAAAGACAAGCGTGTCCCATGGCCACGTGCTGATGACGATGCACGACCACGTCCACGGCCAGCACTGTTGTCTCTAGAAACAGAGCCTGCCTGCCCTGTGTTCTTGCCTCGGCACGCTCTGCCTCTCCTTGGCGGTCTTCCAGCCATTGTAGTCGGTAGTGTATATAGTATAAAAAATAGAACTCCTATGTGTGCTCACAACACACTGTAGGTCCTATGGGTGCTGACACTAACACACTATAGGTACTATGTGTGCTGCTGACAAGAAAATATAGGAGCTCTGTTTGCTGCCACTAACACACTAGAAGTCCTATGGGTGCTGCTGAGAAGAAAATATAGGAGCTCTGTTTGCTGCCACTAACACACTAGAAGTCCTATGGGTGCTGCTGAGAAGAAAATATAGGAGCTCTGTGTGATGCCACTAACACACTAGAAGTCCTATGGGTGCTGCTGAGAAGAAAATATAGGAGCTCTGTGTGATGCCACTAACACACTAGAAGTCCTATGGGTGCTGCTGAGAAGAAAATATAGGAGCTCTGTTTGCTGCCACTAACACACTAGAAGTCCTATGGGTGCTGCTGAGAAGAAAATATAGGAGCTCTGTTTGCTGCCACTAACACACTAGAAGTCCTATGGGTGCTGCTGAGAAGAAAATATAGGAGCTCTGTTTGCTGCCACTAACACACTAGAAGTCCTATGGGTGCTGCTGAGAAGAAAATATAGGAGCTCTGTGTGATGCCACTAACACACTAGAAGTCCTATGGGTGCTGCTGAGAAGAAAATATAGGAGCTCTGTGTGATGCCACTAACACACTAGAAGTCCTATGGGTGCTGCTGAGAAGAAAATATAGGAGCTCTGTTTGCTGCCGCTAACACACTAGAAGTCCTATGGGTGCTGCTGAGAAGAAAATATAGGAGCTCTGTTTGCTGCCACTAACACACTAGAAGTCCTATGGGTGCTGCTGAGAAGAAAATATAGGAGCTCTGTGTGATGCCACTAACACACTAGAAGTCCTATGGGTGCTGCTGAGAAGAAAATATAGGAGCTCTGTTTGCTGCCACTAACACACTAGAAGTCCTATGGGTGCTGCTGAGAAGAAAATATAGGAGCTCTGTTTGCTGCCACTAACACACTAGAAGTCCTATGGGTGCTGCTGAGAAGAAAATATAGGAGCTCTGTTTGCTGCCACTAACACACTAGAAGTCCTATGGGTGCTGCTGAGAAGAAAATATAGGAGCTCTGTGTGATGCCACTAACACACTAGAAGTCCTATGGGTGCTGCTGAGAAGAAAATATAGGAGCTCTGTGTGATGCCACTAACACACTAGAAGTCCTATGGGTGCTGCTGAGAAGAAAATATAGGAGCTCTGTGTGATGCCACTAACACACTAGAAGTCCTATGGGTGCTGCTGAGAAGAAAATATAGGAGCTCTGTTTGCTGCCACTAACACACTAGAAGTCCTATGGGTGCTGCTGAGAAGAAAATATAGGAGCTCTGTTTGCTGCCACCAACACACTAGAAGTCCTATGGGTGCTGCTGAGAAGAAAATATAGGAGCTCTGTGTGATGCCACTAACACACTAGAAGTCCTATGGGTGCTGCTGAGAAGAAAATATAGGAGCTCTGTTTGCTGCCACTAACACACTAGAAGTCCTATGGGTGCTGCTGAGAAGAAAATATAGGAGCTCTGTTTGCTGCCACTAACACACTAGAAGTCCTATGGGTGCTGCTGAGAAGAAAATATAGGAGCTCTGTGTGCTGCCACTAACACACTAGAAGTCCTATGGGTGCTGCTGAGAAGAAAATATAGGAGCTCTGTGTGATGCCACTAACACACTAGAAGTCCTATGGGTGCTGCTGAGAAGAAAATATAGGAACTCTGTGTGATGCCACTAACACACTAGAAGTCCTATGGGTGCTGCTGAGAAGAAAATATAGGAGCTCTGTTTGCTGCCACTAACACACTAGAAGTCCTATGGGTGCTGCTGAGAAGAAAATATAGGAGCTCTGTGTGATGCCACTAACACACTAGAAGTCCTATGGGTGCTGCTGAGAAGAAAATATAGGAGCTCTGTTTGCTGCCACTAACACACTAGAAGTCCTATGGGTGCTGCTGAGAAGAAAATATAGGAGCTCTGTTTGCTGCCACTAACACACTAGAAGTCCTATGGGTGCTGCTGAGAAGAAAATATAGGAGCTCTGTTTGCTGCCACTAACACACTAGAAGTCCTATGGGTGCTGCTGAGAAGAAAATATAGGAGCTCTGTGTGATGCCACTAACACACTAGAAGTCCTATGGGTGCTGCTGAGAAGAAAATATAGGAGCTCTGTGTGATGCCACTAACACACTAGAAGTCCTATGGGTGCTGCTGAGAAGAAAATATAGGAGCTCTGTGTGATGCCACTAACACACTAGAAGTCCTATGGGTGCTGCTGAGAAGAAAATATAGGAGCTCTGTTTGCTGCCACTAACACACTAGAAGTCCTATGGGTGCTGCTGAGAAGAAAATATAGGAGCTCTGTTTGCTGCCACCAACACACTAGAAGTCCTATGGGTGCTGCTGAGAAGAAAATATAGGAGCTCTGTGTGATGCCACTAACACACTAGAAGTCCTATGGGTGCTGCTGAGAAGAAAATATAGGAGCTCTGTTTGCTGCCACTAACACACTAGAAGTCCTATGGGTGCTGCTGAGAAGAAAATATAGGAGCTCTGTTTGCTGCCACTAACACACTAGAAGTCCTATGGGTGCTGCTGAGAAGAAAATATAGGAGCTCTGTGTGATGCCACTAACACACTAGAAGTCCTATGGGTGCTGCTGAGAAGAAAATATAGGAGCTCTGTTTGCTGCCACTAACACACTAGAAGTCCTATGGGTGCTGCTGAGAAGAAAATATAGGAGCTCTGTGTGATGCCACTAACACACTAGAAGTCCTATGGGTGCTGCTGAGAAGAAAATATAGGAACTCTGTGTGATGCCACTAACACACTAGAAGTCCTATGGGTGCTGCTGAGAAGAAAATATAGGAGCTCTGTTTGCTGCCACTAACACACTAGAAGTCCTATGGGTGCTGCTGAGAAGAAAATATAGGAGCTCTGTGTGATGCCACTAACACACTAGAAGTCCTATGGGTGCTGCTGAGATGAAAATATAGGAACTCTGTGTGATGCCACTAACACATTAGAAGTCCTATGGGTGCTGCTGAGAAGAAAATATAGGAGCTCTGTTTGCTGCCACTAACACACTAGAAGTCCTATGGGTGCTGCTGAGAAGAAAATATAGGAGCTCTGTTTGCTGCCACTAACACACTAGAAGTCCTATGGGTGCTGCTGAGAAGAAAATATAGGAGCTCTGTGTGATGCCACTAACACACTAGAAGTCCTATGGGTGCTGCTGAGAAGAAAATATAGGAGCTCTGTTTGCTGCCACTAACACACTAGAAGTCCTATGGGTGCTGCTGAGAAGAAAATATAGGAGCTCTGTGTGATGCCACTAACACACTAGAAGTCCTATGGGTGCTGCTGAGAAGAAAATATAGGAGCTCTGTTTGCTGCCACTAACACACTAGAAGTCCTATGGGTGCTGCTGAGAAGAAAATATAGGAGCTCTGTTTGCTGCCACTAACACACTAGAAGTCCTATGGGTGCTGCTGAGAAGAAAATATAGGAGCTCTGTTTGCTGCCACTAACACACTAGAAGTCCTATGGGTGCTGCTGAGAAGAAAATATAGGAGCTCTGTGTGATGCCACTAACACACTAGAAGTCCTATGGGTGGTGCTGAGAAGAAAATATAGGAGCTCTGTTTGCTGCCACTAACACACTAGAAGTCCTATGGGTGCTGCTGAGAAGAAAATATAGGAGCTCTGTTTGCTGCCACTAACACACTAGAAGTCCTATGGGTGCTGTTGGGGTGCAATGCTGTGCTAACAGCACTGCGGTTGGTACTACTGCAATACTGTACTAACAGTAAGCACGCACCAGACTAATCCCCAGCAGCAGCTAATAACACACTAACTGTGCAATCAGCAGCAATGAACGATCAATGACTTAGGTAGCAATGGTTTAGCAAAGAAATAGCCAATGGTTTAGCAAAGAAGAGCAAATCTTTCAGTATCAAGCAAAGACAGAATCAGCAGACTAATCTCTCCTAAAGCCGGAACTCATGTGACCGGGGCCGATGGCGTGGCGGCCTTTTAAATGGTGGGGCGTGTACTAAAGCCCCTGAGCTGTAATTGGCTACAGGCGTCCTGCCTGTAGCCAATTATTGCTCTCCGAGTTTCGGGCGCTGTGATTGGCCAAGCATGCGGGGTCACAGTGCATGCTTGGCCAATCATCAGCCAGCAATGCACTGCGCCGGCCGCGCCGGCCGCAATGCATTGCGGGGCCGCTCGCATCACACGAATGTGATGCGAACGGCCCAAATAGTTCTGGGCTCGACGAGCGAGCGAACGCCCGATGCTCGATTCGAACATGGGTTCGAATCGAGCACCGGGCCCATCCCTACTCTACACTAACACTGTGCACTCACACAAGTGAACACACAAACTTGCTAGTAGCAAACTGAGCCCTGCTCTATCTATCTCCAATCCAACAACACACTGCAAAAGCTTCCTAGCGTTATATGCAAAACACATAATAGTAGAAGTGCTAGGTATAAACATTATATAAAGTGTGGTTATACAGTATAGAAGCTAAAATGGCGATTATGGATTTGTTTGAGAATACCATGCTACCATGTGCTTATCTCAGGTATTATAAGGAAAACATGTTTGTGCAAGTACTATGAGGAAAACATACCAAAGAGGAAAGAAGAGCATGGTACTCTCACCACTCTGCAGCTGGGCTTGTGTGACTTTTTTGATAAGACACACTATAAAAAGAGGATGTTAAACTGTATTGAATCAGAGCTGCTTTGACGGCCTTATGTGTGTATGCTCTACGTAATTACGAATAAACCATAATTTGGAATTCTCTCAGCCTTATGCCGTGTACACACGATCATTTTTCCCGTCGGGAAAAATTAATTTTTTTTTTTTCGCCGAGAAAAACGATCGTCTGTGGGCTTTATGCCGTTTTTCTCATTGAGAAAAACGGCAGGAAAAACGACGAGAAAAATTAGAACATGTTCTAAATTTTCTCATCGTTTTTTCCATCATTTTTTTCCGCGGCAGTTTTCCCATAGGGAGACAATGCCGCGGAGCCCACAGACGGTCGTTTTTCTCGTCAAAGAAAAAAATGACGGGAAAAACGGTTGTGTGTGGGGGAACATGCCGTTCCCTCGTTTTTCATTTTTTTTCATGCCGTGATTCACGGCGGTGTTTTCACCGCCGTGAATCACGATCGTGTGTACGCGGCATGAAGGTTGATTCCTATTGAGACAAGAATATCTCTATTCACTATGAGCACTGAGTGCAGGGCTTTGAAAAGGGAGATACAGGTGCCCTGGGTGCACTGTAGTCATGGGTGAAAAGGTGGTGACCAGACATCCCCGGTTTCAGGGGACAGTCCCCGGATTGAGGACACTGTCCCCGGACCAAGTCTGTCCCCAGTTTTGTCCCCGGATTGGATTTGAACAGGGGCCATGGGGCAATTTCAAAAACAAATAAAAATTCTGAATTACACACCCACGCTCCTACTAGCTTAGGGGGGTGTATTTTTTTCCATTATCTTTCCCCCTTTCTGATGATCATGTGCTGGTCGGAGAGGAGGCAATATTTCTTCAGTTTCGGGTGCCCATTCAGCTCCGGTCACATTTTCTTCTGCCTTGGCTCAAGTTCCGGCCAGCCGCCTGCCTATCTCCTTGCCTTCCCAAGTGGAGTGATCTTCCTCCGCTCCCCACAAGTAGTACATGGGGCCCGGAGAGGCTGTGAGGCGGGCGGCGGCGACGGGCAGAGAGTCGCTGTTTGCCGCCATTACTAGTAAAAAAAAAAAAATGTCCCCGGATTTCATTTTAAAAATCTGGTCACCTTACCTGGTAGGCTACACCCTATGTGATTCCCATCTGTTGCCACATGTCTGGATGCTGAGGCACCCGCTTCATGATCTCACTGCAGAGAGGGAGAGCCTCCTATAGTGTGCAGAGAGGTACTAGAACTGGCTTCATACAGCAAGAAATGTAAGACATGTGGAAGAACTCTGTACATAGCATACTTCTAAACTCGTACATTGTATGTAGTGCACACCTTAAAGTGGTTGTAAAGTCAGAAGTTTTTTTTTATCTTAATGCAATCTATGCATTAAGATAAAAAACCTTCTGTGTGCAGCATCCCCCCCTGACCAACCTGATACTTACCTGAGCCCCATCTTGATCCAGGGATGTTGTACTCTCCCTCCTGATTGGCTGAGACAGCAGCGCAGCGCCATTTGCTCCCGCTGCTGTCATCTAAAGTCAGTGAGCCAATAAGGAGAGACGGGGTGGGGCCGAACCAAGGCTCCATGTCTGAATGGACATACAGAGCAGCGCCTCGGCTCGGGTGCCCCTATAGCAAGCTGCTTACTGTGGGTGCAGGAGTTAGGAGCCAGGAGAGCCGGTGAGGGACCCGAGAAGAGGAGGGTCTGTGTTGCTCTGTGCAAACCCACTGCACAGAGCAGGTAAGTATAACATGTTTGTTATTTTTAATTTAAAAAAAAAACTGTGAGTTTACAATCACTTTAAGGGCTCATGTACACAGGGCAGTTAAAAATCTTTTTTGAGCGCTGGAAACTGACAGCTGGAAACAGAAAGTTAAAAAACATCAGTTTTACAGCTTTTGCATACAAATGTGAGTTTAACAGTAGGGATGAGCTTCGCGTTCAAGTCGAACTCATGTTCGACTCGAACAACGCCTGTTCGCCCGTTCGCCGAACAACGAACAATTTGGGGTGTTCGCGGGAAATTCGAAAAGTCTATGGGAGAAATCTAAAGTGCTAATTATAAAGGCTTATATGCAAGTTATTGTCCTAAAAAGTGTTTGGGGACCTGGGTCCTGCCCCAGGGGACATGTAGCAATGCACAAAAAAGTTTTAAAAAAGGCAGTTTTTTTAGGAGCAGTGATTTTAATAATGCTTAAAGTGAAACAATAAAAGTGAAATATTCCTTTAAGTTTCGTACCTGGGGGGTGTGTATGATATGCATGTAAAGTCGCGCATGTTTCCCGTGCGTAGAACTGTCCCTGCACAAAGTGTAATTTTTGAAGGAAAAAAAGTCATTTAAAACTCACTCGCGGCTATTAATGAATTGTCGGCTTTTATCAATACATAGAAAAGTCATTGATAAAAAAGAAAAAAAAGCATGGGGGTTCCCCCAAATTCAATTACCAGGCCCTTCAGGTCTGGAATGGATATAAAGGGGAACCCTGCCGCAAATTTAAAAAAAAATGGCGTGCGGTTCCCCCTAAATATCCATACCAGGCCCTTCAGATCTGGCATGGATTTTAACCTTCCTAGCGGTATTCCCGAGTCTGGCTCGGGGTTAAATTTCAGCACCAAAAGCGGTAACCCCGAGCCAGACTCGGGCTGCATCGCAGTGATCCAGGCAGAGTTACTTACCTTGTCCCCTGGATCCTGCGATGCCTCTCCGCTGTGTGATCGAGCTGTCTCCTCGCTCGATTCACACACTTCCGAGTGCCGCCTGAGCTCCGTTCCCTGCGACGTTACGACGCACGGGGATGGAGATCCGCGCCAAATTCAAAAAAGTTAAAACACAGTATACATACAGTACACTGTAATCTTACAGATTACAGTACTGTATAAAATAATTACACACCCCCATTGTCCCTAGTGGTCTGCCCAGTGTCCTGCATGCACTTTTATATAATAAAAACTTTTCTTTCTGCCTAGAGACTGGAGATTGTCCATAGCAACCAAAAAGTGTCCCTTTATGTCAAAAGTGGTTTTAGACCAGCTAGAAAACAGCGATAATAAATTAGAATCACTCGCAGAATTAAGCGAAAGCGATTTGTGGGGAAATTCGTCATCAAACACTGAAAAACACTTTTATTATTATTATTATTATTATATTATTTGTTATAATTATTTTATAGTTATTTATTTTATTATAATGTATAATTTTGTTTTTTGAACTTTATCATACCTGGGATGTCTACTAGACTCTGGTTTGGACAGATTTAAGTGAGTTATTCCTAAGAATTACAGGCCTGCAATATAAAACGCCAAATTTCCATGCAGAATAATGGTACCGCTTTCAGCACCTAAAATCTGACAGAATCATACCGCCAGGGAGGTTAAGGGGAACTCCACCCCAAATTTAAAAAAAAATCCATACCAGACCCTTATCCGAGCACGCAACCTGGCCGGCCGCAGGGGAAGAGGGGGGGACGAGAGAGCGGCCCCCCCTCCCTCCTGAACCGTACCAGGCCACATGCCCTCAACATGGGGAGAAGGGGCGGGTCTATTCATGTATTACACAGCGAACGAAGTTCCCCATCAGGTCCGCCCCCTCGGTATGTCCGACCCCGCCTACGTCATTGGCCTGAGCGGTGAACTTCCTTCACTGTGTAATTCAAATTTACACAGTGAAGGAAGTTTCCTGCTCAGGCCAATGACGTAGGCAGGGTCTGACATACCGAGGGGGTGGACCTGATGGGGAACTTTGTTCGCTGTGTAATACATGTATAGACCCGCCCCTTCTCATGTTCCACATCAGGTCCTCAGCCTTACACCTAGTCATTGGCTGAGTGGACCTGATGGGGAACTTGAGAAGGGGCGGGTCTATACATGTATTACAAAGTGCGAGAAGTTCCCCATCAGGTCCGCCCCCTCGGTATGTCAGACCCCGCTTACGTCATTGGCCTGAGCGGGAAACTTCCTTCACTGTGTAAATTTTAATTACACAGTGAAGGAAGTTCACCGCTCAGGTCAATGATGTAGGCGGGGTCGGACATACCGAGGGGGCGGACCTGATGGGGAACTTCGTTCGCTGTGTAATACATGAATAGACCCGCCCCTTCTCGCGTTCCGCATCTGGTCCGCTGAGTGGACCTGATGGGGAACTTTAGAAGGGGCGGGTCTATACATTTAAAACACTGCGGAGGAAGTTCCCCATCAGGTCCGCTCAGGCACAACCAATGACGGACAGCGCTGGACATCGGGATCGCCGCGGGACACTGGATTTCATCGCTGGAATGTTTTTTTTTTTTTTTTTTTTTTTTTAATAAAGGACTTTTTCAAGGTGTTTGTGTGTTTTTATTTACATTTTTTTACACTTTCTTCGTGAAATGGTAGGGGTACAATGTACTCCTTACCAATTCACATAGGGGGGGCTGGGATCTGGGGGTCCCCTTTGTTAAAGGGGTCTTCCAGATTCCGATAAGCTCCCTGCCCGCAGACCCCCACAACCACCGGGCAAGGGTTGTGGGGATGAGGCCCTTGTCCCCATCAACATGGGGACATCCTCCCTATGTTGAGGGCATGTGGCCTGGTACGGTTCAGGAGGGAGGGGGGGCCGCTCTCTCGTCCCCCCCTCTTCCCCTGCGGCCGGCCAGGTTGTGTGCTCGGATAAGGGTCTGGTATGGATTTTTGGGGGGACTCCGCGACATTTTTTTTAAAATTTGGGGTGGAGTTCCCCTTAAAATCCATGCCAGATCTGAAGGGCCTGGTATGGATATTTAGGGGGAATCGCACGCGATTTTTTTTTTAATTTGCGGCGGGGTTCCCCTTAATATCCATTCCAGACCTGAAGGGTCTGGTAATTGAATTTGGGGGAACCCCCACGCTTTTTTTTTTTTTTTTATCAATGACTTTTCTATGTATTGATAAAAGCCGACAATTCATTAATAGCCGCGAGTGAGTTTTAAATGACTTTTTTTTCTTAAAAAATGACACTTTGTGCAGGGACAGTTCTAAGCACGGGAAACATGCGCGACTTTACATGCATATCATACACACCCCCCAGGTACGAAATTTAAAGGAAAATTTCACTTTTATTTTTTAATTTTAAGCATTATTAAAATCACAGCTCCCGTAAAAACGTCTATTTTTTAAACCTTTTTTTGCATTGATACATGTCCCCTGGGGCAGGACCCGGGTCCCCAAACACTTTTTAGGACAATAAATTGCATATTAGCCTTTATAATTAGCACTTTAGATTTCGAACGTTCGAGTCCATTGTATTTAATAGGGTTCTAAAGTTCACACGAACATTCTGTCTGTTCGCAGGTTCTGGTGCGAACCGAACAGGGGGGTGTTCGGCTCATCCATGTTTAGCAGCAGTTATGAGCATTTGAGGTTGGAAGCGTTTTTTAAAGATAACCTCAGGAGACCTTCCCAAATGCCCACAATGCATGAAAAACAAGTAAATTATTAACTATTTCAGCCATCATGTGAGAGAAGAGAGAGCAACAGCAGAGAGAGCAGTGTGCTTGTAGATAGATAGCTGTCTTATTTTTTGTGTTTTCACTATGGATCCCATCATGAGCATGAGTGAGGAAATGCTCCTGTTACCGCAGTTACAAGTATTTGGTTTTTAAAATGCCAGTAAGCGACAGTTCTGAACGCAATTTTTCTGCTTTAAAAAAAATGCCAGTAACCTCAACTGCCCCTAAACTACTATAAACGACTGAGTGTACATGTTGTGGTAGTGTGGTACCCCACCAGTGTAGTGACCCAGAATTCTCAACTGGACAGGTTGAGGGGCTCCAGGGAGTTTATAATGCACAGAGGAAACTGGCATTTCAGTCTCCTCATTCTTTAATAAAGTCCACTTTGGGACCTGGAGCCCGGGGATTTCTTAGAGATCCGGGTGGGATGAAATCCTCAGTCCTGGGTCCAGATTTTGAGATTTACCAGCACACTGACTGGTCAGGTGTGTGCTGGCCTATTTGTAGACACCTGACCATGGTTCTGGGCTCCACCCTCCCGAGGAGACCAGGCTTGCAAGGGAGAACCCAGAGTGTGCAGGTGTCCACTGAAGTAGCTAGAGAAGCTGGAAAAGCTAGAGAGTGCAGGCTGCACTGTGAAACCCAGAGACCTGAGTCTGAGGTTGCTGACAGGAGTCAGGAAAGCTCCATGCGGGAGCCTGAGCAGTGGTGCTGCTGCTGAAGAGAGCCAGGCGGCTCGGTATTTTCATAGCACTTACGCATGTGTGAGCCAGGAGGCTGAACATACTACCATTTTATGTTGATGGTGAAAACCCCCTGCGAGGGAAACCACATTTGTTTTCATTTCTGGAACTTTGTTTGATTTTCTTTAATAAAAGTGGGCCAACAAGCCCTCAAAAGGAAACATTTGTGTGGGACTGTTCTCGCTAGCGGATGCTACACTTGAGCTAAACAACCCCCAACATTACAAGTGGTGGCTCGAATGCTGGCAGAACTGGAGATCCCTGGAAAAGTAAGTTCATCTGTTATATGAACTGTGTTTGTGTGCATGAGACAGCACAATCTGTGTGCAGTTGAGGAAAGCTTGCATGAAGTGAAAAGCAACTTGCTTTAAAGTGACAGTGCTATATTTTTGCTGGACAGCGCAAAAGTTTGCTGGAGTGACTGCAAAGATGATGCAAGGGTTTGAGCCTGCTGGAGAGTATTGCAGACAGTTTTTTGCTACTCCAACTCCAGTTAAAAAGGAAGTGCATGTGGTTGCCCCTGGTAACGCTAGTACAAACAGGCCAGCTATCAATGGGCAAAGGCCTAAGTTTGAAAGAGGATGCAATTGGGGAAGCCCTGTTAAGGCTCTGAAGCAAGAGCGCTGTGTGCGGTGCAGAGAGTGGGGGCATGTTGTCTCCAAGTGCCCTTTGTCTCAGTCTCCAAGACAAGGTGACGTGGCCAGACAAAGGTCTGCAACAATGTTTGGGAAGCCTGATTTGAGTCCCAGGAGTGTCCAAAGGCTGATCAGAAGTTCGAGAGGTATGTGGTTGCCCGTAACAACGGCGGTAATGTCAAGTCTGCGGACCACGTGAGAAACGTATTGCCGACAGAGGATCGTGGCAAGTTGAAAGCAACAATGCTCCAAGGATCGCAAAGTCGCGTTTGGGAGAGTCAGCAAAGTACAGCTGGAAGAGTGCCTTAGCAACGAGAGATTGGGTGTTAACCGGAAGGAGGAGCTACAGTGGAGATGTGGACCGGCGTCCCACTAAAGATATGTGCAGAAATGTACCATGCCTGGAATGTGGTCAACTTGGGCATGGAATTTTTTCTTGTCCCAGGTTATGGAACATGGCTGGAGATATGGCTACTGGGCAGAAGTCTTTGTCAGCAAGCCCAGGTTCCTGTTTAAAAATGTTTTCAGTCACCTCTGGCAACAGTGAGGAAGTACCTGTTGTGCCTGCAGGGGGTGCTATGGAGTCAGAAATGGCTGCTGCAGTTTCATCCCGTGGCCACCAGGGAGAGTTGCCCAGTGACAGTGCAACAAAGGATAGACAACACACTCAAGTGAACATGGCAACCCCTGGTACAGTGATGGGTAAGACTGTTGCGGATAAATGCATTCAAGAGACTGGCTATGCGACTGTGCACATTGGAGTGGAAGTGACCCCAAATGGGAGATCCACTGTCTGTGTAGAAAAGGACTTGCCTCGCTGCAGTGCCCTGTCCAGTGGGGAGGCAAGTGGTAAACTTGATTATGACAATGTGATGGGTAAAACTGCTAATATTGTGTTGGCTGAAGTTGATGGTCCAGTTGCTAATGGGCTAGTGCAGCTCACTAGAGATAAAAATGTTGATGTGAGTGCAGTTAGAGATGTGCTATCTCCCCTAGCAACTGAGACAAAGGCTACAGAGGTGTCCCTAGAAACCCCCAGGGAGCTCTGCGTTTTGGAGCCGGAGGTTGCCTGGGACAGCTATGGTGCCGTTCTAAGGGATAAGACGGTACCTGAACCTGGTGATAACAAAATGGTTAATGCTAAAATGGAAATGTTTGAAAACACTCATGGAAATAGGTTATTGCAGTCTGGCAATGACAGGTGTGAAGGTGTTCATGCGTTTAATGAAGCACCATCAGAGCAAGGTGGTGAGAGTGTGGTATTGCAGCCTGCTCTGGTTAAAAATGTATTTCCACAGTCTGATTTGAACAAAAGTAACATGTGCAATGTGTCTGTTGCTGAGCCATTCTGTACCTCTGGGTCTCTTTGTGCAGTTGGAGCCGTACTGTGTGGTACCTCTGGGGGCCCAGAGATAACAGACTGGGACAGGTGGGCAAAAGACCTGTTGGCTTTGTTGAAAAAGGCCTCTGTTGGTAAAAGTGGAGCAGACACGATTTCTGCAGTGCCAGATGAAGGACCTGCAGAGCAACTTATATGCAATGATGCACTTGCTGCTGCAGATGATGTTGCTCTTGAGATGGAAGCGCCAAGTAAGGGCGAATGCACAGAGGAGGTCATGTCTGTGATCCACAAAGGGCCTAATGATGTGGTAATGGTTGATGCCGTGCCAAATGAGCTGGTGTTGGTGGAAGTGGCAGATGGCACAGCAATAAATGAAGTGATTGTAGTCACAGGTTCAAATGTTGTTTTATGCGATGATGGTCAGTGGTCAGGACAGTTGCAGGCAGAGGATCTCATGCCAGTGGGGTTTGTGTATAGTGAAGCTGCCGTAGACAACCACTCTGCTGGGTGCAGTTCCTCTCCAGACACTGCCCTGCCAAACATGGGTGAAATGAAATATGACAAACGCATTAATATTTCTGACAATGATGAAAAATGCAGCTCATTGGCAATTTTTGATGGTTTGGCTACCATGGGTGACAAAAATGATGGCAGACCTGATGGTCAAGGTGATGCGGTTGCTGCTAATCCCAAAAAATGTGTGGAGATAAATGGTGTGACTGACTTAGAGGTAAAAGGTACAGCAGAATTAGGCCCCCTACAGGTTCAGGAGGGTAATTCTGGGGAAGGTTTCCTGAGGTTTGAGGAACTTCTAGGATCTGAGAAGGATCCTGGTAAACAATGGTCGGAAGGAAATAGCCCAAAGCGCAGCAAGGTATCACATAACTTAGAAACCTCAGAGTGGCAAGACAGTCAGGATGTCCTTCAGAGGGAGACTAAGACGAGGCTGCAGTCTTATGAGGATGTTAGTGATGAAACTGACAGAATGAAGCATTCAATGTACATGGGGAAACAAGTGACGCTAAGTTTGGAGAGTAAGGGATTGCCCGTACATAGAGCTCGAAGAGGGACCAGTGTCGCCCCAATAAAAGAGCCCCCGCTTATCACTAAACAAGTGTTTAAAAATCTGATCCCTTCCAAATTAAATAAAGGGAAAAGGGGTGGTCTATCGGAAAATGAGGGAGCCCTTGGTAAGCTCAATGGTATCGGACCCTTAAAACTCAGAAATCAACCTTGGGTGCAAAAAGGTACCAAGAGTAGTAAACTCCCTACAGATAAGATGGCTAGTGTAGGTCCAAGGGAAATAGAAAGGCATCGCTTTTGGAAGCGTGCACGCAAAAAGATATGGGAGTGTCTTTGCAGAGCCCGAGTAAATGTAGCAGGGGGATGTGGAGAAAGTCGCCTGATGGGACAAGATTTGGCCCATGTGGGTGGTAGCTGGCATGGTCATGTCAAAGTGAGGAGGTTGGACTGGTGTGTTCCGCCCTCTGGGTCGAAACAAGGGGGTGGGGTATGTGGTAGTGTGGTACCCCACCAGTGTAGTGACCCAGAATTCTCAACTGGACAGGTTGAGGGGCTCCAGGGAGTTTATAATGCACAGAGGAAACTGGCATTTCAGTCTCCTCATTCTTTAACCACTTGACCACTGGGCACTTAAACCCCCTTAATAACCAGACCAATTTTCAGCTTTCGGTGCTCTCACATTTTGAATGACAATTACTCAGTCATACAACACTGTACCCATATGAATTTTTTGTCCTTTTTTTCACACAAATAGAGCTTTCTTTTGGTGGTATTTAATCACTGTTGGGTTTTTTATTTTTTGCGCTATAAGAGAAAAAAGACTGAAAATTTTGTAAAAAAATGTTTTTTTTTTCGTTTCTGTTATAAAATTTTGCAAATTACTATTTTTTCTTCATAAATTTTGGCCAAAATTTATACTGCTACATATCTTTGGTAAAAATAAGTACAAATTGGTGGATATTATTTGGTCTTTGTGAAAGTTATAGAGTCCACAAGCTATGGTGCCAATATCTGAAAATTGATCACACCTGAAGTACTGACGGCCGATCTCATTTCTTGAGACCCTAACATGCCAGAAAAGTACAAATACCCCCCAAATGACCCCTTTTTGGAAAGAAGACATTCCAAGGTATTCAGAAAGAGGCATTGTGAGTTTTTTGAAGTTGTCATTTTTTCCCACAATTCTTTGCAAAATCAAGATTTTTTTTTTCTCTTTTTTTTTTTTCCACAAAATTGTCATATTAGCAGGTTATTTCTCACACACAGCATATGCATTCCACAAATTACACCCCAAAACACATTCTGCTATTCCTCCCGAGTATGGCGATACCACATGTGTGAGACTTTTACACAGCGTGGCCACATAGAGAGGCCCAACATGCAGGGAGCACCTTCAGGCGTTCTGGAGCACCCAGGCCAATTCTGACATTTCTCTCCTACATGTAAAAATCATCATTTATTTGCTAGAAAATTACATAGAACCCCAAAACATTATATATGTTTTTTTAGCAAAGACCTTAGAAAATATAATGGTGGTTGTTGCAACTTTTTATCTCGCACGATATTTGCGCAGCAATTTTTTTAACGCGTTTTTTACGGAAAAAAAATGTTTTGTGCTTAAAAAAAAAAAAAAACAGTAAAGTTAGCCCAATGTTTTTGCATAATGTGAAAGATGAAGTTACGCTGAGTAAATAGATACCTAACATGTCACCCTTAAAAATTGCACACACTCGTGGAATGGCGCCAAACTTCGCTACTTAAAAAAATCCCCATAGGCGACGCTTTAAATATTTTTACTGGTTACATGATTTTAGTTACAGAGGAGGTCTAGGGCCAAAATGATTGCTCTCGCTCTAACGTTCGCAGAGATACCTCACATGTGTGGTTTGAAAACCGTTTTCATATGTGGGCGGGACTTACGTATGCGTTCGCTTCTGTATGCGAGCTCACGGGGACAGGGGCGCTTTAAAAAAAAAATATATATATTTTTTTTTTTTATCAATAACTCTTTTTATTGAAAGCCACATCGGACACAAATCAAATGCAATAGTTTTACAACCAACAGGATAATCGTTAACACGTCTGGGTATAGGGTCGTAACAGTTCCTGAGCATGTAATCACTGTATCTCTGCTATGTGCTGTATTATCCAATCCTATCTAGTTATCACAACAGGGACATGGTATGTCGTCAACCAAGTTTTCGAGCCAATGCAGTTATTATGTACATTAGTGCGAGGATCCCAAAGGGGCTCCCATGAAGAGGATAATATAACAAGAGAAGAAAGAAAAGAAATAGAAGAATGAAAAAAAAAAAGGGGGGGGGAGGGGGCGAAAAGACAATAGAAGGGTGGGGGGTAGAGGGGGTGTGGGGGGGGGTGTCGTCAAGTTATACCTGGCTCCAAGTCACCGCGTTCCTCCCTTCGGTGCCAGAGCTCCCAAACCATGTTATGCGCATCCAGGCGATCCTGAATTCTTGCGGTCATCCTCTCCATTACTTCTACATCTCTAATCCTGGCATACAGCGCTCCCTCCGGAGGAGGGGAGCTGCGTTTCCAGTTCAGTGCCACTAAGCAGCGGGCTGCCGTAAGGACATGACTAGCTAGCTTCTTATGTGGGCGTGGGGCCTTCAGAGACATCAGTCCTAGTATGAAAAATTTAGGGGTCATGGGGACCTCCGTTTCAAGGAGTCGAATTAGTAGTTGGTGTACAGAAGCCCAGAAGGGGGCTATCAGTGGGCACTCCCAGTAGATATGATATAGAGTCCCCTTCGCCCCCATGCATCGCCAGCAGCGATCTGAGCTGGCCGGGTGAATGGCATGGAGAACATCAGGGGTCATGTACCAGAAGTACATTATTTTGTAAATATTTTCTTTATAGAGTGTACATAGCGATGTCTTGGACGCCTGGGTCCAAATGGCCCGCCATTGGTCCACGGGTATCTCCTCACCCAAAGCCTTTTCCCATTTAATCATATATCTGTGTTTGCCCATTGAATCAAGGGGCCTCTCATTCAGTATTTTGTATATATCTGAGATCAGGCCTCTCTGAGCTGAGCCTGCCAGAATTAGGCGCTCAAAAGGGGTAGGTGGGGAGAAATGCAGGTTTGGAGCAAACGTTAGGGCATAGTGGCGGATTTGGAGATACCCGTAGAAAGCTTGTTTAGGGAGGTCATAGTGTGATTGCAAGTCCTCAAAAGAGCATAGTTTACGGGTGCATGGGTCTATCAAGTTTCCAAAGTGAAAGAGGTCTCTCGTTGTCCAGGGGGAGGACATTTGGTGGGTTAAGCTATCTGGCATGTCGGGGTTACAGGCAAAGGAGGTCAGGAGCGAGCTGTCCGACGACAGTTTGTGTTGTTGTGTTAGTTTACGCCACAGCCTTCGGAGCTGTGCCATCGGGCCTAGCAATCGGGCAGGGTCCACCTCCGCGTTCGCGCTCCATAACAGGCTGTTTGGGTGTATCGGGGCTAACCATAATTTCTCTATCTCTGTCCATTTATTATAAGAGCGGAGTGTGAACCAGGAAGTTATCGCTCTCAGTTGTGCCGCCTGGTAGTATTTTACCAGGTTAGGGAAGGCCAGGCCCCCGTCAGACCTAGCTGCTTGTAATACTGAACGTGGGATTCTGTGCCTCCCGTAGTTCCATGTAAATTGCAGTAGGTCCGCTTGTAAGTGTTTCAGTTGGCCGTAGGGAACAGGGATAGGTAGGGTCTGGAAGAGGTACAGTAATTTTGGGAGGATCGTCATTTTCACAGACGCGATCCTTCCAAGCAAGGAGATGTGATGTTTTTTCCATTGTTGGAGAAGGGTTCTGATATTGTGGAAAAGAGGAGGGAAATTCTCCCGGTAGAGGGTAGCGAATTGTGGGGTGATATTAATTCCCAGGTACTTTAGGGCGGTGGTTTTCCAGCTATAGGGGAAGTTGGCTTTCAGGTGTGCTACCTCCTCCCCCGGTGTGTTGATTGGGAGGGCCTCTGACTTAGATGTATTAATTTTATAACCCGATAGAGCCCCGTATCGATCTAGTTCTGCGTGGAGATTTGGGAGGGAGGTTCTAGGTTGGGTTAATGAGAGAATAATGTCGTCTGCGAACAGGGAGATTTTAAACTCCCTGTCTCGTACCTTTATGCCCTGAATGTCCGGGTTATTACGGATTGTGGCTGCTAGGGGTTCCACACACAGTGCAAATAGCAGGGGTGAAAGCGGACACCCCTGTCTGGTGCCATTTCGCACCGGTAGCGGAGCTGACAGGGCGAAGGGGGTCCTGACCTGGGAGGAAGGGTCTAAGTATAGGTGCTGTATGGCTCTATAGAAGGGTCCCCTAAATCCCACGTGGCGGAGTGTGGCGAACAGGAAGGGCCACCCCAGGCGGTCGAACGCCTTTTCTGCGTCTAGACTCAGCAACAGGGCTTGTGTGCGTTCCCTGTTCGCCACCTCCACCAAGTCTATGATCTTCCTGGTGTTGTCTCCTGCCTGGCGAAGGGGGACGAAGCCCACCTGATCCTTATGGAAAAAAAAAATATATTTTTTATTGTTCATTTTACTTTATTTATTTTAGTTTGACATGTTTTTCCGCCCCCAAAATTTTTTTGATCACTTTTATACCTATTACAAGGAACGTAAACATCCCTTGTAATAGGAATATGGCATGACAGGTCCTCTTTACAGTGAGATATGAGGTCAATAAGACCCCACATCTCACCTCTAGGCTGGGAAGCCTGAAAAAAAAACAAAGAAAAAAACAACAATCCTGGCTTTGATCGTAGCGGTGAGTCGGTAGGAGCACCGGAGGGCGGCGGGGGGGGGGACATCCCCTCTCGCCTCCCGTAAGAATGATCAAGCAGCGGAACAGCCGCTATGATTGTTCTTATGGTGTAGGGAATCGCCGGCTGAAAAAGCTGATATCTGAATGATGCCTGTAGCTGCACCCATCATTCAGATATCCCTGCACAAAGTCAAGGACGTCATATGACGGCCGGCGGGCGGGAAGTGGGCATTGCGGAGTATTGCCGGGCATTGCAGGGCATTGCGGAGTATTGCGGAGTATGGCAGGGTATTGCGGAGTATGGCAGGGTATTGCACGGGGTATTGCACAGGGTATTGCAGGGTATTGCAGAGTATTGTGCAGGGTATTGCAGAGTATTGCGCAGGGTATTGCAGAGTATTGCGCAGGGTATTGCAGAGTATTGCGCAGGGTATTGCAGAGTATTGCGCAGGGTATTGCAGAGTATTGCGCAGGGTATTGCAGAGTATTTTGCAGAGTATTGCGCAGGGTATTGCAGAGTATTGCGCAGGGTATTGCAGAGTATTGCGCCAGGGTATTGCAGAGTATTGCACCAGGGTATTGCAGAGTATTTTGCAGAGTATTGCGCAGGGTATTTTGCAGAGTATTGGCAGGGTGTATTGCAGAGTATTGGCAGGGTATTGCACCAGGGATGGCTGAGCAGGGATGGATGGATGGCTGGATCTGTGACTGCAATTGTCACAGATCCAGCCCACAGAGCTGCTGCTGCCATCCGCTCCCTCCCCTCTCCTCTCACACTGTACCGATCGGTACAGAGAGGGGAGGGAGGAACCGGCGTCATCAAATGACGCCGGTCTGTTTACTAGTGATTGCTCCGTCATTTGACGGAGCGATCACGTGGTAAACGGCCGCTATCGGCGGCGATTTACTGCGATTCGTGATCCGCCGGGTCCTCTGGACCCGGCGGTCACGGAGTTTCCCGTGTGCGCGCCATTCTGGGAGGACGTAATATAACGTCCTCCCAGAGTTAAGCAACCACCTTGTCGACGTTATTTGTCGGCAGGTGGTTGTTAAGTGGTTAATAAAGTCCACTTTGGGACCTGGAGCCCGGGGATTTCTTAGAGATCCGGGTGGGATGAAATCCCCAGTCCTGGGTCCAGATTTTGAGATTTACCAGCACACTGACTGGTCAGGTGTGTGCTGGCCTATTTGTAGACACCTGACCATGGTTCTGGGCTCCACCCTCCCGAGGAGACCAGGCTTGCAAGGGAGAACCCAGAGTGTGCAGGTGTCCACTGAAGTAGCTAGAGAAGCTGGAAAAGCTAGAGAGTGCAGGCTGCACTGTGAAACCCAGAGACCTGAGTCTGAGGTTGCTGACAGGAGTCAGGAAAGCTCCATGCGGGAGCCTGAGCAGTGGTGCTGCTGCTGAAGAGAGCCAGGCGGCTCGGTATTTTCATAGCACTTATGCATGTGTGAGCCAGGAGGCTGAACATACTACCATTTTATGTTGATGGTGAAAACCCCCTGCGAGGGAAACCACATTTGTTTTCATTTCTGGAACTTTGTTTGATTTTCTTTAATAAAAGTGGGCCAACAAGCCCTCAAAAGGAAACATTTGTGTGGGACTGTTCTCGCTAGCGGATGCTACACTTGAGCTAAACAACCCCCAACATTACAATGTACACATAAGATAACATAAAGGGGGGTTCAGGGGCTGCTGAAAGAAAATGCACAACTGCTCCTAAACTTCAGTTTAGCAGCTGTAGTCTACACAAGGCCTTACTCTGCACTCTATACAAGTGCACCACTAAAATCTGCACACTGAATTCTGAACTCTATGGGGTTGATTTACTAAAGGAAAATCCTCTTTGCACTTGAAAGTGCACTGAAAGTGCACATGGAAGTGCAGTCGCTGTAGATCTGAGGGGGACATGCAAGGAAAATAAAAAAAAGCATTTTAGCTTGCACATGATTGGATGATAAAATCAGCAGAGCTTCCCCTAATTTCAGAGCTTCCCCTCAGATTTACAGCGATCTACAGCAACTGCACTTCCATGTGCACTTTCAAGTGCAAAGTGGATTTTCCTTTAGTAAATCAAACCCTATATGTAGTGCACACCTGAACTCTGCACTCTGTACATAGTGCACTTCTGAACTCAGAATTCTGTACGTAGCGCAGTTCTTAACTCTGCACTCTGTATAAAGCGCACTCCTGAATCTTGCACTCAGTATGAAGTGCACTCCTGAACCCTGCACCCTGTTTGTAACACACTCCTGAATTCTGCATTCTAAAATATAGTGCACCGGCACACTCTGCACTCTGTATGCAGCACACTCCTAAACTCTGGACTTTGTGCATAATGCACTCCTGGTATCTAATGACCCTTTAAGACCCTTGCACTGTGCAATTTGGCAACACCCACCATTTGATATGGTTTGGTGGGGGGGGGGGGGGTGAGTTCCTGCACCTAATCCCTAAGAAAAAAAGCCCTGTACCTTGGCAAGTGGTATCTGCACAACAAACTCAACATTGTGTCCAGATGTGATCATGCTTATCAGTAGTCACAGTGCAATATATCAGTTTTCAGTAGTAGCGGTACAGCCTTAGGTGTATCCCAGACTGAAAATTCTTGTTTTATTGCTCACTTTGACTGTTGGTATGTTTTCTTAGTTTTTTTCCATGGTTGATTGCCCACCGTATTTATATTGAGGTCCACCATTATTTTAAGTCTCCCCTTAGTGGTGCAATTATTGTCCAGTTCTGGAATATTATGTTCTTTCTTGGTGTCTTTTTCCTTGTTAAAGTGGTTGTAAACCCATATAAATTTTTTTTTTTTTGTAGCCCACCTGCAAGACAAAGCTATAATGAGCTAGTATGACTAGCATACTAGCTCATTATGTACCACTTACCTTAGATCGGGGCCCCCGAAGCCGTCCATGTCCCTCTCTCCAGCCGCAGCCATCGCTGCGGCGATAGCCGGAATGTTACTTCCGGGTATCGCCGCTCCAGCCAATCACAGCGCCGCTCCGCATTTACGCGGGAGCCGTCAAATTCGGCTAAGCCCAAGCATTGCTGGGACTTAGCCGAATTTGTGAATGGGATTAACCCCATGAATGCGCCTTTGTCTATTAGTAAATATCTCCTAAATATCTCCTAAACCGTGTAGCTTTAGGAGATATTTCTTGCACGTACAAGTAAGCCTTAGTCTAGGCTTACCTGTAGGTGCAAGTTGCAAAAGTGGGTTTACAACCACTTTAAAGGGGTTGCTCCGCCGGAAAAAAAAAAAATTAAAAGCCAGCAGCTACAGCTACAGCAGCTGCTGGCTTTTAATATTTGGACACTTACCTGTCCTGGAGTCCAGCGACGTCCGCAGCAGAGGACGAGCGACCGCTCGTCGCTCTGCTGCTCCCTCCGCCATCCTCGCTGAGGGAACCAGGAAGTGAAGCCCTGCGGCTTCATGCCCGGTTCCCTACGGCGCATGCGCGAGTCGCGCTGCGCCGTTCTGATTGGTGCTCCTGTGTTCTGGGAGCCGAGTGTCTCCCAGAACACCAAGGGAAGTCTGCGGGAAGTGATTTAACTCCCGCAGATTCCCGGAGACAGGACTCCCGGATGTGGGTGAAAATACCTGTCTTAGACAGGTATCTTCACCCCCCTCCCCCCTGAAAGGTGTCAATTGTGACACCGGAGGGGGGGAGGGTTCCAAATGGCAAAAGTTGCTATTTAGGGTGGAGCTCCACTTTAAGGACATATTGGTTTCTCTTGTTTTCATGTAGCCTATTATAGGCATTACTCACTTAAAGGGGTTGTAAAGGTTCGTTTTTTATTTTCTAAATAGGTTCCTTTTAAGCTAGTGCATTGTTGGTTCACTTACCTTTTCCTTAAATTTCCCTTCTAAATATTTTTTTTCTTTGTTTTCTTTGTCTGAATTTCTCACTTCCTGTTCCTCCTCAGTAAGCTGTTCAGTAAGCTGTTCTGGCTGACTAAACACCACTCGGATGATGGTGTGAAGTTTACTGAGGAGAAACAGGAAGTGAGAAATTCAGACAAAGAAAAAAAATATTTAGAAGGGAAATCTAAGGAAAAGGTAAGTGAACCAACAATGCACTAGCTTAACCACTTCGCGCCCGGGCTATAAGCAAAAGACGTCCGCAAAGCGGTCGTCAATTGCTGATAGGACGTCTATGGACGTCCTCTTATTTACTTCCGCGATGCGCGCCACCGCGCCGTGTCAAGCGAGTGCCGATGCGCGTGCCTGGCGGCCGCGATGTCCGCCAGGTACGAGCGATCGGCTGTCACAGAGCCAGGGACGTGGATCTCTGTGTGTAAACACAGAGATCCACGTCCTGTCGGGGAGAGGAGACGGATGGTGTGTCCCTTGTACATAGGGACAACCATCAGTCACCTCCCCCAGTCAGTCCCCTCCCCCCCACAGTAAGAACATCTAGCAGGGAACATATTAACCCCTTGATCGCCCCCTAGTGGTTAACCCCTTCCCTGCCAGTCACATTTATAGAGTAATCAGTGCATATTTTTAGCACTGTTCGCTGTATAAATGTGAATGGTCCCAAAAATGTGTCAAAAGTGTCCGATGTGTCCGCCGTAATGTCACAGTCACAAAAAAAAAATCGCAGATCGACACCATTACTAGTAAAAAAATAAATAAAAAAATAATTTAAAAAAATCATAATTCTATTCCCTATTTTGTAGGCGCTATAACTTTTGCGCAAACCAATCACTATACGCTTATTGCGATTTTTTTTTTACCTAAACTATGTAGAATACGTATCGGCCTAAACTGAGGAAAAAAATAGTTTTTTAAAAAAAAAAATGGGATATTAATTATAGCAAAAATTAAAAAATATTGTGTTTTTTTCAAAATTGTCGCTCTATTTTTGTTTATAGCGCAAAAAATAAAAACCGCAGAAATTATCAAAGACCACCAAAAGAAAGCTCTATTTGTGGGAAAAAAAGGACGTCAATTTTGTTTGGGAGCCACGTCGCACGACCGCGCAATTGTCATTCAAAGCGTGACGGCGCTGAAACCTGAAATTTCGCCTGGGCAGGAAGGGGGTTATGTGCCCAGTTGTCAAGTGGTTAAAGGAACCTATTTAGAAAATAAAAAACGAACCTTTACAACCCCTTTAAGTCTTCTAGTGGGATTTTTATTTAATTTTTTTATGTCTGCTACCTACCCTTCAGTTAGATTGCTGTTGAACGTCCCAGATGTCCAAGAATGTCTACATTCCAGTATCCTTCAATGGACAATAAAGAAAATATGATTTTTCCACTTATTGTAAAAAAAAATCTTGGAATCCCTTGAGGGGCACAGGTTGTGTTTTATTAGCCTGGTGTACGGCTTGTTCGCTTATAGCTATAATCATGTAAATGCCAAATTAGACACAAGAATCAAGTTTTTTTTTCCCATTTACACGTTAGAGCTCCTTGTTTTGTTGACTTTCTATAAGTGCTGAAAATGTCCTTTTATAAGAGGTTCTCTTTTCTTTTTTTACTAACTATAACAATGTTTATTGATAAACTTTGATACTTTGAGATTATTGCTACATTTGCATCATCTAGTGGTACGACTTGAGCACTATATGTATTGTGACAGCAGGAAGGTAAAGTCACCTGGTTGCATCCAGGGGGGTAGATATATTTCGCCCAGATTCAGGCTTTACGCCGACTTATACAACTAGGTGGAGAGTTGTATAAGGCTAGTGGGCTCATGGATGACTCATACCTCTAGGGAGAGTGTGGGGCGTCGTGCAGACAGAGATGAGGAGACCAGCTGAACCTTGTCAGCTCATTTAGGCCTCTATAAGAACTCCCAGCTTCATTAGATGTTAGCTCATGCCTGGAACCAGACCTGTGTGGACTGTCTAGGGAGAGTGAACCCCTGTGCGGTGAGACAAAGCCTGTGTGGCTATTTGCTTGGACATTTAAAACCAGGGACTTAGGGACTAGGACAGCACTAGGCTGATCCCAGTTGTTAGTTAGGAAACCTGTATGTTTAGTCAGAGGTCAAGTTGACCAGGATTTATTTTGTTTATGTTTCTTTTGCTTTGCTGTGTTTTGTCACTGTAAATAGAAAATAAACCGCACCTTTTTGATTTTTAAAACCACAACCTCCGTTTGCTGGGCCTGTTTTTGTGTGGGGAGCCCATCTCGGGGGTCACACACACCCGCTGCCGAGCTAACCCCCTCACAGTTGGTGGAGAATGCGGGCAGTTTTTTTTTTTAAGCCAGCATGGAGGAGATACTGAAGCAGCTGGCTCTAGCAAATGCCAATCAACAGCAGACAAATGCAGGTTTGCAAAAGAACTTCGCAGCCCAGCAGCAAGCTCATCAACAGAGCCTTGCAGCCCAGCAGCAGACAAACGCAACTTTGCAACAGAGTCTGGAGGCTCAGCAACAAGCCCAGCAGCAATCTGAGGCCCGCTTCATAGACCTGTTGCAGAAGCAAGAGCAGAGACTACAACAACAGATGGAAGCAGTAATGCAGCAACGTCCGCAGACCAGTGAGGAAAGCCGTCCCACTAATACCGCGTCCTTTGGGGTGAGTCGTTTATTGACAAAAATGACTGGAGAGGATGATCCAGAGGTATTTTTGACCACATTTGAAAGGACCGCTGAAAGAGAAAAGTGGCCTGAGGAGCAGTGGGCTGGACTGGTGGCTCCTCTGTTAACTGGTGAATCGCAGAAAGCTTACTATGACCTAGAGCCTAACCAAGCAAAAGACTATGTGATGCTAAAAGCTGAAATATTGGCAAGGCTGGGTGTCACCCAGGCTGTCCGGGCTCAGCGTGTGCATAACTGGACTTTCCAGCTTGGAAAACCCCCCAGGTCTCAAATGTATGATCTCATTCACCTGAGCAGAAAGTGGCTACAGCCAGAGACTTTGTCCGCACCAAAGATTGTGGAACGTGTTGTAATGGATCGGTTTTTGAGAGCTCTTCCTACTGCCATCCAAAAGTGGGTAAGCCATGGAGACCCAGAGACGGCCGATGGTCTTGTGGATCGTGTGGAGAAATACTTGGCTACAGAGAACCTGACGGCCTCTTCCAGAGACACTCGGACTTTCCACCCTAAGACCAGACCATCCCCAGGGGCAGATAAGAGGATTCCAAGGGGTGAGGGTGGAGAGAGTGAGAGGGTGGGAGCTCTACCCCAAGTTTGGCGAGAACAGCCTGGGAAATCAGCGGCTCAAGAGGCCGCAAGAAGGATCGTTTGCTACCGCTGCCGGCAAGCGGGACATATTGCAGCCAATTGCCCGGTTGTGGAGGAACCCATGCAGTGTGACTTTCTGACGGGCAGACGTCAGTCGCTGTGTGCGACAGTCGCATGCACTGCCATTCGAGGAACTGAGAAACATTTATGCAAAATGTGTGTTAATGGTAGAAATGTTGTGGTATTGTTGGATTCAGGTAGCCTTGTGACCCTGATAAAGGCTGAGTTAGTTAAAACAGAGGTCTCTGGGAATAGCAAGGTAGCTGTTATTTGTGTGCATGGGGACACCCGAGAGTATCCAGTGACTACAGTGTGTTTCGAGACCCCCAAAGGTACCCTCTCTCATCCAGTGGGCTTAGTATCTCAGTTACCGCATGACGCCATTGTGGGAAGGGATTTTCCGAAGTTCTGGGAACTGTGGGATGATCCTGAGCCCCCCACTGGTGCCCCTATGTACCAGGAATGTGATAGCCAGAACTCCCCTGAGAGTGGTGAGGACTCTCCGGAATTTCCCTTATCAGTATTGGCAGGGGAGACTCAAGAAACTGGAGAGGAGCCCACCTCCTCAGACGAAAACCTACCGTCTGTGGAGTTTTCTGATCTTGAGGTTCACAGGGAAAACTTTGCCACAGAACAGTTGAAAGACCCCGCCCTAATAAAGGCACGGGAAAACGTAGTGAAAATAGATGGCGAGTTAGTGAACCCAGATAATACCTGCACTTACCCATACTTCAGCGTAGAGAAGGACCTACTGTATCGGGTGGCAAAAAGGGCAGAAGAAACCGTTGAGCAGCTTGTGGTGCCCAAACCTTACAGGAAGTTGGTGTTGGAGTTGGCCCATGGGCACATTCTTGGAGGTCATCTGGGGACAGAGAAAACCCGAGAGAGGGTATTACAGAGATTCTATTGGCCGGGGGTGATGAAGGACATAGAAAATTATTGTTCCTCCTGCCCTGTGTGTCAGAGGTCGGCCCCGATGCCACATTTCCGTAGCCCGCTGGTCCCTCTACCCATCATTGAGGTCCCGTTTGAGAGGATCGCCATGGATTTGGTAGGTCCTATAATCAAGTCCGCTAGGGGGCACCAGTACATATTAGTTATAATGGACTATGCCACCCGTTATCCAGAAGCGATCCCTCTCCGAAATACCTCGGCCAAAACCATAGCCAAAGAGCTATCTCTTGTGTTTAGCCGGGTGGGTATTTGTAAAGAACTGCTTACGGACCAAGGTACACCCTTTATGTCCCGGGTTATGAAGGAGCTGTGTAAATTGTTCAAAGTGACGCAATTACGTACATCTGTGTATCACCCCCAAACCGATGGGCTGGTTGAAAGGTTCAACAAAACCCTAAAACAAATGTTGAAGAAAGTGGTGGATAGAGATGGAAAGGATTGGGACTGTCTACTTCCTTATCTGATGTTTGCTATTAGGGAGGTGCCCCAATCCTCTACGGGATTCTCCCCCTTTGAGTTACTGTATGGGAGACACCCAAGAGGGCTGTTGGATATTGCCAAGGAAACTTGGGAAAGTGAGAGTTCTCCCCACAGGAGTGTGATTGAGCATGTCGCCCTGATGCAAGACCGAATTGCACAGGTAATGCCCATCGTGAAGGAACATTTGGCCCAAGCGCAGTTAGCACAGCAGAGAGTGTACAACCGTGGAGCCAAGACCCGTACCTTTTCCCCGGGGGATAGGATACTGGTACTTGTCCCTACGGTTGAAAGTAAATTCCTTGCCAAATGGCAAGGCCCCTACGAGATAATGGAAAAAGTGAGCGAAGTGAATTACAAGGTCAGACAACCAGGAAGGCGAAAGCCCGAACAGATCTATCACGTTAATCTGTTGAAAGCCTGGAGGGATAGAGAGTCCCTAGTCGCAGACACTTGGTCACCAGCTCAAACTGGTTGCGTGATTCCTGAGGTTGGAATAGCAGCCACCTTGTCACAACCCCAACAACAGGAGGTTAAGGAGTTTGTGCTTCGCAACAAGGAGGTATTCTCTGAGCTGCCGGGACAAACATCTGGGGTAGAGCATGACATCATTACCCCGCCCGGTGAAAGGGTGAAGTTAAAACCCTATCGGATCCCAGAGGCCCGACGGGAGGCAATACGGGAGGAAGTACAGAAAATGCTGAACTTAGGGGTGATAGAGGAGTCCCAAAGTGATTGGTCTAGTCCCATTGTGTTGGTGCCTAAACCGGATGGGAGCTGGCGATTTTGTAACGATTTTCGTCAGTTGAACAAAGTTACAAAATTTGACACCTACCCCATGCCACGTATAGATGAGTTGATCGACCGGCTGGGAACAGCCCGATACATGACGACTCTTGACCTCACAAAAGGGTATTGGCAAATCCCCCTGGCCAAGTCGGCCAAAGAGAAAACCGCATTTGTAACCCCAGACGGGGCGTTCCAATATAAAAGAATGCCGTTCGGGTTACAGAATGCGCCGGCCACATTCCAGCGGAAAATGGACCAGATGCTGAGGCCCCATCGGAAGTATGCTGCGGCTTACCTGGATGACATAATTGTCCATAGCACAGATTGGGCCTCACATCTGCCAAAAGTGCAAGCAGTCCTGGACTCTGTTCGGGAAGCGGGGTTTACGGCTAACCCCAAGAAGTGTACCATTGGGCAGGAGGAGGCCAAATATCTTGGGTACACCATTGGGAGGGGAGTAATAAAACCCCAACTCAACAAAGTCGAGGCCATCCAGAGTTGGCCACGTCCCAACAGCAAGAAGCAGGTACGAGCCTTTCTGGGAATCGCTGGGTATTATCGGCGATTCATTCCCCACTTTGCTTCTAAGGCTGTGCCCCTAACCAACCTGACGAAGGGGAAAGGGTCGGTCATGATTAAATGGACCCCCGAGGCTGAGGCAGCATTCCAATTCTTGAAACAAGCCTTATGTAGCCAGCCAGTGTTGTACTCACCCGACTTCTCTAAAGACTTTGTCGTACAAAGTGATGCGTCAGATGTGGGGTTAGGAGCAGTATTGTCCCAGGTCTGGAACGGGGAAGAGCACCCAGTCATTTACCTCAGCAGGAAGTTGAAGTCCCATGAGGTAAATTACGCCACCATTGAAAAGGAGTGTTTAGCGGTGAAGTGGGCTCTAGATTCCCTTCGGTACTACCTGCTAGGTAGGCACTTTGACATGGTTACGGATCACGCTCCGTTAAAGTGGATGGCTCAAAACAAGGAAACAAATAGAAGAGTGAATAGGTGGTTCCTGGCCCTCCAGGAATTCAACTTCACAGTAAAGCATCGCCCTGGCGTTCAAATGGGGAATGTGGATGCTTTGTCTCGAGTACATGAATGCCTGATTGCTGGTGTTCCAACCCCGAGGTTAAAACAAGAGGGGGGGTATGTGACAGCAGGAAGGTAAAGTCACCTGGTTGCATCCAGGGGGGTAGATATATTTCGCCCAGATTCAGGCTTTACGCCGACTTATACAACTAGGTGGAGAGTTGTATAAGGCTAGTGGGCTCATGGATGACTCATACCTCTAGGGAGAGTGTGGGGCGTCGTGCAGACAGAGATGAGGAGACCAGCTGAACCTTGTCAGCTCATTTAGGCCTCTATAAGAACTCCCAGCTTCATTAGATGTTAGCTCATGCCTGGAACCAGACCTGTGTGGACTGTCTAGGGAGAGTGAACCCCTGTGCGGTGAGACAAAGCCTGTGTGGCTATTTGCTTGGACATTTAAAACCAGGGACTTAGGGACTAGGACAGCACTAGGCTGATCCCAGTTGTTAGTTAGGAAACCTGTATGTTTAGTCAGAGGTCAAGTTGACCAGGATTTATTTTGTTTATGTTTCTTTTGCTTTGCTGTGTTTTGTCACTGTAAATAGAAAATAAACCGCACCTTTTTGATTTTTAAAACCACAACCTCCGTTTGCTGGGCCTGTTTTTGTGTGGGGAGCCCATCTCGGGGGTCACACACACCCGCTGCCGAGCTAACCCCCTCACAGTATATATATATATATATATACATACAAATACACACACACACACACTGTGTATATATATATATATATATATATATATATATATATATATATACATACACATACAGGGCCGGACTGAGAATAAAAACCAGCCCTGGAAAAAATTTCATACCAGCCCCATAGCATTATTATACCAGCCCAACAGCATTACGTCATTATTTTCTTGTTCATGAAAGGGAAAAACATTTGAACAGTGTATTATATATAGAGAAGACAGATATGCAATCACATAGGGCTTTAATATATATATAAAGCAAATGCCAGTTAAAAGTGGTAAGAGTGGTCAATCATCAAGGGGGACCCCAGGAACTCAGAACGTGGGGGGGGGGGGACCACCTTCTGCAGAAAGAATACGCTAAGGTAAGGGGGGTTGGTTACTAATATAAGGGGGAAACCTTTATATCAGTGCCCCCTTGCATTATCCTATTCACTCCCCCCTTACATCAGTGACCCCCTCCCCCCTCAGACTGGTATAGCGGTGCTGTCATTGACCTCCTCTCAGGTACACTGTACAGGGATCAGTCAGCTCCAGCTCGGTGGCTCTGGTTTTATCCTATAGTCTCCTCTCCACAGCCCACACACGTCTGACTTCTCCCATGACCCTCATCCCGGCGGTGCTCCCACTCTTGACTCCTCTCCAGACTCCCTCAGAGACTGCAGACATGATATAAGAGATGGTTATAGGCTGCGGGCATGATACAGGGTATGGTTAGAGACTGAGGACATGATACAGGAGATGGTTAGAGACTGAGGACATGATACAGGAGATGGTTAGAGACTGAGGACATCATACTAAAGATGGTAAGAGAATGCAGACACAGACATGCTACAAGAGATGGTCAGAGACTGCAGACATGATACAAGAGCTCAATGCAGCCTCACCAGTGCCCATCAAATGCAGCCTCACTGTGCCCATCAAATGCAGCCTCAGTATGCCCACCATTTCAGCCTCACTGTGCCCATGAATGCAGCATCACTCTGCTCATCAATTGCAGCTTTACTATGCCAGTGAATGCAGTCTCACTGTGCCCATGAATGCAGCCTCACTGTGCCCACCATTGCAGCCTCACTGTGCCCACCATTGCAGCCTCACTGTGCCCATCATTGCAGCCTCACTGTGCTCATTATTGCAGCCTCACTGCTCATGAATGCAGCATCATTGTGCCCTTAAAATGCAGCTTTACTGTGCCCATGAATGCAGCCTTACTGTGCCCACCATTGCAGCCTCACTGTGCCCACCATTGCAGCCTCACTGTGCCCATCATTGCAGCCTCACTGCCCATGAATGCAGCATCACTGTGCCCATCAAATGCAGCTTTACTGTGCCCGTGAATGCAGCTTTACTGTGCCCGTGAATGCAGCTTCACTGTGCCTGTGAATGCAGCCTCACTGTGCCCATCAAATGCAGCCTCACCGAGCCCATCAAATGCAGCCTCACCGTGCCCATGAATGCAACATCACTGTACCCATCATTGCAGTCTCGCTGTGCCCGTGAATGCAGCCTCACTGTGCCCACCATTGCAGCCTCACTGTGCCTGTGAATGTAGCCTCACTGTGCCCACCATTTCAGCCTCACTGTGCCCGTGAATGCAGTCTCACTGTGCTCATCATTACAGCTTCACTGTGCCCATAAATGCAGTCTCACTTTGCCCACCATTGCAGCCTCACTGTACCCATGAATGCAACATCACTGTGCTCACCATTGCAGCCTCACTGTGCCCATGAATGCCCCATCACTGTGCCCACCATTGTAGCTTCACTGTGCCTGTAAATGCAACCCTTACTGTGCCCACCATTGCAGCCTCATTGTGCCCGTGAATGCAGCCTCACTGTGCCCACCATTACAGCCTCACTGTGCCCTGTGAATGCAGCTTTACTGTGCCCACCATTGCAGCCTTACTGTGCCCACCATTGCAGCCTCACTGTGCCCGTTAATGCAGCCTCACTGTGCCCACCATTGCAGCCTCACTGTGCCTGTGAATGCAGCTTCACTGTGCCCACCATTGCAGCCTCACTGTGCCCACCGTTGCAGACTCACTGTGCCCATGAATGCAGCCTCACTGTGCCCGTGAATGCAGCCTCACTGTGCCCATTAATGCAGCCTCACTGTGCCCACCATTACAACCTCACTGTGCCCGTGAATGCAGCCTCACTTTGCCCATCAATTACAGCCTCACTGTGCCCATCGATTGCTGCCTCACTGTGCCCATAATTGCAGCCTCACTGTGCCCGTGAATGCAGCCTCACTGTGCGCACCATTACAGCCTCACTGTGCCCATGAATGCAGTCTCACTGTGCCCACCATTACAGCCTCACTGTGCCCATGAATGCAGTCTCACTGTGCCGATCCAATAAAGCCTCAACGTGCCCATGAATGCAGTCTCACTGTTCCCACCATTAGAGTCTCACTGTGTACATCAAATGCAGCCTCGATTTGCCCAACCATTACAGCCTCCATGTCCCGATTAATTCAGACTCACTATCGCCTGGTAAGTAACACACACAGCGTGCATCTCTCGCTGTGTATCACGGAGCTGGTTGGGTCTGTGTTTGGCGGGCGTGCTGTAACAAAGTCCCGCCCCTCTAGACCGGCTTGTGTGATAGGCGGGACTTTGTTACAGCGCGCCCGCCGAACACAGACCCAGCCAGCTCCATGATATACACAGGGGGAGGAGGAGAAGAGAGGGAGATAGGGAAGCGCTGCAGCCGCAGCTCAAAGCGGCCCCAGGGAAGGCGGCCTACCGGGAAATTTCCCGGTATCCCGTAGGCCAGTCCGGCCCTGTATATATATATATATATATATATACACATACAGTATCTCACAAAAGTGGGTACACCCCTCACATTTTTCTAAATATAGTGAGTATACAGCTTGTATAACAGTGTAAATTTGCTGTCCCCTCAAAACACCTCAACACACAGCCATTAACAAATTGGGTCAAATTAGCCATTTTCCCTCCCCGGTGTCATGTGACTCATTAGTGTTACAAGGTCTCAGGTGTGAATGAGGAGCAGGTGTGTTAAATTTGGTGTTATCGCTCTCACTTTCTCATACTGGTCACTGAAAATTCAACATGTCACCTCATGTTGGGGTGGGGGGTCAGCCTGTCAGTGCTCAGACCATACGCCACACACTGCGTCAAATTGGTCTGCATGGCTGTCATCCCAGAAGGAAGCCTCTTCTAAAGATGATGCACAAGAAAGCCTGCAAACAGTTTGCTTAAGACAAGCAGACTAAAGACATGGATTACTGGAACGTTCTGTGGTCTAATGAGCCCAAGATAAACGTATTTTGTTCAGATGGTGTCAAGCGTGTGTGGCAGCAGCCAGGTGCGGAGTACAACGACAAGTGTCTCTTGCCCACAGTCAAGCTTGGTGGTGGTAGTGTCATGGTCTGGGGCTGCATGAGTGCTGCGGACACTGGGGAGCTACAGTTTATTTAGGGAACCAACATGTACTGTGACATACTGAAGCAGAGCATGATCCCCACTCTTCGGAGACAGGGCCGCAGGGCAGTATTACAGCATGATAAAGACCCCAAACACACCTCCAGACTACCGCTGCCTTGCTAAAGAAGCTGAGGGTAAAGGTGATGGACTGGCCAAGCATGTCTCCAGACCTAAACCCTATTGAGCATCTGTGGGGCATCCTCAAATGGAAGGTGGAGAAGCGCAAGGTCTCTTACATCCACCAGCTCTGTGATGTCATCATGGAGGAGTGGAATAGGACTCCAGTGGCAACCTGTGAAGCTCTGTTGAACTCCATGCCCAAGAGGGGTTAAGGCAGTGCTGGAAAATAATGGTGCCACACAAAATATTGACACTTTGGGCCCAATTTGGACATTTTCACTTGGTGTACTCACTTTTGTTGCCAGCAGTTTAGACATTAATGGCTGTGTGTTGTTATTTTAAGGGGACAGCAAATTTACACTGTTATACAAGCTGTACACTCGCTACTTTACATTGTAGCAAAGTGTCATTTCTTCAGTGTTGTCACATGAAAAGATATAATAAAATATTTACAAAATATTTGTGAGATTTTGTGAGAATTTTGTGAGATACTATATATATATATATATATATATATATATATATATATATATATATACATATGCATATACATATGCATACAGTGCCTTGAAAAATTATTCATACCCCTTAAAATGTTCCATATTTTGTCATGTTACAACCAAAAACTGAAATTTTATGTGATAGACCAACACAAAGTGGCACATACAATATTTCACAAAAGTGAGTACACCCCTCACATTTTTGTAAATATTTTGTTATGTCTTTTCATGTGACAACACTGAAGAAATTACACTTTGCTCAACACAGAGCCATTAATGTCTAAACCGCTGGCAACAAAAGTAAGTACACTTGTAATGATCTGCCGGGGTCTGCGCATCAAGAAGATTCCCACAACAGTATATTCTGATTCTTTCATTAAAGAGTGGAATGACATCCTGTCTAACTGTTCCTTTGAATCAGCAACTGATTGTCCGTTAGGAGGAACAATGTTTAGAAAAAGATGTGTAAAGAAAGGTGGTGCTGCGCTGTTCTATTGGATACTCGTACTAAGTATGTACTTATAATAAGATAATATGATTAGACCCTTCCAGTGCCTGCAGCAGTTTTTTCTTATTAGTTAGCCTTTCTCCCTAGTAGCGCAGGAATACGCTTATATTTTAATGTTTATGTAGCGGGGTCCTCAAATTGATGGGATACACCTGGGCAATAGTGTGACCCAGGTGTATAATTGTGTTAGGATTCAGACCCCTTTTTGTTTCGTGGAGGATTGGAGGATGTAATATTCTCCTTTGCCTGTGGGTGGCGGGGTACCCACAGGCTTCAGGTAGAATCATCTCCTGCAGTGCTCCCTGTTTTGTCCCTTCCCGGAGATGGTATGGCTGGGGCGGGGAACCCGCCGGGCCGTTGATGGGAGGAGATAAAAGGGGGAGACGCGCTTACCACGAGGGCTTGCGGAGAAGGAGGTCCTCGGAGGAGGAGGGTTGCGGTCCGCACCCAGGGCCCTTAGGCCTGGGTGCGGGAGATCCAGGAGTCTGGTCCAGGTGCCCATGGCCTGGTCCGGAGTCATGTTGGCGTCCATCCCAGGCACCTTTAGCCTGGGGTGAGGTACTATCGAGGAGGCCTGGGGCCCAGTACCTTCGACTGGGTCCCGCTAGGGTGGACTGTCCAAGGGTCCCTGAGCGGAGGGACTCGTACCTGAGGTGAGGAGGCCGGGGAGGTTACCCACTGGAGACCCGGAGCAGCACCAACCCGGTGACAGTGGGCCTCTGGGAACTCTCTTGGGAGGACACATCCCCCTGATAGGGGCCACAGCGTATCGAAGAGGGCTCCATTGCTGTTCATAGGGGTTGCTGGAAGAGACCCCATCTTCCTGTTCTGTAACAGCCGGATTGGCTTAGGCGCCGCTGGTCATAGTACAGTGGCATAGAACTGAAACTTTAGGAAGTGCCTCGATCTGCTCGCCCCACCGTTGGCAAGGTTATAGGTCCCAACCAGTTTGTGGCAAAAGAACTGTTTATTGTGCTTTGCGTATTGGAGTGTCAAATAAACAAGTGTTGGACCTTTCTTCGGTGTGCGAACTCCAGTTACTGGAAGCAAAGGGGAGGCTGGTGAGCTTGCAATTACAGACTCAGTGCATTCACAGAACACACCGGCCCGAGGAAACATCAGGAAGTGGCCTTCACCTCCCTACTACAATGGGGAGGACATGGGCCGTGGCGCATCTCACTCTCACAACCCAGGAACCCCTAGACATGAGCTGGAGTGTAACCGATAAAGTCGAAGAGGGAGTGAGGCCGCTACACGTGGGGGCTCGTGAGTCCGGGATAGAGTGTGTTCTAGAGATGGACTTGAGAATGTCTACATTTGAACTTTGCTGCCCAGAGGAGTTCCGAGCAGATCGGCCATATTACTGGCCAAAGTGCGTCCCTGCTCGGAGTTGTGGAAATGACCCTAACACGGGAAAGGCCCATGCGGAGGAGCGGAAAAAGGGAGAGGTCCAGCCGTGTGACGTACTGCACGTGGGGACTGTTAACGCACTGCGCCACGAGGCACCCCATGGCGACATCGTTCGTGGGCGGAGTCAAGAGGAAGCCCGCGAAAATGTACAGCTCATGGGAGGAGTCTGGCCAAGTGTGGGGATACATGTGGAGACTCCGGCGCGGGGTCAGTGCATGATGGAGCAGCAGATAGTCGGGATGACCTCAAGTGCCCCGTGGATTATGGTTCCTCACCCCACGAGAATGACTTCCTTTGCTGCCCCCCATCACAGACACAGGGATAAGACTTAGGCCCCGAGGGCGGTTGGCTCTGTACACCTGCAGAGACACGGAGGCCCTCGGTGTGATCTGTCCCGGCTGCTCGGGACTGGTGGTCACCCTGAAGCCATTCGGGCGATGTGAGGAGTGCAGAGAATTCCTTTTTGAGGTCGAGTCGTCCACAGCAAGGCCCCGGGCCCTTCGCCTCAACCACCTCACGGGTACTGCTACTCCGGAAGGGGAGGTCAAGGCCTCTGTCGAGGTTCCCGTGCGCGCTGACCAGGGCGATGGACTGCCCAACAGAGAAAAATCCGAGGATGCTGCCTCGGTCGCCACAAGTTCTCTGCTCCCACCACCGAAGAGGAAAGTTGGCCTAGTACAGGCATCCTATGGACGTGGTCGAGCTTCACCCCGCTGCTTGCCTGGCCTGGATGGCGCCGGTCGAGAAGGAAGTCCCGGACATCCCAGTCCTCTACAAGGGTCAGGTGAGCCAGGGGCTGGGACTGTGGTGGTGGTTGGAGGTGTCGGGGGCCCATTGGAGGTGGAGCCCCCCAGGGAGGTTGATTCTGTGTCCACCGGAAGATATCTGCCTGCGGAGATGTATGACACCTCCGACCTAGAGTCGCTGTCTGATTGAGGAGATGATGGCGAGATAGACGAACTGTTCAGCCGCAAGGGCTGGGATAGAGTGCCACTTCTTGCTTCCCGTGCGGTACGGGATTCACCTATGTACACAGGAGACAGCACGCCTCGGGTGGAAGACCCGCAGCTTACGAGGGAACCTACCCCTCCACCTGTGTCCTCATCTACTGTTACCTCACCTACTTTGGTTGTGGGGACGCCCCGCGCTTCTCTGAGAGCGCCGAAAGTCATTTCCAGGGAGCTGGTAAAGGTACCTCGGCATCCGGAAGCTATTGTGCTGCCTGGAACTGGAGAGAAAGCCACTATGCCACCTTTGGCCCGCTTGCAGAGACTGTTTTGCCATAAAGTAGCTCGGGAATATGGGTGGGAGTACCCGTATCTACCCCAGGACTTGCTGTATGAGGTGGAAGTCTGGAGAACAAGATGGTATGACGAGTTTGTGTGGGACAAGTTGAAGGTGCCCCATGCTCGCAGGTACCTGGAATGTGTGCCGGCAATGTCTAAGAGGTTTGAGGACTGCAAAGCTGAATGGAAATTGGGGCGCCATATCCATGCTGACAAGATAGTAATTTGCAGAAGAGAAGGAGAAGATGTCGAGTATTCGATAGAGGCATTTGACAAACACCTGAAACCCCTGTACCTGCCGGATCCAAAGTTTTACTTATAGGAGAAAAGAACTCCTGTTTATTTCTTTTGTGCACTTGAACTTTCTGGAAGAGCCATTCCCAGACACGCAGGACTGTGCCCTGCTTTTGTTTTTGTTTGGGCTTTTCTTTTTCTCGTTGGAGACTTGGGGACTGTTGTGTTTTCGTGTTTCCCCTTTTCTTCATGTGCCAAAGGCAAGGACATTTGGGAATAGTGGCAGAGTAGGGAAAAGCTGGAAGAACGAAGATTCGTTGAGTGTCATGACCGCGGCGTTGTCACCAGGTGGCAGTGTTGCGCAACAAATGTTTGAAAATATTTCACCCACACATCACCTTGCTTGTTGGAGTGAGTGGGTCTCTCGGCTGACGGGCCCACTCATCCCAAATGACACGAAATTATGTTAGGCTGTTGTTTTTCTTTCCCCTGCAGGAGAATCGTCAGTCAAGATCATTGAGAGTGGGTGGCTCTTAGACAGTGTGGGAGAGGGGCTGTGACTATGCAGATGTTTAAAGTGTTTTATGACATAAGTTGTTTTATATGTTCCCCATTCCCTGAGCAGGTCTTGGCACTTGGGAAATTTAGAGGAACTGCCTCAGGGGTTTCACTCCATGTCACCACTTTATGGGAGGCATGGGTGTGCACCTGACGCTGGGGACCAGCGTCAAATTACAGGGGGGAGTGTGTAGCGGGGTCCTCAAATTGATGGGATACACCTGGGCAATAGTGTGACCCAGGTGTATAATTGTGTTAGGATTCAGACCCCTTTTTGTTTCGTGGAGGATTGGAGGATGTAATATTCTCCTTTGCCTGTGGGTGGCGGGGTACCCACAGGCTTCAGGTAGAATCATCTCCTGCAGTGCTCCCTGTTTTGTCCCTTCCCGGAGATGGTATGGCTGGGGCGGGGAACCCGCCGGGCCGTTGATGGGAGGAGATAAAAGGGGGAGACGCGCTTACCACGAGGGCTTGCGGAGAAGGAGGTCCTCGGAGGAGGAGGGTTGCGGTCCGCACCCAGGGCCCTTAGGCCTGGGTGCGGGAGATCCAGGAGTCTGGTCCAGGTGCCCATGGCCTGGTCCGGAGTCATGTTGGCGTCCATCCCAGGCACCTTTAGCCTGGGGTGAGGTACTATCGAGGAGGCCTGGGGCCCAGTACCTTCGACTGGGTCCCGCTAGGGTGGACTGTCCGAGGGTCCCTGAGCGGAGGGACTCGTACCTGAGGTGAGGAGGCCGGGGAGGTTACCCACTGGAGACCCGGAGCAGCACCAACCCGGTGACAGTGGGCCTCTGGGAACTCTCTTGGGAGGACACATCCCCCTGATAGGGGCCACAGCGTATCGAAGAGGGCTCCATTGCTGTTCATAGGGGTTGCTGGAAGAGACCCCATCTTCCTGTTCTGTAACAGCCGGATTGGCTTAGGCGCCGCTGGTCATAGTACAGTGGCATAGAACTGAAACTTTAGGAAGTGCCTCGATCTGCTCGCCCCACCGTTGGCAAGGTTATAGGTCCCAACCAGTTTGTGGCAAAAGAACTGTTTATTGTGCTTTGCGTATTGGAGTGTCAAATAAACAAGTGTTGGACCTTTCTTCGGTGTGCGAACTCCAGTTACTGGAAGCAAAGGGGAGGCTGGTGAGCTTGCAATTACAGACTCAGTGCATTCACAGAACACACCGGCCCGAGGAAACATCAGGAAGTGGCCTTCACCTCCCTACTACAATGGGGAGGACATGGGCCGTGGCGCATCTCACTCTCACAACCCAGGAACCCCTAGACATGAGCTGGAGTGTAACCGATAAAGTCGAAGAGGGAGTGAGGCCGCTACATTTAGAAAAAGTCAACAATAAGGATGAGCCGAATACCCCCCCCCCCCCTCCGGTTCGCACCAGAACCTGCGAACACACCCAAAGTTTGCGTGAACTTTAGAACCCTATTAAATACAATGGACTCGAACGTTCAAAATCAAAAGTGCTAATTATCAAGGCTAATATGCAAGTTATTGTCCTAAAAAGGGTTTGAGTGACCCGGGACCTGCCCCAGGGGACATGTATCAATGCAAAAAAAAGTTTTAAAAACTGAAGTTTTTTGGGGATCAGTGATTTTAATAATGCTTAAAGGGGTTATAAAGGTTTGTTTTTTATTTTCTAAATAGGTTCCTTTAAGCTAGTGCATTGTTGGTTCACTTACCTTTTCCTTTGATTTACCTTCTAAATGTTTTTTTTCTTTGTCTGAATTTCTCACTTCCTGTTTCTCCTCACTAAACTTCACACCATCATCCGAGTGGTGTTTAGTCAGCCAGAACAGCTTACTGAACAGCTTACTGAGGAGTAACAGGAAGTGAGAAATTCAGACAAAGAAAACAAAGAAAAAAAACATTTAGAAGGGAAATCTAAGGAAAAGGTAAGTGAACCAACAATGCACTAGCTTAAAGGAACCTATTTAGAAAAAAAAAAACGAACCTTTACAACCCCTTTAAAGTGAAGCAATAAAAGTGAAATATTCCTTTAAATTTCGTACCTGGGGGGGGGGGGGGGTGTTATAGTATGCCTGTAAAGCAGTGATTGTTTCCCGTGCTTAGAACTGTCCCTGCACAAAGTGTCATTTCTGAAGGAAAAAAAGTCATTTAAAAGCACTCGCGGCTATAATGAATTGTCGGCTCCCGGCAATACAGAGAAAAGTCATTGATGAAAAAAAAATAAAAAATTGTGTGGGGGTCCCCCCAAATTCCATTACCAGGCCCTTCAGGTCTGGTATGGATATTAAGGGGAACCCTGCATTGAATTTAAAAAAAATGACGTGGGGTTCCCCCCAAATATCCATACCGGATTTTAAGGGGAACTCCACGCCAAATTAAAAAAAAATGGCATGGAGTTCCCCCCAAAAATCCATACCAGACCCTTTATCCGAGCACGCAACATGGCAGGCTCGGATAAAGCGTCCCCCCCCTCCTGAACCGTACCAGACCACATGCCCTCAACATGGGGAGGATGCTTTGGGGGTCTGTGACCCCTCAAAGAGCCATGTCCCCATGTTGATGGGGACAAGGGCCTCATCCCCACAACCCTTGCCCGGTGGCTGTGGGGGTCTGCGGGCAGGGGGCTTATCGGAATCTGGAAGACCACTTTAACAAACGGGACCCCCAGATCCCGCCCCCCCTATGTGAATTGGTAAGGACCACCTACCATTTCACAAAGAAAGTGTAAAAAAACACACAGACACAGTTGGGAAAGTGCTTTATTAAAAAAAAAAAAACATTCCAGCAATGTAATTCAGTGTCCCGCGGTGATCTGATGTCCAGCGCTGCAATCTCCACTCCACACGAAACGTCATTGGCTGAGCGGACCTAATGGGGAGCTTCCTCTGCAGTGTAAAAAATGAATAGACCCGCCCCTTCTCACGTTCCCCATCAGGTCGGCTCAGCCAATGATGTAGGTCACCTTCACTGGGTGTAAGGCTGAGCGGACCTGATGGGGAACGTGAGAAGGGGCGGGTCTATTTATTTATTATACTGCGGAGGAAGTTCCCCATCAGGTCCGCTCAGCCAATGATGTTTCGTGTGGAGTGGAGACTGCAGCGCTGGACATCGGATCACCGCAGGACACTGGATTATATCGCTGGAATGGGTTTTTTATTTTTTTATTTTTAATAAAGGACTTTCCCAACTGTGTCTGTGTGTTTTTTTTACAATTTTTTACACTTTCTTTGTGAAATGGTAGGGGTACAATGCACCCCTTACCAATTCACATAGGGGGGCGGGATCTGGGGGTCCCCTTCGTTAAAGGGGTCTTCCAGATTCCGATAAACCCCCCGCCCGCAGACCCCCACAACCACCGGGCAAGGGTTGTGGGGATGAGGCCCTTGTCCCCATCAACATGGGGACATGGTGCTTTGAGGGGTCACAGACCCCCAAAGCATCCTCCTCATGTTGAGGGCATGTGGCATGGTATGGTTCAGGAGGGGGGGCGCTCTCTCGTCTCTCCCTCTTTTCCTGCGGCCTGCCAGGTTGCGTGCTGGGATAAAGGGTCTGGTATGGATTTTTTGGGGGAACTCCACGCAATTTTTGAAAAAATTTGGGGTGGAGTTCCCCTTAAAATCCATACCAGACCTGAAGAGTCTGGTATGGATATTTGGGGGGAACCCCACGTATTTTTTTTTTATTTGATGCAGGGTTCCCCTTAATATCCATACCAGACCTGAAGGGCCTGGTAATTGATTTTGGGGGGACCCCCACACATTTTTTTTTTTTATCAATGACTTTTCTCTGTATTGCCGGGAGTTGACAATTCATTATAGCCGCGAGTGCTTTTAAATTACTTTTTTTCCTTCAGAAATTACACTTTGTGCAGGGACAGTTCTAAGCAAGGGAAAAAAGCGCTGCTTTACAGGCATACTATACACCCCCCAGGTACGAAATTTAAAGGAATATTTCACTTTTATTGTTTCACTTTAAGCATTATTAAAATGACTGCTCCCGAAAAAACTGCAGTTTTTAAAACTTTTTTTTTGCATTGATACATGTCACCTGGGGCAGGACCCGGGTCCCCAAACACTTTTTATGACAATAACTTGCATATAAGCTTTGAAAATTAGCACTTTAGATTTCTCCCATGGACTTTTACAGGGTGTTCCGCGGCTTTTCGAATTTGCTGCGAACACCCCAAATTGTTCGCTGTTCGGCGAACGTGCGAACAGGCAATGTTCGAGTCGAACATGAGTTTGACTCGAACTCGAAGCTCATCCCTAGTCAACAAGGTCATTAAGTTACAAAAAGAGGCTTTTGACAAGTTTTCTACATCATCTGTTTATACAGACCTACATAATAATCTACTGAAATCATTGGAGGATCTGGAAACACAAATCACCCAGAACTAAGTACTTACTGGACATTCAGGATTATTAAAGTAACACTGGGGAGGGGGGACAACACACATAATAAAACTCCCAGTTCTATACTCAAGAGTAGGGATGAGCTTTATGTTCGACTCGAACATTGGCTGTTCGCACCGTTCGGCAAACAGCGAACAATTTGGGGTGTTTGCGTCAAATTCGAAAAGCCACGGAACACCGTTAAAAGTCTATGAGAGAAATCAAAAGTGCTAATTTGAAAAGCAGGGGCGGACTGACAGCTCATGGGGTCCCCGGGCAAAAGGAGATCATGGGGCCCACGTTCAAGCTACATCCAGTGAGAGAGGGGGGTGTAGAAAGTGGTGGGGGTAGTGGGTGAGGGGGTGTAGTGGGGGAGGGGGTGTAGGAAGTGGGGGGTTGTGAGAGAGGGGGGAGAGGGATGTAGGAAGAGGGGGGCTAGTGAGAGAGGGGGAGGGAGTGTAGGAAGTGGGGGGGCTAGTGAGAGAGGGGAAGAGGGGGTGTAGTAAGAGGGGGGTAGTGAGAAAGGGGGCTAGTGAGAGAGGGGGAGGGAGTGTAGGAAGTGGGGGGCTAGTGAGAGAGGGGGAGGGAGTGTAGGAAGAGGGGGGCTAGTGAGAGAGGGAGAGGGGGTGTAGGGAGAGGGGGGGCTAGTGAGAGAGGGGGAGGGAGTGTAGAAAGTGGGGGGCTAGTGAGAGAGGGGGAGGGGGTGTAGAAAGTTGGGGGAAGTGAGAGAGGGGGAGATAGTAAGAGAGGGGGTGAGGGGGAGGGGGGTGTAGGAAGTTGGGGGGTAGTGAGAGAGGGGGGATGGGGAAAGGGGGAAGAGGGGTAGTGAGAGAGGGGCGGTAGGGAGAGGGAGGTTGAGAGAAAGAGGGTGGGTTGATCAGTATGTCTGCTATGTCCCACCATTATACAGAACAAGAATGCTTCATAAAATTGTTACAGCAAAGGAAAGGATTATAAGTGAAGTCTCCGCAGATTGCAGCATGGCATTCAATAAAGAAAACATGACACATGGGGGCAATGCATAGGACTTGGCATTTTACAACTTTTTTTTTTTTTTTAAGTACAGTACATCACCCACTCACATACACAGGTTTCCTCTCAGAGTGGTCTCACCCTTCTCCGTGTCGAAGGCGGGCTGTCACACTCCGGCCGGTTCTTAGCTGCTTGCCGGTCCCTCCTCCCATTGTCCTCTTCCTCCCCGGGCTCTCTCGGTTCCTCTCTCTCTCCTCTCAGGACCAGGAGCCCGTTCACGCCATCGCCATCCATCCCACAGCCGAATCCAGCCTGGAGCCTCTTATAGTTCCCTTGGCCCGAGAGCCTGAATGGTCAGTCCACCCCTGGGGGCGGGCCCGTCACAAAGCAACCAAGGCCGGCGGCTGCTCGCTCGGCATTGCCTCGCCCCCCCCCCCCGCAGGAGTTGGAAGAAGATGACAGAAGGGAGAGGAGTGGAGGAGGCATGGGAGATCGAATTTAGAACAGGCGGCCCACAGATGAGCTGCGGCTGCGGGCACCTCCAGGGGCGGACTGAGCCAGCCTGGGCCCCCCCCACCACGGGGCCCTCGGGCGGCCACCGAGTCACCGAATGGTCAGTCCGCCCCTGTTGAAAGGTTAATATGCAAGTTATTGTCAGAAAAAGTGTTTGGGGGCCTGGGTCCTGCCCCAGGGGACATGTATCAATGCAAAAAAAAGTTTTAAAAACTGCCGTTTTTTCGGGAGCAGTGATTTTAATAATGCTTAAAGTGAAACAATAAAAATAAAAATATTTCTTTAAATTTCGTACCTGGGGGGGTGTGTATAGTATGCCTGTAAAGTAGCGCATGTTTCCCATGTTTACAAATGTCCCTGCACAAAATGTCATTTCTAAAGGAAGAAAAGCAATTTAAAACTACTAGCGGCTATTTATAAATTGTCGGGTCCCGGCAATACAGATCAAAGTAATTGAAAAAAACGTCAGGGGTCCCCCCACAGACCATTGGGCCCTTTGGGTCTGGTATGAATATTAAGGGGAGCCCCGAACCAAAAAAAAAAACTTGGGGGTCCCCCCAAATTCCATATCAGGCCCTTCAGGTTTGGTATGGATACTAAGGGGAATCCCGCACCAAATTTAAAAAAAAAATGGCGTGGTGTCCCCCACAAAGATCCATACCAGACCCTTCAGGTCTGGTATGGATTTTAAGGGAAACCTTGCACCAAAATAAAAAAAAAATGGCGTGGGGTCCCCTCAAAAATCCATACCAGACCCATATCTGAGCACGCAACCTGGCAGGCCGCAGGAAAAGAGGGGAGGGACGAGAGAGCGCCCCCCCTCCTGAACCGTACCAGGCCACATGCCCTCAACATGGGGAGGCTGTCCCCATGTTGATGAGGACAAGGGCCTCATCCCCACAACCCTTGCCTGGTGGTTGTGGGGGTCTGCGGGCGGGGGGCTTATCGAAATATGGAAGCCCCCTTTAACAAAGGGAACTCCAGGTCCCGCCCCCCCCCATGTAATTTGGTAACGGGGTACATTGTACCCCTACCATTTCACAAAGAAAGTGTAAAAATTTGTAAAAAACACAGGTGGACAAGTCCTTTATTTAAAAAATAAAATAAAATAAAATAAATTCCAGCGATGTAATCCCGTCGATGTCCAACGATGATCCATTCTCCAGCGACGCTACAGTCTCCCCTCTCCAGCAGGAGCAAAACCCCCATGATGCGTAAGAGGGGGCGGGGCGGGATCATCCGTCCTTATCATAGGGCACCCCCGTCACGGGGCGGGGTCACCCCCGGGGGTTCCCTATGATAAGAACGGGTAACCCCACCCCCTCTTACGCGTCATGGGGGTTTCGTTCCTGGGGGAGACTGCAGCGTTGCTGGAGAATGGGGAAAGGACGGGTGACCCCGCCCCGTGACGTTCCATAATGCACCGTTTCACACAGTTAAACAAAACAGTTGCTGCAATGTCATAAATGAGACTGTGGAGGGAGCTGGGTTCATTCGCAATACAACAACAGTCTTATAACCACACTGCAAAGTGGCACCCCGCTACATAAATAAAAAATATAAAATGGACGCTGTAACGGCACCCCAAGCATGAAAGGGGTTAACGCCGTTTAAGATATTCCCTCTCTGGACACACATCCACTGCCGATCCTCCACAGTCAGGCGACCGCTTCCCATAGGATGAATCCTTCCAAACATACGAGACAAACACTCTGTATGAAGTTTCCAACTGGACTGACAATCTTTAATGACAAACTCCCAGTTTTATACACACAGAGAGGAAGTTCTTACATTCTCCTCAGACAATACAACTTTGACCAGACCTAATTTACATGAGCTAATTAACTACAGTGATGACTCAGATACATGACCTTTATGACCTTTAGGCTAGCCTCACTGTCTCCCAATACACATCTGACATCTCTTAGCTAATCCCTTTACATCTTAAATGACTATGCATGACCTTTATATTCACCAGACTGTCTGTCTGCTTTACAATACACACAAGTACAGAGTTAATTATCACTATTCACAATGAAAGGATCTGTAGCATAGTTGAGATTCATTAAAATTACACAAGCAGACAGGTGACACATCAGCATCTCTTAATTAACTTGTTGAGTTCAGAATCAAACAACCAGTACATTTTGTGGATTAATATTACTATCCCAATTTAAAGCAATCCAAGGCATTCTTAATGTCCATTATTTCCTGGCTCACCCTGTGCCCAAAGTGACCCCTGTCACACATCTCCCCTTTCAGCAGGAGACTAACACAGGAGGAGACCCCAGACGGGTTGACTCCGAGGTTAGTCCATAGTTCCATTCCTCTAATGCCTGGACAACCCATCAGCATTGCAATTTTGCTTACCGGGTCAGTAGCTGATGGTGCAGTTGTAAGGTTGCGGGACGAATAATGGAATTCAGTTCTGGAACAGTCACTTGCTTTGCTCTCTCAATGGCTCCCAAAACTTGTTGCTGGTGCTCTTGGGAAAGGTAAGGCAAAACCTGGGCGCAAATCCCATTTAACCTTTTGACAATTTCAGCCTGTTGTGCATTTCAATGTTCAAGCCATGGGACATCTCATAATACATGACGTAGTGTCGTTGCATCTCTGATTTCTCACTGGCCAACTTGTCACATTCCAATTTTAGACTGTGATATTGTGCCTGATCTAAGGTACATATCGGGGAAGATAATCTTACCCCGTTCTCAGCCGCAATCAGGCCGGTTCCAGCAGCATGGGTCTGGGCACAGGTAGTCACTGGGTTGGCTTCAGTGGGGCCCATCGGGGCGTAAGCAGAAATGAGGGGGGCCAAATCATTCCCCAGTAGTACATCCACTGGCAAATCCTTCATCACCCCCACATTCACGTGTCCCGAACCAACCCCCCAATCCAGGTGAACCCGGGCAACGGGTAGCCGGAAGATGGTACCTCCCGCTACTCTTATGGCTACAGTGTCTCCGGTGTGTTGGCTCTCTGGGATGAGGTTGTTCTGTAATAGGGTCATGGTAGCGCCAGCATCACGTAAGCCATTGGCTACTGTTCCATTAACCCGGACAGTCTGCCTGTGTTGTTCCGGTTAGCTGCTTGTATTGGAGCAGCCTCGTGCAGGACGCCCCAATGTTCTTCCTCCTCAACGCAGTGGGCCGCAGGCATGGGTGTGCGGGGGCTCCCCCTTGCTGGCTGTCTCCATGACTGGGACTGGATGGCTGGATTCAACGGACAGTCTGGCTTTTTGTGCCCTAGCTGTTTACATCCGAAACACCTGACGGCTTGTGCGTAGTCCTAGGAGTTGAACCTGGGCGGCTGAGGATAAGTGGCCGCTGGGGTTGGTGCTGAAGTTGGGTTAGCGGCTGATAAACTGGGCCGAGATAGTGGATAGCGCTCGCTTCCACCTGACCTTCGAGAGTCCAGATATTCATCGGCCAAAGTAGCCGCTTGCTGTACAGTTCGTGGTTGCTTATCTCGCACCCAATCCCGTAGTACCGGGGGGTGTGGTTAAAGAACTGTTCTAAGAGTACTAGCTGAGTGATTTCCTCTATGGTATGAGCGTGGCTTCCCTGAAACCAGCCCTTAAGGTTTCGCTGCAGACGATGTGCCCACTCCACGTATGTTATGTGGGTTTGTTTCCAGGATTCTCGAAACTTAATCCGGCTGGCTTCGGGTGTAATGGCAAATCGGGCTAGCAGAGCTTCTTTTACCCGGTCATAGTCTTTAGCGTCCTCATCCTCCAGGGCCCGATATGCATCCGCCGCTCTGCCCGTTAAATTACTTGCCAGTAAGGCGACCCAATCTTGGGGCAGTACTTCATGTATCTGGCATAGTCTCTCAAAGTCCTGCAGGAACGCCTCAATTTCCTCCTCTCCTTCCTTAAATAGTTTGAACGCCTGAAAGGGCAACCTACGGAAAGGCGCTGCGTTGTCTCCGATTGCCGTATTTCCGCCATTCTCCGCTCATGTTGCCGTTCTCTCTCTTGCCGCTCTAGTTCTCTCTCTTGTCGCTCATCCTGCAGCTGGATGTCTTTAATGGCTTACTGTATGGCGGTCTCTGATGGGTTAGCACCATATAATGCCAACCGCTGTCGAACTCGTTGCTGAAACAAGTCTTCAACTGACCGGGGTCCTGTATCACCATCCCTCTGATCCATCTCGGCTAGCTCCCTGATCAAGGTGGCCTTGTTCTTTGTCCCACCGGTCCCTCCATGGCTCTCAAGTAAGTCTTTCAGCGTGGCTTTCCTGCAGGCTGCATAGCTGGTCATTCACTGTGGTGGTTTGGAGTGTCCCAGTAACTGGAGGGAAAATCCCACCGCTGCCAACCAATGTAACGGCATCCCAAGCATGAAAGGGGTTAACGCCGTTTAAGATATATAAGTATGGAGTTAATTATCACTATTCACAATGAAAGGATCTGTAGCATAGTTGAGATTCATTAACATTACACAAGCAGACAGGTGACACATCAGCATCTCTTAATTAACTTGTTGAGTTCAGAATCAAACAACCAGTACATTTTGTGGATTAATATTACTATCCCAATTTAAAGCAATCCAAGGCATTCTTAATGTCCATTATTTCCTGGCTCACCCTGTGCCCAAAGTGACCCCTGTCACAGACGCCTAACTACTAATAGGGATGAGCTTCGAGTTCGAGTCGAACTCATGTTCGACTCGAACATTGCCTGTTCGCACCGTTCGCCGAACAGCGAACAAATTGGGGTGTTCGCGGCAAATTCGAAAAATCTATGGGAGAAATCTAAAGTGCTAATTATAAAGGCTTATTTGCAAGTTATTGTCCTAAAAAGTGTTTGGGGACCCGGGTCCTGCCCCAGGGGACATGTATCAATGCAAAAATAAGTTTTAAAAACGGCAGTTTTTTCGGGAGCAGTGATTTTAATAATGCTTAAAATGAAAAAATAAAAGTGAAATATTCCTTTAAATTTCGTACCTGGGGGGTGTGTATGATATGCATGTAAAGTGGCGCATGTTTCCCGTGCTTAGAACTGTCCCTGCAAAAAATGTCATTTTTGAAAGAAAAAAAGTCATTTAAAACTGACTCGCGGCTATTAATGAATTGTCGGCTCCCGGCAATACATACAAAAGTCATTGATAAAAAAAAAAAAAAAAAGCGTGGGGGTTCCCCAGAATTCAATTACCAGGCCCTTCAGGTCTGGAATGGATATTAAGGGGAACCCCGCCGCAAATTTAAAAAAAAATTGACGTGGGGTTCCCCCAAATATCCATTCCAGGCCCTTCAGATCTGGCATGGATTTTAAAAAAAATGGCGTGGAGTCCCCCTAAAAATCCATACCAGACCCCTTATCCGAGCACGCAACCTGGCCGGCCGCAGGGGAAAAGGGGGGGACGAGAGAGCGGCCCCCCCTCTCTCCTGAACCATACCAGGCCACATGCCCTCAACATGGGGAGGATGTCCCCATGTTGATGGGGACAAGGGCCTCATCCCCACAACCCTTGCCCGGTGGTTGTGGGGGTCTGCGGGCGGTGGGCTTATCGGAATCTGGAAGACCCCTTTAACAAAGAGGACCCCCAGATCCCGCCCCCCCCTATGTGAATTGGTAAGGGGTACATTGTACCCCTACCATTTCACGAAGAAAGCGTAAAAAAATGTTTAAAAAAACACACAAACACCTTGAAAAAGTCCTTTATTTAAAAAAAAAAAAAAAAAACATTCCAGTGAAGGAAGTTCCCCGCTCAAGCCAATGACGTAGGCGGGTCCGACATACCGAGGGGGCGGACCTGATGGGGAACTGCTCTCACTTTGGTAATACATGTATAGACCCGCCCCTTCTCATGTTCCGCATCTGGTCCGCTGAGCGGACCTGATGGGGAACTTTAGAAGGGGCGGGTCTATACATTTAAAACACTGAGAGGGAGTTCCCCATCAGGTCCGCTCAGGCACAACCAATGAAGGACAGCGCTGGACATCGGGATCGCCGCGGGACACTGGATTTCACCGCTGGAATGTTTTTGTTTTGTTTTTTTAAATAAAGGACTTTTTCAAGGTGTTTGTGTGTTTTTTTAAACATTTTTTTACGCTTTCTTCGTGAAATGGTAGGGGTACAATGTACCTCTTACCAATTCACATAGGGGGGGGGGCGGGATCTGGGGGTCCCCTTTGTTAAAGGGGTCTTCCAGATTCCGATAAGCCCCCTGCCCGCAGACCCCCACAACCACCGGGCAAGGGTTGTGGGGATGAGGCCCTTGTCCCCATCAACATGGGGACATCCTCCCCATGTTGAGGGCATGTGGCCTGGTACGGTTCAGGAGGGAGGGGGGCCGCTCTCTCGTCCCCCCCTTTTCCCCTGCGGCCGGCCAGGTTGCGTGCTCGGATAAGGGGTCTGGTATGGATTTTTAGGGGGACTCCACGACATTTTTTTTTCAATTTGGGGTGGAGTTCCCCTTAAAATCCATGCCAGATCTGAAGGGCCTGGAATGGATATTTGGGGGAACCCCACGTCAATTTTTTTTAAAATTTGCGGCGGGGTTCCTCTTAATATCCATTCCAGACCTGAAGGGCCTGGTAATTGAATTCTGGGGAACCCCCACGCTCTTTTTTTTTTTTTTTTTTTATCAATGACTTTTGAATGTATTGCCGGGAGCCGACAATTCATTAATAGCCGCGAGTCAGTTTTAAATGACTTTTTTTCTTTCAAAAATGACATTTTTTGCAGGGACAGTTCTAAGCACGGGAAACATGCGCCACTTTACATGCATATCATACACACCCCCCAGGTACGAAATTTAAAGGAATATTTCACTTTTATTTTTTCATTTTAAGCATTATTAAAATCACTGCTCCCGAAAAAACGGCCGTTTTTAAAACTTTTTTTTGCATTGATACATGTCCCCTGGGGCAGGACCCAGGTCCCCAAACACTTTTTAGGACAATAACTTGCATATTAGCCTTTATAATTAACACTTTAGATTTTGAACGTTCGAGTCCATTGTATTTAATAGGGTTCTAAAGTTCACACAAACATTTTGTCTGTTCGCAGGTTCTGGTGCGAACCGAACAGGGGGGTGTTCGGCTCATCCCTGACTACTAAGACAGAGAACTAAACTTATATAAGATGTAAAGTTGGAACTAATATATCTTATAACAATAAAGACATGGCACAGCACCACCCAGTGGTTGAAAACTAAATTGCCGATGTCTAAAAAACCTATCACATAAACATATCTCATATGTTGATTCAAAAATCTTTTCCAATAATCGTTTAAAATTATATGGAATACTCAACTATATGATGAGAAATATATTATAAAAAATATTTTGAATGTTAATATATAGATAAAAACATCAAATTTAATTTAATTGAAAGTCAATTGTATTAATAAAAGATTCTCAATATATATCTAGAAGTCCCACCCACTGGAGCACCTAGTCTGTTACCAAGGAGTCACATCAAGTGTACAGTAAATACAAATATGACACAAGATACTTAATAAAATATCTAATATATGAGAATATCTTACAAATACTCCATTTAGGGGAGAAAATTAATATTATGCTATATAAAAAATATGAAAAATATTGAATACAGATTAGCCAAAGATTAATTGTCAATAAAAGCGTTCAGATCGGTTTCTACATTTAATCCAAAGGGGGTGTAGCACTTAATCTTGTGGATCCAGGCCATCTCTAGCCTGGAAATACTACGTACCCCTCCATTGTGGAACATATTTGTCAATACCAAGAAAGATGGTCTTGGCAGGATTTTTATCATGAACTTCCAAGTAGTGACGGGAAACTGGGTGTTTGGAAAACCCAGTCAGAATATTCGTTATGTGCTCATTTAATCTCACACGAAGAGGCCGCTTAGTCCTGCTCCCATATTGTAACCAGCAAGGGCACTGCAGAAGATAAACGACCCCTTCAGTGGAACACGTAACAAAGGTCCTGATCTCAAATTCTAATAGGGTACTAGTCGATGTAAATTTGTGGGTGCGTCTATGTGAGCACCCACTCAGATGGAACAGCGCGCCAGAATGCGCGCTAGTGCACGCTCAACGTGACGCTCTGGCTGGCCTATAAAAGTGGCTCTGGCGTTAAGACAAGTTGCTGGTTTGTCTTCAGCTTCCTGTTTGAGCCTGGTTCCTGTTTCCTGTATCTGACTTCCTGTTGTGACCCGGATTGATACAGACTACTCTGCTCTTCTCCTGGATCTGACCCTCGGCCTGTTTAAAGGACTCTGCCTTGCATCCTGTGCTTGACCCCCTGCCTGTGACCTGGATCTGCTACTTGTCTCCAGCCCTTGACCTTCTGCCTGCATCTCGGATCTGCTACTTGTCTCCAGCCCTTGAACTTCTGTCTGCATCTCGGACCTGCTACTTATCTCCAGTGCTAGACTCTCTGCCTGTAACCTGGACCGGCCATCTGTCTCCTTGCCTTGATTCTCCACTTGTGCTCTGGACTCTTGTATCCCCAGCCAGTGTTCTGGACAGAACTGTACCCACCTGTGTTTGACCCTCAGCCTGTTCCTGTTGGAGTATCTCCCTGTGACCATCCAACCCACCAGTCTTCGCACAGCTGTCCAGCTCTACCCAGATCATCTTGCAAGACCCTACCCTTCCTGCTGGTAGCCAGTGCCTCTTCGTGCCATCCACCCCCAGTATCACCTCCAGGGGGTGGAGTGCACCTAGTTGCAAGGGTGAACCGCTCTCTCACCGTGCCCATAAATGCAGCCTCACCAGTGCCCATAAATGCAGCTTTACCAGTGTCCATAAATGCAGCTTCACCAGTTCTCATCAATGCAGCTTCACCAGTGCTCATAAATGCAGCCTCACCAGTGTCCATCAATGCAGCCTGATCAGTGCCCATCAATGCAGCCTTTACCAGTGCCCATAAATGCAGCTTCACCAGTGCCCATAAATGCAGCCTCACCAGTGCCCATCAATGCAGCCTCAACAGTGCCCATAAATGCAGCTTCACCAGTGCCCATCAATGCAGCTTCACCAGTGCCCAGAAATGTAGCCTCACCAGTGCTCATAAATGCCGCCTCATCAGTGCCCATCCCATCAGCTCAGCCTTACCTGTGACACCCAATGCAGTCTGATCAGACACTAGTACCCATCAGTGCAGCCTTGCCAGTGCATGGGGAGAGATGAGACCTGCCAGTTTACACAGAGCGGGCATCTCCGCTTACCCGGTGTGGCCATTGTCACATTAAGTCCCGCCTCCTGGCCTGGCTCCTATGATGGACGTCACATTTCCGGCATTGGACCAGTATGACGTCCATCGTAGGAGCCGGTCCAGAAGGCTGGACTTCATATGTCACTCGGCCACGTCAGGTAAGTGGGAGATGGAGATCCCCGCTCTGTGCAAACTGGCAGCGCTCTCCCCTTCCCTTCAGAGGCAGCCTGGCGTGCGCTGGTCCAAAAGCTGCCCCAGGGCAGGTGGCCAATAGCCCAGAGTTCACGGCCGAATCCAGGCCTTGGGATTCAGGGCTAATAATTATCATTGGTAATACCGAGACCTGGGGTTTTTTTGGGAGCCATTCTGGGCAACAGCCCTGGTCAGCCCCCTCCTGATGCCACTGCCCACAGGCCATGGCCAGCACAGGAGCCACAGGCCATGTCCAGCACAGGAGCTGACAGACAGAGAGTGTTAAGTGCTATTTCCTATTTTGAGGTTACTGGGTGGTGGGCAGGGCACTGGGTCAGGTTAAATGGGGTGCATGGGGGGGTGGGATGTGGGGGGTCGGGTCAAGGTCAGGGTCTCTCTCTCACCTCAGCGATGGCAGCTCAGCAGGTCCTTGCAGGGCCTCTTGGGGGGTGATGACAACTTCCAAATTGCAGCCAGCACCCAGCCCAAACCAGCATCCCCTGGTGTGCCCTGGCCCCTGGCTGCCTCTGCCTGCCTCCAGTTCAAAGACTCCAGGAGTGTAGTGAAGGGTAAGCTGCTCGTCCCACTGAACGTAAGCTGGCTGCTCTCAGACTCTCAGTCAGTTCTTCTCTCCGTGTACTCGAAACTAGTTGCAGCATGCACTGTCTCACTCTTGCAGTCACTCCAGCCAGCGCCCAGCCCGAGCCAGTCACAGGACACATCCCCTGGCATGCCGCACACCCTTCCCCTGAGACTCCTGGGTGTTGTAGTTTTCTGCACTGCTCCGCTCCACCAACCTCCACCAGTAACTTGAGCGCGGTCCAGTATACAACACCCAGAATGTAGCGCAGCAGCCACCGCAGCCGACTTCTACCATCTACAGGATTTTTTTTTTATATAGCAGACAGACAGACAGCGCGGGCATTTTGAATATAAGGTAAGCGGCCTGGGGGGAAATTTCCACCCTGTCCCTGGCCCAACCCGCCCCTGACCAGCTGTCACACTTTCCACACTATTTGTGCGATCCCCATTGGAGAATTCACTCTGGCTTGAAGGAATTGCTCCTCTGATGCCACTTTCAATGCGGAATGCCAGACTATAACTACACGACTAGACTAAAGGGGCTAACACAAATCAGCTGTACAGAGAGGATTAGATAATGCTAGGGTCAAGAGTAGAGAGGATCTTCTTTCTAATGTTTCAGCTAATACACTTAAAAAACATAAAAATAGAAATAAGAATTTATGTATAGGGACATATGGGAAGAACAATCGTTTGGCAACATTTGTAACCACCTTCTCAAAAGAGTACCATCAGGTTGTTAATATAATAAAGAAAAACTTCCCATCCTCTACTCAGACAAAAGTCTCTACAAAGTTTTAAAATCAGGCTGTCGTTTTTCTTTAACAAAAGTTTTATTGATAAACAATCCAACATATACCGACAGCATTAGGATGGTTACAATGTGTAATAAACAGACATAAAGTCAAAAGAAAAAATAATAACAAATAATTAAACAAATAAATAAAAAATTTGAACAAAACAAAAAAAAAAAAAATAATAAGGGGGATTTAAAGATGACAAAAAGAGCAATATTATCAAAATACCCATCTGAACCAGGCCAATATCCGTCAGGCCGATATCCACATCAACTGACTGCATAAAGCATATTGAATGGAAAAGAGAAAAAAAAATGAAGGGAAGAAAAGGAACAGAAAGAAGAATAGATAGGGAAAAAAGAAAGGGGAAAGAGAAGAGTCCAAGGGGAATGTGTCGGGGGAGTGCTAAATTGAGAGGAGCGGGCAGGATGAAAATATGTGATTCACAGTTGCCAGACTCTGAGAAATTTATCATGCGTATCCAAGAGAATAGCCGTTAGTTTCTCATTTACCATGATATTATTCATGCAATTTTTTATTTATTTTTTTGACTAAAAATTTTTATTCTTTATTTTTAAATTAATGATAAGATGGACATTACATACAGGTACAGTCTCAAGTTACATACATTACTTTAGCAACATACATCTCCAAGTATTGCACATGCAGGGCTTAACAACACTCTAAATAATACAACTCCGGCCTTCTTGGGACTTTATCATGGGTCAGGAGCGTTGGCTCCATAACATCAGTCCAGGAACTATAATCAACAGTAAACTTAGGCTAGGGAGCCTGTCACCCCTCTCGGGAATATTCTGTGAGCAGGCCCTTTATATGAAGGTCCAGGCATAGAAAGCGCAGCCCAGAATTTGGCCGACCCCAATTGCACATGTGTGTAGATTGATACTATATTATTGGGACAGAGTATCACGGTACTTGAGAAAATATTCATAGTATGACCCATATCTAATTTAACACTACAACAATACCTGTATTTAGATTATCAGGAAGAATAATGATGTTACCAGGTTCACTGCTCTAAACATGCTACCGCGCCTTTCCACATGTCTTCGCATATACATAAGAAATCAACAAACAGTTTACTCAACACTAGAGGACGTCATATAGTGGTGGGCCACAGACCCCAAAATTTCTGATGGACATGTATTTTGTTCAATTTATACGCTAGCATCTTCTCCATTAAACATTGAGCATTTACTCTATTTATGACCTCCAACACAGTAGGGGGGTCTGGGGATCTCCATTTGGCTGCAATTGATATACGGGCAGCAAATAGGATATGTACAATCACAATCCTTTGTGCGCTTGGGAAGGAGTCTATCCCTAATGTAAGAAGTGCTAATTCTGGGGTGGGTTTACACTTCGTTTTGGAAATGTCTGAGATGAGTGAAAATACATCTCTCCAGAAGTTATGTAGTATACTACAGTGCCACATAACATGTAGGAGGTTACCTCTGTGCTGACACTCTCTCCAGCAAAGTGGGGAAAGAATGGGGTTCATTGTGTGTAGGCGCGTCGGGGTGATGTACCACCTATGCAGTAACTTACACGAATTGTCCCAGTGATCTACACAGGCTGAGGATACCCTATTGTATCTAATAGCAGTCATCCATTGTGGGAATGTAAAGATTGTCTGTAGTTCAGCCTCCCATTTGAGCATATTCGGGGTTTTGGAGTTCTTTAATTGATGGTTACAGAATCTATAGCAGAGAGATATACCCCTTATGTTTGTCTTGCCCCTGGACATGAAGAATTCCCATAGGACTAGTGGGACTTCCGTGGTATCATGAGGATTCATTTTATTATAACTCCGAATTTGCTGTAGCATAAGGGTGTCAAGTGCCGAAGGTTGAGTAATATCTACAGTGTGAAAATGCACGCCCTTTTGTTTCCAGTGATGTGTTGAGAAGTTATGAATAAGGAATGTGTAGGTCGTGAGAGGCTTTTCTAGTTTGTGAGTAGTCTCCCCCGGGAATTTCATTTTGGTGAGTAGGGACCACGCAGCAATTGAGGCCCTAATTGTAGGGTAATCAGGTATTAGGGGTTTGTGATGTATGGTGGATGCCATCAGGAGTGCAATCAGATCATGAGTTGGTGTAACCTCCCTTTCTATTTGATTCCATAAATTATCTTCCTGACTAGAGAACCAAAATTTCAGCTGGTCCAATAAAGAGGCAGTATAGTAGGCATACGCGTTCGGTAAGCTTCCTCCCCCCACCTTTTTGTGTAAGTAAAGAATTTTCATCGCTATTCTAGGTTTTTTATTCTCCCATATGTAGGCATTCAGAAGCTTTGCGAGATCCGAGAAAAATTTGTGGGGTATAGGGATTGGGATGGTTCTGAAAAGGTATAGAATCTTGGGGAATATTTGCATCTGATAAGCCGCAATCCGCCCCATCCATGACAGTTGGAATTTGGACATCTGTAAAAAGTCTTTCTTGGTCTGCTCTAGGAGGGGTAAAAAAATTTCAGAGTATAGTTTGGATGTAGGGTGGGTGAGTTGGATACCTAAGTAGGTGATAGAGGGGGCATCCCAGGTGCAAGGGAATAGTAGTTCTAGTTTGGCGACCATATTGTGGGGTAAATGAAGTGGCAGGGCAAAACATTTAGAGGTGTTAATTTTGTAATATGTTATCGTCCCAAATTCATTAATAACTTCCGTGGCTTTACTTAGTGAGATGTGTGGGTTGGTCATGGTAAGAATCACATCATCTGCAAACAGACCTATTTTGTGTTCCGTGTGACCAATTCGGAGGCCTGTGATCTCCCCAGTGGATCTAATGATTTCTGCAAGGGGTTCTATTGCTAGGGAAAAAACAATCGGAGACAGCGGACATCCCTGTCTCGTTCCATTTGTGAGGTTGAAGGAATCAGAAAGCATCCCTGACGTAAATACTCTGGCGGAGGGATTCGTGTATAAAGACATGACCGCTGAATGCAAGAATCCGCTTATGCCGAATTTATGTAGCGTGTGTGACAGGTATGACCAGTGAACTCTATCAAACGCCTTTTCCGCGTCTAAGGCTACAAATATGCTAGGCGTGCGATTGAGTTCCGCGTGTCTCAGGAGATTGATCATTTTCCTAGTGCCATCTGGGGCCTGTCTGCCCTTGACAAAGCCCACTTGTTCTAGCCCAATGAGTGTAGGGGTTACATTGAGTAGTCTGTTTGCTACTATCTTTGCATAAATCTTTAGATCCGAGTTCAGGAGTGAAATGGGCCTATAATTCTGGGGGTAGGCCGGATCCTTCCCGGGTTTTGGGATAGTCACTATAATTGCTTGGAGCATTTCCTTTGGGAATGCACAGGTGTGTGCCGCCGTATTGTATAGATCTACCAGTCGGGGGGCGAGCAAAGATGAGAATGTTTGGTAGTATTCGGCTGAGAACCCGTCGGCTCCCGGTGATTTGTGTTTGGGAAGTTTCTTAATTACGTCCTTGATTTCATCTTCTGTAAAGGGCGCATTAATTATGCCTAAGGTCCCCTTATCTATGGACGGGAGGTCAATCCTTTTAAGAAAGTCAGTAATCTCAGTTTCTGTGGGTTGATGGGTAGACTTATCCTGGTTCAGATTATATAAGACCTCGTAGAAGTCTTTAAACGCGTTTGCTATGTCTTTGGGGTTCTGATATGAAGTATTATTAGTGGGATGTTTAATTATAGATATTTTGGATTGTGCTTGTCTTTTCTTTAATTGGGATGCTAGTAACTTCCCCGCTCTATTGTTCTGGGAGTAGAAAGTTAGTTTAAGTCTCTTATAGTAAAGGTCGTAGTCTGATTTCAATACTAGTCTCAGTTCCTCCCTCCTGGAGTTCAATTGTTGTAATAAGGAGTGGTCCCCATTTTTTTTATGCTTACTTTCCAGGTCAGCTATTCGGTCATGGAGTTGCGATATATATCTGCTTTTTTTCCTTTTTTCCCTAGCTGCTATCTGGATCAAGGCGCCTCTCGTGAAGGCTTTGTGGGCGCACCAGATTGTCGCGGGGGAAGTGCCAGGGGTTTCATTGAATTCAAAGAATTCATTTAGCTTCCCTTGAATTTCCTCCCTAATTTTGGGCTGGGAGAGTAGATATGTGTTGTTACGCCAAAGTGGAGAGGCTGTAGTTTTGTTGGTGGAAGTTATATCAATGGTGATAGGGGCGTGGTCAGACCATGTGATGGTGTGAATATTTGCTTTGAGTACCTTTTGTAAAGTATATTTGTCCGTAAGGAAGAAGTCAATCCTAGAGTAACTCTTGTGGACCGGTGAGAAGTAGGTGTAGTCCCTCTCTGTGGAGCGGAGACAGCGCCAAGGATCATAGAGATCTTCCCCCAGGCAGAAATTACCTAGGGATGGCGCTCGTCTCCGCTCCCCAGAGGAGGAGTCAAGCATGTTATTCATAAGTACATTAAAATCTCCGCAAATGACTAGGTTACCTTTTTTCATTGCTTTTGCTTTTTGTATGGTTTTGCGTAAAAACCTAATCGGGCTTTTGTTTGGAGCATACAAGTTCACCAGTGTGTATACCTCATTGTTAATTTCGGTAATCAGGATGATATACCTACCATTACTATCATAGTGTTCATCTAGGAGGTTAAAAGATACAGAGTCCTTAATAGCGATCATTACTCCATTGTTTTTTTTTGAGTTATTTGCCGTGAAGACATGTGGAAATTTCTTATGGGAGCATTTAGGTGTACTTTGGTCCAGGAAATGAGTCTCTTGTACACACAGTACATCACAGTTCTCGTCCAGGGCAGTTTTCCATAGGGTTCTCCTTTTATAGGGGCTGTTAAGTCCTCTAGCGTTGATAGATAGCAGTTTAAGTGTCATTTGTTTCATTCATGGTGCTTCGGTGACATCTAGTGGCGCAATATGAGAATTGGCTGTAGCTGAGCATTAATTTCTGAGCAGTGAGGAGCTGTAATTTGGTTTTCATTACAGAAGCCTGGAGTCTCAAAATTATACAGAGACAAGTAACCATTGCAACGTCAATGGTCTGAAAATCAAAACATATAACCGTTATCATCAACAGGATGGATTTGGAACAATCCCAAAAGCAGTATTGGGGTAAAAACATTCAGGTGATTACCTGTTCAGCCGAACATCCGGGGACCATCTGTTCAGCATTAGAAGGCGAAAGAGGCGCAGTAAGGTTAATTTGGAAAATAGGAAGTTCAGCACCATAGGACCATTATTAGTGTAGTACAGATGTGGTTATTTATCACGGTTGTTCCTGGCACTGCGGTTGTTGATAAGTTCCGATCTGGGTGAAGACTGGTCCATGGATTCAGGGAAACCTTCCTGGGGAAGGAGTCCCCACTTGCGGAGTAGTTCCAGACCTTTATCCAGGGAGGAAATGGAATACCATTCGTTGTTTTTCTCCAGAATGATTTTTGCAGGGAAGCCCCATCTATAGAGAATCTTATGATTTCTCAGCATTTTTGTAACCGGTATCAGATTATTTCTAGCCTTCATTGTGGCCTGTGATAGGTCAGCATACAGTGTGATTCCAGCATATGGGTCTGGGAGGATGTTGTTTTGCCTGGAAAACCTCATAAGCTGGTCTTTAATATGAAAGAAATGAATTCTGGCTATAACATCCCTAGGAATCTTCTCAGGGAGATGTTGTGGTTTGTGCAGCCTGTGTGCTCTGTCAATAATGACATCCGCTGTGGTGAGCGAGGGAATTGCCGTCTTCATTAGCTGCTGCAGAAATGAACTCAGTTCGGCAGGCTTAACTGTTTCAGGAATCCCTCTGAATTTCACATTGTTCCTGCGTGCGCGGTCCTCGAGATCTGAGACCTTCAGGCGTAGTGCTGTGAGTTCATCTTCTAGATCCACATGAGCATCCACCAATTCGTTGTGGGCTGCAGAGAAATCCCCCATTTTGTTTTCGACATGGGCTATTCTATCCCCCATTGCACTCAGCTCCCTGCGTGTGGAGTGAGCGATGTGAGCTATGTCTTGTTGTATGGCCCCTCTTAGCGTCAGGATCATATCCTTCATAATTGTATCGGTCATGGGCTGACCAGAGACAGGCATATCATCCAGCTTCTGGGCATATGAGGCAGCTTGCTCCATGTCGTCCCCCCCCCCCCTCCTTGTTCATTGCTATCATCCCCTGGGGCACTGACCCTCCGTTTCTGCTTGAGGGGGCTGTTGAATGGGGAAGAATAAGGGGGCTGAGTTAGTGTGTCATTAGGTAGCTCACCCTGCAAAGTGAATGTCGCGCCGTTCTCTCCCTCATGGCAGTGTGATGCATGCAGTCCCGCTGCGGCGCCATCTTGGGCCTTCCGGCCTGTCATGGAGGGATAGAAGTCCGTCAATTTTCTGGGCCCCTCTCTGTTCTTGCGTTTGGCCATGCTATCAGCGGGGTTCCTCCTGTCTTCCGCCGCTCGGATGTGCTGTTTCTGAGCCTCAAAAGCCGCTAAAGGTTGCTTAAGGTCCCCTGATGCGTCGGAGCTCTCCTCTCACACCACCATCCGCTCCGGCCGCCGGCTCCGCCCCTATTCATGCAATTTTTAACAACCTGAAAGCTAAGCGTAGGAGTCTTCCATGCTCCGGCAATTGTCAATTTAGTCGCAGCAAACAGATGTTGGGCGAGTTGCCTTTCCGGGCGAAGGTTCTGACCAATAGCCTGCATGCCCTTGGGCAAGACCACCAAATATGTGCCATTGTCCCTTCTTGCGAACATCCCCGAAAGAAGAGAGGAGAGTAGGATGGGATAAACCGGGCCAATCTAGCCAGCGTGTAGTACCACCTATATAATACATAATAGGCATTCTCCAAGATAAGAACATTGTGGGAACACTTTGAAAGAGTTATGGTCATTATTTGCCAGTCCTCAGGGTCTACCTGCCTCCCTAATTCTTTTTCCCATTGGAGTTGATATGGCCTCAACGGGGGTTTTCTTGCCGAAATTATAGAAGAATATAGCAGGGATATAATGCCCGGGGAGTGTGGTCTAGCCTTGCATATTCTCTCAAAAGGAGTCAGAGTATATGGAGTAGGGCGAGATTTAATAAGCTGCTGAAGAAAATGTCTGAGTTGAAGATAGCTATAATGTTCTCGCAAAGGGATATTGTGAGAGGAGCGTAGGGCATCAAAAGTTAGGATCCTAATAGGAGTAAACCGGGAATGGATATCTGTGAAGCCATTCACGGTCCACCAGGAAAATTGGGCCGTGTTGTCGCAACCAGGGGGGAACAATGGGCAATGAAGAAATTTTAAAAGAGGGAGGTGGGGGGAGATCAGGCCTGCAGAATATTTAGAGGGTGGAAAAGAAAAAAACTGTGCCACTATTAGGAATTTAGACCAGAGCCTAATACGAATTCTATGCTTATTTAAATGAACATAACAAACTAGCAGGCTTTGCACCAAATAGTCCAATGGTATTTAACAGATGATCTGAAATAGTCCATAAATCCTTATGGCAGGGGAACCACAGATTTCACACCACAGTGACTACTCAAGGCAAACCGTGAGGTATCCACCACCAACAGAAAGGGAAGCAGCTTACCAGAGGGCAAGCGGTTTGGGACATTCGACTGTAACCCAGCCGCGGCCTTTAGTGTTGCAGTTCTCCCTTCCTATATGTCCCGTTCGGATGGTCCGTAAATCACAGTATCCAGATCATACGCCCCTGTTATATCGTGCTCCTTAAAAGAATCATGGTAGAGTTGATACTGGTTTGGACAATGCTTCTTCAACCACTTACACACATCGTGTTGTGTCCAAAATGCTACGGGTTTGGTTGCTTTAAGTATAGTGGGCTTTCTTCCTCATGTGTTCATCTTAGGATGTGTGTAAGTGGTTGAAGAAGCATTGTACAAACCAGTATCAACTCTACCATGATTCTTTTAAGGAGCACGATATAACAGGGGCGTATGATCTTGATACTGTGATTTACGGACCATCCGAACGGAACATATAGGAAGGGAGGACTGCAACACTAAAGGCCACGGCTGGGTTACAGTGGAATGTCCCAAACCTCTTGCCCTCTGGTAAGCTGCTTCCCCTTCTGTTGGTGGTGGATACCTCACGGTTTGCCTTGAGTAGTCACTGTGGTGTGAAATCTGTGGTTCCCCTGCCATAAGGATTTATGGACTATTTCAGATCATCTGTTAAATACCATTGGACTATTTGGTGCAAAGCCTGCTAGTTTGTTATGTGCATTTAAATAAGCATAGAATTCATATTAGGCTCTGGTCTAAATTCCTAATAGTGGCACAGTTTTTTCTTTTCCATTGTTTGAGGTGTTGTCACACCATTTCTGCTGCCTAAAGTTTAATTAGTATTTTTAATTGTTTGCTAGCGCAGTTTTTTATCCTTTATATACCTGCAGAATATTTAACTGAGTCCCATAATTTCAAAGAGTGTGCTAAACATGGCCCAACAACAGAGCGATGAGCCGGAGGCAGCCAGGGCAGGCAGGACACCAGGATGGGATCGGAGTCAACTAGATCAATTGTGGCCCATAACAGTAGTTTCATGAAGATGAGACAGCGGTGCTATGTTCGCAGCGGTATAATAGGCCTGTAGATTAGGAATCGAGAGGCCTCCATTAATCCTTTTAGCATACAAGATTTGTTTATTAGTTCGAGGTCAGGTGAATCCCCAAATAAAGTGTAAAAGAATACGTTGATGTATCCGTAAGATCAGAGGCGGCTCTAGGCTTTGTGAGGCCTTAGGCAAATCTTAGTCATGAGGCCCTACTCACTTTCACAATGGGAAAAGACTGTGCAACATGATACAAGAGATGGTCTTACGGTAATGACAAGCAAAATGTCACCAGGCTAACAGGGTAACACCACGTTGCTGCAGTAGCCACCAAACACTAGAGCCACAAACAGAGTGCAGACAGGTGATCCTTCTATACACTCCACCATCCCCTACAAGCAGGAGAAGCCGACACATTCGCTTTGAATGCCCTGCAGTGTATTCTGGGAGGTGTAGTCTCTGCAGAGCACAGGCACCGGCCGGGCAAGTCTACTGTGTGGTGTACAACTCCTGCCATGCAATGTGGTGCAGGCTTTGGGAGAAGGCTAGGACGGCAGTAGAGCCTGCTGTTGGCTGCAGCTGATGAGTAGGGATGAGCTTCGTGTTCGAGTCGAACATACGTTCGACTCGAACATCGGCTGTTCGATCGTTCGACGAAGATCGAACGATTTGGGCCGTTCGCGCCAAATTCGAGTGACGCGAACGGCCCACAATGCACTACGCCATCGCAGTGTCATCCAGGCGCTGTGATTGGCCAAGCATGCACTGTGACCCCGCATGCTTGGCCAATCACAGCGCCGGCAGCGAGGAGAGCAATGATTGGCCACAGGCAGGATGCCTGTGGCCAATTATTGCTGAGGGTGTTTAGTACACGCCCCACACTATAAAAGGCCGCCAGCACGGCGGCCTAGTGTAGTGTGTTCCGGAGCAGGGATAGAGCAGCATAGGCAGGGACAGTGACTGTTATTTCTTTCTTGCTTAACCTGGATTCCTTTAGTTTAGGGAAAGAGAAGGATAGGTAGGGAGAGTGTCAGTGTGTTTTGTGCTTGTGCTATAGTGTGCTTAAAAAAAACATTTATTCTAGGGACAGAAAACTGTAGGTAGGGACAGTGTCAGTTTCTTTCACTCTGCAAGTCCTTGTTTCCAGGGACCTGGAAGGACAGTGAGTGAATTGTCCTTGTGCTATATTGTGCTTAAAAAAACATTTATTCTAGGGACAGAAAACTGTAGGTAGGGAGAGTGTCAGTTTCTTTCACTCTGCAAGTCCTTGTTTCCAGGGACCTGTAAGGACAGTGAGTGAATTGTCCTTGTGCTATATTGTGCTTAAAAAAAACATTTATTCTAGGGACAGAAAACTGTAGGTAGGGAGAGTGTCAGTTTATTTCACTCTGCAAGTCCTTGTTTCCAGGGACCTGGAAGGACAGTGACTGAATTGTCCTTGTGCTATATTGTGATTAAAAAAAACATTTATTCTAGGGACAGAAAACTGTAGGTAGGGAGAGTGTCAGTTTATTTCACTCTGCAAGTCCTTGTTTCCAGGGACCTGGAAGGACAGTGAGTGAATTGTCCTTGTGTTATATTGTGATTAAAAAAAACATTTTTTCTAGGGACAGAAAACTGTAGGTAGGGAGAGTGTTTTTTTTCTTTCACTCTGCAAGTCCTTGTTTCCAGGGACCTGGAAGGACAGTGAGTGAATTCTCCTTGTGCTATATTGTGCTTAAAAAAAACATTTATTCTAGGGACAGAAAACTGTAGGTAGGGAGAGTGTCAGTTTATTTCACTCTGCAAGTCCTTGTTTCCAGGGACCTGTAAGGACAGTGAGTGAATTGTCCTTGTGCTATATTGTGATTAAAAAAAACATTTATTCTAGGGACAGAAAACTGTAGGTAGGGAGAGTGTCAGTTTATTTCACTCTGCAAGTCCTTGTTTCCAGGGACCTGGAAGGACAGTGACTGAATTGTCCTTGTGCTATATTGTGATTAAAAAAAACATTTATTCTAGGGACAGAAAACTGTAGGTAGGGAGAGTGTCAGTTTATTTCACTCTGCAAGTCCTTGTTTCCAGGGACCTGGAAGGACAGTGACTGAATTGTCCTTGTGCTATATTGTGATTAAAAAAAACATTTATTCTAGGGACAGAAAACTGTAGGTAGGGAGAGTGTCAGTTTATTTCACTCTGCAAGTCCTTGTTTCCAGGGACCTGGAAGGACAGTGAGTGAATTGTCCTTGTGTTATATTGTGATTAAAAAAAACATTTTTTCTAGGGACAGAAAACTGTAGGTAGGGAGAGTGTCAGTTTATTTCACTCTGCAAGTCCTTGTTTCCAGGGACCTGGAAGGACAGTGACTGAATTGTCCTTGTGCTATATTGTGATTAAAAAAAACATTTATTCTAGGGACAGAAAACTGTAGGTAGGGAGAGTGTCAGTTTATTTCACTCTGCAAGTCCTTGTTTCCAGGGACCTGGAAGGACAGTGACTGAATTGTCCTTGTGCTATATTGTGATTAAAAAAAACATTTATTCTAGGGACAGAAAACTGTAGGTAGGGAGAGTGTCAGTTTATTTCACTCTGCAAGTCCTTGTTTCCAGGGACCTGGAAGGACAGTGAGTGAATTGTCCTTGTGTTATATTGTGATTAAAAAAAACATTTTTTCTAGGGACAGAAAACTGTAGGTAGGGAGAGTGTTTTTTTTCTTTCACTCTGCAAGTCCTTGTTTCCAGGGACCTGTAAGGACAGTGAGTGAATTGTCCTTGTGCTATATTGTGCTTAAAAAAAACATTTATTCTAGGGACAGAAAACTGTAGGTAGGGAGAGTGTCAGTTTATTTCACTCTGCAAGTCCTTGTTTCCAGGGACCTGGAAGGACAGTGACTGAATTGTCCTTGTGCTATATTGTGATTAAAAAAAACATTTATTCTAGGGACAGAAAACTGTAGGTAGGGAGAGTGTCAGTTTATTTCACTCTGCAAGTCCTTGTTTCCAGGGACCTGGAAGGACAGTGAGTGAATTGTCCTTGTGTTATATTGTGATTAAAAAAAACATTTTTTCTAGGGACAGAAAACTGTAGGTAGGGAGAGTGTTTTTTTTCTTTCACTCTGCAAGTCCTTGTTTCCAGGGACCTGGAAGGACAGTGAGTGAATTCTCCTTGTGCTATATTGTGCTTAAAAAAAACATTTATTCTAGGGACAGAAAACTGTAGGTAGGGAGAGTGTCAGTTTATTTCACTCTGCAAGTCCTTGTTTCCAGGGACCTGTAAGGACAGTGAGTGAATTGTCCTTGTGCTATATTGTGATTAAAAAAAACATTTATTCTAGGGACAGAAAACTGTAGGTAGGGAGAGTGTCAGTTTATTTCACTCTGCAAGTCCTTGTTTCCAGGGACCTGGAAGGACAGTGAGTGAATTGTCCTTGTGTTATATTGTGATTAAAAAAAACATTTTTTCTAGGGACAGAAAACTGTAGGTAGGGAGAGTGTTTTTTTTCTTTCACTCTGCAAGTCCTTGTTTCCAGGGACCTGTAAGGACAGTGAGTGAATTGTCCTTGTGCTATATTGTGCTTAAAAAAAACATTTATTCTAGGGACAGAAAACTGTAGGTAGGGAGAGTGTCAGTTTATTTCACTCTGCAAGTCCTTGTTTCCAGGGACCTGGAAGGACAGTGACTGAATTGTCCTTGTGCTATATTGTGATTAAAAAAAACATTTATTCTAGGGACAGAAAACTGTAGGTAGGGAGAGTGTCAGTTTATTTCACTCTGCAAGTCCTTGTTTCCAGGGACCTGGAAGGACAGTGAGTGAATTGTCCTTGTGTTATATTGTGATTAAAAAAAACATTTTTTCTAGGGACAGAAAACTGTAGGTAGGGAGAGTGTTTTTTTTCTTTCACTCTGCAAGTCCTTGTTTCCAGGGACCTGTAAGGACAGTGAGTGAATTGTCCTTGTGCTATATTGTGCTTAAAAAAAACATTTATTCTAGGGACAGAAAACTGTAGGTAGGGAGAGTGTCAGTTTATTTCACTCTGCAAGTCCTTGTTTCCAGGGACCTGGAAGGACAGTGACTGAATTGTCCTTGTGCTATATTGTGATTAAAAAAAACATTTATTCTAGGGACAGAAAACTGTAGGTAGGGAGAGTGTCAGTTTATTTCACTCTGCAAGTCCTTGTTTCCAGGGACCTGGAAGGACAGTGACTGAATTGTCCTTGTGCTATATTGTGATTAAAAAAAACATTTATTCTAGGGACAGAAAACTGTAGGTAGGGAGAGTGTCAGTTTATTTCACTCTGCAAGTCCTTGTTTCAAGGGACAGAGAAGGACACCTGAAGGTAGCCCTTATTGCTTTTTTCCCATCTCCCTGCAGGCCATCTATTAGAATGTCTGGAAGGCAAACAAGGAGAGGCAGACAGTCAGGAGGCAATAAAAGAGGGCAAGCAGGCTCTGTGTCTGGGGGCAACAGTGCTGGTCGTGGACGCGGTGCATTGTCATCAGCACATGGCCATGGGACACGCTTGTCCTTCTTTTCGGCAGCTGGACATGTTGAGCCACATCATGCCGAAGACTTGGTAGAGTGGATGACCAAGCCCTCCTCCTCCTCCTCATCCTCTCTCACCCAGGCTCAGGGTACTGGAAAAGCAGCTGCCAAAGCGTCGTCTTCCCTGGTATCAATGTCAGACAAATCATCAGTCACTCCTTCCCTAGACCCACCATGTCCTCCTCCTGAGGAGTCCCCCGAACTGTTTCAGCACAGTGTTGGGTACATGCTCCAGGAGGATGCCCAGCGTTTCGAAGGGTCTGATGATGAAACCCAGCTAGAGGAAGGCAGTAGCGTGAGAGCAGACAGAGGGGATGCTCAAGAAGGACACCAATCTGGCAGTCATGTTCCAGCAGCTGCAGCATACTGCCAGATTGGCTCCAGTGATGAGGAGGGAGGGGATGATGAGGTCACTGACTCCACGTGGGTGCCTAATAGGAGAGAGGAGGAGGAGGAGGATGAGGAGGAGGCACATCTCCAACGAGGCAGGATGCCCTTTGGTGGCCAGCGTAAGGGCAGTACACCGACGGAATCACACCGCAGAGCTCCGCCTGTGCAGGGCGCTGCCTCTGCCCGTCATTCAAAAAGTTCTTTGGTGTGGGCCTTTTTTGAGGCTAGTGCATCAGATCGCACAGCTGCTGTTTGCAACATATGTCTCAAGCGTATATCGCGTGGCCAAAACATCAGCCGCTTGGGTACCACATGCCTGACCAGACATATGTTGACCTGCCATGCAGCTCGTTGGCAAGCCTACCTCAAAGACCCACACCAAAGAACAAAGCGGACCTCTCCTTGCACCGCATCAGCTGGGATCTCCAACCCCACTATAACTTCAGTCCTCTCTGAAACATGCACTGAGAGGAATGAAGGTGTAGAATTAGGTGTGTCACAGCCAAGTACTTGCGCCCACTCTGCTAGCAGTACACCGACGTCCGATTCTAGCAGGCAAATTTCCCTGCCCCAGCTGCTGGACCGTCGAAAGAAGTTCACTCCCAGCCATCCACATGCCCAGCGGTTGAATGCTAGCTTGGCTAAATTGCTAGCGCTTCAACTGCTGCCTTTTCAGTTGGTAGACTCGGCCCCCTTCCGTGAGTTTGTGCAATGTGCAGTTCCTCAGTGGCAGGTTCCCAAACGCCACTTTTTCTCACGGAAGGCTATTCCGGCTCTCTACCGGCATGTGGAAGGCAATGTCTTGGCCTCGCTGGACAGGGCGGTCAGCGGTAAGGTGCATATTACCGCTGACTCATGGTCCAGCAGGCATGGACAGGGACGTTACCTTTCTTTCACGGCCCATTGGGTCACTCTTTTGGCAGCTGGGAAGGATTCAGGACAAGGTGCAGTAGTGTTGGAGGTTGTCCCACCGCCACGCCTCCAAAATGCTACTACTGGTTGTGACACACCTCTCTCCTCCACCCCCTCCTCTTCTTCTTCCTCCATGGCCTCTTCCTGTGGTTTGTCCTATGAACCAGCGGTGCTCCGTAGCCGTTCACGGGGCTACGCAAGTACGCAGGCAAAAAGATGCCATGCCGTGCTTGCGCTGGTGTGTTTGGGGGACAGAAGCCACACTGGGGCAGAGGTCCTGTCTGCTCTGCAGGGCCAGGCCGAGAGGTGGTTGACGCCACGCCAGCTTAAGCCAGGAATGGTGGTTTGCGACAATGGCACCAACCTCCTCTCCGCCCTCCGACAGGGACAACTGACCCATGTGCCCTGTGTGGCTCACGTCCTTAACCTGGTGGTGCAGCGCTTCTTGGGCAGGTACCCGGGCTTACAGGATGTCCTGAGGCAGGCCAGGAAAGTCTGTGTGCATTTCCGCAGATCTTATAATGCCAGTGCTCGCCTGGCTGAGCTGCAAAAGGAGTTGAACCTGCCCAAGAACCGCCTTATATGTGACATGCCCACCAGGTGGAACTCAACGTTGGCCATGCTGCAGCGGCTGCACACGCAGCAGAGGGCCATCAATGAGTACCTGTGCGACTACGGCACCAGGACAGGGTCAGGGGAGCTTGGTTTTTTTTCTCCACGCCAGTGGGGCATGATCAGGGATGCATGCACTGTCCTGGCACCATTTGAGGAGGCCACGAGGATGGTGAGCAGTGACAGTGCATGCATCAGTGACACTGTACCTCTTGTCCACCTGTTGGAGCACACGCTGCGTGGAATAATGGACAGGGCACTTGAGGCAGAACAGAGGCAGGAAGAGGAGGACTTCCTTGCCTCTCAAGGCCCCCTTTACCCAGACAGTGTTCCTTCTGTCCCACCCATCGCACAGGAAGAGGAGGAGGAGGAGGAGGAGGAGGAGGAGGATTGTGTCAGCATGGAGGTGGAGGCTGGCACTCAGCATCATCAGCAGCAGTCTTTTAGGGATGATTTACAGTCCCAAGAAACCAGTGGACTTGTACGTGGCTGGGAGGAGGTGGCTGCGGATCATGTCGTCCTTAGTGACCCAGAGGACTCCGGAGCGAATGCCTCAGCAAACCTACGCTGCATGGCCTCCCTGATCCTGCAAAGTCTGCGGAAGGATCCTCGTATTCTTCGGATCAAGGAGAGGGACCATTACTGGCTGGCCACTCTCCTTGATCCACGGTACAAGGGTAAGGTTGCGGACCTTATGTTACCGTCGCAGAGGGAGCAGAGGATGAGACAACTCCGGGAGGCCTTGCAGAAAGGTCTGTGCAACGCGTTCCCAGAGACTGGGAGGTTGCAAACTCCTGGTCCTGGACAACGAGTTGCTGAGGCTTCGGCCAGTCAAAGAAGGAGCGGTGGGGAAGGTGGCCGTCTGACCGATGCGTTCAGACAATTCTTTAGTCCGCAGCCCCAAAGTATGATCGGTTCCAGCAACCATCGCCAGCGTCTGATAAACATGGTGCAGGAATATCTAGGGGCAAGGTCAGACTTGGACACCTTCCCCACCGAAAATCCTCTGGCTTACTGGGTCTTGAGGATGGATCACTGGCCAGAGCTTGCACAGTATGCAATTGAGCTACTGGCCTGTCCTGCATCCAGCGTTCTTTCGGAACGCACATTCAGTGCTGCTGGAGGATTTGTCACGGATCACAGGGTGCGCCTGTCCACCGACTCGGTTGATCGACTGACTTTCATCAAGATGAACCAGTCTTGGATCACCACCAGCTACCACACACCTGATGCTGATATAACAGACTAATTGATTTTAACATGTCACATCCCTTCAAGACTGATGCTGATGCTGAGTGCCTGTGCTGTTATGTTGACTGGCTATCCTCCTCCTCCGAGTCCTCAATGATACGATTGATGATGATAGCTTGTAAGATCATTTTTGTTTATGGGTGCCGCCACCAGTGCCTAACGCCCAATTTTTCAGCCCCTGTTTAACAGGGGCGTGTAATTACAATTTTTGAAGCAATACTTTGCAACAGGGCTCATTGCTGTGCTCCAAGTACAGTATCTGTGAGGAGTTGCAGTGTTGTGCCACCAGTGCCTAACGCCCAATTTTTCAGCCCCTGTTTAACAGGGGCGTGTAATTACAATTTTTGAAGCAATACTTTGCAACAGGGCTCATTGCTGTGCTCCAAGTACAGTATCTGTGAGGAGTTGCAGTGTTGTGCCACCAGTGCCTAAGGCCCAATTTTTCAGCCCCTGTTTAACAGGGGCGTGTCATTACAATTTTTGAAGCAATACTTTGCAACAGGGCTCATTGGTGTGCTCCAAGTACAGTATCTGTGAGGAGTTGCAGTGTTGTGCCACCAGTGCCTAAGGCCCAATTTTTCAGCCCCTGTTTAACAGGGGCGTGTCATTACAATTTTTGAAGCAATACTTTGCAACAGGGCTCATTGCTGTGCTCCAAGTACAGTATCTGTGAGGGGTTGCAGTGTTGTGCCACCAGTGCCTAAGGCCCAATTTTTCAGCCCCTGTTCAACAGGGGCATGTAATTACAATTCTTGATCTAATAATTCACAGCAGGGCCCATTGCTGCACCCACCAAGAGTAACTGTCAGGGCTTACAGTGTTGTGGCACCAGCACCACCATCAAAGGCCCAATTTTTACTACCACTGTTCAACAATTATATGTAATTAAAATTCCTGATATAATAGTTGACAGCAGGGCGTTCCAGCACCAACCAAGAGTAACTGTGAGTGCTTACAGTGTTGTGCCAACACCAACAACTAAGGGGCCTATTTCTGCAGAGTATATACGGCAGGTCCCTACTTTCAAACATCCAACTTACAAACGACTCCTACTTGCAAACGCAAGAAGACAACAGGAAGTGAGAGGAAATCTACCACTAGGAAGGAAAATTCTCTCCTGTAAGAATAAATATGGGAGAAAGGTGTCTCCTCTGTACTGATGCTTTATCAGCAATCCTTGTTTCAAGAAAAACACCACATTTCAAAAACAGTTGTCATTGGGACGGAAAGTGAGGTGAAATGTTCTGAACAGGGGCACAGACAGCAAAACAAATGTTACAGGGGTGATAACCCTTACCTATGTTTTCCAAAAAGTTTAAAAATAGATTTTTGGTCTGGAGCTACACTTCAACAATGTACCTGTTCAAAATTACAAACAGACTCTACATAAGAACAAACCTACAGTCCCTGTCTTGTATGCACCGCCTGTATAGGGCTGTTCAGAGTATATAGGGCCTTTTTTATTTTATGTGCGGGGTTCCCCTTAATATCCATACAAGACCCAAAGGGGCTGGTAATGGGCTGGGGTAGGGGGGGGGTCATGGGGTAGCTATGCCATTTTTCTTAAAGAATTTCATCCATATTACCGGGACCAGACATTACATTAAAGCCGCAAGCAGTTTTAAATGGCTTTTTTTTCCTTTAGAAGTGTCATTTTGTGCAGGGACAGTTCTAAACACGGGAAACACGTGGCACTTCACAGGCATACTTTAGACACCCCCCAGGTACGATATTTAAAGGAATATTTGACTTTTTTTTTTTCACTTTATGCATCATTAAAATGACTGCTCCCGAAAAACGACCGTTTTTAAAACTTCTTTTTGCATTGATACATGTCCCCTGGTGCAGAACCCGGGTTCCCAAACCCTTTTTAGGACAATAACATGCATAATAGTTGTTATAATTAGCACTTTAGAATTCGAACGTTCGCATCCATTGTATTTAATAGGGTTCTAATGTTCGTTCGAACTTTCGGTCCGTTCGCGGGTTCTGGTGCGAACCGAACCCGGGGGTGTTCGGCTCATCACTACTGATGAGATGTTCTCCGTTTGAGGGAGGTGTTACAGCTGGCTGGAACCTCCATGGCTTTACCCAAGTGTGTGTTGGTCTGCTCCCTCCGCCAGCCTGGGGACACACAGGGGCATCTTTAATATTGATTGGACCCAGGGCAAACATTTTCCTGCCCCCCCTCCCACTCCACCCCTACCAATTTCCCTCTCCATGCCAACATCCCAAAAAACAAACACGCACATAGACTTATCTTAAAAAAAATGGTCTCACATTTACTGATTGCTCCAGGCTCACTGATTGGTTGTTAGAGCACATCATTACCACTCACTGATTGGTTACTAAAGGTTACTGCACAATATTACCACTCACCCATTGGTTGCTAGAGTTTACTGCACATCATTACAATTTACCCATTGGTTGATAGAGGTTACTATACGTCATTACCGCTCACTGATTGGTTGCAAGAGGTTACTGCACATTATTACAGCTCACTGATTGGTTGCTATAGGTTACTGCTTATCATTATCACTCACTGATTTGTTGCTAGAGGTTACTACAAATTTATACTGCTCACTGATTGGTTGCTATGGGTTACTCATTATCATTATCGCTCACTGATTGTTTGCTAGAGGTTACAGCACATCATTACCGCTCACTGGGTGGCAGGGCAGTATTGTGGTGTGTGATGCAAATGTTGGGTTAAAGTTGGTTGGATGACAGGATGCAGTTTGTGGTGATGTGGCAGCATTGGGGTGAGAGGCTGAGATATCTCCCATATAATGATAGGAAGTAGGGTGATGGGATGCTAGAGGTGGGGTACAGGAGGGATGAGGATGATAATGACAGGAGGCAGGGTGGTAGGATGCCAGAGAAGGGGTACAGGGGGATGATGATGACAGGGGGTGGAGTGGTAGGAGGCCAGAGGTGGGGTAGAGAGGAATGATGGGGATGTTGATGACAATGGGCGGAGTGGTAGGATGTCAGCAAAGGGGGATGATGATGACAGTGGGTGGGGTGGTAGGAAGCTATCAGTGGGGTACAGGGGGATGATAATGATGGGGGTAGGGTGGTTGGATGCTAGAGGTGGGCTACAGGGGGATGTTGATGACAGGAGGCAGGGTGGTAGGATGTCAGAGGTGGGGGTATAGGGATGATGATGATAGTGGGTGAGGTGGTAGAAAGCTGGCGGAGGAGTACAGGGGGATGAAGATTACAGGGGGTGGGATGGTAAGAAACTGGAAATGGGGTACAGATGGGATGATGATGGTGGGGGTGGGGCGGTAGGAAGCTGGCAGTGGGGTAGTAGGGATGAATATTACAGGGGGTGGGGTGGTAGCAGGGGGGATGAAGATGACGGGGTGGGTTAGTAGGAGGCTGGCAGAGCAGTGCAGGGGGGATGAAGATGACATGGGTGGGTGGAAGGAGCGGGCAGAGCGGTGTAGGGGGATGAAGATGACAGGGGGTGGGGTGGTAGGAGGCTGGCAGAGCGGTGGAGGGGGGGATGAAGATGACAGGGGGTGGGTGGGTGGAAGGAGCTGGCAGAGTGGTGCAGGGGAATGAATTTGACAGTGGGTGGGGTGGTAGGAGGCTGGCAGAGAGGTGCAGGTGGGATGAAGATGACAGGGGGTGGGTGGAAGAAGCTGGTGGTGCAGGGGGGGTGAGGATGACAGGGGGTGGGTGGAAGGAGCTGGCGGTGCAGGAGGGGTGAAGATGACAGGCGGTGGGTGAGTGGAAAGAGCTGGCGGTGCAGGGGGATGAAGATGGCAGGGGGTGGGGTGGTAGGAGGCTGGCAGTGAGGTGCAGGGGGGATGAAGATGACAGGGGGTGGGTGGAAGGAGCTGGCGGTGCAGGGGGATGAAGATGACAGGGGGTGGGTGGAAGGAGCTGGCGGTGCAGGGGGATGAAGATGACAGGGGGTGGGTGGAAGGAGCTGGCGGTGCAGGGGGAGGAAGATGACAAGGGGTGGGTGGAAGGAGCTGGCGGTGCAGGGGGATGAAGATGACAGGGGGTGGGTGGAAGGAGCTGGCGGTGCAGGGGGATGAAGATGACAGGGGGTGGGTGGAAGGAGCTGGCGGTGCAGGGGGATGAAGATGACAAGGGGTGGGTGGAAGGAGCTGGCGGTGCAGGGGGATGAAGATGACAGGGGGTGGGTGGAAGGAGCTGGCGGTGCAGGGGGATGAAGATGACAGGGGGTGGGTGGAAGGAGCTGGCGGTGCAGGGGGATGAAGATGACAAGGGGTGGGTGGAAGGAGCTGGCGGTGCAGGGGGGATGAAGATGACAAGGGGTGGGTGGAAGGAGCTGGCGGTGCAGGGGGATGAAGATGACAGGGGGTGGGTGGAAGGAGCTGGCGGTGCGGGGGGATGAAGATGAAAGGGGGTGGGTGGAAGGAGCTGGCGGTGCAGGGGGGATGAAGATGACAAGGGGTGGGTGGTAGGAGGCTGGCAGTGAGGTGCAGGGGGGATGAAGATGACAGGGGGTGGGTGGAAGGAGCTGGTGGTGCAGGGGGATGAAGATGACAAGGGGTGGGTGGAAGGAGCTGGCGGTGCAGGGGGATGAAGATGACAGGGGGTGGGTGGAAGGAACTGGTGTTGCAGGGGGATGAAGATGACAGGGGGTGGGTGGAAGGAGCTGGCGGTGCAGGGGGGATGAAGATGACAGGGGGTGGGTGGAAGGAGCTGGCGGTGCAGGGGGGATGAAGATGACAGGGGGTGGGGTAGTAGGATACTAGGCACAGGGGTTTATGATGAGGATAGAGATGATGACAGGGGGTAAGTTGGTAGGAAGCTTACAGTGGGAAGTATGATGACAGAAAGTAGGGTGGTGGTATGCCAGGAACAAGGGATGATGAGAATGATTATGGCAGGGGGTCAGTAGGTGACATCATATGCCGGAGGATGGCATAATGCCAGCTGTGTGTGTGTGTGTAAGGTCGCTCGGGAGGTACTACACTACAGGATGCTGTCTGTCAGTGTTGTGCAGGACCATTAGACAGTACCTGTAGCAGACTGTGGCAGACTGGCTCCTCGATGACTGTCAGGCGCCAGCTCTGAGACCGTCCATCGGAGGAGAGAGCAGAGAAGCACAACCCCTACGGCCATTATCCACGCTCTGCACATGGCAGGAGACTTGCAGAGCGCGGCAGAAGGGGGTGACCCGGGGGAGGGGAGTACGTGCAGCCGTCCACTGACCATGAGACCTTCAGGCAGCGCTTCAGTGGTCAGTCAGTTCCGCCCCTGGCCAGGAAAAAGTAGTTGCAGGCACCGCAGCGCAGGATTTTGTCCCGCGCTAGAGATGACCCTGGGGACACTAATCGGGGGGACATTCCCACACACAGGTTAGGCAGATTGCGAGGCCCTGGGAAATGCGGGGCCTTAGGCAATCGCCTAATTGGCCTAATTAGAGAGCCGCCTCTGCGTAAGATATATGAAGGCACTAGAACAGGTAAAATAAAGTAGTTTCGGGAGGTAAGACATGCGAACTGTAGTTATCCTTCCAAACCAAGATAAAGGTAAATGGGACCAGGAGGATAACATGTCGGACATATTTTTGAGCAAAGGTGGAAAGTTGGCCTGATACAGTCCCGCATAGGAGGAAGTGAGGCAGATACCCAGGTAGGGCAAGGAAGAAGGCCAATGAAATGGGAAAGCTCATTTCAAGTCCCTCAGCACTGGAGGGGAGAGATTGACCGATAAAGCCTTAGATTTAGAGGGGTTAACTCTTAGTCCCGAGAGGGAGGCAAAGGAGTCTAAAAGGGAGAATAGGTTTGGTAGGGAGACTCGTGGGGAAGTTAAATTTAGCAAAATATCATGGGCAAAAAGAGATATTTTATGTGTGGAGCCTGCTATATCGATACCTCTGATATCCGGATGGGAACGGACTACTTCCGTAAAGGGTTTTAAAGCCAAAACAAAAAGAAGTGGTGAGAGCGGGCAACCTTGACGGGTACCCCTCCTAATATTAAAGACAGATGGCTCAAAACTATAATATTTAATTTTGGCCCGAAGAGAGTCGTATAGCGCTGTTTTCCATTGCAAAAATGATGTTCCGAAACCATACTGATGCAGTACGGACATAAGATACGGTCAAGACAGGGTATCAAATGCCTTGTTCACATCCAGAGACAGAAGCATCGATTCCAAACAGGCTGTCGATTTTCTAGCAGATGAGCACCAACTTTGGGCTCCTTGCTGTCACCTTGCTTATTTTCATCCAAAAAATACCAACCCACCTGGCTCTCATATCCAGGTTGCTACCCATGCAACTTTAAAACGTGCAGATATTGTCATGTTATTTATGCACTAAATCTTTTTATTCAGCAACCACTGGAGAAAGATTTGACATTAAGCAATATATTAATTGTGAAACCAAGTATGTGGTTCTCAGATCTGCTGCAATTCTTGCAACCTGCAGTACATTGGATGCACCACACGTGCTTTAAAAACAAGAATAGGAGCACATTATTGTGACTCTGTTAATCCAAAGGCCTTTCAAATGTCTCATGTCACTTTAAAGAATGCCATTTTGGTAACATGTCCTCCTTTAGGTTTACTGGGATTGAGAGATTGACTCCTATGCCCAGGGGTGGTGATAAAAACGGCTTTTAGATAGGGAGGCATTGTGGATATTTAGATTAAAAACCAGGGTCCCTCAGGGGTTAAACCTCAGATGGGACCTAGATTTACATTTATGTTAATTTCTTTTTTGCACTACCTGTCTCTTCCGTTTTAGTACTATATCATTTTTTCTTTCTTTTCTTTTTTCTTTCCCCCACTGGGCATTCTTGCTCACTTTTTTTTTAAATGTTTCTGTTTATTCAGTTTTAGTTTTTGTATTGTTATAAACTTGGATTTTAATGCCCTTTTTTGATCATGTTTGTATCTCGATTGAATCTATGTCTGTTCATGTATGGTGTTTCACCTCTCCAAGTAACTCTGGTTATCTACTAATTGGCAAATGAATGACATGTGCTGCCAGGGGGGGGTTTATACACTATATATTGTGGCATTTTTATATATGTTATTTGTAGTGAACAAGGCCCGCGAGGCTGAAATGCGTTTACATCTGCTGTCTGTGTCTTTTATGGAGAATTACAGTAGGTGCCGCCGATATTGTGTCAATCTCGCCGCTTCTAGCGGCGAAATTGACACCCTATGAGCTCCGTCGCGAGAGCCAGCGCCGAGCTGTCTCGTCATCGGGAAAATAAAAAATGTTCCTTTCACAATGAGCGCCACGCATTGCCGATAGGCAGGGATCCGACGTGGATTCTCGCCAATACCAGGCCCTTGGTTTGGTATGAATCCTAAACGGGAACTCCACGCCAATTTTTAAAGAAAAAAACGGCGTGGGTTCCCCCTCCAGGAGCATACCAGGCCCTTGGGTCTGGTCTGGATTTGAAGGGGAACCCTACGCCGAAAAAACGGCGTAGGGGTCCCCCTCAAGATCCAAACCAGACTCTTATCCGAGCACGCAACCTGGCAGGCCGCAGGGGAAGAGGGGGGGACGAGAGCGGCCCCCCTCCCTCCTGAACCGTACCAGGCCGCATGCCCTCAACATGGGGGGTTTGGTGCTTTGGGGCAGGGGGGCGACCTGCGGCCCCCCCACCCCAGAGCACCCTGCCCCCATGTTGATGAGGACAGGGCCTCTTCCCGACAACCCTGGCCGTTGGTTGTCGGGGTCTGCGGGCGGGGGGCTTATCGGAATCCGGGAGCCCCCTTTAATAAGGGGGCCCCCAGATCCCGGCCCCCCACCCTATGTGAATGGGTATGGGGTACAAAGTATTTTATTGCACCGCTCCGGGGGTCTTCTTCCGACTTCGGGGGTCTCCGGTGTCGTCGCCGTGCTCTCCGGTTCTTTCTTCTGCCGGGCCTCCGCTATCTTCTTCCAACTCTTTTGCTAGCGGGGCCCGGTCTTCTCCGTCGCCTTCTCCCCTCTTCTTCTCTCCGGTTCTTTCTTTCTTTCGCCGGGCCTCCGCTAACTTCTTTTTAGCTCTTTTGCTAGCGGAGGCCCGGTCTTCTCCATCGCCTTCTTCTCCCGCTCTCCGGTTCTTCTCCCGCTCTCCGGTTCTTTCTTCCGCCGGGCCTCCGCTAACTTCTTTTTAGCTCTTTTGCTAGCGGAGGCCCGGTCTTCTCCGTCGTCTCGTCCGGCTCTCCGTTGTCCCTCTGCCGGCCCCTCCACTACCTTCTTGAAGCTCTTTTGCTAGTGGAGGGGCCGGTCTTCCCGTCGTCGCTGTCGGCGTCTTCTTCCCTCTTCTCGTCCTCGATGTTGACTCGTCGCTTCCTCTCGCAGTAATGCTAAATCTTCGGTCCGCAGAGATTAAAATAGGCTTCTCATGACGTCACAGTCACATGTTCCCATGACGTCACAGTCACATGCTCCGGGGCACATGGCCCTGGAGCATGTGACTGTGACGTCATGGGAACATGTGACTGTGACATCATAAGAAGCCTATATTAATCTCTGCGGACCGAAGATTTAGCATTACTGCGAGAGGATCTCTCAATCCCAGTAAACCTAAAGGAGGACATGTTACCAAAATGGCATTCTTTAAAGTGACATGAGACATTTGAAAGGCCTTTGGATTAACAGAGTCACAATAATGTGCTCCTATTCTTGTTTTTAAAGCACGTGTGGTGCATCCAATGTACTGCAGGTTGCAAGAATTGCAGCAGATCTGAGAACCACATACTTGGTTTCACAATTAATATATTGCTTAATGTCAAATCTTTCTCCAGTGGTTGCTGAATAAAAAGATTTAGTGCATAAATAACATGACAATATCTGCACGTTTTAAAGTTGCATGGGTAGCAACCTGGATATGAGAGCCAGGTGGGTTGGTATTTTTTGGATGAAAATAAGCAAGGTGACAGCAAGGAGCCCAAAGTTGGTGCTCATCTGCTAGAAAATCGACAGCCTGTTTGGAATCGATGCTTCTGTCTCTGGATGTGAACAAGGCATTTGATACCCTGTCTTGACCGTATCTTATGTCCGTACTGCATCAGTATGGTTTCGGAACATCATTTTTGCAATGGAAAACAGCGCTATACGACTCTCTTCGGGCCAAAATTAAATATTATAGTTTTGAGCCATCTGTCTTTAATATTAGGAGGGGTACCCGTCAAGGTTGCCCGCTCTCACCACTTCTTTTTGTTTTGGCTTTAAAACCCTTTACGGAAGTAGTCCCATCCCATCCGCCCCCCTGCCCCAGAGCACCAAACCCCCCATGTTGAGGGCATGCGGCCTGGTACGGTTAAGGAGGGAGGGGGCCGCTCTCGTCCCCCCCTCTTCCCCTGCGGCCTGCCAGGTTGCGTGCTCGGATAAGGGTCTGGTTTGGATCTTGAGGGGGACCCCCACGCCGTTTTTTCGGTGTAGGGTTCCCCTTCAAATCCAGACCAGACCCACGGGCCTGGAATGCTCCTGGAGGGGGAACCCACGCCGTTTTTTTCTTTAAAAATTGGCGTGGAGTTCCCGCTCAGGATTCATACCAAACGCAGTGCCTGGTTTCGGCGGGAATCCACGTCAGATCCCCGCTCAATACAGTGTCGCGTCTCCTCGCTATTGCAGCGAGCGCGACACGTGTCGCCACCCTGCTGCCGAGATCTCGGCACTCCTGTCGCCGAGAATCTCGGCGATAGGAGCGCGATAGATATACAATATCGGCGGCACCTACTGTACTAAATTTTGAAGATTTTAAAGAGCAAGCAAGGAGTTGCGGAACATTTTTTCTCATGATTGTTACTGCAGCTGTGCAACTGCTTTTCCGCACCCAGGTAGCTCTAAACAATCTTCTGATCATATTGGGTAGTAGTACCCTACTTCTGCTCTAATTTATGACCATCCCCAAACTGTTCCCATAAAGTTGGGAGCATGACATTGTCCAAAATGTCTTGGTATGCAAATGCTTTAAGAGTTCCTTTTACTGGAACTAATTGGCCAAGCGCAAACCCTGAAAAACACCCCCACATCATAATACCCCCTCCACTAAATGATTTGGACCAGTGCACAAAGCAAGGTCCATAAAGACATGGACGAGGGTGTTTGGTATGGAGGAACTTGACTGGCCTGCACATTGTCCTGACCTCAACCCGATAGAACACCTTTGGGATGAATTAGAGCGGAGACTGCGAGACAGGCCTTCTCGTTTACATCAATGCCTGACCCACAAATGGTCAAACATTCCCATAGACACACTCCTAAACCTTGTGGACAGTCTTCCCAAAAGAGTTGAAGCTGTTATAGCTGCAAAGGGTGGGCCAACTCAATATTGAACCCTACAGACTAAGACTGGGATGCCATTAAAGTACATTTGCGTGTAAAGACAGGTGTCCCAATACTTTTGGTAATATTGTGTATATACTGTATATATATTTATATATATTTATATATATATATATATATATATATATATATATAATGTATGTGTGTGTGTGTGTATGTGTGTATATATATATATATATTTATCTTTTATTCATGCTGTTTTTGCTTTAAAGCAGTATTACATTAAAAAGCAATAATTTCTTATATTGCAGCTTACAAGTTCTTAGATGTGGTGGCTGCATGTTTTTTTTTTTTTTTTTAGACTATCTTTCCTTTATTTTTACCTAGTGATCCGACCAGTAAATCTGTTATTTTTCCACTTAATGTAAATTTTCTTTCTTGGACTCCATTGAGTGACACAGGTCCCACCCATCTATGTGTTTTATTGCCCGGTGTTCTGCTAATGGGGAAATTTCATATTTCCTAATAAAACTGTATCACAATATCTAATAATTAATTCTAAAGCCTGGTTACCTTAGCTGACTTTATACCAAAGGAATGTCGTTACAAACTGACCAAGTCCTTAAAGGTAATGTTGCCTTTAACCACTTAAGCCCCGGACCAATACACAGCATAAAGACCAGGCCTCTTTTTGCGATTCGGCACTGCGTCGCTTTAACTGACAATTGCGCGGTCGTGTGACGTGGCTCCCAAACAAAATTGGCATCCTTTTTTTCCCACAAATAGAGCTTTCTTTTGGTGGCATTTGATCACCTCTGCGGTTTTTATTTTTTGCGCTATAAACAAAAATAGAGCGACAATTTTGAAAAAAAAATTCAATATTTTTTACTTTTTGCTATAATAAATATCCCCAAAAAATATATAAAATTTTTTTTTTCCTCAGTTTAGGCCGATACATATTCTTCTACATATTTTTGGTAAAAAAAATCGCAATTGCCGTTTATTGATTGATTTGCGCAAAAGTTATAGAGTTTACAAAATAGGGGGTCGTTTTATGGCATTTTTATGATTTATTTTTTTTACTAGTAATGGCGGCGATCTGCGATTTTTTTTGTGACTGCGACATTATGGCGGACACATTGGACACTTTTGACACATTTTTGGGACCGTTGTCATTTTCACAGCGATCAGTGCTATAAAAATGCACTGGTTACTGTGAAAATGACACTGGCAGTGAAGGGGTTAACCACTTTGGGCGCTGGAGGGGTTAAGTGTGCCTAGGGGAGTGATTACTACTGTGTGGGGGCGTGGCTAAGACTGACACGTCACCGATCTCCGCTCTGATTACACAGAGCGGAGATCGCTGACATTGTCAGTAGGGGAGCGGGGAGATGTGTTTACACTAACATCTCCCTGCTCCGAGCCTCTGTGAGACGATCGCGGGGATCCCCACGGCGATCGAGTCCGCGGGACCCGTGGTCCGACTCACGGGGAAGGCAGGGGGGTCGCGACCCCAAAGTCGGGCAGTTAAAGGGGACGTACAGGTACGTGATTGTGCCTGCACGAGCCATTCTGCTGACGTATATATACAGTGAGCGGTCCTTAAGTGGTTAAGGGGGGGTTGGTCATCTCCTTACACACTGGTCCTATATACCACAACCAAAGTTTGTAATAGTCGATTCTCGTCTAAGAGTTGCTATTATGCAAGCATCTGATCTGATCCTCTGTGCCGCGCCGTAAAAGTCGAGGACTCCGTGGGAAAAAAAAAAAAAACATTTATAGCTAAGTATTTTTGTTACATTTTCTAATATCATTACATTTGTTTGTCTGTAGCTGTCATTACTTAATTAAAGTGGTTGAAAAGTCAGAAGGTTTTTTTATCTTAATGCATGCTATGCATTAAGATAAAAAAAACTTCTGTGTACAGCAGCCCCCCTTAGCCCCTGTAATACTTACCTGAGCCCCCTCTCCATCCAGAAATGTTGCAGGAGAGTCTTGGCTGCTCGGGACTCTCCCTCTTCATTGGCTGTGATGGCAGATCAAAGTCAATGAACCAATGAGGAGAGAGAGAAGGCGGGCCGAACCATGGCTCCTTGTCTGAATGGGCACACAGAGCAGCGGCCCGGCTCGGTTGCCCCCATAGCAAGCTGCTTGCTGTGGGGACACTAAGCAGGAGGGAGGGGCCAGGAGCACCGGTGAGGGACCTGAGAAGAGGAGGATCTGGGCTGCTCTGTGTAAAACCACTGCACAGAGCAGGTAAGTATAACATGTTTGTTATTTTTAAACTTTAGTATCACTTTAAATTTTATATCTACAAGAGTTTGTGTGATCTCTCTTTGCATATCTCATATAAAACTCCCAAAATAGTAAACTATCACGCAACCGTGATAAACTTGCGCTGGTTTACTTATTGTATTTACAATAGCTATAATCATGTAAATGCCAAATTGGAGACAATTTGGCATTACAGCCAAGTATTTTATTTTTCCATTTACATGTTATAACTGCTTGTTTTGTTAACTTTTGTAAGTGCTGAAATGTCCTTTCTAAAAAGTTTTACTGACTAATCTATAACAATGTATATTCATAAGCTTTGATACTTTGAGATTTTTGCTACCTTTTTATCATCTAGTGGTAAGATTTGAGTATTACAACTATATATATATATATAGTTCTATTTCATTTGTGCTGATTTTACTTAAAGCAGTATTAAACTCAAAAGTAAACATTTATTATACTGCAGCTATCACTTACCTGGTGTTGGAGGCAAATGGGGAGAGGGCTTTCCTTGCGGCTAAACTCCAGGCACCCCTGAAGATGATAACAGGAGGTGCCAGGCTCAAAGAAGCACAGGTCACCAGCTGGGGCCGATTGCAGGGAAGTCCCAACTGGAGGGCTGTCAGGTGAGACATCCAGGTGTGCAACTGAAGCACTAAGGAAATGACTGCAGACAGGGGGCTCCTGAGGTAAGAAGCAGGTATCAGATGGAGCAGGGGTCAGAAGAGTAGTCAGTTCAAAGCCAGGAGGCAGGCAGAAGACAGGTCAGGGGCAAGCTGAGTGAGTACCAGGAATCACAGATGCAGGGTATCACAGGAGAAAATACACTGGAGAGCCAAAAATCAACCAGCAATCACATAAGGCAGCTAGCTCCAAGACCGTTTGGCAGCAACAAGGGGAGAGACTGTCTGCCACATGTAGCAAGCTTTCAGAAGGACAGTGTTGTGTTTAACCCTTCCTATTCCTTGCCCTGGGAGATCTTCGGAGCAGCCAGGAGGGCTGGTAGTTTCTGCAGGCAGTAGAGTCGGGAGCAGTTCTATAGAGGAGAGGAGATACTCCTGAAGGCAGCTTCCAACATACTGTGCTATTTTCAACACAAGACTAATGCCCTGTACACACGATCGGAATTTCCGATTAAAAAGTCAGATGGACTTGTTTCATCGAAAATTCCGATCGTGTGTGGGCCCCATCGGACTTTTTTCCATCGGTGTAAAAAAAATAGAACATGTTTTAATTTTTTCCGATGGAAAAAAAAACGATAGGAAATTCCGATCATCTGTGTGGAATTCCATCGGAGAAAAATCCACGCATGCTCAGACTAAATTAGGAGACGGGAGCGCTCGTTCTGGTAAAACTAGCGTTCGTAATGGAGATAGCACATTCGTCATGCTGGAAATGAATGCATTCTTTTCTTCTTTCTAATGCTAGAACAAATTTTATTTTTCGATTCGTATATTCACATCGAGTTCTGACAAACTTATTTCTTTATTTCTTGTGATCTCATGAATCTTCGTATTTTATTTTAAAGCCAGGTCTCCAAAATATTTTAATATTTATTTTAAGCGCGAATCGGCTAACACCAAACTTTTACTAACACGCGGTAACACGAAATCAGCAAAAGCAGCCCAAAGGGTGGCGACGTTGGATTTGAACTTCCCCTTTATGGTGATGTCGTACGTGTTGTACGTCACTGCGTTTTGGACAGTTGGAATTTGGTCTGATGGTGTGTATGCAAAACAGCTTTAAACGGAATTCTGACGAAAAATTCCATCGGATTTTAGCCCATCGGAATTCCGATCGTATGTACAGGGCATTAGAGCACTTAGTCCTAAAGGGACTTTTTCTTTTGATCACTAAAGACTGTTGGTGTCCAGGAAGGAGGACAGTTCAGGATTTTTTACATAGGAAGGAAGTTGCCCCTAATCATTGTTCCGGTCAAGTTAGGAATCACATAACTCCTATACCCCATCCAAGTTATTCCCCCTAATAAAACAACAAAATCAAGCTCAGAGACTGTTTCTTGTGTCTGAATGAAAGTGGAAAATGCTTGTTGCCTGGCTGTGCAGGAATAGAGGAACCAGTTACCAGCAGCCACTGCGGGGGTAGTGCTACAAATGTATACTAAAGCCCTGTACACACGATCGGTTTTACTGATGAAAACAGTCTGATGGACTTTTTTCATCGGACAAACCGATCGTGTATGGGACCCATCAGTCTTTTTTCCATCGGTTTTAAAAAATAGAACATGTTTTACATTTTTCCGATGGATCAAAAACCGATAGCAAATTCCGATCATCTATGGGCAAGTCCATCGGATAAAAAACCCACGCATGCTCAGAATCAATTTGGCGCATGCTCAGAAGCATTAAACTTAATTTTTCTCGGCTCATCGGAGTGTTTTACGTCACCGCGTTTGGAACGGTCGGTTTTTTGACTGATGGTGTGTGGGCAAGACTGATGGAAGTCAGCTTAATCGGATTTCCGATGGACAAAACCACCGGATTAGAATCCATTGGATATCCGATCGTGTGTACGAGGCTAAAGTGCTGCAGCAGGATACAAACATCTGTACCCTTTTTGTCTAATATTACCAGACATGTGACTACACAAAAAACCCAAACTACCACTTTAAAGTTGAAACAACACAGTTTATTGTGAACATAAACATAACACATACCGTACATATTGCAAGTCATACTACCATACCTGTGTAACAAATGTGCAAAGTGGAAAACTAACTAACTACCTAACTACCTAACTATCTACAGCAATATTAGCAGGCAAAGGAGAAGAAGAACAAGCAGGGTCTGGTGGGAAGACAGGCAGGTTTTAGAACACAAGTGGGTAGCAGGACCAACATAGTTGCCAACATTTAAAAAAAAAAAGTCTAGGGACTCCATTTTATGTCAAGTGTCCAGCAAACCATTGTACACAAACAGAAGAAACAAAGTATCAAATTATCAATTCAAAAGTCCATATGATTTTTTTCTTGACCAAGGGGTCACAACTGCTAGATAAACAATGGTCTGTGCATTTTGGGGGCTGACCCCACGCCCCTCAATTCATCAGGGCTAAGATTTGCAATACCACCACACAGCAATTGAACTCTATATACAATACTTTCAGTTTAAGGTAATTTTACCCACTTATTGCGAAAGTTCTCTTTCTATTTCTATTGAAATCCTTTCTTTAGCTTTCATCTGATTACATTTGGATTGCCCTTTTTCCCCCTTTCTTTCAGTTTTTTTGGATGCACAATCTGGGAGATTTTGATATGGTCCATATCATATGGTCCATACCAAGAACCTCACCAACCAAATCTCAATCCTGAATCTGATATATTTTTTTGTTATCAGTTATGACCCCTTGGTCAAGAATAAAGCTTGTGTAGCCCCTCCTAATATAGAGTAGGCTGCTAAGAAAATTTAGTTTAGCTCCTCTGCAAACAGTGGATGAGGCTTTGATTGCTTAAGGCTGCTCAGTGTTTCTCGGGCTGTTGTTCTGCTACTTCTCCCTGTCTTCTATAGGATTCTAGAAGCATAATAGGAGAAAAGCAGAACAGGCAGCCTGAAAATGTATTGGACTCCAGCCAATCCCTGGGGAGGTGTACCATGAAGGTGGTGGGGGAGCCAATAAGTAGTCTAGGCCTGAGTAGCAGGAGGAGTGTTTCTGGGTCCAGTCCTTCAGGAGGAGACCCACGTGTGGGGGCTATGCCCCAGGGGCAGAAGCCTGGGAAGAACGTATTTACAAGTCCTAGTCAAGGATCCATTTGGGCTAGAAGAAAGCTCACAGGAAAAAGCCAGGAAGAAGCTGTGGGAGAGAGCCCAAGTTGTCCAGAAGAGGTGGGATTCTGCTTCTCCCTCACTAGGAAGAGTCTGGTGGATATCTGCAGGAGGCAACCAATGATTCTGTGGCTAAGTAAATACAAGACCCCAGTGCTGCAGAGTGTGACAGTGTGGTGCTTTGAGATTCTGGAAGTTGTACAGGTCACAGTCAGCCTAGAGATCCAGGGAGACATTTCTTTTGCAAGTGCAGTGCAGCCAGAAGTTTGTGCATAGCCAGAAGTCAAATAGTCCTCAAGTTGTACAGTTTTTCAGTTCTGGGGTATCCCTTGCGCCCCATCCCTATCCAAGTTCATAGCTCTCCAATAATAAAACACAAACAAATCCCTAGACTAATCTTCTAAACCACATGAAGAATTTCTTCCTAAATAAGCCTGTTATCACTCATTAAATGAAACAAAAAACAATGATTTAGCCCTGGTTCACACTGGTGCGTTTTGACATGCGATTTGGCATGTCAAATCGCATGTCAAAACGGTGATATTTGCCGCAAATTGCCGGCAATGGCACCGTCCTAATCAGTGCGACGCCGCATCTGCGGTGCTGCACCGATTTCAAAAAGTAGTTTCTGTACTACTTTTTGCGATTTCGGCCGTGATTTACATTGATATCTGTGCAGAAACCTGCACAGATGTCTTTGTAATCGCGGCTGAAATCGGGACTGCCAGCGAGAGTGAAATCGTGCGAGTTCAGCTGAACTCGCACGGCTTCACTGCCGCAGCCCAGTGTGAACCTGGGCTTAAAGAGCAAGATTAATCGGTTACCCTTTTTTTGGTTTATTGGATAGCCTTAGCTCTCCACTTGCAAAGTAACCAGCCTGGCAGGAGAAATATTGTGATCTCCATATGCATGGAGACTTCCATGCACAACTGCCCTTTCGTTCTATGTGTAACTGCCTCTTCAATTTCATCAGGGATCATTTATTATTTATTAGCCAGCAGTGGTTCTGAGGTCTTCCCCTCTGCTCTGCTCTCTGGAGACAGTCGGTTCCAAGACTGATTGTCACACTTCAGTGGCTTCTACAGGCTTTTATTCATCACATGCTTGTGAGTAGTATTTTACTGTTTTTTATCAATAAATTATCTTGGGATAATCTTGGGATAATGCACAAGGCTGGTGTGCCCTCTTCTTTTTATCTTTTTTTGTAATTATAAGAATACCAGGAGGGCAGCAAGGCCAAAGACACTATCCCTTAAGTCATTGATCGCCCGGCTATCGCACTTATGCACAGAAGTATTTGTTTGCTATCATTTATTAGAGAGGAAATAAATTGGAAGTTCCCCTTTTCATCACATTTTGGCAATATTCTGAAGATTTCCTCAAAATATTGTCATGTTGGCTCCATGAAATGGAGCTAATAGGAAGGCAAAATTATGGAGGGATCTTAGGGTTTTGAAAGGTTGCCATAGGACTTAACTGTCACCTTAACTATCCTGGACATGTTCTTGTGCTGAAAAAAGACCCCTATAAACCTTTTATTTTACATGTTTCTTTTCATAGCCATAATAAAACAGACAGTGGAAAGAAAAATTTAAATTAAAACAAAACAATTAAACTAAACCTCCAAAAAGGAAAGTTTTTTTTTTTTTATAAAATTTTACACAAGCAGTTAAATGAGCAAAATTGTGAGTTTCTGCTTTAGCAAAATTTAAATAACTGCAAATTTGGAAACAAAATGCCAAAATAAAATCAGCAAAATCACTCTGCTAATCACTAATCATAAACAGCTAATACACTACCTAAATGTCTGCTTCCATATGTTCCACCACGCCTTTTTTACATCCTTATTTCTGAGGCTGTATATTAGCGGGTTCAGCATGGGAATGACATTGGCAAAGAGGACACCCATCACTTTGCGCTGGTTTTGGGTGATAGCTGATCTAGGTATCATGTACAGTACAAAAATCACAGAGTAGAACAAAGTCACAGTGGTCAAATGGGAAGTACAGGTTGAAAAAGCTTTGTGTTTACCTTCTGAAGTCTTTATTTTAACAATATTTGAGATGATAAAGACATAAGAGATTATAGTGGGCAGAAAACACGTTGTTAGAAACAAAACTCCTTCTGCAAGTATGATATTCTGGGTAATGGCTGTGTTGGTGCAAGAAAGCTCCAGCAGGGTAGCAATATCACAGAAGAAATGATTAATCACATTGGAGGAACAGTAGAGATTCTGAGATGTTGTAACTGCAATAGGTACACAGGCGATAAAACCAATTATCCAAACACTCATAGAAGTTGCTCTACAGAATGTCCTATTAAGGAGAGCTGAATAATGCAGAGGTCTACAGACAGCAACGTATCTATCATAAGACATAACTGTGAGAAGAAAATATTCTGTAGATGTAAATGCAACAAAAAACGTATACTGTGTTATGCATCCTGATAATGATATTGAATTACTGGAAATTACAAAGATATTTATGAGTATGGGTGACGTAGTGGAAGTGTATACGATATCCAGGCAGGCAAGGTTAGCCAGGAAAAAGTACATGGGTGATGTCAGACAACTGCTCACATAGGTAAGAATCATCAGAAATGAATTTGCCATCAAAGTAATGATATAAGAGATAACAAAAAACACAATAAAATGAATTTCCAGGCCTGGGAAATTGGAAAATCCTAACATAATAAAATCCACGTGTGATGTATAATTGTGTAGATTTGCATCTGGGGACCTTTTTAGCAAATTGTTGAAGCTTGTTCTAATAAAAGGATCCATAAGACAGATTTTTTTACATTTTGGAGCTTGAGAAAGTCATGGCTCTCCTCTCACATTTGAAGTCCTAGGTGTGGATATATAAATGAACAAAAATATGTAGAGAAAGTGCAATAATTATGTAATAACTGAAATATGCAGAACTATTTTTGTGCACATATCCTTCAGGGATGAGTGATGATGAGCCAAACATACCTACATTCAGTTCGAGCAGGGTTCAGAAAGCATGACTAAAGTTCGAGTGACAAATCTGAATGTTAAAAAACAGTTCTGGCCATTTTCTAGGCTAATAGGCAAGGAATTGTCAAACAAATGGGGACGGGGACTGGGTACTGCCATAGGGGTCATGTAGCAACAAAAAAGTTGCAAAAATTCAGTTTGGCAGGGAGCAGAGATTTTAGTATTGATTAAAGTGAGATATTATGAATGCAAAATTCCATGAAATAACATCTCTAGGGCTGCCCTGAGCCTGTCTGTGTAGTGGCATGCCTGTGCAATGTATACAACCTACTACAGCAATGCTGACATTTACAAAGACAAATGTGAATTTAAATTGCTGGCAGAATAGCAGCTTCCCAGCTGCTTTGTTCTGGTTGTAAAAAAAAAAGCAGCCGGGAACTCCATTCATCTATACCAGACTCTTATTCTATGTGAGGGTCTGGTATAGATGTTATTGGGGAACCCCTCTACAAAAAAATAGCATTGGGTTCCCCTTTAATTCATACCAGGCCATTTCGATTATAAGGGGTACACAACAGTTTTTGATGCATTTCTGAATGCATTCCAAATGCTTTTTTCTTCTCACTGTACTGGGGTCCGATGCATTTTTGATGTGTTTTATCACGTTCCAGTACAGTCCAATGCAGGAAAAATGCAGCATGTTCTACTTTTTTTTTTCTGGAACTGGAATGTCCTGGAACTGACTGCACTGGTGTGAACTATGCCTTTGGAAACCATATAACCTACTTTCCATTTGTTGAAAAAAATGCACTGGACTGCATGTGGTGTGAACTGGCCCTAAGTTCCCCTTTTCTGGCATTGTTTCATACAAATAACTGAAGAAACCATACAAAATGTATATGCATACAAATACAGTGGACATCAAAGAACATCCTTATAAAATATACCTACTAAAACTGTAATCTCCATTGTGTGTTCTTAAATTGTTCCTCTCTGACTGTTAAATTTACCATGGCAAAGTTTTGTATTTGTCTGATAATTGCAAAAAAAAAATAAAAAATGGGTTTCCTGTGAATAGGTGACAACACATACCAGAGACTCCTACTATTGTGGTAGCTTTGTCAGCCCGCTATGCCAGGCTCCAGCATTCAGATTACAGCACCTGAAAATTTCCATAGTCAGTTTGTGACATCTAAGATAGCCATGTCTTCCAGTCTGTCCCTTCCTGTCTTCAGTAGTAGGACATATTGCAGCAGATCACATGTATTTTGTTCTAAAACCAGCAACGACATCACTGGCAGTGATCTGACGCTACAGCTTTCTCTCCACTCTCAGGCCTGAAGAGCAAACCTAGGGCATCAGGTATTGGTTCATGTGACACCTGAAAAAAATCTGATTTATTTATTTGGGGTGTATAATGATTGGGGGCGCTAGAACAATGTGCTAAATGTAATCCAAGTACAAATAAAGTGCATAGTGCTAAATAAGTAATCGGTAATCCTGTGTGGAAATTACAGTGATTGAAAATATTTAATCAAAAACAAAATGTGACAAATATCAAAACACAGAATCAGAAAATATATATATAAAACGTCTATAAATCTTTTGTGATACAACTCTGGTCTTTACACCTTCAACAATGCCAACTAATTTATAAGACAACACCCGGTGAATAAGGGTAAAATTCCTACTCACCAGACCACCGTGCCCCCTTTAACTATAAAGAAGGTCAGGTGGAGCTTTTTCTGATTGTGGGTCTGCAATCTTTGCTGGTACACACCAAGGAGATATTTCTGGAAGCTGGTAAGTACTTCACCGCAATATCATAAAAAATAAATAAAATAAAAAATGAAAAAAGCAGGGCCATAGTATAATACAGTTTTATTTAAAATAAATGATTTAAAACCTAAGCCAAATGGGCGCTTACTTTAATAAGTGCCTTTCCTCGGCACTGAAGATAAAAGGCATCTGTTACCACGGAAAGATAAGGATCAGCCGTCCCGCTCGTGCTGTGTGGATCAGCGTGCGTTCCACCACCGAGATGAACAGAAACCGGAAGTGGCTTGAAGTAAAAACGTGACCGGGATGCGCCTCAAAATTTATTTGCAGGGTTTCTGGGTGTTTGCATTTTATTGGCCTGAACTACCTCTTGAGTATTTACAAACTTAGGTTGAAGAGTGTCAGGCAAATTGGTACAAAGAGGTTGATTTACTATAGATTTATACACCGTACACTTTGCAAAGTGCAGCTGTACTCTGCTAGAGCAATTGCTCCAGAGTTTAGTAAATGAGCAGAAGCTCTGCTGACTCCCATCATCCAATCGTGTGCAAGCAAAAATGCATTTTTTTTATTTTCCTTCCACGTGATTGGGTATTTTTCGCAAAGTGAAGCTTTACCTAATTTTCTAGGCTCTGGAACAAGTACACTTGCAGAGTGCAACTGCAACTTTGTAAAGTGCACAGTCTATTTGCCTTTGTAAATCAACCCCAAAGGCTGAGACAGGTTCATCAATGTAGTATTTTCAGGGAAGACCAGTGTTTCACTGCCATCACTGACTTTTAGATTTAATTCTATAGGTGCAAAACACAATAGACACAAATTCAAAAGATAACACACCAAGATAATGTAGCTCCCTGGTGTTTATTTAGGGAGCTCCTCACCAAACTCCTTGTCAGGAGTAGCTACTGTAGATAGTTGTTAGAGATCCATTGATTTCTTTCTAAGTTTGGCCTTGTTGTACTTTTCTCTTCTGCCACTAGGTGGCCGGGCACTTGGTGCTATTAGATGTGAGAAGGACATTTCAAGGTCAAGTTATGGGTATATGGGATATCTCAGCCAATGGGCAGGGGTTTTCTTAAAACCCTTCAGTCTACTGGGAGAATCTATATATTCAGATGGAGTCAGGTGATCTATGTTCTGTACCACCTGGACCGTGTGTCGTACGCCCCGGGCTGCTAGGCCAAAGATTGGGCCTATCCCAGGGGCATCTGGCTACCAGGCTGTGTGAAGGCCTATCCAGAAGTAAGAGGGTAGCACAGGGTTGGGACTGCGGCTTGCAGTCCTACCAACAGTGAAGGTTCTGCCGGCCGGAGAACCTGTCATGGTCGGAGGTAGAAGGGAAGCTGTTGCCACTAAGGGACCAACCACCTTTACAAGGGACCACAGTGAGTAACTGAAGCAAGTACCGGAGCAGTATTCTCACCGAACGGGCACGGTGGAGAATTGGGAAATTTCAGGCAGTGATCTAGTCAGGGACCCAACCAGCAGGGGTGATGCTTGCAGAGCAGCCTTGTGTGTCAAGCCAGGAAACAAGCCGGTCAGCAGGAGTGAAGCTTGAAAGGTATCTGGAGTGCCAAGCTAGGGACTCAGCAGGGAAGCATGGGTGAAGCTTGAGGAAGATACCACAGCAAAAGCCTCGAGGAGCTCACAGGATTCAGAGTCAGTGAATCATAGAGTCCAGTGAGAGACTAGGAGCTCAAGGGGCTGAAGAGCTACAAGTGGACATTGTAGTGAAACTGAGAGAACTGTCGAACTTTGTCTTAGAAACAGTTAGATACTGTTGCCATAGGAAACAGCAAACCTACACGTGCAGAAGTGGCACCTTGCTGGGGCCTTTCCCTGTATGGCTGTCCTCCTATTGAAGTCTCAGAGTCTGCCAATTGAAATTGTAACTACTCAAGGGTATCCTGGCCCTAACCCTCTTTCCCTTGCAAAATATAAAAAGGACTGTTAAAAGAAATAAAACCTCTTTTGCATCCAAGAAATGTTCGGCGCCCAATGACTCTCACCATCTTTGCACCAAGTATGCCTCACAACCCACTACATATTGAAGGATGAAATATATGATGCGCTTACACCAACCTATTGTTTGTGCACAGTGAACTGATTAAACGTGCTTAATACAATGTGCTGAACACAATATTATTATAATCAACTAAACAGTGATAATATGCAGTGCTCATGAGGAAAAACAGCTAAAATGGATTCCAATGTGGTGGACCCGACAGTCCTGCTCACAACTTCTTTTCTTCCTCTGTAAAAGCTATAACCTCAGGTGGTTCATCCAAAAAAATCACAAACACTGCTGAACAATACACACTGAACTCATATAAAACTGTCCGGCAGTCTCCCTGGCTACTTGCAATGAGATCGCTTCAAAACAAAGGCTCCCTTTCTCTAGATCATTCAGGGTTCCACAGATGTGAATATGTATGGGATACCAAGAAAAGAGATCATTGCGCAGTAATCTCTACACCAGTGTTTCTCAACTCCAGTCCTCAAGGCGCACCAACAGGTCATGTTTTTGAAAATTCCTGCAAATGAAACAGCTGTGGTAATTACTAAGGCAGTGAAACTGCTCAAATCACCTGTGCAAATCAATGGAAATCCCAAAAACATGACCTGTTGGTGTGCCTTAAAGGACTGGAGTTGAGAAACACTGCTCTACACCACAAGCTTCAAATCAGCTGTGGCTGCACTCACATAACCCTGGATAATCAGCGCTTTAGCTCAGCTCAGTTGACTGTGATCCTCCTCAGGCTGTTGGTAGCGTCACTAGGCTCCTCCCCCTACGCGTTACGTCATCGGCACTTGACTTATTCATTTTTATTACAGGACCCATGAATAAGTCAAGTGCCGCAGGGAGACTGCCGGACAGTTTTATATGAGTTCAGTGTGTGATTTTTTTGGATGAACCACCTGAGGTTATAGCTTTTAAAGAGGAAGAAAGGAGTTGTGAGCAGGACTGTCGGGTCCACCACATTGGAATCCATTTTAGCTGTTTTTCCTTATGAGCACTGCATATTATCACTGTTTAGTTGATTATAATAATATTGTGTTAAGCACATTGTATTAAGCACGTTTAATCAGTTCACTGTGCACAAACAATAGGTTGATGTAAGCGCATCATATATTTCATCATTCACATTTTGGAGGGCACAGATTCTCTTTTTATGATTGCAGCTAGCACCATTTAGGTATCTTTGGTTTGTGGTTTACACTATTTACGTTAGCGCTTTAGTATAATTAAATTTACTACATATTGAAGGATGTCAGCAGTATTTGGCCTTAAAGGTTCTCATTAGACTGGGAGAGGTAAAAGACTTTGCTACAATAAGAATCCTTATTTTTTTAAAAGGGAAAGCTATTTTCAGCCATATCCATTCAATGAGATTTAAAAATTACAGTCAAATAAATAATCTTTGTAGAAAACTTTGAGAATTGAGCCTATTACATGCTATGTAATACTATATAACAACAAATAGGTAGCTCTCAATCTGATTGCTAAAGTGTTAAACGTTCATTTATAATTGATTCCTACAAACCAACTCTATTACTTAACGGAATAGGTCACTGCAAACAGCAGTCTCATAGACTCCTTTTATAAGACTTTTACAGGACTATTTCCATTCCAGAACTAGCAGGGGGAAAAGTGGAAAGTGCATGAATCAAATGCATTGAATCAATAGTGTCATTAAACTCCTTGTACAGCCGATGAAAACTGAATCTCAGAAAGCACAACTGGAGGGAGTTGTAATAAACACATTGCATTTACCTCTGCCATCATTTGAGCTCTCTTATATGTTGTAATATGTCAATCATATTTACAGTATATTCAGTATTTGCATTTGGATTTTAAACTTACCTTGCCCAAACCCTCTCTTCCACTTTGTATCGCCTGGACCCTATATTTCAAAATATTTCTAATATTCCAACAAGCAGTGCCCCAGATCTTTTAAGATAAAGTGGTGCATGTGTTAGTCCTACTTTCTAATAAGGATTAGACACACACAACATGTAAATTCTATTTATGAATATAAAAAGCCCCAGTGGATAATAAATAATTAATCCCTTTGCACATTATGCCTAAATAAGCAACTTATAGTCATATGTTACTTTCAGATGTTTTGCATTATGAATCTTGTTAAAAAAAAAAAAAAACTGCTTTGGGAGAACCTCTCTATAATAATGTACCTATACGATTGGTGCTCCAGAGTGCATACAGGGAACCGATCAGTCAAACATGCTATATATTGATGACTTTTTGATTGAACCTTGGTGTTTTTTCACCTTAATGCATCCTATGCATTAAAGCGGAGCTCCACCCTAAAGTGGAACTTCCGCTCATCGGATTCCTCCCCCCCCTCTGGTGCCACAATTGGCACCTTTCAGGGGGGTGGGGGGTGCAGATACCACTCTAAGACAGGTATTTGCATCCACTTCTGGGAATACACACTGCGGGTAGACTGCGGGCAGTGCGTCACTTCCCTGTCCCAACCCCCCCGTTGTGTTCTGGGAAACACGCCGCTCCCAGAACACAGCGGGGACCAGTGAAAGACGCGCAGCGAATGCGCAGTAGAAAACTGAGAAGTGAAGCCGCAACGCTTCACTTCCTGATTCCCTCACCCATGATGGCGGTGGGGGCAGCCGAGAGACGAGCGATTGCTCGGCTTCTGCTGCCAACCTCGCTGGACTCCAGGACAGGTAAGTGTCCTAATTTTCAAAGTCAGCAGCTGCAGTATTTGTAGCTGCTGGCTTTTAATATTTTTTTTACGGCGGAGCTCCGCTTTAAGGTGAACAAATACCTTGCTGTGTCCAGCCGTCCCGAGCCCCCGCTTTATTTACCTGAGCCCCGAATTTCTGAGGGTGCGGTTCCGCATCGTTCTCTCCATGGCTGATCGGTTCCTCATTGGATAGATTGATAGCAGCGCAGCCATTGGCTCCCACTGCTGTCAATCAAATCCAATGATGCGGCCGCCAGGGGGCGGGGCCGAGTCATACACTCGGCGGCTATGCACGCCGAGTGTATAACATGGGAGCGCACCCGCAAGATAACCCCCTCAGGAGAGAGCTTCCCAGAGGGGGTTAGCTCTTGCTGGGAGGAGCCGAGACAGCCGCCGTGGGACCCCAGAAGGGGACCTTCGGGGCCACTCTGTGCAAAACTAACTGCACAGTGGAGGTAGGTATGACATGTCACTTTATTTTCAAATCTTTAATTTTGTCAAGGGGCATGGTCCAGGGATCCATGACACATTATAAACATAGCATCATAGTTCACAAAACAATCAAGTGCTGTTACACAAATCTGACAACATTTCGTCAGCCTGCAAAGAGGTTACATTGTTCAGTATGGTAGATTCAAGGGGCCATCCCTTATCATTTTAACTTTATAACAGATAGGAGTATCTGGAACTGTGTAACACACAGAACCGAGATAAAGGAAATTGTTATATAGAAACTGAGAAGAAGAAAATTACAGTAGAGAAGAGATATGAGGTTGAAAACAGGGTGAAGGGGGGGGGATTGCAAAATCGCGTATCACCCAGACCAGATTCTACCGGTAGGTGTATGATTTCGGGGGGAAACTCAGGTAACTCTGAAGATAAGAGTCGTTCGAAGGATATTTTAGTCTATTGACGAACTCCCAAAGAGAGTCCGACCTTCATCCGACATAGACAAAGGTGTTCCAAAGTGACCACGTCTTGGAGTAGCGTTCCTGTTGGTGTCTTGCTGACAGGATTAGGTCTTCAAATTTATTGATTTCCTCTACCTTCCTGAGCCACATCTCAATGGACAGGGATTGTGGGGATTTCCACTTCAGAGGAATGCATGATTTGGCGGCATCAAGGAGGTGACGAACAATCGATTTTTTGTATGCCTTCACCGGGGCAGTCAAAACATGGAGAAGGAAAAAGGCAGGGCTTTCTGGTATTTGCCGCTCTGTGAATTTTTGGGTGACCATCCTGACTTCTGACCAAAAATGTGCTATTTTGGGGCAGTTCCAAAAAATGTGGAGCAATGTACCTCATTCCATCTGGCATCTCCAGCATCTGTCAGAGGTTGTGGGGAATATTTTTTGCAACTTCGCAGGTGTTCTGTACCATCTGGCCAAGATTTTAAAATTGTTTTCCTGCGTTCTCGTACAGATCGATGACCTGTACGTAAATCAAAGTATGCGTTGTTTCTGTTGTAGGCTAAATGTACAGTTCAAATCTCATTCCCAATCAGTAATGCATCGTGCGATGTAGGAGTATGGATGAGTGATCAGTAGATTGTACATAATTGAAACGGTGTGCAGCAGTGTCCTATCCGTTGAACAGTGTTCCTCTAAGGGTATGAGAGGTTGATCAAAATTGTTCAGGGGGGGGGGAGGGACCTAAAGAAGTGGGTAAGTTGGAGAGCGCTCCAAAACTGCAGGCGGAATGAGCCTGATAGATTCATGAGATCTTGCAATGAGGGCCACTTTTTCTGTATTAGAAAATGTGAGGCCTGTATACAGCCCGATGATGTCAGGTTTTTAAAGGGTTTATCCTGAAAGCCCAGGGTAAAAAGCGTGTTTCCTAGTATCGGAAAGAGTGGCGATGTCATGGAGGAGTGGGACCCTCTTTTAAACAGAAGGGAACAAACCCTTGCGGTCTGGCCGAGGAGCGGGTGGGATTTCATCTGTTTGGGTAAGGAGTCATAGCACCACGGTGCTCTATTCAAAGGCACAGAGCTCTGATCTTGTTCTAGCTGAGTCCACAGCTTGAGAGTGCTGTGTCTATTCCAGTCAACCAATCTCCCAAGGTGAACTGCCTGGTAGTACTTGGGTATGTCTGGTACTGCCAAACCCCCATGTTGCTTTGGTAAAAGTAAGCTGTGATCTCTTCAACCGTGGGTGTTTGTTGGCCCATATGAATTCGAAACATACCTTCTGAATTTGCTGGACGTATTTGAATTGAACGTAAACAGGAAGAGCCTATAGGAGAGAGGAATTTTGGAAGTATACTCATTTTGAGAATATTACAACGGCCAAACCATGAGTGTAAGCCCGAGTTCCACTTATTTACGAGTGTCTGGACCCTTGTGAGAAGTGGAGGGAAATTAAGGTCAAACACCTTGGAAATGTGTGATGGGATAATTGTGCCTAAATAAGTCAGGGCCGCGTCATTCCATTTCAGCTTAAAATTTGACTGTAGTTGTACCATAAGTGACTGTGGGAGATTGGAGAGGCCCCAGTATCTATCAAATACCTTAAAGAGGTTTGGGAGGGATATCACAGGATTCGTAAGTGAGAAGAGCATATCATCAGCATATGCAGATATTTTATGTTGGGTATTTCCCACTTTCATGCCATTAATATCTGGGTTCCTACGCACGGTACAGAGAAAGGGTTCCAGTGACAGGGCGAAAAGGAGGGGCGACAATGAGCACCCCTGACGCATCCCATTGGAAATTTGAAAGGGCTCTGATAGGACTCGAACTATGGTGCGAACTATGGCTCGATAGTGCGAACTCGAGCTGTGGGTCTTGAGTATATTGATGAGATCCACTGGGACTTATTAGCGCCGAACCCTACATATTGAAGGACTGCGAGCATAAAGATCCAGTTTACGATGTCAAAGGCCTTCTCCACATCCGTGCCCAGAAACACACATGGGGTTCGGGCCTTATTTGCCATGTGTAGTAGGTTAAGAACCTTGGTGGTATTGTCCCTTGCCTCCCTAGTTGGTACAAACCCTACTTGATCCAAATGAATCAGGTGTGGTAAGTGTCGTTGGATTCTATTCACTAGTATCTTGGTGAAGAGTTTAAGGTCGGTGTTGAGTAGGGATGAGCTTTGAGTTCGAGTCAAACCCATGTTCAACTCGAACATCGGCTGTTCGATCCTTCGCCCAATTTCGAACATTATTGGCCATTCGCGCCAAATTCGAGTGGCGCGTCACGGCCCATAATTCACTGCGGCATCGTAGTGCATTGCTGGCTGATGATTGGCCAAGCATGCACTATGACCCGCATGCTTTGGCCAATCACAGCGTGCAAAAAACGGAGAGTCATAATTGGCCAAAGCCAGGGTGGCTTTGGCCAATTATGTCTCAGGGGGTTTAGTACACGCCCCACACTATATAAGGCCGCCTCCATGGTGGCCTTGTGTACTGTGTTGTGATGGTTAAAGACAGACAGAGAGAGAGAGACAGTATCATTTATTTTGAGTTAGATAGAGCAGGCAGGCGAGTCAGTTAGCTGCAGTTACAGTGTGTAGAGCATATATATGCATCCCAGGTGTTGTATATATATTTATACACTGTATTTAGTTTAGCTAGAACCGTTCCTGTTATTCTCTTCATAATATACTGACAGGCAGGCAGGTGATTGTGCTAGCTACAGTATTTTCACTTAGTGTACTGTGTTCTTTGCTCAGTGTGCACATAAAATATACCTGAATACATTTGCTGGTGTTCTGATACAAATACAGGCAGGGAGCTGCAGTATTTTGTTTTAGTGTCCTTTGCACAGTGTGCACCTAAAGCTTATCTGAATACAATTGCTGGTGTTCTCATACAAATACAGGCAGTGAGGCAGGGACCTCTAGTATTTTGTTTTAGTGTCCTTTGCACAGTGTGCACCTAGCTTATCTAAATACAATTGCTGGTGTTCTCATACAAATACAGACAGTGAGGCAGGGACCTCCAGTATTTTGTTTTAGTGTCCTTTGCACAGTGTGCACCTAAAGCTTATCTAAATACAATTGCTGGTGTTCTCATACAAATACAGAGAGTGAGGAAGGGACCTCCAGTATTTTGTTTTAGTGTCCTTTGCACAGTGTGCACCTAAAGCTTACCTGAATACAATTGCTGGTGTTTTCATACAAATGCAGGCAGTGACCTCCGGTATTTTGTTTTAGTGTCCTTTGCACAGTGTGCACCTAAAGCTTATCTGAATACAATTGCTGCTGTTGTCATACAAATACAGGCAGTGAGGCAGGGACCTCCAGTATTTTGTTTTAGTGTCCTTTGCACAGTGTGCACCTAAAGCTTACCTAAATACAATTGCTGGTGTTCCCATACAAATACAGGCAGTGAGGCAGGGATCTCCAGTATTTTGTTTGTGTCCTTTGCACAGTGTTCACCTAAAGCTTACCTGAATACAATTGCTGGTGTTCTCATACAAATACAGGCAGTGAGGCAGGGACCTCCAGTATTACCCATGCCATTTTTTTCAATGATTTTCATCCGTATTGCCGGGACCAGACATTACATTAAAGCCGCAAGCAGTTTTAAATGACTTTTTTTCCTTTAGAAATTTCATTTTGTGCAGGGACAGTTCTAAACACGGGAAACACATGCCACTTCACATGCATACTATAGACACCCCCCAGGTACGATATTTAAAGGAATAATTCACTTTTTTTTTCACTTTAAGCATCATTAAAATCACTGCTCCCGAAAAAATTTCAGTTTTTAAAACTTTTTTTTGCATTGATACATGTCCCCTCGGGCAGGACCCAGGTCCCCAAACCCTTTTTAGGACAATAACTTGCATATTAGCCTTGATAATTAGCACTTTTGATTTCGAACGTTTGAGTCCATTGTATTTAATAGGGTCATAAAGTTCGCGCAAACTTTCGGTCCCATCACAGGTTCTGGTGCGAACCGAACCAGGAGGTGTTCGGCTCATCCCTAAGTGTTGAGTAGGGAAATCGGCCTATAGTTCCCGCATGAGGTAGGATCTTTGCCTTCCTTTGGAATCACCGTAATATGAGCCTGTAAGGACTTTACTGCAAAAGATGAGGAGGAGCCCACCGTGTTAAACATTTTAACCATGTATGGGCCTAGGGATGGCAGGAGGGTCTTATAATAGAGGCTGGTAAGTCCGTCTGGGCCCAGGGCTTTTCCTGGTGTAGTTGCTGCTATTGCTTCCTGTATCTCTTCAGTCATGATAGGGTCTTCTAGGGCCTCCTTAGCTGAATCAGGCAGTCGAGTCATCTGAGAGGAAGTCAAGTACGATTGTATGTTTTCCTGCATCGGGGTTCCCTATCTATGTTGTATAGGGATACATAGAATTTCTGAAATTCTTGGGCGATGTCATGAGGTTTGGAAACCTTCAATCCCTTTGGCGGTATTATGTGGGGTATATATGTTGCCAATCTCTGTTCCCTAAGAGATCTCACTAGCATTTTGCTGCATTTGTTGCCCGATTCATACAAAATTTTCCTACAGATCTGCAGTGATGCTTTGGCCTTAAAATGCAACAAGTCGTTAATTTGTGACCATCGGGAAAAGAGGTCAGTTCCTAGGGAGGGGGACAGTGTCTGTTTGTGCCGTGCTTCCGACTGTGGTAAGTCATCTAAAAGTGAGTGCGGCTGCTGGGTACATTGTTTTTTAAGTCTCGCCATGCTTAATAAGCACTCCGCGGATTACCGCTTTGTGCGCTTCCAAGACAATACCGGGATAGCAGTCCGCCGTGTCATTGGTGTTGAAATAGAACTGCAGTTCCCTCGTTACATCTGCGAGTACTGCTTTGTCTTGCAGGAGGCTTACATTCAAGCGCCAGCATTTGGTTCTCGAAGTGAGGGAGTCAGTAAGGGCATATGATAGGGATATTGGAGCGTGGTCCGACCACGTAATGGATCCTATTGCGGAGGTTCGCACTGCATGCAATTGTGTATGAATACAGGTCCTTCTCAAAAAATTAGCATATTGTGATAAAGTTCATTATTTTCTGTAATGTACTGATAAACATTAGACTTTCATATATTTTAGATTCATTACACACAACTGAAGTAGTTCAAGCCTTTTCTTGTTTTAATATTGATGATTTTGGCATACAGCTCATGAAAACCCAAAAATCCTATCTCAAAAAATTAGCATATCATAAAAAGGTTCTCTAAACGAGCTATTAACCTAATCATCTGAATCAACTAATTAACTCTAAACACCTGCAAAAGATTCCTGAGGCTTTTAAAAACTACCAGCCTGGTTCATTACTCAAAACCGCAATCATGGGTAAGACTGCCAACCTGACTGCTGTCCAGAAGGCCATCATTGACACCCTCAAGCAAGAGGGTAAGACACAGAAAGAAATTTCTGAACGAATAGGCTGTTCCCAGAGTGCTGTATCAAGGCACCTCAGTGGGAAGTCTGTGGGAAGGAAAAAGTGTGGCAGAAAACGCTGCACAACGAGAAGAGGTGACCGGACCCTGAAGAAGATTGTGGAGAAGGACCGATTCCAGACCTTGGAGGACCTGCGGAAGCAGTGGACTGAGTCTGGAGTAGAAACATCCAGAGCCACCGTGAACAGGCGTGTGCAGGAAATGGGCTACAGGTGCCGCATTCCCCAGGTCAAGCCACTTTTGAACCAGAAACAGCGGCAGAAGCGCCTGACCTGGGCTACAGAGAAGCAGCACTGGACTGTTGCTCAGTGGTCCAAAGTACTTTTTTCGGATGAAAGCAAATTTTGCATGTCATTCGGAAATCAAGGTGCCAGAGTCTGGAGGAAGACTGGGGAGAGGGAAATGCCAAAATGCCTGAAGTCCAGTGTCAAGTACCCACAGTCAGTGATGGTCTGGGGTGCCATGTCAGCTGCTGGTGTTGGTCCACTGTGTTTTATCAAGGGCAGGGTCAATGCAGCTAGCTATCAGGAGATTTTGGAGCACTTCATGCTTCCATCTGCTGAAAAGCTTTATGGAGATGAAGATTTCATTTTCAGCACGACCTGGCACCTGCTCACAGTGCCAAAACCACTGGTAAATGGTTTACTGACCATGGTATTACTGTGCTCAATTGGCCTGCCAACTCTCCTGACCTGAACCCCATAGAGAATCTGTGGGATATTGGGAAGAGAAAGTTAAGAGACGCAAGACCCAACACTCTGGATGAGCTTAAGGCCGCTATCGAAGCATCCTGGGCCTCCATAACACCTCAGCAGTGCCACAGGCTGGTTGCCTCCATGCCACGCCGCATTGAAGCAGTCATTTCTGCAAAAGAATTCCCGACCAAGTATTGAGTGCATAACTGAACATAATTATTTGAAGGTTGACTTTTTTTGTATTAAAAAACTTTTCTTTTATTGGTCGGATGAAATATGCTAATTTTTTGAGATAGGATTTTTGGGTTTTCATGAGCTGTATGCCAAAATCATCAATATTAAAACAAGAAAAGGCTTGAACTACTTCAGTTGTGTGTAATGAATCTAAAATATATGAAAGTCTAATGTTTATCAGTACATTACAGAAAATAATGAACTTTATCACAATATGCTAATTTTTTGAGAAGGACCTGTATATAAATGTGGCGCTATGTGAAACTCAAAAGTGAATTCAAATATGCATTGGGACTCTATAGAGAACCGTGTGGCCTATTGGAGACCAAATAGTAAACGTTATAACAAACGCATGTGACATGCATACATAAATAAAAATGTATAATAAATCTGTCAAGCAGTATTTACAGTGATGTATCACCGGAATCTAGGAGAACCACTAACACCCATAAAAATGAACTGAAAATTAATAATAATGACTCTAAGTGAACACTTATAATATATAAAAAAATCATAAGGGATTTATAACACCTATGAATGGTGCATAAATCATGCAAAGTGACCGTGAATCCCCTATAAGGAAAAAAACTGTGTGACATATATGTAAATATCCACAGAGTTCAGTGCAAACAAATTCTAAAATGTCTCTTAATACAGGTGGGAAACAATATCCAAAAATGTCATATGTGGATATACAAGTCCTGTTTCAAATGGTTCCTTGAAGTGGATGGTTTATATGCCAATAGGATGTAACACCCGGGAGTGCCTTCACTGTTGGATCAGGGACAGCAATAAGAAATGAATACTCTTACCAAGTGTTGTAGATCCAGATCACCATATAGCGGTGGATCTATCAGGCTTATGTCCACGTCAGGGACCAGCAAATGGGAATCCAAGTTTGTCCTCTCCTGTTGGTGGCGTCTTTCAACGTTTCCAACCGTGACACTCACTCCAAGTGGAGGAAATCAGCGTGTGAACCCGAAGCCCTCCATATGGATTGTGTCACCAAAAAAACAGGAAGAAACACTTCCACATAGTGTAAATCCAAAATGGGATTTTATTAAAAGCAACCATAAAATTCCAATAAAAATCAGACAAGCAGTTCAATCCCAAAATTTCAAAAAAGGGCAATCCACTAAAAAATATGTAAACAGACCCAAAGATAAACTTCAGAAGTGGCAAGCTCCAAATATCAAGGATGCGTGAGATGGGCAGTGAGAGCTGGCATGAAAAACCCGACGCGTTTCGTCTGATAAGACATCAACTGGGGTATACGCCATCTCAGTGCCCCCACGCTATATATAGGAAGAGATTGTACCTTAATTGCATGCCCGTGCGTCCCATTGAATGTTTCACTTCCGGGATTGGTGAGTCACATGGCTGGCTCTGCGTCACATGACCTCCGTCATGTGCGCTTCCGGGCCAATCGGAACAGAGCTAAGAAGCGTGCTGCGCCATCGACGTGGCTAACGCCGCCCACGTGTCATCGGCATACACTGGATTGAAGCCCTCATAGACGGCATGACCATGCGCAAAGCACACTGGGATATGTAGTCGGAACGCAATGAAGCGTAGCGGCTAACTATATGTGGTGTATCTTCACTGTGTGCCTGCGGGTCATACGTCGTATTCAGAGGGCGGATCACCACGTATTGGGATATGGAACTCAGAAGTATGTCTACCAGACTCAACCTCAAAGTACCAATTCCCCAATATGATGTGAAAAACATCCAGCGGATGGTCCATAAAAACCAAATAATGCAATTTTGATGTGACAAAATGTTAATATATTAAAAACATATATATGAAAATATATATGTATATACATCCCAGAGGATAAACATATTGTAAACAATGGGACCACATATAGATATATGTTAATGAAACCTACGGTCTCATCTATGTGTAATGAAAACATAAAACATAATGACACATATAGAACCATATGTAAATACAGGACATCATGACCCATGTGTGACTGAATGCCACAGTGCCAATGTAACCCTGCATATGAATGATGTATCAATAGAAATAAATTGGATGGAACATAAACAATATGGAGCAAAATGGCGAAATGTGTAACCACAAAAAAGGGAGAATGTCATAATATTAAGATTGATTGATGAAAGCATTAATATCCCAATCGATGTTAAGTCCATGGGGCCTATAACTCTTTAACTGGTATATCCAGTAGGTCTCTAGTCTCGAGACCCCTTTTAAGCAGGACTCCCCCCTCCAATGGGGAACAAATTTGTCTATAATCACAAACTTAGTGCCCCTTGGATCTTTATTGTGAAACTCCAAATAGTGTCTTGGAACACTGTGGTTGGTTTTTCCTTTTCGAATACTAGTAAGGTGTTCGCCCACCCTAATGGCAAACGTGCGGATAGTACGCCCTACATACTGCTTCCCGCATGGGCAGGTGAGTAGGTAAACAATAAATCTAGTTGCACAGGTGGTGAAATGCTTCATTTTATAATTTGTTCCCGTAGATGTGGAACAAAAAGTATCTGTTTTCCGTTTCCCACATAGATTGACCTGGCATACCTTACATTTTCTGCATGGATAGTATGCTTTTAGGTGTGGAAAAAAGACGGGAATGATAGGTGGATTAATCACATTTGGAGCTATCTGACTTTTAAGTGAGGAGGCCCCTCTATAAGTCACTCCAGCTCTATCTGGGAGTGAAGGACCAAGGACCTGATAATTTTTAAGGACATTCCAATGTCTCTGAAAAATGTCCTTAATCTGTTTATGTTGGGTAGAAAATGTAGTATACAGGTCCTTCTCAAAAAATTAGCATATTGTGATAAAGTTCATTATTTTCTGTAATGTACTGATAAACATTAGACTTTCATATATTTTAGATTCATTACACACAACTGAAGTAGTTCAAGCCTTTTCTTGTTTTAATATTGATGATTTTGGCATACAGCTCATGAAAACCCAAAAATCCGATCTCAAAAAATTAGCATATTTCATCCGACCAATAAAAGAAAAGTGTTTTTAATACAAAAAAAGTCAACCTTCAAATAATTATGTTCAGTTATGCACTCAATACTTGGTCGGGAATCCTTTTGCAGAAATGACTGCTTCAATGCGGCGTGGCATGGAGGCAACCAGCCTGTGGCACTGCTGAGGTGTTATGGAGGCCCAGGATGCTTCGATAGCGGCCTTAAGCTCATCCAGAGTGTTGGGTCTTGCGTCTCTCAACTTTCTCTTCCCAATATCCCACAGATTCTCTATGGGGTTCAGGTCAGGAGAGTTGGCAGGCCAATTGAGCACAGTAATACCATGGTCAGTAAACCATTTACCAGTGGTTTTGGCACTGTGAGCAGGTGCCAGGTCGTGCTGAAAAATGAAATCTTCATCTCCATAAAGCTTTTCAGCAGATGGAAGCATGAAGTGCTCCAAAATCTCCTGATAGATAGCTGCATTGACCCTGCCCTTGATAAAACACAGTGGACCAACACCAGCAGCTGACATGGCACCCCAGACCATCACTGACTGTGGGTACTTGACACTGGACTTCAGGCATTTTGGCATTTCCCTCTCCCCAGTCTTCCTCCAGACTCTGGCACCTTGATTTCCGAATGACATGCAAAATTTGCTTTCATCCGAAAAAAGTACTTTGGACCACTGAGCAACAGTCCAGTGCTGCTTCTCTGTAGCCCAGGTCAGGCGCTTCTGCTGCTGTTTCTGGTTCAAAAGTGGCTTGACCTGGGGAATGCGGCACCTGTAGCCCATTTCCTGCACACGCCTGTTCACGGTGGCTCTGGATGTTTCTACTCCAGACTCAGTCCACTGCTTCCGCAGGTCCTCCAAGGTCTGGAATCGGTCCTTCTCCACAATCTTCTTCAGGGTCCGGTCACCTCTTCTCGTTGTGCAGCGTTTTCTGCCACACTTTTTCCTTCCCACAGACTTCCCACTAAGGTGCCTTGATACAGCACTCTGGGAACAGCCTATTCGTTCAGAAATTTCTTTCTGTGTCTTACCCTCTTGCTTGAGGGTGTCAATGATGGCCTTCTGGACAGCAGTCAGGTCGGCAGTCTTACCCATGATACCGGTTTTGAGTAATGAACCAGGCTGGGAGTTTTTAAAAGCCTCAGGAATCTTTTGCAGGTGTTTAGAGTTAATTAGTTGATTCAGATGATTAGGTTAATAGCTCGTTTAGAGAACCTTTTCATGATATGCTAATTTTTTGAGATAGGAATTTTGGGTTGTCATGAGCTGTATGCCAAAATCATCAATATTAAAACAAGAAAAGGCTTGAACTACTTCAGTTGTGTGTAATGAATCTAAAATATATGAAAGTCTAATGTTTATCAGTACATTACAGAAAATAATGAACTTTATCACAATATGCAAATTTTTTGAGAAGGACCTGTAAAAAGACCATTTAAGTTTAGAATTCTGAATTGATTTACTTCTTTCTATTAATAATGAATCTCTACTTGTAGTAGAAATACGTTGAATTTCTTCATCTATCTGAGAAGGACTGTAACCCTTATCAACAAACCTAGATTTCAAAATGTTTGCTTGGTATTGAAAATCTGAGAGATGGGAACAGTTACGTCGAATTCTCAACAGTTGACTCCGTGGGACCGATTTTAACCATGCTGAGTGGTGACAACTATCAACCGGAATGTATCCATTCCGGTCGGTAGATTTGAAAAACGTTTTGGTCTGTAATTGACCCCCACTCGAAAAGATTTCCAAGTCTAAGAAATGAATCTGAGTATAACTCATTTCATATGACAAACTGATGCCAATGTTATTGTCATTAAGAATAGACATGAAACTCTTAAGGGAATCCTGGTCTCCCCTCCATAGGAGGAGGATGTCGTCGATGTATCATACCCAAAGTACAATCTCGGGATGATTTAAAGCATAGACGACATCCTCCTCCCATTTGGCCATAAAGATATTAGCCAAGCTGTGAGCAAACTTTTCTCCCATTGCAACTCCCTTTCGTTGCAGGAAAAAACCTCCGTGGTACCAGAAATAGTTATGAGTTGTGGCAAATTGTAGGAGATCCATGATGTACCTTCTTTGTGTTCCTGGCAACCTATTATCTCTAGATAGAAACAAACCAACTGCAGATAGACCCAATGCGTGAGAGATACATGTATAAAGTGAGGCTACATCAGCCGTAACCAACAAAATATCTTCACTATTAGGGATGAGCTTCGAGTTCGAGTCGAACTCATGTTCGACTCGAACATTGCCTGTTCGCCCGTTCGCCAAACAGCGAACAAATTGGGGTGTTCGCGGCAAATTCGAAAAATCTATGGGAGAAATCTAAAGTGCTAATTATAAAGGCTTATATGCAAGTTATTGTCCTAAAAAGTGTTTGGGGACCCGGGTCCTGCCCCAGGGGACATGTATCAATGCAAAAAGAAGTTTTAAAAACGGCCGTTTTTTCGGGAGCAGTGATTTTAACAATGCTTAAAATGAAAAAATAAAAGTGAAATATTCCTTTAAATTTCGTACCTGGGGGGTGTGTATGATATGCATGTAAAGTGGCGCATGTTTCCCGTGCTTAGAACTGTCCCTGCAAAAAATGTCATTTTTGAAAGAAAAAAAGTCATTTAAAACTCACTGTCGGCTCCCGGCAATACATACAAAAGTCATTGATAAAAAAAAAAAAAAAAGCGTGGGGGTTCCCCAGAATTCAATTACCAGGCCCTTCAGGTCTGGAATGGATATTAAGGGGAACCCCGCCGCAAATTTTAAAAAAAATTGACGTGGGGTTCCCCCAAATATCCATTCCAGGCCCTTCAGATCTGGCATGGATTTTAAGGGGAACTCCACCCCAAATTAAAAAAAAATGGCGTGGAGTCCCCCTAAAAATCCATACCAGACCCCTTATCCGAGCACGCAACCTGGCCGGCCATAAGGGAAAAGGGGGGGATGAGAGAGCGGCCCCCCTTCTTTCCTGAACCGTACCAGGCCACATGCCCTCAACATGGGGAGGATGTCCCCATGTTGATGGGGACAAGGGCCTCATCCCGACAACACTTGCCCGGTGGTTGTGGGGGTCTGCGGGCGGGGGGGTTATCGGAATCTGGAAGACCCCTTTAACAAAGGGGACCCCCAGATCCCGGCCCCCCCTATGTGAATTGGTAAGGGGTACATTGTACCCCTACCATTTCACGAAGAAAGCGTAAAAAAATGTTTAAAAAAACACAAACACCTTGAAAAAGTCCTTTATTTAAAAAAAAAAAAAAAAAACATTCCAGCGGTGAAATCCAGTGTCCCGCGGCGATCCCGATGTCCAGCGCTGTCCTTCATTGGTTGTGCCTGAGCGGACCTGATGGGGAACTCCCTCTCAGTATTTTAAATGTATAGACCCGCCCCTTCTAAAGTTCCCCATCAGGTCCGCTCAGCGGACCAGATGCGGAACCTGAGAAGGGGCGGGTCTATACATGTATTACCAAAGTGAGAGCAGTTCCCCATCAGGTCCGCCCCCTCGGTATGTCGGACCCGCCTACGTCATTGGCTTGAGCGGGGAACTTTCTTCACTGTGTAATTTAAATTTACATAGTGAAGGAAGTTCCCCGCTCAAGCCAATGACGTAGGCGGGTCCGACATACCGAGGGGGCGGACCTGATGGGGAACTGCTCTCACTTTGGTAATACATGTATAGACCCGCCCCTTCTCATGTTCCGCATCTGGTCCACTGAGCGGACCTGATGGGGAACTTTAGAAGGGGCGGGTCTATACATTTAAAACACTGAGAGGGAGTTCCCCATCAGGTCCGCTCAGGCACAACCAATGAAGGACAGCGCTGGACATCGGGATCGCCGCGGGACACTGGATTTCACCGCTGGAATGTTTTTTTTTGTTTTGTTTTTTTTTTTTAAATAAAGGACTTTTTCAAGGTGTTTGTGTGTTTTTTAAAACATTTTTTTACGCTTTCTTCGTGAAATGGTAGGGGTACAATGTACCCCTTACCAATTCACATGGGGGGGGCGGGATCTGGGGGTCCCCTTTGTTAAAGGGGTCTTCCAGATTCCGATAAGCCCCCCACCCGCAGACCCCCACAACCACCGGGCAAGGGTTGTGGGGATGAGGCCCTTGTCCCCATCAACATGGAGACATCCTCCCCATGTTGAGGGCATGTGGCCTGGTACGGTTCCGGAGGGAGGGGGGGCCGCTCTCTCGTCCCCCCCTTTTCCCCTGCGGTCGGCCAGGTTGCGTGCTCGGATAAGGGGTCTGGTATGGATTTTTAGGGGGACTCCACGCCATTTTTTTTTAAATTTGGGGTGGAGTTCCCCTTGAAATCCATGCCAGATCTGAAGGGCCTGGAATAGATATTTGGGGGAACCCCACGTCAATTTTTTTTTAAATTTGCGGTGGGGTTCCCCTTAATAGCCGACAATTCATTAATAGCCGCAAGTGAGTTTTAAATGACTTTTTTTCTTTCAAATGTAGCGGCCTCACCCCCTCTACATGTTTATCGGTCATCCGATGAACTCTCGTCTGGGGTACCTGGGTTTCGAGAGTGAGGTGCGCCATGGCCCATGTCCTCCCCATGGCTGTGGTAGAGGTGAAGGCCAATTTCAATATCTTCCTCGGGCCAAACGTGCATTGGGTTGCGGAACTTAGCCCTGCTATGCTGGAATCTCCCTTTGCTCCCATTAACAGAGTCCATACACCGATCACAGTCCAACTCTCAGTTTTATTTCGTAGCTCCACAACAACAGGGTAATGGCAGGATACGGTGGGATGAGCAGGCCGAGGCACTATCCTGATTGTAGTCCCTACACCCCCTGTGCTATGACCAAGGGTTGCAGGAGTCTTGATTAGAACAACTTCGCTGCGCTGGGGCCCCTATCAGGGGAAGATGACCCTCCAAGGGAGTTACCGGAGGCCCGTCCGTCACCGGGTTAACGCTGCTCCGGAATCTTCAGACGGGTGACCTCCCCGGCCTCCTCACCTCAGATGCGGGTCCCTTCGCAAGGGGCACCCTGGAATCACTTCACCCTTGCGGGACCCAGTCGAAGTCACCAGGTCCCAGGCCCACGACATAGTACCTCACCCCAGGCTGAAGGTGCCTGGGATGGACTCCAACTCCATTCCGACCAAGCCTAGGGGCCTGGGCCAGAACCCCGAACCGCCCGCACCCAGGCTTAAGGTGCCTGAGTGCGTGAAGAGATGATCCTCGAAGACCTCGTGGTGAGGGCGTCTCCCCCTTTTATCTCCTCCCATCGACACCACGGCGGGTTCCCCGCCCCAGCCGTACCATCTCCGGAAAGGGACAAAAAGGGTAGCACTGCGGTAGTGATTCTGCCTGGAGCCTGTAGGTACCCCACCACCCACAGGCCAAGGAGAATATTGCACCACCCAATCCTCCACAAATAACAAAAAGGGGTCTAAACCCTGTCACAATTACACACCTGGGTCACACTACCCCCAGGTGTATCCCACTAAATCTGAAGACCCCGCTACACACTCCCCCTGTGATTTGACGCTGGTCCCCAGCGTCAGGTGCACACCCATGTCTCCCAAGGAGTGGTGACATGAAGTGGGCCCCAGAGGCTATCCCTCAAATTTTGGATACTGTGTGTGCCAAGACCTGCTCAAGGGAAAGGGAACTATAAAACAATAAAACTTTTGTATAAAACATCTGTCATGTACACATATACAATCCCTCCCGTCACTGTCTAAGAACCACCCCATACTCAGTAGTCTTGACCGACGAATCTCCTGCAGAAGGGAAACAAAAAAACAACATCCTAACACTCTGTGTTAACTTGGCATGAGTGGGTCCGTCAGCCGAGAGACCCACTCACTCCAATAAGTAAAGTGATGCATGTGTAAAATTTCAAACAACCGTTGCACAACACTGCCACCTGGTGACAGCGCTGCGGTAATGACACTTAGTGAGATCTTCATTCTTCCCGCTTTCCCTACACTGACTCTACCCCCAAAGTCTCTGCCTTTGGTACATGAAGAAAAGGGAGAAAAAAAAAAACAACAGCTCCCAAGTCTCCAGTGAGTAAAAGAAAAGCCCAAATCAAAACAAAAGTAGGGCACTGTTCTGAGTATCTGGGAATGTTCCTTCCAGAGAGTTCGACAAGCAAACAAATAGGAGTTCTCTTCTCCTACAAGTAGAATCTTGGATCTGGCAAAAACAGAGGCTTTAAGTGATTGTCAAACACTTCAACTGAATATTCGACATCCTCTCCCTCCTTTCTGCAGATAAGCACCTTATCAGCATGAATATGGCGCCCCAACTTCCAATCAGCTCGGCAGTCTCTGAACTTCTTAGACACAGATGGTGAACATGACAAGTATCGCCGAGCATGAAGCACTTTGAGCTTTTCCCAGACAAACTCGTCGTACCACCTTTTTCGCAGGACCTCGACTTCATAAAGTAAGTCCCGAGGCAAGTAGGGGTACTCCCACCCATATTCACGGGCGACTCTCTGGGAGAAAAGTCGTTGCAATCTGGCTAGAGGAGGCATAACATTTCGCTCACCTTCTCCTGGTTGTACGATGGCCTCCGGGTGCCGAGGTACCTTCACCATCTCGGATGGCTTCTCCTTTGGTGCCCGTAATGAAGCGCGCTGCATCCCCACCATCAGAGCGGGAGATGTGGTAGAATGTGGAAGGTTGGTCAGAGGACTAGACTCCCTCCTGAGCTCCGGGGCCTTCGCCCGGGGCGTACTGTCCTCTATAGACATAGGGGAATCCTGCGGTTTACATAGCACAGGTAGCGGGCGTTTGTCCCAGCCCTTCCGGTGAAACAGTTCGTCTATTTCTCCGTCATCCCCACAGTCTGACAGCGACTCTAGGTCGGAGGTGTCATACATCTCAGCGGGAAGGTAGTCTTTAGTAGACGGAGAACTACCCTCCCTTGCAGGCTCCACCGACTGTGGGCCCCCGACACCTCCAACCATCACCACAGTCCCAGCCCCTGGCTCATCTGGACCTTCTGAAGAACTGGGATGTCCGGGACTCTCTTCTCTACCGGCGCCATCTAGGCCAGGCAAGCGGCGGGGTGAAGCTCGACCACGACCACAGGATGCCTGTACCAGGCCGACTTTCCTCTTCGGGGGTGGGAGCAGGGAGTCTGTGGTGACCGAAGCAGCGTCCTCGGATTTTTCTCTCTCAGTCTCTGGTTGGGCAGTCCCGTCGCCCTGGTCAGCGCGCACGGGGACCTCCGCAAAGGCCTGGATCTCTCCCTCCGGAGTGGCGGTTCCTGTGATGCAGTTGAGGCGAAGGGCCCGGGGCCTTACTGTGGATGATTCGACCTCAAAAAGAAACTCTTTGCACGCTTCACATCGCCCGAACGGCTTTAGTTGGACCACCAGTCCCGAGCATCCGGGACAGATCACACCGAGGGCCTCCGTGTCTCTGCATGAATACAGAGCCAACTGTCCTCTGGGCCTGAGCCTTATCCCCGTGTCTGTAATGGGCGCAGCAAATGCAGTCATTTTCGTGGGGTAAGGTACCGGCATCCACGGGGAGCTTGAGGCCATCCCGACCACCTGCTGTTCCATCACGCACTGACCACGCGCCGGAGTCTCTACGTGTATCTCCACACATGGCCAGACTCCTCCCACGATTTGCACGTTTTCGCGGGCTTTCACCAGCCTCCGCCCACGAATTGCGCAGTCACGGGGTGCCTCATGGCGCAGTGCAGCAAAAGTCCCCACATGTAGTACGTCACACGGCTGGACTCCTCCCTCTTCCCGCTCTTTCTGCATAGGCCTTTCCCGGTTTTTCAGAGAAATTTCCACGACTTCGAGCACAGGGACGCACTTTGGCCAATCACATGGCCGACCTGCTCGGACCTCCTCCGGGCAGCAAAGTCCAGACACAGCCGTTTCAAACCTTAGGGTCAATACACATTTCATCCCGGACTCACGAGCCCTCACGTGTAGCGGCCTCACCCCCTCTACATGTTTATCGGTCATCCGATGAACTCTCGTCTAGGGGTACCTGGGTTTCGAGAGTGAGGTGCGCCAAGGCCCATGTCCTCCCCATGGCTGTGGTTGAGGTGAAGGCCAATTTCAATATCTTCCTCGGGCCAAACGTGCATTGGGTTGCGGAACTTAGCCCTGCTATGCTGGAATCTCCCTTTGCTCCCATTAACAGAGTCCATACACCGATCACAGTCCAACTCTCAGTTTTATTTCGTAGCTCCACAACAACAGGGTAATGGCAGGATACGGTGGGATGAGCAGGCCGAGGCACTATCCTGATTGTAGTCCCTACACCCCCTGTGCTATGACCAAGGGTTGCAGGAGTCTTGATTAGAACAACTTCGCTGGGGCCCCTATCAGGGGAAGATGACCCTCCAAGGGAGTTACCGGAGGCCCGTCCGTCACCGGGTTGACGCTGCTCCGGAATCTTCAGACGGGTGACCTCCCCCGCCTCCTCACCTCAGATGCGGGTCCCCTCGCAAGGGGCACCCTGGAATCACTTCACCCTCGCGGGACCCAGTCGAAGTCACCAGGTCCTAGGCCCACGACATAGTACCTCACCCCAGGCTGAAGGTGCCTGGGATGGACTCCAACTCCATTCCGGCCAAGCCTAGGGGCCTGGGCCGGAACCCCGAACCGCCCGCACCCAGGCCTAAGGTGCCTGGGTGCGTGAAGAGATGATCCTCGAAGACCTCGTGGTGAGGGCGTCTCCCCCTTTTATCTCCTCCCATCGACACCACGGCGGGTTCCCCGCCCCAGCCGTACCATCTCTGGAAAGGGACAAAAAGGGTAGCACTGCGGTAGTGATTCTGCCTGGAGCCTGTAGGTACCCCGCCACCCACAGGCCAAGGAGAATATTGCACCACCCAATCCTCCACGAATAACAAAAAGGGGTCTAAACCCTGTCACAATTACACACCTGGGTCACACTACCCCCAGGTGTATCCCACTAAATCTGAAGACCCCGCTACACAAAAATGAAATTTTTTGCAGGGACAGTTCTAAGCACGGGAAACATGCGCCACTTTACATGCATATCATACACACCCCCCAGGTACGAAATTTTAAGGAATATTTCACTTTTATTTTTTCATTTTAAGCATTATTAAAATCACTGCTCCCGAAAAAACGGCCGCTTTTTAAACTTTTTTTTGCATTGATACATGTCCCCTGGGGCAGGACCCAGGTCCCCAAACACTTTTTAGGACAATAACTTGCATATTAGCCTTTATAATTACACTTTAGATTTCGAACGTTCGAGTCCATTGTATTTAATATGGTTCTAAAGTTCACACGAACATTTTGTCTGTTCGCAGGTTCTGGTGCGAACCGAACAGGGGGGTGTTCGGCTCATCCCTGTTCACTATATTCTATCTGCTGTAATAATGAAATGGTATGTCTGGTATCTTTAAGATATGATGGAATTGCTCGAACAATCGGCTGTAAATAAAAATCTACAGGTCCTTCTCAAAAGATTTGCATATTGTGATAAAGTTCATTATTTTCTGTAATGTACTGATAAACATTAGACGTTCATATATTTTAGATTCATTACACACAACTGAAGTAGTTCAAGCCTTTTCTTGTTTTAATATTGATGATTTTGGCATACAGCTCATGAAAACCCAAAAATCCTATCTCAAAAAATTAGCATATTTCATCCGACCAATAAAAGAAAAGTGTTTTTAATACAAAAAAAGTCAACCTTCAAATAATTATGTTCAGTTATGCACTCAATACTTGGTTGGGAATCCTTTTGCAGAAATGACTGCTTCAATGCGGCGTGGCATGGAGGCAACCAGCCTGTGGCACTGCTGAGGTGTTATGGAGGCCCAGGATGCTTCGATAGCGGCCTTAAGCTCATCCAGAGTGTTGGGTCTTGCGTCTCTCAACTTTCTCTTCCCAATATCCCACAGATTCTCTATGGGGTTCAGGTCAGGAGAGTTGGCAGGCCAATTGAGCACAGTAATACCATGGTCAGTAAACCATTTACCAGTGGTTTTGGCACTGTGAGCAGGTGCCAGGTCGTGCTGAAAAATGAAATCTTCATCTCCATAAAGCTTTTCAGCAGATGGAAGCATGAAGTGCTCCAAAATCTCCTGATAGCTAGCTGCATTGACCCTGCCCTTGATAAAACACAGTGGACCAACACCAGCAGCTGACATGGCACCCCAGACCATCACTGACTGTGGGTACTTGACACTGGACTTCAGGCATTTTGGCATTTCCCTCTCCCCAGTCTTCCTCCAGACTCTGGCACCTTGATTTCCGAATGACATGCAAAATTTGCTTTCATCCGAAAAAAGTACTTTGGACCACTGAGCAACAGTCCAGTGCTGCTTCTCTGTAGCCCAGGTCAGGCGCTTCTGCCGCTGTTTCTGGTTCAAAAGTGGCTTGACCTGGGGAATGCGGCACCTGTAGCCCATTTCCTGCACACGCCTGTTCACGGTGGCTCTGGATGTTTCTACTCCAGACTCAGTCCACTGCTTCCGCAGGTCCTCCAAGGTCTGGAATCGGTCCTTCTCCACAATCTTCTTCAGGGTCCGGTCACCTCTTCTCGTTGTGCAGCGTTTTCTGCCACACTTTTTCCTTCCCACAGACTTCCCACTGAGGTGCCTTGATACAGCACTCTGGGAACAGCCTATTCGTTCAGAAATTTCTTTCTGTGTCTTACCCTCTTGCTTGAGGGTGTCAATGATGGCCTTCTGGACAGCAGTCAGGTCGGCAGTCTTACCCATGATTCCGGTTTTGAGTAATGAACCAGGCTGGGAGTTTTTAAAAGCCTCAGGAATCTTTTGCAGGTGTTTAGAGTTAATTAGTTGATTCAGATGATTAGGTTAATAGCTCGTTTAGAGAACCTTTTCATGATATGCTAATTTTTTGAGATAGGATTTTTGGGTTGTCATGAGCTGTATGCCAAAATCATCAATATTAAAACAAGAAAAGCCTTGAACTACTTCAGTTGTGTGTAATGAATCTAAAATATATGAAAGTCTAATGTTTATCAGTACATTACAGAAAATAATGAACTTTATCACAATATGCTAATTTTTTGAGAAGGACCTGTATGTATCTCCCTATGCGGGAGGTCACAGAATCTATGCCGCTGATAATTGGGCGACCAGGAGGATGATTGGCATCTTTATGTACCTTAGGAAGGTAATAAATGATGGGAATACGTGGAGCAACTGGCACTAAATAACTTTTCTCTTTTTTATCTAAAATACCAAGCTGAGCCCCAGTATCCACAAGATCAATCAATGTTTTCTTAAAACTCTGTGTAGGGTTTTTGGATAGACGTACATATGTATCACCATCGCCCAGAATCTTAATCATCTCAGCATGGTAGGCTTCTTTGTCAAGTACTACTATGCCCCCGCCCTTATCAGCAGGGCGTATGGTGAGGTCTTTGCGCTCACACAGTGCCCTAAGACCAATCTTGATTCTAGGGTCACTGTACATTTTTTTCTTGGGTAATGCCTCCAAATCTTTTAATACTAAATCCCTGAATACTTGAATAGAGGGTGCCGTAGCACCCGGAGTATTAAAGAGCGAGGGATTTGAAAACCCTGAATGGACAGTGAGTGAAGTAATTTCAGGTAAACTTGGTCTAACCGGGTTGGAGATGAAATATCTCTGTATGTTTAATTTACGCACATATTTGTGCACATCTATGAATGTGGTAAATTTATTCAATGATTTGGGAGGGACATATTTCAATCCTTTACTTAAAACTATTTGTTCCGCTTCAGTGAATGTGGCTGAGCTTAAGTTGAAAATTCCCTCAGTGGTTATACGCATTTTCTTTTTCTTGGCGCGCCATCCGCCTCTACATCCACGTTTGGATCGGGATTTCGATTGTATCCCCTCTGCTCCTGATAAAAACCCCCTGAGTATGAAGGCCCTATGTGGTTCTGACTATAACTATACGGGGACCTATTAAATTGATGACTGTCATCATTGTCCCTATAGTTGTGTTGGGATTGATACATTCCATGTTCATCCCTGAGTGGAAAAAACCTATTATGAGTTTCTACTGGCGTTCTTTGATACTGGTAGGGGTGATAATCATAGTCATATTGACCTTGTCCACTTCTACCTCATGGTGAATCGTGTCTCCAATGTTCACGGGAATGGTCCCCTCTACCTCTGTTGTTACCCCGAGGTCCCTTGCCCCTCCCGCCCTGAACTTGATAGGGACCTTTTGGTTGGGCAGTAGGAGTGCGTGCACCAGTCTGCCTAGGATTAGGATCCCTGGGGCCACTTGTACGATTCGGAGGTGGGACAGAGGTAGATTGTCGTGATCTTAATTCTCCCATTGGTGGAGCAGAAATATCCATGTTATTGGAATTGCCTTCAATGGTTCTTATCACACTCTCTTTGGATTGCCAACTAAACACACAACCGCTTTTGTAATCGTTAACATCCCGAGTGTACTTCCTTTGCTTCTTTATTTTTTGTTCTTTTTCTTCCTTTTCTAAATGTGTTTTTAAACTTGTGGACAGCATACCATATTCTGAAGTGGATTTATGTGGTAGGAGTTTATCCCTAATGTCTTTAATCTCTTTATCAATGAGCCCTAAACGAGTAACCTTTTTCTCTAGTAAAAAAGAAATAAAGGAAATTCCTGCATCATTAAAATAACAAAACCATAGATCTAATTCTAGGTCTCCTTGTTGTGGACATACATCCCACCTTAGTCCTCTGGGGACCATGCGTTCTTTGAGATACTGATCTAGAAAGGCTTTATCCCATTCCAGATGCAGTTCTGCGGTCATGAGGTTTTTTAACCTCATGAACAGGCCTCCTATCTCAGAGTCTGTACTAGTAGCTATAAAAACACCCTCTGTGGTGAACGTTCGACTCGTGCGATACTCAAATACATCCATATTAATATCAAAATATGTGTACTAAGTGAAGTGATATGTGAAATACCCGAGAAGGCTGCAGTATATACAGTCAAAAAATTGTAGAAGAAAAAAAGGAAAAAATACTGCGCCAACCTCGCAAGGAACTTAAATGTTAGCAGCCAACATAACAATCTGACAAAAGTGTAAAAAGTATGAATATATAAATGTGGCGCTGTGGGAAACTCAAAAGTGAATTCAAATATGCATTGGGACTCTATAGAGAACCGTGTGGCCTATTGGAGACCAAATAGTAAACGTTATAACAAACGCATGTGACATGCATACATAAATAAAAATGTATAATAAATCTGTCAAGCAGTATTTACAGTGATGTATCACCGGAATCTAGGAGAACCACTAACACCCATAAAAATGAACTGAAAATGAATAATAATGACTCTAAGTTAACCCCTTATAATATATAAAAAAATCATAAGGGATTTATAACACCTATGAATGGTGCATAAATCATGCAAAGTGACCGTGAATCCCCTATAAGGAAAAAAACTGTGTGACATATATGTAAATATCCACAGAGTTCAGTGCAAACAAATTCTAAAATGTCTCTTAGTACAGGTGGGAAACAATATCCAAAAATGTCATATGTGGTGTGAGGGGGTTAGTTCGGCAGCGGGTGTGTGTGACCCCCTGGATGGGCTCCCCACACAAAAACAGGCCCAGCAGACGGAGGTTGTGGTTTTCAAGATCAAAAGGGTGCGGTTTATTTCTCTATTTACAGTGACAAAAACACAGCAAAGCAAAAAGAAACATAAACAAAATAAACCCTGGTCAGCTTGACCTCTGACTAAACATGCAGGTTTCCTAAACTAACAACTGGGATCAGCCTGGTGCTGTCCTAGTCCCTAAGTCCCTGGTTTAGTAAATGTCCAAACAAATAGCCACACAGGCTTTGTCTCACCGCACAGGGGTTCACTCTCCCTAGACAGTCCACTCAGGTCTGGTTCCAGGCATGAGCAAACACCTAATGAAGCTGGGAGTTTTTATAGAGGCCTTAAACGAGCTGACAAGCTTCAGCTGGTCTCATCAACTCCCTGCCTGCACGACGCCCAGCACTCTCCCTAGAGGTATAAGTCGGCATAAAGCCTGAATCTGGGAGAAATATACCTACCCCCCTGGATGCAACCAGGTGACTTTACCTTCCTGCTGTCACATACCCCCCCCCTCTTGTTTTAACCTTGGGGTTGGAACACCAGCAATCAGGCATTCATGTACTCGAGACAAAGCATCCACATTCCCCATTTGAACGCCAGGGCGATGCTTTACTGTGAAGTTGAATTCCTGTAGGGCCAGGAACCACCTATTTACTCTTCTATTTGTCTCCTTGTTTTGAGCCATCCACTTTAACGGAGCGTGATCCGTAACCATGTCAAAGTGCCTACCTAGCAGATAGTACCGAAGGGAATCTAGAGCCCACTTCACCGCTAAACACTCCTTTTCAACCGTGGCGTAATTTACCTCATGGGACTTCAACTTCCTGCTGAGGTAAATGACTGGGTGCTCTTCCCCGTTCCAGACCTGGGACAATACTGCTCCTAACCCCACATCTGACGCATCACTTTGTACGACAAAGTCTTTAGAGAAGTCGGGTGAGTACAACACTGGCTGGCTACATAAGGCTTGTTTCAAGAATTGGAATGCTGCCTCAGCCTCGGGGGTCCATGTAATCATGACCGACCCTTTACCTTTCGTCAGGTTGGTTAGGGGCACAGCCTTAGAAGCAAAGTGGGGAATGAAGCGCCGATAATAACCCGCGATTCCCAGAAAGGCTCGTACCTGCTTCTTGCTGTTGGGACGTGGCCAACTCTGGATGGCCTCGACTTTGTTGAGTTGGGGTTTTATTACTCCCCTGCCAATGGTGTACCCAAGATATTTGGCCTCCTCCTGCCCAATGGTACACTTCTTGGGGTTAGCCGTAAACCCCGCTTCCCGGATAGAGTCTAGGACTGCTTGCACTTTTGGCAGATGTGAGGCCCAATCTGTGCTATGGACAATTACGTCATCCAGGTAAGCCGCAGCATACTTCCGATGGGGCCTCAGTATCTGGTCCATTTTCCGCTGGAATGTGGCCGGCGCATTCTGTAACCCGAACGGCATTCTCTTATATTGGAACGCCCCGTCTGGGGTTACAAATGCGGTTTTCTCTTTGGCCGACTTGGCCAGGGGAATTTGCCAATACCCTTTTGTGAGGTCAAGAGTCGTCATGTATCGGGCTGTTCCCAGCCGGTCGATCAACTCATCTATACGTGGCATGGGGTAGGTGTCAAATTTTGTAACTTTGTTCAACTGACGAAAATCGTTACAAAATCGCCAGCTCCCATCCGGTTTAGGCACCAACACAATGGGACTAGACCAATCACTTTGGGACTCCTCTATCACCCCTAAGTTCAGCATTTTCTGTACTTCCTCCCGTATTGCCTCCCGTCGGGCCTCTGGGATCCGATAGGGTTTTAACTTCACCCTTTCACCGGGCGGGGTAATAATATCATGCTCTACCCCAGATGTTTGTCCCGGCAGCTCAGAGAACACCTCCTTGTTGCGAAGCACAAACTCCTTAACCTCCTGTTGTTGGGGTTGTGACAAGGTGGCTGCTATTCCAACCTCCGGAATCACGCAACCAGTTTGAGCTGGTGACCAAGTTTCTGCGACTAGGGACTCTCTATCCCTCCAGGCTTTCAACAGATTAACGTGATAGATCTGTTCGGGCTTTCGCCTTCCTGGTTGTCTGACCTTGTAATTCACTTCGCTCACTTTTTCCATTATCTCGTAGGGGCCTTGCCATTTGGCAAGGAATTTACTTTCAACCGTAGGGACAAGTACCAATATCCTATCCCCCGGGGAAAAGGTACGGGTCTTGGCTCCACGGTTGTACACTCTCTGCTGTGCCAACTGCGCTTGGGCCAAATGTTCCTTCACGATGGGCATTACCTGTGCAATTCGATCTTGCATCAGGGCGACATGCTCAATCACACTCCTGTGGGGAGAACTCTCACTTTCCCAAGTTTCCTTGGCAATATCCAACAGCCCCCTTGGGTGTCTCCCATACAGTAACTCAAAGGGGGAGAATCCCGTAGAGGATTGGGGCACCTCCCTAATAGCAAACATCAAATAAGGAAGTAGACAGTCCCAATCCTTTCCATCTCTATCCACCACTTTCTTCAACATTTGTTTTAGGGTTTTGTTGAATCTTTCAACCAGCCCATCGGTTTGGGGGTGATACACAGACGTACGCAATTGCGTCACTTTGAACAATTTACACAGCTCTTTCATAACCCGGGACATAAAGGGTGTACCTTGGTCCGTAAGCAGTTCTTTACAAATACCCACCCGGCTAAAAACAAGAGATAGCTCTTTGGCTATGGTTTTGGCCGAGGTATTTCGGAGAGGGATCGCTTCTGGATAACGGGTGGCATAGTCCATTATAACTAATATGTACTGGTGCCCCCTAGCGGACTTGATTATAGGACCTACCAAATCCATTGCGATCCTCTCAAACGGGACCTCAATGATGGGTAGAGGGACCAGCGGGCTACGGAAATGTGGCATCGGGGCCGACCTCTGACACACAGGGCAGGAGGAACAATAATTTTCTATGTCCTTCATCACCCCAGGCCAATAGAATCTCTGTAATACCCTCTCTCGGGTTTTCTCTGTCCCCAGATGACCTCCAAGAATGTGCCCATGGGCCAACTCCAACACCAACTTCCTGTAAGGTTTGGGCACCACAAGCTGCTCAACGGTTTCTTCTGCCCTTTTTGCCACCCGATACAGTAGGTCCTTCTCTACGCTGAAGTATGGGTAAGTGCAGGTATTATCTGGGTTCACTAACTCGCCATCTATTTTCACTACGTTTTCCCGTGCCTTTATTAGGGCGGGGTCTTTCAACTGTTCTGTGGCAAAATTTTCCCTGTGAACCTCAAGATCAGAAAACTCCACAGACGGTAGGTTTTCGTCTGAGGAGGTGGGCTCCTCTCCAGTTTCTTGAGTCTCGCCTGCCAATACTGACAAGGGAAATTCTGGAGAGTCCTCACCACTCTCAGAGGAGTTCTGGCTATCACCTTCCTGGTACATAGGGGCACCAGTGGGGGGCTCAGGATCATCCCACAGTTCCCAGAACTTCGGAAAATCCCTTCCCACAATGGCATCATGCGGTAATTGAGATACTAACCCCACTGGATGAGAGAGGGTACCTTTGGGGGTCTTGAAACACACTGTAGTCACTGGATACTCTCGGGTGTCCCCATGCACACAAATAACAGCTACCTTGCTATTCCCAGAGACCTCTGTTTTAACTAATTCAGCCTTTATCAGGGTCACAAGGCTACCTGAATCCAGTAATACCACAACATTTCTACCATTAATACACATTTTGCATAAATGTTTCTCAGTTCCCCGAATGGCAGTGCATGCGACTGTCGCACACAGCGACTGACGTCTGTCCGTCAGAAAGTCACATTGCATGGGTTCCTCCACAACCGGGCAATTTGCTGCAATATGTCCCGCTTGCCGGCAGCGGTAGCAAACAATCCTTTTGGCTGCCTCTTGAGCCCCCGACTTCCCAGGCTGTTCTCGCCAAAGCCTGGGCAGAGCTCCCACCCTCTGACTCTCTCCACCCTCACCCCTTGGAATCATCTTATCCGCCCCTGGGGATGGTCTGGTCTTAGGGTGGAAAGTCCGAGAGTCTCTGGAAGAGGCCGTCAGGTTCTCTGCAGCCAAGTATCTCTCTACACGATCCACAAGTTTACCGGCCGTTTCTGGGTCTCCATGGCTTACCCACTTTTGAATGGCGGTAGGAAGAGCTCTCAAGAAACGATCCATCACAACACGTTCCACAATCTCCGGTGCGGACAAAGTCTCTGGCTGTAGCCACTTCCTGCTCAGGTGAATGAGATCATACATTTGAGACCTGGGGGGTTTTCCAAGCTGGAAAGTCCAGTTATGCACACGCTGAGCCCGGACAGCCAGGGTGACACCCAGCCTTGCCAATATTTCAGCTTTTAGCATCACATAGTCTTTTGCTTGGTCAGGCTCTAGGTCATAGTAAGCTTTCTGCGATTCACCAGTTAACAGAGGAGCCAGCAGTCCAGCCCACTGATCCTTAGGCCACTTTTCCCTTTCAGCAGTCCTTTCAAATGTGGTCAAAAACACCTCTGGATCATCTTCTCCAGTCATTTTTGTCAATAAACGACTCACCCCAAATGACGCGGTATTAGTGGGACGGCTTTCCTCACTGGTCTGCGGACGTTGCTGCATTACTGCTTCCATCTGTTGTTGTAGTCTCTGCTCTTGCTTCTGCAACAGGTCTATGAAGCGGGCCTCAGATTGCTGCTGGGCTTGTTGCTGAGCTGCGAAGCTCTGTTGTTGAGCTGCAAGGCTCTTTTGCAAACCTGCATTTGTCTGCTGTTGATTGGCATTTGCTAGAGCCAGCTGTTTCAGTATCTCCTCCATGCTGGCTTAAAAAAAACTACCTGCATTCTCCACCAACTGTGAGGGGGTTAGTTCGGCAGCGGGTGTGTGTGACCCCCTGGATGGGCTCCCCACACAAAAACAGGCCCAGCAGACGGAGGTTGTGGTTTTCAAGATCAAAAGGGTGCGGTTTATTTCTCTATTTACAGTGACAAAAACACAGCAAAGCAAAAAGAAACATAAACATAATAAACCCTGGTCAGCTTGACCTCTGACTAAACATGCAGGTTTCCTAAACTAACAACTGGGATCAGCCTGGTGCTGTCCTAGTCCCTAAGTCCCTGGTTTAGTAAATGTCCAAACAAATAGCCACACAGGCTTTGTCTCACCGCACAGGGGTTCACTCTCCCTAGACAGTCCACACAGGTCTGGTTCCAGGCATGAGCAAACACCTAATGAAGCTGGGAGTTTTTATAGAGGCCTTAAATGAGCTGACAAGCTTCAGCTGGTCTCATCAACTCCCTGCCTGCACGACGCCCAGCACTCTCCCTAGAGGTATAAGTCGGCATAAAGCCTGAATCTGGGAGAAATATACCTACCCCCCTGGATGCAACCAGGTGACTTTACCTTCCTGCTGTCACAGTGGATATACAAGTCCTGTTTCAAATGGTTCCTTGAAGTGGATGGTTTATATGCCAATAGGATGTAACACCCGGGAGTGCCTTCACCGTTGGATCAGGGACAGCAATAAGAAATGAATACTCTTACCGAGTGTTGTAGATCCAGCTCACCATATAGCGGTGGATCTATCAGGCTTATGTCCACGTCAGGGACCAGCAAATGGGAATCCAAGTTTGTCCTCTCCTGTTGGTGGCGTCTTTCAACGTTTCCAACCGTGACACTCACTCCAAGTGTAGGAAATCAGCGTGTGAACCCGAAGCCCTCCATATGGATCGTGTCACCAAAAAAACAGGAAGAAACACTTCCACATAGGGTAAATCCAAAATGGGATTTTATTAAAAGCAACCATAAAATTCCAATAAAAATCAGACAAGCAGTTCAATCCCAAAATTTCAAAAAAGGGCAATCCACTAAAAAATATGTAAACAGACCCAAAGATAAACTTCAGAAGTGGCAAGCTCCAAATATCAAGGATGCGTGAGATGGGCAGTGAGAGCTGGCATGAAAAACCCAAAGCGTTTCGTCTGATAAGACATCAACTGGGGTACACGCCATCTCAGTGCCCCCCACGCTATATATAGGAAGAGATTGTACCTTAATTGCATGCCCGTGCGTCCCATTGAATGTTTCACTTCCGGGATTGGTGAGTCACATGGCTGGCTCTGCGTCACATGACCTCCATCATGTGCGCTTCCGGGCCAATCGGAACAGAGCAAAGAAGCGTGCTGCGCCATCGACGTGGCTAACGCCGCCCACATGTCATCGGCATACACTGGATTGAAGCCCTCATAGACGGCGTGACCATGCGCAAAGCACACTGGGATATGTAGTCGGAACCCAATGAAGCGTAGCGGCTAACTATATGTGGTGTATCTTCACTGTGTGCCTGCGGGTCATACGTCGTATTCAGAGGGCGGATCACCACGTATTGGGATATGGAACTCAGAAGTATGTCTACCAGACTCAACCTCAAAGTACCAATTCCCCAATATGATGTGAAAAACATCCCGCGGATGGTCCATAAAAACCAAATAATGCAATTTTGATGTGACAAAATGTTAATATATTAAAAACATATATATGAAAATATATATGTATATACATCCCAGAGGATAAACATATTGTAAACAATGGGACCACATATAGATATATGTTAATGAAACCTACGGTCTCATTTATGTGTAATGAAAACATAAAACATAATGACACATATAGAACCATATGTAAATACAGGACATCATGACCCATGTGTGACTGAATGCCACAGTGCCAATGTAACCCTGCATATGAATGATGTATCAATAGAAATAAATTGGATGGAACATAAACAATATGGAGCAAAATGGCGAAATGTGTAACCACAAAAAAGGGAGAATGTCATAATATTAAGATTGATTGATGAAAGCATTAATATCCCAATCGATGTTAAGTCCATGGGGCCTATAACTCTTTAACTGGTATATCCAGTAGGTCTCTAGTCTCGAGACCCTTTTTAAGCAGGACTCCCCCCTCCAATGGGGAACAAATTTGTCTATAATCACAAACTTAGTGCCCCTTGGATCTTTATTGTGAAACTCCAAATAGTGTCTTGGAACACTGTGGTTGGTTTTTCCTTTTCGAATACTAGTAAGGTGTTCGCCCACCCTAATGGCAAACGTGTGGATAGTACGCCCTACATACTGCTTCCCGCATGGGCAGGTGAGTAGGTAAACAATAAATCTAGTTGCACAGGTGGTGAAATGCTTAATTTTATAATTTGTTCCATGTCTCTGAAAAATGTCCTTAATCTGTTTATGTTGGGTAGAAAATGTAGTATAACCACCAGAAAGTAATCGATGCGAGAGTATACCTTGTGAGGTTTTGAGTAGAAGGTATAATGCCTTTCTGTAAGATGAAGAATACGCCATTCATCCACTAATTGGGCTTTATGTAGGACCAGAAGGAATCAGTGGGACATTGAAGTCTCCTCCCAAAATCAGCTGCCCTTCTGAAAAGCTCAGTAAAGTTTCAAGTGTCATAGAATCACTTTAAAGCCCCGTACACAGGGTCGGACTTTTGGCCAACAAACTTCATTTTGAGCAAGTTGGACCAACAATCCGACCGTGTGTACGCTCCATCGGACAAACTTTTTTTTTTTTTTTTTGTTTTCATCGGACAAAAGTTGGGTCTGCAAACGGACAAACTTTTGGCCAACAAAAGTCCGATGGAGCAAAGTCCGACCGTGTGTACAGAAAACCATCGGACTTTTGTCAGATGGACAAAACAAATAATGTTAAAATCAACCAACAATAGCAGAAGTTGACCAAAGGGTGGCGGTAAAGAGCAGAAAAACCACGTGATGTTGCAAAAAGTTTTGGGAAAGTTTGCAGAAAAGTCCTGTGGTGTGTATGCTATGGGTGTGCCCGGCCAACTCCGTTCGGACAAAAATACACGGAAAAGTCCGATGGAAGTCCGACCGTGTGTATGGGGCTTAAGACTGACCATGAGTTCAACCTCAACTCTATCTGTTTGCAGTTCAGAAAAACAGAGAACTAATGGGATGGTAATTGCCAAAGCAACCATTACCAATCATGCTTTTTCTGGCTTCTGAACTGTGGTCAGGTGGCTTAAAAACATTTTTTAATGTGCAAGCTTCCCTTCTATTAAATTCAGAGTTCCAAACAGCATTTGTTCAGTTTGTATTGGAATAGATATGCAGTAGTCAGAAAAAGTAGTTAGGGATTTATACTTACAGCTTTAAAAACACAAGCAGTGTTGTACAGTTGTCTACCAGATTAGTTAGAGATTTGAGAGTGTTCACAGGGACAGTTAGAACCTTGTGCACATAGCTGGAAAACTGTCTCTCAATATTTACATGCAGTCACAGACACACTCACAGTGGGGTGGATTTATTAAAACTGGAGAGTGCAAAATCTGGTGCAGCTGTGCATAGAAACCAATCAGCTTCCAGGTTTCAGGCCGGGTTCACACTAGTGCGACACGACATCTGTCCTACTTTGGATCCGACTTTGCCCTGCGACATGAAGCCGACATATGTCCGACTTTCAATGAACGGGGATCCGACTTGGATCCCCGCCAATATCAGGCACTGTGTTTGGTATGAATCTTGAAGGGGAACTCCAGGCCAAATTTTAAATAAAAACCGGCGTGGGTTCCTCTCCAGAGGCATACCAGGCCCTTGGGTCTGGTCTGGATTTGAACGGGCGCCCCTACGCCGAAAAAACGGCGTGGGGGTCCCCCCCAAGATCCAAACCAGACCCTTATCCGAGCACACAACCTGGCCGGCCGCAGGGGAAGAGGGGGGGACGAGAGAGCGGCCCCCTCCCTCCTGAACCGTACCAGGCCACATGCCCTCAACATGGGGGGTTTGGTGCTCTGGGGCAGGGGGGCGACCTGCGGCCCCCCCACCCCAAAGCACCCTGCCCCCATGTTGATGAGGACAGGGCCTCTTCCCGACAACCCTGGCCGTTGGTTGTCGGGGTCTGCTGGCGGGGGGCTTATCGGAATCCGGGAGCCCCCTTCAATAAGGGGGCGCCCGGATCCCGGCCCCCCCACCCTATGTGAATGAGTATGGGGTACATCGTACCCCTACCCATTCACCTGGTGGAAAAAAATTGCAATAAAAAAACACTACACAGGTTTTCAAAGTAATTTATTGCACAGCTCCGGGGGTCTTCTTCCGACTTCCGGGGGTCTTCTTCCGACTTCCGGGGGTCTTTTCCGACTTCGAGGGTCTCCGGTGTCGTCTCCCGCTCTCCGGTTCTTTCTTCCGCCGGGCCTCCGCTAACTTCTTTTTAGCTCTCTTGCTAACAGAGGCCCGGTCTTCCCGTTGTCTCGTCCGGCTCTCCGTTGTTCTGCCGGCCCCTCCACTAACTTCTTGGTAGCTCTTTCGCTAGTGGAGGGGTCGGTCTTCCCGTCGCTGTCGGCTTCTTCTTCCCTCTTCTCCTCCTCGATGTTGACGCGTCGCTTCCTCTCGCTGTAATACTGGCTCTCCGCTCCGCTCCGCATTAATATAGGCTTCTCATGACGTCACAGTCACATGTTCCCATGACGTCACAGTCACATGCTCCGGGGCCATGTGCCCTGGAACATGTGACTGTGACGTCATGAGAAGCCTATATTAATGCGGAGCGGAGCGGAGAGCCAGTATTACAGCGAGAGGAAGCGACGCGTCAACATCGAGGAGGAGAAGAGGGAAGAAGAAGCCGACGGCGACGACGGGAAGACCGGCCCCTCCACTAGCGAAAGAGCTACTAAGAAGTTAGTGGAGGGGCCGGTAGAAGGACAACGGAGAGCCGGACGAGACAACGGGAAGACCGGGCCTCTGTTAGCAAGAGAGCTAAAAAGAAGTTAGCGGAGGCCCGGCGGAAGAAAGAACCGGAGAGCGGGAAACGACACCGGAGACCCTCGAAGTCGGAAAAGACCCCCGGAAGTCGGAAGAAGACCCTCGGAAGTCGGAAGAAGACCCCCGGAGCTGTGCAATAAATTACTTTGAAAACCTGTGTAGTGTTTTTTTATTGCAATTTTTTTCCACCAGGTAAATGGGTAGGGGTACGATGTACCCCATACTCATTCACATAGGGTGGGGGGGCCGGGATCCGGGGGCTCCCTTATTGAAGGGGGCTCCCGGATTCCGATAAGCCCCCCGCCCGCAGACCCCGACAACCAACGGCCAGGGTTGTCGGGAAGAGGCCCTGTCCTCATCAACATGGGGGCAGGGTGCTCTGGGGTGAGGGGGCCGCAGGTCGCCCCCCTGCCCCAGAGCACCAAACCCCCCATGTTGAGGGCATGTGGCCTGGTACGGTTCAGGAGGGAGGGGGGGCCACTCTCTCGTCCCCCCCTCTTCCCCTGCGGCCTGCCAGGTTGTGTGCTCGGATAAGGGTCTGGTTTGGATTTTGGGGGGGACCCCCACGTTGTTTTTTCGGCGTAGGGGCGCCTGTTCAAATCCAGACCAGACCCAAGGGCTTGGTATGCCTCTGGAGGGGGAACCCACGCCGGCTTTTTATTTAAATGGCCTGGAGTTCCCCCTCAAGAGCAGTACAGCACAAGTCGCATGCCAATGTCGGACCATACAAGACTGCGGTCCGACTTTGATCCGACTTCAATGATAGTCAATGGGCTGAAGTCGGATCAAAGTCGGACCAAAGTAGTACAGGGAGCATTTTCAAAGTCGGACCGACATGTGTCGGACCAGTTAGGACGGCTCCCATAGGGAAACATTGATTTTCACACGTCATGCGACATGAGCTCCCAATGTCGGAGCGTTTGTCGCCCCAGTGTGAACCAGGCCTCAGTCTCGGTTCACACTGAAAGCGGGTTTGAAATCGTGCAAGTTCAGCTGAAGTTTACAGATGATCCAGTGGCTTAAGGCAATTCAGTCAAACTTTTATCTTGACATAATAAAGCAGGTTGTACAAAAGCTGGTTTTTCATTCTCCATATCTTTAGTTTTTATTTGTGAGTCTCTTTTAAATTTACAACAATGTTTTTTCATATGTTGTCCTTGTCTCACTTGCCTACACCTGTTGTTGTCATTCTTGCTGAGACCTGTAGTTTCTGACATGCCTGTCGACTGACTATTTTAGTCACACAGAATCATAACTACCTCGTGTGTGAGATTGCTTTGCTTCAGTTTTCTCCTAAATTTAGCAATGAAGTTTACTATATTGTTTAAATTTTGTCGTTCCTGTGCTATTGGTAATGAAGTTGGGTCAAGGTATTACATTTCTTTTATGAAAGCCATTTTCAAACCTGTGTCATCTTCATTGTCTACTCCAAATATAATTTTATATGCTTTGCAGAATTTTATTTTAAACTCAAAAGAGCTTTCTTCTGCAGTAGTCTGTAATAAGTTTAACATTTCTATGGTCGGTTCTTCACTGGTCATGCATAGCAGCAATTGTCGCAATCTGTCTGTTGCATCACTATATATTTCCTGACCTTCTTCATCAATAACAGGTGACTTAATTCGTTTAGCAAAATTACCAGGAACCCACAACTGAAATATGTAATTGCGTTGATCATTTGACAGATTAAAACAATCTGTAAACATTTCAAATAAATCCCAATAAAAAAAAAAAAACACTTTCCTCAAAATCATAAATAGGAAAGTCTTTTAAAACTTTCATAAGTTGGTCATGTATTTGCAACTTTAGTTTTGCAGTTCTACATAACACGTTTTTATGTTTCATTTCTATTTCATCAGTAGCATCAACACTCTCCATTTCCGAACTTTCCGGAATAGAAGAAGGTTGTGACTTAGACTTGGATTTAGTCTTTTTATCATCTGTTGTAACTACAGCAGTCTACTGTCATTTTGTAACTCTAACAAAATAATTTTTTTAGATTCTAATTGTTCTTCAAGATTCTCTATGTAATTACAAAAAATCTCAGTTTGGACAACTAAGGCCCCTTTCACATTGAGGCGTATTTCAGGCGCTTTAGCACTAAAAATAGCGCATAAATACCGCCTGAAATACTCCTGCCCCAGCATTCTCAATGTGAAAGCCTGAGGGCTTTCACACTGAGGCAATGAAAAAAGATTATTTCGCGCTACTAGTGAGTACTGAAATATTTTAAAGTGCTAAGTGCAAATAGGTGCAGACAGCTGCAAAAACTAGACGTGTTCACCTTACACGGTAATAGAAGGAGTGAAAGATGTTTTCGTGCTAAATGCTAACACACAGATAGTGGCTGATACAAACCAATACAAATAAAAATGAACGTGCATATATAGATGTAAAATAGGATCAAATAAACATACAAATGAATATCAATGGTGCATATCAATAAATCAATCATTCATGCACATCAGTAAATCCATAACCAAGTGCCTGTGCAGTGATGCTTAAGTGGAAAAAGAGGGGAGTGGGGTTGCTACAATAGAGTCTGAATAAAGTATTATGCCAAATCCTGTACCAAAAAAAATCCAAAAAAATCCAAAATAATATTGGTAATCCAGTGAAAAGGTATTAATAAATAAGAAAAGTTCCATGCAAAAAAGTGATAATAGTGGATCTTTTCTTGCTGAGCTGTGGTGAACTGTTCTGTAAATATTCAAATTCCTTAGTGGAGTGTTTTCCAAGACTGTGGTCTCACTGGACCCTTACCTCCAGGTAGATGAATATAAACAGAATCTATATACTCTTTCTCCTCGGACTTGTCCTCTCCAGCGTGTGTGTGTGTATGTAAAACGCTCTCCCTCTCTCCTTCACTAGCGATGCTGGCGCTATAATCCTGTGGGGATGGGAATGGCACAGGGGAAGGGGAGGGGAGGGGAAGAGGGGTGGAAAACGGCTCCAATAATGGCTCAGAGGAGAAAAGAAAAGGGAATCTCCAATAGTGAAGTATGTAATGGTAACGAGAGTTTATTTAAATGGTAATGCTCTTACATCAGATAAAAAGATTAAAAGCGTATGGATATAGAGCGGCGCATTTGCCATCTTACTCTTAGTCGGGGTACTTCCAGTCTGCGGTACCTCTCAATCTCCCTACAGCGTTACGTCACGCACCTCGTGACTTCTTCAGGGGACGTCACTGTGGTCGAATGTGCCTAACCTTAACTCTATTAGTCCAAGATTATTCTACATAGAGAGAAAAGAGTCGACATAGAGAGAAAAGATTTGACATTATAGAGAGAAAAGATTCGACATAGAGAGAAAATATCGCTGCTGGAATTGGGTGGGGGAAGTAAAATAAAAATAATGATGATGATGAATGTTATTGGCTGATTGTAACCAAAGAGGAGGAGCAGTAAAATAGCTAGAACTAACTTGACAATTCAACATGGACGATGAAGATTCGACAAAGCATTGAAAAACATATTAATGTTGAATCTGTCATTGAAGGCTTATGGTGTCTGTCAAAAGTTCTAAGAAGATTCGACGGAGCAACTAAACTGTACGACGCTGCAATCGTACATTCCAGTCAAATGCATCCGCCCGTAGGCTATAGAAAAATTCTAATATTGGTTGACTAGTAATAATAATTAATAAATATAATTATTACTAGTCATACAACATTATAATTCTACTATAGCTAGCTTGTAGGTGGAACATTCGACCGGAAATGTAAGATTGCGGCGTCGTACAGTTTCGCTGCTCCGTCAAATCTTCTTTGAACATTCGACAGACACCATAAGCATTCAATGACAGATTCGACCTTAACCACTTAAGCCCCGGACCATTTGGTAGCTAAAGGACCAGAGGTGAATTCAGAATTTTGCACTGCGCTGCTTTAACTGTAAATTGTGCGGACATGCAATGTTGTACCCAAACGAAATTTGCGTCCTTTTCTTCCCACAAATAGAGCTTTCTTTTAATGGTATTTGATTGCCTCTGCGATTTTTATTTTTTGCGATATAAACGGAAAAAGACCGAAAATTTTGAAAAAAAATGATATTTTCTACTTTTTGTTATAAGAAAAATCGAATAAACTCAATTGTAGTCATACATTTAGGCCAAAATGTATTCAGCCACATGTCTTTAGTAAAAAAAAATGTCAATAAGCGTATATTTATTGGTTTGCGCAAAAGTTATAGCGTCTACAAACTAGGGTACATTTTCTGGAATTTACACAGCTTTTAATTTATGACTGCCTATCTCATTTCTTGAGGTGCTAAAATGGCAGGGCAGTACAAAACCCCCCAAATGACCCCATTTTGGAAAGTAGACACCCCAAGGAAATTGCTGAGAGGCATGTTGAGCCCATTGAATATTTTTTTTTTGTCCCAAATGATTGAATATTGACAAAAAAAAAAAAATACAAAAAGTTGTCACTAAATGATATATTGCTCACACATGCCATGGTTATATGTGAAATTGCACCCCAAAATACATTCTGCTGCTTCTTCTGAGTACAGGGATACCACATGTGTGGGACTTTTTAGGAGCCTAGCCACGTACGGGACCCCGGAAACCAAGCACCGCCTTCAGGATTTCTAAGGGCGTAAATTTTTGATTTCACTCCTCACCACTACATATCACAGTTTCGAAGGCCATAAAATGCCAAAATAGCACAAATGACCCCATTTTGGAAAGTAGACACCCCAAGCTATTTACTGAGAGGCATGTTCAGTCCATGGAATATTTTATATTTTGCCACAAGTTGCGGGAATATGACAAACTTTATTTTTTTTCTACAAAGTTGTCACTAAATGATATATTGCTCACACATGCCATGGGCATATGTGAAATTACACCCCAAAATACATTCTGCTGCTTCTCCTGAGTACGGGGATACCACATGTATGTAAAAACCAAGCACCGCCTTCAAGGTTTCTAAGGGCATACATTTTTGATTTCACTCCTCACTACCTATCACTACCTATCACAGTTTTGAAGGCCATAAAATGCCAAGATGGCACAAAACCCCCCCAAATGACCCCATTTTGGAAAGTAGACACCCCAAGCTATTTGCTGAGAGGCATGTTGAGCCCATTGAATATTTTTTTTTTGTCCCAAATGATTGAATAATGACAAAAAGAAAAAAAAAAGAAAAAATGTACAAAAAGTTGTCACTAAATGATATATTGCTCACACATGCCATGGTTATATGTGGAATTGCACCCCAAAATACATTCTGCTGCTTCTCCTGAGTACGGGGATACCACATGTGTGGGACTTTTTGGGAGCCTAGCTGCGTACGGGGCCCCAAAAACCAAGCACCGCCTTCAGGATTTCTAAGGGCGTAAATTTTTGATTTCACTCCTCACTACCTATCACAGTTTCGAAGGCCATAAAATGCCAAAAATAGCACAAAACCCCCCCAAATGACCCCATTTTGGAAAGTAGACACCCCAAGCTATTTACTGAGAGGCATGTTCAGTCCATGGAATATTTTATATTTTGCCACAAGTTATGGGAATATGACAAACTTTATTTTTTTTGCACAAAGTTGTCACTAAATGATATATTGCTCACACATGCCATAGGCATATGTGAAATTACACCCCAAAATACATTCTGCTGCTTCTCCTGAGTATGGGGATACCACATGTGTTGGCCTTTTTGGGAGCCTAGTAGCATACGGGACCCCAAAAACCAAGCACCGCCTTCAAGGTTTCTAAGGGCATAAATTTTTGATTTCACTCCTCACTACCTATCACTACCTATCACAGTTTTGAAGGCCATAAAATGCCAAGATGGCACAAAACCTCCCCAAATGACCCCATTTTGGAAAGTAGACATCCCAAGCTATTTGCTGATGTTGAGCCCATTGAATATTTTTTTTTTGTCCCAAGTGATTGAATAATGACAAAAAGAAAAAAAAAATGTACAAAAAGTTGTCACTTAATGATATATTGCTCAAACATGCCATGGTTATATGTGGAATTGCACCCCAAAATACATTTGGCTGCTTCTCCTGAGTACGGGGATACCACATGTGTGGGACTTTTTGAGAGCCTAGCCACGTACGGGCCCCCGGAAACCAAGCACCGCCTTCAGGATTTCTAAGGGCACAAATTTTTGATTTCACTCCTCACTACCTATCACAGTTTTGAAGGCCATAAAATGCCAAGATAGCCCAAAACCCCCACAAATGACCCCATTTTGGAAAGTAGACACCCCAAGCTATTTGCTGAGAGGCATGGTGAGTATTTTACAGCTCTCATTTGTTTTTGAAAATGAAGAAAGACATATTTTTTTTTCTTTTTTCAATTTTTAAAACTTTGTGACAAAAAGCAAGATCTGCAAAATACTCAACATACCTCTCAGCAAATAGCTTGGGGTGTCTACTTTCCAAAATGCGGTCATTTAGGGGGGTTTGTGCCATCTGGGCATTCCATGGCCTCCGAAACTGTGATAGGCAGTGAGGAGTGAAATCAAAAATTTACACCCATAGAAATCCTGAAGGCGGTGCTTGGTTTTTGGGGTCCTGTACGCAGCTAGGCTCCCAAAATGTCTCACACATGTGGTATCCCCGTACTCAGGAGAAGCAACAGAATGTATTTTGGGGTGCAATTCCACATATAACCATGGCATGTTTGAGCAATATATAATTTAGTGACAACTTTTTGTACATTTTTTTTTTCTTTTTGTCATTATTCAATCACTTGGGACAAAAAAAAAAATATTCAATGGGCTCAACATGCCTCTCAGCAAATAGCTTGAGGTGTCTACTTTCCAAAATGGGGTCATTTGGGGGGGTTTTGAACTGTCCTGGCATTTTATGCACAACATTAGGAAGCTTATGTCACACATCATCCACTCTTCTAACCACTTGAAGACAAAGCCCTTTCTGACACTTTTTGTTTACATGAAAACATTTTTTTTTTTGCAAGAAAATTATGTTGAACCCCCAAACATTATATATTTTTTTAAAGCAAAGGCCCTACAGATTAAAATAGTGGGTGTTGCATTTTTTTTCCACACAGTATTTGCGCAGCGATTTTTCAAACGCATTTTTTGGGGGAAAAACACACTTTTTTTATTTTTAATGCACTAAAAAACACTATATTGCCCAAATGTTTGATGAAATAAAAAAGATGATCTTAGGCCGAGTACATGGATACCAAACACGACATGCTTTAAAATTGCACACAAACGCGCAGCGGCGAGAAACTACATTCATTTTTAAAAGCATTTAAAAGCCTTTACAGGTTACCACGTTAGATTTACAGAGGAGGTCTACTGCTAAAATTACTGCCCTCGATCTGACCTTCGCGGTGATACCTCACATGCATGATGCAATTGCTGTTTACATATGACGCTAGAATGACGCTTGCGTTCGCCTTTGCGCAAGAGCAGGGGGGGACAGCAGTGCTTTTTTTTTTTTTTTATTATTTATTTTGCTTTTTTATTTTATTTTTAAACTGTTCCTTCCATATTTTTTTTTTTATCATTTTTATTGTTATCTCAGGGAATGTAAATATCCCCTATGATAGCAATAAGTAGTGACAAATACTCTTTTTTTGAAAAAAAATGGGGGGTTAGACCCTAGATCTTTCCTCTGCCCTCAAAGCATCTGACCACACCAAGATCGGTGTGATAAAATGCTTTCCCAATTTCCCAATGGCGCTGTTTATATCCGGGGGGGGGGGCATTCCCTCCCACTGCTTGTAAAAGCAGTCTAGAGGCTAATTATCTGCTAGAATTGCTTTTACATGAAAGCCGGCCACTGGCTGAAAAGAATGATACCAAGATAATACCTAAACCTGCAGGCATCATTCTGGTATAAACATTCAAAGTCCAGCAACATACCAGTACGTTGCTGGTCCTTGTTGGACATGTATTGTAATCTTTTTTTTCATGCAGCCTGTTGGCTGAACGAAAAAAAGAGATTGATCGGTGGGTATGCCCACCATTAGAATACCTCCCTTCATCCACCCACTTCTAATGATGGGCATATATGACGAAGCATGGGGGCATCCTTCCGCAAAAAAGTTATGCCGCGTACACACGGTCGGACTTTTCCACGGGCAAGCCTTTGTCAGAATTTCGACCGTATGTACGCGGCATAAAAGGTTATGCCGCGTACACACGGTCAAACTTTTCCACGGGCAAGCCTCCGTCAGAATTTCGACCGTATATACGCGGCATTAGGAGCAAAATCGCTCCTCCGCCCCTGCTGCCCCCATGCTTCGGCATATATGCTCTTTTTTTAACTGTGGTGGTGAAATCACCTCCTACAGCGTTGGAGTCACGGCTTTATGTATCGTGGGAGCAAACGCTGTTGCTGTCAAGATAAATAAATCCGCGATGCAACTGACTGGTGTACCTGCTAAGCAAATGATGGTTAACATTAAAACAAAGTAACATTACAGTACAACAGTAAGACCTTACCATACCATACCTGCAAAGCAAATACCAAAACAAAACCTAGTAAAAAATAAAACATTTTTTTAACGCAACCTGTGCCTAAAATATATATATGCCGAAGCATGGGGGCATCCTCCCGCAAAAAAGTTATGCCGCGTACACACGGTCGGACTTTTCCACGGGCAAGCCTTTGTCGAAATTTCGACCGTATGTACGCGGCATAAAAGGTTATGCCGCGTACACACGGTCAAACTTTTCCACGGGCAAGCCTCCGTCGGAATTTTGACCGTAGATACGCGGCATTAGGAGCAAAATCGCTCCTCCGCCCCTGCTGCCCCCATGCTTCGGCATATATGCTCTTTTTTTAACTGTGGTGGTGAAATCACCTCCTAAAGCATTGGAGTCACGGCTTTATGTATCGTGGGAGCAAACGCTGTTGCTGTCAAGATAAATAAATCCGCGATGCAACTGAATGGCGTACCTGCTAAGCAAATGATGGTTAACATTAAAACAAAGTAACATTACAGTACAACAGTACAACAGTAAGACCTTACCATACCATACCTGCAAAGCAAATACCAAAACAAAACCTAGTAAAAAATAAAACATTTTTTTAACGCAACCTGTGCCTAAAATATATATATGCCGAAGCATGGGGGCATCCTCCCGCAAAAAAGTTATGCCGCGTACACACGGTCGGACTTTTCCACGGGCAAGCCTTTGTCGAAATTTCGACCGTATGTACGCGGCATAAAAGGTTATGCCGCGTACACACGGTCGAACTTTTCCACGGGCAAGACTCCGTCGATGATAAAACATTGCAGAATGGAATACAGTAAAAAAGAGCAGAACAATAGAGAGAAAATAGAGAGAGTGAGAGAGAACTATAAAACGACAACTATTTTTGGTTTTTTTATTTTAGATTTTTTCTGTGTTTTTGTTTTTTACGTTTTTTTTTTCTTTTTTACACTTTTTTTTTAAACTTTAACAACTGTAATGGTTCGGGTCTCTCAAAATGTAATGGCATCTTGGGAGACCCTGTGTAAGTGTGTCCTAGTCTGTGAAATGCTGTACCCTACGCTAAAACTTCACTTTTGAGTGGTAGCGTTCAAAACATTCACCAAGGCAAAGACCAGGTTTGTCAGGACAGAGTGGACAATAATAACGGGTGTCACGCCTAAATCCGCGCTTGCTACAGACACGACATCTTTTTTGGGGGGCTCGTTGGGTAGGGGTACTCGGGAGGAGATGCGTATAATGCCTCTCATGCAGCCGGCTTACTGCATTTGGTAGGGGATGGTGAGGTGCAGAACCGCCTGGATACAGGAGTTCTGTGACTATCTCATTCTGGAATTTTAGAAGAGATAAAGTCCCGCCTGAAGCTCTGTATAGCACATGAGCATTCAGCAAAGCCAATTGGAATAAGGATAGAGACACTTTTTTGTACCAGCATCTCGCCTTACGGTCAATTAGATACGGCGCCATCAACTGGTCGTTGAGGTCCACCCCTCCCATATTTTTGTTATATTCGTGGACACAGAGGGGTTTCTCCACAACACCAGTCGCCGTACGAATTTGGACTGTCGTGTCTGCATGAAGGGAGGTAAGAAGGAAAACATTCTTATTGTCCCTCCACTTCATAGCGAGCAAGTTATTACACTTTACGCAGACTCTCTCCCCCAGCCTAAGACGGGCATCTACAAGCCGCTGGGGAAAGCCCCGGCGATTAGGTCGCACGGTGCCACATGCTCCAATCTGATGATCAAACAAGTGACTAAACAGTGGCACGCTCGTGTAATAATTGTCCACATACAAGTGGTACCCCTTTCCGAAGGGTGACACCAAGTTCCACACTATCTTGCCAGCGCTCCCTATGTAATCCGGGCAGTTGACCGGCTCAACCTGACTATCTTTTCCCTCATAAACCATAAAGCTCCATACATAGCCTGTTGCCCTGTCACAGCACTTATAGAGCTTGACCCCGTATCTGGCACGCTTGCTGGGAAGGTACTGCTTGAAAGCCAAGCGGCCAGAAAATTTAATCAGGGACTCATCAACGCAGACAGCTTGATCGGGAATAAACAAGGCTGCAAAACGTTCGTTGAAGTGGTTTATGAGGGGCCGAATTTTATAGAGCCGGTCGTATTCAGGGTCCCCACGTGGACGACAAAGTTCATTGTCGTTAAAGTGCATGAACCGCAAAATCTGCTCGTATCGTTTCCTGGGCATGGAGGCAGAGAACACGGGCATGTGGTCAATTGGGTGCGTGGACCAATAAGCACGCAATGACGGGAATTTATGTGTGCCCATGTTGAGGGAAAGGCCCAGAAAGGTCTTAAATTCGGAAACCGTAATTGGTTTCCAATCTTTGGCAATGGAAGGCAACTGGGGATTAGCGGTGATGAATTGACCAGCATATAAATTACTCTGGTCCACAATAGATCTATAGAGATCTTCCGTGAAAAACAGCGAATAATAATCGATTGGCATAAAATCAGCTGTTTCCACCTGAATACCGGGTTGGGCAGTGAATGGGGGAAGTACGGGTTCTGCAGAAGTGGTGGGGACCCAATCAGGATAGGCGAATTCTGCAGGAAGAGCACTATAGGTACGACGGGCCTGCCTTTGTCTTCTTATTGGTGGCAGCGGGACACTACTTGTGCTTGCCACCTCGCCAGCTTGAACCTTCACTTATGGGACTCGCCACGTCACCACGTGATACTGCAGTGCTGGATGTACGCCCAGGCTGTACTAGGCCGCTGGTGCTTGCCAATTCACCAGAAGGAATAGCGGCGCTAGTACTCCTCTGCTCCATGATACGAGAGCCCTGCGGTTCTTGCTCCTCAACAACCTCAGAAGATCGGGATCGGGTACGCCTGACCTTAGCAGGGACCTCAACTTCGTCGTCAGAGCTATCTGACGTGGGGCCGCTGACGTCACTGTCTTCTACAGGAAGATATTCTGAGCCTGAAATTGACAGATACGTGACCTCCTCTTCACTATCTGTCATGCTCAGAATCTCGTAGGCCTCTTTACTAGTGTACCTTCGACTTGCCATTTTGGGCTCTAAATTTAGGGGTACACTAGCAAGATTCACAGGAAAAAAAGCACCCGACTGTCGTCAGCAAATATATCAAACGCTACAAAAAAAACTGTTAGCGGTCGCAGGGATCAGGACTGTCTCTGCGAACGCTGCAGTTATGTGTTTTGTGTTTGGTAAGTGACAGTGATCGATCGATACTGCACTTGGGTGGGGTGGGCTGGGCTGGGCTGGGCGCAGGGGCTAAACGCAGGTGCTAGCAGGTATCTGGGCTGATCACGCTAACACTGCGTTTTTGGGAACCCTAAACCACTGGGGACGCTAGTATAGATCTGATCAGATACTATACCACTAAGGGAGGTGTATGCTTTGCGCGTGGGTGTTAGCGTTACTGGCACTAACCTAACGCTGCCTGGGGTGACGCAGACCCTCTCTGGCGCTAAAACCTAATTGATCTCACCCGCCGGGCGATCAGGGGGTTAAACCTTTATTGGGTTATATACGGCGGGTGCCCTGATGCTATAAAAAGCAAACTAACCAACCAGTGTCACCCGTAACCTTTATATGGTGATCACTGGTGAAAGGGTTAACTAGGGGCAATCAGGGGGTTAAAACCTTTATTAGGTTAAATATGGGGGTACCCGACGCTATATAAAAACCTGACGGGTTACCTAAATAACTAACTGGGTAACCAGTGTCACCAGTGACGCTTATACGGTGATCACTGGTGAAAGGGTTAACTCTAGGGGCAATCAGGGGGTTAAAATAATATATGGGGGTACCTGACGCTCTAAAAACCTGTGGCGAAACTAAAAATAAATAACTGGCTATCTAGGTCACCACCGGCACTAAATACAGCGATCGAAAATACGATTGCTTAGTGATGCTGGCGTTAGGGGGTGAAAGGGATACCTGGGGGGCGATCAAGGGGTTAAACCTTTATTAGGGGGGTTAGGGGGCTACCCTGGACCTAAAGGGGCCTAAACCTAACTGCCCTGCAACTTTTTACTATCACGGATGACACTAAATGCAGTGATCAGTAAAATAAATGATCACTGCAATCAGTGACACTGTGATTGGGGGCTGGGGGGTGACCTGGGGGGTGATCTGGGGGTGACTGGGGGGTGAAATGTGTGCCTATGTGTACCTATGTGTCAGTGGACTGTTGGTGCACTAACCTGCTTCTTCTCTCCTCGGCGCCGGAATCGAAAAGACCGCCGCGAGGGAGATGACATCACTTCCTCCTGCCTGTGTTTACATCACATGGCGGAGGAAGCATTTTCATTGGCCGGGAGCGATCGCGGGGGGGTGGCTGAAATCGAATGGTCACCCCCTCATCTCTGATCGCTCCCCAACGATAAACGGCCGCTCACTGTATAGGAGGGGGGTCCGATCGGACCCCCCAACTGTACAAAGGCGATCACGTACACTCTACGTGATTGTGCCTGTCGGTGCCATTCTGCCGACGTATATATACAGTGAGCGGTCGTTAAGTGGTTAATTAATTCAGATTTTCGGACGAATGCAATTTGTAACGCAAAACAAAATAAAAAAAAAATTATTTTGGGAGTAACTAAATTAATAAATTTTCCGGACGAAAACGAAATTTCGAAACTAAATATTTCAGTGTGCACATGTCTAATCGTTATTGCTGTCCACAAATGGATTATGATCAGTCACTTTGGATTTTGAGTTGCTAGACAGATTACACCTGGTGAAGCCAGAAAGTAATTATATTGAAGCTGAAATAATCAGGAGGAGCAGGCTTAGTCATTGAGTCACCTTAACAGTGTGGATACATCTCCAAAGGTCGTCAGATGGGAAGGCTGAAAACCGGGGACAGGAGTATACACAGCTGTGTAAATAGACTTAGTTCAAGACACCATGTCATACATCCCGGTCGTTTCACTGTACCTCTACCCATCAGTCCGGATTTAACACATGCTCAGGGTGAGCCAATATGCTGACACCTTGAGGTTTTCCACTGTGTATAAAGTGCTGTTCATGCCGGTTTTTTGGTTCCAATCACTGGATTACAAGCTGTCGTTCCTTTTCCATCTTCCTGCTTCACATGTGCAGCAAACAGGCAATCCCCCAGCCGACGTGCTGACGTCACGCTGACATGTTTCACTAGCCAATCAACGCTAGTTTCCTCAGAGGTTACAGATATGACATGATTAAGATAAGACTAGGACAGAGCAGAGGGTTAGGAATGTACTAGAATTTAGGTACAGGTGATCAAGACACTGTTGAGTTTATGCCAGAAAGTTACAGTAAGTGCGTCTATAGCAGGGGTGTCCAAACTTTTTTCAAAGAGGGCCAGATTTGATGAACTGAACATGCTTGAGGGCCGATCATTTTGCCTGACATTCTTTAAACCATTAAAATTCTAAAGCCTTGTACACACGATCAGATTTTCCGTCGAGATAAACTCAGACGGATTTTTCAGATGGACTTCCGTTCAAGCTGTCTTGCATACACACTGTCACACCAAATTCCGACCGCCAAGAACGCTGTGACGTACAACACGACGAGCCGAGAAAAATTAAGTTCAATGGTTCCGAGCATGCGTCGACTTGATTCTGCGAATGCGTGTTTTTTTCTCCGTCAGAGTTCCATACAGATGGACGGAATTTCCGATAGAATTTTTTTTCGTGGGAAAAAATAAGAACATGTTCTCTTTCTAACTCCGTCAGAATTTCCAAAGGAAAAAATTCGATGGGGCACACACACGGTCTGAATATCCGATGAAAAAATTCCGTCTGACTTTTTTCATCGGAAATTCTGACCATGTGTACAAGGCATAAGTGTGTTCATCTGAGTGCTAATACACCAGCCAACAAGAATTCTCTTGCCTTTGTGGCTATGTGTGGTGAAGAGATAAGCTTGGGCGTGTTATTTGAATATACCGTATTTATCGGCTTATAACACGCACCTTAACTTTAAAAAGGAATGTTCAGGAAAAAAAATAAAAAATTTAAATAAAGGACTGTGAAGCAAAATAAGGGTCAGTGCCCATCAATGCAGCCTAATCAGTGCCCATCTGCAGCCTCACCGTTGCCATAAATGCAGCACCCACCATATTGCCATGAATGCAGCACCCACCGTATTGCCATGAATGCAGCACCCATCAAATTGCCATGAATGCAGCACCCACTTCATTGCCATGAATGCAGCACCCACTTCATTGCCATGAATGCAGCACCCACATTGACATGAATGCAGACTCACCATTGCTGTCAGTGCAACCTGCAGAGGAGACAGGGAGGGGGCGGGACGAGCGCCGACAGACATACAGGAAAAACTCCTGTTTTCTCGGCTGCCTCTTTAATTGAAAGTCCCACCTCCTGTGATGGACAGAACAGTTGTCCAATGGCAGCGCAGGAGACGGGACTTCCTTTTACAAGGGACACCGTGTAAACAGGAAATACTCCTGTATGCACGGCGCTCGTCCCGTCCCCTCCAAGGCAGCCAGCATACTTATCCTTTGAGGCCCCCGGCGCTCGGGGATTCGTTGGGGGCCACAAAAGATATATATGTCAAGATTACCAGACGAGCCGTCCGAAACCAGAACGCGAGCCGCGATTGGCCCACGGTCCGAACTTTGGACATGCCTGGTCTATAGGTATTAGTGTTGCCAGAGCCACAGGCTTTGGAATTAGGGTCTACAGGAGGTATCATAATAATAATATTAATAACAAAAAACAATACATTTAATATAAACCTCTTTTTTTAAATTGGTCTTCCTAGATTACCTTAATTGGATTGTTAATGAAACACAATTTACAACACACGAGGGCTATGTTGGAAAAAAAATAATTTCCCTACTAATACATTTATAAGCAGTTAGAGAATAGAGCACTGAGATAAATTCCCTTAAGTCCTAAAAGTATATAAAAAATCTATTATGATCATACTTTACTCATAATAAAATCATAAGTGAACACTGGCAGCAATGCTAAAGAGAATGCACCAGAGCCAACCATACTCTTTTTATGCTTACACAGTGAAGATCAACATGCTACTTACTTGGCTCATGATAATTTCAAACATAGTGTTATCTTTCAAGTTCAGGTTTAATTCACTGCTGACAAAATATTCTGCCATTGTAACTATTATAAGGATTTTTTAAACAGTTTTCATGAATTTTTAGAAACAAGTCATAAATAATAACACATACATATAAATGTATGAAATTTAAATGACTGGAAAGCTTCTCAACTTTACTAACTGAATTGTATATTTTGCATAATACAGTTTCACTTTTTCCTTGAATTTTTATTTGTACAAAACACTCACTTGCAATCTTATACTTTTTATTTTCTTGTTATTATTTTTTGTTACAAATTTCTTTTAACACGTCCATGTATTTTTGCAGCATTTTTTCATTATATGCCGTACATGAAAGTAAAAAATGTTACATACGGTACTGTACCTAATAAGTTTGTAGAAAATACAGTGTTCATTCAGTTAAACTTCTCCACTCTTGTAGCTCTGGTCCAGAAAAAGGCAACCATGCAATTGCTGTGAATTTTGTTTACAGGAGTCAAAAAAAGTTCTTCTTTTACCCCTTCCTCCAAGGTCAGTCTGCTGAATTCAGTGAATCAGAATATTTCTTTCTTAACATTTGCTAATTATAACTTGAGATATTATTAGTTACAAGAAAATTATCCAGTCCATTTTTTTAAATATATGATTGCTTTGCCATTACTAATTTATTAGGCAACACATTTTACACATTATAATGAATGTTCTCCTAAACTGATTGATGAATTTTTGTTCTGCCATGATGTCTAGCTGATGATTAGAAAACAAAAATTGCCATCAAAGTTGTGTTAACATCCTCAAGAGGTGAGAATTTTTTTTTTCGGGAACAACTAATATTATACTCTGATAATGCTACACAATTACTACATGTAATGTCAGTGTCCGCTTTATGTTATTTTTTCATATTTTCATACCTTTATTTACATTTACACGGCAGAACCCTTCAGTGAAATTGACAGTGACAAGGGTTGGGACTGGGAGAAACCATGACAATGCTTGGGATGCTTTTGAAACTACAGGAACACATTTTCTTTAACCACCCAAGGGAATACCAAATACAAACTCTTAAATGCCATCTACGTACTATAGAACACATGCCCTACAAATTCCCCCTCACTGGGCACAGACCCACCAAGCAAATTTCACAGACTGGTTCTCGGTCTGGGTTAGTAGACTCTTGTATCATCTCTTGAGTTAATGATCAGTGTAATAGCACCACTGATAAATATATAAATGTAGCAATTGAGTTACAGTAGCTCCAGCTTTCAGGAGCAGCTAATTACAATGTGATCATTTTACCCTAAATTGTTGATAATGTATTAATGACCTGAAAAGGCTCAGAATAAGCCTTATATTCACTTCTTTCTCATACCAGTATAGTAAAGAATTTATACATTGAGGACCTTTTTGCACTAAGGTTCTCGCTAAAGAAACTGACAAAAACAATTACCCTGTGGGCTTAACAATATTTATTGAAGCCAAATAATGAGAAATGAATGCACTTGTACAAGGGAGCAAGATTTTTTTTTTAAATAAGGCTATGGTTTTAAATAAATAAATAATTGTCAAAAAGGTTATAAAAAAAAGAGCATTTTGACAAATAAATTGATAAAATGTATAAGATGCAAAGAAATACCCACAAAAAAGATCACACGCCTGCTGGAAGGGACAACAATTGCAGAAAGAACAATGAGAATAATAGTGTAGCACTACCCCCGTAGGAGCTGCTGGTTAGTTTTGGGTTTTGCACGTTACCTGTTCAGATTCGTTGTCCGGGTAGGAAAGTCTGTAGTAAATGTAATGTCCACACAGATGTAAAACCTTCAACAGTCTGGCTTTATTTTCTTCTGCAATATAACTTAGAGAGAAAGTAGAAGGTAGAAGAATAGCAGGGGAAGGTTCAGGCACTCGCCACAAAAATGCAAAAGATCAGTTAAAATTCATTCGCCACTCTCAATGTTAGAGTGGGTATTGGTCACCCGGATAGTCCCCTCTCACATGGCCTAGCAGCCGGAATAACACACGAACCAGCAACAGGGCAGTCTCTGCCACAGACTGCCCAAGATGAATTGGGTCTCTGCCACAGACCTTTCAAAGTGAACAAGGTCTCTGCCACAGACCTTTTAAAGTTTGGCAAATGGATAGTTCAGGAATCCTCTGCCACAGGATTTCAAAGTCCCAAACCTCCAGCCGTGCAGTATAAGAGCCTATAAAGCCAATCCGGCAAACTGCAGGGCTTGTAGTATAGTGGATCCCTCCTCAACAAAGTTACCAGGTCTCACCCAAGACGTCAGCACTTTGCTGGTCTCCTCCAGGGCAGGTTCTCCCCTGGTTTCCTAAATTAAGACAGCTTCCTCCCCATTTGGACGGACAGCTTGGGATCCCCTCTCCGAACGTAGGCCCCAGCCAGACTAGCTGGGCCTACTAACTAGTGATGCAGTCTTGGGCCAACGTGGCCCCGAGACCAGAATCACACACACATACCTCGCGCCCGGAGGCGAAGACCCCGAATAATGGCGTCTGCCCACAAGTATCCCCTCCCAGCAGGCACAGCGGGCCGACCACTCCCACTGCACCGCTGCCGAGAAGGGCCATTCAATGCACCATGGTTTGCCTGTGTTCCAACAGGTGCCTGAGATGGTAACGCCACCCACAGGGAATAAGGGAAACTACTATCGGGCAAACCACAACTGGAACAAAGGCAATTTCAATATAATTCAACAGTCTGAGCCCAACAACTGGCTCAGACATCCCTCTAAATTTGAGATAGCGTCCCAACCTTTTGGGGAGGGCGCTACAATAGTCCTGTGGACCCTAGCTGCTAGGACATACTCCTGGTGAGAAGACCCGTGAAAAAAGCCGCAATAAGGTCCCATAAGAGCGCTCAGGTCCAGGTGTAACTGTATTGAATGTATAATAACTTGGCATGAACATGTAAAATACCAGTATCCATAAATGTGTAGTTTTTATTTAAATAAAATGTCATAACCTTAGAATAAAAAGCCGTGCAAACAATAGTGTCAGATGTTAACAACAATCTCCATGGCTTATATCTGCTTTCTTGTCGGCAATTGAAAAAGTCTGGCATGTTTCTCAGCACTTGCAACCTCCAGCCTTGATGTATGACAGCTGGACTAGGCAGGGGAATCCGGGGGCTGATGGAAAGCCAATGTGTGGAAAGGCCATGCACGGTGCTGGGGAAGGAACAACCATCAAGGCTGTGACAGGTCTCCTCGTGGAGACAATGTGTGGAAGGGGCGTCTAGCGATGACGTCTCTCGCTGCACCAGCGGACCTAAGTGGAAGCCAATGGAGGAAGGGGCACTTTGAAGGCAAGCCGATTGTACGGGTCATGTCGCTATGATGACATGTTTCACGCTTCTGCGCCTTGTCAAGTCATGTGATGGGATGGACCAGTGAGAATTAAGAAGTCTGGAGGCCCGGAAGTAGTCTGGGGGAGCTGAGATATTGCGTTGGCTGTAGACACATCTCTGACTTCTTCCTCTGGGAAAATTGACCCTTTCAAACCCGGCTTAATGCACAATGTTATTTAGCCAAATGCAATTAGAACTAAAAACTATAAATATGACGAGGGGTTTGGGCTGGTCACTCCTTGCGCAAAGTGTCACGCCGGCAACAAGTGTTTGGCACTTGTACACAGGCAATTCTTCTAACAAGACCACCTTGTCATCTCCACCATCTTCTCACCATGCCTTCTCTGCTCTACTATTTCAGGTACATGCCCTGATCTTTCCTGCAACACAAAAAGTCGCTCTACCTGTCTGCGATTTCCCACCTGACTCTTCATACCCTCTGGTAACTGCACTGATCTTCCCTGAAACACAAAATGTCGCTCTACCTGTCTGCAATTTCCCACCTGACTCTTCATATCCTCTGGTAACTTCACAGACTCCACTCTTCTCTTAAACACTGGACTACATTGCCTAACTGAACTATAATTCTGCCTTACTAAGAATTTGAAACTACTGTCTATACATGCTTGTTTGTTTATTTTTGAAAGTGTCACTTATTTTGTATTATGCTGCCCTGGACAAGATCAAACATTTAACCTTATTCTGTTGCCCCCTCTTGCATTGCACTCTGTCTAGGCCAGTTGTAACCCCCCCCCCACGTCTGGTTTTATCAGCTCCTAATTGAATAATTTTGAATCTTCCCCCCACACCATCCCAGTATAAATGTAGTTAATTTCTTGGGATGGTTGGCGAGGGTATGGGCTGGTCACTCCTTACGCAAAGTGTCACGGCGGCAACAAGTGTTTGGCACTTGTACACGGACACTTTGACTAAGGCACTGCTACAAAAAAGTAAGTACAGACATTAGTGTTCCACACCTATTTTGCAGGAAGTTCCTCTTCATCCTCTAACTTTCCTCAGCCTTCCTTTCTATTCCCCTCTTCCCACCCTCCAACAAGCTCACACTAATCTTTGTTATAACATCCCCTCTCCTAAAACTCTCATTTCTTTACCCCCCTCTCCAGCCTGTAACCTGTACATATCTCCCTCTCTTCTGCCCACTCAATATTACCACTTCCTGCTCATTCTAATCCCACACAGTATCACCACTTCCACTCCACCACAGCATCTGCCCTCCTATAAATCCCACTCCCGCCTTACCACCCTCACCCTCCTACTACTCCAAATGTCTGGGGACCTTGCACCAAACCCCGGCCCTCCCACACCCAATTCCCAACGCCAAAATTGGCCTTCTACCTCCTCCAACAGTAGTCATAACCCCCACCTTCTCATCCCAATTCCCCTGATTCCACAAGTCAGCCCCCCTCTTTCATGTGCCCTCTGGAATGCCCTTTTCCTCTCCAAATCCCTTAATCTATTTGCTATTACCGAAACCTGTCTCCGGGAATTCTACACTACCTCTCCAGCTGCCCTGTCCCACAGTGGCCTCCTCTGGACTCACTCCTCTAGACCCAGTGGACAAAAAGGAGGTGGTGTCAGACTTTTCCTCTCCCCACAAGGTTCTTCCCACACCTCCCTCTCTTTTCCCCTGCTCTTTCAAAATGCACTACATTCGTCTTTTCTCTTCAGTTTGTCTGAGGGTCGCAGTCGTTTATCGGCCTCCTGGATTAGTGTCACGCTTTCTAGATGACTTCTCTGCATGGCTACCCTATTTTCTCTTGTCTGAAGTGCCTGCCATCATCCTAGGTGACTTTAACATTCCAATCAATGTTAATACTGCAACCACTTCTCAACTACTCAACCTAACCTCCTCTTTTAACCTAACAAAATGGACACAAACCACCACTCACTCCAGCGGCAACACTCTCGACCTCGTATTCTCCCATCGCTGCACTCCCTGCAACCTCTCTAACACACCCTTTCCTCTCTCTAATCACAACCTTATTCATTTTACACTCTCCTTGTCTCCTACCTCCCATGCTGCCAACCCACAAACCACTACCCGCAGAAACCTTCGCAACCTCAACCCTTCCCTTCTTCACTCTGCTGCTGATGGGGTAGGGGATGGGAAAGGTCTTCCAGGAGGATCTATTTAAAGTAGTACTTTAAAGGGCACTTTTATATAGCATGCCCATGGTTCCCAGATAGTTTCAAATAGCTGGACTCTATCCAGGAACTTGGCTACAATTTGTTCCTGGGACATGATCCAGGAGATTTTTTGCTTTGTTGCTAAGATAGAGACTGAGGTTTTCTTCCAGGCTCCTAGAATCGTGATTTTAGCACCCAAAAACAAAAAAAGATCAGAGTTTCAGTGTGTTTAGGGACTTTGCTTACTCTGTGGTTCAGAAGGGCAATTGTAGGGTCTTGGGGAATAGCTACTCCAGTAACTCTCCGTACTATTTGGGAGAACTTGTTCCAATAGCTTCTGATACGGGGACAAGTCCACCAAGTATGGTACATGGAGCCCATCAGATTACACCCTCTTTAGCACAAGGGGTAGGCATCTGGGTAGATCTTGGCAAGTCTAGTGGGAACATAGTACCATCTAGTAAGGATTTTAACATTTGCTTTGATTAAAGAGACACTCATGATACCTTTAAAGGAGTTCGGAATGAGTTAAACCACTTGTCCGGATCTAAGTGTATTTCTAACTCAGATTCCCAGGATCTAGCGTAAGAAGGTTTGTCCAAATTGTCAGCCAGGGAAGAATGTATAATAGAAATACCTCCTCTCTGATCCATGATATTGGAACACCATGTTTTATAAATGATAGGTTTAGGGGGATCAGGTTTATTCAGCCAAACAGAATGTAGGAAATGTGTAAGTAAGCAGGTTTAAGCCATGGAGGTTTTTATTAACATCTAACACTATTGGTTGCATGGCTTTTTATTCTCAGATTATGGATTTTTTTTTTAAATAAAAACTACATTTTTGATTTATGGATACTGGTATTTTACTAGTTCATGCCAAGTTATTATACAGTCAAAACAGTTACACCTGGATCTAAGCACTCTTATAGACCTTATACTGGCTTTTTTCGTAAGATAGGGAGAAAATATATTTTAGTTGGGATTGGGAATAAGAAGTGAAAAAGGGAATGAAGGTATAGAGGGAATTGAGATTGCTTTTGTTATGGGTTTTAATATACAGGGGTGGATGAATACAATTTACTGGCCTATTGTGTATTGAGTAAAAGCCTTCTGAACAAGCCTAAATGTATTTATAGCAAAGGCCCATAAAATTTGGGTAGCAGTAGTTAAAAACATTATTGACCCACCATCTAAAAAACAATATACTTTTATCAATGAGAAGGAATTGTATGCCTGTGGAAAATGTAGGGTTGCACATAGAACAAGTATGTGAGCTGAAATAAATGTTTACACTGGTAACAATTTTAAAATAAGACATTTTATTTTGTGCATCACCTAACTTTATGTTGCAGTGCCCCTGTGGCCTGCAGTATATAAGTCACACTAAAAGTTGTCCTGAAAAGAGGGTAATGGAACAAATCCACAATATTAATATAGGATACAAAAATCACAATGTTTCACTGTATCTTAGGAAATTTTCTAACAAAAATTCTAGTCTACTCCAATTTTAGGGAGTTTGATAAAATGATGGGACATTGACGGGGAAGCAATCGTTTAGAGGATTATCTAAGAGAGATATACCGGTAATTGGATTTATGAGACATATTGCTTATACCATAATTGGTTGAATACAAAGTTAGATTTAAACATTTTATTAGTGGCAGCTAGGTTTAGAATTTTTACTTTTATTGATTTTTTTATATTTTTTTCTGATAGTTTTCTGCAGGTTTTTTTTTACTGGTTTTATATACATATTTATTTAATTAATACAGATATGTTTTATCAATATGTATATTTATAAATACTAATAAAATTGTTTAAACACATAAATTGTAAAATGTATAAAGTGGGTATCTCTGTATTCTGGTAGTTATGCTTATAATGTTGTTAGGGGTAATAGGTGGTGTTAGAGAGTCTTTTATATATTTGTATGTACTGTATCTTTTATGTATTTATTTATTGCTAGATAAAGTAGTTACTACCGATCTGTATATTAAATATGCATTGAGACGATTCCTAAGTAATGACTGTCCCACACACTGGGGGTTATTTACTAAAGGCAAATCCACTTTGCACTACAAGTGCACCGCAAGTACACTTGGAAGTGCAGTTGCTGTACATCTGAGGGGAAGATCTGAAATGAGGGGAAACTCTGCTGATTTTTTCATCCAATCATGTGGAAGCTAAAAGGCTGTTTTTTATTTTCCTTGCATGTCCCCCTCAGATCTACAGCGACTGCACTTCCAAGTGCACTTTCAAGTTCACTTGCAGTGCACTTGTAGTGCAAAGTGGATTTTCCTTTAGTAAATAATCCCCACTGTATGTTTATCTCATAGGGAAGGCTGCTATAGTGATATTGTAATGAACTTTCTATAAATGGGACCTGTTTAGTGACCAAGCTATATCTTTGACAAAGTTCGTTAGGTTGTAAAGATTTGAGGATGAGCTCAGTGAGATTGTTGCAAACCTAAAAAAATAATAATGCAATAAATAACCAAAATAAATAAATATATAAGAATACAATAATTGTGCAAACCTTATGTGCAAAGCTTCTTTATTAAATAGATGCAAATGTATATTGTGTGCCAATCCGATGCTTACACTAATCAGCCATAACTTTTTGACCACTGACAGTGTGAATAAAACTACAATGGCATCTGAAAATCAGTGGAACATTTTGATGGGTTGAAAGCAGAAAAAATGGGTATTGCAGTTTGTTATGTTTGGGGCTGCGTAGCTGCAGACCGGTTAGGGTGCCCATGCTAACCCATATCCACATTTCAAAATGCCTACAATGAATAGGTGAGCATCATAAGTGGACCACTGAGCAATGGAGGAAGGTGGCCTGGTCTGATGAATTGTTGCTTACCTGGAAAAGTGATGGAACCATGATGCACTATGGGAAGAAGCAAGCCAGGGGAGGTAGTGTGCTGCCTTGGGCAATGATTTGCTGGGAAACCTTGTTGCCGACCAAGTACACCCCTTCGTTGAAACAATATTCGGTGATAAGAGTGGCGTTTTTCAGCAGGATTATGGGCTCTGCCACACTGCAAAAATAGTTTAACCACTTCAATACCATGCACTTATGCACCTTCCCGCCCAGACCAATTTTCAGCTTTCAGTACTCTCACAATTTGAATGACAATTACTTAGTCATGCTACACTGTATCCAAACAAAATTTTTATCATTTTCTTCTCACAAATAGAGCTTTCTTTTGGTGGTATTTAATCGCCACTGGGTTTTTTATTTTTTGCGATATAAGCAAAAAAACAGCAATTTTTTAAAAAAAAAAACTTTTTTTTTTAGTTTCTATTGTAAAATTTTGCAAATAAGTAATTTTTCTTCATAAATTTGTGCCAAAATGTATACTGCTACATATCTTTGGTAAAATGAACCCAAATTAGTGTATATTATTTGGTCTTTGTGAAAGTTATAGAGTCTACAAACTATGGTGGCAATCACTGAAAATTTATCACATCTGATCACGCCCGATGTACTGAAGGGATATCTCATTTCTTGAGACACTAACAAGCAAGGAAAGTACAAATACCCCAAAATTACCCCTTTTTGGAAAGTAGACAGTCCAAGGTATTTACTAAGAGGCGTGGTGAGTTTTTTGAAGTTGTATTTTTTTCCCACAATTCTTGGGAAAATTAAAAAATTTTTTTTTTTTTTTTTTTTACACAAACTGGTCATATTAACAGTTTTTTTCTCTCACACAGCATATGCATAATTGCAACTACACCCCAAAATACATTCTGCTACTCCTCCTGAGTGTAGCGATACCACATGTGTGAGACTTTTACACAGCCTGGCCACATACAGAGGCCCAACATTGAAGTAGCACTTTCAGGCGTTCTACAAGCATAAATCGCACATATCCTTTCTCAACCACCTATTACACTTTTGAAGGCCCTGGAGCACCAGGACAATGGAATTTTCCACAAAATGACCCCATTTTGGAAAGCACACACCCCAACGTATAATCTATGAAGCATTATGAGTCTTTTGAACGGTTCATTTTTTTCCAGAAGGTTTTGGAAAATGTGGAGAAAAAATGAAAATGCATTTTTTTTACACAAAGTTGTCCATTTATAAGATATTTCTAACGCATAGCATATACATAGCAAAAATGACACCCCAAAATGCATTCTGCTACTCCTCCTGAGTATAGCGATACCACATGTGTGAGACTTTTACACAGCCTGGCCATATACAGAGGCCCAACATTGAAGTAGCACTTTCAGGCGTTCTACAAGCATAAATCGCACATATCCTTTCTCAACCACCTATTACAATTTTGAAGGCCCTGGAGCACCAGGACAATAGAATTTTCCACAAAATTACCCCATTTTGGAAAGCACACACCCCAACGTATAATCTATGAAGCATTATGAGTCTTTTGAACGGTTCATTTTTTTCCAGAAGGTTTTGGAAAATGTGGAGAAAAAATGAAAATGCATTTTTTTTACACAAAGTTGTCCATTTATAAGATATTTCTAACGCATAGCATATACATAGCAAAAATAACACCCCAAAATGCATTCTTCTACTCCTCCTGAGTATAGCGATACCACATGTGTGAGACTTTTACACAGCCTGGCCATATACAGAGGCCCAACATTGAAGTAGCACTTTCAGGCGTTCTACAAGCATAAATCGCACATATCCTTTCTCAACCACCTATTACAATTTTGAAGGCCCTGGAGCACCAGAACAATAGAATTTTACACAAAATGACCCCATTTTGGAAAGCACACACCCCAACGTATAATATATGAAGCATTATGAGTCTTTTGAACGGTTCATTTTTTTCCAGAAGGTTTTGGAAAATGTGGAGAAAAAATGAAAATGCATTTTTTTTACACAAAGTTGTCCATTTATAAGATATTTCTAACACATAGCATATACATAGCAAAAATAACACCCCAAAATGCATTCTGCTACTCCTCCTGAGTATAGCGATACCACATGTGTGAGACTTTTACACAGCCTGGCCATATACAGAGGCCCAACATTGAAGTAGCACTTTCAGGCGTTCTACAAGCATAAATCACACATATCCTTTCTCAACCACCTATTACAATTTTGAAGGCCCTGGAGCACCAGGACAATAGAATTTTCCACAAAATGACCCCATTTTTGAAAGCACACACCCCAACGTATAATCTATGAGGCATTATGAGTCTTTTGAACGGTTCATTTTTTTCCAGAAGGTTTTGGAAAATGTGGAGAAAAAATTAAAATGCATTTTTTTTACACAAAGTTGTCAATTTATAAGATATTTCTAACACATAATATGTACATAGCAAAAATTACACCCCAAAATGCATTCTGCTACTCCTCCTGAGTATGGCGATACCACATGTTTGAGACTTTTACACAGCCTGGCCACATACAGAGGCCCAACATCCAAGTAGCACCTCCAGGCATTCTAGCAGCATTAATTGCACATATCATTTTCTGACTACCGATCACATTTTTGAAGGCCCTTCATATATCTAACACATAGCAGGTACATACCAAATAACAAAAGATTACCTGTGGTTTTAGAAGTGCAGTGGTCCACAGAGGAGAGCATTGGTCCAGGCAGCAGGCAGGGATGAGGTCAGCGACAGCAAAAGCAATCATCCAGGCAGCAGGCAGGAATACTGTCCATAGTTCGCACAGGCAGAGATACTGTCAGCACAGCCAGAGCACAGCCAAAGCACAGGTCCAGGTAGCAGGCAGAGGTGTCCCGGCAGAAATGCTGTCCAAAGTCAGAAGAGGCAGCAGGCAGATATATGGTCAACACAGCCAAAGTATTGGTCCAAGCAGCAGGAAGAAACATGGTCCATAATGTCATGGGTCATTACAGGCAGTAATATGGTCAGCACAGCCAAATTATTGGTCCAGGCAGCAGGAAGGACCATCAAGCTTAGGGCCAGGGGGACAGGGGTAGAGGCTTCTCCCACCCAAATCGCTTTGAAGCCTCCGGGCAACCAGACCCTGTTCTTGGAGCACAGAAAACGAAAAACTGGTTTTCTCTACTCAGAACGCTATTCTGAAGCCCCTCACATATGTGAGACCCCTGTGTACTAAAAGTAGATGGCCAAAAGATCAGTCCAAGTGGCAGGCAAAAACATGGTCGATTAACAGGCCAAGGTCGGTACACGTGGAAGTCAGAAACGTGGTTTAAATCGGCAGGCAGAGGCATCGTCGGTAAACAGGCCAGGGTCAGTTAATAAACATGGAAGGTAGTTAGTAACATGGTAGCAGGCAAATAGGGAAATGGCAGTCTGTTAATAATAAGGGGAACTAATGGATGTATGATAATTTTTGAAGCAATTTCCAATGCACAGGCCAGGTTGGGAGGGACAATCGGGACAATAATAGCTGGTGTCTCTTCTTACTCCTCCTCTGCTGCATACACGGCATTTCTTTTGGCGTCTTCTTCCAGATTCTGTGGGGGGGATGCTAAAGGGATAGTGTCGCTCGTGAAGCCGACTCACACTATCAGAGCGAATGCTTCCTGGGGCGGGATCTTGTTGGTAAATGAGGGCATCGATGATATCTTCGATATATTGGAGGTAGTGGAGTCAGTGATTTTGAGTTGCTTTTTGGTAGCAGACAAACAAATTAAAAAGGGCCATGTGAAACAGGTGAAACGCAACTTTTTTGTGCCAATAATGGGACTTTCTGGTTGATAAGTAGGGCTGTAGCATCTGGTCGTTTAAATCCACCCCCCCCCCCCCATGTACAAATTGTAGTCGTGGACACATTCAGGCTTTACAATGGAGCCGCGTCTTCTTGGGATCTCCACCATGGTGTCATTGTGGATCGTAGAGAGGATGTGGACATCTTTCTTGTCCCTCCACTTCATGGCCAACACCTCCTCGTTCCTCATGGATGCCGATTCTCCAGGTCGCAATTTTTTTGTCAATAAATTTTGTGGGAATCCCTTCCGTTTTTTTTTTGAAGGTACCGCAGGCCGGGGTTTGTTTACTGTAAAGGTGGCGAAAAAGGGGCAGGCTGGTATAATAATTATCAACATATAAATGGTAACCTTTTCCGAACAGGGGGTATGCCAACTCCCAGACAATTTTCCCACTGGTTCCAATATATGTGGGGCAATCACGGGGCTGGAGCTGGGAGTCTTTGCCTTCGTAGATCCTGAATTTGCAGACGTATCCAGTGGCTCGATCACATAATTTATTTAATTTTAACCCATACCTGGCTCTCTTGCTTGGTATGTACTGCTTGAACTGCAGTCGGCCGGTGAAATGTACGAGGGACTCGTTCACACAAATTTTTTGGTCTGGGATGAAAACTTCTTCAAATCGCTGGGAAAAGGCATTGATTAGGGGGCGTATCTTGTACAATTTGTCGTAGTTGGGATGATCTCGGGGAGGGCACTGTGAATTGTCATTGAAGTGGAGAAAGCGCATAATCATGTCGTATCTTTTCCTGGACATGACAGCGGAATATATGGGCATGTGTTGGATGGGGCGTTTGGACCAATATGAATGGACTTCGTTCTTTTTTGTAAGCCCCATATTGAACATAAGGCCCAAAAATAATTTAATGTTATCCAATGTTAGACGCCGCCACTGGAACATGCGGGCGTAGGAAGAATCGGGGTTGGCAGCAATAAATTGGGATGCATACAGATTTGTTTGATCCACTATATTCTGCAGAAAATCTTGTGGGAAAAATAAACAAAAATAATCAAATTTAGAAAAATTTGTAGTGTCGGGCTGCACACCTGGCTGTGCGGTGAAAGGGGGGATGATAGCGGATCCTGAGTTGGCAGGCAACCATAAGGGGTTTGCCAGGGCATCGGGAAGGTAGGATTGGGGCTGGATTCTTCGGGTTGGGCGTGCATTTCCATTGCTTGTACTGGGCTCCTCTTCCTGGGGTATGGCGCTGCTGGTGGTGGGCAGTTCTCCTGATCTTGGTGCTGATCTTGGTGCTGATCTTGGTGCTGATCGCATTCTTTTGGGAGGGACGGTTTCCTCCGGGGACTCGGACTCTGAGCCACTATCCTCCACTGGCTCGTATTCCGAACCAGAATCGGATAATGGGAGCTCCCCGCTGCTCTCATCATCCGACATGGCAAGAATGGCATATGCCTCCTCAGGTGTGTAAACCCTTTGGGACATTATGGCAGTGCTTATTGGTGGGCCTGTGTAATGGTACTGCTGGTGGTAGTGGTGGCGGTCTGTGTGGTAGTACCGATGGAGGTATTAGTGGTGGGCCTGTGTGGTGGTACCGATGGCGGTATGGGTGGTGGTGGTACCAATGGCGGTACAGGTGGTGGTGGTACCGATGGCGGTACGGGTGGTGGTGGTGGCGGCGGTACCGATGGCGGTACAGGTGGCGGTACGGGTGGTGGTGGTAGCGATGGCGGTATGGGTGGTGGTGGTACCGATGGCGGTACAGGTGGTGGTGGTACCGATGGCGGTACAGGTGGTGGTGATACCAATGGCGGTACGGGTGGTGATGGTACCGATGGCGGTACAGGTGGTGGTACAGGTGGTGGTGGCACTACCGACGGTGGTACGGGTGGTGGTACTGGTGATGGTACCGATGGCGGCACTAGTGGTGATACTGGTAGCGGGCCTGTGTGGCAGTATAGATGCTGGGCCTGGTGGCGGTACTGGTGGTGGTACTGGTACCGATGGCGGTACTGGTAGCCTGTGTGGCGGTGCCAATGGCGGTACCGATGGAGGTGGGCCTGTGACAGATGATTGACAGATGGGCTGATTGATTGACAGATGGGCTGATTGATTGATTGACAGATGGGTTGATTGATTGACAGATGGGGTGATTGATTGACAGGTGGGGTGATTGATTGACAGATGGGCTGATTGATTGACAGATGGGCTGATTGATTGACAGATGGGCTGATTGATTGACAGATGGGCTGATTGACAGATGGGCTGATTGACAGTTGGGCTGATTGGCTGGGCTGATTGATGTGCTGGGCTGTGTGACAGGTCCTCTTTATGGGGGGGGGGCGTGTTGTGCACTGTAAACTTATGTAGACAAACTACACTGAGCTAACTTACTGATCTCTTCTCTCTCCTCACAGATCAGTGTGTGAGGAGAGAGCAGGGATCAGGTAGTAACTCCTGTGGAGTTTGTTTACATTTGTGACCGGCTGTGATTGGACACAGCCGGTCACGTGATAAACAGCCAATTCATTGGCTGTTTACTCTGATCGGGGACGCGCTGTGTCCAAGGGACACTCGCCTTCCCCGATCCCCGCTCTGCAAGCCTGTGGCGGCGCGCACGGAGCGCGCCGCCGAGTTTGTTTTGACAGGTGATCGGCTGTGACTTTGACACAGCCGATCACATGGTAAACAGCCAATGAAATTGGCTGTTTACCGTGATCGGGGAAGCGCTGTGTCCGAGGGACACATGCCGTCCCCGATCACCGCGCTGCGCGCCCCCGCAGGCGCGCGCAAGGCATTATCCTGCAGGACGTCATATGACGTCCAGTATCGATATTGCAACCACTTCCCGGACGTCAATTTACTATTGACTGGGCGGGAAGTGGTTAAGAATGGTTTGAGAAGCACAACAAATTTGAGATGTTCACTTGGTCTCAAAGTTCTCCAGATCTCAATACAATCGAGCATCTGTGGGATGTGCTGGAAAAACAAGCCCCATTCATGGAGGCCTCACCTCACAACTTACAGAACTTAAAGGATCTGCTACTGAAAACTTGATGTCAGATGTCACAGCATACCTTCAGAGGTCTATTGACATCCATGGTGGTAAAAGAGGGACCTACTCAATATTAGGTGGTCAAAATATTATGGTTGGTCAGTGTATATTGTGCAAATCCTTCCACAGTGCAGTGCAGCCTCCCAACTATTCTCTCCCAGAAATACAACAGATAAGTATCCACAAACACAGATCCTCAGCAGTGTGAATCAGTATGCAGCATATGCAGATATTTGTGTTCTTCAAACAGAAATCCTTTCTATCACCACAGATATAAAAATGGAAACATACTCAGTAAGGCCTGGTTAACACCTATGCATTTTTTAGCACGTTTTCAGTTTTTTAGAAACACATTACAGTCCATTTAACATGGTTTCCTATGGATGTAGTTCACATCTGTGCATTTTATGGAAAGGGCCAGGGACATTTTTCTGGTTTTTGGTTCCATAGACTTCAATGGATGAAAAGCATGTATTGAAAAACACAAAATGCACCTACAATATGCAAACTGCAACCTGCATACGTGTGAATAAGGCCTAAATGGAGATGACCAGTTAACTAAATAAGCTGGTCATACAAGCACCATTATTAAACCCAGTACTGGTCTCCTTTCTCCACAGGCATTGGCATACAGTATATTCTCTTATTAAATATACAAGACAGAGAGGGGAGGAAATAGTATAATGCCATGTATTAAAAGATGACATAGCTGTACTGAATCTTTTCCCCCAACATCTTTCTGTTGGTAATATGTTGGTCCTGGAATGTTCCTGCTTGTGATGCTGGAACAACCACTGCAACATCCATGCTGCCTCTCAGAAAAAGGCTGAAATAAAAATCTGTATCACTGCTAATAGATTTCTTTCACCCGCCAGTCTGATTCAAACCTGCTATGTGAGTTTGATTGTGATTGGTGATGAAGAGAGCAGAGAAATAGGAAGTTATACATAGAGTATTACTGACAGTGTGTGTACAGTATATGTGAAAATGCTCAGATACCTGAAACCAATACCTTTGTGGTGCAATTTGAGCCCATGCAAAATAATTTGGCTCAAATCGCACTGCAAGGATTATATTGTGATTTGAACAGGAATGCAGTCTAAATCCTTTTATTCGCATGCAATTTATCCTACCACTCCTGTGTGAATCCAAGCATGTCATAGTGACTTCAGCCTGGGTTAACACAGGAGCAGTGCGGGAAACCGCATGTGATTTGGACAGGAATCACACTGCATTCCTGTTCAAATTGCATGTGATTGTCTGCAGTGCGATTTGAGCCTATTCATTTTGTGTGGGCTCAAATCGCACTGCAAAGGTATCGGTAATCGATATCCAAGAATACTTGAGGTATCAGTACTCTTATTCGCCGATAAAGAAACAGTATTGGTGCAACGCTATAGCTATATAGATAAAAGAAAAAAAAATAACGTGCTGTATTCTTTAAAACATTATTAAATGCTTCTTTTTTTTTCAATGTAAGCAGTGCAAGTTCCTGAATTTGTTTTGGTATCTGCCTCTTGCAGTCCTTGTAAAACAAAGCTTAGACTGGGAAAAAAGTAAAAAGCACAGGCTACCAGCCAGTCATGACTGTGCATGTTTGCATACAGGTAGCATACTGAGAAGAGAGCAGAGTGACAGGGAGATGAGCTCATTAGAGTGCCACTTCTCTTTTCACTGTCTGGTCACTGGCTGCAGGTGATGCAAGAGCTGTGTTACTGAATTACAGGAGAGAAACTTTTTTGCTGACTGACTGTGCTGTGTGACAAGGCTGTGTAAATTTCAGGGCTTGATGGACATAATACAAATCCTTTGGCAGGTAAAATAGTTCCTTTCTATACATTTCATCTGTGTGTTTAGCTGTATGTTTGGAGTTCCATTTCCATCTTTTATATAATGCTTCCTGCTGGAGGCATGTATGATGAAATACTGTTGATGCTAACGGATCTTTTTATCTTTACCCAATAATACATTTCCTTCTACTAGACAAAGCAGTCCTTTATTTACAGTCTATTCCTAATATCTTACATGTAGGACACAGAATGAGTGTTCATGGAAAAAATGACACCTTGGACATAGAGTTTCACATCCTGGCATTCTCATCTTCGGCCTTGGGGAGACAATTACTGTTCTGTGGAATATTACTTGCATATTTTATAGTCATTACTGGAAATCTTCTTATTTTAACACTTGTTAATTTGGTATCTCAGCTTCAAAATCCAATGTACTTCTTTCTGTGCAACTTATCGCTTTTGGATATTTTATATATTTCCACCACTGTTCCTAAATTGTTATATATTTTACATAGTAGTGATCACAAAGTGCCTTTTGCTGCCTGTATATTCCAGTTGTTTTTCTTTATTTTCTTTGCGGATTCAGAGTCTTTCTTATTGACATCGATGGCTTTTGACCGATATGTGGCAATATGTCTTCCTCTACATTACTCTCGCATTATGAGTATGAATATATGTGTGTTGCTAGCATTCTTTGCCTGGTTTGTGGGTGCAGCCAATGCTTTGATGCTTACGTTGTTTGTTAATAACCTATCTTTCCCTCAGGTTAATGAAATTAACAATTTCTTTTGTGATCTGAAAGCTCTGATTCACGCCTCCTCTAGCAACACTATTAATCTGAGTAGATTTGTTATTGTCAATATCCTTGTAATTGCTGCCTTTCCACTTTGTCTAATTTTGATTTCTTATCTGTGTATTATTTTTAATGTCATTAAAATTCAATCTTCTGTTGGGAGGCGAAAGACATTCTCAAATTGTTCGTCTCACCTAACTGTTGTTGTGTTGTATTATGGGCCTCCTCTCTTCGTCTACATTCAGAATTCACAGGAGCAAGACAAGCTTCTCTCTGTGATATTTGTGACCATAGTGCCAATGCTCAATCCACTGGTATATAGTCTAAGAAACAATGATATCATGAGAGCTGTCAAAAAAATAGTACATCTACAAAAGAAAACCACATAAACATTTGCCAGTAATACAAACATTTGAATGGTAAAACTTTGCAAATTGTTCTTTTTTTTTTTTCTTTCACAATACGATTTATTGAGAGTATTGTTGCAAGTATAAATTGTTCTAAATATAATTAATTAATAAATAAAATAATTTTAAATTTTCAAATAGTCCCTGCTAAAAATTATTACATCTATATCTCACAGTACTTTAGAAATTAGCATAGTTAATAAGTTGTAGATAATATAATATAATATGGAATATTTACAGATTTAGAGACCCAAAACAGATCATTTTTGAAAACCTCCGTGCTCTATCTGACAAAACCTGGGTTTGGACATATTTACAATTTCCTAAGAAGCAGAAAATAAGCTTTAAACAAGCCCTCACTAACATCTGCAGCTGCAGACACTGTGAAGAATTTACTCAAGATTCACAAGAGATTCAACAGAGATATTAAAGATATTTTTACAACTTTATGCTACAGGTAAGCCTATATTAAGGCTTACCTGTGGCTACCCAGGATATCTCCTAAACCTGCGCGTTTAGGAGATATCCCCTGTCCCCTGCATGTGCCGATGTCATCGGCACATGCGCACTGGGGCAAACTAAAGCAATGGCACCTATGTGCCGTTGCTTCAGTCTGCGTGGCGTTACCGGCGGCTCCCGTGCGCATGCGCGGGAGTGACGTCATCGCGGCTCTGGCCAAATCACAGCGCCGGAGCCACGATACCCGGAAGTAACTCCGGGATGACATGTCGGCGGCTGGAGGGGGAGACGTGGACTGCTGCAGGGGCTTCGATCTGAGGTAAGTAATACATAATGAGTTAGTATGCTATGCATACTAGCTCATTATGCCTTTGTCTTGCAGGTTTTTTGTTTGTTTTTTACGAGGGTTTACTTCCTCTTTAAAGCTGGTGTACTGCTCTCTCCCTGTGCACCTGTCCTGTGTCTACTGTTTACATTATTGATTAAAAAGATGGCAGACTTCCAGGTCACTGCTGAGTAGGGGTAAACCTTAAAAAAATCTAAAATGTGTACTGTCCTTTTAAAATAAATGGAGAAAAAGGGCATGAGGATCCTCTAATTTCCCAACCAGATACTTTTCCAAGCATTCAATCTGGCTGGCCAGAAGAAGGAGAGAAGTGAGCATGCAGCCCACCTTCCTATATCATATATGTCTTTCAACATTGGGGAGGTCCCCTTAAACAGCACTGTGTCCACCTTGATGTTCCCTAAAAAGCTTGAAGCCCCCTTTACAATAAGTTCCCCCTATATATCCGCCCACTTCCCCTGGAGGAATGAGTACAGGCATAGAATTTTACCCCTTAGTACCCCTACCTGCAAAGCGTTAAAGTGGATGTAAACCCTCACATATACCCAGTGAAGTGAACAGCCTCAGATGATACACAGGGATAAAACAAATCTCCCTACATAACTTTTACATGTATATCTGCTGTCTTCAGCTTTATATACTGTTTAGAAAGTGCACATGGTGTTAGAATTTTCACTTCCTCATTCAGCAGTAGCAGTGTAGTGTTGGATTACACTGGGAGACAGCTGATTGGAGGAAAATAGGGTTAAAAAGTAGGAGTGGCGCTATTCTATTAAAACCCTGATAGGGATGTATATAAGGTAAAGTGCAATAGTGTATAAAGTAATTAAATACATAAAATATGACACTGATAGGAAAGAAACCCTGTGTAAAGTGCATACGTGCCTGTGCAAAAAATCTTATAGTAATCTTATGTGCAAAACTATAACAAAAGAAAAAATAATGTGCAATGCTGTACAATGTATAATGTCCAAACATTTGAACCACATGTGCAATGCTGTTCAAAACATCCAATATTCATTAATATATGAACATATAATTTGTGCAAAATCAAGTCTTTTCCATAAGTGCTGAATATTCATTCGTGCTTTGTGCCAAGTAAAAACGATGCTAGTGTTCCAATGGGTGATCACAGCAATCCGTGCTCAATTGAAGCCTGCACTCACCAGATTTTCACCCCCCTCTTGGGGTATGAAGCAATCACAGTTTTGGCCACTGTGTAGCCCTCTGGCATTTTCTTGTCCCCCCTGTGCTGCTGGTGATGTTCCACTATTGGCTCATATACAGGAGAAAAAGGAACCCCGGATAGTGTTTTATCGTTTTAAACCACTTTATTTGATAAAAACTATACAATGGGCGTATATACTCGAGTATAAGCCGACCTGAATATAAGCCGAGGCACCTAATTTTACCACAAAAAAATGGGAAAACTTATTGACTCGAGTATAAGCATAGGGTGTCCATCTGCATGACTCACTGTGCCTCACTTTGCCTCACTGTGTCCATGCCTCACTGTGTCCATGCCTCACTGTGTCCATGCCTCACTGTGTCCATGCCTCACTGTGTCCATGCCTCACTGTGCCCATGTCTCACTGTGTCCATGTGCATGCCTCACTGTGTCCATGCCTCACTGTGTCCATGCCTCACTGTGTCCATGCCTCACTGTGCCCATGCCTCACTGTGCCCATGCCTCACTGTGCCCATGCCTCACTGTGTCCATGCCTAGACTGACATTTAACATGGGAGTCTATGGAAGGGGTGCCCGGGTTTGAAAAATTGATGCTCCCCAGCCGTAGGCCCCCTAGACAACAAGATTTGCACAATTGTAGAGGGGAAATGGGGCTACATGTATGCCATGTTTTGGGTCCAGGGGACCTACGACCGACCGGTAGCGGGTCCCCAAAATCACCAAAGAAATTACAGTTTAACATAGGAGTCTATGGAAGGGGTGCCCAGGTTTGAAAAGCGATGCTTCCCGGCCGTAGGTCCCCAGGACAACAAACTTTTCACAATTGTAGAGGAAGCTTGGGGTGTCTACTTTCCAAAATGGGGTCATTTGGGGGGGTTTTGTGCCATCTGGGCATTCCATGGCCTCCGAAACTGTGATAGGCAGTGAGGAGTGAAATCAAAAATTTACACCCATAGAAATCCTGAAGGCGGTGCTTGGTTTTTGGGGTCCTGTACGCGACTAGGCTCCCAAAAAGTCCCACACATGTGGTATCCCCGTACTCAGGAGAAGCAACAGAATGTATTTTGGGGTGTAATTCCACATATGCCCATGGCATGTTTGAGCAATATATAATTTAGTGACAACTTTTTGTACATTTTTTTTTTTTTTTGGTCATTATTCAATCACTTGGGACAAAAAAAAAAAATATTCAATGGGCTCAACATGCCTCTCAGCAAATAGCTTGGGGTGTCTACTTTCCAAAATGGGGTCATTTGGGGGGGTTTTGAACTGTCCTGGCATTTTATGCACAACATTAGGAAGCTTATGTCACACATCATCCACTCTTCTAACCACTTGAAGACAAAGCCCTTTCTGACACTTTTTGTTTACATGAAAAAAAACATTTTTTTGCAAGAAAATTATGTTTAACCCCCAAACATTATATATTTTTTTAAAGCAAAGGCCCTACAGATTAAAATAGTGGGTGTTGCATTTTTTTTTTCCACACAGTATTTGCGCAGCGATTTTTCAAACACATTTTTTGGGGGAAAACCACACTTTTTTTATTTTTAATGCACTAAAAAACACTATATTGCCCAAATGTTTGATGAAATAAAAAAGATGATCATAGGCCGAGTACATGGATACCAAACACGACATGCTTTAAAATTGCGCACAAACGCGCAGCGGCGACAAACTACATTCATTTTTAAAAGCATTTAAAAGCCTTTACAGGTTACCACGTTAGATTTACAGAGGAGGTCTACTGCTAAAATTACTGCCCTCGATCTGACCTTCGCGGTGATACCTCACATGCATGATGCAATTGCTGTTTACATATGACGCTAGACCGACGCTTGCGTTCGCCTTTGCGCAAGAGCAGGGGGGGACAGCGGTGCTTTTTTTTTTTTTTTTTTTTTTATTATTTATTTGGCTTTTTTATTTTATTTTTAAACTGTGCCTTCCATATTTTATTTTTTTACCATTTTTATCGTTATCTCAGGGAATGTAAATATCCCCTATGATAGCAATAAGTAGTGACAGGTACTCTTTTTTTGAAAAAAATTGGGGGGTTAGACCCTAGATCTTTCCTCTGCCCTCAAAGCATCTGACCACACCAAGATCGGTGTGATAAAATGCTTTCCCAATTTCCCAATGGCGCTTTTTATATCCGGGGGGGGGGGACATTCCCTCCCACTGCTTGTAAAAGCAGTCTAGAGGCTAATTATCTGCTAGAATTGCTTTTACATGAAAGCCGGCTGCTGGCTGAAAAGAATGATACCAAGATGATACCTAAACCCGCAGGCATCATTCTGGTATAAACATTCAAAGTCCAGCAACATACCAGTACGTTGCTGGTCCTTGTTGGACATGTATTGTAATCTTTTTTTTCATACAGCCTATTGGCTGAACGAAAAAAAGAGATTGATTGGTGGGTATGCCCACCATTAGAATATCTCCCTTCATCCACCCACTTCTAATGATGGGCATATATGCCGAAGCATGGGGGCATCCTCCCGCAAAAAAGTTATGCCGCGTACACACGGTCAAGCCTTCGTCGGAATTTCGACCGTATGTACGCGGCATAAAAGGTTATGCCGCGTACACACGGTCGGACTTTTCCACGGGCAAGCCTCCGTTGGAATTTCGACCGTATATACGCGGCATTAGGAGCAAAATCGCTCCTCCGCCCCTGCTGCCCCCATGCTTCGGCATATATGCTCTTTTTTTTAACTGTGGTGGTGAAATCACCTCCTACAGCGTTGGAGTCACGGCTGTCAAGATAAATAGATCCGCGCTGCAACTGAATGGCGTACCTGCTAAGCAAATGGTGGTTAACATTAAAACAAAGTAACATTACAGTACAACAGTAAGACCTTACCATGCCATACCTGCAAAGCAAATACCAAAACAAAACCTAGTAAAAAATAAAAAAATGTTTTAACGCAACCTGTGCCTAAAATATATATATGCCGAAGCATGGGGGCATCCTCCCGCAAAAAAGTTATGCCGCGTACACACGGTCGGAATTTTCCACGGGCAGGCCTCCGTCGGAATTTCGACCGTATGTACGCGGCATTAGGAGCAAAATCGCTCCTCCGCCCCTGCTGCCCCCATGCTTCGGCATATATGCTCTTTTTTTTAACTGTGGTGTCACGGCTTTATGTATCGTGGGAGCAAACGCTGTTGCTGTCAAGATAAATAATTCCGCGCTGCAGTTGAATGGCGCACCTGAAAACAAAAAATTACATACCTGAAAAGCAAGCATGATAAAACATTGCAGAATAGAATACAGTAAAAAAGAGCAGAACAATAGAGAGAAAATAGAGAGAGAGAGAACAATAAAACGACAACTATTTTTGTTTTTTTTATTTTATATTTTTTTTGTGTTTTGTTTTTTACGTTTTTTTTTTTCTTTTTTACACTTTTTTTGTAACTTTACAACTGTAATGGTTCGGGTCTCTCAAAATGTAATGGCATCTTGGGAGACCCTGTGTAAGTGTGTCCTTGTCTGTGAAATGCTGTACCCTACGCTAAAACTTCACTTTTGAGTGGTAGCGTTCAAAACATTCACCTTGGACTGGTTGATATTGATGGTTGCTATGGACTGGTTGCTATGGACGGTTGCTATGGACAGTTGCTATGGACGGTTGCTACGGATTGGTTGTTATGGTCGGTTGCTATGGATTGGTTGCCATGGACAGTTGCTATGGACTGGATGCTATGGATGGTTGCTATGGACAGTTGCTATGGATGGTTGCTATGGACAGTTGCTATGGACAGTTGCTATGGACAGTTGCTATGGACGGTTGCTATGGACTGGTTGCTATGGACGTTTGCTATGGACTGGTTGATATGGATCAGGCCTGTCTCTGCGAACGCTGCAGTTATGTGTGTTGTGTTTGGTAAGTGACAGTGATCGATCGATACTGCACTTGGGTGGGCTGGGCTGGGCTGGGCTGGGCGGAGGGGCTAAACGCAGGCGCTAGCAGGTATCTGGGCTGATCCCGCTAACACTGCGTTTTTGGGAACCCTAAACCGCTGGGGATGCTAGTATAGATCTGATCAGATACTATACCACTAAGGGGGGTGTATGCTTTGCGCGTGGGTGTTAGCGTTACTGGCACTAACCTAACACTGCCTGGGGCGACGCAGACCCTCTCTGGCGCTAAAACCTAATTGATCTCACCCGCCGGGCGATCAGGGGGGTTAAACCTTTATTGGGTTATATACGGCGGGTGCCCTGATGCTATAAAAAGCAAACTAATCAACCAGCGTCACCCGTAACCTTTATATGGTGATCACTGGTGAAAGGGTTAACTAGGGGCAATCAGGGGGTTAAAACCTTTATTAGGTTAAATATGGGGGTACCTGACACTATATAAAAACCTGACGGGTAACCTAAATAACTAAATAACTTACTGGCTAACCAGTGTCACCAGTGATGCTTATACGGCGATCACTGGTGAAAGGGTTAACTCTAGGGGCAATCAGGGGGTTAAAATAATATATGGGGGTACCTGACACTAATAAAAACCTGCGGCGAACCTAAAAAAAAATAACTAATAATCTAAAACACCAGCGACACAAATACAGCGATCGGAAAAACAATCGCTTAGTGACGCTGAAGTTAGGGGGTGAAAGGGTTACCTGGGGGGTGATCAAGGGGTTAAACCTTTATTAGGGGTGGTTAGGGGGCTACCCTGGACCTAAAGGGGCCTAATCCTAACTGCCCTGCAACTTTTTACAATCACAGATGACACTAAATGCAGTGATCAGTAAAATAAATGATCACTGCAATCAGTGACACTGTGATTGGGGGCTTTGGGGTGACCTGGGGGGTGATCTGGGGGTGACTGGGGGGTGATTTGTGTGCCTATGTGTACCTACGTGTCAGTGGACTGTTGGTGCACTAACCTCTGTCTTCACTCCTCGGCGCCGGGAACGAAAAGACCGCGGCGAGGGAGATGACATCACTTCCTCCAGCCTTGTTTACATCACATGGCGGAGGAAGCATTTTCATTGGCCGGGAGCAATCGCGAGGGGGGGGGCGGAATCGAGCGGCCGCCCCCTCATGCCTGATCGCTCCCGAACACTTAACGGCCGCTCACTGCAGTGAAGGGGGGTCCGGATGGACCCCCCAACTGCACAAAGGCGATCACGTAGATCTACGTGATTCTGCCTGTCCGTGCCATTCTGCCGACGTAAATCGGCGGTGGGCGGTCGTTAAGTGGTTAAAGTGAAACAATAAAAGTGAAATATTCCTTTAAATTTCATACCTGGGGGGTGTCTAAAGTATGCCTGTAAAGTAGCGCATGTTTCCCGTGTTTAGAATTGTCCCTGCACAAAATGTCATTTCTGAAGAAAAAAAAGTCATTTAAAACTCACTCGCGGCTATAATGAATTGTCGGGTCTTACAGAGAAAAGTAATTGAAAAAAACGTCAGGGGTCCCCCCCAGTCCATTACCAGGCCATTTTTTTAATGACTTTTATCTGTATTGCTGGACCCGACAATTCATTAATAGATGCGAGTAGTTTTAAATGACTTTTTTTCCTTCAAAAATGACATTTTGCGCAGGGAACCAAAATTAAAAAAAATCTATTACCAGGCCCTTCAGGTCTGGTATGGATATTAAGGGGAACCCCGAAGCAAAAAAAAGAAAAGCGTGGGGGTCCCCCCAAATTCCATATCAGGCCCTTCAGGTCTGGTATGGAAATTAAGGGGTACCTCGCACCAAAATAAAAAAAAAATGGCGTGGGGTCCCCCCAAAAATCCATACCAGACCCTTATCTGAGCACGCAACCTGGCAGGCCGCAGGAAAAGAGGGGGGGACGAGAGAGCGCCCCCCCTCCTGAACCGTACCAGGCCACATGCCCTCAACATGGGGAGGATGTCCCCATGTTGATGGGGACAAGGGCCTCATCCCCACAACCCTTGCCCGGTGGTTGTGGGGGGTCTGCGGGCGGGGGGCTTATCGGAATCTGGAAGCCCCCTTTAACAAAGGGGACCCCCAGATTCTGCCCCCCCCATGTGAATTGGTAACGGGTAAATTGCACCCCTACCAATTCACAAAGAAAGTGTAAAAAATAAAAAATAAAACACACAGACACAGTTGGGATAAGTTGATAAGATAAGCAATGTAATCCAGTCTGTCCAGCGTTGTTCTCTATGTCCCGCAGTGATCCGACGTCCAGCGATGCTGCCGTCTCCTCCAGTCTCCACTCCACACGAAACCCCAATGACGTAAGAGGGAGCGGGGTCACCTGTCACATCATAGGGTAAGCCCCGGCTTTCCCCGCTTGCCGGGGAATACCCAATTCACATAGGGGGGTGGAATCCGGAGGTTCCCTTTGTTAAAGGGGGCTTCCAGATTCCGATAAGCCCCCCGCCTGCAGACCCCCACAACCACCGGGCAAGGGTTGTGGGGATGAGGCCCTTGTCCCCATCAACATGGGGACATCCTCCCCATGTTGTGGGCATGTGGCCTGGTACAGTTCAGGAGGGGGGCCGCTCACTCGTCCCCCTCTTTTCCTGCGTCCTGCCAGGTTGCCTGCTCGGATAAGGGTCTGGTATGGATTTTTGGGGGTACCCCACGCGATTTTTTTTTGGTTCGGGGTTCCCCTTAATATTCATACCAGACCCAAAGGGCCTGGTAATGGACTGTGGAGGGGACCCCTGCCGTTTTTTTCAATGACTTTGATCTGTATTGCCGGGGACCCGACAATTCATTATAGCCGCGAGTAGTTTTAAATGACTTTTTTTCCTTCAGAAATGAAATTTTGTGCAGGGACAGTTCTAAACACGGGAAACATGCACTACTTTACAGGCATACTTTAGACATCCCCTAGGTACGAAATTTAAAGGAATATTTCACTTTTATTGTTTCACTTTAACCACTTAAGGACCGCCGCACGACGATATACGTCGACAGAATAGCACGGGTGGGCACATGGGCGTACCTGTACGTCCTTGCCTTCCCGCAGGTGGGGGGTCCAATCGGACCCCCCCCCAGTGCCTGCGGCGGTCCGTTTCGCTTCAGGAGCGATCCGTGATGAGGGGGCGGCCATTGATTTCTGGCCACCCCCTCAGGATAGCTCCTGGTGAATGAGAAGCTTCCCCTGCCTGTGTAATGTAAACACAGGCAGGAGGAAGTGATGTCATCTCTCCTCGTGGCTGTCTTTTCGTCCGGAGCAGCGAGGAGAGAAGACATCAAGTAAGTGCACCAACAGACCACTAACACCAGGACACATAGGCACATAAATCACCCCCCAGTCACCCCCCAAACCCCCCCCCCCCGATCACCCCACAGCCCCCAGTCACAGTGTCACTGATTGCAGTGATCATTTATTTACTGATCACTGCATTTCTCGTCATTTGTGACAGTAAAAAGTTGCAGGGCAGTTAGCTTTAGGCACCTTTAGGTCCAGGGTAGCCCCCTACCCCCGCCTAATAAAGGTTTAACCCCTTGATCGCCCCCCAGGTAACCCTTTCACCCCCTATCGCCAGTGTCACTAATCGATCGTTTTTCTGATCGCTGTATTAGTATCGCTGGTGCCGCTAGGTAGCCAGTTATGTCTTTAGGTTCACCGCCAGGTTTTTATAGCATCAGGTACCCCCATATACAACCATAACCCCCTGATTGCCGAAAGAGTTAACTCTTTCACCAGTGATCACCGTATAAGTGTTACGGGTGACGCTGGTTTGTTAGTTTGCTTTTTATAGCATCAGGGCACCCGCCGTATATAACCCAATAAAGGTTTAACCCCCTGATCGCCCGGCGGGTGATATCAATTAGGTTTTATTGTCAGATAGGGTCTGCGTCGCCCCAGGCAGCGTCAGGTTAGTGCCAGTAGCGCTAACACCCACGCGCAAAGCATACACCTTCCTTAGTGGTATAGTATCTGAACAGATCAATATCTGATCTGATCTGATCAGATCTATACTAGCGTCCCCAGCAGTTTAGGGTTCCCAAAAACGCATTGTTAGTGGGATCAGCCCAGATACCTGCTAGCACCTGCGTTTTGCCCCTCCGCCCAGCCCACCCAAGTGCAGTATCGATCGATCGCTGTGACTTACAAAACACTAAACACATAACTGCAGCGTTCGCAGAGTCAGGCCTGATCTGAGTTTTTTTGGTAGCGTTTTATACAGTTACTGACAGTCAGGTGCTTTTTTACCTATGAATCCTTACTAGTGTACCACTAAATTTAAAGCCCAAAATGGCAAATCGAAGGTACGCTAGTAAAGAGGCCTACGAGTTTCTGAGCATGACAGATAGTGAAGAGGAGGTCACGCATCTGTCAGATTCAGGCTCAGAATACAATCCCGTAGAAGACAGCGGCTCCATGACAGATAGCTCTGACGATGAAGATGAGGTCCCTGCTAAGGTCAGGCATACCCGACCCCATTCTGCTGTTGTTGAGGTGTAGTGATGAGCCGAACACCCCCGGGTTCGGTTCGCACCAGAACCCGCGAACGGACCGAAAGTTCGTACGAACATTAGAACCCTATTAAATACAATGGATGCGAACGTTCGAATTCTAAAGTGCTAATTATAACAACTATTATGCATGTTATTGTCCTAAAAAGGGTTTGGGAACCCGGGTTCTGCACCAGGGGACATGTATCAATGCAAAAAGAAGTTTTAAAAACGGTCGTTTTTCGGGAGCAGTCATTTTAATGATGCATAAAGTGAAAAAAAAAGTCAAATATTCCTTTAAATATCGTACCTGGGGGGTGTCTAAAGTATGCCTGTGAAGTGCCACGTGTTTCCCGTGTTTAGAACTGTCCCTGCACAAAATGACACTTCTAAAGGAAATAAAAGCCATTTAAAACTGCTTGCGGCTTTAATGTAATGTCTGGTCCCGGTAATATGGATGAAAATCTTTAAGAAAAATGGCATAGCTACCCCATGACCCCCCCCCCCCTACCTACCCCAGCCCATTACTAGCCCCTTTGGGTCTTGTATGGATATTAAGGGGAACCCCGCACATAAAATAAAAAAGGCCCTATATACTCTGAACAGCCGTATACAGGCGGTGCATACAAGACAGGGACTGTAGGTTTGTTCTTATGTAGAATCTGTTTGTAATTTTGAACAGGTACATTGTTTAAGTGTAGCTCCAGCCCAAAAATCTATTTTTAAACTTTTTGGAAAACATAGGTAAGGGTTATCACCCCTGTAACATTTGTTTTGCTGTCTGTGCCCCTGTTCAGAACATTTCACCTCACTTTCCGTCCCAATGACAACTGTTTTTGAAATGTGGTGTTTTTCTTGAAACAAGGATTGCTGATAAAGCATCAGTACAGAGGAGACACCTTTCTCCCATATTAATTCTTACAGGAGAGAATTTTCCTTCCAAGGGGTAGATTTCCTCTCACTTCCTGTTGTCTTCTTGCGTTTGCAAGTAGGAGTCGTTTGTAAGTTGGATGTTTGAAAGTAGGGACCTGCCGTATATACTCTGCAGAAATAGGCCCCTTAGTTGTTGGTGTTGGCACAACACTGTAAGCACTCACAGTTACTCTTGGTTGGTGCTGGAACGCCCTGCTGTCAACTATTATATCAGGAATTTTAATTACATATAATTGTTGAACAGTGGTAGTAAAAATTGGGCCTTTGATGGTGGTGCTGGTGCCACAACACTGTAAGCCATGACAGTTACTCTTGGTGGGTGCAGCAATGGGCCCTGCTGTGAATTATTAGATCAAGAATTGTAATTGCATGCCCCTGTTGAACAGGGGCTGAAAAATTGGGCCTTTCGTGGTGGTGGTGGTGGTGGTGGTGTTGCCACAACACTGTAAGCCCTCAGAGTTACTCTTGGTGGGTGCAGGAATGGGCCCTGCTGTGAATTATTAGATCAAGAATTGTAATTACATGCCCCTTTTGAACAGGGGCTGAAAAATTGGGCCTTTCGTGGTGGTGGTGGTGGTGGCGTTGCCACAACACTGTAAGCCCTCAGAGTTACTCTTGGTGGGTGCAGGAATGGGCCCTGCTGTGAATTATTAGATCAAGAATTGTAATTACATGCCCCTGTTGAACAGGGGCTGAAAAATTGGGCCTTAGGCACTGGTGGCACAACACTACAACCCCTCACAGATACTGTACTTGGAGCACAGCAATGAGCCCTGTTGCAAAGTATTGCTTCAAAAATTGTAATGACACGCCCCTGTTAAACAGGGGCTGAAAAATTGGGCCTTAGGCACTGGTGGCACAACACTCCAACCCCTCACAGATACTGTACTTGGAGCACAGCAATGAGCCCTGTTGCAAAGTATTGCTTCAAAAATTGTAATGACACGCCCCTGTTAAACAGGGGCTGAAAAATTGGGCCTTAGGCACTGGTGGCACAACACTCCAACCCCTCACAGATACTGTACTTGGAGCACACCAATGAGCCCTATGGCAAATTATTGCTTCAAAAATTGTAATTACACGCCCCTGTTAAACAGGGGCTGAAAAATTGGGCCTTAGCCACTGGTGGCGGCACCCATAAACAAAAATGATCTTCCAAGCTATCATCATCAATCGCATCATTGAGGACTCGGAGGAGGAGGATAGCCAGTCAACATAACAGCACAGGCACTCAGCATCAGCATCAGTCTTGAAGGGATGTGACATGTTAAAATCAATTAGTCTGTTATATCAGCATCAGGTGTGTGGTAGCTGGTGGTGATCCAAGACTGGTTCATCTTGATGAAAGTCAGTCGATCAACCGAGTCGGTGGACAGGCGCACCCTGTGATCCGTGACAAATCCTCCAGCAGCACTGAATGTGCGTTCCGAAAGAACGCTGGATGCAGGACAGGCCAGTAGCTCAATTGCATACTGTGCAAGCTCTGGCCAGTGATCCATCCTCAAGACCCAGTAAGCCAGAGGATTTTCGGTGGGGAAGGTGTCCAAGTCTGACCTTGCCCCTAGATATTCCTGCACCATGTTTATCAGACGCTGGCGATGGTTGCTGGAACCGATCATACTTTGGGGCTGCGGACTAAAGAATTGTCTGAACGCATCGGTCAGACGGCCACCTTCCCCACCGCTCCTTCTTTGACTGGCCGAAGCCTCAGCAACTCGTTGTCCAGGACCAGGAGTTTGTAACCTCCCAGTCTCTGGGAACGCGTTGCACAGACCTTTCTGCAAGGCCTCCCGGAGTTGTCTCATCCTCTGCTCCCTCTGCGACGGTAACATAAGGTCCGCAACCTTACCCTTGTACCGTGGATCAAGGAGAGTGGCCAGCCAGTAATGGTCCCTCTCCTTGATCCAAAGAATACGAGGATCCTTCCGCAGACTTTGCAGGATCAGGGAGGCCCAGCAGCATAGGTTTGCTGAGGCATTCGGTCCGGAGTCCTCTGGGTCACTAAGAACGACATGATCCGCAGCCACCTCCTCCCAGCCACGTACAAGTCCACTGATTTCTTGGGACTGTAAATCATCCCTAAAAGACTGCTGCTGATGATGCTGAGTGCCAGCCTCCACCTCCATGCTGACACAATCCTCCTCCTCCTCCTCCTCCTCCTCTTCCTGTGCGATGGGTGGGACAGAAGGAACACTGTCTGGGTAAAGGGGACCTTGAGAGGCAAGGAAGTCCTCCTCTTCCTGCCTCTGTTCTGCCTCAAGTGCCCTGTCCATTATTCCACGCAGCGTGTGCTCCAACAGGTGGACAAGAGGTACAGTGTCACTGATGCATGCACTGTCACTGCTCACCATCCTCGTGGCCTCCTCAAATGGTGCCAGGACAGTGCATGCATCCCTGATCATGCCCCACTGGCGTGGAGAAAAAAAACCAAGCTCCCCTGACCCTGTCCTGGTGCCGTAGTCGCACAGGTACTCATTGATGGCCCTCTGCTGCGTGTGCAGCCGCTGCAGCATGGCCAACGTTGAGTTCCACCTGGTGGGCATGTCACATATAAGGCGGTTCTTGGGCAGGTTCAACTCCTTTTGCAGCTCAGCCAGGCGAGCACTGGCATTATAAGATCTGCGGAAATGCACACAGACTTTCCTGGCCTGCCTCAGGACATCCTGTAAGCCCGGGTACCTGCCCAAGAACCGCTGCACCACCAGGTTAAGGACGTGAGCCACACAGGGCACATGGGTCAGTTGTCCCTGTCGGAGGGCGGAGAGGAGGTTGGTGCCATTGTCGCAAACCACCATTCCTGGCTTAAGCTGGCGTGGCGTCAACCACCTCTCGGCCTGGCCCTGCAGAGCAGACAGGACATTTGCCCCAGTGTGGCTTCTGTCCCCCAAACACACCAGCGCAAGCACGGCATGGCATATTTTTGCCTGCGTACTTGCGTAGCCCCTTGAACGGCTACGGAGCACCGCTGGTTCAGAGGACAAAGCACAGGAAGAGGCCATGGAGGAAGAATAAGAGGAGGGGGTGGAGGAGAGAGGTGTGTCACAACCAGTAGTAGCATTTTGGAGGCGTGGCGGTGGAACAACCTCCAACACTACTGCACCTTGTCCTGCATCCTTCCCAGCTGCCAAAAGAGTGACCCAATGGGCCGTGAAAGAAAGATAACGTCCCTGTCAATGCCTGCTGGACCATGAGTCAGCGGTAATATGCACCTTACCGCTGACCGCCCTGTCCAGCGAGGCCAAGACATTGCCTTCCACATGCCGGTAGAGAGCCGGAATAGCCTTCCGTGAGAAAAAGTGGCGTTTGGGAACCTGCCACTGAGGAACCGCACATTGCACAAACTCACGGAAGGGGGCCGAGTCTACCAACTGAAAAGGCAGCAGTTGAAGCGCTAGCAATTTAGCCAAGCTAGCATTCAACCGCTGGGCATGTGGATGGCTGGGAGTGAACTTCTTTCGACGGTCCAGCAGCTGGGGCAGGGAAATTTGCCTGCTAGAATCGGACGTCGGTGTACTGCTAGCAGAGTGGCCGCAAGTACTTGGCTGTGACACACCTAATTCTACACCTTCATTCCTCTCAGTGCATGTTTCAGAGAGGACTGAAGTTATAGTGGGGTTGGAGATCCCAGCTGATGCGGTGCAAGGAGAGGTCCGCTTTGTTCTTTGGTGTGGGTCTTTGAGGTAGGCTTGCCAACGAGCTGCATGGCAGGTCAACATATGTCTGGTCAGGCATGTGGTACCCAAGCGGCTGATGTTTTGGCCACGCGATATACGCTTGAGACATATGTTGCAAACAGCAGCTGTGCGATCTGATGCACTAGCCTCAAAAAAGGCCCACACCAAAGAACTTTTTGAATGACAGGCAGAGGCAGCGCCCTGCACAGGCGGAGCTCTGCGGTGTGATTCCGTCGGTGTACTGCCCTTACGCTGGCCACCAAAGGGCATCCTGCCTCGTTGGAGATGTGCCTCCTCCTCATCCTCCTCCTCCTCCTCCTCCTCCTCTCTCCTATTAGGCACCCACGTGGAGTCAGTGACCTCATCATCCCCTCCCTCCTCATCACTGGAGCCAATCTGGCAGTATGCTGCAGCTGCTGGAACATGACTGCCAGATTGGTGTCCTTCTTGAGCATCCCCTCTGTCTGCTCTCACGCTACTGCCTTCCTGTAGCTGGGTTTCATCATCAGACCCTTCGAAACGCTGGGCATCCTCCTGGAGCATGTACCCAACACTGTGCTCAAACAGTTCGGGGGACTCCTCAGGAGGAGGACATGGTGGGTCTAGGGAAGGAGTGACTGATGATGAGTCTGACATTGATACCAGGGAAGAGGATGCTTTGGCAGCTGCTTTGCCAGTACCCTGAGCCTGGGTGAGAGAGGATGAGGAGGAGGAGGAGGGCTTGGTCATCCACTCTACCAAGTCTTCGGCATGATGTGGCTCAACATGTCCAGCTGCCGAAAAGGACAAGCGTGTCCCATGGCCATGTGCTGATGACAAGGCACCGCGTCCACGACCAGCACTGTTGCCCCCAGACACAGAGCCTGCTTGCCCTCTTTTATTGCCTCTTGACTGTCTGCCTCTCCTTGTTTGCCTTCCAGACATTCTAATAGATGGCCTGCAGGGAGATGGGAAAAAAGCAATAAGGGCTACCTTCAGGTGTCCTTCTCTGTCCCTTTACTTAAGGATTTCTAAATATGGTTGAGGATGATTGCTTTCGCACAGAATAGCACAACGACAATTTCCCTGACTGTCCAAAAAACAAGGATTTCAAAGATGGTTGATGAGGAATGCTTTAGCACAGTATAGCACAAGGAGAATTTCCCTCACTGTCCTTCCCTGTCCCTAGAAACAAGGATTATCACAGTGAAAGAAACTGACACTCTTCCTACCTATAGTTTTCTGTCCCTAGAAAAAATGTTTTTTTAAAGATGGTTGATGATCAATGCTTTAGCACAGTATAGCACAAGGAGAATTTCCCTCACTGTCCTTCCCTGTCCCTAGAAACAAGGATTATCACAGTGAAATAAACTGACACTCTCCCTACCTATAGTTTTCTGTCCCTAGAAAAAATGTTTTTTTAAAGATGGTTGATGATCAATGCTTTAGCACAGTATAGCACAAGGAGAATTTCCCTCACTGTCCTTCCCTGTCCCTAGAAACAAGGATTATCACAGTGAAAGAAACTGACACTCTTCCTACCTATAGTTTTCTGTCCCTAGAAAAAATGTTTTTTTAAAGATGGTTGATGATCAATGCTTTAGCACACTATAGCACAAGGAGAATTTCCCTCACTGTCCTTCCCTGTCCCTAGAAACAAGGATTATCACAGTGAAAGAAACTGACACTCTTCCTACCTATAGTTTTCTGTCCTTAGAAAAAATGTTTTTTTAAAGATGGTTGATGATCAATGCTTTAGCACAGTATAGCACAAGGAGAATTTCCCTCACTGTCCTTCCCTGTCCCTAGAAACAAGTGTAGCGCTACCCCCAGTTAAGAGAGCCGCTGATATTGATTTGGGCCCTGCAGTGCACCGCTGTCAACCCCCGGCAATCGGCTCTAACCTCCCGTGGCACAGCTGGTGATAGAGAGATAGGACCGCGTGATCGCAACTGTTGGTGACGCAGTCCTATAACAAACATACACAGAATATACTTTAAAACTCCTATTAAAGTAAGCGGAACTGACACCAAATGTACTTTACCCAGATATTTTACTGAGGCTAATGGGCAAGTAATAAACAACAGTATAACAAGTTGCAGATCCCTGCAATAAACAGTAATAAAGATAAACAGAGTAATCAGAATAATAAAGTATTGCTATGCAACTCTAGCGCTGCCCTTTTACAGCTACTTCCCCTCATGGGTAGACTAACACCCAGCAATGTCTACCTATGCAGTCAGGCCTGACTGATCTAAATGGAAGTTCAGTGAAACAATATTTGCTAGCAATCTCTCGGTGGTGCACTTGAAGAACAACTTTGTAATCCCAACGAATAGTAAAGATAAAGTATCTGTCTTTAAACAGCTCTCACCACCTGGACAAGTCCAAGTCCCTTTCCTCCATCGATTCGTCTAGGAACAGGAATCCACCGACATCCAAGTCTTCAATCCTTCTGGTGTACTGCAGCAAGGAGGATTAGATGTCTCTAAGGCTCTGCTAGGCTGGCAGAGGGCTCTTTGGAAAGGAGCACACGGCCCGGGCTTCAGGCCTTGTGCACACAGCAGTTCAGCACAGACATCCTCTTGCTAGGAGAGGGGGGTCCCAAAGAGGCCGACCAAAACTCCGCCTCCCCTTTATAAAGTCTGCCCCAGCAGTCTCTGTTCTGGAGCAATGCACCCTGGGTGCTGCAAGATGTACTGGGAGATGTAGTCTCTCTCTCCTCTGCTTTCACTTCCATAATGTCTCTTTACTTCCTCCCGACTCACCTCTCACCTGGAACTTCTTGTCTCTCTGCATTAAAGGGGAACACCCCGCTACACACTCCCCCCACTTGAACTCTTTGGTCCCCAAAGATAAACTTCAACAAATACTGTTTACCATTTTGGACAATGTCGAGCATGATGTTGGCATAGGGAATTCCCACCAAAACTTTGGGATGGAACTCTCTTGCCCACAGGTCACACTACCATGAGTGGCCTGCCTAACTGTGCCAGAGAGTGAGCTGGGGTTGCCCTCCACCAAATGGACGGTGGAAGGATCAGGTTGTTCAACACTTCTCCTAGCCGTTACAACAGAGTCCTCTGAGCTCGTCCCCATTTGGGGGTAAGTTAGTTTCTTGGGAGGCCTGATGACTCTGCGAGCCCTCTGCTCTCTTGGTGCTTCTGACTCTGGCACCACAGGCTCTTCTTCAGGAGTAAGTTCAGGTAACATTGCTGGTTCTGGAACCTCTGATTCAGAAGTCGACTGACGTATGGAATCTCTAGAGTCCTCCTCAGCGCAAGTGTCAGGAACATCTTCCCAGTAATCAGCTGAGGGACTGAAGGGTATGAATTCAGTAGCCTCCGGATTCAGCGTTGCATCTGGGGTATCCCCTCCATTTGGGAGATCTATGGCGGACGTTCCCAGAGTCGAGGGAGGCCACAGCCAGTCCAGTTCTCCACCTTCTTCTGTACTCAATTGGGAGGCCTCCCCATCTTTGGCTCGAGAGGTCTGGGACCGAGTGTTCGGCCTAGGAATATCCAGGATAGAGGCCGGTTCAGGGGAGTCTCTCACGGGAGGTATTCTGACTGCCTCAGCAAGTGGGAGCAGGTGGTTCCGATGCCACATCTTCAGTGGACCCACCTTTCCTTCTGGCTTTAGTTTGTAGACAGGCATATCGGGCAACTTCCTACAGACAACATAGGGCTCAGATCTCCACCTGTCGGCAAGCTTGTGTTTTCCAGGGACCCCCAGATTGCGTAGCAGTACTCGGTCCCCGGGCTGCAGATCTTGCACTCGAACCTTCAGATCAAAATTTCTCTTGTTGCGGGCCCCCCTTTGATCCGAAGCCGCCTGGGCTTGTTCATAGGCCACCTGCAAGCTACGTCTAAGTCTGTCCACGTATCCCTTGTGGGATGTAGCTGAGGTATTGTCTATAGAAGTGCCAAAGGCCAGGTCCACAGGTAGCCTTGCTTCTCTCCCAAACATAAGTCGATAAGGGGAGTAGCCAGTGGCGTCACTTGTGGTACAGTTATAGGCATGTACTAGGGCTGATATGTGCTGACTCCAGTGTTGCTTCTTCTCTGTTTCTAAGGTTCCCAACATGTTGAGCAGGGTCCGGTTAAATCTCTCCGGCTGAGCATCTCCTTGTGGGTGGTAAGGCGTGGTTCTGGTCTTCTTTATTCCTAATGAATCCAAAAGTCTTCGGATCAACCGACTCTCAAAGTCCCTTCCTTGATCTGAGTGGAGTCTCTGTGGTAGTCCGTAATGGACAAAATACTTCTCCATAAGTATCTTGGCCACGGTGGATGCCTTCTGGTCTTTGGTTGGGAAAGCTTGAGCATAGCGGGTGAAATGGTCGGTTATTACCAGAACATTCCCCAATCCACTCAGGTCGGGTTCGAGGCAGAGAAAGTCAATGCATACCAGATCCATTGGGCCTTGACTCTGTAAGTGGCCCATTGGGGCAGCTTGATGGGGTAGGGTCTTTCTCTGAATGCATCGTGCACAGGAATGGCAATACTCCTCTACTTCTGCCCTCATGCAGGGCCAATAGAACCGATTTCTGACAAGCTGGAAGGTCCTTTCTGCCCCTAGGTGACCATGATGATCATGCAGGGCAATTAGTACAGTCTCTCGGTGCTTCTCTGGAAGAAATAACTGCCACTTATCTTCTGAGTCATCAGAGGGGCCCCTTCGGTAGACCACTCCCTGATGTACCTGTAGCCTGTCCAATTCCTTCCTCAACAGGCGAGCCTCCTTTGAGGGGTGATGTAGGAATTTGTTGGGATCCTGATTCTCCAGGGCTTCGAGGACCAATCTCCCCATGGGGTCTTCCAATTGGTCACACCTCAACTCCTTCTTGGACAGTCTCGGTAGGTTGTCTTCCTCCAGTTGAGTTACCCCACAATAGTGTTTGGGGACTCCTACCATGGTAACCCCTATTTCTTCTGCTCTGGAGCCTCCTCTGGCTTGGAATTCAGCCCCTTGACAAAGGGCCCGCACCCCGTCCGGTGCCACTTGGGTCCAATCTTCCCAGTCATTTGTCGTGGCATGAGACCTCCGGGACAGGGCATCTGCATCCCTATTTCCGGCTCCTGGTCTGTACTTCAGACTGAAGTTGAATCCAGACAATGCGGCCAACCACCTGTGTCCGGTGGCATCTAGTTTCGCGGTGGTGAAGAGGTAGGTCAGGGGGTTGTTGTCTGTCTTCACAGTAAACTCTGCCCCATACAAGTAGTCTTTTAGCTTGTCTACTACCGCCCATTTGAGGGCCAGGAATTCCAGCTTATGAGTGGGGTAATTCTTTTCTGAGGGGGTCAGGCTCCTGCTCACATAGGCCACTGGTCGCAGTTGTCCTTCATGTTCTTGGTAGAGTACACCACCTAGACCCTCATGGCTGGCATCCACATGTAATTCATAAGGTCTGGTAGGGTCGGCGTAGGCCAGGACTGGGGCAGTGGTTAAGCTCCTCTTCAGAGCATGAAAGGCCTCTTCACACCTTGGGTTCCACTGATCTTGAACTGACTCACCAGGCCTCCTGGGCCCTGAGTCATCCTCTTCCCCTTCTGCCTTTAGCAATTCATTCAACGGGCGGGCAATCCGAGCAAACCCCTCCACAAACCTCCTATAATAGGAGCAGAACCCCAGGAAGGATCTGAGCTCTGTTACTGTGGTGGGTCGTGGCCAGGAAGTGACTGCTTCCAACTTCTCAGGATCTGTGGCCACCCCTTCTTCAGACACTATGTGCCCCAGATAGTTCACAGAAGACTGGTAGAACCGACACTTCTCGGGGGAAAGCTTAAGTCCCTCTTCGCTGAGTCTTCTCAATACTTTCTCCAACCTGGCTTCATGTTCTTCCAAGGTTCTTCCAAAGACAATGACATCGTCCAAGTACACAAGGACTTCTATAAGATTCATGTCTCCAACAGTCTTCTCCATAAGGCGTTGAAAGGTAGCAGGAGCTCCAGACAGACCCTGAGGCATCCTATTGAATTCGAAGAATCCCACCGGGGTTATGAAGGCTGTCTTCTCCCTGTCTTCTGGGTGCATAGGGATTTGATAGTACCCACTCTTGAGGTCCATCACACTGAACCATTTGGCTCCAGACAAACTTTGTAGGGCATCTTCTATCCTTGGCGTGGTGTATTGGTCAGGGATGGTTCTCCTGTTGAGAGTCCTGTAATCGATACAAAGCCTCAACGACCCATTCTTCTTTCTGACCACCACGATTGGGGAGGCATAGGGACTTCTAGACTCCCGGATCACACCAGTCTTCTTTAGTTCTACAAGTTGTTCCCTCAGATCCTCCAGATCTGCCAGGGGGACCCGCCTGACCCTCTCTCGGAAGGGCTTATCTTCTTGGAGGCGGATCCGATGGGTGGCACTTCTTGCACACCCCACATCGAATTCATCTTCGGAAAAGATCTTCTCCCACCTGGTCAGCTGGGCCTTGGCTCTTTCTTTCCAAGCCCTGGGTAGGTTCGGGTTTTCCACGGACAGTTTCTCCCAAACATCTCCTCCGTCACCCGTCCCCTTGACTTCGGACCAAGTGACCGGGGCAGCAGGGCTCACCTGACCAAGCAACACTCTGGCAGGGATCTCCATGGGTCCTCCCGTGTTCCTAACACTCACCGGAACTCTGCCATGGGCCTTCTTCAGAGCCTTGAACGGAATCACTTCTGGTATCACTTCCAGGCCTGAGGACTCTTCCCTTGGGTCTGATTCCAGCATGACAAAGGGGCCAGGTTGTTCCCACGAAAGCTTCACAGTGGCCCTAAGACAGGTTACTTCTCCGGGCTGTAGCACTACTCCTTCTCTGCCAAGTCTCCACACCTTCCCTATCCCCTCTCCCGGGGTCTTCTGCTCTAAGACCAGTCGTTGGTAGGCCGTCTTTAGCATGGGATGGATTTTGGTGGCTGAATGGTTTCTCTCTTTCACTAGAGGGGTCAGGAGTCTCCTGACTAGATCCGTGTTTGTCCCAATGATCAGGGAAATCTTGCTGGCTCCAGGCGGCCGGGGACACACAACTGCCAGGGTGTCAAACACTTCAGCCTTCCCAGCCACGGATGGGTCGAAAGTCATCTTTATGGGCAGGTACCCATCATAAGGGAAACTCTGGGTTCCAAGTTCCCATATCTCCAGCTCTTCTATCTTCTGGATAGGCAGATGACTCAAGTGCCTATCATAGAAGTCCCGGTATAGTAAAGTCACCTGTGCTCCGGTGTCCAAAAGAGCTTTAGTATAGACTCCTTCCACTTGAATGGGCACAGTAGGAGACGGGCCCACCAGTTCCTTTGGGTATGGCCGGACTGGGGTCACCTCTTTTTTTTGGCTTTCGACCCTTGCCCTGCTCCTTTTGGACTTTAATTTTTCCTGAGCCTGGCATGCATTGACTTTCTCCCTCTCAATGGGGGCACAAACCCGCTGAGGGATGTTATTGTTCCTTTTAGGTGGATGTTCCTTCTTTGGGGTGCTGTACTTCCACTGAGGGGTCTTGCCCCCTCCCTCTGGGGTACATCTTGGTGGGGGTGTACTATACCTCCTCCTAGGAGTTTTGTCTCCTCCATTCTTGGCCTTTTTTTTTAGTTTGGAGCGCACTGAAGATGATGGGCACCCGGTTGACTCCTTCACCGGGGCCCTTTGGAGTTTCCCGCCGGCTTGCAATTATCTGTTCTCTTCTTCTTTGGGCTGGAGCATACGTTAGCAAAGTGGCCACTCCCTCCGCAGTTATAGCAAATCACCTCTTCTCGGTCCTGTAGGGAGGCCGGTGCTGAGGTGTTCGGGAACAACTCCTTTCTTGGGCTTGGTTTCTCTCGTCTTCTCTGATCTTTCTCCATCAAAGAGGTCAGCATCTCCAACACTTGGGCCATTTGCGATTTCAGAGTGTCAACCTCCGCATCTCTTTCTGGGCTCTTGACCGAATGGACCAACACTGGTACAGGTGTGACATTCGCCTTGGCCACCTGCTGATCTTCCTGCAGCGCCTCTTCGTCCCTAATAATTTTTATTAGATCAGAGTAGGTTAGTGACATTCCTCCTCCTGAGGTTTTCAGGTGCAGCCAGACCGGGTCTGAGCGCCGCGCTCCCCTCATGATCTGCTTCATGCGTGCTTCATCTGCATCTTTGGGCAGCATTCCCTTCTTCAGTACAATCTTGCATAACTGCCTGTTCAGCCTTCTAACATATTCTGACAGTTTCTCATTCGGCTGCTGGAGAGTGTGTTCAATTTGATAAATCATCTCTGACACCTTCTCCAGCTGACCAAACTCTTCCTGCAGCATGGCCAGGCAATCTTGAGCTGTACAGTTTTCATTTCCAAACCGGAAGCTCCTCACCGCTTCTGCCGCGGCACCTTTCAGACTTTCTAAGACTCGCTGTCTCTTCTGTGCCTCAGGCACCTCCCATGCTTCTACTGCCTGCAATGCCTGTTCCACCCAAGTGTCAAAATCTTCCTCCCCCGCAGGGACGGGGAGCTTCCCTGAGAAGGTGCTAAGCTTCTGGTAACCGGCCTCCACATGCACCGTACTGCTTTTCTGGCACTTAATTACAAGGTCTCCTAGAGCATTCAACAATTCAGGCCCTATAGCGGCCAGCGGTGATCCCGGGCTTAATAGTTCCTTAAGCTTTTCTGCTTTAGGGGATAGTGGTGGAGATAATTGTGGGGGTGATGGCTTTGGTGTCTGAAACCATTCTTCCTTCACTGGCAGCGTATGTATCAAGTGATAGATCTGATTATCTATGGCTTGTATACTCTGACTTTTAAAATGCTCTGGGATTTCCTTTTTCCATTCTACCAGTGCGTATGTAAACGAGATCACTGGATCTGGCCTAAAATCCATCACCCATGCTTTGTGGCTCGGAGACAGTAACAATACGAGCTGTTTTATCTCCTCTTCCTTCCATCTTTCCCCCGGGAGTACAATGACTACCGCCGTGGTTGGATCGGCGCCAATCGCTGCGCACCACTGTGACATTGCCAGCGGGTCCATGCTGGTACTTCTGACCGGCTTGATTGCAGCGTGCAACGTACAAGGATCCCGGACTCGAGCCCCCACGTGTAGCGCTACCCCCAGTTAAGAGAGCCGCTGATATTGATTTGGGCCCTGCAGTGCACCGCTGTCAACCCCCGGCAATCGGCTCTAACCTCCCGTGGCACAGCTGGTGATAGAGAGATAGGACCGCGTGATCGCAACTGTTGGTGACGCAGTCCTATAACAAACATACACAGAATATACTTTAAAACTCCTATTAAAGTAAGCGGAACTGACACCAAATGTACTTTACCCAGATATTTTACTGAGGCTAATGGGCAAGTAATAAACAACAGTATAACAAGTTGCAGATCCCTGCAATAAACAGTAATAAAGATAAACAGAGTAATCAGAATAATAAAGTATTGCTATGCAACTCTAGCGCTGCCCTTTTACAGCTACTTCCCCTCATGGGTAGACTAACACCCAGCAATGTCTACCTATGCAGTCAGGCCTGACTGATCTAAATGGAAGTTCAGTGAAACAATATTTGCTAGCAATCTCTCGGTGGTGCACTTGAAGAACAACTTTTTAATCCCAACGAATAGTAAAGATAAAGTATCTGTCTTTAAACAGCTCTCACCACCTGGACAAGTCCAAGTCCCTTTCCTCCATCGATTCGTCTAGGAACAGGAATCCACCGACATCCAAGTCTTCAATCCTTCTGGTGTACTGCAGCAAGGAGGATTAGATGTCTCTAAGGCTCTGCTAGGCTGGCAGAGGGCTCTTTGGAAAGGAGCACACGGCCCGGGCTTCAGGCCTTGTGCACACAGCAGTTCAGCACAGACATCCTCTTGCTAGGAGAGGGGGGTCCCAAAGAGGCCGACCAAAACTCCGCCTCCCCTTTATAAAGTCTGCCCCAGCAGTCTCTGTTCTGGAGCAATGCACCCTGGGTGCTGCAAGATGTACTGGGAGATGTAGTCTCTCTCTCCTCTGCTTTCACTTCCATAATGTCTCTTTACTTCCTCCCGACTCACCTCTCACCTGGAACTTCTTGTCTCTCTGCATTAAAGGGGAACACCCCGCTACACAAGGATTATCACAGTGAAAGAAACTGACACTCTCCCTACCTATAGTTTTCTGTCCCTAGAAAAAATGTTTTTTTAAAGATGGTTGATGATCAATGCTTTAGCACACTATAGCGCAAGGAGAATTTCCCTCACTGTCCTTCCCTGTCCCTAGAAACAAGGATTATCACAGTGAAAGAAACTGACACTCTTCCTACCTATAGTTTTCTGTCCCTAGAAAAAATGTTTTTTTAAAGATGGTTGATGATCAATGCTTTAGCACACTATAGCACAAGGAGAATTTCCCTCACTGTCCTTCCCTGTCCCTAGAAACAAGGATTATCACAGTGAAAGAAACTGACACTCTTCCTACCTATAGTTTTCTGTCCCTAGAAAAAATGTTTTTTTAAAGATGGTTGATGATCAATGCTTTAGCACACTATAGCACAAGGAGAATTTCCCTCACTGTCCTTCCCTGTCCCTAGAAACAAGGATTATCACAGTGAAAGAAACTGACACTCTCCCTACCTATAGTTTTCTGTCCCTAGAAAAAATGTTTTTTTTAAAGATGGTTGATGATCAATGCTTTAGCACAGTATAGCACAAGGAGAATTTCCCTCACTGTCCTTCCCTGTCCCTAGAAACAAGGATTAGCACAGTGAAAGAAACTGACACTCTCCCTACCTATAGTTTTCCGTCCCTAGAAAAAATGTTTTTTTAAAGATGGTTGATGATCAATGCTTTAGCACAAGGAGAATTTCCCTCACTGTCCTTCCCTGTCCCTAGAAACAAGGATTAGCACAGTGAAAGAAACTGACACTCTCCCTACCTATAGTTTTCTGTCCCTAGAAAAAATGATTTTTTAAAGATGGTTGATGATCAATGCTTTAGCACACTATAGCACAAGGAGAATTTCCCTCACTGTCCTTCCCTGTCCCTAGAAACAAGGATTCGCACAGTAAAACACACTGACACTCTCCCTACCTATCCTTCTCTTTCCCTAAACTAAAGGAATCCAGGTTAAGCAAGAAAAAAAAAATGTCACTGTCCCTGCCTATGCTTCTCTTTCCCTGCTCCGGAACACACTACACTAGGCCGCCGTGCTGGCGGCCTTTTATAGTGTGGGGCGTGTACTAAACACCCTCAGCAATAATTGGCCACAGGCATCCTGCCTGTGGCCAATCATTGCTCTCCTCGCTGCCGGCGCTGTGATTGGCCAAGCATGCGGGGACACAGTGCATGCTTGGCCAATCACAGCGCCTGGATGACACTGCTATGGCGTAGTGCATTGTGGGCCGTTCGCGTCACTCGAATTAGGCGCGAACGGCCCAAATCGTTCGATCTTCATCGAACAGCCGATTTTCGAGTCGAACGTATGTTCGACTCGAACACCGAGCTCATCCCTATTGAGGTGCAAGAACCGCAGGGCTCTCGTATTATGGAGCAGAGAAGTACTAGAGCCACTATTCCTTCTGGTGAACTGGCAAGCACCAGTGGCCTAGTACACCCTGGTCGTACATCCAGCACTGCAGTAAAACTTGGTGACGTGGCGAGTCCCATAAGTGCAGTTCAAGCTGGCGGGGTGGCAAGCACAAGTAGTGTCCCTCTGCCACCAAGAAGAAGACAAAGACAGGCCCGTCGTGCCCATACTGCCCTTCCTGCTGCATTCGCCAATCCTGATTGGGTCCCCACCACTTCTGCAGAACCCATACTTCCCCCATTCACTGGCCAACCCGTAATTCAGGTGGAAACAGCTGATTTTACGCCACTTGATTTTTATTAGCTGTTTTTCACGGAAGATCTCTATAGATCTATTGTGGACCAAACTAATTTGTATGCTGGTCAATTCATCGCCACTTGTCCCCAGTCCGCCCTTGCCAGAGAATGGAAACCAGTTACGGTTTCCAAATTTAAGATCTTTCTGGGCCTTTCCCTCAACATGGACATACATAAATTACCAAAGTTGCGGACGTATTGGTCCACACGCCCACATGACCATATGCCCCTGTTCTCTGCCTCCATGGCCAGGAAACGATACGAGGTGATCTTGCAGTTCATGCACTTCAACGACAATGAACTTTGTCGTCCTCGTGGAGACCCTGAATACGATCGGCTCTAAAAAATTTGGCCCCTCACAAACCACTTCAACAAACGTTTTGCAGCCTTGTTTACTCCCGATCAAGTTGTCTGCATTGATGAGTCCCTGATTAAATTTTCTGGCCGCTTGTCTTTCAAACAGTACCTTCCCAGCAAGCGTGCCAGATACGGGGTCAAGCTCTATAAGTTCTATGACAGGGCAACAGGCTATGTATGGAGCTTTACGGTTTATGAGGGAAAAGATACGTAAAAGAAAAGTCACGTAGAGCCGGAGAACTGCCCAGATTACATAGGGAGCGCTGGCAAGATAGTGTGGGACTTGGTGTCACCCTATTCGGAAAGGGGTACCACTTGTATGTGGACAATTAATACACGAGCGTGCCACTTTTTAGTCACTTGTTTGATCATCAGATTGGCGCTTGTGGCACCGTGCAACCTAATCGCCGGGGCTTTCCCCTGGGGCTTGTAGATTATCGTCTTAGGCTGGGGGAGAGAGCCTGCTTGAAGTGTAATAATTTGCTCGCTGTGAAGTGGAGGGATAATAAGAATGTTTTCGTTCTTACCTCCCTTCATGCAGACACGACAGTCCAAATTCATACGGCGACTGGTGTTGTGGAGAAACCCCTCTGTGTCCACGAATATAACCAAAATATTGGAGGGGTGGACCTCAACGACCAGTTGTTGGTGCCGTATCAAATTGCCCGTAAGGCCAGACGCTGGTACAAAAAAGTGTCTTTATACTTATTTCAATTGGCTTTGCTGAATGCTCATGTGCTATACAGGGCTTCAGGACAGACTGGATCCTTCCTGACATTCCAGGATGAGATCGTCACAGCCCTTCTGTATCCAGGCGGTGCTACACATCACCATTCCCAACCAAATGCAGTAAGCCGGCTGCATGAGAGGCATTTTCCATATGTCCTCGAGAGTACCTCTACCCAACGAGCCCCCCAAAGAAAATGTTGTGTCTGTAGCAAGCGCGGATACAGGCGTGACACCCATTATTATTGTCCCCGCTGTCCTGACAATCCTGGTCTTTGCATTGGTAAATTTTTTGAACACTACCACACACTAGTGAAGTTTTAGCGTAGGGTACAGCAATGCAAAGAATAGGACACACTTACACAGGGTCTCCCAAGATGCCATCGCATTTTGAGAGACCCAAATCTGGAACCGAAAAGTTGAACAGTTACAGTTACAAAAAAAAGGGTTAAAAACAAAAAAGTAATAAATAAAAAACACAAACAAAATATAAAATAAAAAAAACAAAAATAGTTGTCGTTTTATTGTTCTCTCCCTCTCTCTATTGTTCTGCTCTTTTTTACTGTATTCTATTCTGCAATGTTTTATTGTTGTTATATTTTATCATGCTTGCTTTTTCAGGTATGTTATTTTTTTTATACTTTACTGTTTTCAGGTATGCCATTCAGCTGCAGCGCGGATTTATTTATCTTGACAGCAACAGCGTTTGCTCCCACGATGCATAAAGCCGTGGCTCCAGTGCTGAAGGAGGTGATTTCACCACCACAGTTAAAAAAAAGAGCATATATGCCGAAGCATGGGGGCAGCAGGGGTGGAGGAGAGATTTTGCTCCTAATGCCGCGTACATATGGTCGAAATTCCGACGGAGGCTTGCCCGTGAAAAGTCTGACCGTGTGTGTGACTTTGGACACAGGGTGAGCCAGGAAACCATGGACATTAAGAAATATATCTTGGACTACCTAAAATGTAATATTTATCCACCATATTCCCAAGGATATCTGTAAAGGACTATTTACTGATTCTGAACTCAACAGGTTAATTGAGAGATACTGATGTGTTCAGCCTCAATCACCTGTCTGCCTAGTGTAATGCTAATCCCAGCTTCTAAAATACCTGTTCATTGTTTGTGGTGATGTGGATTGGGGAAATTAAGTCTGTCCTTGTGTGTATTGTAAAGTAACAGACAGTCTGGTGAATATAAAGGTCATGCATAGTTATTTAAACATAAGGGGATTAGAACCTGTTGTCTCCTAACAGGTGTCAAAATAATGTGTATTGGGTCTTGTTATATTGTGGGTGGAGCTGGACCATTGTTCATTTTAGGTTAATGCAGTATTGGATGTGTATAAAAGTTACAATCTTTTTCTTAATAAAGTCAGTCTATCCCTGAAAGATACAGAGTGCGTCTCGTTCTTTCAGAAGGATTAATTCCTATGGGAAGTGGTCGTCTGGCTGTGGAGGATCGGCAGTGAATTTGTGTCTAGGAGAGCGTTCCCCCTTTCGTATTTGGGGTGCCGTTACAGTGTGTACGCGGCATAACTTTTTATGCCGCGTACATGCGGTTGAAATTCTAACGGAGGCTTGCCCGTGGAAAAGTCCGATCTTGTGTACGCAGCATAACTTTTTATGCCGCGTACATACGGTCAAAATTCCGACGGAGGCTTGCCCGTGGAAAAGTCTGACCATGTGTACGAGGCATAACTCGGAGGATGCCCCCATGCTTCGGCATATATATATTTTAGGCACAGGTTGCGTTAAAAAATGTTTTATTTTTTACTATGTTTTTTTTTGGTATTTGCTTTGCAGGTATGGTATGGTAAGGTCTTACTGTTATACTGTAATGTTACTTTGTTTTAATGTTAACCATCATTTTCTTAGCAGGTAAGCCTTTCAGTTGCAGCGCAGATTTATTTATCTTGACAGCAACAGCGTTTGCTCCCACAATACATAAAGCCGTGACTCCAACGCTGTAGGAGGTGATTTCACCACCACAGTTAAAAATAAAGAGCATATATGCCCAAGCATGGGGGCAGCAGGGGCGGAGGAGCGATTTTGCTCCTAATGCCGCGTACATACGGTCGAAATTCCAACGGAGGCTTTCCCGTGGAAAAGTCCGACCGTGTGTACACGGCATAACTTTTTTGCGGGAGGATGCCCCCATGCTTCGGCATATATAAATGGTGCATGTATGCCCATCATTAGAAGTGGGTGGATGAAGGGAGGTATTCTAATGGTGGGCATACCCACCGAGCAATCTCTTTTTCTTGTTCAGCCAACAAGCTGCATGAAAAAAAAGATTACAATACATGTCCAACAAGGACCAGCAAAGTACTGGTATGTTGCTGGACTTTGAATGGTTATACCAGAATGATGCCTGTGGGTTTAGGTATCATCTTGGTATCATTCTTTTCAGCCAGCGGTCAGCTTTCATTTAAAAGCAATCCTAACGGCTAATTAGTCTCTAGACTGCTTTTACAAGCAGTGGGAGGGAATGTCCCCCCCGCCGGATATAAACAGCGCCATTGGGAAATTGGGAAAGCATTTTATCACACCGATCTTGGTGTTGTCAGATGCTTGGAGGGCAGAGGAAAGATCTAGGGTCTAATAGACCCCAATTTTTTCAAAAAAAGAGTACCTGTCACTACCTATTGCTATCATAGGGGATATTTACATTCCCTGAGATAACAATAAAAATGATTAAAAAAAAATAATGGAAGGAACAGTTTAAAAATAAAATAAAAAAGCAAAATAAATAATAAAAAAAAAAGAAAGCACCCCTGTTTCCCCCTGCTCTTGCGCAAAGGCGAACGCAAGTCTGGCGTCATATGTAAACAGCAATTGCACCATGCATGTGAGGTATCACCGCAAAGGTCAGATCGAGGGCAGTAATTTTAGCAGTAGACCTCCTCTGTAAATCTAATGTGGTAACCTCTAAAGGCTTTTAAAGGCTTTTAAAAATGTATGTAGTTTGTCGCCACTGCACATTTGTGCGCAATTTTAAAGCATGTCGTGTTTGGTATCCAAGTACTCGGCCTAAGATCATCTTTTTTATTTCATCAAACATTTGGGCAATATAGTGTTTTTTAGTGCATTAAAATAAAAAAAAGACTGTATTTTTTCCCCAAAAAATGCGTTTGAAAAATCGCTGCGCAAATACTGTGTGGAAATAAAAATGCAACACCCACCATTTTAATCTGTAGGGCCTTTGCTTTAACCACTTCTCTACTGTGCACGAAAACCCCCTTCCTGCCCAAGCCATTTTTCAGCTTTCAGCGCTGTCACACTTTGAATGACAATTGCGCGGTCGTGCAACGTGGCTCCCAAACAAAATTTGCGTCCTTTTTTTCCCACAAATAGGGCTTTCTTTTGGTGGTATTTGATCACCTCTGCGGTTTTTATTTTTTGCGCTATAAACAAAAGAAGAGCGTCCAGTTTGGAAAAAAAACACTATTTTTTACTTTTTGCTATAATAAATACCCATTTTTTTTTTTTAATAAAATTTTCCTCAGTTTAGGCCGATACGTATTCTTCTACATATTTTTGGTAAAAAAAAAAAATCGCAATAAGCGCGTATTGATTGGTTTGCGCAAAAGTTTTAGCGTCTACAAAATAGGGGATAGATTTATAGCATTTTTATGGCGGCGATCTGCGATTTTTTATTGTGACTGCGATATTGCGGCGGACACATCGGACACTTTTGACACATTTTTGGGACCATTCACATTTATACAGCGATCCCTGCTATAAAAATGCATTGATTACTGTATAAATGTGATTGGCAGGGAAGGGGTTAACCACTAGGGGGCAGGAAGGGGTTAAATATGTTCCCTCAAAGTGTTCTTACTGTGGGGGGAGGGGACTGACTGGGGGAGGTGACCGATGGTTGTCCCTATGTACAAGGGACACACCATCGGTCCCCTCTCCCTCACAGGACGTGGATCTCTGTGTTTACACACAGAGATCCACTTTCCTGCTCGTTTCCCGGGCAATCGCGGGTGCCCGGCGGCCTTGTGAACGCGGCGGCACGCGCGCGCGCCTCCTAGCTCGTTTTAAAGGGAGGACGTCATATGACGTCCTCCCAGAACGAGAGTATCCTCCGCCCACCGTCTATTGACAGTGGGCGGGGGACAAGTGGTTAAAAAAATATATAGTGTTTTGGGGTTCAACGTAATTGTCTTGCAAAAAAAAATGGTTTTCATGTAAACAAAAAGTGTCAGAAAGGGCTTTGTCTTCAAGTGGCTAGAAGAGTGGATGGTGTGTGACATAAGCTTCTAAATGTTGTGCATAAAATGCCAGGACAGTTCAAACCCCCCCCACCAAATGACCCCATTTTGGAAAGTAGACACCCCAAGCTATTTGCTGAGAGGCATGTCGAGTCCATGGAATATTTTATATTTTGACACAAGTTGCGGGAAAAAGACAATTTTATTTATTTTATTTTATTTTTGCACAAAGTTGTCACTAAATGATATATTGCTCAAACATGCCATGGGCATATGTGGAATTAAACCCCAAAATACATTCTGTTGCTTCTCCTGAGTACGGGGATACCACATGTGTGAGACTTTTTGGGAGCCTAGCTGCGTACGGGACCCCAAAACCCAAGCACCGCCTTCAGGATTTCTAAGGGTATAAATTTTTGATTTCACTCCTCACTGCCTATCACAGTTTCGGAGGCCATGGAATGCCAAGATGGCACAAACCCCCCCCCCCCCCAAATGACCCCATTTTGGAAAGTAGACACCCCAAGCTATTTGCTGAGAGGTATGGTGAGTATTTTGCAGATCTCACTTTTTGTCACAAAGTTTTGAAAATTGAAAAAAGAGCTGTAAAATACTCACCATGCCTCTCAGCAAATAGCTTGGGGTGTCTACTTTCCAAAATGGGGTCATTTGGGGGGGGGGTATTGTGGTATTTATGGCCAAATCAAAAATTTGCGCCCTTAGAAATCCTCAAGGCGGTGCTTGGTTTTCGGGGTCCCCGTACGCGGCTAGGCTCCCAAAAAGTCCCACACATGTGGTATCCCCGTACTCAGGAGAAGCAGCAAAATGTATTTTGGGGTGCAATTTTGTCATTATTCAATCACTTGGGACAAAAAAAAAATATTTAATGGGCTCAACATGCCTCTCAGAAATTAGCTTGGGGTGTCTACTTTCCAAAATGGGGTCATTTGGGGGGGTTTTGTGCCATCTTGGCATTTTATGGCCTTCAAAACTGTGATAGGTAGTGATAGGTAGTGAGGAGTGAAATTAAAAATTTATGCTCTTAGAAATCTTGAAGGCGGTGCTTGGTTTTCAGGGTCCCGTACGCGGCTAGGATCCCAAAAAGTCCCACACATGTGGTATCCACTTACTCAGGAGAAGCAGCAGAATGTATTTTCGGGTGTAGTTCCACATATAACCATGGCATGTGTGAGCAATATATCATTTAGTGACAACTTTGTGCAAAAAATAAAAGTTTGTCATTTTCCAGCAACTTTTGGCAAAATATAAAATATTCCATGGACCCAACATGCTTCTCAGCAAATAGCTTGGGGTGTCTACTTTCCAAAATTAGGTAATTTGGGGAGGTTTTGTGCTATTTTGGCATTTTATGGTCTTCGAAACTGTGATAGGTAGTGAGTAGTGAAATCAAAAATTTGCGCCCTTAGAAATCCTGAAGGCGGTGCTTGGTTTTTGGGGCCCCATACACGGCTAGGCTCCCAAAAACTCCCACACATGTGTTATCCCCGCTTTTTGACATTTTTTTACTAAAGACATGTGGCTGAATACATTTTGGCCTAAATGTATGACTAAAATTGAGTTTATTGGATTTTTCTTATAACAAAAAGTAGAAAATATCTATTTTTTTTCAAAATTTTCGGTCTTTTTCTGTTTATATCGCAAAAAATAAAAATTTCAGAGTCAATCAAATACCATCAAAAGAAAACTCTATTTGTGGGAAAAAAAAGGACGCAAATTTCGTTTGGGTACAACATTGCATGATCGTGCAATTACCAGTTAAAGCAGCACAGTGGCAAATTGTAAAAACACCTCTGGTCTTTCTTTCAAAGTTTTTATTATTTAAAAAAAAAAAACACAAAACAAAAGACCTGCGATACAAAAAAAATAAGGTACAATGAACCAGGTCATAACAAATAGAAAATATAAATTTACAATGCCTTCCATAAGCAGACTCGTGTACAAACATGAAAAACAGGTGAGATATGTTTGGGGTACCAAATCCCATGTAGAGCATAGAGCGTCTCACAATGCACCTGCCCGGCTACACCTAGTTCCAAGAGCCTCGGGAAGCCCCCCCGGCACCCCTAAAGGGATCTTACTGTGCCGGGACAGCCACCCGGGACCCCCAGAGTGTATCCAATATCTCTTCTGGGCAGATTACTTCGAGCTTGGGGTTTAAATGTATGCTTAATCCATGAGCCCCTGGGGTGGGGCTCCGAGTCTGAAAAGCCTGGAGGCAATTGAACATCAGTGACTAACAGAGCATAGTATAATACCACATCATACCTAAGCTTAGACAAATCAAAAAGAGAAAAAATAAAAATGGGGAAATGGAAGAAAAAGATAGGGGAGGAAGAGGGTGAGAAAGAACGAGGGTCCATTCAGCAAGAGGTGGGTTGGAGGGCAAGTGTTGAAGCTTACTGGTTAAGATTGCATCCCGGGGTAAGGGAGATCCCCACATGTTTGGCCCAAGATTCCCAGGTGGATTCAAAGTGTGCTGTAGAGTCTAGCATCATACTGGTCAATTTCTCTTGGGACATCATCCAAGAAATTTTCTGCCTGGCTGCTGAAAAGGAGACCCCGGGTTGTTTCCATGCCTTGGCTATTGTCATCTTAGCGCCTAAAAGAATGAAGTGGATTAGTTTGCGATTTCCTTTAGTAGTCTGTGGGACCCTATCATTTAGGAGGGCAACTGCTGGGATTCTGGGAATTTGGAGGCCCGTCACAGTGTGGATGAGGTTGAACATTCTCTTCCAGAATGGCCTGATTTTGGGACATTCCCACCAGATGTGGGCCATGGAGCCATTCATTTTGCATCCCCTAAAGCTCTGTGGGTTTGCAGAAGGATACATGTGGGACAATTTAGTAGGCATGAGATACCATCTGGTCATCACTTTGAGGTTAGATTCTATTAGGGAAATGTTCCTTATCCCCTTAAAGGCTCTGGAGAAGGATGTGTGCCATTTTTCAAGATCCCAATGAATTCGGAGATCGTTTTCCCATGCTAACATGTAAGGGGTTTTGCCTGCGTGCTGGGCTAGAGCTTGGTATATAACAGAGATTCCACCCCTTTGATCCATTGCTTGTCCCGACCATATCTCATATGGGGTGAATCTAGGCGGGAAGGGCTTTCCTTTCCATATTTTGTGGATAAAGTGTTGTATTTGGTGAAACCGGAATCGCTCCCTTTCAGGGATCTCCAGTTGTTGCTCGCAGAATTTAATAGTTATTGGGCCAGATGCAGTAAAGAAGTGACCGATCCGATACAACCCTTTGTCCAACCACCATTTAAAGGATTTGATGTCCTGGCCAGGAACGAAATCCGGGTTGTTGAAAATGTGGGCCAGGGGACGGGAGTCAGAGGTTAAGGCGGTATGGGTTTTCAAGGTATCCCAGAGCGCAAGGGATTGCGAAAGGATCGGTGAAAGTATGGGGGGTCGTTCCCTGGAAGGGATCCATAGTAAATAGTCAAGGGTGTAATTTGGGGCCACCTGTCTCTCTATTTGGATCCAGTCTGGCCTTTCGGCTCTGGAGTATACTGTAGAGAGTTGAGCCAATCTCGCTGCCTGATAATACCAAAGTAGTCTTGGGAGTCCCAACCCACCCCGCGTACGCTGTCGGTATAAAGTGTTTCCCGGTAACCTGTATCCAGCTCCCCCCCAGATAAACTTGATGATTTTTCTTTGCAGGGATCGTAAGTGATCTTTCCTTATAGTTATCGGAATGGCTCGAAATAAGTATAACAGTCTGGGGAGAAGGGTCATTTTTATGGAGTGGATCCTACCCAGCCAGGAAAGTTCTTTACTGGCCCAGGTCTTCAGCTCCGATTCTAGTTTATGGTAGGTTGGGGGGAAGTTAGCTGAATACAGTTGGTCTATTTTAGTGGTTAGATTAATTCCTAGATAGTTTATTGAAGAGGTGTTCCAACGAAATTTAAACAAGCTTTGCAGCATCTCCACTGTGGCTGGTTTCAGAGAAATGTTTAGGGCATGTGATTTATCATAGTTTACCCTGAGGCCCGATGCCTTAGCAAAGTCATTAAGGAGTTTACATAGATTGGGGAGGGAAGTGATAGGGGAAGTTATGAAAAGTAGCATATCATCTGCGAAGAGGCCGCACTTGTGTATTAGAGAACCACAAGAAATGCCTTGGATATTGGGATTGGTACGAATCGCAATTGCCAGTGTCTCGATGGCTATAGCGAATAATAACGGGGATAGGGGGCAGCCCTGTCTAGTGCCTTTTGCTATGTTGAAGGGTTTTGAGTGGTGCCCACCGATGCGGATCAGTGCTGTTGGTGTAGAATAGAGGGAGTGTATAATGCCCATAAAGCGTTCACCGAAACCCCAACGTTCCAATAAAGCGAATAGATAAGGCCATTCGACCGCGTCAAAGGCCTTGTGAAGGTCTAGAGATAGAATCATCCCGTCTTGTTTGGGGCCCCCATCCCAACCTGATTGGAGGAGGGAGACTAGATCAATGGCTCTCCTGATTTGGTCAGGCCCCTGCCTGCCCGGAATGAACCCTACTTGATCTTTATGGACATATCGATTTATAAAGGAGGATAAGCGGTTGGCTAGGATTTTTGTCAAAATCTTGAGATCATTATTAATGAGGGAGATCGGTCTATAATTTTCAATGTCTTCTGGATTCTTATTGGGTTTGGGAATAACCGTTACGTAGGCGGTATTGAGTTGAGGATCCAAGGGAGAGCCCTGTGCCTTTGTGTTAAAGAATTTTGCCATGTGAGGTGCCAATGTGTCTGCAAAAGCTTTATAATATGGTACTGAAAAGCCGTCCGGCCCAGGAGCTGAGCCCGTCTTGAGGTTTTTAATGACCTCCCTTATTTCTTCAACAGAGATGTTTGCCTCCATAACATCCTTGTGTTCCGTGGTTAGGGACGGTATCGGAAGGTCGCGGAGAAAGCCGGATATCAAAGGGTCCTTATTTGAGGTGGGCATGCTATAAAGGTTGATGTAGAAACCTCGAAAGTAGTGTTGAGCGGGTAGCTGGATATTCGGGTCCGGCGGGTTCGGCCGAACTTCGGAAAAAAGTTCGGATTCGGGACCGAACTTTAACCCGAACCCGGACCCCATTGAAGTCAATGGGGACCCGGGCTTCTGACGACTAAAAAGGCTCTAAAAAAGTAATGGAAAGGGCTAGAGGGCTGCAAATGGCAGCAAAATGTTGTTAAGAACATGGCAAGTGCTCTGCAAACAAATGTGAATAGGAAATAACTTAAAAGAACATAAAAAAAATAAAAAAATAAAAAAATATGCTGGAGGCCCCCTTTTCAGCAGAAGAGGTACAGGAAGTCATTAAGAACCTCAGAAACTCAACGGCACAATGCCACACATATGGTGGGAATGCCCCAGAATACGCCCTTTCTGGAATAAATTATTTAATTTAATGGATAAGCTAGTGGGAAAATAAAATACTTTGAAATAAAAATGTAGCGGGGTGCTAAATTTAAGGAAAGTGTTTGAGTGGTAAATAGGCTCAAATACCCTAATTCTGTAGGATTCATGGACCATTTTGTCCTCGGGGACAGTATTGGTGTGCAGTTCCCTGCGGCCTACAGGTGGCGCCTTTTGTGTCCCCTCTTGGCAGTAGTACAGCGGGGCGGGGAACCTGCTGTGCATGCCGGGAGAGCATATAAAAGGGGCAGACCTTTGGCCTGGGGGCTGATGTCCAGTGGGGTCCGCGCCCAGGTGCCTTCGGCCTGGGTGCATGTGTTCCTGTTCCATCTCGGGCACCTTTAGCCCGGGGTGAGGTACTATCCTGGAGTTCTTGCTGCCCTGGGTATGGAGGCCTAGGGGCGGGAGTAAAGCCTGGAGTCCAGAGCCGCCTCGTGTAGGGGACCCTGTTCCAGGGAAGGGAGGATCATTCTGATGGACCGATGCGGGAGTCACGGTGAAGGAATGGTCTGTTGACTCCCTGGAGAGATGTCTTCCCCTTGATATGGGCTAGGTTCGTAGAAGGAGAAGCTCAAGGTCACCTTGACTGTATCAGAGGCCTTATTCAACCGGCCCGTGGCAGGGGCCTTATACACCCTGGTCTGTGGCTGAGACCAAAGTTCTCCAGGCCCGTGGCAGGGGCCTTGTACACCCGGTCTGTGGCAGAGACCAACCTCAATGTCTGTGGCAAAGACCGTGCGCCAAAAACTGTTTGAGAAACCTAAGCAGTGAAGTGAATGTGCTACGTTTGTGCCTGGACCTCCTCCACACCTTAAGCTGTCCTGTTTCTTTGCTCTAACCTTTTCTATCTGAGTACAGTTTATTTTGCCATGAGAGAATAAGAGTTGGAGTTTCAGCTGGTGTGGACATTGACTTTACTGGCAATTAAAGGACTTGCCTCTACCTACAGTAGAGGTGAGAATCATCCTCTGGAGGAGTTTTGACTCCGGCTGTGGACACGGCCCGTCAAGTACACCGCTCAACCTCTTTATATAGGATGATACGGGCTGGTAGTGCGGTGTGCCTTTCTCCCTCCTGCGAAGAGCCAACAACATAAAGGCAGGTAAGGGGGAAAGGATCTGTGCGCTACAAAAAAATAAAATAAAAATTGTAATCTTGGCCTAGCAGGACGAGGTCCATATGGAGTAGGAGGTTGAGGTGGCGGTGGATGTGGCTGTGTAGGTGGAAGCGGCGGTGGAGGAGGACGAGGTAGCCAACACTGGTTCAAAAATACAACAATGGCTGGGTAAGGCCGGTGATGTGTCGAATTCTGTCCCCTGTCGAATAGTGTCCGCCCTGTACTGCGCTTGCTGAGTATGTAGGACAAGGGGATTTCAAAAATCTCCCAAGACTAACGGCGCCTGCGTGTTGAGTTCAGGTGAAGGCCACACCATCCGTGGTTCAAGCCGAGCCAAGCAAGGCCGCGATCGAAGCGAGCCCGTGAGGGGCCCTGTTACTATGTGCTACCGTATGTCCTCTTGGATGGTGGGGCTTGAACCTGCACTCACAGCGCAGGCGCCGTTCATCTTCGGAGATTTTGTGAATCTCCTTGTCCTCTGTACTGCGCAAGCGCTGCGCCTGCGCAGTACGGGCCGGGCACAATCCGATGGCCGGACAGTTTTTGTCACAACACCGGTATACATGTCTATTCTGCACAAGGTACGGACAAGTCCTGTGGGATCCATGCCTGGTTCATTTTAATGAACGTGAGCTTGTCCACATTGGCTCTGGACAGGCGGCTGCGCTTGTCTGTGATAACGCCCCCTGCCGTGCTAAATACACGTTCAGATAATACACTGGCTGCAGGGCAGGCCAGCACCTCCAAGGCATAAACGGCAAGCTCAGGCCATGTGCCCAATTTGGAGACCCAGAAGTTAAAGGGGGCAGACCCGTCATCCAGTACGTGTAGGCCTGTGGACACATACTGCTCAACCATGTTGGTGAAATGCTGCCTCCTGCTAAGACGTTCCATCTCAGCTGGTGGTGCTGGTTGTTGTGGCGTGCTGACAAAGCTTTTCCACATTTCGGCCATGCTAACCCTGCCTTCTGAGGTGCTGCCGGTGCCCCGGCTGCGTTGGCGACCTCTTCCTCCTCCTCTGCCTTCGCCTTGTGCTTCCACCGTACGTCCGCTGTCAGGTGGGAATGCCACCAGCAGCGCGTCTACCAGCGTGCGCTTGTACTCGCGCATCTTACGATCCCGCTCCAGTGAGGGAATTAAGGACGGTACGTTGTCCTTGTAACGGGGATCCAGCAGGGTGGCCACCCAGTAATCAGCACCAGTTAAAATGTGGGCAACTAGGCTGTCGTTGCGGAAACACTGCAGCATGTAATCGCTCATGTGTGCCAGGCTGCCCAGAGGCAAAGAAAAGCTGTCCTCTGTGGGAGGTGTATCGTCTGTGTCCTCTGTATCCCCCCAGCCACGCACCAGTAATGGCCACGAGCTGGTCTGAGTGCCACCCTGCTGTGAACATGGCTCCTCCTCCTCCTCCTCCTCCTCCTCCTCCTCCTCCATCTCCTCCTCCACCTCGTCATCCTCCAGAACTGTGCCCTTTCTGCCGGACAATTGTGTACCTGGCGTTTGTTGGTGCAGGAACCCACCCTCGTAGCCACTTGTGAAAGACTGCCCTGAAAGCCTTTGAAATGATCCCGCTTCCTCCTCCTCCTCCTCATCCTCCTGTGCCACATCCTCTTCCATCATCGCACGAAGCGTTTTTTCAAGGAGGCATAGAACTGGGATAGTAACGCTGAGAACGGCGTCATTGGCACTGACCATGTTGGTGGAGTACTCGAAACAGTGCAACAAGGCACACAGGTCTCGCATGGAGGCCCAGTTATTGGTGGTGAAGTGGTGCTGTTCCGCAGAGCGACTCACGCGTGATTGCTGCAGCTGAAACTCCACTATTGCCTGCTGCTGCTCGCACAGTCTGGCCAGCATGTGCAAGGTGGAGTTCCACCTTGTGGGCACGTCACATATGAGGCGGTGAGCTGGAAGGCCGAAGTTACGCTGCAGCGCTGACAGGCGAGCAGCAGCAGGGTGAGAACGCCGAAAGTGCGCACACACAGCCCGCACTTTCTGCAGCAGCTCTGGCATATTGGGGTAATTTTTAAGGAACCTCTGGACCACCAAGTTCAGCACATGCGCCAGGCAAGGGATGTGCGTCAAACCGGCTAGACCCAGAGCTGCTACGAGATTTCGCCCATTATCGCACACCACCAGGCCGGGCTTGAGGCTCACTGACAGCAACCACTCATCGGTCTGTTGTTCCATGTCCCTCCACAACTCCTGCGCGGTGTGGGGATTTTCCCCCAAACAGGAAAGTTTTAAAACTGCCTGCTGTTGTTTACCCCTGGCTGTGCTGAAGTTGGTGGTGAAGGTGTTACGCTGAATGGATGAGGAGGCGGTAGAGGATGAGGAAGCGGAGAAGGAGGAGTTAGCAACAGGAGGCAAACTGAAGCGCCCTGCAATCCTCGGTGGTGGAAGGACATGCGCCAAACCGCTATCTGCCTCAGGCCCAGCAGCCACTGCATTTACCCAGTGTGCTGTTAGGGAGATATAACGTCCCTGACCGTGCTTACTGGTCCACGCATCCGTAGTTAGGTGGACCTTGCCACAGATGGCGTTGCGCAGTGCACACCTGATTTTGTCCCCCACCTGGTTGTGCAGGGAAGGGATGGCTCGCCTGGAAAAGTAGTGGCGGCTGGGCACGACGTACTGCGGGACAGCCAATGCCATCAGGCTTTTAAAACTCTGCGTCTCCACCAGACGGAATGACAGCATTTCAAAGGCCAGGAATTTTGAAATGCTGGCATTCAGGGCCAGGGATCGCGGGTGGCTAGGGGGGTACTTCCTCTTCCGCTCCAATGTTTGGGAGATAGAGAGCTGAACGCTTCCATGGGACATTGTGGAGATGGTCGGTGACCCAGGTGGTAGTGTTGCTGGCAGATCCTCTGTTTGCGTGGTGACAGGTGCCACTGTCACTACAGAGGTGGATGAAGAGGCCGAGACTGCAGCAGAAGAGGAAGCAGGAGGAGCCAGAGACCTTTCTTGGTTTCTGAGGTGTCTACTCCACTGCAGCTCGTGCTTTGCACTTAGATGCCTGGTCATGCAGCTTGTGCTCAGGTTGAGAACGTTTATGCCTCGCTTCAGGCTCTGATTGCACAGCGTGCAAACCACTCGTGTCTTGTCATCAACACACTGTGTGAAGAACTGCCACGCTAGGGAAGTCCTTGGACCTGGCTTTGGTGTGCTCGGTCCCTTGCTGCGTGGGGCAGTAGCAGATGTACTGTCTAGGGGACGAATGCTCCGTTTTTGCACCCTGCTCCCTCTTCTGCTGTGCTGGTGGCTCTGTGCGACCACCGCCTCTTCCTCCGAACTACACTGGTCACCTGCATAACGTTGATTCCATGTGGGGTCGAGGACCTCATCGTCCTCCACATCATCTTCCACCCAGTCTTCACCCCTGCCCTCCATGTCTGTCTGCACAATTGCGAAAGCAGCAGCAGTTGGCACCTGTGTTTCGTCATCATCCGAGACGTGCTGCGATGGTCCTCCCATGTACCCATCATGAAACATAAATGGTTGGGCATCGGTGCACTCAATCTCTTCCACTTCTGGGGCAGGGCTAGGTGGATGGCCCTGGGAAACCCTGCTAACAGAGTCATCGAAAAGCAGAAGAGACTGCTGCATGATTTGGGGCTCAGACTGCTTGGCTGATTTGCAAGGGGGTGAGGTGAAAGACTGATGGACATGGGCTTCAGGTGCCAACTCTGATCTTTCAGCAGAAGAGTGGGTGGGAGACAATGTGAAGGAACCCGAGGCACTGTCAGCAACCCAATCTACTATCGCCTGTACTTGTCCTGGCCTAAACATTGGTACAGCCTCATTAGGCATGACAAAATACCGCCGCAGGCTCGGTCGCCTACTCGCACCTGAGGAAGGTGTTTCACTTGTGCGTGTAGCTGGCACAGATCCACCACGTCCTCTCCCTGCAACAGGAGCTCCACCAGCAGCACCACGACCGGGGCCACCACGTCCCTTTGACCTTCCCCTCATATTTTCCAAATTTAGGATCTTGCCCTAAATGGCGTTTTTTGGAAGACCACAACACACCCACAGTACGTAATGGCTGAAACGCACAGCTACAGAACTGCAGAAAATGCTATTCAAAAAAAAAAGGTTGTTTTTTTTAGTATAGCACAGTACAAGGAAAATATATATAAATTGTTTATTTTACACACCTCCACATGTGTATTTCACACTGCAAAATATTTTCTGTGGCCCTAAATGGCGTTTTTTGCCAGACCACAACACACCCACAGCACGTAACCGCTGAATCGCACAGCTACAGAAAATGCTATTCAAAAAAAAAGGTTTTTTTTTTTAGTATAGCACAGTACAAGGTGTGAGGGGGTTAACTCGGTAGCGGGTGTGTGTGACCCCCTGGTTGGGCTCCCCACACAAAAACAGGGCCAGCAGACGGAGGTTGTGGTTTTCAAAATCAAAAGGTGCGGTTTATTTCTCTATGTACAGTGACAAAACACAGCAAAGCCAAAAAGAAACAAACAAAATAAATCCTGGTCAGTTTGACCTCTGACTAAACATGCAGGTTTCCTAAACTAACAACTGGGATCAGCCTGGTGCTGTCCTAGTCCCTAAGTCCCTGGTTTAGTAAAAGTCCACACAAATAGCCACACAGGCTTTGCTTCACCGCACAGGGGTTCACTCTCCCTAGACAGTCCACACAGGTCTGGTTCCAGGCATGAGCAAACACCTAATGAATCTGGGAGTTTTTATAGAGGCCTTAAACGAACTGACAGGCTTCAGCTGGTCTCATCAACTCCCTGCCTCACGACGCCCAGCACTCTCCCTAGAGGTATGAGTCATTCATGAGCCCACTAGCCTCAGCTGGGCTTCATCAACTCCCTAGTTGTATAAGTCGGCATAAAGCCTGAATCTGGGAGAAATATATCTACCCCCCTGGATGCAACCAGGTGACTTTACCTTCCTGCTGTCACATACCCCCCCCTCTTGTTTTAACCTTGGGGTTGGAACACCAGCAATCAGGCATTCATGTACTCGAGACAAAGCATCCACATTCCCCATTTGAACGCCAGGGCGATGCTTTACTGTGAAGTTGAATTCCTGTAGGGCCAGGAACCACCTATTCACTCTTCTATTTGTCTCCTTGTTTTGAGCCATCCACTTTAACGGAGCGTGATCCGTAACCATGTCAAAGTGCCTACCTAGCAGATAGTACCGAAGGGAATCTAGAGCCCACTTCACCGCTAAACACTCCTTTTCAACCGTGGCGTAATTTACCTCATGGGACTTCAACTTCCTGCTGAGGTAAATGACTGGGTGCTCTTCCCCGTTCCAGACCTGGGACAATACTGCTCCTAACCCCACATCTGACGCATCACTTTGTACGACAAAGTCTTTAGAGAAGTCGGGTGAGTACAACACTGGCTGGCTACATAAGGCTTGTTTCAAGAATTGGAATGCTGCCTCAGCCTCGGGGGTCCATTTAATCATGACCGACCCTTTCCCTTTCGTCAGGTTGGTTAGGGGCACAGCCTTAGAAGCAAAGTGGGGAATGAAGCGCCGATAATAACCCGCGATTCCCAGAAAGGCTCGTACCTGCTTCTTGCTGTTGGGACGTGGCCAACTCTGGATGGCCTCGACTTTGTTGAGTTGGGGTTTTATTACTCCCCTGCCAATGGTGTACCCAAGATATTTGGCCTCCTCCTGCCCAATGGTACACTTCTTGGGGTTAGCCGTAAACCCCGCTTCCCGAACAGAGTCCAGGACTGCTTGCACTTTTGGCAGATGTGAGGCCCAATCTGTGCTATGGACAATTACGTCATCCAGGTAAGCCGCAGCATACTTCCGATGGGGCCTCAGCATCTGGTCCATTTTCCGCTGGAATGTGGCCGGCGCATTCTGTAACCCGAACGGCATTCTCTTATATTGGAACGCCCCGTCTGGGGTTACAAATGCGGTTTTCTCTTTGGCCGACTTGGCCAGGGGAATTTGCCAATACCCTTTTGTGAGGTCAAGAGTCGTCATGTATCGGGCTGTTCCCAGCCGGTCGATCAACTCATCTATACGTGGCATGGGGTAGGTGTCAAATTTTGTAACTTTGTTCAACTGACGAAAATCGTTACAAAATCGCCAGCTCCCATCCGGTTTAGGCACCAACACAATGGGACTAGACCAATCACTTTGGGACTCCTCTATCACCCCTAAGTTCAGCATTTTCTGTACTTCCTCCCGTATTGCCTCCCGTCGGGCCTCTGGGATCCGATAGGGTTTTAACTTCACCCTTTCACCGGGCGGGGTAATAATATCATGCTCTACCCCAGATGTTTGTCCCGGCAGCTCAGAGAACACCTCCTTGTTGCGAAGCACAAACTCCTTAACCTCCTGTTGTTGGGGTTGTGACAAGGTGGCTGCTATTCCAACCTCCGGAATCACGCAACCAGTTTGAGCTGGTGACCAAGTTTCTGCGACTAGGGACTCTCTATCCCTCCAGGCTTTCAACAGATTAACGTGATATATCTGTTCGGGCTTTCGCCTTCCTGGTTGTCTGACCTTGTAATTCACTTCGCTCACTTTTTCCATTATCTCGTAGGGGCCTTGCCATTTGGCAAGGAATTTACTTTCAACCGTAGGGACAAGTACCAATATCCTATCCCCCGGGGAAAAGGTACGGGTCTTTGCTCCACGGTTGTACACTCTCTGCTGTGCCAACTGCGCTTGGGCCAAATGTTCCTTCACGATGGGCATTACCTGTGCAATTCGATCTTGCATCAGGGCGACATGCTCAATCACACTCCTGTGGGGAGAACTCTCACTTTCCCAAGTTTCCTTGGCAATATCCAACAGCCCTCTTGGGTGTCTCCCATACAGTAACTCAAAGGGGGAGAATCCCGTAGAGGATTGGGGCACCTCCCTAATAGCAAACATCAAATAAGGAAGTAGACAGTCCCAATCCTTTCCATCTCTATCCACCACTTTCTTCAACATTTGTTTTAGGGTTTTGTTGAATCTTTCAACCAGCCCATCGGTTTGGGGGTGATACACAGATGTACGCAATTGCGTCACTTTGAACAATTTACACAGCTCTTTCATAACCCGGGACATAAAGGGTGTACCTTGGTCCGTAAGCAGTTCTTTACAAATACCCACCCGGCTAAAAACAAGAGATAGCTCTTTGGCTATGGTTTTGGCCGAGGTATTTCTGAGAGGGATCGCTTCTGGATAACGGGTGGCATAGTCCATTATAACCAATATGTACTGGTGCCCCCTAGCGGACTTGATTATAGGACCTACCAAATCCATTGCGATTCTCTCAAACGGGACCTCAATGATGGGTAGAGGGACCAGCGGGCTACGGAAATGTGGCATCGGGGCCGACCTCTGACACACAGGGCAGGAGGAACAATAATTTTCTATGTCCTTCATCACCCCAGGCCAATAGAATCTCTGTAATACCCTCTCTCGGGTTTTCTCTGTCCCCAGATGACCTCCAAGAATGTGCCCATGGGCCAACTCCAATACCAACTTCCTGTAAGGTTTGGGCACCACCAGCTGCTCAACGGTTTCTTCTGCCCTTTTTGCCACCCGATACAGTAGGTCCTTCTCTACGCTGAAGTATGGGTAAGTGCAGGTATTATCTGGGTTCACTAACTCGCCATCTATTTCCACTACGTTTTCCCGTGCCTTTATTAGGGCGGGGTCTTTTAACTGTTCTGTGGCAAAATTTTCCCTGTGAACCTCCAGATCAGAAAACTCCACAGATGGTAGGTTTTCGTCTGAGGAGGTGGGCTCCTCTCCAGTTTCTTGAGTCTCCCCTGCCAATACTGACAAGGGAAATTCTGGAGAGTCCTCACCACTCTCATAGGAGTTCTGGCTATCACATTCCTGGTACATAGGGGCACCAGTGGGGGGCTCAGGATCATCCCACAGTTCCCAGAACTTCGGAAAATCCCTTCCCACAATGGCATCATGCGGTAATTGAGATACTAACCCCACTGGATGAGAGAGGGTACCTTTGGGGGTCTCGAAACACACTGTAGTCACTGGATACTCTCGGGTGTCCCCATGCACACAAATAACAGCTACCTTGCTATTCCCAGAGACCTCTGTTTTAACTAATTCAGCCTTTATCAGGGTCACAAGGCTACCTGAATCCAGTAATACCACAACATTTCTACCATTAATACACATTTTGCATAAATGTTTCTCAGTTCCCCGAATGGCAGTGCATGCGACTGTCGCACACAGCGACTGACGTCTGTCCATCAGAAAGTCACATTGCATGGGTTCCTCCACAACCGGGCAATTTGCTGCAATATGTCCCGCTTGCCGGCAGCGGTAGCAAACGATCCTTCTTGCGGCCTCTTGAGCCGCTGATTTCCCAGGCTGTTCTCGCCAAACTTGGGGTAGAGCTCCCACCCTCTCACTCTCTCCACCCTCACCCCTTGGAATCCTCTTATCCGCCCCTGGGGATGGTCTGGTCTTAGGGTGGAAAGTCCGAGAGTCTCTGGAAGAGGCCGTCAGGTTCTCTGTAGCCAAGTATCTCTCTACACGATCCACAAGTTTACCGGCCGTTTCTGGGTCTCCATGGCTTACCCACTTTTGAATGGCGGTAGGAAGAGCTCTCAAGAAACGATCCATCACAACACGTTCCACAATCTCCGGTGCGGACAAAGTCTCTGGCTGTAGCCACTTCCTGCTCAGGTGAATGAGATCATACATTTGAGACCTGGGGGGTTTTCCAAGCTGGAAAGTCCAGTTATGCACACGCTGAGCCCGGACAGCCAGGGTGACACCCAGCCTTGCCAATATTTCAGCTTTTAGCATCACATAGTCTTTTGCTTGGTCAGGCTCTAGGTCATAGTAAGCCTTCTGCGATTCACCAGTTAACAGAGGAGCCACCAGTCCAGCCCACTGCTCCTCAGGCCACTTTTCTCTTTCAGCAGTCCTTTCAAATGTGGTCAAAAATACCTCTGGATCATCCTCTCCAGTCATTTTTGTCAATAAACGACTCACCCCAAAGGACGCGGTATTAGTGGGACGGCTTTCCTCACTGGTCTGCGGACGTTGCTGCATTACTGCTTCCATTTGTTGTAGTCTCTGCTCTTGCTTCTGTAACAGGTCTATGAAGCGGGCCTCAGATTGCTGCTGGGCTTGTTGATGAGCTTGCTGCTGGGCTGCAAGGCTCCTTTGCAAACCTGCATTTGTCTGCTGTTGATTGGCATTTGCTAGAGCCAGCTGTTTCAGTATCTCCTCCATGCTGGCTTAAAAAAAACTGCCACTGGTTCTCCACCAACTGTGAGGGGGTTAACTCGGTAGCGGGTGTGTGTGACCCCCTGGTTGGGCTCCCCACACAAAAACAGGGCCAGCAGACGGAGGTTGTGGTTTTCAAAATCAAAAGGTGCGGTTTATTTCTCTATGTACAGTGACAAAACACAGCAAAGCCAAAAAGAAACAAACAAAATAAATCCTGGTCAGTTTGACCTCTGACTAAACATGCAGGTTTCCTAAACTAACAACTGGGATCAGCCTGGTGCTGTCCTAGTCCCTAAGTCCCTGGTTTAGTAAAAGTCCACACAAATAGCCACACAGGCTTTGCTTCACCGCACAGGGGTTCACTCTCCCTAGACAGTCCACACAGGTCTGGTTCCAGGCATGAGCAAACACCTAATGAATCTGGGAGTTTTTATAGAGGCCTTAAACGAACTGACAGGCTTCAGCTGGTCTCATCAACTCCCTGCCTCACGACGCCCAGCACTCTCCCTAGAGGTATGAGTCATTCATGAGCCCACTAGCCTCAGCTGGGCTTCATCAACTCCCTAGTTGTATAAGTCGGCATAAAGCCTGAATCTGGGAGAAATATATCTACCCCCCTGGATGCAACCAGGTGACTTTACCTTCCTGCTGTCACAAAGGAAAATATATAGAAATTGTTTATTTTACACACCTCCACATGTGTATTTCACACTGCAAAATATTTTCTGTGGCCCTAAATGGCGTTTTTTGAAAGAGCACAACACAACCACAGTATTTAACCACTGAATCGCACAGCTATAGAAGTGCAGAGAATGCTATTCAAAAAAAATGTTGTTTTTTTTAGTATAGCACTGTACAATATATAGAAATTGTTTATTTTACACACCTCCACATGTGTATTTCACACTGCAAAATATTTTCTGTGGCCCTAAATGGCGTTTTTTGAAAGAGCACAACACAACCACAGTATTTAACCACTGAATCGCACAGCTATAGAAGTGCAGAGAATGCTATTCAAAAAAAATGTTGTTTTTTTTAGTATAGCACTGTACAATATATAGAAATTGTTTATTTTACACACCTCCACATGTGTATTTCACACTGCAAAATATTTTCTGTGGCCCTAAATGGCGTTTTTTGAAAGAGCACAACACAACCACAGTATTTAACCACTGAATCGCACAGCTATAGAAGTGCAGAGAATGCTATTCAAAAAAAATTTTGTTTTTTTTAGTATAGCACTGTACAATATATAGAAATTGTTTATTTTACACACCTCCACATGTGTATTTCACACTGCAAAATATTTTCTGTGGCCCTAAATGGCGTTTTTTGAAAGAGCACAACACAACCACAGTATTTAACCACTGAATCGCACAGCTATAGAAGTGCAGAGAATGCTATTCAAAAAAAATGTTTTTTTTTTTTAGTATAGCACTGTACAATATATAGAAATTGTTTATTTTACACACCTCCACATGTGTATTTCACACTGCAAAATATTTTCTGTGGCCCTAAATGGCGTTTTTTGAAAGAGCACAACACAACCACAGTATTTAACCACTGAATCGCACAGCTATAGAAGTGCAGAGAATGCTATTCAAAAAAAATGTTGTTTCTTGTTCATACATCACGGGACACAGAGCTGCATAGTCATTACTATGTGGGTTATATAGAATTACCTTCAGGTGCTGGCACTGGCAACTTCCAAAACAGGAAGTACCCTCCCCTATATAAGCCCCTCCCATCCGGGAGTACCCCAGTTTTTTGCCAGTGTCTAAGGTGTTGGCCAAGACTACTCAGTTGCCAAGCTAGAAGTGGTAATTGTCGATACAATCAAGTATCTAGAGTCTCACGGTTGGATCATCAACCTGGACAAGTCAGCCCTACAGCCAGTGAAAAACCTGGTATATCTAGGGCTACGGCTGGATTCAGACCAGAGGAAGATTTTCTTACCTCTAGACAAGGTATCCTCTTTGAGGGCCTTGGTCCGTCTGCTTTGTGCAAAAAGACAGCCGTCCATACGCCTGTGCATGAGGCTGCTAGGAAAGATGGTAGCATCATTCGAAGCTGTGCCATACGCCCAATTCCACTCAAGGAATTTACAAAGGGCCATATTGTCAGCCTGGAACGGAAAAGTTCAGGCTCTAGACTTCCCGATGGTTTTGTCCCCTTCCGTTCGGAAGAGTCTCTGCTGGTGGTTGATCCCCCAGAATCTCCAGAAGGGAAAACCCTTCAGCCCGATATCTTGGAAGGTGGTCACTACAGATGCCAGCCTTATAGGCTGGGGGGCAGTACTGGAGCAATGGTCTCTCCAGGGCAGATGGTCAAATGTAGTAAAAACCCTGCCCATCAATCTCTTAGAGATACGAGCAGCCCGGTACGCCCTAGTAGCCTGGACATCCAGACTCCAAGGGTCCCCTGTCAGAATTCAATCAGACAATGCCACAGCAGTGGCATATATCAATCATCAGGGAGGCACCAGGAGTCGTGCAGCCCAGAGGGAAGTAAGTCACATCCTGGAATGGGCAGAAAAGCATGTCCCATGTATATCAGCTGTCTTCATTCCAGGGGTGGAGAATTGGAAGGCGGACTTTCTGAGTCGCCAACAGTTATGCCCAGGGGAATGGTCCCTTCATCCCGAGGTCTTCCGAGCAATATGTCAGCGGTGGGGAACACCGGATGTAGATCTGCTAGCATCCAGATTCAACGCAAAGGTGGACAGATTTGTCTCCCGGACAAGGGATCCCCTCGCTTGCGGCTCGGATGCTCTGGTGTTCCCTTGGGATCAGTTCAGACTGATATATGCATTCCCTCCGCTACAATTGTTGCCTCGACTCCTTCGCAGAGTCAGGTTGGAGAAGAAGCCGGTGATCCTGGTGGCTCCAGCGTGGCCCCGAAGGGCCTGGTACGCGGAGATCATCAAAATGTCTGTGGGGGGTCCTTGGACCCTTCCACGTCGTTCGGACCTGCTTTCGCAAGGACCGATATACCACCCTTCCTTACTAACTCTAAGTTTAACGGCCTGGCTATTGAATCCCACATCCTAAAGAAGAGAGGTCTCTCTAACTCTGTGGTATCAACTATAATCAATGCCAGGAAGCCTGTATCCAGGCAGATCTACTATAGAGTTTGGAAGGCGTACATCACTTGGTGCGAGGCCAGAAAATGGCATCCACGTAAGTACGTTATAGGCAGAATTCTGGACTTCCTGCAGTGGGCTGTAGACAGGAAGTTTGCCTTAAGTACTATCAAGGGCCAGGTTTCGGCCTTGTCAATACTATTTCAAAGGCCCCTGGCTATGCATTCACTTGTCAAATCCTTTATGCAAGGTGTGACTCGTATTATTCCACCGATTAAGGCTCCCATATTCCCATGGGATCTAAATTTGGTTCTGTCGGTTCTGCAGAAGCAGCCATTTGAACCTTTGCGGCACATTTCCTTGGTTCTACTCACCAGGAAATTGATATTTTTAGTAGCCATATGCTCGGCTAGAAGAGTGTCGGAATTAGCCGCCATGTCCTGTAAAGAGCCATATCTGGTTATCCATAAGGACAGAGTAGTATTACGTCCTCACCCAGCCTTTCTTCCTAAGGTGGTATCGGGGTTTCACTTGAACCAGGATGTGGTTCTTCCTTCTTTTTTCCCCAAACCAAGCTCGGTAGAGGAAAAGTTATTGCATTCTTTGGATGTAGTAAGAGCAGTTAAAGCTTATCTAAAAGCCACTGCTCAGATTCGTAGAACGGATTCTTTATTTGTTCTGCCGGAAGGCCCCAGAAAGGGTCAGGCAGCATCAAAATCTACTTTAGCCAAGTGGATTCGACAGGTCATAATACAAGCCTATGGCTTGAGAAGTAGACCGCCTCCGTTCAAAGTTAGGGCGCACTCCACGAGAGCAGTTGGAACTTCATGGGCAGTGCATCACCAGGCCTCCCTGGTGCAAATTTGTAAGGCCGCAACATGGTCTTCAGTACACACGTTTACTAGGTTCTACCAGGTGGACGTTAGAAGTCAGGAGGATGTCGCCTTTGGGCGCAGTGTGTTGCAGGCCGCAAAAGATCCTCATGCCTGATGGCGCCCAGCTTATGTATGGTGTATCCCCCCCCTCATGTGGCATTGCTTTGGGACGTCCCACATAGTAATGACTATGCTGCTCTGTGTCCCGTGATGTATGAACAAGAAAGTAGGATTTTTAAAACAGCTTACCTGTAAAATCCTTTTCTTGGAGTACATCACGGGACACAGAGCTCCCACCCCTCTTTTGGGGACACGTATTGCTTTGCTACAAAACTGAGGTACTCCCGGATGGGAGGGGCTTATATAGGGGAGGGTACTTCCTGTTTTGGAAGTTGCCAGTGCCAGCACCTGAAGGTAATTCTATATAACCCACATAGTAATGACTATGCTGCTCTGTGTCCCGTGATGTACTCCAAGAAAAGGATTTTACAGGTAAGCTGTTTTAAAAATCCTACTTTTTTTTAGTATAGCACTGTACAATATATAGAAATTGTTTATTTTACACACCTCCACATGTGTATTTCACACTGCAAAATATTTTCTGTGGCCCTAAATGGCGTTTTTTGAAAGAGCACAACACAACCACAGTATTTAACCACTGAATCGCACAGCTATAGAAGTGCAGAGAATGCTATTCAAAAAAAGTTGTTTTTTTTTAGTATAGCACTGTACAATATATAGAAATTGTTTATTTTACACACCTCCACATGTGTATTTCACACTGCAAAATATTTTCTGTGGCCCTAAATGGCGTTTTTTGAAAGAGCACAACACAACCACAGTATTTAACCACTGAATCGCACAGCTATAGAAGTGCAGAGAATGCTATTCAAAAAAAATGTTGTTTTTTTTTAGTATAGCACTGTACAATATATAGAAATTGTTTATTTTACACACCTCCACATGTGTATTTCACACTGCAAAATATTTTCTGTGGCCCTAAATGGCGTTTTTTGAAAGAGCACAACACAACCACAGTATATAACCGCTGAATCGCACAGCTGCAGAGAATGCTATTCAAAAAAAAGTTTTTTTTTTTTTTTTTTAGTATAGTATAGTACAAGAAAAATATATAGAAATTGGTTATTTCACACAACTAGAGATATACACTGCAAAATATTTTTTTTGCCCAAAAATAGGTCTTTTTTGCGCACAACAAAGTGCCGTTTTTTTTTTTGCAACAGCACAATAAAGTGCCTTTTTTTTTTTTTGGGGCCCAAAAATGGGTCTTTTTAGCAAAAGCACAATAAAGTGCCTTTTTTTTTTTTTTTTTTTTTTCTGACCAAAATAGGTCTTTTAGCAAGAGCACAATACAGCCACAGTATGGAATAGGTGTATCACTCAACGTAATGCAGTGCTGGTGCACTGAGCTTGCAACACAAACAGATAAACCTATGCAGATCGCTGAGCTATTATATCTCTCAATCTGGACTCCTATCTAAATCTCTCTCCCTGAAAGCACAAACAGGATCCTGCCCCTACACTACACTACACTACACTACACTGTCTCCCTATCTTTTCTATCAGTAGATTGCAGAATCAGGACTAACTCCTATTCTCTCCCTCACAGCAACAGCAGCCAGGATCCTTTCCCTACACTGTCTAAAAGCAGAGTGACGATCTGTGCTGTGTGCCTCTTTCTTATATAGAAGCTGGTCACATGCTGGGTCACATGTTGCACTGACCAATTACAGCCATGCCATTAGTAGGCATGGCTATGATGGCTTCTAAGGGCACACCAGCTAATCAAATGGTGATTGGCTGGCCCCTGAAGCATTTCTAACTGCGCCATTAAATTCCCGAATCCGAACCCGAACCCGGACTTTAGCGCAAAATCCGGGTCCGGGTCCGGGGTCGGGAAAACGCCAAAATTCGGTACGGACCCGAACTTTACAGTTCGGGTCCGCTCAACACTACTCGAAAGGCTTCAAGTACTTTGGCGGGGTCAGCAGTGGGAGGAGTACCTTCTGCTCTAATCTTGGGAAAGCAGTTGGTACGCGGCTTTGGGGAAAGCTTGGAGGCCAGCATTGAGACAATTTTTTCTTTCTGGTGGTAGAATCTTGTTCCACTCCAGCGGATATGTTTTTCCGCTTTAACCGTTAGGGCTAAATTCAATTCCAACCTGACAGCGTCCAATTGATCTATTAGGGCTTTAGAGGGATACTTCTTGTGTTGGATTTTGATGGCAGCGAATGTCTTTTCAAGTTTTTTGATGTCATTCAGTCTTTCTTTCTTTAGTTGAGTGGCTATACCAATAATTTTCCCCCTGATGGTGGCCTTGTGGGCAGCCCAAAGGGTCTCTGGTGAGATGTCTTCAACATTATTGAGGAGGAAGTATTCCTGCAGGGATTTCTCTATTTTGGCGGTTAAAACGGGGTCATTCAGGATGGATTCGTTTAGACGCCAGTGCGCTCCCGTCGGTGTAGTGAGGGAGTTTTGTATGGTAAGAAGGACTAATGAATGGTCCGACCAGACAACGTTGATTATGGTCGCCTTCCGTGTCGATGGTATAAGGGCAAGGGGTATCAGGATATGATCTATTCTGGCGTACGACTGATGGGGGGCTGAGAAGTGAGTAAAGTTCCTTTTTGAGGGATAAAGTTCCCTCCATATGTCGACCAGACCGTGAGAGTGCAGGGATTTCGCTATTGTCAGGCTGGCTTTGGTGGAGCGTGTCAGTTGGGCCTTCGGAGGTTTCGATTTGTCGAGTCTCTGATCGAAAGCAATGTTTGAGTTCCCCCAAAGATGACCTTGCCTTCAACTAGTGGTAAGAGGGTTTTGAGGAGTGTTTGGAAGAATTTGGTTTGGCCTTTATTGGGGGCATAGTAAGAGATCATAGAGTAAATGTTACCTTCTATAGTACCTTTTGACTAGGATAAATCTACCTTCAGGGTATCTGTGGTCAGAGATAAAGGAGAACTTGCTATGCTTCGAGATCAGGATCGCTACCCCCTTAGATTTGTTTGCGGCGTTCGCTAGATAGAACGTTGGGTAATGTGCGTGTAGGAATTTGGGGTTGTATCGGATCGGAAAATGTGTCTCCTGTACTAAAACTATGTCTATATTCAGGGCTTTGTAATTTTCAAAAGCCTTTCTACGTTTACAGGGGGAGTTCAACCCCTGTGCATTGTGTGTGGATATTCTGAGATCCTTTCCTGACGTGGTCACCTTAGACATTTGGACAGAGGGGTGGAATGCTGTTGTCGTAGCCGTCACTTACCCTATGTTGATTTCTCCTACGGGGCTCGGGATGTCGGCTAAGTTTCCTTCGGACCGATTTCGGGGTCCAGCTCTTCAAACCTCCTGCTGAATGGCTTGAGAAAAGAGAGAGGTTAGGAAGGGAAAGGGAGGGAGAAATAAGAAAAAGCAAAACAGAGAGCGGCGTCTTCTGTGAAGACGATTGGTGCCTGGCGTGGGAATGTCCCGCCAGGTACCTTCCAATAGGCATCCGCAGCCTTCAGAAAGGTGCTGATGCTTCAAATCACAGAGGCGAAGGATTCGCGTCTGTGGAATGGGTGGAGGTGCAAGGGTGTCACCCCAGACCCTTGCTTCTATGTTAAACTTAAAAAAAGAAAACCTAACACAGCGTAAAGTCTGCATTTCAAATAACCAAGTAAAGAATATAAATTGCCTTAAGATCAAAGTGTATGGCCTGACTGAGGACCCATTGCGAGGTCATCCCCCTCTGCCCCACCTCTCACATCATAGAGGGCAGGGAAGGGGGAAATCCCATCAGAAATTTGGAGCCGTGAAAAGTCATTCCAGTCGCTCTGGTCGGGATTAAAAGCTGTGTCCAACCGGAGATCCCCGAGAGTGGGTAGTTCAGGGCGTCTGAGTTCCTCTGGTAGAGTTTCTTTGGAATAGACAAAGCGACTGTAGAGAGGGAACCCAGATATCCATTGTGAAAATACCTGGAAGTCTTTTTCTGGCATGCATGTCAGACTAGAAATGTCCTAGTGTTCAAGGACTAGTGTATCTGTCAACACTTAAGTATGGCTTAAAAAATTAAACTGGTGTGTAAAAATGAACTTGGGGACGATACATAGGGAGGCCTAATGATTGGTAACAAAGGAGAGGTATGGAGCTTCGGGCTCCAACAACAGAGGGGACCTCTGCCCCGAAGTGGGGTGCCCTAAGAGGGCAAAGTGAAGTAAAAAGGTTCCTGAGAGCGTCTTAAGGGGGTCTGCCGTCCTTGGACTTCTTGGTTGTATCTTTGTTCCAGGTTGGGGAAATCGGGCTCGTTGGTGGGGGTCTCTTGGTGGATCCTCCTGGTGCCGAAGTGAAGTCCATGGGTGCTTCCTGGGAGATTATCTTGAGGTGGAGAAGGAGTTTCTCACCCTCAGAGAGGGTGGAGAAAGAATAAGCTTCGTCTCGAAAGGAAAATTTCACTCCAAACGGAAAGGCCCATCGATATTTAATGTCCTGTTGGGACAGAACAGTGAGGAGCGGTTTGGGGGTTCGGCGTTTTTGGATAGTCGATGGGGCCAAATCTGCAAAGATTTGTATTTGGTGTCCTCGGCAAGTGACTTGTTGTTTGAGTCGAGATTGTTTCATAATTTCCTCCTTAACGGCGTAGAAGTGGGGCTTGACGATTACATCTCTTGGGGAACCATCTTTCCTGGGTGGGCCGAGGGCTCTGTGGGCCCTGTCCAACTCTAGGCGGTGAGGGGGCGTATTAGGTATTAGTTCCTTGATGAGGTCTTGTATCGCAGGGGGAACATCCGTGATGTTTTCCGGAAAACCTCGGACTCGGAAGTTGTATCTCCTGGATCTGTTCTCGAGGTCGTCTATTTTGGAAAGGGCAGTGTCCAGTTGGTCCTGGAGGACCTGGATATGTGCAGCATTCTGGTTAGTGTGTGAGACAGTAACGTCTAGTTTGGATTCTATGGCTTCCATTCTAGAGCCGAGGTTGGCAAAGTCAGATTTCATGTTTCTGGTGATTTGGGCAGCAGTGTTAGCCAGACCCCGTTCCAATAGGGCAGAGAATTTAAGGAACAGGTCATCCTGAGGTGAAGAGAGGACCTGGTCCTGCATGCTGGGGGTGGGGGAAGCGTGAAGAAATGGAGGAGCAGGCCCAGCTGGAGACATGTTATATTCCCCCAGCACTCTGCTCAGCAGGGATTCAATGGATGCTGGGGAGGGAGCTAGAGGGTGTTGTGGGGTTCCCTGGGCCACTTGGGAGTATGTTAGGGTGGCTGTAGAGGTCACTTGCCTTAAATCCTGGGCCATATCCCAGAGGGCTGCGTGTGTCTGTGCTGAGTTGGGTGCGGCGGCCATCTTTGTACACCCGCCGCGGCCTACTCTTTCGAGTTCTGGACCCAGATCACGTCTGGCGGCTGGTCCGGACATCCAGGAGGGGTTCCGGGCTATGGATGGGTCATTAGTGTCCCGTTTTGGGAAGTACTAAGGCCGCAGTAGCTAACGCTGGACGGGGGTGGTGTGGAGCTCCCGGCTCAGTCAGCCATCTTGGTGCACCTGCCGCGGCTCGTTCTATCACCTCCTTGCTATGAGCTTCTTTCTGTACCCCAAAATAGAGAATCCTAAGTAATAATTTGGTATACACATCCAACTCGTCTTGTTCAAAAATTCCCAATAGACAGCACAAGGGGGAGAATATATTAGGAAGGTCAAACTTGCCAGCTATAAATTCAGTCACCATAGACCACAGAGGCCTTATGTTGGTACACTCCCACACAATGTGAAGAAAAGTCCTCTCAGCCCCCAGGCATTTGGGACAGGTTGCAGAGTCTCTCTTACACAAACGGAATAATCTAATACAATACATCTGATGGAGGTACCTGAGCTGAATCATCCTATCTGTTGAGGATATGACAGTGGTAAGATAAGTATCAACACCCCAAATTGTTTCGCTGTTCACCGAGCGGGTGAACAGCCAATGTTCAAGTCGAACTCATGTTCGACTCAAACATAAAGCTCATCCCTACACGTGATATAGAAGAATGTCAGCATTTACTACCTTCATCCACATCCCTAACATCAGTTTTTCTGTATATATAGAGATTATATAGATTTATTTGACCCATTACCGTGAGTGGTAGAGCCTGCCATTTATGTACCTTCTCGCGAAAGGCCCCTATGATCGGTGTGAAGTTGACCTCCAAAAACGTAGAGATGGGAAGCTGCACTTAATATATAACTTTTAATATTTGAAAGACCTGGATAATGGGATGGGGAAGTCTTCAGAAACCATCACACTATCATCAATAGGAAAAAGGGATAACTTGACCCAATTAATGCGAAAACCAGAGTAGTCCCCGAACTCCTGGATCTACCCGAAGGCAGTTGAAAGTGAGGGACCCGGGTTCTGAAGGTACAATAGCATATCATCCGTGTATAATGAGACACGTTCCTCCAACCACCCCATCCGAAGGCCGGAAAAGGTATCACTTGACTGCAACCTAGTAGCGAGGGGCTCTATAGCTAAGATAAACAGGAGGGACGACAATGGGCACCCCTGCCTAGTCCTACGAAAAAATAGGAAAGGGCTCTAAAATATTGCCGTTCACCCGTAGCCTTGCCATTGGCTCAGCGTACAGTATAGTCTCCCCCAGGAGAAAAAGACAGGTCCAAACCCAGAATATTCCAATAGGTGGAACAAATAAGGCCACTCCATCGAGTCTAATGCCTTCTTAGTATTTAAGGAGGCCACTACCCTTGCCCCGGAGTTGTCATGCTGAGTTTGAAGGTTTACAAAGAGTCTCCACAAAACAAGTTTTCAGGATAACTGCCTGAAGTCTCCCTCCCAGAATCTTAGCTAATATCTTTGTGTCCACATTCATCAACGAGACCAGGCAGTAGGAGTCACTTTAGGGATCAGAACTACCAGGGCTTCTCTCATAGAAGGCGGCAATCTACCGCCCGCTCTCGCCATTTTAAAGACCCGCAACAGGCAGGCTGCCAAAAGGTCCCTAAATGTGCTGTACCACTCTGAGGGTAGACCATCAAGACCGGGAGATATCCAGGGGGCAAAAGAAGAAATTGCCCCCTCAACCTCCTCTACAGTAATATACATTTCCAGTAGGATTCTGTCTTCATTTGTTAACATAGGAAGATATATATTCGCTAAGTAGGTCATCAATACATCTCGACCTGGAGAAATAGATCTGTAGTGACAAGTTTTCTCCTGCAGTGCCCACCCCGAGTCTGGTCTCTAACATACACTGCCTTAGCCAAAGAAACCTCTGTCTCTTTGTCCATCACTGTAGAGGAGAGCTGTCGTTTGAACCCTCTCACCTCTGACATAAGCACCCCCCTCAAAGTAGCTTTAAAAGGCTCCCATTGAAGGAGATTAGACTCAGTGGCCTAATTTTTAACCCAGGATAGATTGATAGCCTGTGTAAATTTTATCTTGGTATTGTGACAGCAGGAAGGTAAAGTCACCTGGTTGCATCCAGGGGGATAGATATATTTCGCCCAGATTCAGGCTTTACGCCGACTTATACAACTAGGTGGAGAGTTGTATAAGCCCAGCTGAGGCTAGTGGGCTCATGGATGACTCATACCTCTAGGGAGAGTGTGGGGCGTCGTGCAGACAGGGAGTTGATGAGACCAGCTGAAGCTTGTCAGCTCATTTAGGCCTCTATAAGAACTCCCAGATTCATTAGGTGTTTGCTCATGCCTGGACCCAGACCTGTGTGAACTGTCTAGGGAGAGTGAACCCCTGTGCGGTGAGACAAAGCCTGTGTGGCTATTTGCTTGGACATTTAAAACCAGGGACTTAGGGACTAGGACAGCACTAGGCTGATCCCAGTTGTTAGTTAGGAAACCTGTATGTTTACTCAGAGGTCAAGTTGACCAGGATTTATTTTATTTATGTTTCTTTTGCTTTGCTGTGTTTTGTCACTGTAAATAGAAAATAAACCGCACCTTTTTGATTTTGAAAACCACAACCTCCGTTTGCTGGGCCTGTTTTTGTGTGGGGAGCCCATCCCGGGGGTCACACACACCCGCTGCCGAGCTAACCCCCTCACAGTTGGTGGAGAACCAGTGGCAGTTTTTTTTTAAGCCAGCATGGAGGAGATACTGAAACAGCTGGCTCTAGCAAATGCCAATCAACAGCAGACAAATGCAGGTTTGCAAAGGAGCCTTGCAGCCCAGCAGCAAGCTCATCAACAGAGCCTTGCAGCTCAGCAACAAGCCCAGCAGCAATCTGAGGCCCGCTTCATAGACCTGTTACAGAAGCAAGAGCAGAGACTACAACAAATGGAAGCAGTAATGCAGCAACGTCCGCAGACCAGTGAGGAAAGCCATCCCACTAATACCGCGTCCTTTGGGGTGAGTCGTTTATTGACAAAAATGACTGGAGAGGATGATCCAGAGGTATTTTTGACCACATTTGAAAGGACCGCTGAAAGAGAAAAGTGGCCTGAGGAGCAGTGGGCTGGACTGGTGGCTCCTCTGTTAACTGGTGAATCGCAGAAAGCTTACTATGACCTAGAGCCTAACCAAGCAAAAGACTATGTGATGCTAAAAGCTGAAATTTTGGCAAGGCTGGGTGTCACCCAGGCTGTCCGGGCTCAGCGTGTGCATAACTGGACTTTCCAGCTTGGAAAACCCCCCAGGTCTCAAATGTATGATCTCATTCACCTGAGCAGAAAGTGGCTACAGCCAGAGACTTTGTCCGCACCAAAGATTGTGGAACGTGTTGTAATGGATCGGTTTTTGAGAGCTCTTCCTACTGCCATCCAAAAGTGGGTAAGCCATGGAGACCCAGAGACGGCCGATGGTCTTGTGGATCGTGTGGAGAAATACTTGGCTACAGAGAACCTGACGGCCTCTTCCAGAGACACTCGGACTTTCCACCCTAAGACCAGACCATCCCCAGGGGCGGATAAGAGGATTCCAAGGGGTGAGGGTGGAGAGAGTGAGAGGGTGGGAGCTCTACCCCAAGTTTGGCGAGAACAGCCTGGGAAATCAGCGGCTCAAGAGGCGGCAAGAAGGATCGTTTGCTACCGCTGCCGGCAAGCGGGACATATTGCAGCCAATTGCCCGGTTATGGAGGAACCCATGCAGTGTGACTTTCTGACGGGCAGACGTCAGTCGCTGTGTGCGACAGTCGCATGCACTGCCATTCGAGGAACTGAGAAACATTTATGCAAAATGTGTGTTAATGGTAGAAATGTTGTGGTATTGCTGGATTCAGGTAGCCTTGTGACCCTGATAAAGGCTGAGTTAGTTAAAACAGAGGTCTTTGGGAATAGCAAGGTAGCTGTTATTTGTGTGCATGGGGACACCCGAGAGTATCCAGTGACTACAGTGTGTTTCGAGACCCCCAAAGGTACCCTCTCTCATCCAGTGGGCTTAGTATCTCAGTTACCGCATGACGCCATTGTGGGAAGGGATTTTCCGAAGTTCTGGGAACTGTGGGATGATCCTGAGCCCCCCACTGGTGCCCCTATGTACCAGGAATGTGATAGCCAGAACTCCCCTGAGAGTGGTGAGGACTCTCCGGAATTTCCCTTATCAGTATTGGCAGGGGAGACTCAAGAAACTGGAGAGGAGCCCACCTCCTCAGACGAAAACCTACCGTCTGTGGAGTTTTCTGATCTTGAGGTTCACAGGGAAAACTTTGCCACAGAACAGTTGAAAGACCCCGCCCTAATAAAGGCACGGGAAAACGTAGTGAAAATAGATGGCGAGTTAGTGAACCCAGATAATACCTGCACTTACCCATACTTCAGCGTAGAGAAGGACCTACTGTATCGGGTGGCAAAAAGGGCAGAAGAAACCGTTGAGCAGCTTGTGGTGCCCAAACCTTACAGGAAGTTGGTGTTGGAGTTGGCCCATGGGCACATTCTTGGAGGTCATCTGGGGACAGAGAAAACCCGAGAGAGGGTATTACAGAGATTCTATTGGCCGGGGGTGATGAAGGACATAGAAAATTATTGTTCCTCCTGCCCTGTGTGTCAGAGGTCGGCCCCGATGCCACATTTCCGTAGCCCGCTGGTCCCTCTACCCATCATTGAGGTCCCGTTTGAGAGGATCGCCATGGATTTGGTAGGGCCTATAATCAAGTCCGCTAGGGGGCACCAGTACATATTAGTTATAATGGACTATGCCACCCGTTATCCAGAAGCGATCCCTCTCCGAAATACCTCGGCCAAAACCATAGCCAAAGAGCTATCTCTTGTGTTTAGCCGGGTGGGTATTTGTAAAGAACTGCTTACGGACCAAGGTACACCCTTTATGTCCCGGGTTATGAAGGAGCTGTGTAAATTGTTCAAAGTGACGCAATTACGTACATCTGTGTATCACCCCCAAACCGATGGGCTGGTTGAAAGATTCAACAAAACCCTAAAACAAATGTTGAAGAAAGTGGTGGATAGAGATGGAAAGGATTGGGACTGTCTACTTCCTTATCTGATGTTTGCTATTAGGGAGGTGCCCCAATCCTCTACGGTATTCTCCCCCTTTGAGTTACTGTATGGGAGACACCCAAGAGGGCTGTTGGATATTGCCAAGGAAACTTGGGAAAGTGAGAGTTCTCCCCACAGGAGTGTGATTGAGCATGTCGCCCTGATGCAAGACCGAATTGCACAGGTAATGCCCATCGTGAAGGAACATTTGGCCCAAGCGCAGTTAGCACAGCAGAGAGTGTACAACCGTGGAGCCAAGACCCGTACCTTTTCCTCGGGGGATAGGATACTGGTACTTGTCCCTACGGTTGAAAGTAAATTCCTTGCCAAATGGCAAGGCCCCTATGAGATAATGGAAAAAGTGAGCGAAGTGAATTACAAGGTCAGACAACCAGGAAGGCGAAAGCCCGAACAGATCTATCACGTTAATCTGTTGACAGCCTGGAGGGATAGAGAGTCCCTAGTCGCAGACACTTGGTCACCAGCTCAAACTGGTTGCGTGATTCCTGAGGTTGGAATAGCAGCCACCTTGTCACAACCCCAACAACAGGAGGTTAAGGAGTTTGTGCTTCGCAACAAGGAGGTATTCTCTGAGCTGCCGGGACAAACATCTGGGGTAGAGCATGACATCATTACCCCGCCCGGTGAAAGGGTGAAGTTAAAACCCTATCGGATCCCAGAGGCCCGACGGGAGGCAATACGGGAGGAAGTACAGAAAATGCTGAACTTAGGGGTGATAGAGGAGTCCCAAAGTGATTGGTCTAGTCCCATTGTGTTGGTGCCTAAACCGTATGGGAGCTGGCGATTTTGTAACGATTTTCGTCAGTTGAACAAAGTTACAAAATTTGACACCTACCCCATGCCACGTATAGATGAGTTGATCGACCGGCTGGGAACAGCCCGATACATGACGACTCTTGACCTCACAAAAGGGTATTGGCAAATCCCCCTGGCCAAGTCGGCCAAAGAGAAAACCGCATTTGTAACCCCAGACGGGGCGTTCCAATACAAAAGAATGCCGTTCGGGTTACAGAATGCGCCGGCCACATTCCAGCGGAAAATGGACCAGATGCTGAGGCCCCATCGGAAGTATGCTGCGGCTTACCTGGATGACGTAATTGTCCATAGCACAGATTGGGCCTCACATCTGCCAAAAGTGCAAGCAGTCCTGGACTCTGTTCGGGAAGCGGGGTTTACGGCTAACCCCAAGAAGTGTACCATTGGGCAGGAGGAGGCCAAATATCTTGGGTACACCATTGGGAGGGGAGTAATAAAACCCCAACTCAACAAAGTCGAGGCCATCCAGAGTTGGCCACGTCCCAACAGCAAGAAGCAGGTACGAGCCTTTCTGGGAATCGCTGGGTATTATCGGCGATTCATTCCCCACTTTGCTTCTAAGGCTGTGCCCCTAACCAACCTGACGAAGGGGAAAGGGTCAGTCATGATTAAATGGACCCCCGAGGCTGAGGCAGCATTCCAATTCTTGAAACAAGCCTTATGTAGCCAGCCAGTGTTGTACTCACCCGACTTCTCTAAAGACTTTGTCGTACAAAGTGATGCGTCAGATGTGGGGTTAGGAGCAGTATTGTCCCAGGTCTGGAACGGGGAAGAGCACCCAGTCATTTACCTCAGCAGGAAGTTGAAGTCCCATGAGGTAAATTACGCCACCGTTGAAAAGGAGTGTTTAGCGGTGAAGTGGGCTCTAGATTCCCTTCGGTACTACCTGCTAGGTAGGCACTTTGACATGGTTACGGATCACGCTCCGTTAAAGTGGATGGCTCAAAACAAGGAAACAAATAGAAGAGTGAATAGGTGGTTCCTGGCCCTCCAGGAATTCAACTTCACAGTAAAGCATCGCCCTGGCGTTCAAATGGGGAATGTGGATGCTTTGTCTCGAGTACATGAATGCCTGATTGCTGGTGTTCCAACCCCGAGGTTAAAACAAGAGGGGGGGGTATGTGACAGCAGGAAGGTAAAGTCACCTGGTTGCATCCAGGGGGGTAGATATATTTCGCCCAGATTCAGGCTTTACGCCGACTTATACAACTAGGTGGAGAGTTGTATAAGCCCAGCTGAGGCTAGTGGGCTCATGGATGACTCATACCTCTAGGGAGAGTGTGGGGCGTCGTGCAGACAGGGAGTTGATGAGACCAGCTGAAGCTTGTCAGCTCATTTAGGCCTCTATAAGAACTCCCAGATTCATTAGGTGTTTGCTCATGCCTGGACCCAGACCTGTGTGGACTGTCTAGGGAGAGTGAACCCCTGTGCGGTGAGACAAAGCCTGTGTGGCTATTTGCTTGGACATTTAAAACCAGGGACTTAGGGACTAGGACAGCACTAGGCTGATCCCAGTTGTTAGTTAGGAAACCTGTATGTTTACTCAGAGGTCAAGTTGACCAGGATTTATTTTATTTATGTTTCTTTTGCTTTGCTGTGTTTTGTCACTGTAAATAGAAAATAAACCGCACCTTTTTGATTTTGAAAACCACAACCTCCGTTTGCTGGGCCTGTTTTTGTGTGGGGAGCCCATCCCGGGGGTCACACACACCCGCTGCCGAGCTAACCCCCTCACAGTATATTCCTCCTATAACCAACTAGCTTCCATACGCCAGTGACGGATGCCAGGCTTAGCTCCCAGATTAAGATCCAGCATAATGGGAAAGTGGTCTGAAAGAGCTCTGGGAAAGTATACAATCTCCCGCACTAACTCCAGGCCCTCCCCCTCAGCAAAGACGGTGTCTATTCTGGATAGCGATTTATGCGTCTCTGAGTAACTTGAATATTGTTGAAAACGCCAAACATCCCAGGCCTGGTATGGATTTTGGGGGGGTGGGGTCCACACCGTTTTTTTCTTAATTCTGTCATAGGGTTCCCCTTAAACCCTTCAGTACACTGTATTATATACTCTGCACTGCATTATATATAGTACACTGCACTGTATTATATATACTACACTGACTGCACTATATAGTGTGCAATGTATTATATATACTACACTGTTGACACTATATACTCTCCACTGTAATATATATTAGGCTTGTGCAATTCGTTTCGTAACGAATCGAAATTCGTCCGAATTTAGCAACTTTCGGACATTCGGAAGCATTCGAATTTCCGAACAAAGCAATTACGAATAAAACCGAATCCGAAATAAATTATACCGCAAAATAGCGAATGCCCGAATGTCTTCGGCATAATTCATTATGAAAAAACTTATGAATGTACAAATCCATTGGAAACACAATAACACTCACTCTGCTCTGCTCTCTGCTTCTCCTTCACCGTGCTGAACTCCCTCTCAAAATGGTGTACAGGGGCGGAGGCTATAGCCGCATGTAAAAAACGAAAGTAAAATACGAGATTTCTAATCCATTCGAAGCACAATAACACTCTGCTCTGCTCTCTGCTTCTCCCTCACCGTGCTGAACCCTCTCAAAATGGTGTACAGGGGCGGAGGCTATAGCCGCATGTAAAAAACGAAAGTAAAATACGAGATTTCGAATCGTTACAAATAACCGCTATGTATTTCGAAAAGTACAAATCCATTCGAAGCACATTAGGCATAATAGGCAGCGTCGTCGTGAGAGAGACACAGAAAATTACGAATCAACGAACCCAAAAAAAGTTACGAAAGTAGGAGTTGTGTGCAGAATCAACGAAAAACAACGTACTCTACCGAAAGTACGAATTATAAAGCAACAAAAAATTCAACGAAAAATGTCGCTTGCAAAAATACGAATGAGTCCGAACACGAAAAATCCCGTCTAGCAAAATTACGAATGATTACGAATCAACAGGACCGGAAAGAAACGAACCGAAACGGAACGAATTTTTCCGTTGTGCACAAGCCTAATATATATATATATATATATATGTATATGTATGTGTATATATATATATATATATTTATTATGTGACGGTATGCGAGGTGAGATACATGACAATCGCTATATTTCACCTCGCATTCGGTCCATTGTAAGGGACTGAACGGGAATCTGGTCCGGTTTTTCCAGCCTCTGTGGCAGGCTGGGTTCCGGTCCTGATGTTCTGGTCCACCTGAGTCCACACTTAGGTGGAAGTTAAAAGACCAGGAAGAGAACACAGCAGGGCTCTGGCCTGAGACTCAGAGGGGAACCTGAGTCAGAGGAGCTCTGTTTGTTGGATTGGAAAAGAAAGGTTTGCTTCACCTTGTGGTTTGTGGGTGATGGGGACCAGCCCCTCACCGTATAGAAAGCGGTTACTGTTTAGTTTAGCGCCGGACGGCAAGGATTTGATTTTCTGTTTTGTTTATTTTGTATGACTATTGCAAACCACTTGTAAATAAAGCTGGCAATACGCCAGGTTTTAAAGAAACTGCCTGTACGCTGACCTTCATTCTGAGAAAAGGTGATCCCCACAAGCTAATCTCCCACACGTGGTGGATTCAGCAGGCACTTTCTGAAGATGAAGGAAATGTTAAAGGCCCTGCTACAGGCCAATGCAGCTCAGCGGGAAACCAACCACCAAGTCGCAGAGGCCGCTGCAGCACAACAGGCGGCCCAGCAAGAAATGTACTGCCAAGTTGCAGAGGCCGCTGCAGCACAACAGGCGGCCCAGCAGGAGATGAACCGGCAGTTCGCAGAGGCTCTGGTGGAACTGAAAAAGGAGTCCGCCCCTCCTGTGCCAGTGGAAGCAAAGATGGTACGTGCATCCTACTACCTACAAAAAATGACATCTGCTGATGATGTTGAGGCATACCTTGCGACTTTTGAGAGAGTTGCTGACCGCGAAGGATGGCTAAAAGAGCAGTGGGTGGGTCTCTTGGCCCCATTTCTAACAGGAGAACCCCAAAAGGCTTATTTTGACCTAGAACCCAATAAGGCCCAGAACTATGAGACTCTAAAGACAGAGATACTCGCACGCTTGGGTGTCACCATGGCAATCCGGGCCCAGCGGGTGCATCAGTGGTCCTACTTCAGCAACAAGCCACCCCGTTCACAAATGTTTGACCTGGTTCACCTCACCAAGAAGTGGTTGCAGCCAGAGACCTTGACAGGCCCGCAGATCGTGGAGCGTGTGGTAATGGACCGGTATCTGCGTGCGCTCCCTGCTGCTCTAAGGAAGTGGGTCGGACAGTGCGACCCCAAAACTCTAGCCCAACTGGTCGACCTAGTGGAGAGGTACAGTGCTACTGAGGACTTGGTGAATCTATCTACGTCCCACTTCGGTGTGTCTAGGGGTACGAGATCTCCCGGCGGTTCTGGTAAGACTGTTCCGGGGTCCAAGAGCTTGGGGAGATTTGATAAGACTGTTATTCCAACTGATGAGACTGTGGTTCCTAGACCTGGAGTCTGGCCAAAGCAGCCAGGAAGGTCTTTGGGACCATTGAGAGGACTGGGGGTTGAGCATATAAGATGTTTTCGTTGCCATGCATTAGGGCATATTGCTGCGAACTGTCCTATAAATGATGAGCCTATGCAATGCGATTATGCTTCTATGAAAAGACGCATTTCTTTGTTTGCACAGGTCGCATGTACTGCATCATGTCAGAGTCGCATTGAAAAACAGATGTGTGTTATTTCAGTGGATGGAAATCCACTGACAGCCCTGCTAGACTCTGGTAGTGTGGTGACCCTAGTCAGGAGTGATTGTGTGAACCCCACAAAACTACACCCCAGTACAATTGGGGTAATTTGCATCCATGGGGACACTCAAGACTACCAGACAGCGGTGGTTGAGGTTGATAACCCCGGGGGCAGTGTAACGCATTCAGTGGGGGTGGTACCTTCACTGCTTCACGAAGCCTTAGTGGGAAGAGATTTTCCCCATTTCTGGAATTTATGGGAGAGCCAAGGGAGGCTGGTAGATAGAGCTTCCCCTGCTGGGGAAGCACGGGAACTCTCGCCAGACCCTTTTTGCCAAAGGGAAGAGGATGCGGTTGGTGGGATTGAGGAAGCCGGAGACCCTCCTCCTTTCCCTGTCATGGCTGGGGAGCCGGAGGACCTGGAAGTTAGCTCCCAGCCTGAGGGTAACGCACAGGAGAACCCCTCTGACTCTAACATTGAGAGTAGCCAAAATGTGGTACCCGATTTAGAGGTCAGGAGAGAGGATTTCTGTACCAAGCAACTATGAGAGGCCACCCTCATGAGAGCCAGGGAAAACGTTAAGATATTAGATGGGGAACCGGTGGATCCTAATTGGGTGGTGTCTTTCCCCTACATGGCAATTAAAAACAATTTATTGTATCGAGTGATAAAACATGGAGAGGACGAGGTAGAACAGCTACTAGTTCCCAAACCTTTCCGCAGGGTGGTACTAGACCTGGCCCATGGTCATGTAATGGGGGGGCATCTTGGTGTTGAAAAAACCAGGGAAAGAATCACCCAGAGATTTTTCTGGCCCGGGTTGCATGCAGATGTCAAGGAGTACTGCGAATCGTGCCCCGAGTGCCAAATGTCAGCACCAGCACCCCATTTTCGCAGCCCCCTTGTTCCTCTGCCAATAATCGAGGTCCCCTTTGAGAGGATTGGCATGGACCTGGTGGGGCCCGTTGTGAAATCTTCCCGTGGTCACCAGCATATTCTGGTGATCCTGGACTATGCGACTCGCTATCCTGAGGCCATACCCTTGCGCAATACCTCTGCTAAGGATATCGCCAAGGAATTAGTCCATGTCTTTAGTTGACTGGGGATCCCAAAAGAGATCTTAACCGATCAGGGCACCCCCTTTATGTCCAAGGTTACCAAAGAGCTTTGTAAGTTATACAAAATCTCCCATCTATGTACCCCTGTCTACCACCCCCAAATGGATGGTCTGGTCGAAAGATTTAATAAAACTTTGAAAAGTATGCTGAAAAAGGTGGTCGACAAAGATGGGAGAAACTGGGATTTTTTGCTGCCATATCTCATGTTTGCAATACGTGAGGTTCCACAGGCTATTCCCTCTTTGAACTTTTGTATGGTAGGCATCCCAGGGGGCTGCTAGATGTTGCCAAAGAAACATGGGAAGGTGAGGCAACCCCATATAGAAGCATCATAGAGCATATCTCCTTGATGCAGGATCGAATCGCAGCTGTCCTACCCCTGGTGCGAGAACATATGGAGCGAGCCCAGGAGGCCCAAAGGAGGGTCTATGACCGAAGTGCCAGGGTCTGTACTTTCAGCCCTGGGGACAGAGTGTTGGTATTGGTTCCCACGGTGGAAAGTAAGTTTTTAGCCAAGTGGCAGGGTCCCTTCGAGGTTGTCGAAAGGGTGGGGGAGGTAAACTACAAAGTCTACCAGCCAGGAAAAAGGAAACCACACCAAATTTACCATGTGAATCTCTTAAAACCCTGGAAGGACCGAGAGACTTTACTGGCCACGTCCCCGCCTCCAACCGACCGGGTACCCGTGACACCTGACGTTCCCATCACAGATACCCTGTCCGTGGCACAACAAAGTGACGTTAGGGCGTTTGTGCATAAAAATAGAGACTTTTTCTCCCCCTTACCCGGACTGACCAACATGATCCAACATGACATAGTGACGGAACCAGGGTTTCGGGTAAATGTGAAGCCATATAGAATCCCAGACGCCAGACGTGAGGCAGTTGCAAAAGAAATTAAAAACATGTTGGAGTTGGATGTGATAGAGTCCCACAGTGAGTGGTCGAGCCCCATAGTACTGGTCCCAAAACCTGATGGCACTATCAGTTTTTGTAATGACTTTCGGAAACTCAACAGTGTGTCCAAGTTCGATGAATACCCGATGCCCCGGGTCGATGAACTTGTGGACAGGTTGGGACTAGTGATGAGCCGAACACCCCCGGGTTCGGTTCGCACCAGAACCCGCGAACGGACCGAAAGTTCGTACGAACATTAGAACCCTATTAAATACAATGGATGCGAACGTTCGAATTCTAAAGTGCTAATTATAACAACTATTGTGCATGTTATTGTCCTAAAAAGGGTTTGGGAACCCGGGTTCTGCACCAGGGGACATGTATCAATGCAAAAAGAAGTTTTAAAAACGGTCGTTTTTCGGGAGCAGTCATTTTAATGATGCATAAAGTGAAAAAAAAAAAGTCAAATATTCCTTTAAATATCGTACCTGGGGGGTGTCTAAAGTATGCCTGTGAAGTGCCACGTGTTTCCCGTGTTTAGAACTGTCCCTGCACAAAATGACACTTCTAAAGGAAAAAAAAGCCATTTAAAACTGCTTGCGGCTTTAATGTAATGTCTGGTCCCGGTAATATGGATGAAAATCTTTAAGAAAAATGGCATAGCTACCCCATCACCCCCCCCCCCCTACCCCAGCCCATTACCAGCCCCTTTGGGTCTTGTATGGATATTAAGGGGAACCCCGCACATAAAATAAAAAAGGCCCTATATACTCTGAACAGCCGTATACAGGCGGTGCATACAAGACAGGGACTGTAGGTTTGTTTTTATGTAGAATCTGTTTGTAATTTTGAACAGGTACATTGTTTAAGTGTAGCTCCAGCCCAAAAATCTATTTTTAAACTTTTTGGAAAACATAGGTAAGGGTTATCACCCCTGTAACATTTGTTTTGCTGTCTGTGCCCCTGTTTAGAACATTTCACCTCACTTTCCGTCCCAATGACAACTGTTTTTGAAATGTGGTGTTTTTCTTGAAACAAGGATTGCTGATAAAGCATCAGTACAGAGGAGACACCTTTCTCCCATATTAATTCTTACAGGAGAGAATTTTCCTTCCAAGGGGTAGATTTCCTCTCACTTCCTGTTGTCTTCTTGCGTTTGCAAGTAGGAGTCGTTTGTAAGTTGGATGTTTGAAAGTAGGGACCTGCCGTATATACTCTGCAGAAATAGGCCCCTTAGTTGTTGGTGTTGGCACAACACTGTAAGCACTCACAGTTACTCTTGGTTGGTGCTGGAACGCCCTGCTGTCAACTATTATATCAGGAATTTTAATTACATATAATTGTTGAACAGTGGTAGTAAAAATTGGGCCTTTGATGGTGGTGCTGGTGCCACAACACTGTAAGCCCTGACAGTTACTCTTGGTGGGTGCAGCAATGGGCCCTGCTGTGAATTATTAGATCAAGAATTGTAATTGCATGCCCCTGTTGAACAGGGGCTGAAAAATTGGGCCTTTCGTGGTGGTGGTGGTGGTGGTGGTGTTGCCACAACACTGTAAGCCCTCAGAGTTACTCTTGGTGGGTGCAGGAATGGGCCCTGCTGTGAATTATTAGATCAAGAATTGTAATTACATGCCCCTGTTGAACAGGGGCTGAAAAATTGGGCCTTAGGCACTGGTGGCACAACACTACAACCCCTCACAGATACTGTACTTGGAGCACAGCAATGAGCCTTGTTGCAAAGTATTGCTTCAAAAATTGTAATGACACGCCCCTGTTAAACAGGGGCTGAAAAATTGGGCCTTAGGCACTGGTGCCACAACACTCCAACCCCTCACAGATACTGTACTTGGAGCACAGCAATGAGCCCTATGGCAAATTATTGCTAAAAAAATTGTAATTACACGCCCCTGTAAAACAGGGGCTGAAAAATTGGGCCTTAGCCACTGGTGGCGGCACCCATAAACAAAAATGATCTTCCAAGCTATCATCATCAATCGTATCATTGAGGACTCGGAGGAGGAGGATAGCCAGTCAACATAACAGCACAGGCACTCAGCATCAGCATCAGTCTTGAAGGGATGTGACATGTTAAAATCAATTAGTCTGTTATATCAGCATCAGGTGTGTGGTAGCTGGTGGTGATCCAAGACTGGTTCATCTTGATGAAAGTCAGTCGATCAACCGAGTCGGTGGACAGGCGCACCCTGTGATCCGTGACAAATCCTCCAGCAGCACTGAATGTGCGTTCCGAAAGAACGCTGGATGCAGGACAGGCCAGTAGCTCAATTGCATACTGTGCAAGCTCTGGCCAGTGATCCATCCTCAAGACCCAGTAAGCCAGAGGATTTTCGGTGGGGAAGGTGTCCAAGTCTGACCTTGCCCCTAGATATTCCTGCACCATGTTTATCAGACGCTGGCGATGGTTGCTGGAACCGATCATACTTTGGGGCTGCGGACTAAAGAATTGTCTGAACGCATCGGTCAGACGGCCACCTTCCCCACCGCTCCTTCTTTGACTGGCCGAAGCCTCAGCAACTCGTTGTCCAGGACCAGGAGTTTGTAACCTCCCAGTCTCTGGGAACGCGTTGCACAGACCTTTCTGCAAGGCCTCCCGGAGTTGTCTCATCCTCTGCTCCCTCTGCGACGGTAACATAAGGTCCGCAACCTTACCCTTGTACCGTGGATCAAGGAGAGTGGCCAGCCAGTAATGGTCCCTCTCCTTGATCCGAAGAATACGAGGATCCTTCCGCAGACTTTGCAGGATCAGGGAGGCCATGCAGCGTAGGTTTGCTGAGGCATTCGCTCCGGAGTCCTCTGGGTCACTAAGGACGACATGATCCGCAGCCACCTCCTCCCAGCCACGTACAAGTCCACTGGTTTCTTGGGACTGTAAATCATCCCTAAAAGACTGCTGCTGATGATGCTGAGTGCCAGCCTCCACCTCCATGCTGACACAATCCTCCTCCTCTTCCTGTGCGATGGGTGGGACAGAAGGAACACTGTCTGGGTAAAGGGGGCCTTGAGAGGCAAGGAAGTCCTCCTCTTCCTGCCTCTGTTCTGCCTCAAGTGCCCTGTCCATTATTCCACGCAGCGTGTGCTCCAACAGGTGGACAAGAGGTACAGTGTCACTGATGCATGCACTGTCACTGCTCACCATCCTCGTGGCCTCCTCAAATGGTGCCAGGACAGTGCATGCATCCCTGATCATGCCCCACTGGCGTGGAGAAAAAAAACAAGCTCCCCTGACCCTGTCCTGGTGCCGTAGTCGCACAGGTACTCATTGATGGCCCTCTGCTGCGTGTGCAGCCGCTGCAGCATGGCCAACGTTGAGTTCCACCTGGTGGGCATGTCACATATAAGGCGGTTCTTGGGCAGGTTCAACTCCTTTTGCAGCTCAGCCAGGCGAGCACCAGTAGTAGCATTTTGGAGGCGTGGCGGTGGAACAACCTCCAACACTACTGCACCTTGTCCTGCATCCTTCCCAGCTGCCAAAAGAGTGACCCAATGGGCCGTGAAAGAAAGGTAACGTCCCTGTCCATGCCTGCTGGACCATGAGTCAGCGGTAATATGCACCTTACCGCTGACCGCCCTGTCCAGCGAGGCCAAGACATTGCCTTCCACATGCCGGTAGAGAGCCGGAATAGCCTTCCGTGAGAAAAAGTGGCGTTTGGGAACCTGCCACTGAGGAACCGCACATTGCACAAACTCACGGAAGGGGGCCGTGTCTACCAACTGAAAAGGCAGCAGTTGAAGCGCTAGCAATTTAGCCAAGCTAGCATTCAACCGCTGGGCATGTGGATGGCTGGGAGTGAACTTCTTTCGACGGTCCAGCAGCTGGGGCAGGGAAATTTGCCTGCTAGAATCGGACGTCGGTGTACTGCTAGCAGAGTGGCCGCAAGTACTTGGCTGTGACACACCTAATTCTACACCTTCATTCCTCTCAGTGCATGTTTCAGAGAGGACTGAAGTTATAGTGGGGTTGGAGATCCCAGCTGATGCGGTGCAAGGAGAGGTCCGCTTTGTTCTTTGGTGTGGGTCTTTGAGGTAGGCTTGCCAACGAGCTGCATGGCAGGTCAACATATGTCTGGTCAGGCATGTGGTACCCAAGCGACTGATGTTTTGGCCACGCGATATACGCTTGAGACATATGTTGCAAACAGCAGCTGTGCGATCTGATGCACCAGCCTCAAAAAAGGCCCACACCAAAGAACTTTTTGAATGACGGGCAGAGGCAGCGCCCTGCACAGGCAGAGCTCTGCGGTGTGATTCCGTCGGTGTACTGCCCTTACGCTGGCCACCAAAGGGCATCCTGCCTCGTTGGAGATGTGCCTCCTCCTCATCCTCCTCCTCCTCCTCTCTCCTATTAGGCACCCACGTGGAGTCAGTGACCTCATCATCCCCTCCCTCCTCATCACTGGAGCCAATCTGGCAGTATGCTGCAGCTGCTGGAACATGACTGCCAGATTGGTGTCCTTCTTGAGCATCCCCTCTGTCTGCTCTCACGCTACTGCCTTCCTGTAGCTGGGTTTCATCATCAGACCCTTCGAAACGCTGGGCATCCTCCTGGAGCATGTACCCAACACTGTGCTCAAACAGTTCGGGGGACTCCTCAGGAGGAGGACATGGTGGGTCTAGGGAAGGAGTGACTGATGATGAGTCTGACATTGATACCAGGGAAGAGGACGCTTTGGCAGCTGCTTTGCCAGTACCCTGAGCCTGGGTGAGAGAGGATGAGGAGGAGGAGGAGGGCTTGGTCATCCACTCTACCAAGTCTTCGGCATGATGTGGCTCAACATGTCCAGCTGCCGAAAAGAAGGACAAGCGTGTCCCATGGCCATGTGCTGATGACAATGCACCGCGTCCACGACCAGCACTGTTGCCCCCAGACACAGAGCCTGCTTGCCCTCTTTTATTGCCTCCTGACTGTCTGCCTCTCCTTGTTTGCCTTCCAGACATTCTAATAGATGGCCTGCAGGGAGATGGGAAAAAAGCAATAAGGGCTACCTTCAGGTGTCCTTCTCTGTCCCTTTACTTAAGGATTTCTAAATATGGTTGAGGATGATTGCTTTTGCACAGAATAGCACAACGACAATTTCCCTGACTGTCCAAAAAACAAGGATTTCAAAGATGGTTGATGAGGAATGCTTTAGCACACTATAGCACAAGGAGAATTTCCCTCACTGTCCTTCCCTGTCCCTAGAAACAAGGATTATCACAGTGAAAGAAACTGACACTCTTCCTACCTATAGTTTTCTGTCCCTAGAAAAAATGTTTTTTTAAAGCTGATTGATGATCAATGCTTTAGCACACTATAGCACAAGGAGAATTTCCCTCACTGTCCTTCCCTGTCCCTAGAAACAAGGATTATCACAGTGAAAGAAACTGACACTCTTCCTACCTATTAGGGATGAGCCGAACACCCCCGGGTTCGGTTCGCACCAGAACCTTCGAACGGACCGAAAGTTCGCGCGAATTTTCGAACCCTATTCGTTATAATGGACGCGAACGTTCGAAATCAAAATTGCTAATTACAACGGCCAATATGCATGTTAATGTTATAAAACAGGTTTGGGGACCCGGGTCCTGCCCCAGGGGACATATATCAATGCAAAAAGAAATTTTAAAAACTAAAGTTTTTTCGGGAGCAGTCATTTTAATGATGCATAAAGTGAAAAAAAAAAAAGTGAAATTTTCCTTTAAATACGGTACCTGGGGGGTGTCTAAAGTATGCCTGTGAAGTGGCATGTGTTTCCCGTGTTTAGAACTGTCCTTGCACAAAATGACATTTGTAAAGGAAAAAAAGAAGCCATTTAAAACCACTTGCGGCTTTAATGTCATGTCTTGTCCTGGCCGCCATATGGCTGAAAATCCTTGAGAAAAATGGCATGGCTACCCCATCACCCCCCCACCCCCACCCCAGCCCCTTTGGGTCTTGTATGGATACTAAGGGGGACCCCGCACCCAAAATAAAACCCTATACCTACAACCCTATATACTCTGAACAGCAGTATATAGGTGGTGCAAACAAGACATGGACTGTAGGTTTGTTCTTAAGTAGAATCTGAACAGGTACATTATGAAGTGTAGCTACATCCCAAAAAAATCAATTTTTAAGCTTTTTGGAGAACATAGGGAGGGGTTATCACCCCTGTAACATTTGCTGTCTTTGCACATCTGTTCAGAACATGTCACCTCACTTTCCATCCCAATGACAAATGTTTTTGGAAAAGTGGGGTTTTAATTGAAACAAGGATTGGTGATAAAGCATCAGTAGAGAGGAGATACCTTTTTCCCAAATTAAATCTAACAGGATAGAATTTTCCTTCCTAGGGGTAGATTTCCTCTCACTTCCTGTTTTCTCTTGCCGTTTGCAAGTAGGAGTCGTTTGTAAGTTGGATGTTTGAAAGTAGGGGCCTGCCGTATATACTCTGCAGAAATTTGCCCTATTAGATGTTGGTGTAGCCACAAGACTGGTGGGCACAGGAATGGGCCCTGCTGTGAGTTAATAGATCAAGATTTGTACTTGCATGCACCTGTTGAACCGGGCAGAAAAATTGGGCCTTTGGTGGTGGTGGTGGTGGTGGTGGACGGTGTTGCCACAAGACTGTAAGCCCTCACAGTTACTCTTGGTGGGTGCAGGAATGGGCCCTGCTGTGAGTTATTAGATCAAGATTTGTAATTGCATGCACCTGTTGAACAGGGCAGAAAAATTGGGCCTTTGGTGGTGGTGGTGGTGGTGGACGGTGTTGCCACAAGACTGTAGGCCCTCATAGTTACTCTTGGTGGGCGCAGGAATGGGCCCTGCTGTGAACTATTAGATCAAGATTTGTAATTACACGCCCCTGTTAAACAGGGGCTGAAAAATTGTGCCTTAGGCATTGGTGCTGGTGCCACAACACTGCAACCCCTCACAGATACTGTACTTGGAGCACAGCAGTCACACCTGTTGCGAAGCATCTTTTTAAAAAATTGTAATTACACGCCCCTGTTATACAGGGGCTGAAAAATTGTGCCTTAGGCACTGGTGCTGGTGCCACAACACTGCAACCCCTCACAGATACTGTACTCTGAGCACAGCAGTCACACCTGTTGCGAAGCATCTTTTTAAAAAATTGTAATTACACGCCCCTGTTATACAGGGGCTGAAAAATTGTGCCTTAGGCACTGGTGTGGTGGCATGGATCATTGAGGAGGAGGAAGAGGATAGTCAGTGAACATAACAGGACAGTCACTCAGCATCAGCATAGGCAGTCTTGAAGGGATGTGACATTATAAATTATTCCGTTATATCCGCTTCAGGTGTCTGGTAGCTGGTGGTGATCCAAGACTGATTCATTTTTATGAAGGTCAGTCGATCAACCGAGTCGGTGGACAGGCGCACCCTATGATCGGTGACAAATCCTCCAGCAGCACTGAATGTGCGTTCGGAAAGAACGCTGGATGCAGGACAGGCCAGTAGCTCAATTGCATACTGTGCAAGCTCTGGCCAGTGATCCATCCTCAGGACCCAGTAAGCCAGAGGATTTTCGGTGGGAAAGGTGTCCAAGTCTGACCTTGCCCCTAGGTATTCCTGCACCATGTATATCAGACGCTGGCGATGGTTGCTGGAACCGATCATACCTTGGGGCTGCGGACTAAAAAATTGTCTGAACGCATCGGTCAGACGTCCACCTTCCCCACCGCTCCTTCTGCTACTGACTGAAGCCTCAGCAACTCGTCGTCCAGGACCAGGAGTTTGTAACCTCCCAGTTTCTGGGAACGCGTTGCACAGACCTTTCTGCAAGGCCTCCCTGAGATGTCTCATCCTCTGCTCCCTCTGCGACGGCAAGATAAGGTCCGCAACCTTACCCTTGTACCGTGGATCAAGGAGAGTGGCCAGCCAGTAATGGTCACTCTCCTTGATCCGAAGAACACGAGGATCCTTCCGCAGGCTTTGCAGGATCAGGGAGGCCATGCAGCGTAGGTTAGCTGAGGCATTCGGTCCGGAGTCTTCTGGGTCACTGAGGATGACATGATCGCCAGCCACCTCCTCCCAGCCACGTACAAGTCCACTGGTTTGTTGGGACTGTACATCATCCCTAAAAGACTGCTGCTGCTGATGCTGAGTGCCAGGCTCCACCTCCATGCTCACACAATCCTCCTCCTCCTCCTCTTCCTGTGTGATGGGTGGGACAGAAGGAACATTGTCTGGATAAAGGGGGCCTTGAGAGACAAGGAAGTCCTCCTCTTCCTGCCTCTGTTCTGCCTCAAGTGCCCTGTCCATTATCCCACGCAGCGTATGCTCCAACAGGTGGACAAGAGGTACAGTGTCACTGATGCATGCACTGTCACTGCTCACCATCCTCGTGGCCTCCTCAAATGGTGAGAGGACAGTGCATGCATCCCTGATCATGCTCCACTGGCGTGGGGAAAAAAATCCAAGCTCCCCTGACCCTGTCCTGGTGCCGTAGTCGCAAAGGTACTCATTGATGGCCCTCTGCTGCGTGTGCAGTCGCTGCAGCATGGCCAACGTTGAGTTCCACCTGGTGGGCATGTCACATATTAGGCGGTTCTTGGGCAGGTTCAGCTCCTTTTGCAGCTCAGTCAGCCGAGCACTGGCATTATAAGATCGGCGGAAATGCACACAGACTTTCCTGGCCTGCCTCAGGACATCCTGTAAGCCTGGGAACCTGCCCAAGAACCGCTGCACCACCAGGTTGAGGACGTGAGCCATACAGGGCACATGGGTGAGCTGCCCCTGTCGCAGGGCGGAGAGGAGGTTGGTGCCATTATCAGAAACGACCATTCCTGGCTTAAGCTGGCGTGGCGTCAACCACCTCTCGGCCTGCCCCTGCAGAGCTGCCAGAACCTCTGGCCCAGTGTGGCTCCTGTCCCCCAAACACACCAGCGCAAGCACGGCATGGCATCTTTTTGCCTGCGTACTCGCGTAGCCCCTTGTACGCCTACGGAGCACCGCTGGTTCCGAGGACAGAGCACTCGAAGAGGACATGGAGGAAGAAGAAGAGGAGGGGGTGGAGGAGAGAGGTGTGTCACAACCAGTAGTAGCATTTTGGAGGCGTGGTGGCGGAACAACCTCCAACACTACTGCACCTTGTCCTGCATCCCTCCCAGCTACCAATAGAGTGACCCAATGGGCCGTGAAAGAAAGATAACGTCCCTGTCCATGCCTGCTGGACCATGAGTCAGCGGTAATATGCACCTTACCGCCCTGTCCAGCGAGGCATGGACATTGCCTTCCACATGCCGGTAGAGAGACGGAATTGCCTTCCGTGAGAAAAAGTGGCGTTTGGGAACCTGCCACTGAGGAACCGCACATTGAACAAACTCACGGAAGGGGGCCGAGTCTATCAACTGAAAAGGCAGCAGTTGAAGTGCTAGCAATTTAGCCAAGCTAGCATTCAACCGCTGGGCATGTGGATGGCTGGGAGTATACTTCTTTCGACGGTCCAGCAGCTGGGGCAGGGAAATTTGCCTGCTACAATCGGACGTCGGTGTACTGCAAGTACTTGGTTGTGACACACCTAATTCTACACCTTCAGTCCTCTCAGAGCAGCTTTCAGAGAGGACTGAAGATATAGTGGGGATGGAGATCCCAGCTGATGAGGAGCAAGGAGAGGTCCGCTTTGTTCTTTGGTGTGGGTCTTTTATGTGTGCTTGCCAACGAGCTGCATGGCAGGTCGACATATGTCTGCTCATGCTTGTGGTGCCCAAGCGGCTGATGTTTTGGCCACGCGAGATACGCTTGAGACAAATATTGCAAATAGCAGTGGTGCGATCTGATGCACTCGTCTCAAAAAAGGCCCACACCAAAGAACTTTTGTGATAACGTGCAGAGGCAGCGCCCTGCACAGGCGGAGCTCTGCGGTGTGGTACAGTTGCTGTGCTGGCCTCTAGCTGGCCTCCAGGGGGCATCCTGCCTCGTTGGACATGTGACGCTGCATCCTCCTCCTCCTCCTCCTCTCTCCCTTCAGGCACCCACGTGGAGTCAGTGACCTCATCATCCCCTCCCTCTTCACCACTAGAGCAAACCTGGCAGTAAGCTGCAGCTGGTGGAACACTACTGCCAGATTGCTGTCCTTCAGCATCCCCTTTCTCTGCGCGCACACTACTGACTTCCTCAAGCTGGGTATCATCATCCGAGCCTTCGAATCGTTGGGCATCCTCCTGGAGCATGTACCCAACACTGTGCTCAAACAGTTCGGGGGACTCCTCAGGAGGACATGGTGGGTCTAGGGAAGGGGTGGCTGATGATGCCATTGAGTACGCGTTGGCAGCTGCTCTGCCAGTACCCTGAGCCTGGGTGAGAGAGGATGAGGAGGATGAGGAGGGCTTGGTCATCCATTCTACCAAGCCTTCGGCATGATGCGGCTCCACATGTCCAGCTGCCGAAAACAAAGACAAGCGTGTCCCATGGCCACGTGCTGATGACGATGCACGACCACGTCCACGGCCAGCACTGTTGTCTCTAGAAACAGAGCCTGCCTGCCCTGTGTTCTTGCCTCGGCACGCTCTGCCTCTCCTTGGCGGTCTTCCAGCCATTGTAGTCGGTAGTGTATATAGTATAAAAAATAGAACTCCTATGTGTGCTCACAACACACTGTAGGTCCTATGGGTGCTGACACTAACACACTATAGGTACTATGTGTGCTGCTGACAAGAAAATATAGGAGCTCTGTTTGCTGCCACTAACACACTAGAAGTCCTATGGGTGCTGCTGAGAAGAAAATATAGGAGCTCTGTTTGCTGCCACTAACACACTAGAAGTCCTATGGGTGCTGCTGAGAAGAAAATATAGGAGCTCTGTGTGATGCCACTAACACACTAGAAGTCCTATGGGTGCTGCTGAGAAGAAAATATAGGAGCTCTGTGTGATGCCACTAACACACTAGAAGTCCTATGGGTGCTGCTGAGCAGAAAATATAGGAGCTCTGTGTGATGCCACTAACACACTAGAAGTCCTATGGGTGCTGCTGAGAAGAAAATATAGGAGCTCTGTTTGCTGCCACTAACACACTAGAAGTCCTATGGGTGCTGCTGAGAAGAAAATATAGGAGCTCTGTGTGATGCCACTAACACACTAGAAGTCCTATGGGTGCTGCTGAGAAGAAAATATAGGAGCTCTGTTTGCTGCCACTAACACACTAGAAGTCCTATGGGTGCTGTTGGGGTGCAATGCTGTGCTAACAGCACTGCGGTTGGTACTACTGCAATACTGTACTAACAGTAAGCACGCACCAGACTAATCCCCAGCAGCAGCTAATAACACACTAACTGTGCAATCAGCAGCAATGAACGATCAATGACTTAGGTAGCAATGGTTTAGCAAAGAAATAGCCAATGGTTTAGCAAAGAAGAGCAAATCTTTCAGTATCAAGCAAAGACAGAATCAGCAGACTAATCTCTCCTAAAGCCGGAACTCATGTGACCGGGGCCGATGGCGTGGCGGCCTTTTAAATGGTGGGGCGTGTACTAAAGCCCCTGAGCTGTAATTGGCTACAGGCGTCCTGCCTGTAGCCAATTATTGCTCTCCGAGTTTCGGGCGCTGTGATTGGCCAAGCATGCGGGGTCACAGTGCATGCTTGGCCAATCATCAGCCAGCAATGCACTGCGCCGGCCGCAATGCATTGCGGGGCCGCTCGCATCACACGAATGTGATGCGAACGGCCCAAATAGTTCTGGGCTCGACGAGCGAGCGAACGCCCGATGCTCGATTCGAACATGGGTTCGAATCGAGCACCGGGCCCATCCCTACTACCTATAGTTTTCTGTCCCTAGAAAAAATGTTTTTTTAAAGCTGATTGATGATCAATGCTTTAGCACACTATAGCACAAGTAGAATTTCCCTCACTGTCCTTCCCTGTCCCTAGAAACAAGGATTATCACAGTGAAAGAAACTGACACTCTTCCTACCTATAGTTTTCTGTCCCTAGAAAAAATGTTTTTTTAAAGCTGATTGATGATCAATGCTTTAGCACACTATAGCACAAGTAGAATTTCCCTCACTGTCCTTCCCTGTCCCTAGAAACAAGGATTATCACAGTGAAAGAAACTGACACTCTTCCTACTGTGAGGGGGTTAGCTCGGCAGCGGGTGTGTGTGACCCCCGGGATGGGCTCCCCACACAAAAACAGGCCCAGCAAACGGAGGTTGTGGTTTTCAAAATCAAAAAGGTGCGGTTTATTTTCTATTTACAGTGACAAAACACAGCAAAGCAAAAGAAACATAAATAAAATAAATCCTGGTCAACTTGACCTCTGACTAAACATACAGGTTTCCTAACTAACAACTGGGATCAGCCTAGTGCTGTCCTAGTCCCTAAGTCCCTGGTTTTAAATGTCCAAGCAAATAGCCACACAGGCTTTGTCTCACCGCACAGGGGTTCACTCTCCCTAGACAGTCCACACAGGTCTGGTTCCAGGCATGAGCAAACACCTAATGAATCTGGGAGTTTTTATAGAGGCCTTAAACGAGCTGACAAGCTTCAGCTGGTCTCATCAACTCCCTGCCTGCACGACGCCCAGCACTCTCCCTAGAGGTATGAATCATCCATGAGCCCACTAGCCTCAGCTGGGCTTCATCAACTCTCTCCCTAGTTGTATAAGTCGGCGTAAAGCCTGAATCTGGGCGAAATATATCTACCCCCCTGGATGCAACCAGGTGACTTTACCTTCCTGCTGTCACATACCCCCCCCTCTTGTTTTAACCTCGGGGTTGGAACACCAGCAATCAGGCATTCATGTACTCGAGACAAAGCATCCACATTCCCCATTTGAACGCCAGGGCGATGCTTTACTGTGAAGTTGAATTCCTGGAGGGCCAGGAACCACCTATTCACTCTTCTATTTGTTTCCTTGTTTTGAGCCATCCACTTTAACGGAGCGTGATCCGTAACCATGTCAAAGTGCCTACCTAGCAGGTAGTACCGAAGGGAATCTAGAGCCCACTTCACCGCTAAACACTCCTTTTCAACGGTGGCGTAATTTACCTCATGGGACTTCAACTTCCTGCTGAGGTAAATGACTGGGTGCTCTTCCCCGTTCCAGACCTGGGACAATACTGCTCCTAACCCCACATCTGACGCATCACTTTGTACGACAAAGTCTTTAGAGAAGTCGGGTGAGTACAACACTGGCTGGCTACATAAGGCTTGTTTCAAGAATTGGAATGCTGCCTCAGCCTCGGGGGTCCATTTAATCATGACCGACCCTTTCCCCTTCGTCAGGTTGGTTAGGGGCACAGCCTTAGAAGCAAAGTGGGGAATGAATCGCCGATAATACCCAGCGATTCCCAGAAAGGCTCGTACCTGCTTCTTGCTGTTGGGACGTGGCCAACTCTGGATGGCCTCGACTTTGTTGAGTTGGGGTTTTATTACTCCCCTCCCAATGGTGTACCCAAGATATTTGGCCTCCTCCTGCCCAATGGTACACTTCTTGGGGTTAGCCGTAAACCCCGCTTCCCGAACAGAGTCCAGGACTGCTTGCACTTTTGGCAGATGTGAGGCCCAATCTGTGCTATGGACAATTACGTCATCCCAGGTAAGCCGCAGCATACTTCCGATGGGGCCTCAGCATCTGGTCCATTTTCCGCTGGAATGTGGCCGGCGCATTCTGTAACCCGAACGGCATTCTTTTATATTGGAACGCCCCGTCTGGGGTTACAAATGCGGTTTTCTCTTTGGCCGACTTGGCCAGGGGGATTTGCCAATACCCTTTTGTGAGGTCAAGAGTTGTCATGTATCGGGCTGTTCCCAGCCGGTCGATCAACTCATCTATACGTGGCATGGGGTAGGTGTCAAATTTTGTAACTTTGTTCAACTGACGAAAATCGTTACAAAATCGCCAGCTCCCATCCGGTTTAGGCACCAACACAATGGGACTAGACCAATCACTTTGGGACTCCTCTATCACCCCTAAGTTCAGCATTTTCTGTACTTCCTCCCGTATTGCCTCCCGTCGGGCCTCTGGGATCCGATAGGGTTTTAACTTCACCCTTTCACCGGGCGGGGTAATGATGTCATGCTCTACCCCAGATGTTTGTCCCAGCAGCTCAGAGAATACCTCCTTGTTGCGAAGCACAAACTCCTTAACCTCCTGTTGTTGGGGTTGTGACAAGGTGGCTGCTATTCCAACCTCAGGAATCACGCAACCAGTTTGAGCTGGTGACCAAGTGTCTGCGACTAGGGACTCTCTATCCCTCCAGGCTTTCAACAGATTAACGTGATAGATCTGTTCGGGCTTTCGCCTTCCTGGTTGTCTGACCTTGTAATTCACTTCGCTCACTTTTTCCATTATCTCATAGGGGCCTTGCCATTTGGCAAGGAATTTACTTTCAACCGTAGGGACAAGTACCAGTATCCTATCCCCCGGGGAAAAGGTACGGGTCTTGGCTCCACGGTTGTACACTCTCTGCTGTGCTAACTGCGCTTGGGCCAAATGTTCCTTCACGATGGGCATTACCTGTGCAATTCGGTCTTGCATCAGGGCGACATGCTCAATCACACTCCTGTGGGGAGAACTCTCACTTTCCCAAGTTTCCTTGGCAATATCCAACAGCCCTCTTGGGTGTCTCCCATACAGTAACTCAAAGGGGGAGAATCCCGTAGAGGATTGGGGCACCTCCCTAATAGCAAACATCAAATAAGGAAGTAGACAGTCCCAATCCTTTCCATCTCTATCCACCACTTTCTTCAACATTTGTTTTAGGGTTTTGTTGAATCTTTCAACCAGCCCATCGGTTTGGGGGTGATACACAGATGTACGCAATTGCGTCACTTTGAACAATTTACACAGCTCTTTCATAACCCGGGACATAAAGGGTGTACCTTTGTCCGTAAGCAGTTCTTTACAAATACCCACCCGGCTAAAAACAAGAGATAGCTCTTTGGCTATGGTTTTGGCTGAGGTATTTCTGAGAGGGATCGCTTCTGGATAACGGGTGGCATAGTCCATTATAACCATTATGTACTGGTGCCCCCTAGCGGACTTGATTATAGGACCTACCAAATCCATTGCGATTCTCTCAAACGGGACCTCAATGATGGGTAGAGGGACCAGCGGGCTACGGAAATGTGGCATCGGGGCCGACCTCTGACACACAGGGCAGGAGGAACAATAATTTTCTATGTCCTTCATCACCCCAGGCCAATAGAATCTCTGTAATACCCTCTCTCGGGTTTTCTCTGTCCCCAGATGACCTCCAAGAATGTGCCCATGGGCCAACTCCAACACCAACTTCCTGTAAGGTTTGGGCACCACAAGCTGCTCAACGGTTTCTTCTGCCCTTTTTGCCACCCGATACAGTAGGTCCTTCTCTACGCTGAAGTATGGGTAAGTGCAGGTATTATCTGGGTTCACTAACTCGCCATCTATTTCCACTACGTTTTCCCGTGCCTTTATTAGGGCGGGGTCTTTTAACTGTTCTGTGGCAAAATTTTCCCTGTGAACCTCCAGATCAGAAAACTCCACAGACGGTAGGTTTTCGTCTGAGGAGGTGGGCTCCTCTCCAGTTTCTTGAGTCTCCCCTGCCAATACTGACCAGGGAAATTCTGGAGAGTCCTCACCACTCTCAGAGGAGTTCTGGCTATCACATTCCTGGTACATAGGGGCACCAGTGGGGGGCTCAGGATCATCCCACAGTTCCCAGAACTTCGGAAAATCCCTTCCCACAATGGCATCATGCGGTAATTGAGATACTAACCCCACTGGATGAGAGAGGGTACCTTTGGGGGTCTCGAAACACACTGTAGTCACTGGATACTCTCGGGTGTCCCCATGCACACAAATAACAGCTACCTTGCTATTCCCAGAGACCTCTGTTTTAACTAATTCAGCCTTTATCAGGGTCACAAGGCTACCTGAATCCAGCAATACCACAACATTTCTACCATTAACACACATTTTGCATAAATGTTTCTCAGTTCCTCGAATGGCAGTGCATTCGACTGTCGCACACAGCGACTGACGTCTGCCCGTCAGAAAGTCACACTGCATGGGTTCCTCCACAACCGGGCAATTGGCTGCAATATGTCCCGCTTGCCGGCAGCGGTAGCAAACGATCCTTCTTGCCGCCTCTTGAGCCGCTGATTTCCCAGGCTGTTCTCGCCAAACTTGGGGTAGAGCTCCCACCCTCTCACTCTCTCCACCCTCACCCCTTGGAATCCTCTTATCCGCCCCTGGGGATGGTCTGGTCTTAGGGTGGAAAGTCTGAGTGTCTCTGGAAGAGGCCGTCAGGTTCTCTGTAGCCAAGTATTTCTCCACACGATCCACAAGACCATCGGCCGTCTCTGGGTCTCCATGGCTTACCCACTTTTGGATGGCAGTAGGAAGAGCTCTCAAAAACCGATCCATTACAATACGTTCCACAATCTTTGGTGCGGACAAAGTCTCTGGCTGTAGCCACTTTCTGCTCAGGTGAATGAGATCATACATTTGAGACCTGGGGGGTTTTCCAAGCTGGAAAGTCCAGTTATGCACACGCTGAGCCCGGACAGCCTGGGTGACACCCAGCCTTGCCAAAATTTCAGCTTTTAGCATCACATAGTCTTTTGCTTGGTTAGGCTCTAGGTCATAGTAAGCTTTCTGCGATTCACCAGTTAACAGAGGAGCCACCAGTCCAGCCCACTGCTCCTCAGGCCACTTTTCTCTTTCAGCGGTCCTTTCAAATGTGGTCAAAAATACCTCTGGATCATCCTCTCCAGTCATTTTTGTCAATAAACGACTCACCCCAAAGGACGCGGTATTAGTGGGACGGCTTTCCTCACTGGTCTGCGGACGTTGCTGCATTACTGCTTCCATTTGTTGTAGTCTCTGCTCTTGCTTCTGTAACAGGTCTATGAAGCGGGCCTCAGATTGCTGCTGGGCTTGTTGCTGAGCTTCCAGACTCTGTTGGTGAGCTTGCTGCTGGGCTGCAAGGCTCCTTTGCAAACCTGCATTTGTCTGCTGTTGATTGGCATTTGCTAGAGCCAGCTGTTTCAGTATCTCCTCCATGCTGGCTTAAAAAAAACTGCCACTGGTTCTCCACCAACTGTGAGGGGGTTAGCTCGGCAGCGGGTGTGTGTGACCCCCGGGATGGGCTCCCCACACAAAAACAGGCCCAGCAAACGGAGGTTGTGGTTTTCAAAATCAAAAAGGTGCGGTTTATTTTCTATTTACAGTGACAAAACACAGCAAAGCAAAAGAAACATAAATAAAATAAATCCTGGTCAACTTGACCTCTGACTAAACATACAGGTTTCCTAACTAACAACTGGGATCAGCCTAGTGCTGTCCTAGTCCCTAAGTCCCTGGTTTTAAATGTCCAAGCAAATAGCCACACAGGCTTTGTCTCACCGCACAGGGGTTCACTCTCCCTAGACAGTCCACACAGGTCTGGTTCCAGGCATGAGCAAACACCTAATGAATCTGGGAGTTTTTATAGAGGCCTTAAACGAGCTGACAAGCTTCAGCTGGTCTCATCAACTCCCTGCCTGCACGACGCCCAGCACTCTCCCTAGAGGTATGAATCATCCATGAGCCCACTAGCCTCAGCTGGGCTTCATCAACTCTCTCCCTTGTTGTATAAGTCGGCGTAAAGCCTGAATCTGGGCGAAATATATCTACCCCCCTGGATGCAACCAGGTGACTTTACCTTCCTGCTGTCACACTACCTATAGTTTTCTGTCCCTAGAAAAAATGTTTTTTTAAAGCTGATTGATGATCAATGCTTTAGCACACTATAGCACAAGTAGAATTTCCCTCACTGTCCTTCCCTGTCCCTAGAAACAAGGATTATCACAGTGAAAGAAACTGACACTCTTCCTACCTATAGTTTTCTGTCCCTAGAAAAAATGTTTTTTTAAAGCTGATTGATGATCAATGCTTTAGCACACTATAGCACAAGGAGAATTTCCCTCACTGTCCTTCCCTGTCCCTAGAAACAAGGATTCGCACAGTAAAACACACTGACACTCTCCCTACCTATCCTTCTCTTTCCCTAAACTAAAGGAATCCAGGTTAAGCAAGAAAAAATAAATGTCACTGTCCCTGCCTATGCTTCTCTTTCCCTGCTCCGGAACACACTACACTAGGCCGCCGTGCTGGCGGCCTTTTATAGTGTGGGGCGTGTACTAAACACCCTCAGCAATAATTGGCCACAGGCATCCTGCCTGTGGCCAATCATTGCTCTCCTCGCTGCCGGCGCTGTGATTGGCCAAGCATGCGGGGTCACAGTGCATGCTTGGCCAATCACAGCGCCTGGATGACACTGCGATGGCGTAGTGCATTGTGGGGCGTTCGCGTCACTCGAATTAGGCGCGAACGGCCCAAATCGTTCGATCTTCGTCGAACGATCGAACAGACGATGTTCGAGTCGAACGTATGTTCGACTCGAACACCGAGCTCATCCCTAGTTGGGACAGGCTCGCTATATAACGACCCTAGACCTAACAAAAGGCTATTGGCAAATACCGCTAACTGAATCGGCCAAGGAGAACACTGCCTTTTCCACTCCTGAGGGCTTGTTTCAGTACAAGCGGATGCCTTTTGGTCTGCATGGGGCCCCTGCATCATTCCAACGAATGATGGACAAAAGTTTGAGACCACATCGCCCGTATGCAGCTGCTTATTTGGACGATGTGGTCATCCACAGCCCAGATTGGGAATCGCACCTGCCCCGGGTACAAGCGGTGGTAGATTCCCTTAGGGAAGCAGGCCTCACGGCTAACCCAAAGAAGTGTGCCATAGGCCTGGAGAAGGCCAAGTACCTTGGCTACGTTATTGGCCGGGGACTTGTCAAGCCTCAGACCAATAAGATTGAGGCAATTCAAAAATGGCCCCAACCCGTAAACAAGAAACAAGTTTGGGCCTTCCTAGGCATTACGGGGTATTACCCGCGGTTTATACCCGACTTTGCCACCATTGTCGTCCCTCTGACTGACCTGACGAAGGGCAGAGGGTCTGTCATGGTCAAATGGAACCCTGAGGCCGAGAAGGCGTTTTAGAAATTAAAACAGGCCCTTTGTGCACTACCGGTGCTGGTGACCCCGGACTTCACAAAGGAGTTTGTCATACAGACAGACGCCTCTGAGGTGGGCCTAGGGGCCGTACTGTCGCAGGACAGGAATGGTGAGGAGCATCCGGTTGTATACCTAAACCGGAAGCTGAACAAGCACGAAAGGAACTATGCCATTGTCTCACCATTAAATGGGCCTTAGACTCCCTGAGGTATTATCTACTCGGGAGGTCATTTAGGCTGGTTACTGACCATGCTCCCCTGAAGTGGATGTGTGACAACAGGGAGAAAAATGCGCCTGTGTGACAAGGTGATTCCTGGCTTTACAGCCCTTTAAATTCACGGTTGAGCACAGGCCGGGCAAACTCCAGGATAGTGCCGATGCCCTCTCCCGTGTGCACTTCATGGCTGGGTCAAGTGCTCAGCCGCATTCGGTCCATTGTAAGGGACTGAACGGGAATCCGGTCCGGTTTTTCCAGCCTCTGTGGCAGGCTGGGTTCCCGTCCTGATGTTCTGGTCCACACTCAGGTGGAAGTTAAAAGACGAGGAAGAGAACACAGCAGGGCTCTGGCCTGAGACTCAGAGGGGAACCTGAGTCAGAGGAGCTCTGTTTGTTGGATTGGAAAATAAAGGTTTGCTTCACCTTGTGTTTTGTGGGTGACGGGGACCAGCCCCTCACCGTATAGAGAGCGGTTACTGTTTAGTTTAGCGCCGGACGGCAAGGATTTGATTTTCTGTTTTGTTTATTTTGTATGACTATTGCAAACCACTTGTAAATAAAGCTGGCAATACGCCAGGTATTAAAGAAACTGCCTGTACGCTGATCTTCATTCTGAGAAGAGGTGATCCCCACGAGCTAATCTCCCACAATATATACAATATTATATTATACCCCCATAGGGGCTGCTGAGTGTTGTGTCACCTGTCACCCTGCCCAGCCTGGCATTCAATCCTCAGTCACTCAAAGGCAATGAACATTCCATTAGCTTTGTTTTTATTTTTATTGAGAGGATTGAACTTGGATAGGGTATAGGAAGTGTGGGATTCCCAGTACATTTTATAACAATCAAATGGTGAATTTTAGAACAATCAATTGGGACAACTTATATACTCGCAGGCCTCTCTTCCTCCAGCACAACTATTACTGCAGACTATTACTCCTCAGCTCCTCCAGCACTCTACTGCATGAGCTTCCACAGCTAGCACCGCGTGGTTATGCCTGACATTTGCTCAGCCAGGCCTTAGCAATTTCCCTTTACAGGCAGGGACCACGGGCCCCTATAGTGTAGCAAGATAGTGCTAGCTGTCCTACATGCAGTTACTGAGCCCAGTCAGCCATCTTCAGGCCCTGCCAGATCTCTTGGCTGCAGAGGCCCTTCTCCACTGCCCATGACACCACAGTCCATTCTCTGCACCCATCCCAGACTGCATCCTCCCAATCCTCTCAGGTGTGCCTCCCCAGTTCTCTCAGGTCTGTGCATGTCACTCACCAGCCCTCCTGGCTGTGACCAGTTGTTCATTTCCCTAAAGACTTGCCTGGAAGTGTTCTCTCCTGCTGTCCTCTCTTGCTCCTCCTGTGTCTCCTGTCCAGGACACCCCTGTTGTTTGTACGAGGGTCTTGTCCACAACCGAGCCCAGGCCCAAGGTTACCAAGAACACTGTAACCCCTCACAGTTACTCTTGTTGGGCGCAGGAACGGGTCCTACCGTTAAAAATTTGTGAAAAAATTGAAATCATATGCCCCTGTCAAACAGGTGCAGAGAAATTGAGCCTTGGGTGTTGGCGGTGCCTGAACACTGTAACCCTTTACAATTACTCTTGTTGGGCGAAGGAGTGGGCCCTGCTTTTACAAATTTGTGAAAAAATTGTAATTACATGCCCCTGTCAAACAGGAGCAGAACAATTGGGCCTTGGGTGTTGGCGGTGCCTGAACACTGTAACCCTTTACAATTACTCTTGTTGGGTGCAGAAACAGAGAACCAAGGAAAACAAAAGATAAGAAGAATAGGTCCACCTGACACCATACCCTCATAAGCCAGCCAGTGGTATCTCTCCACCACATGGGTGTCCCAGGTCTTTAATATCCATTTTGGAATCAAAGTGGGCCATCATGATGGAAGAGGTAAGAACTAGGTGCAATCAGGAGTATAAGAACTATAGAAAATAAAGTAATGCAAAGAAGCATATTCAAAGGGGCCATCCAAAATCTGGATGAACAGGAAAATATGAGGATCCGTTGCCTGAGTAAATTTATTTTTCTAGGCTAGCTTAAGGGGCGGTCCTAGGATCTCTTGGGCGGAACCGCACCCACATGTGCTGGTATGGGGATGTTCCAGGAAAAGTGTCTTTATTGATGCTTTTGACGCTATCCGGGAATTTCCCCTCACTTCCTGTTCTGCCTGACACTAGACATTCGTTTAGTTCTAAATTCGTTTTTTAACAAATTTAGACAAATTCTTTCATTCGGAAATATTAGAATTTCCGATTTTTTTTCTGAAAATTTGGAAATTCGAAAATTCGAAATTACATAAATTAGATAATTCGGTAATTCGGTAATATAAAAATTCGTAAATGAGAAAATCCGAAATTTCGTAAATTCGAAGATTCAGAAATTCTAAAATTCGGAAATTCGGAAATCTGAAATCTGAAATCCGAAAATTCGAAAATTCAAAAATAAGAATGAAAATCCGAAAATTCAAAAGAACGAAGATCCGAAAATAGGAACAAAAATCCGAAAATTCAAAAACCCAATATGAAATGATAACTAACTAAAAATAACTTAACTATTACTAACTATTAAATTATAGGCATTGCAATTTCCTTTCAAATTTGGCTGTTAGTGAACGTAACAAATACAAATTTATCCGAAGTTACAAATTTTCCATAATAACGAATGCCGTATCTAATCAAATGGAATGTAAAAAATAAATATTAATAAATAACAATAATAATAATAATAATAACGTATTATTATTATTATTATTATTACTTTTTTGTTCCATTACATTTGTTTAGATGCGGCATTCTTTACTTTGGATAATTCGTAACTTCAGATAAATTTGTATTCATTACGTTCTCTAACAGCCAAATTTGAAAGGAAATTCCAATACCTATAATTTAATGGTTAGTTATTATTAGTTAGTACGTTATTGTTTTGAATTTTTGGATTTTCGTTTCTTATTTTCAGATTCTCAAAATTTTGGATTTTAGAATTTTTGGATTTTCAAATTTCCGAATTTTCTCATTTCTGAATTTTCTCATTTCCGAACTTTCTCATTTCCGAATTCTCGAATTTCGGAATTTTCGAATTTCTCAATTTTCAAATTTCTCAATTTTCGAATTTCTAAATTTTTGAATTTCTCAATTTTCGAATATTGAATTTCCGAATTTTCGAATTTCTGGATTTTTTAATTTAATACATTCAGAATTTTCGAATTTACAAATTTTCGAATTTACAAATTTACTAATTCCAAATTTTCGAATTTTGGAATTTCGGAATTTTTGAATTTCCGAATTTTTGAATTTAATACATTCAGAATTTTCCAATTTACAAATTTTCGAATTTACAAATTAACTAATTCCAAATTTTCAAATTTCCAAATATTCTAATTTCTGAATTTGCGAATTTCTGAATTTTTGAATTTCAGAATTTTCGAATTTCTGAGTTTTTGAATTTCTGAGTTTTCGAATTTCCGATTTTCAGAATTTTCGAATTTCTGAATTTCCGATTTTCAGAATTTTCGAATTTCTGAATTTTCGAATTTCTGAATTTTCGATTTTCTGAATTTTCGATTTTCTGAATTTCCGATTTTCTGAATTTCCGATTTTCTGAATTTCCGATTTTCTGAATTTCCGATTTTCTGAATTTCCGATTTTCCGAATTTCCGAATTTTCGAATTTCCGAATTTTCTGAATTTCCGAATTTTCTGAATTTCCGAATTTTCTGAATTTCCGAATTTTCTGAATTTCCGAATTTTCTGAATTTCCGAATTTTTTGAATTTCCAAAAAAGAAGGAATCTCTCAAACAAGCAGACAGATAGCAATAATTCTCACAGAAATTATACCTCTTTATAATAAAAAAAAAAAAGTTTGGGGTTTATTCGGGTTTAAAAGGTAATGGCAATGGTAAATGTTGCCTATGTACACTTTTTTCAGTCTAACTTCCATTGAAATTTATTCTATACAATTCCCAAATGGTAAAATGCTCTTGAATTAAATCATGAGAGATGTGCTCCCAAGTGGTACAATATATTATAAAATCAGACTATTCAATGACATAGAACCTATATGTAAAGTGAGCTTGCTGCCAGGTATGTATCCTATATTAGATTTGTATGATGTTTCCCTGGAATTTCCGCTAATTTCAAAACTGATCAGCTGTTTCTAAACAGCCTTGCATTTTATATAATAAGATTTTTTTTATATATTCTCGGAATTTTCCAAAAAGTATCAGGTAAATGCAAACATTTGAAACAAGATTGAGTGATAAGTGATTAACGTATATACTCGAGTATAAGCCGACCCGAATATAAGCCGAGGCACCTAATTTTACCACAAAAAACTGGGAAAACGTATTGACTCGAGTATAAGCCTAGGGTGTCCATCTGCATGCCTCACTGTGCCTCACAGCTCCCGGTTCTTTCAGAGGAGAAATGACTGATCGTCTGTTCATACAAAGTATGAACAGCAATCTGTCATTTCCCCTAGTAAGCCCCATCCCCCCACAGTTAGAATCACTCCCTAGGACACACTTAACCCCTTGATCGCCCACTAGTGTTAACCCCTTCCCTGCCAGTGACATTTTTACAGTAATCAGTGCATTTTTATAGCACTGATCGCTGTAAAATTGTCAATGATCCCAAAAATGTGTCAAAAGTGTCCGATCTGTCCGCCATAATGCTGCAGTCCCGATAAAAATCGCAGATTGCCGCCATTACTAGTAAAGAAAAAAAAATGCCATAATTCTATCCCCTATTTTGTAAACGCTATACCTTTTGTGCAAACCAATCAATATATGCTTATTGCAAAAAAAAAATACCAAAAATATGTAGAAGAATACATATCGGCCTAAACTGAGAAAAAAAAACACGTTTTTTTTAAATAAAAATTGGGATATTTATGATAGCAAAAAGTAGAAGATAGTGTTTTTTTCAAATTGTCGCTGTTCTTTTGTTTACAGCGCAAATTTTGTTTGGGTACAACATCGCACGACCGCGGAATTGTCAGTTAAAGCAATGCAGTGCAAAATTGTAAAAAGTGCTCTGGTCAGGAAGGGGGTAAAATCTTCCGGGGCTGAAGCGGTTAAAGTAATAAGTCAATCACTCAATGAGTTTATAATCTTTTAACATTTACTGAATAACTCAAGTAAGATTTTGCACAAGAAGGTAATAGATCAACTGAACTTCGGAAACAGTCCTAGTTCAGAAGAAGAATTCCTCCACAATAATACAAATTACAACAATCTGAGGATAACAGTGTCTTATATACAGGTATGTTATGTACAATGGAGTACCACTTGAACATGACCGGAAAGGATAAGCAAGAGTTAAGACATTATTCCTGGCAAGACTTCCAAAAGGGAAACCCAGGCCAGCTTATTCAACTTTAATCCTAACGAGAGATCAATTGAACAAGAACAATGTGAGGGCCCTTTAAGTAGTAAAGCCAGTAATGTCCCAGTTGCAGGCCTGATGGTCTTTGCTAGCAGTGGGAGCCCGTTAAGTATATCCAATAAGGTGCAGTAACAAGGCAATAATATTTATTGGTAAGGTTTATGCGACAGGTGTATATACAGTGGGGATCGAAAGTTTGGGCACCCCAGGTAAAAATGTGTATTAATGTGCATAACGAAGCCAAGGAAAGATGGAAAAATCTCCAAATGGCATCAAATTACAGATTAGACATTCTTATAATATGTCAAAAAAAGTTAGATTTTATTTCTATCATTTACACTTTCAAAATTACAGAAAACAAAAAAATGGCGTCTGCAAAAGTTTGGGCACCCTGCAGAATTTATAGCTTGCACCTTTGCAAAGCTGAGACCTGCCAGTGTCATGGATTGTTCTCAATCATCATCTGGGAAGACCAGGTGATGTCAATCTCAAAGGTTTTAAATGGCCAGACTCATCTGACCTTGCCCCAACAATCAGCACCATGGGTTCTTCTAAGCAGTTGTCTAGAAAACTGAAACTGAAAATAGTTGACGCTCACAAAGCTGAAGAAGGCTATAAGAAGATAGTAAAGCGTTTTCAGATGTCAATATCCTCTGTTCGGAATGTAATTAAGAAATGGCAGTCATCAGGAACAGTGGAAGTTAAAGCAAGATCTGGAAGACCAAGAAAAATATCAGACAGAACAGCTCGCAGGCTTGTGAGAAAAGCAATTCAAAACCCACGTTTGACTGCACGATCCCTCCAGAAAGATCTGGCAGACACTGGAGTTGTGGTACACTATTCCACTATAAAGAGATACTTGTACAAATATGGTCTTCATGGAAGAGTCATCAGAAGAAAACCTCTTCTACGTCCTCACCACAAAAATCAGCGTTTGAACTTTGCAAATGAACATATAGACAAGCCTGAGGCATTTTGGAAACAAGTTCTGTGGACCGATGAGGTTAAAATATAACTTTTTAACCGGAATGAGCAAAGGTACGTTTGGAGAAGAAAGGGCACAGAATTTAATGAAAAGAACCTCTGTCCAACTGTTAAGCATGGGGGTGGATCAATCATGCTTTGAGGTTGTATTGCAGCCAGTGGCACAGGAAACATTTCACGAGTAGAAGGAAAAATGGATTCAATAAAATTTCAGCAAATTTTGGATGGTAACTTGATGCCATCTGTGAAAAAGCTGAAGTTAAAGAGAGGATGGCTTCTACAAATGGATAATGATCCTAAACACACCTCAAAATCCACGGGGGATTACATCAAGAGGCGTAAACTGAAGGTTTTGCCATGGCCTTCACAATCTCCTAACCTCAACATTATTGAAAACCTATGGATAGACCTTAAAAGAGCAGTGCGTGACAGACAGCCCAGAAATCTCAAAGAACTGGAAGACTTTTGTAAGGAAGAATAGGCAAAGATACCGCAAACAAGAATTGAAAGACTCTTGGCTGGCTACAAAAAGCGTTTACAAGCTGTGATACTTGCCAAAGGGGGCAGTACAAGATATTAACTCTGCAGGGTGCCCAAACTTTTGCAGACACCATTTTTTTTATTTTCTGTAATTTTGAAAGTGTAAATGATGGAAATAAAATCTAACTTTTTTTGACATATTATAAGAATGTCTAATCTGTAATTTGATGCCATTTGGAGATTTTTCCATCTTTCCTTGGCTTCCTTATGCACATTAATACACATTTTTACCTGGGGTGCCCAAACTTTCGATCCCCACTGTATATATATATATATATATATATAATGTTCAAATAGAGATGCAGTGTTTCCCAGGGTAAAGCTGTCTGTGCACAGTGTCCCAGTAAAGCAACAATTCAAGGTTTGTAAAGTTGGGCAATTGCCCTCTCACCAACGACCAGGCTGATTCAATGCCTTCTGAACAGCGATTCCTGAAGGGCATCCTTGTAGTGATTCCGATCATCCGATGAACAGCACAAAGAGCGGGCTGTTAGACTATACGGGTGATGCTGGATAGATGCCTGAAGATCAGCAAGCAGGGATGGGCCCATCTCGGCCGGGTTGGAATGTTGAACACTGCATGCTAGGCCACGACCTCACCCTCTCAGAACAGAGAGGTCCGTCACACGCCAGGCCCAGAAGGAAGAGAGCGCAACGCGCGTCTCCGGTCACCTTTATGCTCTTCCCAGCATTCTCCCTGAAATAGCAAAGACCCCTGGGATATGAAGTCCGGGTGCATAGTCATACAGAGTAATTGCCATTCTGGGGAACTACTAATCCCACAATCCCTTTGGGTCGGCTCATAGATATAATGTCAGTTAGTGATACTGGGCACTAGACAGACAATACAGTACAAAGAAATGATGGGGAATCGCCATGCTTTGCAATTGTAGTCCACATTGCTACAAAAGCATACAGGTATTCTTTGAAGAAAGCCTGTCATGAACACAATATGAGAGTTGCCATTGATAACCACTTTCTATCTTCCTAGCTTTTTCTAATTTCAGATCCTTCTGACCCAAAAACATCTCTAACAAGTGTGCAATAAGGCCCCTTTCACACTAGGGCAAAAGGTGCGGTGGCGGTATAGCGCCGCTATTTTTAGCGGCGCTATACCGTCGGAATTTCAGCGTTATTCGGCCGCTAGCGGTGCGGTTTTAACCCCCGCTAGCAGCCGAAAAAGGGTTAATACCGCCCGCAATGCGCCTCTGCAGAGGCCCATTGCGAGCGGTATTACCGCGGTTTCCCATTGCTTTTTTTTTTTTTTTATTCCTTTATTTAAATAGAAAGTGTGTTCAACAATTAGCACATATAGCGGAGATACATAATAAAAATCAGACAATAAGATCAATCGTGGTCAGGAAATGAGGTAAATATATCAGACACCCCGGCTTTACACGGTAAGTAAAGCACATGAAGAAAGTACGGAATAGGGATAAAGTTGGTGCGCGAAGCCGGGGAGGCAATCTATCAAATACTTGTGCGTCCTGAAGCCGATAATAACATATGCCAAGCTATATAATACATAATACAGTAACATTTTTTAAAGTTTTAACAGTTGTTTTGGGATGCGAAACAACCCAATGGCCAGATGGGCCCAAGCACGGGACACATAGAATAGGTAATGCACCTTAGGATATTCACAGTATCTGATCACGATAGCCCGTGATTGGGTAAGAGGTAAGGGGAGGGGGTAAATACCAAAAGGGGAAAAGGGAGAGGAGAAATGGAGGCTTAGTAGAATATAAGAGCAGAAAGTAGAAGAGTAGAGTAAAGAGGGGTAGCGCCCCCCGACTGGGAAGCGGGACAAGCCCAATGGGTTAGTCAGACTGCGCAACCTCACGGAGATAAGCGTCTGTGTATATAAAGTGTTGCCAGGGTCTCCAGGTCTCCCGGAAGGTCTCCTCCCTGTTGTGCAAGGTGGCGGTAAGATCCTCCATGTCTCTTAGTTCGTTCACTTTAGAAAACCATAGGGACTTCGTCGGCGGGTTCCCCGACCTCCAACAGAGGGGTATGCAGGCCTTGGCAGCATTCAGTAGCTGGATGGTAAGAGAGGCCTTGTATTTCTTGATGGGTTGTTCTGTAAGGTGGAGCAGGTTGATCGTGCGAGCCACCTCGAGCCAAAAAGGAGAGAGTGTGGGACAGGCCCAAAAACATGCAGCATCGTTCCCTCTGCAGTGCCACAACGCCAACAAAGGTTGGAGACCTGCGGAAAGAAATGGTGCAGAGTGGTGGGTACCCTATACCATCGGGTCATAATTTTGTAGCAGGTCTCTTGGACTCTGGTGGCTATCGAGGATTTCTGAGCAAAGTAGAGAATCTTCTCTCTCTGGGGGTCGGTGAATTGAATGCCGAGTTCCGCTTCCCACTTAGAGAGGAACGGGGGAACGAACCCTTCCGCTGGTCGAATCAAGGAGGAGTAGATTAGCGAGAGACTGTGCCGCACTGGCTCCCCGCGATGGCAGATGTTTTCAAATTCAGTAAGTTGACGGGAGATGCCCGGCATCCGCAGGCATCTGCGCAAAAAATTGTGCAGCTGTAGACCGCTCCAGAAGTCCAAAGGGGGATCTGTAGCAGACACCCCGGCTTCAGGGGAGAGTTCGCCGTTAGGCCCCAAAAAGTCACACAAACGGAGCCGTCCGCCTGCCACCAATCGCTTAAAATGAGGACTCTGAAAGCCAGGTGTAAATTCTGGATTACCCAAAACCGGCACCATAGGGGAGGGTAGTGGGGACACAGAGGAGTGCCGAAAGGCATCTCTGGCCACAGACAGTGTGCTGCCTAGTGTAGGATGATCAGCGAGGTCCCTCGGCAGAGGTGTGGTGATCCAAGGCCAGCTCTTGGCCGTGTCTCTGGAATCCTCCATTTCCATGGTCACCCAGTGCTTTGCCTCTGCGTGGCAATGCCAGTCCACCAACCTGGTGAGGTGAGCCGCCCTGTAATAGGCTTTCATGTCCGGAAGGCCAACCCCCCCCTACTTTTCGGAAGGTGGAGGAGTCAAAGTCTAATGCAAGGTTTGTGATGGGACCACACGAGTCGATACGTTTGAAAAATACTGAGGGCAGGCGGATCGGAAGCGCCTGCAGCAGGTACAACACCCTTGGCAACATAGTCATCTTGAGGGCACTGCAACGGCCAAACCACGTCAGCGTGAGTGAGTGCCAGTGGAGAAGATCCGCCTTCAAGCGAGGAAGTAGCGGGGCGAAATTCGCCGAGTACAAGGCTGCAGGGTCAGAGGTGATGTCGACTCCCAGGTAACGGATAAGGTTAGTTGCCCATCTCAGAGGAAAGACCGATCGCAGACGCTGAACAATGTCCCTACCTACCGTTATATTAAGAATGGAAGATTTGGACAGATTGATTTGAAAGAGGGAGAGAGCGCCATATTCCTGAAGAGATTGGAGCAGGTTGGGGAGGGAGGTAAGCGGTTCCGTTAGGAAGAAGATTAGATCGTCCGCAAATGCGGCCACCTTGTGGGACCCTGAGGATTTCTGGTAACCAATGATGCCTGCGTCCGCCCTTATTCTGCACAGAAGAGGCTCCAAGGAAAGTATGAAAATCAGAGAGAGGGGGCAGCCCTGCCGTGTGCCATTGCTGATATTAAAGAAGTCCGACCTAGTCTCATTCACCTTGACCGCTGCAGTGGGGTGAGAGTAGAGAGATAAAATCCATCCTAGCATAGATGACCGGAGGCCAATGTGCTCTAAAGTGGCCTGTATAAAGGCCCAGTCCACGCGGTCAAAGGCCTTCTCCGCGTCAGTGGACAGCAGGAGAAGGGCCCATTTGGATGTCCTGGCCGCGTGGATCAAGTTCACCACTCGGATGGTGTTGTCTCGGGGCTCCTGTTTCCCATTGCTTTTAATGGGAAGGAGCAGTGTAGGAGCGGTAAACACACCGCTCCTCTCACCACTTCAAAGATGCTGCTTGCAGGAGATATTTTTTCCTCCCGCCAGCGCATCGCCTTAGTGTGAAAGCCCTCGGGCTTTCAAATTGAGAATGCTGGGGCAGGATTATTTCAGGCGTTATTTATGCCCTATTTTTAGCGCTAAAACGCCTGAAATACGCCTCAGTATGAAAGGGGCCTAAGTGAAATCAGGTTAATGAAAGTATGGGAGCTGTTGGCTCAATAGAACAACCAGGCAACCCACATTTTTAGAAGAGGTTAGCAATAGTCCTTGCAATGACAGGTTGTAAATGCTACAATTACAATCCCAAAATAAAAAAGCTGTACAATTTTATATTATTTCAGGTACAATCAGCCATGACATTATGAGACCCAATTAATTTTGAGTAGCTCTCCTTTTGCTGCCAAAACAGCCCTAACCTGTCGCACCATTGACGCTGCCAGACCTCTAAAGGTATGCTGTAATATTTGGCACTAAGCCAGATCTTTGGGCCTCATGCACACTGTACGTTTTTACAGCGGCTGTTTTGGGCTTCAGGATGTTTTCCTATGTGTCCATGCACACATAGGCTATTATCAGCAGTATTTGAACTTTTTGGCAGGGACGTTTTCTGGCTGGAAAAATCCCCAGAACTATTGGGTTTTGAGAGTTTTTCAGATGTAAAAACGCTCTAACTCTGAAAAAAGCGTAAAAATGCCCCAAAAAATATGAAAACCGTGGCTGTTCTGCATTTATCAGCATTTTTGAGCCATAAGCTTTTGTGGGAGCATAATTTTGTTAAAAAAAAAACGAAAAAAAAAAGCGCTACAGGAAAAAAAGGCTGAAAAATGCTGAAAAACACTACTGCAAAAACGCTGAACAACTCATTCTACAGCTAAAGCTTTCTACAGCTAACACTAATGGCTTTTTTTATAATGTCCAGTGTGCATGAGGCCCTAAAGTTCTATACGTTGCAAGGTTGGGCTTGTTTTTACAGCTGATCCCACTGATACTAGATTGATTGAGATCTGAAGTATTTAGAGGCCAAGTTAACTTGTTGTTCCTCCAACAATTCTTGAACCATTTTTGCAGTGTGGCAGGACACATTACCCTGCTGAAAGAGGCCACTGCCATCAGGAATACCATTTCCATGACATTTTATACTTGGTCAGCAACAATGTTTAGGTAGGTGGTACATGTCAAAGTAACATCCACATAAATGGCAAGACCAAGGTTTGGCAGCAGAACATTGCCCAAAGCAGCACACTGCCTCCTCCGGCTTGCCTACTTCCCATAATGCATCCTGGTGCCATCTCTTCCCAGGGTAAGCAACACACACACTCCTGACCATCCACATTATGTAAAGGAAAATTCAATTCAAAAGACTAGACTACCTTCTTCTATTGCTCCATGGTCCAGTTCTGATCATCATGTGCCCACTGTAGGCACTTTTGGCTGTGGACGCGGATCAGCATGGGCACTCTGATCAGTCTGTGGCTATGCAGCCCCTTACACAACAAACTGCAATGCCCATTTCATTTACATATATATACAGTATAAATAAAATATACTGTGCACAAAGCTCACTCCAAACAAATACAGTATATATAAATAAAATGGGCATTGCAGTTTGTTGTGTATGGGGCTGCATAGCCACAGACCGATCAGAGTGCCCATGCTGATCCGTGTCCACAGCCAACCAGCGGCTTGACTGAAAAAAAAAAAAAACTAGCAGATTCCTCCATCCACACAAACGAGGTAGAGAAAGGAACCCCCCCCCCCCTCTTACTGGGACCTTGTGTTCTGACAGTGGCATCCGCCGCTGTTAAAATGACTGATCAGTGGCTGCAGCTGATTGTCTGCAGTTACAGACTGTTCAATTTTTTTTCCAACATGTTCCTTTGTCAGAAGCCAAATAAATAATCAACTTCTGTCAAGCAGGGAAGGCCATACACTGATCATTATTCAGTCGGTCGGACCCTGCCAGCCTAGTGTGACACTAAACCCTGGTTGAAGAAATATATTCTATTCAAGTATGTATTTGTAACTCAAAAATAGTCCCTTCTATTGCTCTCATCCTGTTCCAAATCTCCAAATTCTTCCTTTTTCTGCTGTGATTTGACTTCCTGTTAGAGGTTATGGACTAGGGACTTTGGGATTTGTAGTGTGCACAAAGCTCATTCCAAACAAATGGAAAAGGATAGGTTCGGAAGCTCATGAGCGACATTACAAGGAAGCAGAAAAATGCAGTAAGAAACAATTTCATTAAAAAGAGATTACAGGGCCATTAAGTAGTGGATGTGTATGGATTATTTTTGGGAAATAAGGATATTCTTTAGCGTTTCTTTAAAAAAGTTGTAAACCTCAGACATGAAATATAAACAAAGCATATTCTTCTCTCCTCATTGGATTACCCTTACATAGACTATCCCCCTTCAGTCCATCATGAATGCTGCTGCCAGGCTCCTCCATCTTACAAACCGCTCTACCTAGCTTGACAAAGGAGTGCGCCCTGAGTCCCACTTACCAGTGCTCATGCTCTGAAACGCTGTTGCAACCCACCAGTGACGTCATCACGCCCGGTGCTGCATTCCAGCCCTCACCATCAGCCTGATCCAATGCTCGGTTTCATCACTGTGGTCCCAGAGATCCTGCTGGCTAGGATTTCTCTCCCACAGGCAGAAAAATCAGCTGTTCAGAACACCGCTCTGCAGTAGGGTGCCTCCCCATCCTCGGCAGTATACAGGAGTTTGCAGAGGGACACCGCTGTGCATTCCTGGCACTGATCTGAGGTCTGTTCTAAGCTGTACTGTGGGGGGTCTGTACTGTGGTCTGTACTGTGGGGGGTCTGTGCTGAGGGGGGTCTGTACTGAGGGGGGTCTGTACTGAGGGGGGGTCTGTACTTAGTGGGGGGTCTATAATGAGGGAGGGGAGTCAGTACTGAAGGGGGTCTATACTGAGGGAGGGGGTCTATACTTAGGGGGGTATATACTGATGGAGAAGGGGGTCTGTATTTTGTGGGGGGGTCTATACTGAGGGGGGAAGTCCGTACTGAGGGAGGGAAGTCTATACTTGGTGGGGGGGTCCTTTACTGAGGGGGTATATACTTAGTGGAGGGGGGTCCGTACTGAGGGAGGGGGTCTATACTTAGTGGAGAGGGGGTCTGTACTGAGGGAGGGGGGTCTATACTTAGTTGAGAGCAGGTCCGTACTGAGGGAGGGGGGTCTATACTTAGTGGAGAGGGGGCCGGACTGAGGGAAGGTGGTCTATAGTTAGTAGAGGGGGGTCCGTACTGAGGGAGGGGGGTCTATACTGAGGGAAGGGGGTCTATAGTTAGTAGAGGGGGTCCGTACTGAGGGAGGGCGGTCTATACTGAGGAAAGGGGGTCTATAGTTAGTAGAGGGGGGTCTGTACTGAGGGAGGGGGGTCAATACTGAGGAAAGGGGGTCTATAGTTAGTAGAGGGGGGTCCATACTGAGGGAGGGGGATCCGTACTGAGGGAAGGGGGTCTATACTGAGGGAAGGGGGTCTATTATTACAATGTAACAATCAATAGAAATACATTCCAAGCATGGTATTGGGATGATATAAGTGCTAAAACCAGCAATTCACCTGACAAATCGCTCGCCGGTAAAATCCTGTCAACCCCGAAACTACATTCAACACAACCCCCCCCGGTCCTTCTTGGCATAATTGTCCCTGAATGGCAGTTTGCAAATGTGGTCACCCTACTCTGCAGTGAATGCCACACTAGTGTGGATGGATTCGTGCCTTAATTCCTTAACCTCCACGTAAGTGGATAATGCACCTGTATTTCATTAAAATGTTTACAGTTCTAACCTAGAGGCGCCTGTTTTTTCTTCTAATTTGCATATATGGAGTCTGCTTTCAACTCCCCCCTCAAAGGCTGCCAAGGTTGTTTTGGACTGCTAAAGTAATCTATACAGGTCTCCCCTCTTCATCTCTCCCCCTCCACATATACTGAGTATCCACTTCAAGAACTTATTGATGGACCAATGTGTTAATCTCATACTATTTTGCAGCGCCACTACCCATTTTTTTCTAAATGCCATTTCTGTTTGCTGCTTTATTCCTCTGTTATCTGCATTATTCACTTCTGACAAGTTTTCCTGACATCAAGAGAAAACGGATGACATGGGAGGGATCTCCAGTACACAGCCTGTAATTGACAGCCTAAGCTCTGTTCCTGTGTGCTGTGTGGAGGGGTCTGTGTCCCTTTCCTCCAATTAGCTATCAGAGCTCTTCTCACTGAGCTCTGCAGTGTGTAACTTCAGCTCTCTGCCCCCTTTTTTCAGAAAGCTCCAACAAGCTTTATAAATTCTACACTTTGAATGGCTGTAAAGAAGAAAAGTGCAGATAAACGGGTACAACTTATGTAGGAGTATCTCTGTGTATCACCTGAGGCCAGTCACTTCACTGGGTATATGGTGGTTTACAACCACCTTAAGTATTCCTTTCTTTTATGTCCCCTAGACTAAATGAAAGTTATGCCGCGTACACACGACCGTTTTTCCTGTCATGCAAAAAAACAACGTTTTTCTCGACGTGATTCGTCGTGATTCCTCTCAAGCCTGCCTTGCATACACACGTTCAGGAAAAAAAACACTTGAGCAAAGTGCGGTGACGTACAGTACAACACGTACGACAACACGTACGACGGCACTATAAAGGGGAAGTTCCATTCGAATAGCGCCACCCTTTGGGCTGCTTTTGCTGATCTTGTGTTAGTAAAGTTTGGTGAGAGACGATTCGTGCTTTTCAGCCTCGTGCTTTTTAGTCCGTTACAGCGTGACGAATGTGCTATCTCCATTACAAACGCTAGTTTTACCAGAATGAGCGCTCCCGTCTCATACTTGTGTAGCGCACACACCCCTCTCTTTACCTGCATTAATTTCGGCTCCTCGCAGGAAGGGAGAGGCACACCGCACCACAAGCCCGTACCCTCCTGTGTAAAGAAGTTGAGCGGTGTTAGTTTTGGGCCTTGTCTGCGTCCAGAGTCAAAGTCCTCCCAAAAATGATCTCACCTGTACCTTGGATAGATGCAAGTTTTTGCCTCTCCCAGGAATGTGAATGTCCACACTAGCTGAAAGTCCAACTCAATATTTATTTCTCACAGGATGATAAACAGCCTCTTTGATAGCAGACAGGTTGGAGCGAAGATACAGGACAGCTTAGATGTGGATGAGGTCCAGGCACAAACGTAGCTTAACTCTTTTAAGACATCCCTCCGGAGAGTTACCAGAGGCCCCCACCGTCACCACGACTCTGCGCTGGGTCTTCAGAAGGGGGTCACCTCCCTGGCCTCCTCATCCCAGATACGGGTCCCCTCACAAGGCGGCACCCTGGGAGTCCTCGATCCCTGGCGGACCCCAGCCGAAAGTGCTGGGCCCCGGGCCTTCAAAATAGTACCTCACCCCAGACTGAAGTTGTCTGGGATTGAACAGGAACTCCACCTCCGGGCCTAGGGCACCCGGAGATGACCCTCACTCACCCCCAGGCCGAAGGTGCCTGGGCGTGGACCTCGAACGGAAGATGGCCGCCCCTTTTATACCCTCTCCCGACAAGCACAGAAGGTTCCCCTCCCCACCGTACTACTGCCGAGAGGGGACACAAAAGGCACAGCCCTCTATCGGTGGTTCAACCCTGGCCCACGGTGACGGCGCCACCTGTAGGCCACAGGGAACTGTACACCAATACTATCCCCCGTGAACAGAAATGGTCCATAAACCCTAACAATCAGTGTGTCTGAGCCCAATTACCACTCGGACACTTCCCCTAAATTGAACACCCCGCTACACTTGATTCTGAGCATGCACGTTTTTTTTCCCCTCGAAAAAGCATACACACGATCGGTTTTCGCGACGAGAAAAAGAATGACGGGAAAAACGACGAGAAAAAATAGAGCAGGTTCTAATTTTTTTGCGGGCAGTTTTCTCGTCGAGAAAACTGCTATGGAGCATACACACGACCAATCTAAAAAATGGCAGTTTTCTCGTCATGAAAAACGGTCGTGTGTACGTGGCATAAGAGCCTCGCTGTAGAAAGGACTACCAAAAAGATTTTGTTATCAGCTGACTGATGTTGAGCATTACAGCAAGTGAAAATTTCCATTTAGAGTCTGTTTTTTGTCCCCAACCCATAAATCTATATATATATATATATATATATATGTAGCGCCCTCCTCACTCCCCTCTTTCTCTCGTCTCGTCTCTTGCCTAGGGGTATCTCAGAGGGGAGGGAGCGGGGACACCACGCCTGGCTTCCACCACATGTGTCAGTGCGGTATAAGCAACGTTCTTGTATTACCTTCGGGTCAGTGCTGTGCACCTGGATCCTCCCTCCAAGAGTCATCTTGAACAATGTCTGTTAGGAAATGAGCCCCACACCATTAAAGTTCAACACTCCTTTATTCTTCTTGAATGAACACAATCAGTTGAACTCCCTTAGTAGGAACAGAACAGAAAAGGAGGTGTGGATGCGAATAGGCCCAGACACAATTTGGTTCTCCACTTTCCTTCGCAAAAGTGGGTTAGGTCTCCGCACGAGGGGGAATTTCCTTCCAGGCGGTCTCCGACGAGAGGCTCACCTGTCACCAGCAATATGCTGCACCGGGTCTTCAAGTGAGGAGCTCCCCCCGGTCCATTACGCCTTCCGGATTCGGGTACCCACTCCCGGGGTTCCCTAGGATCTCCTTCCCTCGCGGAACTCAGTGTTGGGCACTGAGCTCCGGACCTCCATCCGAGTACCTCCCCCCAGGCTAAAGGTGCCTGGGATGGAACACGACCTCCGGCTGTCCTCTAGGCCTTGGCCACCCAGAGGACCGTCACGAACCACCGTCCACAAGCTGAAGGTGCCTGGGACTTCGACCCCGTGACAAAGATGGCCGGCCCCTTTATACCCTCTCCCAGCAAGCACGGCGGGCTCCCCGTCCCACCATACCATTGCCAAGGGAGGACAAAAAGGAGGCACAGCACACAGCAATGATTCAACCCCAGCCCAGGGCAACAGCGCCACCTACTGGGCTGCAGGGAATTACACATCACTAATGTCTCTGCCAAATTCAAATTTACACCCGGGAAAGTACATACCCGCTACACTCTCCCCCTGGTGGTTTGACACTGGTCCCCAGTGTCTGGAGTAAATCATGCCCTCAACGGCTGACATAATCCAATCCAGAAACCGACTAACAATTGTACAAAAATATAAACTTTTGAAAAAACTATCCAACTAAAACATTGTGTATGAGCCCTGTAAAGAAAAGGGACTGAAGACAAGAGAGAAACAACAGTACTGATTCATAACTTTTGAACCACATATTCACATTTGACTTTTCCCACCCATCCTGACTAAGACCCACCCCATCCTCAGTAAACTTGATGGGATGTTCTCCTGCAGAGGGAAAAGAAAGGATTAACACACATAACCCTGACACCTGTATTCGTGTAATGGAAAATAAACTTCTCCGAGAAGAAATCCCTTTTCTCCAAAGAGTGAGTGCATGAAAAGTGTTTTAACGTTGCCCAACACTTCCACCTGGTGACAGCACCGCGGTAACTGCACTCGTGGAACTTTCTTCTTTTCTTTTGGCCCTATCTACCCCAGAGTCCATAATCTCTTTCAGGAAAGTGAAAAACAACAGGAACAGTTCTTCATTCCTCTGGGCACAAAGCAACGGGCCCCAGAAAGTTCAGCAGCATGATAAGAACGGAGTCTCTTTTCTCCTACAGGTAAAAGCGGAGATGCGGCAGAACAAGTGGTTTCAAATGCTGATCCATGGTTTCCAGATGATACTCCACATCTTCTCCTTCTTTGCGCCGGATCAACACTTTATCTGCATGGATGTGTCGTCCCAACATCCACTCTGCCTTGCAGTCTCTAAAACGTTGAGAGGCCTTTGGAGAGCATGCCAGGTACCTGCGGGCGTGGGGAACCTGAAGGTGGGTCCACACAAAGTCATTGTACCAGCGCTCACGGCACACTTCCACCTCATAGAGCAGTTCCTTCGATAAGTATGGATACTCCCATCCATAGTCTGCAGCAACCTTCTGACCAAATAGCCGTTGCAGTCTCGCCAAAAGAAGGCATGGTAGCTTTGTCACCTTCACCAGGCAAAACTATCGAGTCCGGGTGGCGAGGGACCTTGATCACATCTGATCTGGGCATAGGTGCCCACAGCAGCAGTCTCTTTTCCCCGGACTTCGGTATAGATGGCACCGGGGATGTAGAAGCAGGCTGGGGACAGGACCTCTCTTCAGGCGCTGGTGCCTCCACCCGGGGTGTACTTTCCCCTGTAGACATGGGTGAATCTCTGATCCTCCGAGATGAAGCGAGAGGTACTTTGTCCCAGCCCTTCTTGGCAAACAAATCATCTATAGCAACGTCGTCTCCCATGTCCGAGAGCGACTCCAGGTCAAAGGGATCACACTCCTCCGCGGGTATGTAGCCGGTTGTAGAAACGGAGCCACCACCTCCCGCGGATTCGCTAGGCCATGACTTCCCGACACCTCCACCCACACACCAAATCTCTCCGCCTGGCTTACCTCTGCCTTTACTTGAATCGGGACGTCCAGAACTCTTGTCAACGGATCCATTCAGGCCGGGCGTAAGCGGGCGAGACGGTCCACCACAACCGCTGGTCGGGGCTACCATGCCAGTCTTTCTCTTCGGTGGCGGACGCTGCGAGACAGTGGTGACCGAGTCAGCGTCCTCGGATTTCTCCCGTTAGGGTTTTACGACCTCCTCCGCGGTCGTTGCAGTGTGTGTAGGGATGGCTGTCAAAGCAGTGATTCCTCCTCTCTGAGTGGTGTTGCCCGCAGCACGGCCAGGATAAATGGTTCTCGGCCTCTCCACCGCCGGATCCACTTCGAACAGGAACTCCCCACAGGCCTCACATCGCCCGAATGGCTTCAGCTGGCACACCAGTCCCGAACAGCCGGGACAAATCACACCCAGGGTGTCAACGTCCATGCACGAGTACAGGGCGAATCGACCCCTTGGCTTTAGCCGATTCCCCGTATCTGTTACCGGAGCAGCAGCAGTCAATGTCGTGGTGGAAGGGTCAACTGGAATCCACGATGTATGTCCGAACATGGCGACCTGTTGCTGATCCATCGCACACTGCAGAGTTTTTGCGCCAATGTCCCACGTGTAGTCCTTCACACGTATTGGACCCTCCCCTTTGTTCCAGTTCGCTGGCTTTTCTTCTTTTCTGTTTCTGAGTCACGCCCACGAACTAAGCGATGGGGGTGTGCCTGGTGGCGCAGTGCAATAGAAGCCCCCACGTGTAGTACTTCACACGGCTGAACTTCCCCCTCTTTTCACTCTTCTGCGTGGGCCTTTCCCTTCATTGGGTCATGTCCACGACTTCGAGCAGGGATGCACTTCGGCCAATGAAGGCCTGCCTATTCGCTTAACTCTTCCAACAGACACGTTCAATACTGTGGTGCACAAACACTATACCGGACCCGAGCCCCCACGTGTAGCGCCCTCCTCACTCCCCTCTTTCTCTCGTCTCGTCTCTTGTCTAGGGGTATCTCAGAGGGGAGGGAGCGGGGTCTCCACGCCTGGCTTCCACCACATGTGTCAGTGCGGTATAAGCAACGTTCTTGTATTACCTTCGGGTCAGTGCTGTGCACCTGGATCCTCCCTCCAAGAGTCACCTTGGAACAATGTCTGTTAGGAAATGAGCCCCACAATATTAAAGTTCAACACTCCTTTATTCTTCTTGAATGAACACAATCAGTTGAACTCCCTTAGTAGGAACAGAACAGAAAAGGAGGTGTGGATGCGAATAGGCCCAGACACAATTTGGTTCTCCACTTTCCTTCGCGAAAGTGGGTTACGGTCTCCGCACGAGGGGGAATTTCCTTCCAGGCGGTCTCCGACGAGAGGCTCACCTGTCACCGGCAATATGCTGCACCAGGTCTTCAAGTGAGGAGCTCCCCCTGGTCCATTACGCCTTCCGGATTCGGGTACCCACTCCCGGGGTTCCCTAGGATCTCCTTCCCTTGCGGAACTCAGTGTTGGGCACTGAGCTCCGGACCTCCATCTGAGGACCTCACCCCAGGCTAAAGGTGCCTGGGATGGAACACGACCTCCGGCTGTCCTCTAGGCCTAGGCCACCCGGAGGACCGACACGAACCACCGTCCGCAAGCTGAAGGTGCCTAGGACTTCGACCCCGTGACAAAGATGGCCGGCCCCTTTATACCCTCTCCCAGCAAGCACGGCGGGCTCCCTGCCCCACCATACCGCTGCCGAGGGAGGACAAAAAGGAGGCACAGCACACAGCAATGATTCAACCCCAGCCCAGGGCAACAGCGCCACCTACTGGGCTGCAGGGAATTACACATCACTAATGTCTCTGCCAAATTCAAATTTACACCCGGGAAAGTACATACCCGCTACATATATATATATATATATATATATATATAGATAGAGATAAAAAATCATAAAAAAGGTTATTAATCTGTATATAAAGGTAAAAAACAGAATTCCACTAAGTTATACGCTCAAACACATATACAATAGAACAGGGAATGGAAGCATTAACCACGTATACTGCAGTGGGGGCAGCTCATACAGGCCCTGCAATGTATCCGTACATCGGAGCATACTTACAGGTTTGCTCGCTCATTCACGAACACACCTCTAGACCCAAACTGTCATTTCCTGGAGCACAAGCCGATCAGCGGGTCCTGGCCAATGATATATGGCCGAGACCCGCTGATCGGCTGAGCGAATGACAGAAGAAAGCCCTTTTTGTTGGTAAACAACACAGGGCTCTCTACAGACAGCAGCAATGTGCCGTTTTGTTTCTACCTACAAATCAAGGAGTTACTTGCTTAGTAAAAACAGCACACAGTACACACAGTAAACATTGTTATGCCGCGTACACACGATCATTTTTCCCGTCGGGAAAAATTACATTTTTTTTTTTCGCCGAGAAAAACGATCGTCTGTGGGCTTTATGCCGTTTTTCTCGTTGAGAAAAACGGCAGGAAAAACGACGAGAAAAATTAGAACATGTTCTAAATTTTCTCATCGTTTTTTCCATCATTTTTTTCCGCGGCAGTTTTCCCATAGGGAGACACTGCCGCGGAGCCCACAGACGGTCGTTTTTCTCGTCAAAGAAAAAAATTACGGGAAAAACGGTCGTGCGTGGGGGAACATGCCGTTCCCTCGTTTTTCATTTTTTTTTATCCCGTGATTCACGGCGGTGTTTTCACCGCCGTGAATCACGATCGTGTGTACGCGGCATTAGGCTCACAGTTAACACCTTGATTGCCCCTAAATGTTAACCCTTCCCAGCCAGTGTCATTAGTACAGTGAACGTGTATAATATTATCACTGATCACTGTATGTGTCACTGGTGAAGTAAGTGTCAGTTAGTCAGTTCCCACAGTGTCAGTTAGTGTTGGATTGTTCATCGCATTATCGCAGTCGCATTATAAGTCCCTGCCATCATAAAAAAATATAAAACATAAATACAAATTCCAATATATATCATATGTTTTAGACTCTATAACTTTCACTTATTGGAATATTTTTTTACTAAAAACATGTAGCAGAATTTAGGTCAAAATTTATGAAGAAATTCGATTTTTTTAAATTTTTATTGGGTATGTTTTATAGCAGAAAGTAAAAAATAGTGTATTTTTTTTTCTTTTAACTGTTCTGTCCTTTTTCAATTATATTGCACATTTTTTTTTTTATAAATAAAACTGTGATGATCAAATACCACTAAAAGAAAGCTCTATTTGTGTGAAAAAAAATTATATAAATTTTGTTTGGGTACAGTGTGGCATGACTGTGCAAGTAGTGCAGTGCTAAATAGCAAAAAAATGGCCTAGTCACAAAGGGGTAAAACCTTCCAGAGATCAAGTGGTTAATATATATCTGTTACAGTCAGAGAGTGAGCACATGACTCAGACACCACTAAATCTACATTTTAGATTTTTTGTTTCTAAAAATAACAAACACGTCTTTATAGCTTATAGCTCTTTATCGCTCCTCTAAGGCTAGACTTAAAGTGATAGTAAAGGTTTTTTTTTTTTTTTTTTTTACAAAAATAATAGACATGTCATACTTACCTGCTCTATGCAATAGTTTTGCACAGGACAGCCTCAAACCTCCTTTAAATGGGTCCCTCGCTGGCGCTCTAGGCCCCTCCCTCTTGCCGGGTGCTCCCATAGCAAGCTGCTTGCTCTAGGGGCACTCATGTGTGCTCGCTCCCGAGCCGGCTCTCTGTGTTCATAAGACACAGAGAGTGTGGCTCAACCTGCCCCTCGCACCCTCCTCCCTGGCTGTCACTGACAGCAGCGGGAGCCAATGGCTTCTGCTGCTGCACCTCAGCCAATGAGGAGGGAGAGACCAGGGAGATCTTAGGCTCTCGTGTACATTGTTGGATCGAGATCAGACTTACGGAAGTATTTGGGGAGGAGGGGGCTGAGAGGGAGCTACACACTGAAGGTGTGAAGGTCTTTACCTTCATGCATAGAATAAACCTTCAGCCTTTAGAACCACTTTAATGCTTTTTTTTAAGTATGTAGTTGTAGATGAAGTGCGTGTAGTATTAGATTTCCACAGATTTTTTTACTTTTAAGCTGTTCTAAGAAGTGAGTAATAGGGTTGATTTACTAAAGTAGAAGAAATGTTCACTTAGAATAGTAAAAATGTAATTGTATCTACATCCAAATGTTTTAATTATGGGGAGAGTAGGGAAAGATTTAAAAATGTGTCAGGTTTGTATTATGGTCACACTCTCTCGCCGAAACTGGGAAACTGGGGGGGGGGGGGGATCAGGAGGGGGCACCTGTCCCGAGTGACGCATCTAGCGGGTGCCAGTAGGGATTCCGCCCCCACCCGCACTAGGAACCGCTGCTCTCAGGGTGTCACTGCTGCCTGATCAAGTGTAATGGACAGGCAGGTCTCCATCCTAATCCTGCCCAGTGCCCAAACAGCCTATGTATTTTCTGTGTGAGGCATCCCAGAGAAGGGGAGGCTTCAAAGAAGGCCCTGGACTAGACGGTGGGGTGCAGAGGAGGCCCTGGACTGGGGGGTTGCGGAGGAGGCCCTGGACTAGGGGGTGCAGTGGAGAACCTGGATGGGGGGTGCAGTGAAGGCCCTGAGCTGAGGGGGGTGCAGAGGTGGCCCTGGATTGGGGGGGTTAGAGGAGGCCCTGGACTGGAGGATTCAGTGGAGGCCCTTGGTTTATGGGGGGTGCGGAGGAGGCCTTGGGCTGGGGAGTGCAGAGAAAGTCCTGGGCTTCGGGGGTGAATATGAGGCCCTCACCTAGGGGGGGCGCAGAGGAGACCCTGGACTTGTTGGATGTTGAGTGGTCTTGGGCTGGGGGGGTACAGAGGAGACCCTGGACCTGGGGGATGCAGAGGAGGCTCTGGACTGGGGGGTTCAGAGGAGGTGCTGGAGTAGGGGGGTACACAGAAGGCCCTGGACTAGGAGGGGGGTACAAAGGAGGCCCTGGACTGGGGGGTGCAGAGGAGGCCCTGGACTAGGAGAGGAGTACTACTGAGTCCCTGGACTTGAAAAGTGGGGTTGATAAAGGACCTGGATTTGGAGACCAGGGTGCAGAGGAGGCTCTAAACTTTGTGTGGGCTGTAAAGGAGGCCTTGGACTAGGAGAGGAGTGCAAAGGAGACCCTGGACTAGGGGGGTGGATGCAGAGGAGGCCATTGACTAGGAAATGGTGGTTGGTGTGGCAAAGGTCCCTGGATAGGGGGGTACAAGGGAGATAATGGACTAGGTGAGGGGTTGCCTGAAGGTCCCAGATTAGGAGAGGGAGTGTCTGGAGGCCCTGGACTAGGGCAGTGGGTGTCTGGAGGCCATGGACTATGAGAGGGGAATCATGGAGGCTCCCTGGACTAGGAAAGAGGGTGCCTGCTGAAGGACCTTCCAGCTTCAGGGAGAAAGAGCCTGGATCTAAAGCCTGGACTGAGGAAGAGCATGCCTGGGCCCTGGAAGGTGAGATCACATTTTCAGCTGACAGCGCGCTTAAGCCTGCTGTTGGATGATGTCACAGAGTTGGTCCAGACTGGGAAAAGATTGTAACCATATGGTTACGATCCACTCACATGCCTGGACTGGCACCCAGCTCAGCCTCTCAGCAAACTCCCGTCCTCTTCACAGCCCAGTATTTCGGGGGGGGGGGGCAAAGCACAGAGCTAGAGACTGACAGCCAGCAGCTCTCTGCTCAGGGAGCACTGAGAACTGAGTGATCGGCTGTTTGATTACTCGGTTTTCAGCCCTAGAGCCGACGGGGGACAGATGCAGCATCTACCTAGATAAATAAAAGGTAAAAAACTGCGCTAGAAACACAAAACTAACAATATAGGCAGCAGCAATAGTGGGACAACACCAAAAGCAATTAACAAAGAAAAAACAGCGCCAACCCACTTATCCCAAAAAACAATTTTAAAACATTGGAGAAAAAATTGTTAGATAAACCCAAAGAACTGTCTTGGGAAAAAAGAAAGTCCAGCAAGCAATTCAAGATGAATAATCTAGGAAAGAAAAAGTCCAATCCTCCTTGGATAAAAGAGGCACAGCACCACCGTGACTGTTCGGAACTTAATGTGAGATAACCACCACCAAAGACAAGGGGAGCAGCTTACCAGAACGCAAGCGGTTTGGGACATTCGACTGTTACCCAGCCGCGGCCTTTGAGTTGCAGCAGTAATCCTCCCTCAATCAGCAGTGGTATTCCATCCAGTTATTTCCACTCACATACGCATCATGGACCCCACACATAAAGTAAATAGAGAGGGCAAGCCAATAGCGTAACTCTGTTGGAACGATTTATTATAAAAAAGTAAGTTATACTTACAATTTGGAAGAATAAAAACAGCTTTTAGTAAAGGTACAATATATTGCCAGCCGGCATACCAGGAGCCTCACTCCTCGAGCGTGGTGACGTCACTGAGCGTCCTCCTAGACGCGTTTCGTCATTACGCAGACGTTATCAATAGGAGTGACTATGCCCTATGCCATCGCAAACTGCTCTATACCACCCCAAACTGCCCTATGCCACCGCAACCTGCTCTATGCCACCACACTCTGCCCTATATCACCCCAACCTGTCCTATGCCACCCAGCCTGCCACATACCACCGCAAACTGCCCTATACCACCAAAACCTGGTCTATACCACTCCAGCCTGCCCTATACAACCCCAGCCTTCCCTATGCCACCCCAGCCTGCCCTATATCACCACAACCTGCCCTATATTACCCCAACCTGCCCTATATCGCCCCAGCCGGCCCAATACCACCCTATACTTTAATTTACAGGGGTCATTTGGGGGTGCGCCTCGTGACCGTGCGCTGCCTGCAGGGCGCTGGGCAGGATAGACAGGAGGGGGGGTGACACCATGTTTTGCCACACCAGGTGACACCAACCCTAGCGACGCCACTGCCCCAGTGCACTCGGAGCCGCACTCGAGTGACAGTGACACCGTCGGCACATCAGGGGGCCGGGATACCCGCAACGATCCCCTTCTCTCTGGCAAGGTGGTCGTGGGACTGATGATCTCATCAGTCTCGGCTCGGCTGTCTCACACAGCCGAGCAGAGTGAAGCCGCCTCCCCCTCCTCCTTTATGTCCACACAGGGGGAGGGGACCCAACATGCAGTTCCACGCTGATCTGAGGTACATTATGGGTCTGAAGGGGGGGTCTGTATTGTAGGGGGGGTTTCTGTATTGTAGGGGTGGTCTGAAATGTAGGGGGGTTTCTGTATTGTAGGGGTGGTCTGAAATGTAGGGGGTTCTGTATTGTAGGGGGGTCTGTAATGTAGGGGGGTTCTGTATTGTAAGGGGGGTTCTGAAATGTAGGGGGGTCTGTATTGTAGGGGGGTTCTGTATTGTAGGGGGTCTGAAATATAGGGGGTTCTGTATTGTAGGGGGGTCTGAAATGTAGGGGGGGGGTTCTGTATTGTAGGGGGGTTCTGTATTGTAGGGGGGGTTTGAAATGTAGGGAGGTTCTGTATTTTAGAGGGGTCTGAAATGTAGGGGGGTCTGTATTGTAGGGGGGTCTGTAATGTAGGGGGTTCTGTAATGTAGGGGGTTCTGTATTGTAGGGGGGTTCTGTATTGTAGGGGGGTCTGTATTGTAGAGGGGGGTCTGTATTGTAGAGGGGTATTGTAGGGGGGTCTGTAATGTAGGGGGGGTCTGTAATGTAGGGGGGTCTGCACTGTAGGGAGGGGGTCTGTACTGTAGGGAGGGGGTCTGTACTGTAGGGAGGTCTGTGTAACATGCAGGTGGTCCAGAACTGTTAGGGGGTGTCTGTGTAACAAACTGTGGGGGGCTGTGTAATGTAAAGGGGTCCAGAGGTGCGGTGCTATGTAATGTAAAGGGGTCCAGAGGTGCAGGGTGCTGTGTAATGTAAAAGGGTCCAGAGGTGCAGGGTGCTGTGTAATGTAAAGGGGTCCAGAGGTGCAGGGTGCTGTGTAATGTAAAGGGGTCCAGAGGTGCAGGGTGCTGTGTAATGTAAAGGGGTCCAGAGGTGCAGGGTGCTGTGTAATGTAAAGGGGTCCAGAGGTACAAGGTGCTGGAACCCCACATCCCATCATTAACCGATGCCGCAAATCGCCGCCGCCGGTTGCTAGAGGTTATTGCACATCATAACAGCTCACTGATTGGGTGCTAGATGTTACTGCACATTATTACTGCTCATTGATTGGTTGCTATGGGTTACTGCTCATTACCCACGAGGTGGGGTGGTAGGAAGCTGGCAGAAAGGTACAGGTGGGGTGAAGATGACAGGGGGGATGTTAGGAAGCTGGCAGAGGGGTACAGGTGGTATGAAGATGACAGGGGGGATGGTGAGAAGCTGGCAGAGGGGTACAGGTGGGATGAAGGTGACAGGAGGGGTGGTAGGAAGCTGTCAGAGGGGTACAGGTGGGATAAAGATGACAGTGGGGGTGGTAGGAAGGTGGCAGAGGGGTACAGGTGGGATGAAGATGACAGTGGGGGTGGTAGGAAGCTGGCAGAGGGGTACTGGTGGGATGCAGATGACAGACGGGGTGGTAGGAAGCTGGCAGAGGGACACTGGTGGAATGAAGATGATAGGCGGGGTGGTAGGAAGCTGGCAGAGGGGTACTGGTGGGATGAAGATGATAGGTGGGGTGGTAGGAATCTGGCAGAGGGGCACTGGTGGGATGAAGATGACAGGCGGGGTGGTAGGAAGCTGGCAGAGGGGCTCTGGTGGGATGAAGATGACAGGGGGGGTGGTAGGAAGATGGCAGAGGGATACAGGTGGGATGAAGATGACAGTGGGGGTGGTAGGAAGCTGGCAGAGGGGTACTGGTGGGATGCAGATGACTGACGGGGTGGTAGGAAGCTGGCAGAGGGGCACTGGAGGGATGAAGATGACAGGCGGGGTGGTAGGAATCTGGCAGAGGGGTACAGGTGGGATGAAGATGATAGGTGGGGTGGTAGGAATCTGGCAGAGGGATACAGGTGGGATGAAGATGACAGAGGGGGTGGTAGGAAGCTGGCAGAGGGGTACAGGTGGGATGAAGATGACAGGGAGGTGGTAGGAAGCTGGTAGAGGGGTACAGGTGGGATGAAGCTGACAGGGGGGTGGTAGGAAGCTAGCAGAGGGGTACAGGTGGGATTAAGATGACAGGGGGGTGGATGGAAGCTGGCAGAGGGGTACAGGTGGGATGAAGATGACAGGCGGGGTGGTAGGAAGTTGGCAGAGGGGTACAGGTGGGATGAAGATGACAGGGGGGGTGGTAGGAAGCTGGCAGAGGGGTACAGGTGGGATGAAGATGACAGGGGGTGGTAGGAAGCTGGCAGAGTGGTACAGGTGGAATGAAGATGACAGGGGGGTGGTAGGAAGCTGGCAGAGGGGTACAGGTGGAATGAAGATGACAGGGGGTGGTAGGAAGCTGGCAGAGGGGTACAGGTGGGATGAAGATGACAGGCGGGGTGGTAGGAATCTGGCAGAGGGGTACAGGTGGGATGAAGATGACAGGGGGGGTGGTAGGAAGTTGGCAGAGGGGTACAGGTGGGATGAAGATGACAGGCGGGGTGGTAAGATTACGGCAGAGGGGTACTGGTGAGATGCAGATGACAGATGGGGTGGTAGGAAGCTGGTAGAGGGGAACTGGTGGGATGAAGATGACAAGCGGGATGGTAGGAAGCTGGCAGAGGGGTACAGGTGGGATGAAGATGACAGGCGGGGTGGTAGGAATACGGCAGAGGGATACTGGTGAGATGCAGATGACAGACGGGGTAGTAGAAAGCTGGAAGAGATGTACAGGTGGGATGAAGATGACAGGCGGGATGGTAGGAAGCTGGCAGAGGGGCACTGGTGGGATGAAGATGACAGGCGGGGTGGTAGAAAGCTGGCAGAGGGGTACTGGTGGGATAAAGATGATAGACGGGGTGGTAGGAATGTGGCAGAGGGGTACAGGTGGGATGAAGATGACAGGGGGGTGGTAGAAAGCTGGCAGAGGGGTACAAGTGGGATGAAGATGACAGGGGGGTGGTAGGAAGCTGGCAGAGGGTTACGGGTGGGATGAAAATGACAGGGGGGGTGGTAGGAAGCTGGCAGAGGGGTACAGGTGGGATGAAGATGATAGGCGGGGTGGTAGGAATCTGGCAGAGGGGTACAGGTGGGATGAAGATGACAGGGGGTAGTAGGAAGCTGGCAGAGGGGCACTGGTGGGATGAAGATGACAGGGGGGGTAGTAGGAAGATGGCAGAGGGATACAGGTGGGATGAAGATGACAGTGGGGGTGGTAGGAAGCTGGCAGAGGGGTACTGGTGGGATGCAGATGACTGACGGGGTGGTAGGAAGCTGGCAGAGGGGCACTGGTGGGATGAAGATGACAGGCGGGGTGGTAGGAATCTGGCAGAGGGGTACAGGTGGGATGAAGATGACAGGGGGGTGGTAGGAAGCTGGCAGAGGGGTACAGGTGGGATGAAGATGACAGGGGGGTGGTAGGAAGCTGGCAGAGGGGTACAGGTGGGATTAAGATGACAGGGGGCTGGATGGAAGCTCGCAGAGGGGTACAGGTGGGATGAAGATGACAGGCGGGGTGGTAGGAATATGGCAGAGGGTACAGGTGGGATGAAGGTGACAGGCGGGGTGGTAGGAAGGTGGCAGAGGGGTACAGGTGGGATGAAGATGAAAGGCGGGGTGGTAGGAAGGTGGCAGAGGGGTACAGGTGGAATGAAGATGACAGGCGGGATGGTAGGAAGCTGGCAGAGGGGCACTGGTGGGATGAAGATGACAGGCGGGGTGGTAGAAAGCTGGCAGAGGGGTACTGGTGGGATGAAGATGATAGGCGGGGTGGTAGGAATCTGGCAGAGGGGTACAGGTGGGATGAAGATGACAGGGGGGTGGTAGGAAGCTGGCAGAGGGGTACACGTGGGATGAAGCTGACAGGGGGGTGGTAGGAAGCTAGCAGAGGGGTACAGGTAAGATTAAGATGACAGGGGGGGTGGATGGAAGCTGGCAGAGGGGTACAGGTGGGATGAAGATGACAGGCGGGGTGGTAGGAATCTGGCAGAGGGGTACAGGTGGGATGAAGATGATAGGCGGGGTGGTAGGAATCTGGCAGAGGGGTACAGGTGGGATGAAGATGACAGGGGGGGTGGTAGGAAGCTGGCAGAGGGGTACAGGTGGGATGAAGATGACAGGGGGGTGGTAGGAAGCTGGCAGAGGGGTACAGGTGGGAAGAAGATGACAGGCGGGGTGGTAGGAAGGTGGCAGAGGGGTACAGGTGGGATGAAGATGACAGGCGGGGTGGTAGGAAGGTGGCAGAGGGGTACAGGTGGGATGAAGATGACAGGCGGGGTGGTAGGAAGGTGGCAGAGGGGTACAGGTGGGATGAAGATGAAAGGCGGGGTGGTAGGAAGGTGGCATAGGGGTACAGGTGGAATGAAGATGACAGGCGGGGTGGTAGGAAGGTGGCAGAGGGGTACAGGTGGGATGAAGATGACAGGCGGGGTGGTAGGAAGTTGGCAGAGGGGTACAGGTGGAATGAAGATGACAGGCGGGGTGGTAGGAAGGTGGCAGAGGGGTACAGGTGGAATGAAGATGACAGGCGGGGTGGTAGGAAGTTGGCAGAGGGGTACAGGTGGAATGAAGATGACAGGCGGGGTGGTAGGAAGGTGGCAGAGGGGTACAGGTGGAATGAAGATGACAGGCGGGGTAGTAGGAAGGTGGCAGAGGGGTACAGGTGGAATGAAGATGACAGGTGGGTGCGGGTGGTAGGAAGGTGGCAGAGAGGTACAGGTGGGATGAAAATGACAGGTGGGGTGGTAGGAAGGTGGCAGAGGGGTACAGGTGGAATGAAGATGACAGGCGGGGTGGTAGGAAGGTGGCAGAGGGGTACTGGTGGAATGAAGATGACAGGCGGGGTGGTAGGAAGGTGGCAGAGGGGTACAGGTGGAATGAAGATGACAGGTGGGTGCGGGTGGTAGGAAGGTGGCAGAGGGGTACAGGTGGGATGAAGATGACAGGCGGGTGGTAGGAAGGTGGCAGAGGGGTACAGGTGGAATGAAGATGACAGGCGGGGTGGTAGGAAGTTGGCAGAGGGGTACAGGTGGAATGAAGATGACAGGCGGGGTGGTAGGAAGGTGGCAGAGGGGTACAGGTGGAATGAAGATGACAGGCGGGGTAGTAGGAAGGTGGCAGAGGGGTACAGGTGGAATGAAGATGACAGGTGGGTGCGGGTGGTAATAAGGTGGCAGAGAGGTACAGGTGGGATGAAAATGACAGGCGGGGTGGTAGGAAGGTGGCAGAGGGGTACAGGTGGAATGAAGATGACAGGCGGGGTGGTAGGAAGGTGGCAGAGGGGTACTGGTGGGATGCAGATGACTGACGGGGTGGTAGGAAGCTGGCAGAGGGGCACTGGAGGGATGAAGATGACAGGCGGGGTGGTAGGAATCTGGCAGAGGGGTACAGGTGGGATGAAGATGATAGGTGGGGTGGTAGGAATCTGGCAGAGGGATACAGGTGGGATGAAGATGACAGAGGGGGTGGTAGGAAGCTGGCAGAGGGGTACAGGTGGGATGAAGATGACAGGGAGGTGGTAGGAAGCTGGTAGAGGGGTACAGGTGGGATGAAGCTGACAGGGGGGTGGTAGGAAGCTAGCAGAGGGGTACAGGTGGGATTAAGATGACAGGGGGGTGGATGGAAGCTGGCAGAGGGGTACAGGTGGGATGAAGATGACAGGCGGGGTGGTAGGAAGTTGGCAGAGGGGTACAGGTGGGATGAAGATGACAGGGGGGGTGGTAGGAAGCTGGCAGAGGGGTACAGGTGGGATGAAGATGACAGGGGGTGGTAGGAAGCTGGCAGAGTGGTACAGGTGGAATGAAGATGACAGGGGGGTGGTAGGAAGCTGGCAGAGGGGTACAGGTGGAATGAAGATGACAGGGGGTGGTAGGAAGCTGGCAGAGGGGTACAGGTGGGATGAAGATGACAGGCGGGGTGGTAGGAATCTGGCAGAGGGGTACAGGTGGGATGAAGATGACAGGGGGGTTGGTAGGAAGTTGGCAGAGGGGTACAGGTGGGATGAAGATGACAGGCGGGGTGGTAAGATTACGGCAGAGGGGTACTGGTGAGATGCAGATGACAGATGGGGTGGTAGGAAGCTGGTAGAGGGGAACTGGTGGGATGAAGATGACAAGCGGGATGGTAGGAAGCTGGCAGAGGGGTACAGGTGGGATGAAGATGACAGGCGGGGTGGTAGGAATACGGCAGAGGGATACTGGTGAGATGCAGATGACAGACGGGGTAGTAGAAAGCTGGAAGAGATGTACAGGTGGGATGAAGATGACAGGCGGGATGGTAGGAAGCTGGCAGAGGGGCACTGGTGGGATGAAGATGACAGGCGGGGTGGTAGAAAGCTGGCAGAGGGGTACTGGTGGGATAAAGATGATAGACGGGGTGGTAGGAATGTGGCAGAGGGGTACAGGTGGGATGAAGATGACAGGGGGGTGGTAGAAAGCTGGCAGAGGGGTACAAGTGGGATGAAGATGACAGGGGGGTGGTAGGAAGCTGGCAGAGGGTTACGGGTGGGATGAAAATGACAGGGGGGGTGGTAGGAAGCTGGCAGAGGGGTACAGGTGGGATGAAGATGATAGGCGGGGTGGTAGGAATCTGGCAGAGGGGTACAGGTGGGATGAAGATGACAGGGGGTAGTAGGAAGCTGGCAGAGGGGCACTGGTGGGATGAAGATGACAGGGGGGGTAGTAGGAAGATGGCAGAGGGATACAGGTGGGATGAAGATGACAGTGGGGTGGTAGGAAGCTGGCAGAGGGGTACTGGTGGGATGCAGATGACTGACGGGGTGGTAGGAAGCTGGCAGAGGGGCACTGGTGGGATGAAGATGACAGGCGGGGTGGTAGGAATCTGGCAGAGGGGTACAGGTGGGATGAAGATGACAGGGGGTGGTAGGAAGCTGGCAGAGGGGTACAGGTGGGATGAAGATGACAGGGGGGTGGTAGGAAGCTGGCAGAGGGGTACAGGTGGGATTAAGATGACAGGGGGCTGGATGGAAGCTCGCAGAGGGGTACAGGTGGGATGAAGATGACAGGCGGGGTGGTAGGAATATGGCAGAGGGTACAGGTGGGATGAAGGTGACAGGCGGGGTGGTAGGAAGGTGGCAGAGGGGTACAGGTGGGATGAAGATGAAAGGCGGGGTGGTAGGAAGGTGGCAGAGGGGTACAGGTGGAATGAAGATGACAGGCGGGATGGTAGGAAGCTGGCAGAGGGGCACTGGTGGGATGAAGATGACAGGCGGGGTGGTAGAAAGCTGGCAGAGGGGTACTGGTGGGATGAAGATGATAGGCGGGGTGGTAGGAATCTGGCAGAGGGGTACAGGTGGGATGAAGATGACAGGGGGGTGGTAGGAAGCTGGCAGAGGGGTACACGTGGGATGAAGCTGACAGGGGGGTGGTAGGAAGCTAGCAGAGGGGTACAGGTGGGATTAAGATGACAGGGGGGGTGGATGGAAGCTGGCAGAGGGGTACAGGTGGGATGAAGATGACAGGCGGGGTGGTAGGAATCTGGCAGAGGGGTACAGGTGGGATGAAGATGATAGGCGGGGTGGTAGGAATCTGGCAGAGGGGTACAGGTGGGATGAAGATGACAGGGGGGGTGGTAGGAAGCTGGCAGAGGGGTACAGGTGGGATGAAGATGACAGGGGGGTGGTAGGAAGCTGGCAGAGGGGTACAGGTGGGAAGAAGATGACAGGCGGGGTGGTAGGAAGGTGGCAGAGGGGTACAGGTGGGATGAAGATGACAGGCGGGGTGGTAGGAAGGTGGCAGAGGGGTACAGGTGGGATGAAGATGACAGGCGGGGTGGTAGGAAGGTGGCAGAGGGGTACAGGTGGGATGAAGATGAAAGGCGGGGTGGTAGGAAGGTGGCATAGGGGTACAGGTGGAATGAAGATGACAGGCGGGGTGGTAGGAAGGTGGCAGAGGGGTACAGGTGGGATGAAGATGACAGGCGGGGTGGTAGGAAGTTGGCAGAGGGGTACAGGTGGAATGAAGATGACAGGCGGGGTGGTAGGAAGGTGGCAGAGGGGTACAGGTGGAATGAAGATGACAGGCGGGGTGGTAGGAAGTTGGCAGAGGGGTACAGGTGGAATGAAGATGACAGGCGGGGTGGTAGGAAGGTGGCAGAGGGGTACAGGTGGAATGAAGATGACAGGCGGGGTAGTAGGAAGGTGGCAGAGGGGTACAGGTGGAATGAAGATGACAGGTGGGTGCGGGTGGTAGGAAGGTGGCAGAGAGGTACAGGTGGGATGAAAATGACAGGTGGGGTGGTAGGAAGGTGGCAGAGGGGTACAGGTGGAATGAAGATGACAGGCGGGGTGGTAGGAAGGTGGCAGAGGGGTACTGGTGGAATGAAGATGACAGGCGGGGTGGTAGGAAGGTGGCAGAGGGGTACAGGTGGAATGAAGATGACAGGTGGGTGCGGGTGGTAGGAAGGTGGCAGAGGGGTACAGGTGGGATGAAGATGACAGGCGGGTGGTAGGAAGGTGGCAGAGGGGTACAGGTGGAATGAAGATGACAGGCGGGGTGGTAGGAAGTTGGCAGAGGGGTACAGGTGGAATGAAGATGACAGGCGGGGTGGTAGGAAGGTGGCAGAGGGGTACAGGTGGAATGAAGATGACAGGCGGGGTAGTAGGAAGGTGGCAGAGGGGTACAGGTGGAATGAAGATGACAGGTGGGTGCGGGTGGTAATAAGGTGGCAGAGAGGTACAGGTGGGATGAAAATGACAGGCGGGGTGGTAGGAAGGTGGCAGAGGGGTACAGGTGGAATGAAGATGACAGGCGGGGTGGTAGGAAGGTGGCAGAGGGGTACTGGTGGAATGAAGATGACAGGCGGGGTGGTAGGAATGTGGCAGAGGGGTACAGATGGAATGAAGATGACAGGTGGGTGCGGGTGGTAGGAAGGTGGCAGAGTGGTACAGATGGAATGAAAATGACAGGCGGGGTGGTAGGAAACTGGCAGAGGTTGGCTGGCTGGTAGGTGGGATGAATGGTAGTCAGGAGGTGGCATCATATACTGGATAATATACAGATCATAGTGTGTGTGTGTGGGGTGGCTGGCAGCAGTGATTTTCGGGGGGGGGGGCGGGGGTCAGGGGGGAGACGTCACGGGATGTGTGTCTGTGTCGGGCAGGACTGTCTTTATCATGCTGTACCTTGAGGGGCAGACAGGCTCCCTGATGATCTCCCGGCACCAGCTCTGGCAGTGGCAGGTTCCGCTCCTTTACAGACAGCCCGGCGTCAGTCCTGGAGAGTGAATAAGGGAGCTGCTCGGCCACCACGCTCTACACATTGCAGGAGATCCGCAGAGTGCGGCAGAAGGGGAGGTGCCGGAGGAGGGGAGTACATGGAGGAGCTGCAATGCACTGATCCTGGGACCTCGGGAAGTGATTAAGAGTTCAGTCCGCCCCCTGGCTGGGAAAAACTATTTGCGATTTTGTGGGTATAAACACGGCCCTGGGGACACCGACCGGGAGACATTCGCAACCCACTCTCACACACACTTTAGGCAAATTAGGCAGCCAGGAGGCCCTTGTGATAGCGCGAGGCCTTAGGCAATCGCCTAATTTGCCTAATTAGAGAGCCGCCTCTGATGGTGTGCAGTGGTTAGTTTACTGTCTGGGACCCATGGAAGCAGGACTTTGTTTTATTTCCTGCAACAAACCCAAACATTTATAGTGCATCAGTTTGCTTGCTTGCCTATTTGAAAAAATGAGAGGAGTGGCTTACTAGAATTTGCTGTTTAAAAAATATTATAGGCTGCTGAGGGATTTCTGCAGAAACATACATTATATTTTCCCATAAAATGTTGTCTAACCAAAAGATTTTTTTCAGGACACAGGATGAATGGGCAGTTAACAAATAGCACCTCTAACACCGGTTTCCACGTCCTGGCATTTTCCACCTCTGAAAATGGACGATTTTTGTTGTTAGCAGTGATTTTGTTGGTATATTTAATTATTTTAATTGGAAATATTTTAATACTTACCTTAGTTTGTCTTGTGCCACAGCTGCACACATCCATGTACTTCTTCCTATCTAATCTATCAGTCTTGGACAATTTGTATGTCTCTACAACTCTTCCAAAACTGCTGTATATCACCAACACAGGTGATCATTTTGTGTCTTACAATGCCTGCATGGCCCAGCTGTATTATTTTTTGTTCTTTGCTGACACAGAGTCCTTCTTGTTGACCACAATGGCCATTGACCGCTATGTAGCCATATGCTTCCCTCTCCATTATGCACTCATTATGAACAGAAGGGTCTGTGTGCTCCTAGCATTTCCTGCCTGGTTTATGGCCGCTGTCAATGCGCTCATTCTTACCTGCTTTGTACATGACTTATCATTCATAGGAATCAAAGTAGTTGACAATTTCTTCTGTGACCTTAAAGCCCTTATCACTGTCTCTTCCAGTGACACGTATTTCTTGAGAGGATTTATTCTTGTAGATGGCATGTTCATTGGGGCAGTTCCAATGCTTTTGATTTTGACTTCTTATGCCTGCATTATTTCCACCATCCTTAAAATTAAATCCTCTGTTGGAAGGAGAAAAACATTCTCCAGTTGTACCTCCCATATCATTATTGTTGTAGTATACTATGGCTCAGCTCTGTGCTTGTACATGCAATATTCACTGCAGCAAGACAAGGTTTTCGCAGTCATGTTTGTAACTTTGGTGCCCATGCTGAACCCAATAGTGTATAGTTTGCGGAATAAAGATATCACAAGGGTCATACAGAAAACTGTGAGTGGTATCAGGACTATGCCTGTGGCCTAAATTTGGGAGTTGCGAGATTACTGGATGTAAGGTGGGTATTGGAAATGAATGCTTCTAAATAGGAATGAGCTTTGCGTTCGCGTCAAACACATGTTCGACTCGAACATCGACCGTTCGATCGTTCGACGAAGAACGAACTTTATGGTCCGTTCGCGCAAAATTCGTGTTGCGCGACACGGCCCATAATTCACTGCGGCATCGCAGTGCATTGCTGGCTGATGATTGGCCAAGCATGCACTATGACCCGCATGCTTGGCCAATCACAGCGTGGAAAAAACGGAGAGCCGTAATTGGCCAAAGCCAGGGTGACTTTGGCCAATTATGGCTCAGGGGGTTTAGTACACGCCCCACACTATATAAGGCCGCCTGGAAGTCGGCCTTGTGTAGTGTGTTGGCGTTTGTGAAAGAGGCAGTTTCAGAGAGATAGACAGTGTCATTTATATTGAGTTAGATAGAGCAGGCAGGCGAGTCAGTTAGCTGCTGTTACAGTGTGTAGAGGATATATATGCATCCTAGGTGTTGTATATATATTTATACACTGTATTGAGTTTAGATAGATCCGTTCCTGTTATTCTCTATACTGTGACAGGCAGGCAGGTGATTGTGCTAGCTGCAGACAGTCAGGCCCCTTTCACACTGGGGCGGTTTGCAGGCGCTATTGTGCTAAAAATAGCGCCTGCAAACCGAGCCTAAACAGCGGCTGCTGTCTCTCCAATGTGAAAGCCAAAGGGCTTTCACACTGGAGCGGTGCTCTAACAGGACGTGAAAAAAGTCCTGCTAGCCGCACCTTTGGAGTGGTGAGAGGAGCGGTGTGTTTACCGCTCCTACACTGCTCCTTCCCATTGAAAGCAATGGGAAACCGCTGTAATACCGCCAACCCTTTTTCAACCGCTACCGGCCGAATACCTCCGCAATTCCGACGGTATAGTGCCGCTAAAAATAGCGGCGCATTACCGCCATCGCCCCAGTGTGAAACCAGCCTCAGTGTTTCACTGAGGCTGGTTTCACACTGGGGCGGTGGGTGCGGTGGTGGTATAGTGCCGCTATTTTTAGCGGCGCTATACCGTCGGAATTGCAGAGGTATTCGGCCGCTAGCGGTGCGGTTTTAACCCCCGCTAGCGGCCAAAAAAGGGTAAATACCGCCGGCAATGCGCCTCTGTAGAGGCGCATTGCCGGCGGTATTACCGCGGTTTCCCATTGCTTTCAATGGGAAGGAGCAGTGTAGGAGCGGTAAACACACCGCTCCTCTCACCACTCCAAAGGTGCGGCTAGCAGGACTTTTTTCACGTCCTGTTAGCGCACCGCTCCAGTGTGAAAGCCCTCGGGCTTTCACATTGGAGAGACAGCAGCTGCTGTTTAGGCTCGGTTTGCAGGTGCTATTTTTAGCACAATAGCGCCTGCAAACCGCCCCAGTGTGAAAGGGGCCTTAGTGTACTACTGTGTCCTTTGCTTAGCGATCACCTAAAGCTCACCTGGATACAGTTATTCTCTATACTGTGACAGGCAGGCCGGTGATTGTGCTAGCTGCAGACAGTCAGTGTTTCACTTAGTGTACTACTGTGTGCTTTACATAGCATTCACCTAAAGCCTAACTTTTTAAAGCAATACTTTGCAACAGGGCTCATTGCTGCGCTCTAAGTACACTATCTGTGAGGGGTTGCAGTGTTGTGGCACCAGCACCAGTGCCTAAGGCCCGATTTTTCAGCCCCTGTTCAACAGGGGCATGCAATTACAATTCTTGATCTAATATTTCACAGCAGGGCCCATTCCTGCACCCACTAAGAGTAACTGTGAGGGCTTACAGTGTTGTGGCACCAGCACCACCACCAAAGGCCCAATTTTTCCTACCACTGTTCAACAGTGGCATGTAAATACAATTCCTGATATAATAGTTGACAGCAGGGCGTTCCAGCACCCACCAAGAGTAACTGTGAGGGCTTACAGTGTTGTGGCAACACCAACACCTAAGGGCCAAATTTCAGCAGAGTATATACAGCAGGCCCCTACTTTCAAACATCCAACTTACAGACGACTCCTACTTGCAAACGGAAGGAGACAACAGGAAGTGAGAGGAAATCTACCCCTAGGAAGGCAAATTCTCTCCTGTAAGAGTTAATACGTGAAAAAGGTGTCTCCTCTCTACTGATGCTTTATCACCAATCCTTGTTTCAATAAAAAAAAAAAAAATCCAAAAACATTTGTCATTGGGAAGGAAAGTGAGGTGAAATGTTCTGAACAGGTGCACAGACAGCAAAACAAATGTTACAGGGGTGATAACCCTTCCCCATGTTCTCCAAAAAGCTTAAAAATTTATTTTTTGGCTGGAGCTACACTTAAAAAATGTACCTGTTCCAAATTACAAACAGATTCTACTTAAGAACAAACCTACAGTCCGTGTCTTTTTTGCACCGCCTGTATACTGCTGTTCAGAGTATATAGGGCCTTTTTTTATTTTGGGTGCGGGGTTCTCGTTAATATCCATACAAGACCCAAAGGGGCTGGTAATGGGCTGGGGTAGGGGTGGGTGATGGGGTAGCCATGCCATTTTTCTCAATGATTTTCATCCATATTGCCGGGACCAGACATTACATTAAAGCCGCAAGCAGTTTTAAATGGCTTTTTTTCCTTTAGAAATGTCATTTTGTGCAGGGACAGTTCTAAACACGGGACACACGTGGCACTTCACAGGCATACTTTAGACACCCCCAGGTACGATATTTAAAGGAATATTTCACTTTTTTTTTCACTTTATGCATCATTAAAATCACTGCTCCCGAAAAAACGACAGTTTTAAAAGATTATTTTTACATTGATACATGTCCCCTCGGGCAGGACCCGGGTCCCCAAACCCTTTTTAGGACAATAACATGCATATTAGGCGTTATAATTAGCATTTTAGATTTTGAACGTTCGCGTCCATTGTATTTAATAGGGTTCTAAAGTTTGTGCAAACGTTCAGCCCGTTCGAAGGTTCTGGTGTGAACCAAACGGGGGGGTGTTCGGCTCATCCCTACTTCTGAATATGCCACCTTCACGCTTTTATATACACAAAATGTTTACATATGGCATATAAGCATTAATATTCTTAAAATTTTTGTGCGTTGTTATATAAGGCAAATTTTCTATCCCTGTTTTGAAAATTGTCCTGTTTACTTGATTCATGGCAACATCTTCCTCTATTGTGGTTTGGTAAAATATATGCCATCAAGATGACATATAGTACTGTGCAAATGTTTTAGGAAATGCAGCAGCTACTGTAATGCCGCGTACACACGCTCAGAATTTGCGAGCTGGTCCTCAAATTTTCCGACAACAAAATCCATTCTCGCAAATTCCGAGCGTGTGTAGACAATTCCGACGCACAAAATTCCACGCATGCTCTGAATCAAGTACGAGACGGAAGCACTCGGTCTGGTAAAACTAGCGTTCATAATGGAGATAGCACATTCGTCATGCTGCAAATTTTTTAAATCTTTTTATGCAGCGCATTCTCTTCTTCTTTATAATGCTAGAATAATTAAGTTGTTTTGCTGCTGATATTCACACAAACTGACAAACTGATTTATTTATTATTTCTCGTGATCTCCTGAATAATCTTTTTATTTTATTAAGCCAGATATCCATAATAATGTTTAAAATTAATTTTTATAGTGATCTTTCTTTCTTTTTTTGTAATCAAGATCTCCTGTTTTTAAAAAATAAATAAAAAATTCTAGTGATCTCCATAATATTTATTTTTTATTTTTGTGTGTCAAGTTACCACAACACCATTATAATCTTGTATTTGTTAACCTCAAGGAGGTTGGTTGGTGTTGGTGCCCCTTTTTAATTTGACATTGTATTTTTGAAATGTACCTGCCTACTCACAAACAAACTGTCTTTTTTTTAAAGTAAAACACATAGGAAAGTATTTGTAAAAAAAATAGACATTTATTAGGGGTCATAACAAAATAAAGAGGAAGGCAACGCTGGATAAACTGGTGAAATTGGTGAAGCCTTTGTACCCCAGGGCACACATCAACTATTTGACAGGCAAAATTGGTAGCCTGAGGAGTCCAGATAATAGGGAGCACAATCTGGTCCAGGACTCCGAGAGATCGGGAACAGCAGCAGATGACATATATGTCCCCAGGCTGTGGTCACACAACAGCCTGCGTCTTTTGTCAGACCAGACTGAACCCAGGCCATCACTTTCTTGTCTTCCTTCCATGCTTCCTTCCAGGCTGTGGCTCTGGTGTTGGAGTTGTGGCAGGAGGTGGAGGAGGAGGAGGATGGTCGAACTCACAAACATGGCTTTTGCTTGTGAGTTCGCCCCTCAACCCCTTATTTAGGGCCAGATAGATCATTTCCTCACAGAAGAGGCATTGGCCCTCCTCCATTTCCTTCATTTTGCAGGCTGCCATGCAGGCATAGGCCTCTTGAAGATTAGGGGGGGGGGGGGTTCTGAGGGCCGCATTAGCCTGCCAAATTAACCCAAGTGCTGCCTCCTCCACGTTCCTCCCCTTCCTGGGCCTTTTGGTTGGAAGGCGGAGGGGAGGGACCTGGGATTCGGTCAGGCTACTGGGTCCGGCCACCTCCTGGCTGCCACTTACCCCCGCCACCTCCTGGCTGCCACTTCCCCCTGCCACATCCTGGCTGCCACTTTCCACAGCCTCCTCCTGGCTGCCACATTCCTCAGCCTCCTCCTGGTGGAGGCTTTCTTGTGTATTGAAAAGGGACATAGTTTTAGTTTTTGGTTCATCAATCACACACAATTTTCAGCTCATGACAGTTGCAAATTAAATGTTAATAAATAGAAAAGACTATCATTCTGACCCCAGCATTTTTCATTCTTGTCCCAATCATTTTTGGCCACTACTGTCTATTGATATGTAAAACACTTTGTTAAATAAGAAATTAGTGATCAATAATAACATCTAGTTAATATCATTAATTTTAGGACAAGAAATATGTTGAACAATGCTATACCTGGCTCAAGCTGGGCTCCTCCTCTTCTTCCAGGGCGGAAGGCCCAGGTTGGATGTCGGAAGCCTCAGCTGGGGTGAAAGGAAGCGTTGAAGGAAGAGTGGAGAGCGATGGCCTGATTTCACTCTGGTCTGACAGAAACCGCAGTCTGTCATAGTACCACAGCCTGGGTACATAAATGTCATCTGCTGCAGCTCCTGATCTCTGGGAATCCTGGACTTTCTTTCGCTCCCTATTATAAGTGCTCCTCATGCCACCAATTTTTGCCTTCAAATAGGGGATGGTTACAGTGGGGATCTGCGGCTTCACCAATTTCAGCAATTGATCCTGAGCTGCCTTCCTCTTTCTTTTATTTGTATAAAAGGGGTGTTTTATCTGCCACAGACAGGGCAGCTCCCTGTACTTATCAATGAACAGGGGGAGAAAGTCATGATCGTTGAAGCTATCCATTTTCTCTGCAAGACACAACACAAGACAAACCCTAATGTCAGGCCAACTCTCCTAATCTTGTCCCAATATAGGCCTCAATCTATAAGCAGTATAGGCCACTGATGCCCAAAGTTAAAATTGTACCTTTGTTATCACGATCGGCGCTTCCGCTACTCCTTCCTTCCACTCACAGATCGTACGTACAACGCACGCGTGTTACGCTTTATATACACTGCGCATGCGTGAAACTCCGCCAGCCCCTGACCATCTTTCTAGCATATTCCCTGCCCCTTCTCTTTTGGCGCAGTGGGAGAGCACATGGTGGAGACACAACAGGTGTGTGATAATAATAGCAGTAACGAGGAGGAAAGCCCGGAGCCAGAAACGTCCTGATCCAGGAGGAGATATAAGGCCTCAAATATGTCCTTTGTAGAGATGGTGGACATTTTGAAGAGGGCCGACTATGATGGGAAGTATGGACCGTACCCAAACCCAAACGTGAGAAAGGCCAAGATCATGACTAAAGTTGTGAGAAGTTTGCACAGGAATTTTGGGGTACGACGATCCAAGGAGCAATTGAGGAAACGCTGGTCAGACCTGAAATTGAGGGAGCACGATCAGTACAGAAGGATCAGGAAACTGCTTCTAAAAAGTAAGTATTTGTCCTGTGTTCCTATTATTATTATTACTTGCATGTTGCTCCATGTGCTTTTCTTTACTGTTGTCCAGTTAAAAATGTCATATTTCAGGTTCGTGGGCACAGTAATCGGTCGTAGTAATCATCGTTCGTTCACCCACTAATACAAAGTTTTTGGCAGATACAGGTTAACTACATTTGGTCATGCCTATTTGTATTAAAAGAATGAAATGCAAACTTGATTCAGTCTAAGAAGAGAACACTCAGCAGCTGTTTACACATCTGGACTCAGGAGATCTAGTCAGTGGTGTATTTAGGTTTTGTGCTGCCCTAGACCTGACTAAATGTGTGCACCCCTAATTTAAATATGACAAGGCCACACCCCTGCCAAGGCCACACCACTTCCTGTTTAAGACCCACCCAGCCATCTGTAAACCATACCCCTTCAGTGCCTTATATCAGTGCAGATCAAGAATGCTGCCTCATTAGTGGGTGTCAGTGCCCATCAGTGCAGCGCTGCCTCATCAGTGCAGCATATCACTGCTGACTTATCAGTGCAGCTTAAAGGGGTTGTAAAGGTTCGTGTTTTTTCACCTTAATGCATCCTATGCATTAAGGTGAAAAAACACCTGGCTGTCACAGGCCCCCCAGCCCCCCCCCCATTTTACTTACCTGAGCCCGTTCACCTGCTCTGCGTGTCCCCCGGCGTCCTCTTCTCCACGAGTCTCGGCGTTGATTGGATAGATTGATAGCAGCGCAGCCTTTGGCTCCCGCTGCTGTCAATCAAATCCAATGATGGGGCCGCCGGGGGGCGGGGCCGAGTCATACAAGCGGCGGCAATGGGCGCCGACTGTATGACACGGGAGCGTGCCCGCAAGCTAACCTCCTCGGGAGAGAGCTTCCCAGAGGGGGTTAGCTATTGCGGGGAGGAGCCGAGAGAGCCGCCGTGGGATCCGAGAACCGCAGGGGGGGGGGGCGGGTACCCTTCCCCACTTCCGAGAGACGGTGCCGTCCTTTGAAAGTTTGGCCCTCCTCCTTCTTCCTCCGCCGTCAGGCAATTAAGAAAGTGCAGCTTGCTTTTCACATGTGCAGTAGGGAACCAACTGTGAAGCTTCACTGCCAGTTTCCCTTAACATGAATGGTGGCAGCAGCACCCAAAAGCTGTCCGTGGTGCCTACATGGCGGTTTCCCTGGACAGGTAAGTGTCCTGACATTAAAAGTCAACAGCTAAAGTATTTGTAGCTGCTGACTTTAATTTTTTTAATGGGGGGGGGGGGGGGGGTTCAGCTGGACCTCCTCTTTAATTGAGTTTGTATTGATTTCAGCATGCATGGAGCACTTTGCACATGCTGAAATCAATGCAAACTTTGCAGTACATGGACTTTCACTGAATGAGGATTGTTTACTGAGTTTTCAGCAAGGATCACTTTATTGCAACAAGATCTGTAAATTAATTTCCATATTGAGCACTTCTATGTGATTGGCTGCTTGGCACACATTACAAAAGTTTTGCAGTCAGGAGGCTGCGGGGGATTTGTCACCACAAGGAGTGAGAGGAATCAGAGAGCACCAAGTGTATGGGGGAATGTATGACTGCATGGAGGGGGGGGTGGTGTATGGGAGAGCCTCAAATATATAGGGGGGGTAATGTATGACTGCATGGAGGGGGGAGGTAATGTATGACTGCATGGAGGGGGGGTAATGTATGACTGCATGGAGGGGGAGGTAATGTATGACTGCATGGAGGGGGGAGTTAATGTATGACTGCATGGAGGGGGGGAGATAATGTATGACTGCATGGAGGGGGGAGGTAATGTATGACTGCATGGAGGGGGGGAGGTAATGTATGACTGCATGGAGGGGGGAGGTAATGTATGACTGCATGGAGGAGGGAGGTAATGTATGACTGCATGGAAGGGGGAGGTAATGTATGACTGCATGGAGGGGGAGGTAATGTATGACTGCATGGAGGAGGGAGGTAATGTATCACTACATGGAGGGGGGGAGGGAATGTATGACTACATGGGGGGAGGGAATGTATGACTGCATGGAGGGGGAGGTAATGTATGACTACATGGAGGGGGGAGGTAATGTATGACTACATGGAGGGGGGGGAGGTAATGTATGACTGCATGGAGGGGGGAGGTAATGTATGACTGCATGGAGGGGGGAGGTAATGTATGACTGCATAGAGGGGGCAGTGTATATGAGAGCTTCAAATATATATATATATATATATATATATATATGTGTGGTGGGGGGTTAGTGTATGGGGAACAATGACTACTTGGAGAGAATTCTATGTATGGGGGAGGATGGATGTCCATTTACCCGATCAGAGGGATATCCTGAGCGCCTTGTACTGCCTGCAGTGAGATGAACCATCTCTGGCTCTCATCCAAAGATTTATGTCAGCTTTGCTGAATTCACAGGACCTGGCGCTGGCATCCTCCTCGATTCTGGGCCATCCTGGCCCCCCCTGGGATACTTAGGGAGTTGATAATGATATCCTCCGCCTCCTCCTCGATAGACCTGCCCCGGACCGGGGAGACGATACAGTGTAGAACGCCACATGGAGCAGTGTAGGCGGAGCGTAAGGCTCTGCCTCAGCCAGTCAGATTGCGCCCCCCTCGGCCACGCACGGCATACTGTGATACTGCCCATAATATTATTTACAAGTGCCGGGTTTAGCAAGCCGTCTGCTTTATTTGTGCGTGTGGCGGCTGCGGGAGCTGGGACTCGGAAAGACGGGTCTGGGGGGGCTTCTTTCGTGTGGGGGGGGGGCGCTTTTTGCCGCCCCCCGCAAAGTGCCGCCCTAGGCCTGGGCCTTGTCGGCTTAGGCCAAGAAACAGCACTGGCACTAGTGTGGGACACCAGAACAACCTTTTTAGGGTGTCCCACACAGGTGCTCCAGTGGATACTTGGGGTGTCTCCATGTGTGAAACTTGTCCAAAAAAGGTAAGTATTCCAGCTTTGGTAAGGGAAAAAATCATGTCTTCAGCTTGGAACTCTGCCAAAACAGACAATTGCACCATACTTCCAAGCAATGTTTCATATTCCTATTTCTGGCCTAAAATATCTGTGTGCTAAGTATACCTTTTGTTTCATTCACATAGGGGAGAAAAGACTCAAGGCATCTGAGGACACCAGGAACCCCACACCTCATAAAGAATGGGAACTCAGCACACAACAACCTGAGGATAGGGATGAGCTTCGAGTTCGAGTCGAACTCATGTTCGACTCGAACATTGCCTGTTCGCCCGTTCGCCGAACAGCGAACAAATTGGGGTGTTCGCGGCAAATTCGAAAAATCTATGGAAGAAATCTAAAGTGCTAATTATAAAGGCTTATATGCAAGTTATTGTCCTAAAAAGTGTTTGGGGACCGGGGTCCTGCCCCAGGGGACATGTATCAATGCAAAAAGAAGTTTTAAAAACGGCCGTTTTTTCGGGAGCAGTGATTTTAATAATGCTTAAAATGAAAAAATAAAAGTGAAATATTCCTTTAAATTTCGTACCTGGGGGGTGTGTATGATATGCATGTAAAGTGGCGCATGTTTCCCGTGCTTAGAACTGTCCCTGCAAAAAGTGTCATTTTTGAAAGAAAAAAATGCATTTAAAACTGACTCGCGGCTATTAATGAATTGTCGGCTCCCGGCAATACATACAAAAGTCATTGATAAAAAAAAAAAAAAAAAAGCGTGGGGGTTCCCCAGAATTCAATTACCAGGCCCTTCAGGTCTGGAATGGATATTAAGGGGAACCCCGCCGCAAATAAAAAAAAAATTGACGTGGGGTTCCCCCAAATATCCATTCCAGGCCCTTCAGATCTGGCATGGATTTTAAGGGGAACTCCACCCCAAATTAAAAAAAAAATGGCGTGGAGTCCCCCTAAAAATCCATACCAGACCCCTTATCCGAGCACGCAACCTGGCCGGCCGCAGGGGAAAAGGGGGGGACGAGAGAGCGGCCCCCCCTCCCTCCTGAACCGTACCAAGCCACATGCCCTCAACATGGGGAGGATGTCCCCATGTTGATGGGGACAAGGGCCTCATCCCCACAACCCTTGCCCGGTGGTTGTGGGGGTCTGCGGGCAGGGGGCTTATCGGAATCTGGAAGACCCCTTTAACAAAGAGGACCCCCAGATCCCGGCCCCCCCCTATGTGAATTGGTAAGGGGTACATTGTACCCCTACCATTTCACGAAGAAAGCGTAAAAAAATGTTTAAAAAAACACACAAACACCTTGAAAAAGTCCTTTATTTAAAAAAAAAAAAAAAAACATTCCAGCGGTGAAATCCAGTGTCCCGCGGCGATCCCGATGTCCAGCGCTGTCCGTCATTGGTTGTGCCTGAGCGGACCTAATGGGGAACTCCCTCTCAGTATTTTAAATGTATAGACCCGCCCCTTCTAAAGTTCCCCATCAGGTCCGCTCAGCGGACCAGATGCGGAACATGAGAAGGGGCGGGTCTATACATGTATTGCCAAAGTGAGAGCAGTTCCCCATCAGGTCCGCCTCCTCGGTATGTCGGACCCGCCTACGTCATTGGCTTGAGCGGGGAACTTCCTTCACTATGTAAATTTACATAGTGAAGGAAGTTCCCCGCTCAAGCCAATGACGTAGGCGGGTCTGACATACCGAGGGGGCGGACCTGATGGGGAACTGCTCTCACTTTGGTAATACATGTATAGACCCGCCCCTTCTCATGTTCCGCATCTCGTCCGCTGAGCGGACCTGATGGGGAACTTTAGAAGGGGCGGGTCTATACATTTAAAATACTGAGAGGGAGTTCCCCATCAGGTCCGCTCAGGCACAACCAATGAAGGACAGCGCTGGACATCGGGATCGCCGCGGGACACTGGATTTCACCGCTGGAATGTTTATTTATTTATTTTTTTAAATAAAGGACTTTTTCAAGGTGTTTGTGTGTTTTTTCAAACATTTTTTTTACGCTTTCTTCGTGAAATGGTAGGGGTACAATGTACCCGTTACCAATTCACATAGGGGGGGGGGCGGGATCTGGGGGTCCCCTTTGTTAAAGGGGTCTTCCAGATTCCGATAAGCCCCTCGCCCGCAGACCCCCACAACCACCGGGCAAGGGTTGTGGGGATGAGGCCCTTGTCCCCATCAACATGGGGACATCCTCCCCATGTTGAGGGCATGTGGCTTGGTACGGTTCAGGAGGGAGGGGGGGCCGCTCTCTCGTCCCCCCCTTTTCCCCTGCGGCCGGCCAGGTTGCGTGCTCGGATAAGGGGTCTGGTATGGATTTTTAGGGGGACTCCACGCCATTTTTTTTTTTAAACTTGGGGTGGAGTTCCCCTTAAAATCCATGCCAGATCTGAAGGGCCTGGTAATTGAATTCTGGGGAACCCCCACGCTTTTTTTTTTTTTTTTTCTCAATGACTTTTGTATGTATTGCCGGGAGCCGACAATTCATTAATAGCCGCGAGTCAGTTTTAAATGCATTTTTTTTCTTTCAAAAATGAAATTTTTTGCAGGGACAGTTCTAAGCACGGGAAACATGCGCCACTTCACATGCATATCATACACACCCCCCAGGTACGAAATTTAAAGGAATATTTCACTTTTATTTTTTCATTTTAAGCATTATTAAAATCACTGCTCCCGAAAAAACGGCCGTTTTTAAAACTTCTTTTTGCATTGATACATGTCCCCTGGGGCAGGACCCAGGTCCCCAAACACTTTTTAGGACAATAACTTGCATATTAGCCTTTATAATTAACACTTTAGATTTCGAACGTTCGAGTCCATTGTATTTAATAGGGTTCTAAAGTTTACACAAACATTTTGTCTGTTCGCAGGTTCTGGTGCGAACCGAACAGGGGGGTGTTCGGCTCATCCCTGCCTGAGGATGTGGAGGGAGGAGAGGTTTATGAAATGGGCGAAATAGTGACCACAACAGGTCAGTGTCTGAGACCACAGCTTCAGGTAATAGATGTATGCCTGCATATTTATAATACATGGTATGTTTTTTATTTTAGGTGATGTGGATGTTGTGGAAGAAGAAACGAATTTCACCAGTGCAATTGCACACATCCTCATTGGGGAGATAATGATGTGCAATCGTGATTTAGAGCTGATAAAGGAAAACATCAATGATGTTCACAAAAAATGAAGAACATAATTGATGTTTTAGGCAGAATCTATAACACACAAAAATTGTACCATTTTGTTGTGTAATTTTTTCTTTTAAAACAAGTTTTAAAGTATTTTAAAAGCCAAATTTTGAAGATGCACACAGTGTGACAACATGTGCTATCTGCCATCACGGGATATAAATGTACGCGTTTTGTGGGTGCAACCCCTTCCTCGCACCTTTTGACTCCCAATTTGTGTGCATCTTCAAAATTTGGCTTTTACAGGGGTGACATCACCCCATCTGATGAAGGCAAGATCAACACAGTGCCTTCTCTTTTTCAAACTTTGTGAGTTGTGTATGTTGTGGTTTGAAACATGCCTGTTTAACCAAAAAATGATATTTCTAATGTCAAACATAAAAACAAAGATGTTGGTTTGTTCAAAAACCCTTTTCTAACGCACATGTGAATGTGCACGGAGTAAAATATTTTCTACTCCAACAATGTGTGGCTTCTTCTTTCAATGCTCAATACCAGTTTCTGGAGTAAGTTGGTGTTTACAGTCACAATGTTTTTTTATTGCTAAAGGCAAATCCACTTGGCACTACAAGTGCACTTGTAGTGCCAAGTGGATTTTCCTTTAGTAAATAACCCCCACAGTGCTGTAAAATTTGCCACAATCAGGCCATTTTCGGGACTCTAAACAATTAATCCATGGTGCTTAAAACGTTTTTTGTTTTTTAGAATCATTAATGCATTACATATGTAGCGGGTATATGCTTTCTATTTTTGAATCTGGTGGGGAAACTGTGATGTATGGTTCCCTGGGGCCCACCAGGTGGCGCTGTCACTTTGGGCCCGGGGTTGAGCCATCGTTGCGGTGGCGTACCTCTTTTGGTCTCTCTCAGCGGTTGTATGGTGGGGCGGGGAACCCGCCGTGCTTGCTGGGAGGGGGTATATTTTTGGTGGCGGGAGTCGAGTCCCGGGCACCTTCAGCCTGAGGGAGGTGGTTCGTGTCGGTCCCCTAGGCGGCCTAGGCCTAGAGGACGTTCGGAGGTCGTGTTCCATCCCAGGCACCTTTAGCCTGGGGTGAGGTTCTCGAGAGGAGGTCTGGAGCTCAGTGCCCACCACTGAGTTCCGCGAGGGAAGGAGGTCTTGGGAACCCCGGGAGTGAGTACCCGAATCCGGAAGGCGTAATGGACCGGTGGGAGATACTTGCTTGAAGACCCAGTGCAGCATATTGCCAGTGACAGGTGAGCCTCCCATCAGAGACCGCCTGGAAGGAAATTCCCCCTCGCTCGGAGACCGCAACCCACTTTCAGGAAGGAAAGTGGAGAGTTCATTGTGTCTGGGCCTACTCGCATCCACACCTCCTTGTCTGTTCTGTTCTCTAAGGGAGTCCAAATGACTGTGTTCACTTTGCATGAAGAAGAATAAAGGAGTGTTGGACTTTAATGGTGTGGGGCTCATTTTCTGGCAGACATTGTTCAAGGTAATTTTAGAAGACAGCACATAAACACTCCTGCGCACAAGTGGATCATCCAGCACGATGCTAACACCGGCTTTGCAGCCCTTCATGGACAGGGGTGTCCTAATACAAAATAGAAGAAAAGAAACAAGGGTGCACCAGCCTAGTGTATTATCATTTAGGATAGATTTTATTTAAAAAAGCATCAAAACTACTCACAAAAGTAGCAGAAAGAGTCGCAGTATAATGACGTTTCAGGTTGATGGCAGCTGAAAGTAGAGATCGAGACCACACTCCACAGAAGCACCGCGGATATGATGAGAGCCACTGCCGGCTTACGCGTTTCGAAGCATTGAGCTTCTTCCTCAGAGCCCAGCAGTGCTTTCACCCTATGTAACACTCTATTTGGTAAAGGGGTCTTCCAGATTCCGATAAGCCCCCTGCCCGCAGACCCCCACAACCACCGGGCAAGGGTTGTGGGGATGAGGCCCTTGTCCCCATCAACATGGGGACATCCTCCCCATGTTGAGGGCATGTGGCCTGGTACGGTTCAGGAGGGAGGGGGGCCGCTCTCTCGTCCCCCCCTCTTCCCCTGCGGCCGGCCAGGTTGCGTGCTCGGATAAGGGTCTGGTATGGATTTTTGGGGGGACTCCACGCCATTTTTTTTTAAATTTGGGGTGGAGTTCCCCTTAAAATCCATGCCAGATCTCAAGGGCCTGGTATGGATATTTAGGGGGAACCCCACGCCATTTTTTTAAAAATTTGCGGTGGGGTTCCCCTTAATATCCATTCCAGACCTAAAGGGCCTGGAATGGATTTTTTTTTATCAATGACTTTTCTATGTATTGATAAAAGCCGACAATTCATTAATAGCCACGAGTGAGTTTTAAATGACTTTTTTTCCTTCAAAAATGACACTTTGTCCAGGGACAGTTCTAAGCATGGGAAACATGCGCCACTTTACATGCATATTATACACACCCCCCAGGTACGAAATTTAAAGGAATATTTCACTTTTATTTTTTCATTTAAAGCATTATTAAAATCACTGCTCCCGTAAAAACGTCTATTTTTTAAACCTTTTTTTGCATTGATACATGTCCCCTGGGCAGGACCCAGGTCCCCAAACACTTTTTAGGACAATAACTTGCATATAAGCCTTTATAATTAGCACTTTAGATTTCGAACGTTCGAGTCCATTGTATTTAATAGGGTTCTAAAGTTCGCGCGAACATTCTGTCTGTTCGCAGGTTCTGGTGCGAACCGAACAGGGGGGTGTTCGGCTCATCCCTGGCTATTACACAAGCCATAACGCCACATATCTGCACAGCTCAAATCAGTACTCGGGCCACTATATAGCAAACACATAGGGAGCATAAGCGCAGAATGTGAGCACAGGATGTGACCAGGGTGTACCCAGCAGACAATGCGATCCTGATGCAAAGGATCACCTCCAAGTACTTGGACACCAAGAATAGGCCAAAAATATATATATATAATAAATATACTAATATAATGAGATGAACGTGCATACACAAAAAACCAAAATGGTAAAAGATGGACAGTGTTCACAAGTATCGATGAACACCTTGTCACATTACTTACTAGTTCATTGGGCTGGCAGCGCTGTGTTGCTTGCCACTGGCTCAAACGATATCCCCCCTCCCCCCACTGCCTGGCCACGCCTGGAGCGCAAACAGACCTGTCTGCGTTCCAAGAAAACCGGAAGTGGACGAGCCCGGTCACTTCCTGTGCGTCGGCCGTCACCTTGCTATTGGCTCCACGGCCGGGAGATAATGCCGACATTGAGGGGGAGTCCAGACGGAGAGGCCGCTTGATGACCCCGGCTATCATTGGACAAAATAGATCCACTCACTAAATGGAATAGAGTGTATGAATAATTGAATCAATAGTAATGGGATAATAACGAATTTGGAAATGGACCATCAACTAATTGGGAAAAAAATAAAAATGTATATATAAGTATAATAATAATAATAATCGTGATGGTATTAAAAATAATAAAAATTATATAAAAAATATATAATATTCTATCATCAAACTACTTGGGGCTCTATAAATAATCAATTTTGCCACTGATTCTCTGGAAAAGGGGTCCACTGCCAGCACCACTGAAGCTGCACACGTCCATGCGCCTGACAAACCATATGTGGACACTAGAGGGGGGACAGATGTGGCCGCGGGGTCTCCAATACTACCAACGTGTAAACATGCGTTCAAGGTAACTCTCTTTGGAGGTTCCAGGTGCAGAACACTGACCCAAAGGTAAAACAAGAACTTTGCTTCCACCACACAAACATCTGCGGTGAGGGCTTGGCGTGGTGACCCTGCTCTCTCTCCTTTAAAGTACCCCTAGACAAGAGACAGACGAGCTGATAGAAGAGAGGGGAGAGAGGGGGCCGCTACACGTGGGGGCTTGGGTCCGGTATAGTGTTCGTGTTACTACGGAATTGAACGTGTCTGCCCGGAGGAGTTACGAGTAGGCAGGCCTTCATTGGCCGAAGTGCATCCCTGCTCGAAGTCGTGGACATGACCCAATGAAGGCAAAGGCCCGTGCAGAAGAGTGGAAAAAGGGGAAAGCTCAGCCGTGTGAAGTAGTACACGTGGGGGCTTCTATTGCACTGCGCCACCAGGCACACCCCCACCGCTTAGTTTGTGGGCGTGACTCAGAAAGAGAAAAGAAGAAAAGCCCGCGAACTGGAGCAAAGGTGAGGAGTCCAATACGTGTGAAGGACTACACGTGGGACGTTGGTGCAAAAACCTGGCAGTGTGCGATGGATCAGCAACAGGTCACCATGTTCGGACATACATCGTGGATTCCGGTTCACCCTTCTACCACGACACTGACTGCTGCTGCTCCGGTTACAGATACGGGGATCCGGCTAAAGCCAAGGGGTCGATTCGCCCTGTATTCGTGCATGGACGTTGAGGCCCTGGGTGGGATTTGTCCCGGTTGTTCGGGACTTGTGTGCCAACTGAAGCCGTTCGGGCGATGCGAGGCCTGTGGGGAGTTCCTTTTTGAAGTGGATCCAGCGGTTGAGAAGCCGAGAACCATTTATCCTGGCCGTGCTGCAGGCAACACCACTCAGAGAGGAGGAATCACTGCTTTGACAGCCATCCCTGCGCACACTGCAACGACCGTGGAGGAGGTCGTGAGTACTCAACGGGAGAAATCCGAGGATGCTGACTCGGTCACCACTGTCTCGCAGCATCCACCACCGAAGAGAAAGACCGGTATAGTAGCCCCGACCAGCAGTTGTGGTGGACTATCTCGCCCGCTTACGCCTGGCCCGGATGGATCCGTCGACAAGAGTTCCGGACGTCCCGCTGCAAGTAAAGGACGAGGTAAGCCAGGCGGAGAGATTTGGTGTGTGGGAAGAGGTGAAAATTCAGTCTCCACTACAGGCTACCTGCCCGCGGAGGAGTGTGACACCTCTGACCTGGAGTCGCTCTCGGATATGGGAGACGATGTTGCTATTGATGAACTGTTTGCAGAAAAGGGCTGGGACAAAGTACCTCTCGCCTCATCCCACAGAACCAGGGACCCACCCATGTCTACAGGGGATAGTACACCCCGGGTGGAGGCACCAGCGCCTGAGGAGGGGTCCCGTTCCCAACCTGCCCTTACATCCCCGGTGTCACCTACACCCAGGACCGGGGAAAAGAGACTGTTGTTGCGGGCACTTTTTGCCCAGATCAGATGTGATCAAGGTCCCTCGCCACCCGGACTCGATAGTTTTGCCTGGCGAAGGGGACAGAGCCACTATGCCTCCTCTGGCGAGACTACAACGCCTATTTGGCCAGAAGGACTGCAAGGCAGAGTGAATGTTGGGACGGCACATCCATGCAGACAAGGTGCTGATCCGGCGCAAGGAAGGGGAAGATGTTGAGTATCATCTGGAGACCATGGATCAGCACTTGAAACCACTTGTTCTGCCGCATCCCGCTTCTATTTGTAGGAGAGAAAAGACTCTGTTCTTGTTTTGTATGCTGCTGAACTTTCTGGGGCCCGTTGTCCTTGTTACCCAGAGGAATGAAGGACTGTTCCTGTTTGTTCTTCACTTTTCCAGCAAGAGATCATGGATTCTGGGGTAGATAGGGCTCAGGAAAATAAGAAAAGTTCCACGAGTGCAGTTACCGCGACGCTGTCACCAGGTGGCAGTGTTGCGCATCGTTAACACTTTTCTTTTTTTTTTTTGTTTACAAACGTTTTTTATTTGGGTTAAAAGGTGGTACAAAACCGACATGACAAAAGTAAAAAAATCAATTCCATAGCGTCAGATATACATATGGACTGTATAAAGTAGAAACGTAGAAATACAATTTGCATCATATATATACATGTAAGAAGGAAGACTGGCTCTATAAACGAAGTTACAGTGATGTGCATATATGTTTGAACCAAAAATTAAGGAGAGGCATGTTGATCTGGGTTAAGGAACTCCTTGCTATGTGCGACCCAGGGGTCCCATTTTTGTTTATAAACCTGATTTGTGTTCCGAACAGTATGATAGATTTTTTCCATCAAAATTATATTATTGATTCTAGTTTTGAGTTGTGTTAAAGGAACTGATGGGGATTTCCAATGGAAAGCAATTAACCAGTGGACTGCTACGCATATAGTATGTATTAGTCTAATACCTTGAGTAGAGAGTCCTATAATGGGTGAGAATAGAAGGCAATTATGTAAGGTCAAGGTGACACACTCACTCTATAGAGAAAAGGGATTTCTTTACAAAGAAGTTTCTTTCCTCTTACACGAATATATGTGTCAGGGTTTATGTGTGATAATTTAATTTTTTCCCTCTGCAGGAGAGCATCCCATCAAGACCACTGAGTATGGGGTGGGTCTTAGTCAGGATGGGTGGGGGAAAATTATAATGTGAATATGTGATTCTAACAGTTATGGTTAAAATGTTGTTGTTTCCCTTCCCTTTTATGTAAGGCTCAGATACAATTACTTGAGTTGACCAAGTTTTTCAAAAGTATTTTTGGTACAATTTATAGTTGGTTTCTGGACTGGATTATGTCAGCCGTCGAGGGCATAGTTTGCTCCAGACACTGGGGACCAGTGTCAAATCACCAGGGGAGAGTGTAGCGGGTATATGCTTTCTATTTTTGAATCTGGTGGGGAAACTGTGATGTATGGTTCCCTGGGGCCCACCAGGTGGTGCTGTCGCTTTGGGCCCGGGGTTGAGCCATCGTTGCGGTGGCGTACCTCTTTTGGTCTCTCTCAGCGGTTGTATGGTGGGGCGGGGAACCCGCCGTGCTTGCTGGGAGGGGGTATAAAGGGGGCGGCCATTTTTGGTGGCGGGAGTCGAGTCCCGGGCACCTTCAGCCTGAGGGCGGTGGTTCGTGTCGGTCCCCTAGGCGGCCTAGAGGACGTTCGGAGGTTGTGTTCCATCCCAGGCACCTTTAGCCTGGGGTGAGGTACTCGAGAGGAGGTCTGGAGCTCAGTGCCCACCACTGAGTTCCGCGAGGGAAGGAGGTCCTAGGGAACCCCGAGAGTGGGTACCCGAATCCGGAAGGCGTAATGGACCGGTGGGAGATACTTGCTTGAAGACACGGTGCAGCATATTGCCAGTGACAGGTGAGCCTCCCATCAGAGACCGCCTGGAAGGAAATTCCCCCTCGCTCGGAGACCGCAACCCACTTTCAGGAAGGAAAGTGGAGAGTTCATTGTGTCTGGGCCTACTCGCATCCACACCTCCTTGTCTGTTCTGTTCTCTAAGGGAGTCCAAATGACTGTGTTCACTTTGCATGAAGAAGAATAAAGGAGTGTTGGACTTTGATGGTGTGGGGCTCATTTTCTGGCAGACATTGTTCAAGGTAACTCTCTTTGGAGGTTCCAGGTGCAGAACACTGACCCGAAGGTAAAACAATAACTTTGCTTCCACCACACAAACATCTGCGGTGAGGGCTTGACGTGGTGACCCTGCTCTCTCTCCTCTAAAGTACCCCTAGACAAGAGACAGACGAGCTGATAGAAGAGAGGGGAGAGAGGGGGCCGCTACACATACATTAACAACAAAAACAATGTGTGTGTAGCAGACCCACAACATAAATGTTAGCTGAAGAAGAGATTGTCACCTCATGTATTAAAAAAATGACGTTTGCATTAATTAAGAAAATGGGCAAAAAGAAAAAGCCCATTGGAGAACCTAGGAGACAGCTAAAAGAAACACAAGCAGTAAATCAAATTAAATATTAGTTCAGATTAAAAATAATCTTGATTTAAAAAATGTATCACACATTTGCTGGCATATCAACGCCCCCCCTACCCGCAAAGTATTCCATATAGTTTTGACGGACTTCACTGGCGTTTTGGGGGGGCAAGCCAGGACGGTCAGCTTCAAGTGCCGTCAGGGTTGTTTGTTCGGAAAATGCGGCCTCAGGCACAACTGATTGTTGAAATTTTCCTTAAGAAATTATGGAGTATGCAGCATGCAAGGACAATATGATTCAGTTTATATTCCGCCATGTTGATTGCAGTGAGGAATAGGCGGAACCGGCTGGCCATTATCCTGAAAGCATTCTCCACCACTCTTCTGGCTCTGGCCAGCCGGTAGTTAAAAACCATCTGGTCCGGGGTGAGGGTCCTCATGGGGAATGGCCGCATCAGGTGTTCACCCAGCCGAAACGCTTCATCAGCGACAAAGACAAACGCCAACATCACTATACTATTAAACCCCTTGTAATAATAATAGTATGAGCCCGAGTTGGGGGGTGGGACGATGTGGACGCGTTTCCCATCGATTGCCCCTCCGCAGTTGGGAAAGTCCCACCGGTGGGCAAATTGGGAAGCCACAGTCTGCCATTCCTGTGGCGTTGAAGGAAACTGTGGAGTCAAACAAGAAAAAAAAATAGTACTTTTGCACATAACATTGTAAGCAGATTAGACACAAACATTTTTGGCCAACATCAGTATAACATTTATTTTAAGGAGTATTTAAAGACAAAAATAGAAGGTCACTTATCAGAGTCCTTACCCCCTCTGATGGCCCATTGTAAAAAAATTAGAGTGGGGGGGGGGGTTCCATATGAGTTTGGGACCCCAAAAAAAGCCTCTGGCACTCTGCTTGAATTTAAGGACAACAATAACATTTGTACACATTTTAGGGGGTGTTTAGGGTAAAGCACTACAATGGAGATAACAAAATACATTGCTAAGTGACTAGGCTAGGTGTATATGGGCCCAGGATAGCATGCTGGAGAGGTCAGTGAAGGCAAATATGCATGAAGGACAAAAAAGGAGCATTAAAAGCTTACAGCATGCATGAGAACAAAGGGGACATTCACAGCATATTACAATCATGGTAATTAGGGAATGATGAAAGAAATACAATACATTAGCAAACATTAAATACATAGAATGTGATGTTAAAGGAGAAAACTTACCTTAATATAGTCCTTCTGCAGGACATGAATTATGGCAGAACAGGTCTCTGGAATAATGATCCCCAGAGCCTGGGGGGAGATGTCTGTCGAGAACTTGATGTCCTGCAGACTTCTCCCCGTTGCCAAGTACCGCAACGTGGCGACTAGCCTTTGTTCTGGAGTGATGGCTTGCCACATTCAGGTGTCCTGCTTCATAATATAGGGGGACAGCAAAGCCAACAAACGGTGAAAAACGGTCCGTCATCCAGAGATAATTCCTGAAATCATCAGGATTATTCTCCTGGATCTCCCGCAACAAAGGCATATGAGAGAATTGGTCCTGTTGGAGCAACCAATTCTTCATCCATGAACTCCTCCCCACCCTGTTCATGGACTGGGCTTGAGTCAAAGTAAGAACCCCAACACCAAGCCCCTGCAGAGCACGAATTCTACGATGTGTACGTACCCGCAACATGGCTAGAAAACGGTCGGCTGGTCAGAACGAACTAACAGAACGCACTGAAAAACAGAAAGGCCTGAGAAGAGCAAGCTGAAAATCAGAAACCAGCAGATAAGAACGCACTGAAAACCATATACGAACTGACTACACGCACTGAAAAACAGATACAAACCCACAAGCACATACTGAAGAGCAGTAACGGCCTAAAAAAAGCACAAGGCTGAAAAGCGTGAATCGTCTCTCACCAAACTTCTAATAACACGAGATTAGCCGAAGGAGCACAAAGGGTGGCGCACTTGGTATTGAACTTCCCTTTTATAGTGCCGTTGTACGTGTTGTAAGTGACCTTATTCTTGGCGATCGGAATTTCCGACAACATTTGTGCGACCATGTGTATGCAAAACAAGTTTGCGCCAACATCCGTCGGAAAAAAATCCACGGTTTTGTTGTTGGAATGTCTGATCGTGTGTATGCAACATAAGTGGAAAAAGAGGGTCAACAATGCCCATTTGCAGCTTCACTGTGCCCATCGCATGCCTCACTGTGCCCATTGCAAAGCTCACTGTGCCCATATAATGCCTCACTGTGCCTATCGCAAACCTCACTGTGCCCTATGCAAGCCTCACTGTGCCCATTGCAAGCCTCACTGTGCCCCTTGCATGCCTCACTGTGCCCATTGCATGCCTCACTGTGCCCATTGCAAGCCTCACTGTGCCCATTGCATGCCTCACTGTGCCCATTGCAAGCCTCATTGTACCCATGTACCTTATCCGCCATTTCAGTATTGATGAGGAGGGAAGGAAAGCCATATTACGCTGTACATTGTCCCCTTTGATTCACAGCAGGGCTGTGTTTGTGTATAGGAAGTCCGCGCTGTCTGCGTCGTCCGCGCCATCCACTGTAACAAAGCTCCGCCTCCTCCTCGTCACGGACGGACGAGGAGGAGGCGGGATGGCTTGGACGCCGTGGACTTCCTATACACACAGTCAGACTCGAGTATAAGCCGAGGGGGGCCTTTTCAGCACAAAAAAAATTGCTGAAAAACTTGACTTATACTCGAGTATATACAGTATTTTTGGTGTGACCAAATTAAACCAAGATTTCCTAAAGAAACCTTATATCTTTCCAAATTGCGGGGTGGCTTGGGTTTTCCTAATTTCACAACATATTATAAGGCTTCTCAAGTGGCACAACTGTCAAATTATCAAGCTACTAATGAAACCCCCCTCTGGGTTGCAATAGAAGCAGTGGACTGCGACCCTTTCCCGATATAGAATATATTATGGTTACGTCCAAGGGATCGTAAAAATATCTTCTGAACCCGATCACTAAACATTCTTTATCATTATGGGTTAGATACAAAACTATGTACGTTCTACAAACTTTATATAACCCACTCCTTTCATCCCACAAAAATCCGGCCTTCTATCCAGCATGGATTTCTCTCATGACCTTCTGAGCCTGGTCAAAGGCTAGTATCTCATGCTTACACAATTTTGTTTCAGATTCATCAATTTTACCTTTTCCAGATTTATGTAAATACTATGGGCTTCCCCAATCTGAATTATTTTGATATTGACAAATTAATAATTTCTACACTCCCTCTTTAAATACAAAGATTGCTATGAAAAAACTGTACATTTTCAAAAACATTTGCTTGAAAGATCCACATTGTAGGGGAAGGATTTCATCACTCTATTCTCAATTGCTTACTAAACCTGATGCATCCCCACCCTCTTATGTGGCCAAATGGGAAAATGATCTATGTCATACTATCGATACAGCAGAATGGTCTGAGCTATGGTTCATAACAAAGTCGACCTCACCAAATGTAACAGCAATTGAGACTGCATACAAAGTACTCACACGATGGTGCTCAGTCCTAGCTAGAATCCCTAAATATGTTCCGGATCATTCGGCCTTCTGTTTTCGTGGCTGTTCAGAGCTGGGTTCACATTTACACATATGGTGGAAATGTCCAGTGGTACAAGAATTTTCGAAATCTATTTTCATGCATGCCTCAGCAATGTTCAAAAGCACTATTACACCTAACCCGGCATTGGCCCTTCTAAACGTAAGACTGAAATCTCTACAACAAAAACAGTTTAAATTATTAATACAGCTCTTAACAGCTGTTAAACAGACTATAGCTAAAGCTTGGAAAACACCTACTCTGAATTTAGCCGATACCAAACACAGAATGAGCCAAACTGTTACATGCAAAGATGGAAGCTTTAGATAAAAACAGTCTCAAAAAGTTTAATAATCTATGGAAAACCATGGATTAAACATTGCTTGCTACCAGACTTTGAAGACCAAGTACCTTTGCCATGGTAGATGAGGATTTAATGTGTAGATATTTCATTACCCTCTGGGAGTAACCTACCTTCGGGGACCTCTTTTTCCCTCCCTCTTCCTACTTGTTTTCTTTCCCCTCCTTGTTGTAAACTCCCTTCCCCTCCTTAGTTTTCATATTACCTTTTTAATTCAGGTAAGCTCCACTATAGTTGATTGGTTGACATACCATAATATTATGCTGATATTAGGCTCCAAATTAGTAGTAGATTAACCATAATGTTCCACTAGTGAAAAGAGCACCAAATATACTAGCGACTCTAAATAAATGTATATATATATATGGCAGATTCTTTTTTAGATAGATAACTATTAATATATTGCATTGATCTGTCTTAATTAAATTCTTAAAGTGGTTTAAAAAAAAAACACTGCAAGACAAAGGCATAATGAGCTAATATGCATAGCATACTAGCTCATTATGAATTACCTTAGATCGAAGCCCCCACAGCGGTCCTCGTCCCCCCCTCCGGTGGTGACATCTCTCCCACGAAGCCAAAGACGTCATATGACGGTTGCCCCGAGGGACAAAGGGTTCCTGCCGCCATCATATGACTATGAAGCAGTAGGGAAGTGGTTAAAGAACCACATTTCAATAAACTTTAGAAGGTATTCCAGAGTTGCCGACTCTCCATTTGTTTGTTTGCCAGTGCTGGAAAATAATAGTGGCCACACAAAATATTGACCGTTTGGGCCCAATTTGGATATTTTAATTTAGGGGTGTACTCCCTTTGGTTGCCAGCGGTTTAGACATTAATGGCTGTGTGTTGTGTTATTTTGAGGGGACAGCAAATGTACACTCACTACTTTACAATGTAGCAAAGTGTAATTTCTTCAGTGTTGTCGCATGAAAATATATAATAAAATATTTACAAAAATGTGATGGGTGTACTCACTTTTGTGAGATACTGTATAAATGCATTTGATTATTTATTATTTTATAAAGTGTATGTAAGCCCTAAGAGCCCATTCACACAGGGGCAACACGACTTCCAGCGCGATTTTATGAGGCAACTCAGACACGACCTGAGTATGAATCACAGCGCGACCTGGAGCTATTTACAAGGCAACTCCAAGTTGCCTGCAGGACAGGAGACATTCCAGTGGCCAATCAAACAAGAATCAGCTCTGTGGGAGGGAGGGGGGAGGGAGAGCTTTGCCTGATAAATGTATGTTTTCTTCCTGGAGAGTTGCTCCTATTAAGACAGTGAGAGGCGACTCCCATTGAAATGAATGGTTACAGGTCGCCTAGGAGTCGGATTGAAGTAGTACAGGGACCTTTTTTGAAGTCGGAGCGACTGCAGTAGTGTGCATAAGGACGGCTCCATTAACTTACATTGATTTCTTCAGCCAGCGCGACCTGAGGCGACTAGGGGCGACCTGGGGCGATTTGGAGTCGGATCCAAAGACGCCCCTGTGTGAATGGGCTCTAAATCTATGTTCAGTATGTTTGACATTGTTTCTCACTGCAATTGTGTTCCTGTGTTGTCACCTTTTTACATTCCTGGTGTGGAGCCTACAAGCAAGTTTGTTCCATCATTGTCACATCAGTAAACAGGTCCAGAACAATGTTGTACAGCCGATTCTGGAATGAGTGTTAAACTGGATGAAAAGGGTAAAAATTGTATTTTAGCAAAATAAAATACTTGCTTATGATACAAAGTGCTTTATCAAGTGCTTTATTAGGCATGACATCTAGTCAGGCTTTAGATTTACTTTAAAGTGGATGTAAACCCGATTCATGAAATTTGAGCTTTCTAAACAGTATTTAAATGTGAAGACAACAGATATAAATGTAAAACCTATTTAGGGAGATTTGGTTCATCCCTGTGTATCATCTACTGTTCACTTCACTGGGTGTATGGAGGGTTTACATCCACTTTAATGTTCTCTGAATTTAGCAGACAGCAACATGTAAATGTAAAAGTAGTGTAGGTTCTACTTTTGCATAGTTGTATGCAGAGTCTTGAGGTCTCTGGAAATTATCTGTGTACATACAGTGGCTGAGCAATAAAGCATTCATGAAAATGTATTAAAAAATGTTTGTACCTCTGCATTTATTTGTCGTATTAATTTGATACTATTAAGTTCACAATTTAAACATATATGATACAATTGTATGAAATGTATTTTTACTTAGTTGGTTTAAGAATGCAGTACAGTAAAACCTTGGTTTGAGAGTAACTTGGTTTGAGAGTGTTTTTAATAAAGATAAAAATAATGTGGAGCAGGGCTCCCGTTAACCATTGTAGAGAGAAGTGCATATCCATACTCAGGTAAAACACGTTAATGAGAGGAGCCATAGGCACACTGCTGGAGAATAAATGTGGAAGGTATGGCCCTCTGGCAAATGCTCAGTCATGGTATATATGAGTTTTACTACATGAACAATGTAAGGGGAGTATGCAAACTGGCAAATTAAAGTGATAAGAGCAATGTGGTCAGGAAAGGTGGAGGAAAGAGAAAGAGGAGTAGAAAAGGGGGCAGGAGAAGAAGGTCCAGGATAGCACTGGTTAGACAGAGAAGATAAGTGGGTGTGAGAGGGGGGTTGTCCTTGAGATTCTTCCGTTAGCTCTATCCCACTAGCCAGAGGTGGGTAATTACAATGACAACAGGATTATTTGTGTTGAGTTCCCCACTAAAATCAAAATCTCTTTGGATCTGCTATAACATTTGAGAGTACCTCAAGCCATTTTCTTTCACATGGGGTCCACCTTAAAATTCATATGTAGCGGACCCCCAAAATTGGGGTCGCTATGCCTTAAATTTAAGGGCAGCCTGAGCAATAGTTTGGCTCAGGTTTTCTGATTCTATAGATTGAACTCTGCTCTGCTGTGGTGTTGCCTGGGTGTATAGATCCCCTTGACCTGTGGGTGGCGCTGTCGCTCAGGTCTTGGGTTGAACCACAGGTGGCATTGTAGTGTGATTGGGTGTCCTCTCTCGGCAACCATCCAGTGGGCGTGGTCTACCTGCTGTGCATGCCGGGAGTGGGTACATAAGGGGCAGACGCCATGATCTGGGGAGATTGGCCGGGGGATTCCAAGGGGGGACCCCTGGTGGCGAGAGTCACGCCCGTTGGCCTGCTAACCAGGGGTGCATGAATTGGTCAAGAAGTCTCGAGCACCTTCAGCCCGAGGCTGTAGTGTTCCAGGTAGGCCCAGTACCTTCAACTGGGTCTACAGCTCAACCATTGGAGTCACAGGGAACCCGAGGGAGGGTGGCCCGCTCTGAAGGAGAGGAAACCAGGGGAGGACCTGTCCGGAGGATCGGTGAAGGAAGTCACTGTCTCAGGAGAGGGCCGGTTGCCTATCAGAGGGAAGGATTCCGTGAGTTGCACAATAGCGCCTGTGATGTGCCCCATTGGCACCTATGGTCCCTAAAGGTTGCAGGCGTTAAAGAGTTCTAGATTCAGGAACTAAAGGATTCTGTGGCAGAGGATCTCCTGAACTTGTCTTTGAAGGGGACTAAATCTGAAGTAACTGTTCGTGCTCCACTCCGGCTGCTAGAATTGTGAGAGGGATCTATCCGGGTGAGCAATACCCACTCAGGCTTGAGTGGAGAATTGGGTAACTGGGTGCCGCGTGCCTGAACCTATCTCCTTACCCAACTCTATCTCTGTCTTCAACCTTTTTCCCAATCTGTTCCAAGCAAGGAAAATAAACTTTTCTGTTGGAGTTTAAACACAGTCTGGATATTGGCCTTCTTTTGGGAGAAAGAATGGACTTGTCCCTATACTCTAGGGACGAGAACCAATGGAGGGAGGTAACTCGCTGCAGGACCCAAAAATAGTATGAACACCGCTCAATCTCTTATACCAGGAGGATACGGGCATGTGGCACGGTGTGCCTTACCCTGCAAGTGAAGGTAAGCAGGAAAAAGGGTCCGTGTGCTACACATACCAGACCTGAAGAGCCTGGTATGAATTATGGGTGGGACCCCTATGCCTTTTTTATTTAAAATCATCCCCAGCTTCTTTGATTGCATTTCAGGCCAGTAACCAAATGCCCATTCGGAAAGCTCGCTGGATGCAGGGCAGCCCAGCAGCTCAATAGCATACTGGGCAAGTTCTGGCCAGTGGTCTGTCATGACCCAGTAAGCCAGTGGATCGTTGACTGGAAAGCTCTCCATCTCTGTTTTTGCCCCTAGATAATCGTCCACCGTGTAATGTAGATGCTGCCGATGTGATGTGGAAGTTGACAGCCATGGGCGGCGAGGACTAAACAAATTCAGAAAATCATCTCCACTGCTCCTCTCTCGACCAACAGAAGCCTCAAAACTACATTTTCCACAACACTGTAACCTACCAAAGTCAGGGAAAGCATTCAATAAATTGAGAAGAAAAATTGTGCTGATTGAAAAGTCAGATGGTAAGGTTAAACACAGTCCAGCACAAACGTACAATTATTTTTGCAACACCCAGTAAATGGATCGTAGGCAGGTTCACCACCACTAAATAAATAACCTGCTTACCAGATAGTAAGCTAAGTAAGCAGATGGCTTAAACCCAGCCCGGGCCTTTATCCTAATGGGTGTTCACGGAGATCCTATATGAATGGCGATGACTTCCACGTCCCGGTAAGCACAGACTCCTGAGCCCCACAGACTCCGTATGTTTGTGTAGCAATTAATCCAAAAAACAAAAAAGGAGGATCATAGCGTGACACCATCTCACTAAGATGTTAGATAGGTATATCTATCAAATATGTCTTTAAGGCACAAATTATACCAATGTATGCACACGAAACACCCAGTGATTAATTCCTTGGACAAGTGCACCACCATCACATGGAGATCCTGCTTACCAGATATCACTCAAAGGATTGCAGATGGCTAAACCCAGCCAGGGCCTTTAACTTTGCAGGAGTATCACAGCTGATGTGTGTAAGCTGATAAAACTCTCAGGCGAGTAACCAACAATCCGTATTTCCGTGGGGGGTAAGCAATATTCAACCCAAAAGAAAAATAAGATGGACCATAGCGTAAAAACAAAAAAATACACTTACACTTCCGCAGATAAGTATTCACAATAAAATATGAAGCTGGCCGGCTACAAAATAATCCCCGTCCTCAACACGAGACAGCGCGGTGACGTCAGCACGCACCTCCTCAGACGCGTTTCGTCATACCAGACATTATCAATGAGGAACTCAATTCAATAAACTGCTCTTTAAGGTCTCCTCAAGAGATTTCATCTTCTGCACTTTCGGTGGGGACTGGATGAGTACTGAGACTTTCCCCTTATAACGATGGTCAAGGAGGGTTTCCAACCAATAGTGATCCTTTTCCCTTACGCCACGTATCCTTGGGTCCTTTTACAGGCATTGAAACATGAGGGAGTCCATGCACCGCAAATTTGTGGAGGCATGAGAAGCAGACTCCTCTGGGTCACTGAGGAATACAGTATCTGTAACTGCCTCCTCCCAGCCACATACTACTCCCAAGGGTTCTGGGGATGGAAAACCATCTTACTGTTTGACATATGTCTTTCTCTGCTTTAATGCCTCCTAAACTGCCAGAACCCCCCTCCTCCTCCTTTCCCTCCTCTTGTGTGTTCTGTGGCATGGGAACAATGGTGTCTGCATAAAGTGGGCCTTGAGAGGAGAGGAAGTCCTCCTCTTCATCCCGCTGCTCTGTCTCGAGTGCCCTATTCATAATGCCCCGCAGACTCTGCTCCAGCAGGAACACAACAGGGATTGTGTCACTGATGCATGCATTGTAACAGCTCATTATCCTTGTGGACTCCTCAATTGGTGACAGTACAGTGCATGCATCCTTTATGAGCAGCCATCTTCCAACCCGAGTTACCTATTTAGGAAACGCTGCACCACCAAATTGAGGACATGTGCCAGGCATGGAACATGTGTAAACTCTCCCTGTTTAAGGGCAGACAGGAGGTTTGTGCCATTATCACAAAAACATTCCTGGCTCCAGCCGGCATGGCGTGAACCACCTCTGGACCTGTCCCTGCAGAGCTGAAAGAATCTCTGCTCCGGTGTGGTTCATTTCCCATAGACACACCAGCTGAAGCACTGAATGGCACCTTTTAGCCTGACTCAATGAAAAGCCCCTTGAACGCTTAGGGGGTGTTTGAGGTTCATAGGACAATTCAGCAAAGGAGGGCATAGAGGAGGAAGAGGAGAAGTGGGTAGAGCTTACAAATCTGGCATCATTAGCAGCTGTATGGAGACGTAGGGGCACAACAAGCTGCAGCACTGATCCCTGTCCTGCATCCTTCTGAGTTGCAAGCAGAGTTACCCAGTGTGCTGTGAACTAAATATATCGCCCCTGCCCATGCTTGCTGAACCACGTGTCAGCAGTAACATAGACTTTGCGGCTGACTGCCTTGCCCAATGATGCCACAACATTGCCTTCCACGTGATGATAGAGAGCTGGAATGGCCTTGTGTGAAAAGAAATAGCGACTGAGAACCTGCTATTGTGGTACAGCGAAACAAGGAGAGAGGCGCCTCTAAGTGCAATAGTGTTGACACAAGCTTTAATTGTAAATACACTGAATGAACTCACATTTTGTAGATTAATTACAGGCGTAGCAAGGTGGGTAACAGTTTGTCAGGATGACGGTCTCAGCAGTGGGTCACAAGAAAATCCCGGCTTGCGATGTCCTGGCAAGTCACGCTCCTTTTTCAACATGACGTCATGTTGAAAAAGGAGCACGATTTGCCAGGACATCGCAAGTGCGCACGCTCTCGAAACGCGTCCTACTTTGATGACGTCATCACTCGCAGTCTGATTGTCCAAGTGCTCCAGGCCTCGCTCTGAACTCTCCAGGATTGCTGTCCCCGGAAGCCGGCTGTTCCATCCTCAGTGACACTCCTGCAATTCACCGCAGAGCCGGGATTTTCAGACACTATTGCACTTAGAGGCGCCTCTCTCCTTGTTTCTCTACAGCAATCCCTGAACATGGTTTCTGTTCACCTATGAAGGCAGCCCTGTGCACTGTGGACATTTTTAACCCCTGTTTAACCCTCCTTACACCCTGTGTGTACATACAGACTTTGAAAGACTTTTAAAGACTGTGTCTTTCTTCACGGATGATCTTATTAATTCTATTTTAGATGTTATACCATACATATATTAATTTATTGTAATTGTTCTGGGTACTCTACATGTTTTTTTGTTTTTTTTGCGCCGTCACTTGTCGTATGTACAGCACATTCTGCAAATTCACGAAAGGGGGCAGAATCCACCAGGCGGAAAGGCAGAAGTTGTAGAGCCAACAGCTTTGACAAGCTTGCATTTAGACACTGGGCATGTGGGTGACAGGGACTGCAGCAGATGGGGCAGAGAAATTTTCTGGCTATAGTCTACAGCTGGTGGTGTGCTGCTGGCAGATGTGCTGCAAGGACCCATGACACTCTGTGCTATACCATCATCCCTGTCAGTGGAGGCTACTGAGAGATCATGAGGTATAGCAGGGACAGACTGAGGTGAGTAAGGAGAAGGGACAGATTTGTGCCCCTTTTGTGTGGCTTTTAGGTGCTCTTGCCAACAGGCAAGTGGTGGGAGGTTAAATGCCTGGTCAAGCATTTGGTATTCAAATGGTTGGTGTTTTTGCCACGCTTGATGTGCTTGAGACAAGGTTTGCAAATAGCAACAGTGCAATCGGCTGCACATGTACTAAAAAAGGCCCAGACAGCTGAGCTGTGGGAAGTGGGCTGGGAGATAACAGCTCCACAATGTTATGGAATAGGTTGGCAGCTCTCTACTCTTCCATGATGGCTGCCTCGTTGGGGTTGTACCTCACCCTCATATTCCTCCTCTGCTCTATCCAGCACCCAAGTCGAGTCAGTGACCTCATCATCTCCCCCATCCTCATTACTGCTGGAGACAACTTGGCAATACGCTGTGGCTGGGAGAACATGAATGACAATTTGTGTACCAGCGTTCTCCCCTCTCTGTAGGCTCATGTTCCTGCCTTCCTCAACCTCAGAACCAACATCTGAATCGAGTAATGGCTGTGCATCGTCAAGGGTCAAGTGGCTGAAGCTGTGTTCAAATAACTCCGCTGACTCCTCCATGCCTGATACTGGGGCTATGTCAGGAATAGCTGTGGACAAGGAGGCAGGCTTTGCCACTCTGGCAGCTGCAGGGGACTGTGCACTAGTCTCTGCTTGGGTGACGGATGATGAGGAGGATAAGGACGGTTTAGTAAGCCAGTCCACCACCTCCTCTGCATGCTGTGGCTGGATAGCACGGGCAACATCACTAAACAGAGGAAATTATGCTCTGCCTGAGGACTGACCACGTCCACCTTTCCCCGTGGGCACATACGCTGCTGGCCACCTTACAGTGCCAATGTGCCATAGGAATGTCTGCCTCTACTTACTGACTGTCCTCCCAGACATGATGGGGGAGTGGGGGGTGCTTATTAACAAAATGTAATAAAGATGTGTAAATCTGTACGTGGATGCACTTTAATCAATGGAAAGTGATGTTTGGTGCACTTTAATTTGAGTATTCCCTACACAGACACACTCCACGGATAATATACTGAAATATACTGCGTCAAACGTGCAGGCGTGAGGTCTATTGGATTTTTTCATTACATACCAGGATACCGGCAGGCCTTAATTTTGAATGGGATGTATCCCATTATTATGATTAGTCCTCGCGTCCTGCACAGTATCCTTTCTAGTTTCTGGTGTCTGGTGTTTTTTCCAATGTTTCCAACATTTGCTACCCATGCATGTTAACTGAGGTTCAGATTGCAATCTTGTCCTCCTCTACCACATGTCCATGGGCATATATACATTCACCCAGATTGTTGTCGGGAGTTTTTCATTTCAATTTGTTTTATTTAGTTACCATGATATTGATTGCTTTTTGCATGTTTAAACTTTTATGGTCTCTGTATTATCACCTATAAAACATATGGAACATGATAGTTCTACTATTCTATTGGGACCATTTTCTTTTCTTTTTCTTCCCTTTTTTCTTTCAGTCACGAACCATTATTCACCTGGTTTGGAAGAAATTGTATGGACTTGGTCTCTTTCTTTTGCACAAATCATCAATTAGTGGTAGATCGTAACGATCAGATCGTTTTATTATATATGTGTCACACATTCATTTGTGTGTTTTATAGTCTCTTTATTCCTTTTTTAACTTATGTTGGTTTTTGTCATGTCATTCTTGACAGTATGAACTGTCTTGGGCACATATAGAGTTAATTCTGTATACGGAAACGACATATAGAGTTTTATCTCGGTAGCCAATGTACACACAAGATTTATGGCCCATACTTCATCTGTATGTAAATTGTACTGTAAATGCAATATTACATTGGCATTCATTGAGCGCATATGTCTATGTGGGCATCATGGTATGTTTATACTAAGTCAGGATCCAACCCAAAGGTTTTGTCATTTGTTAGTATTTTAATTTTTAATTTTTTCACATAGACTCTTGTTCCCGTGCGAATTGTCCCCATAGAATTACTTGTACATCTTTCAATTGAATGGATGGTTTTCCATCGAGATGTCTATGGTTGGATGCGCATTCCAATTAGTGCACACATTTTCGGAGCCACTATATATATACACATACATTTTTACATTGGGCTCCTTATGTGTGCACATTCAGCTGAATACCTGCATCCACATGGGGGCACTTCCTTATTTAACTTTTTCATATAGACATTTGTCTCAATGTGAAACGTTCACAAAGAACAATCTTGTAGATATTTTGATTGGATGGATCGCTTTCCATCGAGATGTCTATGGTTGGATGGATTGGATGGATCGTTTTCCATCGAGATGTCTATGGTTGGACGTGCATTTCAGTAAATGCACACATTTTTGGAGCCACTATATATATACACATATACTTTTACATTGGGCTCTTTATGTGTGCGTACTGAGCTGTATGCCTACATGTACACAGGGGTACATCTTTAATTAATCCTTCACATAGACATTCGTCTCGATGTGAATCGTTCACATAGAACAATCTTGTAGATCTTTCGATTGGATGGATCGTTTTCCATCGAGATGTTTATGGTTGGACGTGTGTCCCAGTTGATGCGCGCATTTTCGGAGCCATTATATATACATACATATATTTTTTCATTGGGCTCCCCATGCGTGTGCACTTAGCTGTATGCCTGTGTATACATGTGGGTACATCCTTGTCTTAGATTCACATACATGGTGTCTTGAAACACATTTGTACATATATGCTTCTACTGCATGTTTATACAATAGCTCATCTTCATGCATTATACACCCCCTGGAATGACTTCCATCCCAATAGACATATAGACTGATGCGTTTTTAAAGAGACATATACTCACATATAAATACAATCTGCTCAGATATCAGTTTAATCAGAACATCTGTTCTTTTATTCACATTAAGTTCACTGTATAAATAATCAATAATAATAATAAAATGTAAAAAATGTAAAAAATAAATATCAAAAGAGACATGCACATATCACTATGGATTAATCAATATTAATGCAAGCACTTCACAATGCACCTAATTAATTTACAAAGTTGCTTTGCATTTTCATCTATACACGTCCAAATTTTGTATATATGCACATATTTTTTTCTCTTTTTTGTATTCACACACATGGTTACACATGTTTTGGATGCACATTTACATCACACTACCCTTACAATTGGTAGTAATCTCATTTTTATTTATTTGTTATTTTTTGTCATTTTATTTTTATAATTATTTCTACTGTTAATTTTCGTTCCACCTTCACACCACTTCACACCATATCACCTATCTTTTATATATATTACATATTCTTCATATATATTTGTATAGATTGTATATATGGTGAGGTACTTCTATCCTCTTTATCATTGTGGTCAGTGAACCACACCCATTTCACTTATATCACCTCACGTTTAATCAATCTTCAATTAACCAATTATTTTCACCTTGGGGTTGGATCACATGACTTCCCCTGTTTAGGGTATATCTTGGGTAATATTTGTGTAATAACCAGCTATGAGTAAGCACTTTAATAGTGTGAAACGCGTTAGCCAGATGTGATCAGTTTGCTGTGTTGTGCAGTGTGTTTTGGTTTCCTGAACCTTTTTTTAGAATAAAGGCTTTTTAACCGGAGTGCTGTGTCCAGAAGACTTTTCTTTCTTCAAACGTGCAGTTAAGCACAGACCTATATAGCGTTAAACTTGCAGTAATGCAATGAAATATGCAGTGTTAAACTTGCAGTAACGCACAGAACTATACAGTGTTAAACTTGCAGTAACGCAACGAAACATACAGCGTTAAACTTGCAGTAACGCAATGAATTATACAGAGTTAAACTTGCAGTAATGCACAGAACTATATGGCGTTAAACTTGCAGTAATGCAATGAAATATATGGCGCTAAACTTGCAGTAATGCAATGAAATATATGGTGTTAAACTTGCAGTAATGCAATTAAATATACAGCGTTAAACTTGGAATAATGCACAGAACTATACAGTGTTAAACTTGCAGTAACACAATGAAATATATGGCGTTAAACTTGCAGTAACCTACAGAACTATATGGTGTTAAACTTTCAATAACGCAATGAAATATACAGTGTTAAACTTGCAGTAACGCAATGAAATATATGGAGTTAAACTTGCAGTGACGCAATGAAATATATGGCGGTAAACTTGCAGTAACGCAATTAAATATATGTCGTTAAACTTGCAGTAACGCAATTAAATATATGGCGTTAAACTTGCAGTAACCAACAAAACTATACAGTGTTAAACTTGCAGTAACGCACAGAACTATATGGCATTAAACTTGCAGTAATGCAATGAAATATACAGTGTTAAACTTGCAGTAATGCAATAAAATACACTGTGTTAAAAGGTCACTGCGCTCACACTGACTGAACTATCCCTACATTCACACTAATGTGAAGATAAATGGTGGTCGCACTACACTGACACTGAATGCACTATCCCTACATTCACACTAATGTAAAGATGAATGGTTGCACTACACTCACACTGACTGAACTATCCCTAGATTCAAACTAAACTGATATTCTACACTGACAATAGAATTAGAATAGCACACTATAGCACACTAACTGTCTAATGGTACTGAACAGAGCCCTGTTCTATCTCTATCCATGCCACTATCACACTACAAATGGCCGCTATGGAAAGAATCCTTTTATAGTGTGGGGTGGGATCAAGAGCAATGAGCCATGATTGGATATGGTCATCATGACGGCATCCAATCATGGCTCTGACAGTGCTCTGTGCTATGATTGGCTTTCATTGCTTCTGCCAATCAGAGCTTTCAATGCACTGTGTGGCGGCGCAGTGCATTGTGGTCGTTAAGCAGGCCAAACAAACGATCAAACGACCTGATAATTCAGTTGTTCGGCGAACGTCCAAACAGCCAAAGTTTGGCCCGCACTCATGCTCAGGCCGAACTGTTCGCCCATCCCTACTGATCAATATAATCAGAGCCTCATCTATGCCATTTTTACACAGTGCACTTCATCTTTCGGTCATTGATTTTGATAGTTTAATCATGTAGGCTATATAACATTGTGATAGATTGATGTTGAAGCTTCAGAAAATTATTACATTTAAAGGCATTATAAACTTTTCTACCCGCTCCTTGTGTTTTTTTACCTGAATAATGTGTGCATTGACTTTTGTAGTTTCATGGTGTTATTTGTTGCCCTGTACACACATCCTATAGTAGAGTAAATCTTCACATTCCTGTGTCGGAAGATGTTTGTGTCTAAACATAAGACATGCCACGTGGCACAGTATAGGTTAATGCATCACCACTGTCTGTAGTGTGAGTTGCTGTGAAGAAATTACATATTTCATAGTCTCTTGGTCTCTCATGCCGCGTACACACGATCATTTTTCCCGTCGGGAAAAATGACATATTTTTTTTCGCCGAGAAAAACGATCGTCTGTGGGCTTTATGCCGTTTTTCTCGTTGAGAAAAACGGCAGGAAAAACGACGAGAAAAATTAGAACATGTTCTAAATTTTCTCATCGTTTTTTCCATCATTTTTTTCCGCGGCAGTTTTCCCATAGGGAGACACTGCCGCGGAGCCCACAGACGGTCGTTTTTCTCGACAAAGAAAAAAATGACGGGAAAAACGGTCGTGTGTGGGGGAAAATGGCGTTCCCTCGTTCTTCATTTTTTTTCATGTCGTGATTCACGGCGGTGTTTTCACCGCCGTGAATCACGATTGTGTGTACGCGGCATTAGTCTAGCACTGGTGCAGGTGAGAGCTAAATACTAATTCGATCTGACACAGATACAAATAGGCAGAGTAGTTAACATCTCACCATGCTGAAAGAGATGTGTTTTCATTACACTAGCACTTCCACATTTGTTATGTGACACAGAGGAAAAGGCAAGGCAAAGCCCTAAGCACTGTGGGGTTTATTTACTAGAACTGGAGGGTGCAAGATATGGTGCAACTCAGTGCCGGCCTAAGACATTGTGCTGCCTGGTACCAAGAATTAAATGCTGCCCCCCCCCCCAAAAAAAAAAAAATCATACCCACCAAAAGGATATAATTTTATATCATGATGACTTAAGAGGACTTGTTATGGCTCTATTCATGTATAGGAATATAAAGAGGACCTGTCATGGCTCTATAAAAAGGACCTGTTATGGCTGTATTCATGTATAGGAGTATAAAGAGGACCGGTCATGGCACTATACATGTATATATAAGTATAAAGAGGTCCTGTAATGGCTCTATACATGCATGTAGGAGTATAAAAAGACCCGTCAGGGCTCTATACATGTATATAGAAGTATAAAAGGACCTGTCATGGCTCAATACATGTATGTAGGAATATAAAGAGGACCTGTCATGGCTCTATTCATGTATAGGAGATAACGGTCATGGCACTATACGTATATATATATATATATATATATAAGTATAAAGAGGACCTGTCCTGGCTCTATACATGTATGTAGGAGTATAAAGAGGACCTGTCATGGCTCAATACATGTATATAGGAGTATAAAAGGACCTGTGTGTGGCCGGCCACCCGCAATCGCTCCACAGAGAGCCAGAACGGGGATCTGTCAATGTAAACAGACAGATCCCCATTCTGACAGGGGAGGAGAGACAGATGTGCTGTTCCTAGTGATTAGGAACAGAGATCTCTCTCCTCCTTCAGTCAGTCCCATCCCCCCAGTTAGAAACGCCTCCCAGGGAACACATTTAACCCCTTTCCTGCCAGTGACATTTACACAGTAATCAGTGCATTTTTATAGCACAAATCGCTGTATAAATGTCACTGGTCCCAAAAATGTGTCAAAAGTGTCTGATCTGTTCACCGCAATGTCGCAGTCTCACTGAAAATCGCAAATCACTGCCATTACTAGTAAAAAATTTATAATAATAATAATAAAAATGCCATAAATCTATCCCCTATTTTGTAGACGCTATAACTTTTGCGCAAACTAATCAATATACACTTATTGCGTTTTTTTTTTACCAAACATATGTAAAAGAAAACGTATTGGCCTAAACTGATGAAGAAATACCACCAACAGAAATCTCTATTTGTGGAAAACAAAGGACGTAAATTTTGTTTGGGTACAGCGTCGCACGACCGCACAATTGTCAGTTAAATCGACGCAATGCCGTATCGCAAAACAAAATTAGTGAAGTGCATCATTTCTATTATTACATTGTTATATAATATATAAAATAGTTCAACTCACCATAATGCTGAATCAGTGGGAGCCTGAGCGTGTCACTTGCCACATCACCTGCCACCAGTTGCGGATTGTCACTTGCCACATGTTGCGGATTGTCACTTGCCACGACGTCACACATTGCGGATTGTCACTTGCCACGACGCCACCTGCCACACATTGCGGGTTGTCACTTGCCACGACGCCACCTGCCACACATTGCGGGTTGTCACTTGCCACGACGCCACCTGCCACACATTGCGGGTTGTCACTTGCCACACGTTGCGGATTGTCACTTGCCACGATGTCACACATTGCGTTTTGTCACTTGCCACAATGTCACCTGCCACACATTTGCGGATTGTCACTTGCCACAACGTAACACATTGCGGATTGTCACTTGCCACGACGTCACACATTGCGAATTGTCACTTGCCACACGTAGCAGATTGCCACTTGCCACAACGTCACCTGCCACACGTAGCAGATTGTCACTTGCCACTTCACCTGCCACATGTAGTGGATTGCCATTTGCTGTGTCCCAGAGTGAAGGCAGGCAGGAGAGAGATGACAGAGAAGAGGGGGGTCTGACAGAGAAGAGGGGGGGTCTGCTGTCAGAGAAGAGGGGGGGTGGCTGACATTGAGGAGGGGGGGTGCGGCTGACATTGAGGAGGGGGGGTGCGGCTGACATTGAGGAGGGGGGGCGGCTGATATTGAGGAGGTAGGGGCGGCTGATATTGAGGAGGGGGGGCGGCTGATATTGAGGAGGGGGGGCGGCTGACATTGAGGAGAGGGGCAGCTGACATTGAGGAGGGGGGGGCGGCTGACATTGAGGAGGGGGGGCGGTTGACATTGAGGAGGGGGGCGGCTGATATTGAGGAGGGGGGGCTGACATTGAGGAGGGGGGGCGGCTGACATTGAGGAGGGGGGCGGCTGATATTGAGGAGGGGGGACGGCTAATATTGAGGAGGGGGGGCGGCTGACATTGAGGAGGGGGGGGCGGCTGACATTGAGGGGGGGGCGGCTGACATTGAGGAGGGGGGACAGTTGACATTGAGGAGGGGGGGCGGCTGACATTGAGGAGGGGGGGCGGCTGACATTGAGGAGGGGGTGGCTGATATTTAGGAGGGGGGGCTGACATTGAGGAGGGGGGGCGGCTGACATTGAGGAGGGGGGCGGCTGATATTGAGGAGGGGGGGCGGCTAATATTGAGAAAGGGGGGCGGCTGACATTGAGGAGGGGAAGCGGCTGACATTGAGGAGGGGGGGCGGCTGACATTGAGGAGGGGGGGCTGACATTGAGGAGGGGGCGGCTGACATTGAGGAGGGGGCGGCTGACATTGAGGAGGGGGGCGGCTGACATTGAGGAGGGGGGGCGGCTGACATTGAGGAGGGGGGCGGCTGATATTGAGGAGGGGGGGTCGGCTGACATTGAGGAGGGGGGCGGCTGACATTGAGGAGGGGGGCGGCTGACATTGAGGAGGGGGGGCGGCTGACATTGAGGAGGGGGGCGGCTGACATTGAGGAGGGGGCGGCTGATATTGAGGAGGGGGGGCTGACATTGAGTGGGGGGCGGCTGACATTGAGGAGGGGGGCGGCTGATATTGAGGAGGGGGGCGGCTAATATTGAGGAGGGGGGGCAGCTGACATTGAGGAGGGGGGCGGCTGACATTGAGGAGGGGGGGCGGCTGACATTGAGGAGGGGGGCGGCTGACATTGAGGAGGGGGGGCGGCTGACATTGAGGAGGGGGGCGGCTGACATTGAGGAGGGGGGCGGCTGACATTGAGGAGGGGGGCAGCTGACATTGAGGAGGGGGGCTGACATTGAGGAGGGGGGAGGCTGACATTGAGGAGGGGGGCGGCTGACATTGAGGAGGGGGGGCGTCTGACATTGAGGAGGGGGGCGGCTGACATTGAGGAGGGGGGCAGCTGACATTGAGGAGGGGGGGTGGCTGACATTGAGGAGGGGGGCAGCTGACATTGAGGAGGGGGGCGGCTGACATTGAGGAGGGGGGCGGCTGACATTGAGGAGGGGGGTGGCTGACATTGAGGAGGGGGGCGGCTGATATTGAGGAGGGGGGCTGACATTGAGGAGGGGGGTCGGCTGACATTGAGGAGGGGGGCGGCTGACATTGAGAAGGGGGGGGCGGCTGACATTGAGGAGGGGGGGCGGCTGATGTTGAGGAGGGGGGCTGACATTAAGGAGGGGGGGCGGCTGACATTGAGGAGGGGGGCGGCTGACATTGAGGAGGGGGGGGTGGCTGACATTGAGGAGGGGGGGCGGCTGACATTGAGGAGGGGAGCTGACATTGAGGATGGGGGCGGCTGACATTGAGGAGGGGGAGCGGCTGACATTGAGGAGGGGGGCGGCTGACATTGAGGAGGGGGGCTGACATTGAGGAGGGGGGGCGGCTGACATTGAGGAGGGGGGGGCGGCTGACATTGAGGAGGGGGGCGGCTGACATTGAGGAGGGGGGCGGCTGACATTGAGGAGGGGGGCGGCTGACATTGAGGAGGGGGGGCGGCTGACATTGAGGAGGGGGGGGCTGACATTGAGGAGGGGGGGCGGCTGACATTGAGGAGGGGGGGTGGCTGACATTAAAGAGGGGGGGGCTGACATTGAGGAGGGGGGCGGCTGACATTGAGGAGGGGGGGCGGCTGACAGAGAGGATGAGAGAGACGGACCTCAGGAGACAGTGACACACAGCGAGTTAGGAGCATGCAGGGCAGGCGCGATTATCCACAGACACAGTGGAGGAGGGGAGCTGACATTGAGGATGGGGGCGGCTGACATTGAGGAGGGGGAGCGGCTGACATTGAGGAGGGGGGCGGCTGACATTGAGGAGGGGGGCTGACATTGAGGAGGGGGGCGGCTGACATTGAGGAGGGGGGGGCGGCTGACATTGAGGAGGGGGCGGCTGACATTGATGAGGGGGGCGGCTGACATTGAGGAGGGGGGCGGCTGACATTGAGGAGGGGGGCAGCTGACATTGAGGAGGGGGGGCGGCTGACATTGAGGAGGGGGGGGCTGACATTGAGGAGGGGGGGCGGCTGACATTGAGGAGGGGGGGTGGCTGACATTAAAGAGGGGGGTGCTGACATTGAGATGGGGGGGCGGCTGACATTGAGGAGGGGGGGGCGGCTGACAGAGAGGATGAGAGAGACGGACCTCAGGAGACAGTGACACACAGCGAGTTAGGAGCATGCAGGGCAGGCGCGATTATCCACAGACACAGTCCAGCCTGCATCCACATGTGTCCAGCTCCTCCAGGCGAATCACAGAGCCTCATGTCCGCACATGACCTGCTTAGCCAATCACAGGACACCCGCCGCTGCCAATTGCTGAGCTGAGCGGAGCTGAGCTGAGCTCGGCTCAATCACAGAGCGCACCGAGGCAGTAGTGTGATTGTGAACATAGCAGGCACTGGTTGATCGTGCCCCTCTAGCGAGGGATTTGGGTGCCACAGGACAGGTATGTGTGCCTGGGTTTCCGAAGGGTGGAAACCCAGGGACATGTGCAGCGGAGCGGGCTGGCAGGCGGCAATTTGCCGCCCCCTGAAAGTGCCGCCTGGGACCGAGGTACCATCGGGTCCCATGGTAGGGCCGGCCCTGGTGCAACTCAGCTTCCAGGTGTTTTTTTTTTGTCAAAGCTTAATTTAACCATCTGAAGATAGATGCTGATTGGATACCATACACAGCTGCACCAGATTTTGCACTCTCCAGTTTTAGTAAATCAATCCCTGTGTGTGCCGGTACAAGAAGTTGGCTGTTCCTTGGGTGAGTAGGGACTGGCTGGAGGCAGCAATATATGGATACAGAAGAATCGATCAGCCATGACACTACAAACTACAGCCACAACATGCGAGCCTATCAAAAGGTAAGGAAAACAAATAACACAATAACTACACTAATACATATGTAGCGGCCTCACCCTCTCTCTCTTCTTTAGTGGATACTTTGGCTTCGGTCTAGGGGTACTTTGAAGGGGAGAGCGAGGTGCGCCACGGCCCATGTCCTCTAGATTTCAGCATGTAGAGGTGAAGGCCAGCATCTAATTACACCCGGGCTGTGTATACGCTCAGAGCCAAGTCTGTTCTGCTGATATCCCCCTTTGCTCCCAGTAATTGGAGTACCACACACTGAAAAGGTCCAACACGTATTTATTCCATAACGGCAAACAAATAGTCCTTTGCGAGCAGACAGTTTGAGACCCATAGAACAGTTCAGTATTGGTGAGGAGTAGGTCAAGGCACAATCCTCAGAGAAACTAAACCGTTGAGGTTTCACCAACGGTTGCTAAGCACAGCGGCTGTTAAATGGACTTTTAGTTGCAGAGTCTCTTCCAGCGACTCTAGTGAACAGGAACTGGAGTTACCTTCGCTACGTTGCAGCCCCTGTCAGGGGGAAGACATCCCTCCAAGGGAGTTACCAGAGGCCCCGCCGTCACCGGATTAATGCTGTACCGGGCTATCCGGAAGGGTTACACTCCCCGGCCTCCTCGCCTCAGATACGGGTCCCAACACCTTAGGGCCCCTCGGACTCCTCCACCCTCGCGGAACCCAGTCGAAGTCCTGGGCTCCAGGCCTTGGCCGTAGTACCTCACCCCAGGCTTAAGGTGCCTGGGATAAACTCCATCCCTCGCTCCGGCCAGGTCAAGGGCACCTGGGCCCGGATTTGCGGAACGCCAGCACCCAGGCCGAAGGTGCCTGGGTGCGGCCGTGTCCTCCAACTCTGAACCCCGAGGTCAGGGCATCCGCCCCTTTTATCTCCTCTCCCTTTGCGTCACAGCGGGTTCCCCGCCCCGCTGTATCGGTGCCAGGAAAGGACAAAAAGGTACAGTCTTGTGGTGCAGGTTCAACTCCGGCCCAGGGCGACAACGCCACCTGCAGGCCACAGGGAACCTTGCACCACCAGAGTCCTCCAAGAACCACAAAAGGGATTCTCAGCTTCCCTAACAATTAGTACATCTGTGTTAACTAACCCAGATGCTCCCCCCCCCAATTTAAATACCGGCTACACTTAGTTAAATCAATGGAAATATTTTTGGATCTTGCAAAGGGTAGCAGTCTATAAAAAAAAATTTATTGTAATATTGAATGCTTATGATTCATTTGGGTGTTTTAAAAAATGTTTTCATAGCATTTAGGACCTCTTTGTTCCTAAGACTATACACTAATAGGTTAAACATTGGAACAACAGCAATGTACAACAGGGAAAATAGTTTGTCTGGCTCTTGTGAATGCTCTGTATCTTTTTTCATATAGAACCCAAGTGATGTTCCATAGAGTAATATAGCAATGGCCAAATGAGAAGAACAACGGGAGAAGGCCTTGAGTCTACCTTCTGCTGTGCGGATTTTTAAAATGGTAGATATGATAAATATGTAAGAAGTCAGTATAAGAAAAAAAGGAATTATCCCAATGAATAATCCCTCAATTAAAATAATGGTAATAATTTTTGACGTATCAGAGCAAGAGATGTGGAAGAAAAATGTGGTTAATGTCCTGTAAATTACAAAATGATAACTTAGACACCATCAGGGTAATGCATCATGCCATTTAGTCCACCCGCAATCCAACATTAAACATTCAGCAGAAAGCAAAGTTCATGATCACAGAATAGTGAAGGGGTTTACATAGCGGTCATAAGCCATGGCAGTCAGGAGAAAGAATTCAGCATCCAGCAGAATACAAACATAAACATCTGCATTATGCAGCCAGGGAATGATATGCTGGTGTTCCCTGTCAGTGTAATAGTCATGAGCTTTGGTAAAATGGACAAGATATAAAGGATGTTTTGTACTGAAAGATTACCCAGAAAGAAATACATGGGAGTGTGCAGCTTGGAGGTCAGGCAAACAAGAGAAGTGATAAGCAGGTTTCCAATCAATGAAATCAAATACATTATTGAATTTTAGAAAATGCCAAAATATGGAACAATTGCAGGAAAGTATCATTTTTTGCATGCCCATGCCTAATTTATTAATATAAAAGTTATAAAATGTTATTATACCTTTTTATCTATATACTGAATGAATACATAATAAAAATGTCCTTTAAAGGTTAGCTGTGTTATCGTTATCTAGAAGTCAGTGTAAGACAGACACACTTTTTTCGTACCATCAAGACTTCAATAGGCGCTTTTACTAGCTTTTTACTAGTTGCAGCAGAGCAGCTGGCTGTTAACGGTGAGTCAGCTATAAACTGAGATTATTCTTGGAGGTCACTATGTACTAGTTTAATTTAAAGGCATCCTCAGCTTCAACATAGTAAGGTACAGCAAAGCTTTAAAAGCAGTATTAAACCCAAAAAGAAACATTTATTATATTGCAGCTTAGCAATTCTTAGATGCAATGTCTGAATTTGTTTTCATTTTTAGGTGATCTAGGCAGCAAGTCTGTTGCTTTTCACAAGTTGAAGCTCTCCAGCAGAATGTATCAGTGTACTTGGATGAGACAAATCACTTAACACTGGCAGGGGTGATTAAAATCATCAGTTTTTTTAATTCATGCAAAACTTTTATACCAAAAGAAGAAAACTGTTTGCTGTAGCTGATTATAAAGTGTGAGCTGGAGTTTGGCATCAATTTGATAGTGTATCTAAATCTCCTAATCAATTTAATACTATCCTCCCATCAGTCTGGCAATGCTGCTGTTCGCTGTGCCTCCGAAAAAGGGTTAATACCACCCGCAAACCGCGGCTACAGCCGCGGTTTGCGGGCAGTATTACCGCGGTGTCCCATTCATTTCAATGGGAAGGAGCGGTGGAGGAGCGGTAAACACACCGCTCCTCTCACCGCTCCAAAGATGCGGCTAGCAGGACTTTTTTTCACGTCCTGTTAACGCACCGCTCCAGTGTGAAAGCCCTCGGGGCTGTCACATTGGAGAAACAGCAGCCGCTGTTTAGGGTCGGTTTGCAGGCGCTATTTTTAGCACAATAGCGCCTGCAAACCGCCCCAGTGTGAAAGGGGGCTAAGCAACAGGGATTTAGCAACCTTTACTCCCAAAGTATGATAACACAATATTCCATGAGGTAAACACTTGTTTGTATACATTTCAAGGTATAGACAGAAAACCTTGTCTTAGGTATTTTACTAATCAAATGGTATCTTGTGCATTCCTTAATACAATGAAACACGTTCTCATTTCTCCATTCATTGGCCATCCATTTACTTCATTCATCCAAGACATTCTCCTATATTTTTCCTTAAAACACCTACCTGCGGTTAGACGAAGCCGAGAATTTTAACTGAAATGTAAATAATATGCATTGACATAATATATAGGTTGGAAAATATGTTAGTTACGTTATTTGTTTGTGTTGTTACAATAGAATCTGTTATGTTATTCTAGAATACTGCCTCCACTTATCTCCTGAAGAAATGGACACCTGTTTAGCAAAATACACTGAGCTTGTAAAAGCCCTACTTTTGATACCTCTTTGTCTAACACAAACATGAAAAACATCTGGTTGATTTGTAAATGAGCACATATAATTGTTACTGAACTGGGTCATTTTAAAGGAGGGTGTTAATACAATACTGAGGTTACAATTCTTGATGATGTTCATTTTATATTTTTATGGACTTTAATGAGGTATAATAAACATTTTAGATTTTAACAGTACAGTACAGTCTTGTTTAGTTAACTTGAGTACCACAAAAGTCCTATTGTACTGGTTGTTTGGTTTTCTATATATATTGTATCCATTTTGGAATGCAGGTACAGTTGATATTGGGCCATCTACACTACTATTGCAGTTTGATATGCAAGAAATTAAATAGCTAACCAGTTCAATGAAATTGACAGGGGTGAAGCCTATGCTGCCATGAACACACACCAAGAAAGAAAACTACACACCAGTGAAAATACATGTCGATGTTTTCTAACTAAAAAAAGGTGAACCTTTCCTCACACCTCCAACCTACCCCTCTTCTCTGAGAATGACATAGATTTAACTATGGACTTCCTAAATTGTTCATTTACAATCTGAAATATATTTGAAGCTTACATTATTGATATTGCTAATCATTCTTCCCCCCTGTGCTCTGTTTGAGAGCCATAAAAATGTATTTGCTGGTTAGTAGTAGTTTCACCAACTGGCTGTACCATTGGCAGTCTCAAGCATAATAAATAAACTCAATATGCAAATGCAAGAAATTGAAACAGCCAACTTATGAGCTAGTTCAAAGGTTTATTAAACCATAATTATCAATGCTATCACCCCTAACAAAGTCATAATTAAAACCTTAAATTCAAATAAAAAAAATTAAATATACATATGTCATGATCAAAAGGAAGAGTACAATGCCATCAAGTAATGAACATTAATTCCTGTTGGCAGTAAAGAGTCCTATTCAGATAATGTTGTATATTTCACTGTTTAACCACTTAACGACCGCCCACTGTAATTATACGTCGGCAGAATGGCACCGACAGGCAAAGTCACGTACATGTACGTGACTGCCTTTGTATAGTTGGGGGGACGGCCGTTCGATTCCGGCCACCCCCTCGCGATCGCTCCCGGCGAATGAGAAAGCTTCCTCTGCTGTGTAATGTTTACACAGGCAGAGGAAGTGATGTCATCTCTCATGCGGCGCTCACATATACCGAGCGCCGTACAAGAGAAGACACACAGGTTAGTGCACAAAGAGCACACTGACACCAGGACACATAGGAACATAAATCGCCCCCCAGGCCCCCCCAGACACCCCCAGATCACCCCCCCAGATCACCCCCCAGCCCCCAGTCACAGTGTCACTGATTGCAGTGACCATTTATTTACTGATCACTGCAATCAGTGACATTTGTGACTGTAAAAGTGTCACTACAGTTTAGTTTTAGGTCCAGTGTAGCCCCCTAATCCCCCCTAATAAAGATTTAACCCCCTGATCGCCCCCCAGATAACCCTTTCACCCCCTAGCACCACTGTCGCTAAGCGATCATTTTTCTGATCGCTGTTTTATTGTCAGTGATGCCAATCGGTAGCCAGTTATTTTTTTTAGGTTCGCCGCAGGTTTTTATAGCGTCAGGTACCCCCATATATTACCTAATAAAGGTTTAACCCCCTTGATCGCCCCCCAGGTAACCCTTTCACCCCCTATCACCACTGTCGCTAAGCGATCGTTTTTCTGATCGCTGTCTTATTGTCGGTGTTGCCGATCGGTAGCCAGTTATTTTTTTTTAGGTTCGCCGCAGGTTTTTATATCGTCAGGTACCCCCATATATTACCTAATAAAGGTTTAACCCCCTTGATCGCCCCCCAGGTAACCCTTTCACCCCCTATCACCACTGTCGCTAAGCGATCGTTTTTCTGATCGCTGTCTTATTGTCGGTGATGCCGATAGGTAGCCAGTTATTTTTTTTAGGTTCGCCGCAGGTTTTTATAGCGTCGGGTACCCCCATATATTACCTAATAAAGGTTTAACCCCTTGATCGCCCCCCCAGGTAACCCTTTCACCCCCTTTTGCCAGTGTCACTAAGCAATCGTTTTTCTAAACGCTGTATTAGTTATGCTGGTGCCGATAGATAGCCAGTTATTTTTTTTAGGTTCGCCGCAGGTTTTTATAGCGTCAGGTACCCCCATATATTATCGAATAAAGGTTTTAACCCCCTAATTGAACCCTAGTTAACCCTGCGTCACACCCCAGGCAGCGTCAGGTTAGTGCCAGTAATGCCAACTCCCACGCGTGAAGCATACACCTCCCTTAGTGGTATAGTATCTAAACAGATCAATATCTGATCTGATCAGATCTATACTAGCGTCCCCAGCAGTTTATGGTTCCCAAAAACCCAGTGTTAGCGGGATCAGCCCAGATACCTGCTAGCACCTGCGTTTTGCCCCTCCGTCCAGCCCAGGCCACCCAAGTGCAGTATCGATTGATCGCTGTCACTTGCAAAACACAACACACATAACTGCAGCGTTCGCAGAGACAGGCCTGATCCCTGCGACTCCAGTGCTGTAGGAGGTGATTTCACCACCACAGTTAAAAAAAAAAGCATATATGCCGAAGCATGGGGGCAGCAGGGGCGGAGGAGTGGAGGAGCGATTTTGCTCCTAATGCCGCGTACATACGGTCGAAATTCCGACGGAGGCTTGCCCGTGGAAAAGTCTGACCATGTGTACGCGGCATAACTTTTGCGGGAAGATGCCCCCATGCTTCGGCATATATAAATGGTGCATGTATGCCTATCATTAGAAGTGGGTGGATGAAGGGCGGTATTCTAATGGTGGGCATACCCACCGATCAATCTTTTTTTTTCGTTCAGCCAACAGGCTGCATGAAAAAAAAGATTACAATACATGTCCAACAAGGACCAGCAACGTACTGGTATGTTGCTGGACTTTGAATGGTTATACCAGATTGATGCCTGCGGGTTTAGGTATCATCTTGGTATCATTCTTTTCAGCCAGCGGCTGGCTTTCATGTAAAAGCAATCCTAGTGGCTAATTAGCCTCTGGACTGCTTTTACAAGCAGTGGGAGGGAATATAAAAAGCGCCATTGGGAAATTGGGAAAGCATTTTATCACACAGATCTTGGTGTGGTCAGATGCTTTGAGGGCAGAGGAAAGATCTAGGGTCTAATAGACCCCAGTTTTTTTCAAAAAAAGAGTACCTGTCACTACCTATTGCTATCATAGGGGATATTTACATTCCCTGAGATAACAATAAAAATGATAAAAAAAATATGGAAGGAACAGTTTAAAAATAAAATAAAAAAGCAAAATTAAAAAAAAAAAAAAAAAAAAAGCACCCCTGTCCTGCCCTGCTCTTGCGCAATGGCGAACGCAAGCGTGGGTCTGGCGTCATATGTAAACAGCAATTGCACCATGCATGTGAGGTATCACCGCGAAGGTCAGATCGAGGGAAGTCATTTTAGCAGTATACCTCCTATGTAAATCTAACGTGGTAACCTGTAAAGGCTTTTAAAGGCTTTTAAAAATGTATGTAGTTTGTCGCCAATGCGCGTTTGTGCGAAATTTTAAAGCATGTCGTGTTGGTATCTATGTACTCGGCCTAAGATCATCTTTTTTATTTCATCAAACATTTAGGCAATATAGTGTGTTTTAGTGCATTAAAATTAAAAAAAGTGTATTTTTTCCCCAAAAAATGCGTTTGAAAAACCGCTGCGCAAATACTGTGTGGGAAAAAAAATGCAACACCCACCATTTTAATCTGTAGGGCCTTTGCTTTAAAAAATATATATAATGTTTGGGGGTTCAACATAATTTTCTTGCAAAAAAAAAATATGTTTTCATGTAAACAAAAAGTGTCAGAAAGGGCTTTGTCTTCAAGTGGTTAGAAGAGTGGATGTAAGCTTCCTAATGTTGTGTATAAAATGCCAGGACAGTTCAAAACCCCCCCAAATGACCCCATTTTGGAAAGTAGACAACCCAAGCTATATACTGAGAGGCATGTCGAGTCCATGGAATATTTTATATGTTGACACAAGTTGTGGAAAAAAGACAATTTATTTTTTTATTTTATTTTTTTTGCACAAAGTTGTTACTAAATGATATATTGCTAAAACATGCCATGGGCATATGTGGAATTACACCCCAAAATACATTCTGTTGCTTCTCCTGAGTACGGGGATACCACATGTGTGAGACTTTTTGGGAGCCTAGCCGCGTACGGGACCCCAAAAACTAATCACCGCCTTCAGGCTTTCTAAGGGTGTAAATTTTTGATTTCACTTCTCACTGCCTATCACAGTTTTGGAGGCCATGGAATGCCCAGATGGCACAACCCCCCCCCCCCCCCAAATGACCCCATTTTGGAAAGTAGACACCCCAAGCTATTTGCTGAGAGGTATGGTGAGTATTTTGCAGATCTCGCTTTTTGTCAAAAAGTTTTGAAAATTGGTTTCAAAAACAAATTAGAGCTGTAAAATACTCAACATGCCTCTCAGCAAATAGCTTGGGGTGTCTACTTTCCAAAATGGGGTCATTTGGGGGGGTTTGGTGCTATTTTGGCATTTTATGGCCTTCGAAACTGTGATAGGTAGTGAGGAGTGAAATCAAAAATTTGTGCCCTTAGAAATCCTGAAGGCGGTGCTTGGTTTTCGGGGCCCCGTACGCGGCTAGGCTCCTAAAAAGTCCCACACATGTGGTATCCCCGTACTCAGGAGAAGTAGCAAAATGTATTTTGGGGTGCAATTCCACATAACCATGGCATGTGTGAGCAATATATCATTTAGTGACAACTTTTTGTAATTTTTTATTTTTTTTTGTCATTATTCAATCCCTTGGGACAAAAAAAAAAATATTCAATGGGCTCAACATGCCTCTCAGCAATTTCCTTGGGATGTCTACTTTCCAAAATGGGGTCATTTGGGGGGGTTTTGTACTGCCCTGCCATTTTAGCACCTCAAGAAATTAGATAGACAGTCATAAATTAAAAGCTGTGTAAATTCCAGAAAATGTACCCTAGTTTGTAGACGCTATAACTTTTGCGCAAACCAATAAATATACGCTTATTGACATTTTTTTTTACTAAAGACATGTGGCTGAATACATTTTGGCCTAAATGTATGACTAAAATTGAGTTTATTCGATTTTTCTTATAGCAAAAAGTAGAAAATATCATTTCTTTTCAAAATTTTCAGTCTTTTTCCGTTTATATCGCAAACAATAAAAATCGCAGAGGCAATCAAATACCATTAAAATAAATCTCTATTTGTGGGAAGAAAAGGACGCAAATTTCATTTCGGTACAACATTGCATGTCCGCACAATTTCCAGTTAAAGCAGCGCAGTGCCAAATTCTGAAAACACCTCTGGTCCTTTAGCTGCAAAATGGTCCGGGGCTTAAGTGGTTGATGAAGTACCATTGAAAATGGAAAAAGTGTCATGCAAAGTGCAATATGTAGACACTTAATACGTAAATATAGCACTTTGGAGAAAACCAGTACATTTAATTTGAAATGGAATTCAAATATTTGAATCATATCAGCTAAAACTGGAGGGTCTGTAAGTCCCTACTACATACAAGTATCATGCTAGGATTAGTAAACAGTAAGTGAATTTAAGTGGCATGAAAAATTACAGATGTAAAATATAATTTATGCTTCAACCACATAGGGTCATAATGGCGTTTGAATACAGAACTCCAGATTTGAATGACATAAATGCTAATTATAATGTTAACAAGCCAGCCCATAATAGCTTTATATGAAGTATATACATATACATTACCATAACAATGGTTCTACAAGGTAACTTGCTCTTTACATGTAATCATAGGGGAAAACATCTAGAATTTCTAATATGGATGAACTATTATCTTGATATTTTTCTACCAGTGATTTTTTTTAGAACATTGAGTACTTCTTTGTTCCTCAAGCTGTACACCAAGGGGTTTAAAAGTGGAACCAAACCAGCATACAATAATGAGAGGAATTTGTCCAGCTCCTCAGAATTTTCAGACTCTGGTTTTATGTACAAGCTGAGAACTGTACCACAGAAGATAAAAACAATGATGAGATGAGAGGAGCAGCTGGAAAAGGCTCGCAGTCTTCCCTCTACTGTGTGAATCTTTAATATAGTGGATATTATCATAACATAGGAGGTCAAGATTAAGACAAAAGGCACAATCCCCAAAAACACAATTTCTATAAATATAATAATGGTTATTGTCCCGATTTTGCTGCAAGTCATCTTTAATATCGCCTTTAGATCACAAAAGAAATGGTTAACATTTAGTGGTATACTAAAGGATAACTTTGATATTATAGAAGTGAAAATACATGAGTTTATAGAACTGACAAGCCAGGATGTAGTAGCCAATAGTGCATAAACCTTCCTATTCATAATGAGATGATACCGTAGAGGCAAACAGATGGCTACATATCGGTCATAGGCCATAGAGGCAAGTATGCAAAATTCTGTATCGACACAAGCTGCAAACATGAACATTTGGGTGAAACAGGCTTGGAAAGATATCCGATTATCGCCAGTTATTAGGATGAATAATAGTTTAGGTAGAATAGCAGAGACGTAGATAATATCCTGAAATGACAGGTTGCATAGGAAGAAATACATTGGAGTGTGCAGATTTGATACTATATATACAGATATCATAATTATTATGTTTGCAGTTACAGTCAAAAGGTAGATGGCCAATACCACACTAAATAAAATTGGGCATAAAACAACGTAACTGGAAAATGCCAGCAGATGAAAATTGGTTTGAGATATAGTATAATTGGAACACATGCTCCTGGATAAAACATTAAAGTCTTAGTATCAATTGATATGTTCATCTATTTACCATTTTATTGTCTTATTGCTTTTCATTTTTTCCAAACATTACAGTTCCCTTGAATGTAATAATATGAGTGTTTTTATGTATGAAATTAATGTAGCCATTTTAATGCACTTGTAACAACACAGCTGATTACTGTACATCCCTTGTGCATAAGGTAGATTTCTTGCAACTTGAAGAAAGGGGTAGACTCACAAAAGCTTGCCCTGAAAAATTATCAGTTTGTGCAAATAAAAATAGTATCATGTGCATAACTCAGCTGTGTTCCTAAAGTGTTCTATATGAAAACCTATTTTTTTTTTATAGTTTGTAATATATAAGGCAAGGGTTAAAATCCCTTCCAGTTACTTTTGTCTGTTGTCCATTAACCACTTAAATACCAGGCACTTTCACCCTTCCTGCCCAGAACAATTTTCAGCTTTCAGCGCTGCCACACTTTGAATGACAATTGCGAGGTCATGCGACACTGTACCCAAACTAAATTTTTATAATTTTCTTCCCACAAATAGAGCTTTCTTTTGGTGGTATTTTATCCCCTCTGGGGTTTTTATTTTTTGCTAAACAAACTAAAAAAGACAGAAATTTTTTTTTTAAAAAAAGTTTTTCCTAGTTTCTGTCGTAAAAATTAAATTTTCTCCTTCACTCACGGGTGCTAATGAAGCGGCACTGATGAGGCGGCGCTGATGGGCACTGATGAGTTGGCACTGATAAGGTGGAACTTATGGGCACTAATGAGGAGACACTGATATGTAGAATTTATGTGCACTAATATGCGGCACTGATATGCAGCACTGATGGGCACCAATATGCAGTACTGATGGGCACTGATAGGCGGCACTGATGGGCACCGATAGGGGGCACTGATTAACACTGATAGGCGGCACTGATTGGCACTGACAGATGGCACTGATGGACACTAATAGATGGCACCGATGGGCAGCACTGATGATGAGGTACTGACAGGTGTTACTGCTAGGCACTGATTGGCACTGTGATTGACACTGATTTGCACTGTGGTGGGCTCTGATTGGCAATGTGGTGGGCACTGATTGACACTGTGATGGGCACTGAGAGACTTTATTGAGGGGGCACTGACTGGCAGCTATTGGGCATGGATTGGCAGCTGATGGGCACATCTGATGGGGGCTGTGCTGATAATCAATGTGCTGATTATCAGCACAGATCCCCCCTCTGACAGGGAGAGCCGCCGATCGGCTCTCCCTGTCAGCGCGAACCGAGGAATGCAGTTTACCGTCACTTCCTGGTTCACGCGACGATCAGCTGTGATTGGTCACAGCTGATCACGTGGTAAGAAGCCTCTGTCAGAGGCTCCTTACCACGATCAAAGTTGCGGCATGTCAGACTGACACGCCGCACTCGCGTACGCCATGCTGTATGCAGCCGCGGGCGCACGCTGGCATGTTCTCCTGCTGGACGTCATATGACGCCCAGTCAGGATACCAGAACCACTTCCCGATCGTCAATCTGCTATAGGCCGAAGCGGGAAGTGGTTAAGTATATTTCCCTTCACTTCCTGTGCTGGGGATGTGACTGGAAGTGAGAGGAAATCTCACTTTGAGAGGAGTTTGAATGCGCTCCCAGCATGCAAAACCATAGACCTACAGTATATACATGATATATACTCAATATCCAAAATAGCATGTATAACATATCAACTGGAGGTGGGACTAGTCGTGGACTCTATGCATTTCCTGGAATCATGTTCTGCTTTAGGAGGCCGGATAAGATTTATAATCTGAATTGGAATAAAGAATATATTACATACTGTACAAAGAAAACTGACAATAGCACAACAACTTGAGACACTATAGAGTGGATTATTTTTTACAGAATGTGTGCAGGATTTTAAAAAGTACTTGGACTGCTGAATTTAAAAATATAAAACTACTGTAGACTGGCCCTTGACAGGACAGAGAGTGAAAAAAGTTTTTCTGCAGAATAATGCTATGCCTTTCTTGAATTTCAAAAATAATGTCTGTAAAGATATCATCTAGCAATGAAGCAGCTTTCATTCTTCAATGGAAATGGACACTCAGAGTCCTGGGCTTCTTGTTACCCCCATGGCAGTGAAGGTGAATCTATTCAATTTAATAAGTGACTTCACTAGCCCAAATCCAACATAAGTCATTTTTATGACTCTGTAGCAGTAGTTGTACAGCGGTTGCTATTAAAAATGCTAAGCCATTATCCATACAATATGAAGTTTATTCTTATAACCTATTTTAATAGATATGCTTTCCTTTGTTCCATGTTAATGCAAGAAATATTTTAATATGAGAGAACCAAGCTTAGAAGAAAAAAAAAAACATTAGGTTTGTAAAACACGCAACAAAGTTTATTGCAATGTAAATTTAGGATACTTAAACCCAATACAACAATACTCAGATTAATTTGTCCCTCTGATCTACAGCTGTATAAAAATAAAACACTGACTCAATTTCAATAAAAAATATGGTTGTAACAATGTTGCATAAACTGCTCCTTGAAAATATCGAAAAAGTTAAAAATACAGGCCAAAAGAAAAATGACTCTAAATGCCTGAAACATAATTGGGATTTCAAGTAATATAGAAATCAGGTATTTTCTCTTATGTAGCTTTGGATAGAATGGAAGGACACACAGTAGAAGTGAACAGCAGAGTCTGAGCACAATTCAGAAATAGGTAATATACAGGAAGGATGAGGCACTTGCAGGTCTTTTCAGCAAATCACTTATTTGAAATTACATTTTGGTTAAGCAAAACTGTAGAGCAGGGGTGCCCAACCTTTTGAAGCATGAGGGCCACTTAAGCAACTTGGTAACCGGTCGCGGGCCACAATGAGCGGAGCGGGTGTTCACTCTGCATATGCACACGGACACAACCCACTATACTCCTTTTTTTTTTTGCGGATTGGATTGAAGGTAGGACACAAGTCGGTTTACATCTGCCATTTCTTAGAGGTGAATGGAGGGTCCAATTGGTTCAAACTGACCGTGTGAAAGGGGCCCGAGGCTGCTTTCACACTGATGTGCTGTGGTTTTCCAACGCAGTGATCCTTTGGCTTTCCTGCACTTTGCAATAGACTTCTATTATATTCTGCAGGTTTGGTGCACTTTCAGAAAGCTCACCAAACTCACAGGTATTAACAGAAGTCTATGGCTCAGTGCAGGTAACCTGCAGGTGCACTGCTCTGCATCTGTGGGTCAGTTTGAAAGCAGCCCAGTAACCAGTGCAGGTAACAGATATGCCCATATATACACTGTGATTTTAGTAATAAACTGACCTTTAATAACAATATTCTATTCTATTCCATCCCAGAGCAGGAGGTCGTGGGCCACATCAGAGGGCTTCAAGGGCCACATGTGGCCCCCAGGCCACTGGTTGGGCACCCCTGCTGTAGAGCAATGCTGGTATACAGTATATGTATATATAAACACACACACACACACACCTCATACACATGTGTTACATCACTTACATTTGAAGTTAGATCTCCTTTCTCACAAGGTTGTTTCAGCATTATACATGTGCAGTGTGCATTATCTATATAATGTTACATGTACCCAGGAGACAATTCAAAAAGGGAATATTTTTTTTCCTAAGGTATTAACCATCCATGAACCTTATTGAAGTCTTTATTGTAAATGTACTAATACAATCCTCAATATTTTATATGGTAAGTTCCTACAGACAAGAAATTATGTACAAAAACCCATGGCAACCAGGAAAGAAATCAAAGAGGTACAGCCTGAAAGCTGGAGGACAATTCTGCTGGAGCCAGGACAGTCTTTAATATTGACTGAACCCTGGGCAAACATTTTTTTAGGCCTGTCAGGTTTTTTCTGCACAATCAGTGCCACCGGCTACAGCCGGCAAAACTAATAATTGTATTCTACCAGCGGGAGAAGCTCCCCACTGTTAGATTAAAGTACCACAGCAGAAAGGATTTGAGGTGGATGGGGTAATCAGCTAATTTTTAAAAAAAAATTTCATTAAACCCACTGATTGAATGAAACTAAACAAAACAAACAAATCATGTATGGCCAGCCTAAATCTTACAGAAAATAGGTATCAATTCCTTACACATGAAGTGGAGCTTGGGAGGAAAGAAGAGGAGCTCAAAAGGAGCTGGAGAAGAATGAGGAGGAGCTTGGGAAGACTGATAAGGAGCTCAGCAAAAACTGGGAAAGAATGAAGAGGAGCTTAGAAGGAACTAGGGAAGAATAAGGAGGAGCTCAGGAAGAACTGGAGAAGAATGAAAGGGAGCTCAGGGGGAACTGGAAAGGAATGAGGAGGAGCTCTGGAAGAATGAAGAGGAGTTCAGGAAGAATTGGATAAGAATGAGGAGGAGCTTGGGCAGAATGATGGAGTGCTCAGGAAGAACTGAGTAGACTAATGGGGAGCTCAGGAGGAACTGGAGAAGAATGAGGAGGAGCTCTGGAGGAACTGGTGGAAAATCGGGAAGGAGATCAGGAAGTATGATGGGTGAATGAAGAAGAGCTTGGGAAGAAAGATGGGGAAATAAGGAGGATCTTGGAAAGAAGCTCTGGATAGAGTATAAGGAGCCCAGGATAACTTACTGAGGAATGGGGTGGAGTCCAAGAAGGAGGTGGAGGAGTTTGGGAAAAAATGAAGAGGCGCTTTGGGAAAATGAGAAGGACAGGCTGTATATGTGGTGTGGTGAGAGAGGGCTAGACATATGCAGAATGTATACATTTGTTTCGTTTTGTTTCGATTCATTGTTTACATAAATTTGTTAAATTCATTTAATTTTGTTTTCGGAATTAGTTTCATTTATTCAAACTTGATTTAAATTTTCCAAACTCGGTCAAATTTAACTCTATTCCATTTGAATTCAAATTTATTTTATTTGAAATTCTAATTTTGGAAGATGGTTATACTCTTTCTATTCCACTCTATTATATTGTTTTTTCTATTCTATTCTATTATTTTCTATTCTATTCTTTTATTTTCTATTTTATTTTAATCTATTCTATTCTATTCAATTTGAATTAAAATGTATTCTATTTCAGATTCAAATTTTGGAAGATGGTTACATTCTATTTTATTCTTTTTTTTTCAATTCTATTCTTTTCTTTTCTATTCTATTATTTTATTTTCAATTTTATTCTTTTCTATTATATTCAAATGTATTCTATTCAAATTCAAATTTATTCTATTTGAAATTCGAATTTCGGAAGATGGTTATATTATTTTTATTTTATGCTATTATTTGTTTTCTATTCTATTCAATTTTTTCTATTCTATTCTTTTTTATTCCATTTAAATTCAAATTAATTCTACTTGAAAATTTGGGAAATGGTTATTTTCTTTATATTCTATTGTTTTTTTCTATTCTATTCTATTATTTTGTTTTCTATTCTATTGTTTTGTATTCTATTAAAATGTATTCTGTTCAAATTTAAATTTATTCTATTTAAATTTTGGGAAATTCAAATATGTTATATTCTTTCTATTTTATTATTTTCGTTTCCTTTATTTTCTATTCAATTCATTCTATTCTTTTATTTTTGTTTCTATTCTATTCCTTTATTTTCTATTCTATTTTATTCTATTCTTTTTTTTTTCTCCAAAAGGATGTTTATTGAAAAATATATTAAGCAAAAGTTTACAAACCATTGCACAATGTGTAGTATTATATCCATAGAACATTTGAATATTTAGATAACTTTTGAAATAATAAACAAAAACACAAATACAAAGCTGTAAATATACCATAATTCTCTCCCGCACTCCCCAGACCCCCATATCTCCAAATTATACTCAAAGAAGACTCGACCCCGTCACCCCCACCAGGCCCCAACTGCAAACTGCATATGGGACCCGCAAACCCCCACCCCCGTTCCCCCACCAAACAGCCTATAAAAGCATTCTGTCCAGTACAAGCTCGAGCGGAGAGAGCCCCAGGGTATTCAACCAAGGAGCCCATAGCTTTTCAAATTTCCCCTGGCGACCTCTGTGCTGATAGATGTATTTTTCTAGGCGTAGGGTACGTCCCATCTGAGTTATCCATTCACTCAGTCTAGGAGGTTCTTCGCTTTCCAATGGTGAAGAATGAGTTTGCGGGCCTGAAAAAGGGCTCTACCGTTGGCTGATTTTGGATTGTCCTCTAGTGGCAGGCCATCCACAATCCCCAGGATACAGATCCTGGGGTCCTGCGGAATCTCCACCGAGAACACCTCCCCTATGGTTTTAAGAACCCCCCTCCAGTAGAGATGCAACTTGGGGCATCGCCACAGCAAATGGATGAGGTCCCCGTGATCCCTAGCACATCTCGGGCAGCTGTCCTCCTCTCCCAGACCCATCCTGTGTAATCTCGCAGGCGTAAAGTGTACTCTCAGCAATATGTACAATTGGGACAGGCGTTGGGCAACGTTAAGCGAACTTCCCTGAACTGCTAACAACGCCTCCTCCCACTGACCCTCCTCAAATAGACCAACATCCCTTTCCCACAAGGCTATTACCCCCGCAGGAAAGCCCGGCAAAAAAGAGGATAGTAGCATGGCGTATGTTCTAGAGATGAAACCCTTAAAACTGGGCACCCCCATCATAGAGTGAAAGATTGGGGCTGGAGACAATATCCACGGGTTGTTTCCCGCCTGGGCCCTAACTGCATGGCTCAACTGTAAGTAATAAAAGTGCATGGACCCATGCAGCCCAAACTGCTCCTGCAGCTCCACAAAGGGCCGCAAACAGCCATTGGAAAAGATGTGGACCAAATGGGTAACTCCACACCTCCTCCAACGCTCCACACAGGTCAAAAGAAGCAGCTCCCCATAATACCGGTTGCTCCAAATCGGGCTGTAAACTGTAAACCCCTCAATCTTTTGTATTTGACGTGTTTTATTCCAAATTTTTTGGATCAGGGCATAGGTGGGGAAGAGCTTGTTTGACTTGGCAAATTGCAATGCCTCAAGGCCTGTTACTACACTTTCCGCTCCCGTGGTGCGCAGCATCAGGGCAACTGTCGGGTCCCCCACCTCCCCCTCCATGACCGGCTTTTCTTTTAGGGCTCTAGCAACGTGCTGCAACTGCGCAGCTACATAATATAACCATGGATTTGGGAGGGCCAGACCCCCCTCCTCCTTGGATCTCTGCAACTGCTCCAATTTGATTCTAGGGGTTTTGCTAAGCCAGAGAAGAGATCGAAATAGAGAATTAATGATTCTGAAAAATTTCAACGGGATCACAATGGGAGTGTTATGTAGAACGTACAAAAGTTGTGGCATATAAATCATTTTAATGAGGTTGGCCCTGCCCGCCATGGACATCCTCAGTTTAGACCATATTTTGGATTTATCCCTAATCCTAGTTAGAAGGGGCGATAGATTGAGAGAAATGTACTCACTAAGTTGTGGAGTGACCCATATACCCAAATATTTAAATTGCCGTGAGACTGGGATATCCTGCAGCATGGGTCCCTGGTCCCCCGGGGAGTCCAATAGCATCATTGAGGATTTAGTCCAGTTAATTACCAGGCCAGAAAATGAGCCAAAGTTCCGGACCACCGCCATAGCCTCTCTCAGGGACCCCCCCGTATCCCCCAGCAGCAACATCGTATCGTCCGCATAGAGCATGATTTTTTCATGCGTCTGGCCATACTTAAACCCAGATATTAAGGGGTTGGACCTAATGAGAGCAGCCATTGGTTCTATGGCGATGGCAAAAAGCAACGGGGATAGGGGACACCCCTGCCGCATCCCCCTATGAAGAGGGAACGGAGGAGAGACCCTGTATTTTATTCTATTCTGAAATTTAAATTTAATTTAAACGGTTCGAAATCGAATTTGGAAAAATTCAGAATTTGATTTAAATTTTGTCTGAAATGTTGTTTCGTTATTTTGGATTGATTTAAATTTGTTACTATTGTAATTCAGAAATTCTGATACAATCAAATTTCTGAAAAATGAAACGAACCGCACATGTCTAGTGAAGACTAGCACTCACTAGCAATCACAGCGCCGTCAGTACAGAGAGCTGTAATTGGCCAAAGGCAGGGTGCCCTTGGCCAATCATGGCTCAGGGGATTAGGTACACACCCCACACTATATAAGGCGCCATGTAGTGTGTTCCGGCGTTGAAAGAGAGAGATAGAGACAGAGAGTGTCATTTCATTTCAGTTACTTCGAGCAGGCAGGCGATTGAGTTAGCTGCAGTCAGTGTATTTAGTATATATATATGCACCCCAGGCATTGTATATATATATATATATATATTGTGACAGCATGCAGGTAAAATCACCAGGTTGCATCCAGGATGGAAGGTATATATGTCCTAGATTCAGGCTTTATGCCGATTTATACCACTAGGGGGAGTGCGGGGAGTCTTGCAGGGGAAGAGTTAATGAGCCCAGCTGAAGTAAGTGGGCTCGTTAGGGCCTCTACAAGAACTCCCAGCATGCTAAGGGAGATGCTCAAACCTGGAACCAGATCTGTGTGGATAGTCTGGGGAGTGTGATCTCTGTGCGGTGAGCCAAAGCCTGTGTGGTTATTTCTAAGAACTTCAAAAGAGCAGGGAGCTAGGGACTGGGACAGCACAAGGCTGTACCCAGTTGTTAGTTAGGGACACCAACGTGTGTAGTGAGCGGTCAAGTTGACCAGGATTTCTTTTCATGTTTCTTTTGTTTTTGCTGTATTTTTTTGTCTGTATATAGTTCAAATAAAACCACACCCTTTTGTTTTCTCCTACCACTGTCTGCTGTGCCTATTTTTGTGTGGTGAACCCATCTAGGGGGTCACACACACCCACTGCTGAGCTAACCCCCTCACAGTTGGTGGAGAACCAGTGGCCGTTTTTTTAAGGCCAGCATGGAGGAGATACTGAAACAGCTGGCTCTAGCAAATGCCAATCAGCAGCAGACAAATGCAGGTTTTCAAAAGAGCCTTGTAGCCCAGCAGCAAGCTCATCAACAGAGCCTTGCAGCCCAGCAGCAAGCTCATCAACAGTCTTACAGCCCAGCAGCAGACAAATGCAACTTTGCAACAGAGTCTGGAAGCTCAGCAACAAGCCCAGCAGCAATCTGAGGCCCGCTTCATAGACCTGTTACAGAAGCAAGAACAGAGACTACAGCAACAAATGGAAACGTTAATGCAGCAATGTCCGCAGACCAGTGAGGCAAGTAGTTCCACTAATACTGCGTCCTTTGGGGTGAGTCGTTTATTGACAAAAATGACTGGAGAGGATGATCCAGAGGTGTTTTTGACCACATTTGAAAGGACTGCTGAAAGAGAAAAGTGGCCTAAGGAGCAGTGGGCTGGACTGGTGGCTCCTCTGTTAACTGGTGAATCGCAGAAAGCTTACTATGACCTAGAGCCTGACCAAGCAAAAGACTATGTGATGCTAAAAACTGAAATATTGGCACGGCTGGGTGTCACCCTGGCTGTCCGGGCTCAGCGTGTGCATAACTGGACTTTCCGGCTTGGAAAACCCCCCAGGTCTCAAATGTATGATCTCATTCACCTGAGCAGGAAGTGGCTACAGCCAGAGACATTGTCCGCACCAAAGATTGTGGAACGTGTTGTTATGGATCGTTTCCTGAGAGCTCTTCCTACTGCCATCCAAAAGTGGGTAAGCCATGGAGACCCAGAAACGGCCAATAAGCTTGTGGATCGTGTAGAGAAGTACTTGGCTACAGAGAACCTGACTGCCTCTTCCAGAGACTCACGGACTTTGCACCCTAAGACCAGACCATCCCCAGGGGCGGATAAGAGGATTCCAAGGGGTGAGGGTGGAGAGAGTGAGAGGGTGGGAGTTCTACCCAAGGTTTGGCGAGAACAGCCTGGAAAGTCAGGGGTTCAAGAGGCAGCAAGAAGGATTGTTTGTTACCGCTGCCGACAAGAGGGACATATTGCAGCAAATTGCCCGGTTGTGGATGAACCCATGCGATGTGACTTTCTAACGGACAGACGTCAGTCGCTGTTTGCGACAGTCGCATGCACTGCCATGCGGGGAACTGAGAAACATTTATGCAAAATGTGTGTTAATGGTAGAAATGTTGTTGTATTGCTGGATTCAGGTAGCCTTGTGACACTGATAAAGGCTGAATTAGTTACTACAGAGGTCTCTGGGAATAACAAGGTAGCTGTTATTTATGTGCATGGGGACACCCGAGAGTATCCGGTGACTACAGTGTGTTTTGAGACCCCCAAAGGTACCCTCTCTCATCGGGTGGGATTAGTGTCTCACTTGCCTCATGATGCCATTGTGGGAAGGGATTTTCCAAAGTTCTGGGAACTATGGGATTGTCCTGAGCCCCCCACTGGTGCCCCTATCTACCAGGAATGTGATAGCCAGAATTCCTCGGAGAGTGGTGAGGACTCTCCAGAATTTCCCTTGTCGGTATTGGCAGGGGAGACTCAAGAAACTGGGGAGGAGCCAACATCCTCAGATGAAAACATGCCGTCTGTGGAGTTTTCTGATCTCGAGGTTCACAAGGAAAATTTTGCCACAGAACAGTTAAAAGACCCCACCCTAATAAAGGCACGGGAAAACGTAGTGGAAATAGATGGCGAGTTAGTGAACCCAGATGAGACCGGCACTTACCCATACTTCATCGTGGAAAAGGACCTACTGTATCGGGTGGCTAAAAGGGCAGAAGAAACCATTGAGCAGCTTGTGGTGCCCAAACCTTACAGGAAGTTGGTGTTAGAGTTGGCCCATGGGCACATTCTTGGAGGTCATCTGGGGACAGAGAAAACCAGAGAGAGAGTATTGCAGAGATTCTATTGGCCTGGGGCCATGAAGGAAACAGAAAATTATTGTTCCTCCTGCCCTGTGTGTCAGAGGTCGGCACCGATGCCACATTTCCGTAACCCGCTGGTACCTCTTCCCATCATTGAGGTCCCCTTTGAGAGGATCGCAATGGATTTGGTAGGTCTGATAATGAAGTCCGCTAGGGGGCACCAGTACATCTTGGTTATAATGGACTATGCCACCCGTTATCCGGAAGCGATTCCTCTCCGAAATACCTCGGCCAAAACCATAGCCAAAGAGCTATCTCTTGTTTTTAGCCGTGTGGGTATTTGTAAGAAACTGCTTACGGACCAAGGTACACCCTTTATGTCCCGAGTTATGAAAGAGCTGTGCAAGTTGTTCAAAGTGACACAATTGCGTACATCTGTGTATACCCCCCAAACAGATGGGTTGGTTGAAAGATTCAACAAAACTCTAAAACAAATGTTAAAGAAGGTGGTGGATAAAGATGGAAAGGATTGGGACTGTCTAATTCCCTATTTAATGTTTGCTATTAGGGAGGTACCCCAATCCTCTATGGGTTTCTCACCCTTTGAGTTACTCTATGGGAGACACCCAAGAGGGCTTTTGGATATCGCCAAGGAAACTTGGGAAAGTGAGAGTTCTCCCCACAGGAGTGTGATTGAGCGTGTCGCCCTGATGCAAGATAGAATTGCACAGGTAATGCCAATCGTAAAGGAACATTTGGCCCAAACGCAGTTGGCACAGCAGAGAGTGTACAACCGTGGAGCCAAGACCCGGACCTTTCCCCCAGGGGATAAGATATTGGTTCTTGTCCCTACGGTTGAAAGCAAGTTCCTCGCCAAATGGCAAGGCCCCTACGAGATAATGGAAAAAGTGAGCGAAGTGAATTACAAGGTCAGACAACCAGGAAGGCGAAAGCCCGAACAGATCTATCACATTAATCTGTTGAAAGCCTGGAGGGATAGGGAATCCCTAGTCACAGAAACTTTGTCACCAGCTCAGTCTGATTGCGTGATTCCTGAGGTTGGAATAGCAGTCACCTTGTCAAACCCCCAACAACAGGAGGTTAAGGAGTTTGTGCTTCGCAACAAGGAGGTTTTCTCTGAGCTGCTGGGACAAACGTATGGGGTAGAGCATGATATTATTACCCCGCCCGGTGAAAGGGTGAAGCTAAAACCCTATCGGATCCCAGAGGCCCGAAGGGAGGCAATACGTGAGGAAGTACAGAAAATGCTTAAGTTAGGGGTGATAGAGGAATCCCAAAGTGATTGGTCAAGTCCCATAGTGTTAGTGCCTAAACCGGATGGGAGCTGGCGATTTTGTAATGATTTCCGACAACTGAACAAAGTTGCAAAATTTGAAACCTACCCCATGCCACGTATAGATGAGTTGGTCGACCGGTTGGGAACAGTCCGATACATGACAACTCTTGATCTCACCAAAGAGTATTGGCAAATTCCCCTGGCCAAGTCGGCCAAGGAGAAAACCGCATTTGTAACCCCAGACGGGGCGTTCCAATATAAAAGAATGCCGTTTGGTTTACAGAATGCGCCGGCAACATTCCAGCGGAAAATGGACCAGATACTGAGGCCCCATCAGAAGTATGCTGCAGCTTACCTAGATGATGTAATTATCTATAGCACAGATTGGGCCTCACATCTGCCAAAAGTGCAAGCAGTCCTAGACTCTATCCGGGAAGCTGGGTTTACGGCCAACCCCAAGAAGTGTACCATTGGACAGGAGGAGGCCAAGTATCTTGGGTACACCATTGGGAGGGAAGTGATAAAACCCCAAGTCAATAAAGTCGAGGCCATACAGAATTGGCCGCGTCCCAACAGCAAGAAGCAGGTACGAGCCTTTCTGGGAATCGCTGGTTATTATCGGCGATTCATTCCCCACTTTGCTTCTCAGGCTGTGCCCCTAACCAACCTGGCAAAAGGGAAGGAGTCTGTCATGGTTAAATGGACCCCAGAGGCTGAGGCAGCATTTCAATTCTTAAAAAAAGCCTTATGTAGCCAGCCAGTGTTGTACTCACCAGACTTCTCTAGGGACTTTGTCGTACAAAGTGATGCATCCGACGTTGGGTTAGGAGCAGTATTGTCCCAGGTCTGGAACGGGGAAGAGCACCCAGTCATTTACCTCAGCAGGAAATTGAAGTCCCATGAGGTAAATTACGCCACGATTGAGAAGGAGTGTTTAGCGGTGAAGTGGGCTCTAGATTCCCTTCGGTACTATCTGCTAGGTAGGCACTTTGACATGATTACTGATCACGCTCCTTTAAAGTGGATGGCTCAAAACAAAGAGACAAATAGAAGAGTAAATAGGTGGTTCCTGGCCCTACAGGAATTCAACTTTACGGTAAAGCATCGCCCTGGCGTTCAAATGGGGAATGTGGATGCTTTGTCTCGAGTACATGCATGCCTGATTGCTTGTGTTTCAACCCCAAGGTTAAAACAATATGTGACAGCATGCAGGTAAAATCACCAGGTTGCATCCAGGATGGAAGGTATATATGTCCTAGATTCAGGCTTTATGCCGATTTATACCACTAGGGGGAGTGCGGGGAGTCTTGCAGGGGAAGAGTTAATGAGCCCAGCTGAAGTAAGTGGGCTCGTTAGGGCCTCTACAAGAACTCCCAGCATGCTAAGGGAGATGCTCAAACCTGGAACCAGATCTGTGTGGATAGTCTGGGGAGTGTGATCTCTGTGCGGTGAGCCAATGCCTGTGTGGTTATTGCTAAGAACTTCAAAAGAGCAGGGAGCTAGGGACTGGAACAGCACAAGGCTGTACCCAGTTGTTAGTTAGGGACACCAACGTGTGTAGTGAGCGGTCAAGTTGACCAGGATTTCTTTTCATGTTTCTTTTGTTTTTGCTGTATTTTTTTGTCTGTATATAGTTCAAATAAAACCACACCCTTTTTTTTTCTCCTACCACTGTCTGCTGTGCCTGTTTTTGTGTGGTGAACCCATCCAGGGGGTCACACACACCCGCTGCTGAGCTAACCCCCTCACAGTATATATATATATATATATATATTGTGACAGCAGGAAGGTAAAGTCACCTGGTTGCATCCAGGGGGGTAGATATATTTCGCCCAGATTCAGGCTTTACGCTGACTTATACAACTAGGTGGAGAGTTGTATAAGCCCAGCTAAGGCTAGTGGGCTCATGGATGACTCATACCTCTAGGGAGAGTGTGGGGCGTCGTGCAGACAGAGATGAGGAGACCAGCTGAACCTTGTCAGCTCATTTAGGCCTCTATAAGAACTCCCAGCTTCATTAGATGTTAGCTCATGCCTGGAACCAGACCTGTGTGGACTGTCTAGGGAGAGTGAACCCCTGTGCGGTGAGGCAAAGCCTGTGTGGCTATTTGTTTGGACTTTTACTAAACCAGGGACTTAGGGACTAGGACAGCACTAGGCTGATCCCAGTTGTTAGTTAGGAAACCTGTATGTTTAGTCAGAGGTCAACTTGACCAGGATTTATTTTGGTTATGTTTCTTTTGCTTTGCTGTGTTTTGTCACTGTAAATAGAAAATAAACCGCACCTTTTTGATTTTGAAAACCACAACCTCCGTTTGCTGGGCCTGTTTTGTGTGGGGAGCCCATCCCGGGGGTCACACACACCCGCTGCCGAGCTAACCCCCTCACAGTTGGTGGAGAACCAGTGGCAGTTTTTTTTTAAGCCAGCATGGAGGAGATACTGAAGCAGCTGGCTCTAGCAAATGCCAATCAACAGCAGACAAATGCAGGTTTGCAAAAGAGCCTTGCAGCTCAACAACAGAGCCTTGCAGCCCAGCAGCAGACAAACGCAACTTTGCAACAGAGTCTGGAGGCTCAGCAACGAGCCCAGCAGCAATCTGAGGCCCGCTTCATAGACCTGTTGCAGAAGCAAGAGCAGAGACTACAACAACAGATGGAAGCAGTAATGCAGCAACGTCCGCAGACCAGTGAGGAAAGCCGTCCCACTAATACCGCGTCCTTTGGGGTGAGTCGTTTATTGACAAAAATGACTGGAGAGGATGATCCAGAGGTATTTTTGACCACATTTGAAAGGACCGCTGAAAGGGAAAAGTGGCCTGAGGAGCAGTGGGCTGGACTGGTGGCTCCTCTGTTAACTGGTGAATCGCAGAAAGCTTACTATGACCTAGAGCCTAACCAAGCAAAAGACTATGTGATGCTAAAAGCTGAAATATTGGCAAGGCTGGGTGTCACCCAGGCTGTCCGGGCTCAGCGTGTGCATAACTGGACTTTCCAGCTTGGAAAACCCCCCAGGTCTCAAATGTATGATCTCATTCACCTGAGCAGAAAGTGGCTGCAGCCAGAGACTTTGTCCGCACCAAAGATTGTGGAACGTGTTGTAATGGATCGGTTTTTGAGAGCTCTTCCTACTGCCATCCAAAAGTGGGTAAGCCATGGAGACCCAGAGACGGCCGATGGTCTTGTGGATCGTGTGGAGAAATACTTGGCTACAGAGAACCTGACGGCCTCTTCCAGAGACACTCGGACTTTCCACCCTAAGACCAGACCATCCCCAGGGGCGGATAAGAGGATTCCAAGGGGTGAGGGTGGAGAGAGTGAGAGGGTGGGAGCTCTACCCCAAGTTTGGCGAGAACAGCCTGGGAAATCAGCGGCTCAAGAGGCGGCAAGAAGGATCGTTTGCTACCGCTGCCGGCAAGCGGGACATATTGCAGCCAATTGCCCGGTTGTGGAGGAACCCATGCAGTGTGACTTTCTGACGGGCAGACGTCAGTCGCTGTGTGCGACAGTCGCATGCACTGCCATTCGAGGAACTGAGAAACATTTATGCAAAATGTGTGTTAATGGTAGAAATGTTGTGGTATTGCTGGATTCAGGTAGCCTTGTGACCCTGATAAAGGCTGAGTTAGTTAAAACAGAGGTCTCTGGGAATAGCAAGGTAGCTGTTATTTGTGTGCATGGGGACACCCGAGAGTATCCAGTGACTACAGTGTGTTTCGAGACCCCCAAAGGTACCCTCTCTCATCCAGTGGGCTTAGTATCTCAGTTACCGCATGACGCCATTGTGGGAAGGGATTTTCCGAAGTTCTGGGAACTGTGGGATGATCCTGAGCCCCTCACTGGTGCCCCTATGTACCAGGAATGTGATAGCCAGAACTCCCCTGAGAGTGGTGAGGACTCTCCGGAATTTCCCTTATCAGTATTGGCAGGGGAGACTCAAGAAACTGGAGAGGAGCCCACCTCCTCAGACGAAAACCTACCGTCTGTGGAGTTTTCTGATCTTGAGGTTCACAGGGAAAACTTTGCCACAGAACAGTTGAAAGACCCCGCCCTAATAAAGGCACGGGAAAACGTAGTGAAAATAGATGGCGAGTTAGTGAACCCAGATAATACCTGCACTTACCCATACTTCAGCGTAGAGAAGGACCTACTGTATCGGGTGGCAAAAAGGGCAGAAGAAACCGTTGAGCAGCTTGTGGTGCCCAAACCTTACAGGAAGTTGGTGTTGGAGTTGGCCCATGGGCACATTCTTGGAGGTCATCTGGGGACAGAGAAAACCCGAGAGAGGGTATTACAGAGATTCTATTGGCCGGGGGTGATGAAGGACGTAGAAAATTATTGTTCCTCCTGCCCTGTGTGTCAGAGGTTGGCCCCGATGCCACATTTCCGTAGCCCGCTGGTCCCTCTACCCATCATTGAGGTCCCGTTTGAGAGGATCGCCATGGATTTGGTAGGTCCTTTAATCAAGTCCGCTAGGGGGCACCAGTACATATTAGTTATAATGGACTATGCCACCCGTTATCCAGAAGCGATCCCTCTCCGAAATACCTCGGCCAAAACCATAGCCAAAGAGCTATCTCTTGTTTTTAGCCGGGTGGGTATTTGTAAAGAACTGCTTACGGACCAAGGTACACCCTTTATGTCCCGGGTTATGAAAGAGCTGTGTAAATTGTTCAAAGTGACGCAATTGCGTACGTCTGTGTATCACCCCCAAACCGATGGGCTGGTTGAAAGATTCAACAAAACCCTAAAACAAATGTTGAAGAAAGTGGTGGATAGAGATGGAAAAGATTGGGACTGTTTACTTCCTTATTTGATGTTTGCTATTAGGGAGGTGCCCCAATCCTCTACGGGATTCTCCCCCTTTGAGTTACTGTATGGGAGACACCCAAGAGGGCTGTTGGATATTGCCAAGGAAACTTGGGAAAGTGAGAGTTCTCCCCACAGGAGTGTGATTGAGCATGTCGCCCTGATGCAAGATCGAATTGCACAGGTAATGCCCATCGTGAAGGAACATTTGGCCCAAGCGCAGTTGGCACAGCAGAGAGTGTACAACCGTGGAGCCAAGACCCGTACCTTTTCCCCGGGGGATAGGATATTGGTACTTGTCCCTACGGTTGAAAGTAAATTCCTTGCCAAATGGCAAGGCCCCTACGAGATAATGGAAAAAGTGAGCGAAGTGAATTACAAGGTCAGACAACCAGGAAGGCGAAAGTCCGAACAGATCTATCACGTTAATCTGTTGAAAGCCTGGAGGGATAGAGAGTCCCTAGTCGCAGACACTTGGTCACCAGCTCAAACTGGTTGCGTGATTCCTGAGGTTGGAATAGCAGCCACCTTGTCACAACCCCAACAACAGGAGGTTAAGGAGTTTGTGCTTCGCAACAAGGAGGTATTCTCTGAGCTGCCGGGACAAACATCTGGGGTAGAGCATGACATCATTACCCCGCCCGGTGAAAGGGTGAAGTTAAAACCCTATCGGATCCCAGAGGCTCGACGGGAGGCAATACGGGAGGAAGTACAGAAAATGCTGAACTTAGGGGTGATAGAGGAGTCCCAAAGTGATTGGTCTAGTCCCATCGTGTTGGTGCCTAAACCGGATGGGAGCTGGCGATTTTGTAACGATTTTCGTCAGTTGAACAAAGTTACAAAATTTGACACCTACCCCATGCCACGTATAGATGAGTTGATCGACCGGCTGGGAACAGCCCGATACATGACGACTCTTGACGTCACAAAAGGGTATTGGCAAATCCCCCTGGCCAAGTCGGCCAAAGAGAAAACCGCATTTGTAACCCCAGACGGGGCGTTCCAATATAAAAGAATGCCGTTCGGGTTACAGAATGCGCCGGCCACATTCCAGCGGAAAATGGACCAGATGCTGAGGCCCCATCGGAAGTATGCTGCGGCTTACCTGGATGACGTAATTGTCCATAGCACAGATTGGGCCTCACATCTGCCAAAAGTGCAAGCAGTCCTGGACTCTGTTCGGGAAGCGGGGTTTACGGCTAACCCCAAGAAGTGTACCATTGGGCAGGAGGAGGCCAAATATCTTGGGTACACCATTGGGAGGGGAGTAATAAAACCCCAACTCAACAAAGTCGAGGCCATCCAGAGTTGGCCACGTCCCAACAGCAAGAAGCAGGTACGAGCCTTTCTGGGAATCGCTGGGTATTATCGGCGATTCATTCCCCACTTTGCTTCTAAGGCTGTGCCCCTAACCAACCTGACGAAGGGGAAAGGGTCGGTCATGATTAAATGGACCCCCGAGGCTGAGGCAGCATTCCAATTCTTGAAACAAGCCTTATGTAGCCAGCCAGTGTTGTACTCACCCGACTTCTCTAAAGACTTTGTCGTACAAAGTGATGCGTCAGATGTGGGGTTAGGAGCAGTATTGTCCCAGGTCTGGAACGGGGAAGAGCACCCAGTCATTTACCTCAGCAGGAAATTGAAGTCCCATGAGGTAAATTACGCCACCGTTGAAAAGGAGTGTTTAGCGGTGAAGTGGGCTCTAGATTCCCTTCGGTACTACCTGCTAGGTAGGCACTTTGACATGGTTACGGATCACGCTCCGTTAAAGTGGATGGCTCAAAACAAGGAAACAAATAGAAGAGTGAATAGGTGGTTCCTGGCCCTCCAGGAATTCAACTTCACAGTAAAGCATCGCCCTGGCGTTCAAATGGGGAATGTGGATGCTTTGTCTCGAGTACATGAATGCCTGATTGCTGGTGTTCCAACCCCGAGGTTAAAACAAGAGGGGGGGGGTATGTGACAGCAGGAAGGTAAAGTCACCTGGTTGCATCCAGGGGGGTAGATATATTTCGCCCAGATTCAGGCTTTACGCTGACTTATACAACTAGGTGGAGAGTTGTATAAGCCCAGCTAAGGCTAGTGGGCTCATGGATGACTCATACCTCTAGGGAGAGTGTGGGGCGTCGTGCAGACAGAGATGAGGAGACCAGCTGAACCTTGTCAGCTCATTTAGGCCTCTATAAGAACTCCCAGCTTCATTAGATGTTAGCTCATGCCTGGAACCAGACCTGTGTGGACTGTCTAGGGAGAGTGAACCCCTGTGCGGTGAGGCAAAGCCTGTGTGGCTATTTGTTTGGACTTTTACTAAACCAGGGACTTAGGGACTAGGACAGCACTAGGCTGATCCCAGTTGTTAGTTAGGAAACCTGTATGTTTAGTCAGAGGTCAACTTGACCAGGATTTATTTTGGTTATGTTTCTTTTGCTTTGCTGTGTTTTGTCACTGTAAATAGAAAATAAACCGCACCTTTTTGATTTTGAAAACCACAACCTCCGTTTGCTGGGCCTGTTTTGTGTGGGGAGCCCATCCCGGGGGTCACACACACCCGCTGCCGAGCTAACCCCCTCACAATATATATATATATATACACTGTATTCAGTTTAGCTAGATCTGTTCCTGTTCTACTGTTGCTAAGATACTACAGGCAGGCAGTTGATTCAGTAAGCTGCAGTATATCACTCAGTATACTGTATTCAGTTTAGCTACACTGCAGACTGTTCCAATCCTGTTCTACTGTTGCTAAGATACAACAGGCAGGCAGTTGATTCAGTAAACTGCAGTATATCACTTAATATACTTTATTCTGTTTAGCTACACTGCAGACTGTTCCAATCCTGTTTTACTGTTGCTAAGATACTACAGGCAGGCAGTTGATTCAGTAAGCTGCAGTATATCACTCAGTATACTGTATTCAGTTTAGCTACACTGCAGACTGTTCCAATCCTGCTCTACTGTTGCTAAGATACTACAGGCAGGCAGTTGATTCAGTTACCTGCAGTATATCACTCAGTATACTGTATTCTGTTTAGCTACACTGCAGACTGTTCCAATCCTGTTATACTGTTGCTAAGATACTACAGGCAGGCAGTTGATTCAGTAAGCTGCAGTATATCACTCAGTATACTGTATTCTGTTTAGCTACACTGCAGACTGTTCCAATCCTGTTCTACTGTTGCTAAGATACTACAGGCAGGCAGTTGATTCAGTAAGCTGCAGTATATCACTCAGTATACTGTATTCAGTTTAGCTACACTGCAAACTGTTCTTGTTCTACTGTTGCTAAGATACTACAGGCAGGCAGTTGATTCAGTTAGCTGCAGTATATCACTCTGTATACTGTATTCAGTTTAGCTACACTGCAGACTGTTCCAATCCTGTTCTACTGTTGCTAAGATACTACAGGCAGGCAGTTGATTCAGTAAGCTGCAGTACATCACTCAGTATACTGTATTCAGTTTAGCCACACTGCAGACTGTTCCTGTTCTACTGTTGCTAAGATACTATAGGCAGGCCGTTGATTCAGTAAGCTGCAGTATATCACTCAGTATACTGTATTCAGTTTAGCTACACTGCAGACTGTTCCAATCCGGTTCTACTGTTGCTAAGATACTACAGGCAGGCAGTTGATTCAGTAAGCTGCTGTATATCACTCAGTATACTGTATTCAGTTTAGCTACACTGCAGACTGTTCCAATCCCGTTCTACTGTTGCTAAGATACTACAGGCAGGCAGTTGATTCTGTAAGCTGCTGTATATCACTCAGTATACTGTATTCAGTTTAGCTACACTGCAGACTGTTCCAATCCTGTTCTACTGTTGCTAAGATACTACAGGCAGGCAGTTGATTCAGTAAGCTGCAGTATATCACTCAGTATACTGTATTCTGTTTAGCTACACTGCAGACTGTTCCAATCCTGCTCTACTGTTGCTAAGATACTACAGGCAGGCAGTTGATTCAGTAAGCTGCAGTATATCACTCAGTATACTGTATTCTGTTTAGCTACACTGCAGACTGTTCCAATCCTGTTCTACTGTTGCTAAGATACTACAGGCAGGCAGTTGATTCAGTAAGCTGCAGTACATCACTCAGTATACTGTATTCAGTTTAGCTACACTGCAGACTGTTCCTGTTCTACTTTTGCTAAGATACTACAGGCAGGCAGTTGATTCAGTAAGCTGCAGTATATCACTCAGTATACTGTATTCTGTTTAGCTACTCTGCAGACTGTTCCAATCCTGTTCTACTGTTGTTAAGATACTACAGGCAGGCAGTTGATTCAGTAAGCTGCAGTATATCACTCAGTATACTGTATTCAGTCTAGCTACACTGCAGACTGTTCCTGTTCTACTGTTGCTAAGATACTACAGACAGGCAGTTGATTCAGTAAGCTGCAGTATATCACTCAGTATACTGTATTCAGTCTAGCTACACTGCAGACTGTTCCTGTTCTACTGTTGCTAAGATACTACAGGCAGGCAGTTGATTCAGTTACCTGCAGTATATCACTCAGTATACTGTATTCAGTTTAGCTACACTGCAGACTGTTCCAATCCTGTTCTACTGTTGCTAAGATACTACAGGCAGGCAGTTGATTCAGTAAGCTGCTGTATATCACTCAGTATACTGTATTCAGTTTAGCTACACTGCAGGCTGTTCCTGTTTTACTGTTGCTAAGATACTACAGACAGGCAGTTGATTCAGTAAGCTGCTGTATATCACTCAGTATACTGTATTCAGTTTAGCTACACTGCAGACTGTTCCAATCCTGTTCTACTGTTGCTAAGATACTACATGCAAGCAGTTGATTGAGTAAGCTGCTGTATATCACTCAGTATACTGCATTCAGTTTAGTTACACCGCAGACTGTTCCTGTTCTACTGTTGCTAAGATACTACAGGCAGGAAGTTGATTCAGCTAGCTGCAGTATAATCAGTATATATATATGTAGCGGGGTGTTCCCCTTTAATGCAGAGAGATAAGAAGTTCCAGGTGAGAGGTGAGTCGGGAGGAAGTAAAGAGACATTACTGGAAGTGAAAGCAGAGGAGAGAAAGAGACTACATCTCCCAGTACATCTTGCAGCACCCAGGGTGCATTGCTCCAGAACAGAGACTGCTGGGGCAGACTTTATAAAGGGGAGGCGGAGTTTTGGTCGCTCTCTTTGGACCCCCCTCTCCTAGCAAGAGGATGTCTGTGCTGAACTGCTGTGTGCACAAGGCCTGAAGCCCGGGCCGTGTGCTCCTTTCCAAAGAGCCCTCTGCCAGCCTAGCAGAGCCTTAGAGACATCTAATCCTCCTTGCTGCAGTACACCAGAAGGATTGAAGACTTGGATGTCGGTGGATTCCTGTTCCTAGATGAATCGATGGAGGAAAGGGACTTGGACTTGTCCAGGTGGTGAGAGCTGTTTAAAGACAGATACTTTATCTTTACTATTCGTTGGGATTACAAAGTTGTTCTTCAAGTGCACCACCGAAATATTGCTAGCGAATATTGTTTCACTGAACTTCCATTTAGATCAGTCAGGCCTGACTGCATAGGTAGACATTGCTGGGTGTTAGTCTACCCATGAGGGGAAGTAGCTGTAAAAGGGCAGCGCTAGAGTTGCATAGCAATACTTTATTATTCTGATTACTCTGTTTATCTTTATTACTGTTTATTGCAGGGATCTGCAACTTGTTATACTGTTGTTTATTACTTGCCCATTAGCCTCAGTAAAATATCTGGGTAAAGTACATTTGGTGTCAGTTCCGCTTACTTTAATAGGAGTTTTAAAGTATATTCTGTGTATGTTTGTTATAGGACTGCGTCACCAACAGTTGCGATCACGCGGTCCTATCTCTCTATCACCAGCTGTGCCACGGGAGGTTAGAGCCGATTGCCGGGGGTTGACAGCGGTGCACTGCAGGGCCCAAATCAATATCAGCGGCTCTCTTAACTGGGGGTAGCGCTACACGTGGGGGCTCGAGTCCGGGATCCTTGTACGTTGCACGCTGCAATCAAGCCGGTCAGAAGTACCAGCATGGACCCGCTGGCAATGTCACAGTGGTGCGCAGCGATTGGCGCCGATCCAACCGCGCAGTAGTCATTGTACTCCCGGGGGAAAGATGGAAGGAAGAGGAGATAAAACAGCTTGTATTGTTACTGTCTCCGAGCCACAAAGCATGGGTGATGGATTTTAGGCCAGATCCAGTGATCTCGTTTACATACGCACTGGTAGAATGGAAAAACGAAATCCCAGAGCATTTTAAAAGTCAGAGTATACAAGCCATAGATAATCAGATCTATCACTTGATACATACGCTGCCAGTGAAGGAAGAATGGTTTCAGACACCAAAGCCATCACTCCCACAATTATCTCCACCACTATCCCCTAAAGCAGAAAAGCTTAAGGAACTATTAAGCCCGGGATCACCGCTGGCCGCTATAGGGCCTGAATTGTTGAATGCTCTAGGAGACCTTGTAATTAAGTGCCAGAAAAGCAGTACGGTGCATGTGGAGGCCGGTTACCGGAAGCTTAGCACCTTCTCAGGGAAGCTCCCCGTCCCTGCGGGGGAGGAAGATTTTGACACTTGGGTGGAACAGGCATTGCAGGCAGTAGAAGCATGGGAGGTGCCTGAGGCACAGAAGAGACAGCGAGTCTTAGAAAGTCTGAAAGGTGCCGCGGCAGAAGCGGTGAAGAGCTTCCGGTTTGCAAATGAAAACTGTACAGCTCAAGATTGCCTGGCCATGCTGCAGGAAGAGTTTGGTCAGCTGGAGAAGGTGTCAGAGATGATTTATCAAATTGAACACACTCTCCAGCAGCCGAATGAGAAACTGTCAGAATATGTTAGAAGGCTGAACAGGCAGTTATGCAAGATTGTACTGAAGAAGGGAATGCTGCCCAAAGATGCAGATGAAGCACGCATGAAGCAGATCATGAGGGGAGCGCGGCGCTCAGACCCGGTCTGGCTGCACCTGAAAACCTCAGGAGGAATGTCACTAACCTACTCTGATCTAATAAAAATTATTAGGGACGAAGAGGCGCTGCAGGAAGATCAGCAGGTGGCCAAAGCGAATGTCACACCTGTACCAGTGTTGGTCCATTCGGTCAAGAGCCCAGAAAGAGATGCGGAGGTTGACACTCTGAAATCGCAAATGGCCCAAGTGTTGGAGATGCTGACCTCTTTGATGGAGAAAGATCAGAGAAGACGAGAGAAACCAAGCCCAAGAAAGGAGTTGTTCCCGAACACCTCAGCACCGGCCTCCCTACAGGACCGAGAAGAGGTGATTTGCTATAACTGCGGAGGGAGTGGCCATTTTGCTAACGTATGCTCCAGCCCAAAGAAGAAGAGAACAGATAATTGCAAGCCGGTGGGAAACTCCAAAGGGCCCCGGTGAAGGAGTCAACCGGGTGCCCATCATCTTCAGTGCGCTCCAAACTAAAAAAAAAGGCCAAGAATGGAGGAGACAAAACTCCTAGGAGGAGGTATAGTACACCCCCACCAAGATGTACCCCAGAGGGAGGGGGCAAAACCCCTCAGTGGAAGTACAGCACCCCAAAGAAGGAACATCCACCTAAAAGGAACAATAACATGCCTCAGCGGGTTTGTGCCCCCATTGAGAGGGAGAAAGTCAATGCATGCCAGGCTCAGGAAAAATTAAAGTCCAAAAGGAGCAGAGCAAGGGTCAAAAGCCAAAAAAAAGAGGTGACCCCAGTCCGGCCATACCCAAAGGAACTGGTGGGCCCGTCTCCTACTGTGCCCATTCAAGTGGAAGGAGTCTATACTAAAGCTCTTTTGGACACCGGAGCACAGGTGACTTTACTATACCGGGACTTCTATGATAGGCACTTGAGTCATCTGCCTATCCAGAAGATAGAAGAGCTGGAGATATGGGGACTTGGAACCCAGAGTTTCCCTTATGATGGGTACCTGCCCATAAAGATGACCAGGGATGAGCTTCGAGTTCGAGTCGAACTCATGTTCGACTCGAACATTGCCTGTTCGCCCGTTCGCCGAACAGCGAACAAATAGGGGTGTTCGCGGCAAATTCGAAAAATCTATGGGAGAAATCTAAAGTGCTAATTATAAAGGCTAATATGCAAGTTATTGTCCTAAAAAGTGTTTGGGGACCGGGGTCCTGCCCCAGGGGACATGTATCAATGCAAAAAGAAGTTTTAAAAACGGCCGTTTTTTCGGGAGCAGTGATTTTAATAATGCTTAAAATGAAAAAATAAAAGTGAAATATTCCTTTAAATTTCGTACCTGGGGGGTGTGTATGATATGCATGTGAAGTGGCGCATGTTTCCCGTGCTTAGAACTGTCCCTGCAAAAAATGTCATTTTTGAAAGAAAAAAAGTCTTTTAAAACTGACTCGCGGCTATTAATGAATTGTCGGCTCCCGGCAATACATACAAAAGTCATTGATAAAAAAAAAAAAAAAAGCGTGGGTGTTCCCCAGAATTCAATTACCAGGCCCTTCAGGTCTGGAATGGATATTAAGGGGAACCCTGCCGCAAATTTAAAAAAAAATTGACGTGGGGTTCCCCCAAATATCCATTCCAGGCCCTTCAGATCTGGCATGGATTTTAAGGGGAACTCCACCCCAAATTTTTAAAAAAAATGGCGTGGAGTCCCCCTAAAAATCCATACCAGACCCCTTATCCGAGCACGCAACCTGGCCGGCCGCAGGGGAAAAGGGGGGGACGAGAGAGCGGCCCCCCTCCCTCCTGAACCGTACCAGGCCACATGCCCTCAACATGGGGAGGATGTCCCCATGTTGATGGGGACAAGGGCCTCATCCCCACAACCCTTGCCCGGTGGTTGTGGGGGTCTGCGGGCGGGGGGCTTATCGGAATCTGGAAGACCCCTTTAACAAAGGGGACCCCCAGATCCCGGCCCCCCCTATGTGAATTGGTAAGGGGTACGTTGTACCCCTACCATTTCACAAAGAAAGCGTAAAAAAATGTTTAAAAAAACACACAAACACCTTGAAAAAGTCCTTTATTAAAAAAAAAAAAAAAAAAGCGGTGAAATCCAGTGTCCCGCGGCGATCCCGATGTCCAGCGCTGTCCTTCATTGGTTGTGCCTGAGCGGACCTGATGGGGAACTCCCTCTCAGTATTTTAAATGTATAGACCCGCCCCTTCTAAAGTTCCCCATCAGGTCCGCTCCCTCGGTATGTCGGACCCGCCTACGTCATTGGCTTGAGCGGGGAACTTCCTTCACTATGTAATTTAAATTTACATAGTGAAGGAAGTTCCCCGCTCAAGCCAATGACGTAGGCGGGTCCGACATACCGAGGGGGCGGACCTGATGGGGAACTGCTCTCACTTTGGTAATACATGTATAGACCCGCCCCTTCTCATGTTCCGCATCTGGTCCGCTGAGCGGACCTGATGGGGAACTTTAGAAGGGGCGGGTCTATACATTTAAAATACTGAGAGGGAGTTCCCCATCAGGTCCGCTCAGGCACAACCAATGAAGGACAGCGCTGGACATCGGGATCGCCGCGGGACACTGGATTTCACCGCTTTTTTTTTTTTTAATAAAGGACTTTTCCAAGGTGTTTGTGTGTTTTTTTAAACATTTTTTTACGCTTTCTTCGTGAAATGGTAGGGGTACAATGTATCCCTTACCAATTCACATAGGGGGGGGCGGGATCTGGGGGTCCCCTTTGTTAAAGGGGTCTTCCAGATTCCGATAAGCCCCCCGCCCGCAGACCCCCACAACCACCGGGCAAGGGTTGTGGGGATGAGGCCCTTGTCCCCATCAACATGGGGACATCCTCCCCATGTTGAGGGCATGTGGCCTGGTACGGTTCAGGAGGGAGGGGGGGCCGCTCTCTCGTCCCCCCCTTTTCCCCTGCGGCCGGCCAGGTTGCGTGCTCGGATAAGGGGTCTGGTATGGATTTTTAGGGGGACTCCACGCCATTTTTTTTTTTAAATTTGGGGTGGAGTTCCCCTTAAAATCCATGCCAGATCTGAAGGGCCTGGAATGGATATTTGGGGGAACCCCACGTCAATTTTTTTTTTTAATTTGCGGCGGGGTTCCCCTTAATATCCATTCCAGACCTGAAGGGCCTGGTAATTGAATTCTGGGGAACACCCACGCTTTTTTTTTTTTTTTTATCAATGACTTTTGTATGTATTGCCGGGAGCCGACAATTCATTAATAGCCGCGAGTCAGTTTTAAATGCAATTTTTTCTTTCAAAAATGACATTTTTTGCAGGGACAGTTCTAAGCACGGAAAACATGCGCCACTTTACATGCATATCATACACACCCCCCAGGTACGAAATTTAAAGGAATATTTCACTTTTATTTTTTCATTTTAAGCATTATTAAAATCACTGCTCCCGAAAAAACGGCCGTTTTTAAAACTTCTTTTTGCATTGATACATGTCCCCTGGGGCAGGACCCGGGTCCCCAAACACTTTTTAGGACAATAACTTGCATATTAGCCTTTATAATTAACACTTTAGATTTCGAACGTTCGAGTCCATTGTATTTAATAGGGTTCTAAAGTTTACACAAACATTTTGTCTGTTCGCAGGTTCTGGTGCGAACCGAACAGGGGGGTGTTCGGCTCATCCCTGAAGATGACTTTCGACCCATCCGTGGCTGGGAAGGCTGAAGTGTTTGACACCCTGGCAGTTGTGTGTCCCCGGCCGCCTGGAGCCAGCAAGATTTCCCTGATCATTGGGACAAACACGGATCTAGTCAGGAGACTCCTGACCCCTCTAGTGAAAGAGAGAAACCATTAAGCCACCAAAATCCATCCCATGCTAAAGACGGCCTACCAACGACTGGTCTTAGAGCAGAAGACCCCGGGAGAGGGGATAGGGAAGGTGTGGAGACTTGGCAGAGAAGGAGTAGTGCTACAGCCCGGAGAAGTAACCTGTCTTAGGGCCACTGTGAAGCTTTCGTGGGAACAACCTGGCCCCTTTGTCATGCTGGAATCAGACCCAAGGGAAGAGTCCTCAGGCCTGGAAGTGATACCAGAAGTGATTCCGTTCAAGGCCCTGAAGAAGGCCCATGGCAGAGTTCCGGTGAGTGTTAGGAACACTACGGGAGGACCCATGGAGATCCCTGCCAGAGTGTTGCTTGGTCAGGTGAGCCCTGCTGCCCCGGTCACTTGGTCCGAAGTCAAGGGGACGGGTGACGGAGGAGATGTTTGGGAGAAACTGTCCGTGGAAAACCCGAACCTACCCAGGGCTTGGAAAGAAAGAGCCAAGGCCCAGCTGACCAGGTGGGAGAAGATCTTTTCCGAAGATGAATTCGATGTGGGGTGTGCAAGAAGTGCCACCCATCGGATCCGCCTCCAAGAAGATAAGCCCTTCCGAGAGAGGGTCAGGCGGGTCCCCCTGGCAGATCTGGAGGATCTGAGGGAACAACTTGTAGAACTAAAGAAGACTGGTGTGATCCGGGAGTCTAGAAGTCCCTATGCCTCCCCAATCGTGGTGGTCAGAAAGAAGAATGGGTCGTTGAGGCTTTGTATCGATTACAGGACTCTCAACAGGAGAACCATCCCTGACCAATACACCACGCCAAGGATAGAAGATGCCCTACAAAGTTTGTCTGGAGCCAAATGGTTCAGTGTGATGGGCCTCAAGAGTGGGTACTATCAAATCCCTATGCACCCAGAAGACAGGGAGAAGACAGCCTTCATAACCCCGGTGGGATTCTTCGAATTCAATAGGATGCCTCAGGGTCTGTCTGGAGCTCCTGCTACCTTTCAACGCCTTATGGAGAAGACTGTTGGAGACATGAATCTTATAGAAGTCCTTGTGTACTTGGACGATGTCATTGTCTTTGGAAGAACCTTGGAAGAACATGAAGCCAGGTTGGAGAAAGTATTGAGAAGACTCAGCGAAGAGGGACTTAAGCTTTCCCCCGAGAAGTGTCGGTTCTACCAGTCTTCTGTGAACTATCTGGGGCACATAGTGTCTGAAGAAGGGGTGGCCACAGATCCTGAGAAGTTGGAAGCAGTCACTTCCTGGCCACGACCCACCACAGTAACAGAGCTCAGATCCTTCCTGGGGTTCTGCTCCTATTATAGGAGGTTTGTGGAGGGGTTTGCTCGGATTGCCCGCCCGTTGAATGAATTGCTAAAGGCAGAAGGGGAAGAGGATGACTCAGGGCCCAGGAGGCCTGGTGAGTCAGTTCAAGATCAGTGGAACCCAAGGTGTGAAGAGGCCTTTCATGCTCTGAAGAGGAGCTTAACCACTGCCCCAGTCCTGGCCTACGCCGACCCTACCAGACCTTATGAATTACATGTGGATGCCAGCCATGAGGGTCTAGGTGGTGTACTCTACCAAGAACATGAAGGACAACTACGACCAGTGGCCTATGTGAGCAGGAGCCTGACCCCCTCAGAAAAGAATTACCCCACTCATAAGCTGGAATTCCTGGCCCTCAAATGGGCGGTAGTAGACAAGCTAAAAGACTACTTGTATGGGGCAGAGTTTACTGTGAAGACAGACAACAACCCCCTGACCTACCTCTTCACCACCGCGAAACTAGATGCCACCGGACACAGGTGGTTGGCCGCATTGTCTGGATTCAACTTCAGTCTGAAGTACAGACCAGGAGCCGTAAATAGGGATGCAGATGCCCTGTCCCGGAGGTCTCATGCCACGACAAATGACTGGGAAGATTGGACCCAAGTGGCACCGGACGGGGTGCGGGCCCTTTGTCAAGGGGCTGAATTCCAAGCCAGAGGAGGCTCCAGAGCAGAAGAAATAGGGGTTACCATGGTAGGAGTCCCCAAACACTATTGTGGGGTAACTCAACTGGAGGAAGACAACCTACCGAGACTGTCCAAGAAGGAGTTGAGGTGTGACCAATTGGAAGACCCCATGGGGAGATTGGTCCTCGAAGCCCTGGAGAATCAGGATCCCAACAAATTCCTACATCACCCCTCAAAGGAGGCTCGCCTGTTGAGGAAGGAATTGGACAGGCTACAGGTACATCAGGGAGTGGTCTACCGAAGGGGCCCCTCTGATGACTCAGAAGATAAGTGGCAGTTATTTCTTCCAGAGAAGCACCGAGAGACTGTACTAATTGCCCTGCATGACCATCATGGTCACCTAGGGGCAGAAAGGACCTTCCAGCTTGTCAGAAATCGGTTCTATTGGCCCTGCATGAGGGCAGAAGTAGAGGAGTATTGCCATTCCTGTGCACGATGCATTCAGAGAAAGACCCTACCCCATCAAGCTGCCCCAATGGGCCACTTACAGAGTCAAGGCCCAATGGATCTGGTATGCATTGACTTTCTCTGCCTCGAACCCGACCTGAGTGGATTGGGGAATGTTCTGGTAATAACCGACCATTTCACCCGCTATGCTCAAGCTTTCCCAACCAAAGACCAGAAGGCATCCACCGTGGCCAAGATACTTATGGAGAAGTATTTTGTCCATTACGGACTACCACAGAGACTCCACTCAGATCAAGGAAGGGACTTTGAGAGTCGGTTGATCCGAAGACTTTTGGATTCATTAGGAATAAAGAAGACCAGAACCACGCCTTACCACCCACAAGGAGATGCTCAGCCGGAGAGATTTAACCGGACCCTTCTCAACATGTTGGGAACCTTAGAAACAGAGAAGAAGCAACACTGGAGTCAGCACATATCAGCCCTAGTACATGCCTATAACTGTACCACAAGTGACGCCACTGGCTACTCCCCTTATCGACTTATGTTTGGGAGAGAAGCAAGGCTACCTGTGGACCTGGCCTTTGGCATTTCTATAGACAATACCTCAGCTACATCCCACAAGGGATACGTGGACAGACTTAGACGTAGCTTGCAGGTGGCCTATGAACAAGCCCAGGCGGCTTCGGATCAAAGGGGGGCCCGCAACAAGAGAAATTTTGATCTGAAGGTTCGAGTGCAAGATCTGCAGCCCGGGGACCGAGTACTGCTACGCAATCTGGGGGTCCCTGGAAAACACAAGCTTGCCGACAGGTGGAGATCTGAGCCCTATGTTGTCTGTAGGAAGTTGCCCGGTTTGCCTGTCTACAAACTAAAGCCAGAAGGAAAGGTGGGTCCACTGAAGACGTGGCATCGGAACCACCTGCTCCCACTTGCTGAGGCAGTCAGAATACCTCCCGTGAGAGACTCCCCTGAACCGGCCTCTATCCTGGATATTCCTAGGCCGAACACTCGGTCCCAGACCTCTCTAGCCAAAGATGGGGAGGCCTCCCAATTGAGTACAGAAGAAGGTGGAGAACTGGACTGGCTGTGGCCTCCCTCGACTCTGGGAACGTCCACCATAGATCTCCCAAATGGAGGGGATACCCCAGATGCAACGCTGAATCCGGAGGCTACTGAATTCATACCCTTCAGTCCCTCAGCTGATTACTGGGAAGATGTTCCTGACACTTGCGCAGAGGAGGACTCTAGAGATTCCATACGTCAGTCGACTTCTGAATCAGAGGTTCCAGAACCAGCAATGTTACCTGAACTTACTCCTGAAGAAGAGCCTGTGGTGCCAGAGTCAGAAGCACCAAGAGAGCAGAGGGCTCGCAGAGTCATCAGGCCTCCCAAGAAACTAACTTACCCCCAAATGGGGACGAGCTCAGAGGACTCTGTTGTAACGGCTAGGAGAAGTGTTGAACAACCTGATCCTTCCACTGTCCATTTGGTGGAGGGCAACCCCAGCTCACTCTCTGGCACAGTTAGGCAGGCCACTCATGGTAGTGTGACCTGTGGGCAAGAGAGTTCCATCCCAAAGTTTTGGTGGGAATTCCCTATGCCAACATCATGCTCGACATTGTCCAAAATGGTAAACAGTATTTGTTGAAGTTTATCTTTGGGGACCAAAGAGTTCAAGTGGGGGGAGTGTGTAGCGGGGTGTTCCCCTTTAATGCAGAGAGATAAGAAGTTCCAGGTGAGAGGTGAGTCGGGAGGAAGTAAAGAGACATTACTGGAAGTGAAAGCAGAGGAGAGAAAGAGACTACATCTCCCAGTACATCTTGCAGCACCCAGGGTGCATTGCTCCAGAACAGAGACTGCTGGGGCAGACTTTATAAAGGGGAGGCGGAGTTTTGGTCGCTCTCTTTGGACCCCCCTCTCCTAGCAAGAGGATGTCTGTGCTGAACTGCTGTGTGCACAAGGCCTGAAGCCCGGGCCGTGTGCTCCTTTCCAAAGAGCCCTCTGCCAGCCTAGCAGAGCCTTAGAGACATCTAATCCTCCTTGCTGCAGTACACCAGAAGGATTGAAGACATGGATGTCGGTGGATTCCTGTTCCTAGACGAATCGATGGAGGAAAGGGACTTGGACTTGTCCAGGTGGTGAGAGCTGTTTAAAGACAGATACTTTATCTTTACTATTCGTTGGGATTACAAAGTTGTTCTTCAAGTGCACCACCGAGAGATTGCTAGCGAATATTGTTTCGCTGAACTTCCATTTAGATCAGTCAGGCCTGGCTGCATAGGTAGACATTGCTGGGTGTTAGTCTACCCATGAGGGGAAGTAGCTGTAAAAGGGCAGCGCTAGAGTTGCATAGCAATACTTTATTATTCTGATTACTCTGTTTATCTTTATTACTGTTTATTGCAGGGATCTGCAACTTGTTATACTGTTGTTTATTACTTGCCCATTAGCCTCAGTAAAATATCTGGGTAAAGTACATTTGGTGTCAGTTCCGCTTACTTTAATAGGAGTTTTAAAGTATATTCTGTGTATGTTTGTTATAGGACTGCGTCACCAACAGTTGCGATCACGCGGTCCTATCTCTCTATCACCAGCTGTGCCACGGGAGGTTAGAGCCGATTGCCGGGGGTTGACAGCGGTGCACTGCAGGGCCCAAATCAATATCAGCGGCTCTCTTAACTGGGGGTAGCGCTACATATATATATATGTAACGAAAGGAGTTAACGTTGTTTAAATATATTCTATTCCCGAACACACAGCGCTACCAGACACTCCAACCAGCCGAATAAGACCCCATACAAATATTTCTCCCCGCACAAATGAGACAAACGCTCTGTGTTGAAGTTCCAAAAACAGGGAATGAATCTTTATTACAAGCACATAGTAACACACTTCCCTTCAAAACACTTCCCTCCCATCCTTGGGGAACAGGGCGGGTTAAACTGTCCAATGACAATGATGATACAGGTCAGGTGTGTTCAAACTTCTCCTTCAGTAAACAGTCTTAGCAGGAGGGATTGCTGGAGTGATTCCTCCCCCCCTTTCCTCACAGCAAGACACTTAAACATCCCATAATAGGCAGCCAGACGGTCTACCAGCTCCAATCCACATCACCACAAACAACAATGAAAAGGTCTTTGGAAGCTAGTCTGGATTTAATCTACATTACACAGGCAGACAGGTGGTTAGAGTTGAACACATCAGCATCTCTCAATTAACCTGTTGAGTTCAGAATCAAACAACCAGTAAATAGTCCTTTACAGATATCCTGGGAAATACAGTGGATTAATATTACAGACCCATTTCAAAGCAGTCCAAGACATATTCTCAATGTCCATTATTTCCTGGCTCATACTTTCTAAGAACTTCTGGGTTCCACGGCCCTCCAATTACAATATACATCCCAGCTTTGTGGAGCTACATCTCACTGAAGGCCATTCCTTGTGTACCTATTCCAATACATCAAAGACAGTATGTTTGGAAGGCCAACAAGGAGAGGCAGACACTAGGGATGAGCTTGGAGTTCGAGTCGAACTCATGTTCGACTCGAACATTGCCTGTTCGTCCGTTCGCCGAACAGCGAACAAATTGGGGTGTTCGCGGCAAATTCGAAAAATCTATGGGAGAAATCTAAAGTGTTAATTATAAAGGCTAATATGCAAGTTATTGTCCTAAAAAGTGTTTGGGGACCGGGGTCCTGCCCCAGGGGACATGTATCAATGCAAAAAGAAGTTTTAAAAACGGCCGTTTTTTCGGGAGCAGTGATTTTAATAATGCTTAAAATGAAAAAATAAAAGTGAAATATTCCTTTAAATTTCGTACCTGGGGGGTGTGTATGATATGCATGTGAAGTGGCGCATGTTTCCCGTGCTTAGAACTGTCCCTGCAAAAAATGTCATTTTTGAAAGAAAAAAAGTCTTTTAAAACTGACTCGCGGCTATTAATGAATTGTCGGCTCCCGGCAATACATACAAAAGTCATTGATAAAAAAAAAAAAAAAGCGTGGGGGTTCCCCAGAATTCAATTACCAGGCCCTTCAGGTCTGGAATGGATATTAAGGGGAACCCCGCCGCAAATTAAAAAAAAATTGACGTGGGGTTCCCCCAAATATCCATTCCAGGCCCTTCAGATCTGGCATGGATTTTAAGGGGAACTCCACCCCAAATTTAAAAAAAATGGCGTGGAGTCCCCCTAAAAATCCATACCAGACCCCTTATCCGAGCACGCAACCTGGCCGGCCGCAGGGGAAAAGGGGGGGACGAGAGAGCGGCCCCCCCTCCCTCCTGAACCGTACCAAGCCACATGCCCTCAACATGGGGAGGATGTCCCCATGTTGATGGGGACAAGGGCCTCATCCCCACAACCCTTGCCCGGTGGTTGTGGGGGTCTGCGGGCGGGGGGCTTATCGGAATCTGGAAGACCCCTTTAACAAAGGGGACCCCCAGATCCCGGCCCCCCCCTATGTGAATTGGTAAGGGGTACATTGTACCCCTACCATTTCACGAAGAAAGCGTAAAAAAATGTTTAAAAAAACACACAAACACCTTGAAAAAGTCCTTTATTAAAAAAAAAAAAAAAAAAAAAAACATTCCAGCGGTGAAATCCAGTGTCCCGCGGCGATCCCGATGTCCAGCGCTGTCCTTCATTGGTTGTGCCTGAGCGGACCTGATGGGGAACTCCCTCTCAGTATTTTAAATGTATAGACCCGCCCCTTCTAAAGTTCCCCATCAGGTCCGCTCCCTCGGTATGTCGGACCCGCCTACGTCATTGGCTTGAGCGGGGAACTTCCTTCACTGTGTAATTTAAATTTACATAGTGAAGGAAGTTCCCCGCTCAAGCCAATGACGTAGGCGGGTCTGACATACCGAGGGGCGGACCTGATGGGGGACTGCTCTCACTTTGGTAATACATGTATAGACCCGCCCCTTCTCATGTTCCGCATCTGGTCCGCTGAGCGGACCTGATGGGGAACTTTAGAAGGGGCGGGTCTATACATTTAAAATACTGAGAGGGAGTTCCCCATCAGGTCCGCTCAGGCACAACCAATGAAGGACAGCGCTGGACATCGGGATCGCCGCGGGACACTGGATTTCACCGCTGGAATGTTTTTTTTTTTTTAAATAAAGGACTTTTTCAAGGTGTTTGTGTGTTTTTTTAAACTTTTTTTACGCTTTCTTCGTGAAATGGTAGGGGTACAATGTACCCCTTACCAATTCACATAGGGGGGGGGCGGGATCTGGGGGTCCCCTTTGTTAAAGGGGTCTTCCAGATTCCGATAAGCCCCCCGCCCGCAGACCCCCACAACCACCGGGCAAGGGTTGTGGGGATGAGGCCCTTGTCCCCATCAACATGGGGACATCCTCCCCATGTTGAGGGCATGTGGCTTGGTACAGTTCAGGAGGGAGGGGGGGCCGCTCTCTCGTCCCCCCCTTTTCCCCTGCGGCCGGCCAGGTTGCGTGCTCGGATAAGGGGTCTGGTATGGATTTTTAGGGGGACTCCACGCCATTTTTTTAAAAAATTTGGGGTGGAGTTCCCCTTAAAATCCATGCCAGATCTGAAGGGCCTGGAATGGATATTTGGGGGAACCCCACGTCAATTTTTTTTTAAATTTGCGGCAGGGTTCCCCTTAATATCCATTCCAGACCTGAAGGGCCTGGTAATTGAATTCTGGGGAACACCCACGCTTTTTTTTTTTTTTTATCAATGACTTTTGTATGTATTGCCGGGAGCCGACAATTCATTAATAGCCGCAAGTCAGTTTTAAATGCATTTTTTTCTTTCAAAAATGACATTTTTTGCAGGGACAGTTCTAAGCACGGGAAACATGCGCCACTTCACATGCATATCATACACACCCCCCAGGTACGAAATTTAAAGGAATATTTCACTTTTATTTTTTCATTTTAAGCATTATTAAAATCACTGCTCCCAAAAAAACGGCCGTTTTTAAAACTTCTTTTTGCATTGATACATGTCCCCTGGGGCAGGACCCGGGTCCCCAAACACTTTTTAGGACAATAACTTGCATATTAGCCTTTATAATTAACACTTTAGATTTCGAACGTTCGAGTCCATTGTATTTAATAGGGTTCTAAAGTTTACACGAACATTTTGTCTGTTCGCAGGTTCTGGTGCGAACCGAACAGGGGGGTGTTCGGCTCATCCCTGGCAGACACTCACAGGCCAATAAAATAGGGCAAGCAGGCTCTGTGTCTAGAGGCAACAGTGCTGGTCATGGACACGGTGCATCCCCATCAGCACGTGGCAGTTGGGCAAGCTTGCTCTTTTTTTTGTCAGCTGGCCGTGTTGAGCCGCAACATGCTAAAGAGTTGGTAGAGTGGATGACCAAGCCGTCCTTATCCTCCTCATCCTCTCTCACCCAGCCTCAGGGTACTTTGTCTGCCAAAGCGCTGCTGTCTCTGCACGTTATTCCAAAAGTTCTTTGGTGTGGGCCTTTTTTGAGACGTGTGCATCAGATCGAACGGTGCTATTTGCAACATATGTCTGAAGCGTATCTCACGTGGCCAAAACATCAGCCGCTTGGGCACCACATGCTTGACCAGACATATGTCGACCTGCCATGCAGTCCATTGGCAAGCATACATATAAGACCCACACCAAAGAACAAAGCGGACCTCTCCTTGCTCCACATCAGCTGGGATCTCCAACCCCACTATACCTTCAGTCCTCTCAGAAACCTGCACTGAGAGGAATGAAGGTGTAGAATTGGTGTGTCACTGCCAAGTACTTGCGGGCAATCTGCTATCGGTACACCAACGTCCGATTGTACCAGGCAAATTTCCCTGCCCCAGCTTCTGCACCGCAGAAAGAAGTTCGCTCCTAGCCATCCACATGCCCAGCGGTTGAATGCTAGCTTGGCTAAATTGCTAGGACTTCAACTGCTGCCTTTTCAGTTGGTAGACTGTGTCCCCTTCCATGAGTTTGTGGAATGTGCGGTTCCTAAGTGGCAGGTTCCCAAATGCCACTTTTTTTTCACGGAAGGCGATTCCGGCTCCCTACCGGCATGTGGAAGGCAATGTCTTGGCCTCGCTGGACAGGGTGGTCAGTGGTAAGGTGCATATTACCGCTGACTCATGGTCCAGCAGGCATGGACAGGGACGTAACCTATCTTTTACAGCCCACTGGGTGACACTGTTGGCAGCTGGGAAGGATGCAGGACAGGGTGCAGTAGTGTTGCAGTAGTGTTGGAGGTTGTTCCGCCACCACTCCTCCAAAATGCTACTAGTGGTGATTCTGACACACCTCTCTCCTCCACCCCTCCTCTTCTTCTTCCTCCATGGCCTCTTCCTGTGCTGATTTGTCCTCGGAACCAGCGGTGCTCCGTAGGCGTTCAAGGGGCTACGCAAGTACGCAGGCAAAAAGATACCATGCGGTGCTTGAGCTGGTGTGCTTGGGGGACAGGAGCCACACTGGGGCAGAGATTCTGTCAGCTCTGCAGGGGCAGGCTCAGAGGTTGTTGATGCCACGCCAGCTTAAGCCAGGAATGGTGGTTTCCGACAAAGGCACCAACCTCCTCTCTGCCCTCCGACAGGGACAGCTGACTCATGAGCCCTGTTTGGCTCACTTCCTTAACTTGGTGGTGCAGCGGTACTTGGGCAGGTACCCGGGCTTACAGGATGTCCTGAGGCAGGCAAGGGAAGTCTGTGTGCATTTCCGCTGGTCATATAATGCCAGTGCTCGGCTGGCTGACCTCCAAAAGGAATACAACCTGCCCAAGAACCGCCTAATCTGTGACATGCCCACCAGGTGGAACTCAACGTTGGCCATGCTGCAGCGGCTTCACACGCAGCAGAGGGCCATCAATGAGTACCTGTGTGACTATGGCACCAGGACAGGGTCAAGGGAGCTTGTTTTTTTTTGCCACGCCAATGGGTCATGATCAGGGATGCATGCATTGCCCTGGCACCATTTGAGGAGGCCACGAGGATGGTGAGCAGTGACAGTGCATGCATCAGTGACATTGTCCCTCTTGTCCACCTGTTGGAGCACACGCTGCGTGGAATAATGGACAGGGCACTTGAGGCAGAACAGAGGGAGGAAGAGGAGGACTTCTTTACCTCTCAAGGCCCCCTTTATCCAGACAGTGTTCCTGCTGGCCCGCCGATAACACAGGAAGGGGTTAAGGAGGAGGAGGATTGTGTCAGCATGGAGGTGGAGCCTAGCACTCAGCATCAGCAGCAGTCTTCAAGGGATCATTTACAGTCACAAGAAACCAATGGACTTGTACGTGGCTCTGAGGAGGTGGTTGCGGATCATGTCGTCCTTAGTGACCCAGAGGACTCCGGACCAAATGCCTTAGCAAACCTACGCTGCATGGCCTCCCTGATCCTGCAAAGCCTGCGAAAGGATCCTTATATTCGTGGTATCAAGGAGAGGGATCATTACTGGCTGGCAACCCTCCTTGATCCACGTTACAAGTGTAAGGTTGTGAACCTTATCCAGCCGTTGCGAAGGGAGCAGAAGATGAAACATCTTCGGGAGGCCTTGCAGAAAGGTTTGTGCAACGCGTTTCCAGAACCTGGGAGGTTACAAATTCCTGGTCCTGGACAACGTGTTGCTGAGGCTTCAGTCAGTCACAGAAGGAGTGGTGGAGAAGGTGGCCGTCTGACCGATGCGTTCAGACAATTTTTTAGTCCGCAGCCCCAAGGTATGATCGGTTCCAGCAACCATCGCCAGCGTCTGATAAACATGGTGCAGGAATACCTAGGGGCAAGATCAGACTTGGACACCTTTCCCACCGAAAATCCCCTGGGTTACTGGGTCTTGAGGATGGATCACTGGTCAGAGCTTGCACAGTATGCAATTGAGCTACTGGCCTGTCCTGCATCCAGCGTTCTTTTGGAACGCACATTCAGTGCTGCTGGAGGCTTTGTAATCGATCACAGGGTGCGCCTGTCCACCGACTCGGTCGATCGTCTGACCTTCATAAAAATGAATCAGTCTTGGATCACCAGCTACCAAGCACTTGATGCTGATGTAACCGAATATGCTGAGGCTGAGTGACTATCCTGTTATGCTGAGTGACTATCCTCTTCCTCCTGTTTATGTTGATAGCTTGTAAGAACATTTTTGGTTCTGGGCACCGCCACCAGTGCCTAAGGCCCAATTTTTCTGCCCCTGTTTAACAGGGGCGTGTAATTATAATTTTTGCTGCAATACTTTGCAGCAGGGCTCATTCCTGCGCTCCAACTAGAGTATCTGTGAGGGGTTGCAGCGTTGTGGCACCAGCACCAGTGCCTAAGGCCCAATTTTTCTGCCCCTGTTTAACAGGGGCGTGTAGTTATAATTTTTGCTGCAATAATTTGCAGCAGGGCTCATTCCTGCGCTCCAACTAGAGTATCTGTGAGGGGTTGCAGTGTTGTGGCACCAGGGCCTAAGGCCCAATTTTTCTGCCCCTGTTTAACAGGGGCGTGTAATTACAATTTTTGCTGTAATACTTTGCAGCAGGGCTCATTCCTGCAGTCCAACTACAGTATCTGTGAGGGGTTGCAGTGTTGTGGCACCAGTGCCCATGGCCCAATTTTTCTGCCCCTGTTTAACAGGGGCGTTTAATTACAATTTTTGCTGTAATACTTTGCAGCAGGGCTCATTCCTGCACTCCAACTAGAGTATCTGTGAGGGGTTGCAGTGTTGTGGCACCAGTGCCTAAGGCCCAATTTTTCTGCCCCTGTTCCACAGGGGCATGTAATTACAATTCTTGAACTAATATTTCACAGCAGGGCCCATTCCTGTGCCCACCAAGAGTAACTGTGAAGACTTACAGTGTTGTGGCAACACCACCACCACCACCAAAGGCCCAATTTTTCTGCCCCTGTTCAACAGGTGCATGTAATTACAATTCTTGATATAATATTTCACAGCAGGGCCCGTTCCAGCGCCCACCAAGAGTAACTGTGAGGACTTACAGTGTTGTGGCACCAGCACCACCACCACCACCACCATCAAAGGCCCAATTTTTCTACCACTGTTCAACAATGGCATGTAATTACAATTTTTGATATAATAGTTCACAGCAGGGCGTTCCAGCGCACACCAAGAGTAACTGTAAGTGCTTACAGTGTTGTGGCAACACCAACACCTAAGGCCCAAATTTCTGCAGGGTATATAGGGCAGGCCCCTACTTTCAAACATCCGACTTTCAAACGACTCCTACTTACAAAGTAGACAACAGGAAGTGAGAGGAAATCTACCCCTAGGAAGGTAAATTCTCTCCTGTAAGAGTTAATATGGGAAAAAAGGTGCCTCCTCTCCACTGATGCTTTATCACCAGTCCTTGTTTCCCTAAAAAAAAAAACTATTTTCAAAATCCAATTGTCATTGGGACAGATAGTGAAGTGAAATCTTCTGAACAGTTGCACAGACAGCAAAACAAATGTTACAGGGGTGATAACCCGTCCCTATGTTTTCCAAAAAGCTTAAAAATAGTTTTTTTTGGCTGGAGCTACACTTTAAAAATGTACAATTCAAAATTACAAGCATATTCTACTTAAGAACAAACCTACAGTCCCTGTCTTGTTTGCACCGCCTGTATACTGCTGTTCAGAGTATATAGGGCCTGGGGGCCCCACGTATTTCCATTTTTAAATTTGGGTGTGGGGTTCCCATTAATATCCATACAAGATCCAAAGGGGCTGGTAATGGGCTGGGGGGGGGGGTACCCATGCCGTTTTTCTCAATGATTTTCATCCATATTGCCGGGACCAGACATTACATTAAAGCCGCAAGCAGTTTTAAATGACTTTTATTCCGTTAGAAATGTCATTTTGTGCAGGGACAGTTCTAAACATGGGAAACACGCGCCACTTTACAGGCATACTATAGACACCCCCCAGGCAAGATATTTAAAGAAATATTTCACTTTTATATTTTCACTTTAAGCATCATTAAAATCACTGCTCCTGAAAAAACATCAGTTTTTAAAACTGTTTTTTGTATTGATACATGTACCCTGGGGCAGGACCCAGGTCCCCAAACCCTTTTTAGGACAATAACTTGCATATTAGCCTTTAAAATTCGCACTTTTGATTTCTCACGTTCAAGTCCCATAGACTTTAATGGGGTTCAAAACTTCGCGCAAACTATCGGTCCGTTCGCATGTTCTGGATGCGAACCGAACCGGGGGGTGTTCGGCTCATCCCTACTCAGGACCAAAGAAGAAATAGCCAGTATACAATATCATCAGATTACACTTATGCCATGGTGGTCTAATCATTAAATCTACAACAATAGTTAACACATATAATTGGAGGTTATATATTGCTTCCCGCCCAGGTAAACAGGGACACAGACATCAGTATACAGTACTTACAAAAGATCAATGCATATAAGGTAAGGTGACCAGACATCCCCGGTTTATGGGGACAGTCCCCAGATTGAGGTCACTGTCCCCGGACCAAGTCTGTCCCAGGTTTTGTCCCCGGATTGGATTTGAACAGGGGCTGGGGCAATTTCAAAGACAGTCAGTGCAGAATAAAAAAAAAAAATCTGAATTACACCCCCCGCACCGCCGCTCCTACTAGGTTAGGGGGGTGTATTTTTTTCCATTATCTGTGCCCCTTTCTGATGATCATGTGCTGGTCGGAGTGGAGGGATAATTTTTTCAGTTTCGGGGGAATTGCCCATCCAGCTCCGCTCGCATGTTCTTCTGCCTTGGCTCAAGTCCCGGCCAGCCGCCTGCCTGCTTATCTCCTTGCCTTCCCAGGCGGAGTGATCTTCCTCCGCTCCCCACCCAGTAGTAGCCGGGGCCCGGAGAGTAAGACTTGACAGGCTGTGAGGCGAGCGGCGACGGTGATGGGCAGAGAGTCGCTGATTGCCGCTGATCGCTGATTAATAGTAAAAAAAAAAATATGTCCCCGGATTTCATTTTAAAAATCTGGTCACCTTAATATAAGGGAATAAGCAGAATTTCCAACTGGAATAAAACCCTTAGAGCACACGCTCCAAATATGTTCAGCAACATCCCAAGCAAAAGGGGTATGGGTTCACGCACATGTCAGGAAGTTTACACGAATAATCAAGTCAGTAATATTGACCACAATGGCAAATTCTCAGTCGCTATTTCTTTTCACATAAGACCATTCCAGCTCTCTACCATCACGTGGAAGGCAATGTTGTGGTATTATTGAGCAAGGCAGTCAGCCGCAAAGTCCACATTACTGCTGACATTTGGTCTAGCAAACATTGGCAGGGACAATATATTTAGTTCTCAGTACACTGGGTAACTCTGCTTGCAACTCGGAAGGATGCCTGACAGGGCTCAGTGCTGCAGCTTGTTGTGCCCCCACGTCTCTATACAGCTGGTGATTATGTGAGATTTGTCAGCTCTACCCCCTCCTCCCCCTCCTCCATGCCCTCCTCTATTGAATTGTCGTATGAATCTCAAGTACCCCCTAAGCATTCAAAGGGTTCAATGAGTCAGGCCAAAAGATGCCATGCAGTGCTTCAGCTGGTGTGTCCAGGGGAAAGGAACCACACCGGAGCAGAGATTCTTGCAGCTCTGCAGGGACCGGCCCAGAGATGGTTCACGCCACGCCAGCTGGAGCCAGGAATGGTGGTCTGTGATACTGGCACAAACCTCTGGTCCGCCCTTAGACAGGGAAAGTTGACACATGTGCCATGCCTGGCACATGTCCTCAATTTGGTGTTGCAGCGTTTCCTAAATAGGTAACAAGGGTTGAAAGATCTACTAAAGCAGGCCAGAAGAGTCTGTAGCCATTTTAGGCGATCAAACACAGCCAGTGCTCGGTTGGCTAAAATTCAGTGGTAACTCCACCTGCCCGTAAACCGCCTGATTTGTGACATGCCCACCAGGTGGAACTTGACTTTGGCAATGCTGCAGCGTTAGTATGGCACAACGACAGGTTCAGGCCGGCTTGGCTTTTTTTCCCCATGTCAATGGCTGATCATAAAGGATGCATGCACTGTACTGTCACCATTTGAGGAGGCCACAAGGATGGTGAGCCATGACAATGCATGCATCAATGACACAATCCCTGTTGTGTTCCTGCTGGAGAAGACTCTGCGTGGGATGGAAAGGGCACCCGAGGCAGAGCAGTGGGACAAAGAGGAGGACTTCCTTTCCTCTCAAGGCACACTTTATGCAGACACCATTTTTCCTATGCCACAGAACACACAAAAGGAGAGAGAGGAGTAGGAGGAGGAGGAGGATTCTGGCAGTTTCTGGCAGTTTCGGAGGCATTGAAGCAGAGGAAGTCATACGTCAAACAGTAAGAGATAACTTTCCATCCCCAGAACCCTTGGGAGTAGTACGTGGCTGAAAGGAGGCAGTTCCTGATACTGTAATCTTCAGTGACCCAGAGGAGTCTGCTTCTCATACCTCCTCAAATTTTCAGTGCATGGGCTCCCTGATGTTTCAAAGCCTGCGAAAGGATCCAAGAATACGTGGTGTAAAGGGAAAGGATCGCTATTGGTTGGCAACCCTCCTTGACCACCGCTATAAGGGAAAAGTCTCAGAACTCATCCCATCCCAACAGAGGGTGCAGAAGATGAAATCTCTTAAGGACACCTTAAAGAGGAGTTTATCAAACGCTTTTCCCGACTCTGGTAGGTTACAGTGTCATGGAAAATGTACTTTTGAGGCTTCTGTTGGTCAAGAGAGGAGCGGTGTAGAAGGCGGTTGCCTAAGTGATGCATTTCTGATTTTTTTTGTTGTCCTCGCCGCCCAGGGCTGTCAGCTTCCACATCCCAACGGCAGCATCTGCAGCACATGGTGGATGATTATCTAGGGGCAAAAACAGAGATGGAGAGCTTTCCAGTCGACGATCCACTGGCTTACTGGGTCATGAGAATAAACAAGTTGCCAGAACTTGCCCAGTATGCTATTGAGCTGCTGGGCTGCCCTGCATCCAGTGTGCTTTCTGAATAGGCATTTAATGCTGCTGGAGATTTTGCTACTGATCATAGAATGCACGCATCTGTCCACAGACTCTGTGGACCATCTAACTTTTATCACAATTAATCAGTCCTGGACTACCAGCAGCTATGACGCCCCTAATGCCGATGTCGCTGAATAAGTGTTTTTGGGATGTAGAATCTCTGCAGGACTTATAGGCTACCTAGTGTTGTGGGTGTTGATTTCATCTGGAAGAATGTTTTTGGTGTAGGTTTCATGGGCGCAATTAACACCCAAAGAACAATTTTTCCACACCAGTTTGACAGGGACTGTATTTTATTTTCCGCTGCAGCAGATGGGGCAGACAAATTTGCTGGCTATAGTCTACAGCTGGTGGTGTGTTGCTGGCAGATGTGCTGTAAATGTGAACGTGCATGCACTTTAATCAATGGAAAGTTGTGTTTGGTGCACTTTAATTGGAGTATTCACGACACAGACACACTCCATGGATACACTATAATATACTGCAATATACTCAATCAAACATAACTATATGGCGTTAAACTTGCAGTAACGCATATAAATATACAGCGTTAAACTTGCAGTAACGCACAGAACTATATGACGTTAAACTTGCAGTAACGCAATCAAATATATGGCGTTAAACTTGCAGTAATGCAATGAAATATACGGCGTTAAACTTGCAGTAACGCACAAAACTCTATGGCGTTAAATTTGCAGTAACCGATTCGGATTCCTCCGCAAATTCAAATTATGAGTCTGACGTGGACTACGAGCCTATACTTAGCAGTGGATCACTGACAACCTTAGATGAGGAGGAGGAGGGCCCGCCCGCCAGACGAAGGCATTCTGCTGAGGAGGCAGTGCCCTCCACCAGCACCGCAGTGCCATCCACCAGCACCGCAGTACCTCGGCAAGCAAGGCCACGTACCAGTGGGGTGTCACCTCAGTCCCAAAGGGTTAGGTCCCATGCCAGCCTTCCCTATGCCCTTCAGTACCCCTTGTGGCTTCCTCCTAATTCAGGAGAAGCCAACATTCCCCCTTTCACTGCCCAGCCAGGAGTCCAGGTGGACACAGAAAATTTAGCTCTGATTGACTTTTTCAATTAAATTTTTACTGAGGACATGCTTGCATCGATTGTGGCCCAGTGCAACCTTTATGCACAACAATTTATAGCAAGCAACCCAATGTCCTCTAATGCCCGTCCCTACCAATGGAGAGCCCTTACAGTGGAGGAGTTTAGAATTTTTTTGGGCCTCACATTCTGTATGGGACTAAACAGAAAAAATCAAGTATGTTCATATTGGTCATCCTGCCCCATCTACCACATGCCCATCTTTTCCTCAGCAATGCCCAAAAGCAGATATCTCATGATTATGAGATTCCTACACTACAACGACAATACCCAGTGCCCCCCCCCCCCCCCCGAAATGACCCAAATTTTTATAAGCTTTATAAAATTCGGCCACTACTAAATAATTTTTCTGAAACCTTCCCCCAGTTGTTTACCCCAGACCAACACATATGCGTGGATGAGTCCCTTATCAAATTTTCTTTACAGGCTGGGCATAAAACAATTTATTCCCACCAAAAGGGCCCGCTATGGGGTGAAGCTCTATAAATTGTGCGACCAAGCCACAGGGTATACGTATGCCTTCATTGTATACGAAGGGAAGGACACCCAGCTGCACCCCCCTAATTGCCCTGACTACATAGGAACCAGTGGGAAAGTCGTTTGGGAACTCATAAACCCACTCCTGGAGAAAGGCTACCACTTGTATGTGGACAACTTTTATACAAGTTTGCCCCTGTTCCGAAACCTTCACAGAAAGAACACTCCAGCATGCGGCACCATACGGACAAACCGGAAGGGCTTTCCTCAAAGCCTCATCAACAAGAAATTAAGAAGAGGGGAGACGGCGAGTTTACGGAATGAGGAAGTTCTGGCTGTGAAGTGGAGGGACAGAAGGGATGTCTACGTGCTTTCTTCCATCCACAACAATACATTCGTTGAGATCACCAGGAGGAATGGCCGAATCCAAAAGCCAACATGCATCTACGAATACAATAAGTTCATGGGGGGTGTCGACTTCAACGACCAAATGCTCGAACCCTACCTTTCCACAAGACGAACATACCAGTGGTATAAAAAAGTTTCAATTTATTTGTTTAATTTGGCCATGTACAACTCTTATGTAATATATCGGAAATCCACTGAAAGACCCAAATCCTTCCTTTTCTTCCAGGAGGAAATCCCCACTGCCCTTTTATACCCGAACGACCCACCAGAAAACATTAGATCCGATGTGATTAGCCGACTCTCCGAATGCCACTTTCCAGATAAAATCCCTCCCAGACCAACAGGCCAAAAACGTCAGAAAAAATGCTGGGTGTGCTCCAAAGGAGGAGTGAGAAGAGACACCACTTATCATTGTGTCCAATGTCCTTCCCAACCAGGCCTCTGCGTAGTTGGCTGTTTCCGCCGTTACCATACCAAACTCAATTATTAGTTCACTTCCTGCCATTTACCTTCACACCCCTTATTCGACCACGCTTCTGCCTACCGATTCTGTTTATACCTCTGTCTGATCTGGAACTGACCCTGGACTGTTATTCGACCACGCTTCTGCCTACCGATTCTGTACATACCTCTGCCTGATCTGGAACTGACCCTGGACTGTTTGACCATGCTTTTTGCCTGCCTCTTGGACTGATCTTTTACCCTGCCAGTGGACAAGTGGGATTCATAGCACAGGGGTCTCACACTCAGAGGCTTCAAAGAGATTTGGGTGGGAGAAGCCTCTACCCCTGTCCCCATTCTGTCCTGAACAAGGCCCTACTTCTGTCTGCTGCCTGTAGGACCTATGCCATCATGCCTCTGCCTGTCGCATGAACTGACCACACCACATGGACCTTCCTACTACCAGGACCAATATTTTGGCACTGCTGACAATCTCTGCCTGCACTGACCCTGGATTGTATATGGACAGTATCCCTGCCTGCTGCCTGGACAATTGTGTATGCTGTTGCTGACCTGCTGCCTGGACCAGTGCTATCCTCCTGTGGACATCTGCACTACTAAAACCACAGGTAATCTTTTGTTTACCCTTTGCTCAGCATAATGTATTTTGGGGTGTAATTCTTGGTATGTGCATGTTATGTATCCCTAGAACATCTGATGGTGTTCCTTGCATGTTGGGCCTCTTTATGTGGCCAGGCTGTATAAAGGTCTCACACATGTGGTATCGCCATACTCAGGAGGAGTAGCAGAATGTATTTTGGGGTGTTTGTTTTGCTATGTACATGCTATGTATTGGCAATATCTTATAAATTGACAACTTTGCGTAAAAAAAATGCGTTTTCATTTTTTTTCCAAAAACTTCTGGAAATGAATGAACTGTTCAAAAGACTCATTATGCCTCATAGATTATACAATGGGGTGTTAGCTTTCCAAAATAGGGCCACTTTGTGGGCATTTTCATTGTTTTGGTGCTCCAGGGCCTTCAAAAGTGTAATAGGTGGTTGAGAAATGAGATGTGTAATTTATGCTTCTAGAATGCCTGAAGGTGCTATTTCAATATTAGGCCTCTGTATGTGGCCAGGCTGCGTAAAAGTCTCACACATTTGGTATCACCATACTCAGGAGGAGTAGCAAAATGTATTTTGGGGTGTCATTTTTGCTCTGTACATGCTATGTGTTGGCAATATCTTATAAATGGACAACTTTGCGTAAAAAAATGCGTTTTAATTTTTTTCCCACATTTTCCTTAAACTTCTGGAATAAAATTAACCTAGAACACCTGATGGTGCTCCCTGCATATTGGGCCTCTCTATGTGGCTAGGCTGTGAAAAAGTCCCACACATGTGGTATCGCCATAGCAGAATGTATTTTCGGGCGTCATTTGTGGTATACACTAGGAATGAGCCGAACACCCCCCTGTTCGGTTCGCACCAGAACCTGCGAACAGACAGAATGTTCGCGTGAACTTTAGAACCCTATTAAATACAATGGACTCGAACGTTCGAAATCAAAAGTGCTAATTATAAAGGCTAATATGCAAGTTATTGTCCTAAAAAGTGTTTGGGGACCCGGGTCCTGCCCCAGGGGACATGTATCAATGCAAAAAAAAGTTTTAAAAACGGCCGTTTTTTCGGGAGCAGTGATTTTAATAATGCCTAAAATGAAAAAATAAAAGTGAAATTTTCCTTTAAATTTCGTACCTGGGGGGTGTGTATAATATGCATGTAAAGTCACGCTTGTTTCCCTTGCATAGAACTGTCCCTGCAAAAAATGTAATTTCTGAAGGAAAAAAAGTCATTTAAAACTCACGGCTATTAACCACTTAACGACCGCTCACTGTATATATACGTCGGCAGAATGGCACGGACAGGCACAATCACGTACCTGTACGTGACTGCCTTTGTATAGTTGGGGGATCCCATCGGACCCCCCTTCTATACAATGAGCGGTCGGCATCGTTCCGGGAGCGATCCGTGATGAGGGGACGGCCATTCGTTTCCGGCCACCCCCTCGCGATCGCTCCCGGCGAATGAGAATCTTCCTCTGCCTGTGTAATGTTTACACAGGCAGGAGGAAGTGATGTCATTTCTCCTGCGGCGCTCACATATACTGAGCGCCGTGGAGAGAAGACACACAGGTTAGTGCACTAAACAGCACACTGACACCAGGACACATAGGCACACGATCGCTCCCCCATGCCCCCCCAGACACCCCCAGATCACCCCCCAGATCACCCCCCAGCCCCCAGTCACAGTGTCACTGATTGCAGTGACCATTTATTTACTGATCACTGCAATCAATGACATTTGTGACTGTAAAAGTGTCAGGGCAGTTAGTTTTAGGTCCAGTGTAGCCCCCTAACCACCCCTGATAAAGGTTTAACCCCTTGATCACCCCCCAGGTAACCCTTTCACCCCCTAGCACCACTGTCACTAAGCGATCGTTTTTCTGATCGCTGTCTTAGTGTCGGTGGTGCCGATAGGTAGCCAGTTATTTTTTTTAGGTTCGCCGCAGGTTTTTATAGCATCAGGTACCCCCATATATTACCTAATAAAGGTTTAACCCCTTGATCGCCCCCCCAGGTAACCCTTTCACCCCCTTTTGCCAGTGTCACTAAGCAATCGTTTTTCTGATCGTTGTCTTAGTGTCGGTGGTGCCGATTGGTAGCCAGTTATTTTTTTTAGGTTCGCCGCAGGTTTTTATAGCGTCAGGTACCCCCATATATTACCTAATAAAGGTTTAACCCCTTGATCGCCCCCCAGGTAACCCTTTCACCCCCTTTTGCCAGTGTCACTAAGCGATAGTTTTTCTGATCGCTCTCTTAGTGTCGGTGGTGCCGATAGGTAGCCAGTTATTTTTTTTAGGTTCACCGCAGGTTTTTATAGCGTCAGGTACCCCCATATATTACCTAATAAAGGTTTAACCCCTTGATCGCCCCCCAGGTAACCCTTTCACCCCCTTTTGCCAGTGTCACTAAGCAATCGTTTTTCTGATCGCTGTATTAGTGTCGGTGGTGCCGATAGGTAGCCAGTTATTTTTTTTAGGTTCGCCGCAGGTTTTTATAGCATCAGGTACCCCCATATATTACCTAATAAAGGTTTAACCCCTTGATCGCCCCCCAGGTAACCCTTTCACCCCCTTTTGCCAGTGTCACTAAGCGATCGTTTTTCTGATCGCTGTATTACTTATGCTGGTGCCGCTAGGTAGTCAGTTATTTTTTTTAGGTTCGCCGCAGGTTTTTATAGCGCCAGGTAACCCCATATATTATCTAATAAAGGTTTTAACCCCCTAATTGCCCCTAGTTAACCCTTTCACCAGTGATCACTGTATAAATGTTACTGGTGACACTGGTTAGCCAGTTAGTTATTTTGTTATTTAGGTTCCCCGTCAGGTTTTTATATAGCGTCAGGTACCCCCATATATTACCTAATTAAGGTTTAACCCCCTGATTGCCCCTAGTTAACCCTTTCACCAGTGATCACCATATAAGTGTTACGGGTGACGCTGGTTAGTTAGATTGCTTTTTATAGTGTCAGGGCACCCGCCGTATATAACCCAATAAAGGTTTAACCCCCTGATCGCCCGGCGGGTGATATCAATTAGGTTTTAGCATCAGAGAGGGTATGCGTCGCCCCAGGCAGCGTCAGGTTAGTGCCAGTAACGCTAACACCCACGCGTGAAGCATACACCTCCCTTAGTGGTATAGTATCTGAACAGATCAATATCTGATCTGATCAGATCTATACTAGCGTCCCCAGCAGTTTAGGGTTCCCAAAAACACAGTGTTAGCGGGATCAGCCCAGATACCTGCTAGCACCTGCGTTTTGCCCCTCCGTCCAGCCCAGGCCACCCAAGTGCAGTATCGATCGATCACTGTCACTTACAAAACACAACACACATAACTGCAGCGTTCGCAGAGACAGGCCTGATCCCTGCGACTCCAGTGCTGTAGGAGGTGATTTCACCACCACAGTTAAAAAAAAAAAGCATATATGCCGAAGCATGGGGGCAGCAGAGGCGAAGGAGCGGAGGAGCGATTTTGCTCATAATGCCGCGTACATACGGTCAAAATTCCGACGGAGGCTTGCCCGTGGAAAAGTCCGACCGTGTGCACGCGGCATAACTTTTGCGGGAGGATTCCCCCATGCTTCGGCATATATAAATGGTGCATGTATGCCCATCATTAGAAGTGGGTGGATGAAGGGAGGTATTCTAATGGTGGGCATACCCACCGATCAATCTCTTTTTTTCGTTCAGCCAACAGGCTGCATGAAAAAAAAGATTACAATACATGTCCAACAAGGACCAGCAACGTACTGGTATGTTGCTGGACTTTGAATGGTTATACCAGATTGATGCCTGCGGGTTTAGGTATCATCTTGGTATCATTCTTTTCAGCCAGCGGCCGGCTTTCATGTAAAAGCAATCCTAGCGGCTAATTAGCCTCTGGACTGCTTTTACAAGCAGTGGGAGGGAATGTCTCCCCCCCCCGGATAAAAAAAGCGCCATTGGGAAATCGGGAAAGCATTTTATCACACCAATCTTGGTGTGGTCAGATGCTATGAGGGCAGAGGAAAGATCTAGGGTCTAATAGACCCCAGTTTTTTCAAAAAAATAGTACCTATTGCTATCATAGGGGATATTTACATTCCCTGAGATAACAATAAAAATGATAAAAAAAAAAAATATGGAAGGAACAGTTTAAAAATAAAATAAAAAAGCAAAATTAATAATAAAAAAAAAAAAAGCACCCCTGTCCCGCCCTGCTCTTGCGCAATGGCGAACCCAAGCGTCGGTCTGGCGTCATATGTAAACAGCAATTGCATCATGCATGTAAGGTCAGATCGAGGGCAGTCATTTTAGCAGTAGACCTCCTCTGTAAATCTAACGTGGTAACCTGTAAAGGCTTTTAAGGCTTTTAAAAATATATGTAGTTTGTCGCCACTGCGCATTTGTGCAAAATTTTAAAGCATGTCGTGTTTGGTATCTATGTACTCGGCCTAAGATCATCAAACATTTTGGCAATATAGTGTGTTTTAGTGCATTAAAATTTAAAAAAGTGTATTTTTTCCCGAAAAAATGCGTTTGAAAAATCGCTGCGCAAATACTGTGTGGAAAAAAAAATGAAACACCCACCACTTTAATCTGTAGGGGCTTTGCTTTAAAAAAATATATAATGTTTGGGGGTTCAACATAATTTTCTTGCAAAAAAAAATATGTTTTCATGTAAACAAAAAGTGTCAGAAAGGGCTTTGTCTTCAAGTGGTTAGAAGAGTGGATGTAAGCTTCCTAATGTTGTATATAAAATGCCAGGACAGTTCAAACCCCCCCCCCCCCCCCCAAATGACCCAATTTTGGAAAGTAGACACCCCAAGCTATATACTGAGAGGCATGTCCAGTCCATGGAATATTTTATATGTTGACACAAGTTGCGGAAATAAGACAATTTATTTTTTATTTTTATTTTTTTTGCACAAAGTTGTCACTAAATGATATATTGCTCAAACATGCCATGGGCATATGTGGAATTACACCCCAAAATACATTCTGTTGCTTCTGCTGAGTACGGGGATACCACATGTGTGAGACTTTTTGGGAGCCTAGCCGCGTACGGGACCCCAAAAACCAAGCACCACCTTCAGGCTTTCTAAGGGTGTAAATTTTTGATTTCACTCCTCACTGCCTATCACAGTTTCGGAGGCCATGAAATGCCCAGATGGCACAAACCCCCCCCAAATGACCCCATTTTGGAAAGTAGACACCCCAAGCTATTTGTTCAGAGGTATGGTGAGCATTTTGCAGATCTCGCTTTTTGTCAGAAAGTTTTGAAAATTGAAAAGAAAAAAGAAAATAAAAATTATTTTCTTTCTTCATTTTCAAAAACAAATGAGAGCTGTAAAATACTCAACATGCCTCTCAGCAAATAGCTTGGGGTGTCTACTTTCCAAAATGGGGTCATTTTGGGGGGTTTTGTGCTATTTTGGCATTTTATGGCCTTCGAAACTGTGATAATTAGTGAGGAGTGAAATCAAAAATTTGTGCCCTTAGAAATCGCGGCGGTGCTTGGTTTTCGGGGTCCCGTACGCGGCTAGGCTCCTAAAAAGTCCCACACATGTGGTATCCCCGTACTCAGGAGAAGCAGCAAAATGTATTTTGGGGTGCAATTCCACATTTAACCATGGCATGTGTGAGCAATATATAATTTAGTGACAACTTTTTGTAATTTTTTATTTTTTTTTGTCATTATACAATCACTTGGGACAAAAAAAAAAATATTCAATGGGCTCAACATGCCTCTCAGCAATTTCCTTGGGGTGTCTACTTTCTAAAATGGAGTCATTTGGCGGGGTTTTGTGCTACTTTGGAATTTTATGGCCTTTGAAACTGTGATAGGTAGTGAGAAGTGAAATCAAAAATTTGCGCCCTTAGAAATCCTGAAGGCGGTGCTTGGTTTTCGGGGGCCCGTACGCGGCTAGGCTCCTAAAAAGTCCCACACATGTGGTATCCCCATACTCAGGAGAAGCAGCAAAATGTATTTTGGGGTGTTTACATATAACCATGGCATGTGTGAGCAATATATTATTTAGTGACAACTTTTTGTAATTTTTTTTGTCATTATTCAATAAAAAAATAAATATTCAATGGGCTCAACATGCCTCTCAGCAATTTCCTTGGGGTGTCTACTTTCCAAAATGGGGTCATTTGGGGGGGTTTTGTACTGCCCTGCCATTTTAGCACCTCAAGAAATGAGATAGGCAGTCATAAATTAAAAGCTGTGTAAATTCCAGAAAATGTACCCTAGTTTGTAGACGCTATAACTTTTGCGCAAACTAATAAATATACGCTTATTGACATTTTTTTTACTAAAGACATGTGGCTGAATACATTTTGGCCTAAATCTATGACTAAAATTGAGTTTATTCGATTTGTCTTATAACAAAAAGTAGAAATATCATTTTCTTTAAAAATTTTCATTTTTTTCGTTTATATCGCAAAAAAAAAAAAAAAATCTAAGAGGCAATCAAATACCATTAAAAGAAAGCTCTATTTGTGGGAAGAAAAGGACGCAAATTTCGTTTGGGTACACCTCTGGTCATTATGGTCCGTATTGGTCCGGAGCTTAAGTGGTTAATGAATTGTCGGCTCCCGGCAATACATAGAAAAGTCATTGATAAAAAAAAAAAAAAAAAAAGCGTGGGGGTCCCCCCAAATTCAATTACCAGGCCCTTCAGGTCTGGTATAGATATTAAGGGGAACCCTGCCGCAAATTTAAAAAAAAATGCGTGCGGTTCCCCCCAAATATCCATACCAGGCCCTTCAGGTCTGGCATGGATTTTAAGGGGAACTCCACCCCAAATTTTAAAAAAATGGCGTGGAGTACCCCCAAAAATCCAGACCAGACCCTTTATCCGAGCATGCAACCTGGCAGGCCGCAGGAAAAGAGGGGGGGCGCGCCCCCCCTCCTGAACCGTACCAGGCCACATGCCCTCAACATGGGGAGGATGTCCCCATGTTGATGGGGACAAGGGCCTCATCCCCACAACCCTTGCCCGGTGGTTGTGGGGGTCTGCGGGCGGGGGGCTTATCGGAATCTGGAAGACCCCTTTAACAAATGGGACCCCCAGATCCCGCCCCCCCCATGTGAATTGGTACCCCTACCATTTCACGAAGAAAGTGTAAAAAAATTTAAAAAACACACACCGACACCTTGGAAAAGTCCTTTATAAAAAAAAAAAAAAAAAACATTCCAGTGATGAAATCCAGTGTCCCGCGGCGATCCGATGTCCAGCGCTGTCCGTCATTGGCTCAGCCTGAGCGGACCTGATGGGGAACTTCCTCCGCAGTCTAATAAATGTATAGACCCGCCCCTTCTAAAGTTCCACATCAGGTCCGCTCAGCCAATGACTAGGTGTAAGGCTAAGCGGACCAGATGCGGAACATGAGAAGGGGCGGGTCTATTCATTTATTACACAGTGGAGGAAGTTCCCGATCAGGTCCGCCCCCTCGTATGTCAGACCCCGCCTACGTCATTGGCCTGAACGGACCTGATGGGGAACTTCCTCCACTGTGTAATACATGAATAGACCCGCCCCTCCTCACGTTCCGCATCTGGTCCGCTTAGCCTTACACCTAGTCATTGGCTGAGTGGATCTGATGGGGAACTTTAGAAGGGGCGGGTCTATACATTTAATAGACTGCGGAGGAAGTTCCCCATCAGGTCCGCTCAGGCTCAGCCAATGACGGACAGCACTGGACATCGGATCGCCGTGGGACACTGGATTTCATCGCTGGAATGTTTTTTTTATTATTATTATTATTATTATTTTTTTTAATAAAGGACTTTTCCAAGGTGTCGGTGTGTGTTTTTTTACATTTTTTTACACTTTCTTCGTGAAATGGTAGGGGTACAATGTACCCCTTACCAATTCACATGGGGGGGCGGGATCTGGGGTCCCCTTTGTTAAAGGGGTCTTCCAGATTCCGATAAGCCCCCTGCCCGCAGCCCCCCACAACCACCGGGCAAGGGTTGTGGGGATGAGGCCCTTGTCCCCATCAACATTGGGACATCCTCCCCATGTTGAGGGCATGTGGCCTGGTATGGTTCAGGAGGGGGGGTGCTCTCTCGTCCCCCCCTCCTTTCCTGCGGCCTGCCAGGTTGCGTGCTCGGATAAGGGTCTGGTATGGATTTTTGGGGGGACTCAACGCCATTTTTTTTAAAATTTGGGGTGGAGTTCCCCTTAAAATCCATGCCAGACCTCAAGGGCCTGGAATGGATATTTGGGGGGAACCGCACGCATTTTTTTTTAATTTGCGGCAGGGTTCCCCTTAATATCTATACCAGACCTGAAGGGCCTGGTAATTGTTTTTGAGGGGACCCCCACGCTTTTTTTTTTTTTTTTATCAATGACTAGTGTTGAGCGAACCCGAACTGTAAAGTTCGGGTCCGTACCGAACTTTAGCTTTTTCCCGAACCCGAACCCGGACTTTGCCCAAAAGTCCGGGTTCGGGTTCGGCAATCTAATTATGCATTTAGAAATGCTTCAGGGGCCAGCCAATCACCTTTTGATTAGCTGGTGTGCCCTTAGAGGCCATCATAGCCATGCCTACTAATGGCATGGCTGTGATTGGTCAGTGCAACATGTGACCCAGCTTCTATATAAGCTAGAGACACACAGCAGCACACATGTCACTCTGCTTCAGAATTAGTGTTGAGCGGACCCGAACTGTAAAGTTCGGGTCCGTACCGAATTTTGGCGTTTTCCCGACCCCGGACCCGGACCCGGATTTTGCGCTAAAGTCCGGGTTCGGGCTCGGATTCGGGAATTTAATGGCGCAGTTAGAAATGCTTCAGGGGCCAGCCAATCACCATTTGATTAGCTGGTGTGCCCTTAGAAGCCATCATAGCCATGCCTACTAATGGCATGGCTGTAATTGGTCAGTGCAACATGTGACCCAGCATGTGACCAGCTTCTATATAAGAAAGAGGCACACAGCACAGATCGTCACTCTGCTTTTAGACAGTGTAGGGAAAGGATCCTGGCTGCTGTTGCTGTGAGGGAGAGAATAGGAGTTAGTCCTGATTCTGCAATCTACTGATAGAAAAGATAGGGAGACAGTGTAGTGTAGTGTAGTGTAGGGGCAGGATCCTGTTTGTGCTTTCAGGGAGAGAGATTTAGATAGGAGTCCAGATTGAGAGATATAATAGCTCAGCGATCTGCATAGGTTTATCTGTTTGTGTTGCAAGCTCAGTGCACCAGCACTGCATTACGTTGAGTGATACACCTATTCCATACTGTGGCTGTATTGTGCTCTTGCTAAAAGACCTATTTTGGTCAGAAAAAAAAAAAGGCACTTTATTGTGCTTTTGCTAAAAAGACCCATTTTTGGGCCCCAAAAAAAAAAAAAAGGCACTTTATTGTGCTGTTGGAAAAAAAAAATCGGCACTTTGTTGTGCGCAAAAAAGACCTATTTTTGGGCAAAAAAAATATTTTGCAGTGTATATCTCTAGTTGTGTGAAATAACCAATTTCTATATATTTTTCTTGTACTATGCTATACTAAAAAAAAAAACAAAACTTTTTTTTGAATAGCATTCTCTGCAGCTGTGCAATTCAGTGGTTAAATTCTGTGGTTGTGTTGTGCTCTTTCAAAAAACGCCATTTAGGGCCACAGAAAATATTTTGCAGTGTGAAATACACATGTGGAGGTGTGTAAAATAAACAATTTCTATATATTGTACAGTGCTATACTAAAAAAAAACAACATTTTTTTTGAATAGCATTCTCTGCACTTCTATAGCTGTGCGATTCAGTGGTTAAATACTGTGGTTGTGTTGTGCTCTTTCAAAAAACGCCATTTAGGGCCACAGAAAATATTTTGCAGTGTGAAATACACATGTGGAGGTGTGTAAAATAAACAATTTCTATATATTGTACAGTGCTATACTAAAAAAAACAACATTTTTTTTTGCATAGCATTCTCTGCACTTCTATAGCTGTGCGATTCAGTGGTTAAATACTGTGGTTGTGTTGTGCTCTTTCAAAAAACGCCATTTAGGGCCACAGAAAATATTTTGCAGTGTGAAATACACATGTGGAGGTGTGTAAAATAAACAATTTCTATATATTGTACAGTGCTATACTAAAAAAAAAAACATTTTTTTTGAATAGCATTCTCTGCACTTCTATAGCTGTGCGATTCAGTGGTTAAATACTGTGGTTGTGTTGTGCTCTTTCAAAAAACGCCATTTAGGGCCACAGAAAATATTTTGCAGTGTGAAATACACATGTGGAGGTGTGTAAAATAAACAATTTCTATATATTGTACAGTGCTATACTAAAAAAAAAAACATTTTTTTTGAATAGCATTCTCTGCACTTCTATAGCTGTGCGATTCAGTGGTTAAATACTGTGGTTGTGTTGTGCTCTTTCAAAAAACGCCATTTAGGGCCACAGAAAATATTTTGCAGTGTGAAATACACATGTGGAGGTGTGTAAAATAAACAATTTCTATATATTGTACAGTGCTATACTAAAAAAAACAACATTTTTTTTGAATAGCATTCTCTGCACTTCTATAGCTGTGCGATTCAGTGGTTAAATACTGTGGTTGTGTTGTGCTCTTTCAAAAAACGCCATTTAGGGCCACAGAAAATATTTTGCAGTGTGAAATACACATGTGGAGGTGTGTAAAATAAACAATTTCTATATATTGTACAGTGCTATACTAAAAAAAACAACATTTTTTTTGAATAGCATTCTCTGCACTTCTATAGCTGTGCGATTCAGTGGTTAAATACTGTGGTTGTGTTGTGCTCTTTCAAAAAACGCCATTTAGGGCCACAGAAAATATTTTGCAGTGTGAAATACACATGTGGAGGTGTGTAAAATAAACAATTTCTATATATTGTACAGTGCTATACTAAAAAAAACAACATTTTTTTTGAATAGCATTCTCTGCACTTCTATAGCTGTGCGATTCAGTGGTTAAATACTGTGGTTGTGTTGTGCTCTTTCAAAAAACGCCATTTAGGGCCACAGAAAATATTTTGCAGTGTGAAATACACATGTGGAGGTGTGTAAAATAAACAATTTCTATATATTGTACAGTGCTATACTAAAAAAAAACAACATTTTTTTTGAATAGCATTCTCTGCACTTCTATAGCTGTGCGATTCAGTGGTTAAATACTGTGGTTGTGTTGTGCTCTTTCAAAAAACGCCATTTAGGGCCACAAAAAATATTTTGCAGTGTGAAATACACATGTGGAGGTGTGTAAAATAAACAATTTCTATATATTGTACAGTGCTATACTAAAAAAAAAAACATTTTTTTTGAATAGCATTCTCTGCACTTCTATAGCTGTGCGATTCAGTGGTTAAATACTGTGGTTGTGTTGTGCTCTTTCAAAAAACGCCATTTAGGGCCACAGAAAATATTTTGCAGTGTGAAATACACATGTGGAGGTGTGTAAAATAAACAATTTCTATATATTTTCCTTGTACTGTGCTATACTAAAAAAAACAACCTTTTTTTTTGAATAGCATTTTCTGTAGCTGTGCGATTCAGCGGTTACGTGCTGTGGGTGTGTTGTGGTCTGGCAAAAAACGCCATTTAGGGCCACAGAAAATATTTTGCAGTGTGAAATACACATCTGGAGGTGTGTGTAAAAAAACAATTTATATATATTTTCCTTGTACTGTGCTATACTAAAAAAAACAACCTTTTTTTTTTGAATAGCATTTTCTGCAGTTCTGTAGCTGTGCGTTTCAGCCATTACGTACTGTGGGTGTGTTGTGGTCTTCCAAAAAACGCCATTTAGGGCAAGATCCTAAATTTGGAAAATATGAGGGGAAGGTCAAAGGGACGTGGTGGCCCCGGTCGTGGTGCTGCTGGTGGAGCTCCTGTTGCAGGGAGAGGACGTGGTGGATCTGTGCCAGCTACACGCACAAGTGAAACACCTTCCTCAGGTGCGAGTAGGCGACCGAGCCTGCGGCGGTATTTTGTCATGCCTAATGAGGCTGTACCAATGTTTAGGCCAGGACAAGTACAGGCGATAGTAGATTGGGTTGCTGACAGTGCCTCGGGTTCCTTCACATTGTCTCCCACCCACTCTTCTGCTGAAAGATCAGAGTTGGCACCTGAAGCCCATGTCCATCAGTCTTTCACCTCACCCCCTTGCAAATCAGCCAAGCAGTCTGAGCCCCAAATCATGCAGCAGTCTCTTCTGCTTTTCGATGACTCTGTTAGCAGGGTTTCCCAGGGCCATCCACCTAGCCCTGCCCCAGAAGTGGAAGAGATTGAGTGCACCGATGCCCAACCACTTATGTTTCATGATGGGTACATGGGAGGACCATCGCAGCACGTCTCGGATGATGACGAAACACAGGTGCCAACTGCTGCTGCTTTCGCAATTGTGCAGACAGACATGGAGGGCAGGGGTGAAGACTGGGTGGAAGATGATGTGGAGGACGATGAGGTCCTCGACCCCACATGGAATCAACGTTATGCAGGTGACCAGTGTAGTTCGGAGGAAGAGGCGGTGGTCGCACAGAGCCACCAGCACAGCAGAAGAGGGAGCAGGGTGCAAAAACGGAGCATTCGTCCCCTAGACAGTACATCTGCTACTGCCCCACGCAGCAAGGGACCGAGCACACCAAAGCCAGGTCCAAGGACTTCCCTAGCGTGGCAGTTCTTCACACAGTGTGTTGATGACAAGACACGAGTGGTTTGCACGCTGTGCAATCAGAGCCTGAAGCGAGGCATAAACGTTCTCAACCTGAGCACAAGCTGCATGACCAGGCATCTAAGTGCAAAGCACGAGCTGCAGTGGAGTAGACACCTCAGAAACCAAGAAAGGTCTCTGGCTCCTCCTGCTTCCTCTTCTGCTGCAGTCTCGGCCTCTTCATCCACCTCTGTAGTGACAGTGGCACCTGTCACCACGCAAACAGAGGATCTGCCAGCAACACTACCACCTGGGTCACCGACCATCTCCACAATGTCCCATGGAAGCGTTCAGCTCTCTATCTCCCAAACATTGGAGCGGAAGAGGAAGTACCCCCCTAGCCACCCGCGATCCCTGGTCCTGAATGCCAGCATTTCAAAATTCCTGGCCTTTGAAATGCTGTCATTCCGTCTGGTGGAGACGCAGAGTTTTAAAAGCCTGATGGCATTGGCTGTCCCGCAGTACGTCGTGCCCAGCCGCCACTACTTTTCCAGGCGAGCCATCCCTTCCCTGCACAACCAGGTCGGGGACAAAATCAGGTGTGCACTGCGCAACGCCATCTGTGGCAAGGTCCACCTAACTACGGATGCATGGACCAGTAAGCACGGTCAGGGACGTTATATCTCCCTAACAGCACACTGGGTAAATGCAGTGGCTGCTGGGCCTGAGGCAGATAGCGGTTTGGCGCATGTCCTTCCACCACCGAGGATTGCAGGGCGCTTCAGTTTGCCTCCTGTTGCTAACTCCTCCTTCTCCGCTTCCTCATCCTCTACCGCCTCCTCATCCATTCAGCGTAACACCTTCACCACCAACTTCAGCACAGCCAGGGGTAAACGACAGCAGGCAGTTTTAAAACTTTCCTGTTTGGGGGAAAATCCCCACACCGCGCAGGAGTTGTGGAGGGACATGGAACAACAGACCGATGAGTGGTTGCTGTCAGTGAGCCTCAAGCCCGGCCTGGTGGTGTGCGATAATGGGCGAAATCTCGTAGCAGCTCTGGGTCTAGCCGGTTTGACGCACATCCCTTGCCTGGCGCATGTGCTGAACTTGGTGGTCCAGAGGTTCCTTAAAAATTACCCCAATATGCCAGAGCTGCTGCAGAAAGTGCGGGCTGTGTGTGCGCACTTTCGGCGTTCTCACCCTGCTGCTGCTCGCCTGTCAGCGCTGCAGCGTAACTTCGGCCTTCCAGCTCACCGCCTCATATGTGACGTGCCCACAAGGTGGAACTCCACCTTGCACATGCTGGCCAGACTGTGCGAGCAGCAGCAGGCAATAGTGGAGTTTCAGCTGCAGCAATCACGCGTGAGTCGCTCTGCGGAACAGCACCACTTCACCACCAATAACTGGGCCTCCATGCGAGACCTGTGTGCCTTGTTGCGCTGTTTCGAGTACTCCACCAACATGGCCAGTGCCAATGACGCCGTTCTCAGCGTTACTATCCCAGTTCTATGCCTCCTTGAAAAAACGCTTCATGCGATGATGGAAGAGGATGTGGCACAGGAGGATGAGGAGGAGGAGGAGGAAGCGGGATCATTTCAAAGGCTTTCAGGGCAGTCTTTCACAAGTGGCTACGAGGGTGGGTTCCTGCACCAACAAACGCCAGGTACACAATTGTCCGGCAGAAAGGGCACAGTTCTGGAGGATGACGAGGTGGAGGAGGAGATGGAGGAGGAGGAGGAGGAGGAGGAGGAGGAGCCATGTTCACAGCAGGGTGGCACTCTGACCAGCTCGTGGCCATTACTGGTGCGTGGCTGGGGGGATACAGAGGACACAGACGATACACCTCCCACAGAGGACAGCTTTTCTTTGCCTCTGGGCAGCCTGGCACACATGAGCGATTACATGCTGCAGTGTTTCCGCAACGACAGCCGAGTTGCCCACATTTTAACTGGTGCTGATTACTGGGTGGCCACCCTGCTGGATCCCCGTTACAAGGACAACGTACCGTCCTTAATTCCCTCACTGGAGCGGGATCGTAAGATGCGCGAGTACAAGCGCACGCTGGTAGACGCGCTGCTGGTGGCATTCCCACCTGACAGCGGGCGTACGGTGGAAGCACAAGGCGAAGGCAGAGGAGGAGGAAGAGGTCGCCAACGCAGCCGGGGCACCGGCAGCACCTCAGAAGGCAGGGTTAGCATGGCCGAAATGTGGAAAAGCTTTGTCAGCACGCCACAACAACCAGCACCACCAGCTGAGATGGAACGTCTTAGCAGGAGGCAGCATTTCACCAACATGGTTGAGCAGTATGTGTCCACAGGCCTACACGTACTGGATGACGGGTCTGCCCCCTTTAACTTCTGGGTCTCCAAATTGGGCACATGGCCTGAGCTTGCCGTTTATGCCTTGGAGGTGCTGGCCTGCCCTGCAGCCAGTGTATTATCTGAACGTGTATTTAGCACGGCAGGGGGCGTTATCACAGACAAGCGCAGCCGCCTGTCCAGAGCCAATGTGGACAAGCTCACGTTCATTAAAATGAACCAGGCATGGATCCCACAGGACTTGTCCGTACCTTGTGCAGAATAGACATGTATACCGGTGTTGTGACAAAAACTGTCCGGCCATCGGATTGTGCCCGGCCCGTACTGCGCAGGCGCAGCGCTTGCGCAGTACAGAGGACAAGGAGATTCACAAAATCTCCGAAGATGAACGGCGCCTGCGCTGTGAGTGCAGGTTCAAGCCCCACCATCCAAGAGGACATACGGTAGCACATAGTAACAGGGCCCCTCACGGGCTCGCTTCGATCGCGGCCTTGCTTGGCTCGGCTTGAACCACGGATGGTGTGGCCTTCACCTGAACTCAACACGCAGGCGCCGTTAGTCTTGGGAGATTTTTGAAATCCCCTTGTCCTACATACTCAGCAAGCGCAGTACAGGGCGGACACTATTCGACAGGGGACAGAATTCGACACATCACCGGCCTTACCCAGCCATTGTTGTATTTTTGAACCAGTGTTGGCTACCTCGTCCTCCTCCACCGCCGCTTCCACCTACACAGCCACATCCACCGCCACCTCAACCTCCTACTCCATATGGACCTCGTCCTGCTAGGCCAAGATTAAAATTTTTATTTTATTTTTTTGTAGCGCACAGATCCTTTCCCCCTTACCTGCCTTTATGTTGTTGGCTCTTCGCAGGAGGGAGAAAGGCACACCGCACTACCAGCCCGTATCATCCTATATAAAGAGGTTGAGCGGTGTACTTGACGGGCCGTGTCCACAGCCGGAGTCAAAACTCCTCCAGAGGATGATTCTCACCTCTACTGTAGGTAGAGGCAAGTCCTTTAATTGCCAGTAAAGTCAATGTCCACACCAGCTGAAACTCCAACTCTTATTCTCTCATGGCAAAATAAACTGTACTCAGATAGAAAAGGTTAGAGCAAAGAAACAGGACAGCTTAAGGTGTGGAGGAGGTCCAGGCACAAACGTAGCACATTCACTTCACTGCTTAGGTTTCTCAAACAGTTTTTGGCGCACGGTCTCTGCCACGGACATTGAGGTTGGTCTCTGCCACAGACCGGGTGTACAAGGCCCCTGCCACGGGCCTGGAGAACTTTGGTCTCAGCCACAGACCAGGGTGTATAAGGCCCTTGCCACGGGCCGGTTGAATAAGGCCTCTGATACAGTCAAGGTGACCTTGAGCTTCTCCTTCTACGAACCTAGCCCATATCAAGGGGAAGACATCTCTCCAGGGAGTCAACAGACCATTCCTTCACCGTGACTCCCGCATCGGTCCATCAGAATGATCCTCCCTTCCCTGGAACAGGGTCCCCTACACGAGGCGGCTCTGGACTCCAGGCTTTACTCCCGCCCCTAGGCCTCCATACCCAGGGCAGCAAGAACTCCAGGATAGTACCTCACCCCGGGCTAAAGGTGCCCGAGATGGAACAGGAACACATGCACCCAGGCCGAAGGCACCTGGGCGCGGACCCCACTGGACATCAGCCCCCAGGCCAAAGGTCTGCCCCTTTTATATGCTCTCCCGGCATGCACAGCAGGTTCCCCGCCCCGCTGTACTACTGCCAAGAGGGGACACAAAAGGCGCCACCTGTAGGCCGCAGGGAACTGCACACCAATACTGTCCCCCGAGGACAAAATGGTCCATGAATCCTACAGAATTAGGGTATTTGAGCCTATTTACCACTCAAACACTTTCCTTAAATTTAGCACCCCGCTACATTTTTATTTCAAAGTATTTTATTTTCCCATTAGCTTATCCATTAAATTAAATAATTTATTCCAGAAAGGGCGTATTCTGGGGCATTCCCACCATATGTGTGGCATTGTGCCGTTGAGTTTCTGAGGTTCTTAATGACTTCCTGTACCTCTTCTGCTGAAAAGGGGGCCTCCAGCATATTTTTTTATTTTTTTATTTTTTTTATGTTCTTTTAAGTTATTTCCTATCCACATTTGTTTGCAGAGCACCTGCCATGTTCTTAACAACATTTTGCTGCCATTTGCAGCCCTCTAGCCCTTTCCATTACTTTTTTAGAGCCTTTTTAGTCGTCAGAAGTCCGGTTCCCCATTGACTTCAATGGGGTCCGGGTCCGGGTTCGGGTTAAAGTTCGGTCCCGAATCCGAACTTTTTTCCGAAGTTCGGCCGAACCCGCCGGACCCGAATATCCAGCTACCCGCTCAACACTATTCAGAATAGATAGGGAGAGGATCTAGTCTGCTGCTGCTGCTTTTAGGGAGAGATAGAAAAATAGATGAGGTAGTCCTGATTCTACAATCTGAGGGAAAAGATAGAGAGATAGTGTAGTGTAGGCCAGGTTCCTGTGTTGGTGCTTTCAGGAGAGAGAGTCCAGATTCAGAGATTAAAATCAGCGATCTGCATAGGTTTACCTGTTTGTGTTGCAGTGCAGTCTTTTTACACTGCCATGAGCCCAGTGTCAGAGAAAATCTAACTTTTAGGGGGAAAAAAAAGGCACTTTATTGTGCTCTTTTCCAAAAGACCCATAGGGCAAAAAAAAAAAAAAAAAAAAGCATTTTATTTTGCTCGTGCAAAAAAAGACCCGTTTAGGGCAAAAAAAAAAAAAAATTGCACTTTAATGTACGCTTGCAAAAAGAGCCATTCAGGGGCACAAAAAATAGTTTGCAGTGTGTTATACATATTTTGAGGTGTGTGAAATAAACAATTTCTATATAGTTTTCTCCTACTGTGCTATACTAAAAAAACAACATTTTTTTTGAATAGCATTTTCTGCAGTTCTGTAGCTGTGCGATTCAGCGGTTACGTACTGTGGGTGTGTTCTGCTCTTCCAAAAAACGTTGTTTAGGGGCACAAAAAAAAGTTTGCAGTGTGTTATACATATTTTGAGGTGTGTGAAATAAACAATTTCTATATAGTTTTCTCCTACTGTGCTATACTAAAAAAACAAAAATTTTTTTGAATAGCATTTTCTGCAGTTCTGTAGCTGTGCGATTCAGCGGTTACGTACTGTGGGCGTGTTCTGCTCTTCTAAAAAACGCCGTTTAGGGGCACAAAAAAAAGTTTGCAGTGTGTTATACATATTTTGAGGTGTGTGAAATAAAAAATTTCTATATAGTTTTCTCCTACTGTGCTATACTAAAAAAACAAAATTTTTTTTGAATAGCATTTTCTGCAGTTCTGTAGCTGTGCGATTCAGCGGTTACGTACTGTGGGTGTGTTCTGCTCTTCCAAAAAACGCCGTTTAGGGGCACAAAAAAGTTTGCAGTGTGTTATACATATTTTGAGGTGTGTGAAATAAACAATTTCTATATAGTTTTCTCCTACTGTGCTATACTAAAAAAACAACATTTTTTTTGAATAGCATTTTCTGCAGTTCTGTAGCTGTGCGATTCAGCGGTTACGTACTGTGGGCGTGTTCTGCTCTTCTAAAAAACGCCGTTTAGGGGCACAAAAAAAGTTTGCAGTGTGTTATACATATTTTGAGGTGTGTGAAATAAAAAATTTCTATATAGTTTTCTCCTACTGTGCTATACTAAAAAAACAAAATTTTTTTTGAATAGCATTTTCTGCAGTTCTGTAGCTGTGCGATTCAGCGGTTACGTACTGTGGGTGTGTTCTGCTCTTCCAAAAAACGCCGTTTAGGGGCACAAAAAAGTTTGCAGTGTGTTATACATATTTTGAGGTGTGTGAAATAAACAATTTCTATATAGTTTTCTCCTACTGTGCTATACTAAAAAAACAACATTTTTTTTGAATAGCATTTTCTGCAGTTCTGTAGCTGTGCGATTCAGCGGTTACGTACTGTGGGTGTGTTCTGCTCTTCCAAAAAACGCCGTTTAGGGGCACAAAAAAAAGTTTGCAGTGTGTTATACATATTTTGAGGTGTGTGAAATAAACAATTTCTATATAGTTTTCTCCTACTGTGCTATACTAAAAAAACAAAATTTTTTTTGAATAGCATTTTCTGCAGTTCTGTAGCTGTGCGATTCAGCGGTTACGTACTGTGGGTGTGTTCTGCTCTTCCAAAAACACCCATTTAGGGCAAGATCCTAAATTTGGAAAATATGAGGAGAAGGTCAAAGGGACGTGGTGGCCCCGGTCGTGGTGCTGCTGGTGGAGCTCCTGTTGCAGGGAGAGGACGTGGTGGATCTGTGCCAGATACACGCACAAGTGAAACACCTTCCTCAGGTGCGAGTAGGCGACCGAGCCTGCGGCGGTATTTTGTCACGCCTAATGAGGCTGTACGAATGTTTAGGCCAGGACAAGTACAGGCGATAGTAGATTGGGTTGCTGACAGTGCCTCGGGTTCCTTCACATTGTCTCCCACCCACTCTTCTGATGAAAGAACAGAGTTGGCACCTGAAACCCATGTCCATCAGTCTTTCACCTCACCCCCTTGCAAATCAGCCAAGCAGTCTGAGCCCCAAATCATGCAGCAGTCTCTTCTGCTTTTCGATGACTCTGTTAGCAGGGTTTCCCAAGGCCATCCACCTAGCCCTGCCCCAGAAGTGGAAGAGATTGAGTGCACCGATGCCCAACCACTTATGTTTCATGATGAGTACATGGGAGGACCATCGCAGTACGTCTCGGATGATGACGAAACACAGGTGCCAACTGCTGCTGCTTTCGCAATTGTGCAGACAGACAAGGAGGGCAGGGGTGAAGACTGGGTGGAAGATGATGTGGAGGACGATGAGGTCCTCAACCCCACATGGACTGAACGTTATGCAGGTGACCAGTGTAGTTTGGAAGAAGAGGCGGTGGTCGCACAGAGCCACCAGCACAGCAGAAGAGGGAGCAAGGTGCAAAAGTGGAGCGTCTGTCAGCTAGACAGTATGTATGCTACTGCCCAACGCAGCAAGGGACCGAGCACACCAAAGCCAGGTCCAAGGAGTTCCCTAGCGTGGCAGTTTTTCACACAATGTGCTGATGACAAGACACGAGTGGTTTGCACGCTGTGCAATCAGAGGCTGAAGCGAGGCATAAACGTTCTCAACCTGAGCACAACCTGCATGACCAGGCATCTAAGTGCAAAGCACGAGCTGCAGTGGAGTAGACACCTCAAAAACCAAGAAAGGTCTCTGACTCCTCCTGCTTCCTCTTCTGCTGCAGTCTCGGCCTCTTCATCCACCTCTGTAGTGACAGTGGCACCTGCCACCCCGCAAACAGAGGATCTGCCAGCAACACTACCACCTGGGTCACCAACCATCTCCACAATGTCCCATGGAAGCGTTCAGCTCTCTATCTCCCAAACATTGGAGCGGAAGAGGAAGTTTCCCCCTAGCCACCCGCGATCCCTGGCCCTGAATGCCAGCATTTCAAAACTCCTGGCATTTGAAATGCTGTCATTCCGTCTGGTGGAGACGCAGAGTTTTAAAAGCCTGATGGCATTGGCTGTCCCACAGTACGTCGTGCCCAGCCGCCACTATTTTTCCAGGTGAGCCATCCCTTCCCTGCACAACCAAGTGGGGGACAAAATCAGGTGTGCACTGCGCAACGCCATCTGTGGCAAGGTCCACCTAACTACGGATGCGTGGACCAGTAAGCACGGTCAGGGACGTTATATCTCCCTAACAGCACACTGGGTAAATGCAGTGGTTGGCTGGGCCTGAAGCAGATAGCAGTTTGGCGCATGTCCTTCCACCACCGAGGATTGCAGGGCGCTTCAGTTTGCCTCCTGTTGCTATCTCCTCCTACTCCGCTTCCTCATCCTCTACCGCCTCCTCATCTGGTCAGCGTAACAACTTCACCACCAACTTCAGCACAGCCAGGGGTAAACGACAGCAGGCAGTTTTAAAACTTTCCTGTTTGGGGGAAAAACCCCACACCGCGCAGGAGTTGTGGAGGGACATGGAACAACAGACCAATGAGTGGTTGTCAGTGAGCCTCAAGCCCGGCCTGGTGGTGTGCGATAATGGGCGAAATCTCGTAGCAGCTCTGGGCCTAGCCGGTTTGACGCACATCCCTTGCCTGGCGCATGTGCTGAACTTGATGGTCCAGAGGTTCCTTAAAAATTACCCCAATATGCCAGAGCTGCTGCAGAAAGTGCGGGCTGTGTGTGCGCACTTTCAGCGTTCTCACCCTGCTGCCGCTCGCCTGTCAGCGCTGCAGCGTAACTTCGGCCTTCCCGCTCACCGCCTCATATGTGACGTGCCCACAAGGTGGAACTCCACCTTGCACATGCTGGCCAGACTGTGCGAGCAGCAGCAGGCGATAGTGGAGTTTCAGCTGCAGCAATCACGCGTGAGTCACTCTGCGGAACAGCACCACTTCACCACCAATAACTGGGCCTCCATGCGAGACCTGTGTGCCTTGTTGCGCTGTTTCGAGTACTCCACCAACATGTCCAGTGCCAATGACGCCGTTCTCAGCGTTACTATCCCAGTTCTATGCCTCCTTGAAAAAACGCTTCGGGCGATGATGGAAGAGGATGTGGCACAGGAGGATGAGGAGGAGGAGGAGGAAGCGGGATCATTTCAAAGGCTTTCAGGGCAGTCTTTCACAAGTGGCTACGAGGGTAGGTTCCTGCACCAACAAACGCCAGGTACACAATTGTCCGGCAGAAAGGGCACAGTTCTGGAGGATGACGAGGTGGAGGAGGAGATGGAGGAGGAGGAGGAGGAGGAGGAGGAGCCATTTTCACAGCAGGGTGGCACCCAGACCAGCTCGTGGCCATCACTGGTGCGTGGCTGGGGGGATACAGAGGACACAGACGATACACCTCCCACAGAGGACAGCTTTTCTTTGCCTCTGGGCAGCCTGGCACACATGAGCGATTACATGCTGCAGTGTTTCCGCAATGACCGCCGAGTTGCCCACATTTTAACTGGTGCTGATTACTGGGTGGCCACCCTGCTGGATCCCCGTTACAAGGACAACGTACTGTCCTTAATTCCCTCACTGGAGCGGGATCGTAAGATGCGCGAGTACAAGCGCACGCTGGTAGACGCACTGCTGGTGGCATTCCCACCTGACAGCGGGCGTACGGTGGAAGCACAAGGCGAAGGCAGAGGAGGAGGAAGAGGTCGCCAACGCAGCCGGGGCACCGGCAGCACCTCAAAAGGCAGGGTTAGCATGGCTGAAATGTGGAAAAGCTTTGTCAGCACGCCACAACAACCAGCACCACCAGCTGAGATGGAACGTCTTAGCAGGAGGCAGCATTTCACCAACATGGTTGAGCAGTATGTGTCCACAGGCCTACACGTACTGGATGACGGGTCTGCCCCCTTTAACTTCTGGGTCTCCAAATTGGGCACATGGCCTGAGCTTGCCCTTTATGCCTTGGAGGTGCTGGCCTGCCCTGCAGCCAGTGTATTATCTGAACGTGTATTTAGCGCGGCAGGGGGCGTTATCACAGACAAGCGCAGTCGCCTGTCCAGAGCCAATGTGGACAAGCTCACGTTCATTAAAATGAACCAGGCATGGATCCCACAGGACTTGTCCGTACCTTGTGCAGAATAGACATGTATACCGGTGTTGTGACAAAAACTGTCCGGCCATCGGATTGTGTCCGGCCCATACTGCGAAAGCGCAGCGCTTGCGCAGTACAGAGGACAAGGAGATTCACAAAATCTCCGAAGATGAACGGCGCCTGCGCTGTGAGTGCAGGTTCAAGCCCCACCATCCAAGTGGACATACGGTAGCACATAGTAACAGGGCCCCTCACGGGCTCGGTTCGATCGCCACGCTTCGGGCACGGCCTCACTTGGCTCGGCTTGAACCACGGATGGTGTGGCCTTCACCTGAACTCACCACGCAGGCGCCGTTCGTCTTGAGAGATTTTAGAAATCCCCTTGTCCTACATACTGAGCAAGCGCAGTACAGGGTGGACACTATTTGACGGGGGACAGAATTTGACACATCACCGGCCTTACCCAGCCATTGTTGTATTTTTGAATCAGTGTTGGCTACCTCGTCCTCTTCCACCACCGCTTCCACCTACACAGCCACATCCACCGCCACCTCAACCTCCTACTCCATATGGACCTCGTCCTCCTAGGTCAAGATTATTATTTTTTATTTTTATTTTTTTTATGTTATTTTAAGTTATTTCCCTATCCACATTTGTTTGCAGAGCACTTGCCATGCTCTTAACAACATTTTGCTGCCATTTGCAGCCCTCTAGCCCTTTCCATTACTTTTTTAGAGCCTTTTTAGTCCTTAGAAGTCCGGGTCCCCATTGACTTCAATGGGGTTCGGGTTTGGGTTAAAGTTCGGTCCCGAACCCGAACTTTTTTCCGAAGTTCGGCCGAACCCGTCGAACCCGAACATCCAGGTGTCCGCTCAACTCTATCAATGACTTTTCTATGTATTGCCGGGAGCCGACAATTCATTAATAATGAGTTTTAAATGACTTTTTTTCCTTCAGAAATGACATTTTGTGCAAGGACAGTTCTAAGCACGGGAAACAAGCGTGACTTTACATGCATATTATACACACCCCCTAGGTACGAAATTTAAAGGAATATTTAACTTTTATTGTTTCACTTTAAGCATTATTAAAATCACTGCTCCCAAAAAACGGCTGTTTTTTAAACTTTTTTTTGCATTGATACATGTCCCCTGGGGCAGGACCCGGGACCCCAAACACTTTTTATGACAATAACTTGCATATAAGCCTTTATAATTAGCACTTTAGATTTCTCCCATAGACTTTTTGAATTTGCCGTGAACACCCCAAATTGTTCGCTGTTCGGCGAACGGGCGAACAGGCAATGTTCGAGTCGAACATGAGTTTGACTCGAACTCGAAGCTCATCCCTAGTATACACATGCCATGTGAGAGAAATAACCTATTACAATGACAATTTTGTGTGGGGGGGGGGGGGGGGCAAAGAAAAAAAATCTTAATTTTGCAAAGAATTGTGGGAAAAAATGACAACATCAAAAACCTCACCATGCATCTTACTAAATACCTTGGAATGTCTACTTTCAAAAATGGGTCATTTGGGGGGTATTTGTACTTTCCTGGCTTGTTCGGGTCGCAAGAAATGAGATAGGCCACCAGTACATCAGGTGTGATCATTTTTTTATGATTTGCACCACAGCTTGTAGACTCTCTAACTTTCACAAAGACCAAATAATATCCACTAATTTGGGTTATTTGTACCAAAGATATGTAGCAGTATAAATTGTGGCCAAAATTTATGAAGAAAATTTTATAATTTGCAAAATTTTATCGCATAAACTAAGAAAAATTCGTTTTTTTAAAAAAATTTCTGTCTTTTTTCATTTAAAGCGCAAAAAATAAAAAATCCAGAGGTGATCAAATACCACCAAAAGAAAGCTCTGTTTGTATGAAAAAAAGGACAAAAAATTCACTCGCGTACAGTATTACATGACTGAGTAATTGTCATTCAAAGTGTGAGAGCACTGAAAGCTGAAAATTGGTCCGGGTACGAAGGGGGTTTTAGTGCCCAGTAAGCAAGTGGTTAAAAACCCTACTGTGCCACTATAGGGCATTAACAGAATTATCACTGTGGGCATTTACAATTCTACCCTTGTCAGATCACAGGTAAAGAAGATGTCAAGACATGGAAAAGTGCCATGACCAAATGCCAGGACTAATTTGTAAATATCTTCCTGGTTCTTCTTTATTATATACAGTACATGTACCCTTAACAAAACCTCCTTGTGTGTTAACACTTTAATGCACTTGTGTTCTTTGATGTTTATTGTACTTGTGTATGTTATATTTCAGTTTTTGATTGATATGACATCATGCTTAAAAATAGAACTTAAAAGCTTACACTAAAAACTATATTCAATGAAAGATATCGCTTATTACATCCCTAACAACATTATTGGGGAGAATCAGATTAAATGAATTATGGATTATTTGTAAATGAAGCTAGAAACATTTATTTTGAATAGTTTTATTGCACACATTGTTTTGGTGGTGGATACTTTCCCTTTTTATTGGGATTGAGCTATAATTTTCATGTATGTAATGTGGTAGCTTATGGGCAAATCTTGTTTGATACTACATTCTCTTTATTATTTCATATGCTGTCACAATACACATAGAGAAAATCTTCTTTGAATATAATGACCAGGTGGAAAATCTTGTTTTTAATTTAAACCTCTCTATTCTGTTGAATGTATAGTATCTACTGATGTGTGAATTTTATTAAATGTTATCTTTTTCTTTTTTTTTCTTTTTTTTTACAAAATGAGGAACAAATATGATGAATCCTGTGAAATTGATGGACACATTAAAATACAGGAAATCATCCAGCATACATTTGCTTTGCATATTACACAGTGAATCCATTATAAATGGACCCCCCATGATATTTCTAAATGTTTGCTCATGTGTTATGCACACTGGAATTTGGTTTGCCTCATTTCCATCAAAGCTGAACCCATATTTTAATTATGCATGCTCATAATTTTTTTTTAATTTGTTTTATATATATATATATATATATATATATATATATATATATATATATATATATACAGTGGGTATGGAAAGTATTCAGACCCCCTTAAATTTTTCACTCTTTGTTATATTCCAGCCATTTGCTAAAATCATTTAAGTTCATTTTTGTTCCTCATTATTGTTCACACAGCACCCCATATTGACAGAAAAACACAGAATTGTTGACATTTTTGCAGATTTGTTAAAAAAGAAAAACTGAAATATCACATGGTCCTAAGTGTTTAGACCCTTTGCTGTGACACTCATATATTTAACTCAGGTGCTGTCCATTTCTTCTGATTATCCTTGAGGCCGGGTTCACACTGGGGCGACAAACGCACTGACATTGGGAGCTCATGTCGCATGACGTGTGAAAATCAATGTTTCCCTATGGGAGCCGTCTTAACTGGTCCGACACATGTCGGTCCGACTTTGAAAATGCTCCCTGTACTACTTTGGTCCGACTTTGATCCGACTTCAGCCCATTGACTATCATTGAAGTCGGATCAAAGTCGGACCTCAGTCTTGCATGATCCGACTTTGGCATGCGACTTGTGCTCTGCTGCTCTTGAGGGGGAACTCCACGCCAAATTTTAAATAAAAAAAACGGCATGGGTTCCCCCTCCAAGAGCATACCAGGCCCTTAGGTCTGGAATGGATTTTAAGGGGAACCCCTACGCCAAAAAAACGGCGTGGGGATCCCCCCAAAATCCAAACCAGACCCTTATCCGAGCACACAACCTGGCAGGCCACAGGAGAAGAGGGGGGCACGAGAGAGCGGCCCCCTCCCTCCTGAACCGTACCAGGCCGCATGTCCTCAACATGGGGGGTTTGGTGCTTTGGGGCAGGGGGGCGACCTGCGCCCCCCCACCCAAAGCACCTTGCCCCCATGTTGATGAGGACAGGGCCCCTTTCCGACAACCCTGGCCGTTGGTTGTCGGGGTCTGCGGGCGGGGGGCTTATCGGAATCCGGGAGCCCCCCTTTAAAAAGGGGGCCCCCAGATCCCGGCCCCCCACCCTATGTGAATGAGTATGGGGTACATCGTTCCCCTACCCATTCACCTGGTGGAAAAAAATGTCAATAAAAAAAACACACACAGGTTTTTAACTCTTTGTTATATTCCAGCCATTTGCTAAAATCATTTAAGTTCATTTTTGTTCCTCATTATTGTTCACACAGCACCCCATATTGACAGAAAAACACAGAATTGTTGACATTTTTGCAGATTTGTTAAAAAAGAAAAACTGAAATATCACATGGTCCTAAGTGTTTAGACCCTTTGCTGTGACACTCATATATTTAACTCAGGTGCTGTCCATTTCTTCTGATTATCCTTGAGGCCGGGTTCACACTGGGGCGACAAACGCACCGACATTGGGAGCTCATGTCGCATGACGTGTGAAAATCAATGTTTCCCTATGGGAGCCGTCTTAACTGGTCCGACACAGGTCGGTCCGACTTTGAAAATGCTCCCTGTACTACTTTGGTCCGACTTTGATCCGACTTCAGCCCATTGACTATCATTGAAGTCGGATCAAAGTCGGACCGCAGTCTTGCATGATCCGACTTTGGCATGCGACTTGTGCTCTGCTGCTCTTGAGGGGGAACTCCACGCCAAATTTTAAATAAAAAAACGGCATGGGTTCCCCCTTCAAGAGCATACCAGGCCCTTAGGTCTGGTATGGATTTTAAGGGGAACCCCTACGCCAAACGGCGTGGGGATCCCCCCAAAATCCAAACCAGACCCTTATCCGAGCACACAACCTGGCAGGCCGCAGGAGAAGAGGGGGGACGAGAGAGCGGCCCCCCTCCCTCCTGAACCGTACCAGGCCGCATGTCCTCAACATGGGGGGTTTGGTGCTTTGGGGCAGGGGGGCGACCTGCGCCCCCCCCACCCCAAAGCACCTTGCCCCCATGTTGATGAGGACAGGGCCCCTTTCCGACAACCCTGGCCGTTGGTTGTCGGGGTCTGCGGGCGGGGGGCTTATCGGAATCCGGGAGCCCCCCTTTAAAAAGGGGGCCCCCAGATCCCGGCCCCCCACCCTATGTGAATGAGTATGGGGTACATCGTTCCCCTACCCATTCACCTGGTGGAAAAAAATGTCAATAAAAAAACACACACAGGTTTTTAAAGTAATTTATTACACAGCTCCAGGGGTCTTCTTCCGACTTCGGGAGTCTCCGGTGTCATCTCCGCACTCTCCGGTTCTTCCTTCCTTCTGCCAGGCCTCCGCTATCTTCTTCCAGCTCTTTTGCTAGCGGGGCCCGGTCTTCTCCGTCGCCTTCTTCCCTCTTCTTCTCTCGCTCTCCGGTTCTTTCTTTCTTCTACCGGGCCTCCGCTATCTTCTTCCAGCTCTTTTGCTAGCGGGGCCCAGTCTTCTCCGTCGCCTTCTTCCCTCTTCGATGTTGACACGTCGCTTCCTCCCGCTGTAATGCTGGCTGTGCGGCGCGCTCCGATTTATATAGGCCTCTCATGACGTCACAGTCACATGCTCCGGGTGGCCACATGCTCCCATGACGTCACAGCCACATGCTCCCATGACGTCACAGTCACATGCTCTGGAGCCACCCGGAGCATGTGACTGTGACGTCATGAGAGGCCTATATAAATCGGAGCGCACCGCACAGCCAGCATTACAGCGGGAGGAAGCGACGTGTCAACATCGAAGAGGGAAGAAGGCGACGGAGAAGACCTGGCACCGCTAGCAAAAGAGCTGGAAGAAGATAGCGGAGGCCCGGCAGAAGGAAGTAGGAAAGAACCGGAGAGCGAGGTCAAAGGAACTGCCTGAAGAGCGAAAAACAAACAAAAACTCCTGCGCACAAGTGGAATACTGGACAGTCTGAAAGTGGACAGATAGATGACACTTGGCTTTGCTGCCTTCACGGATAGGGGTATCCTAGCGGTAAATAACAAGAAGAAAAAAGAAAGGTGCACCAGCCTCGTGCATTATCGTTGGATAAATTTATTTAAAACTAAATAAAAGAATCCTACTTACAAACAAACGAAAAAACCATGCGTTTAAAAAGAACCGCAAAGTCGCAGCAATGCGTCCAGAAACGAACCCACTCAGATCGGTCACGGAGGGATTGACAAAGGTCACTGCCGGCAGACGCGTTTCGAGGACAAGTCCTCTTCCTCAGAGCTCAGCCCATGGTTTTTTCATTTGTTTGTAAGTAGGATTCTTTTATTTTGTTTTAAATAAATTTATCCAACGATAATGCACGAGGCTGGTGCGCCTTTCTTTTTTCTTCTTGTTATTAACTGCCTGAAGAGCTCAGAGACAGAATTGTGGCAAGGCACAGATCTGGCCAAGGTTACAAAAACATTTCTGCTGCACTTAAGGTTCCTAAGAGCACAGTGGCCTCCATAATCCTGAAATGGAAAATGTTTGGGACGACCAGAACCTTTCCTAGAGCTGGCCGTCTGGCCAAACTGAGCTATCGGGGGAGAAGAGCCTTGGTGAGAGAGGTAAAGAAGAACCCAAAGATCACTGTGGCTGAGCTCCAGAGATGCAGTCGGGAGATGGGAGAAAGTTGTAGAAAGTCAACCATCACTGCAGCCCTCCACCAGTCGGGGCTTTATGGCAGAGTGGCCCAACCAAAGTCTCTCTTCAGTGCAAGACACATGAAAGCCTGCATGGAGTTTGCTTAAAAAACACCTGAAGGACTCAAAGATGGTGAGAAATAAGATTCTCTGGTCTGATGAGACCAAGATAGAACTTTTTGGCCTTAATTCTAAGCGGTATGTGTGGAGAAAACCAGGCACTGCTCATCACCTTTCCAATACAGTCCCAACAGTGAAGCATGGTGGTGGCAGCATCATGCATTGGGGTGTTTTTCAGCTGCAGAGACAGGACAACTGGTTGCAATTGAGGGAAAGATGAATGCGGGCAAGTACAGGGATATCCTGGACGAAAACCTTCTCCAGACTACTCAGGACCTCAGACTGGGCTGAAGGTTTACCTTCCAACAAGACAATGACCCTAAGCAGACAGCTAAAATAATGAAGGAGTGGCTTCACAACAACTCCGTGACTGTTCTTGAATGGCCCAGCCAGAGCCCTGACTTAAACCCAATTGAGCATCTCTGGAGAGACCTAAAAATGGCTGTCTACCAATGTTTACCATCCAACCAGCAGAACTGGAGAGGATCTGCAAGGAGGAATGGCAGAGGATCCCCAAATCCATGTGTGAAAAACTTGTTGCATCTTTCCCAAAAAGACTCATTGCTGTATTAGATCAAAAGGGTGCTTCTACTAAATACTGAGCAATGGGTCTGAATACTTAGGACCATGTGATATTATAGTTTTTCTTTTTTAATAAATCTGCAAAAATGTCAACAATTCTGTGTTTTTCTGTCAATATGGTGTGCTGTGTGTACATTAATGAGGAAAAAAAATGAACTTAAATGATTTTAGCAAATGGCTGCAATATAACAAAGAGTGAAAAATGCAAGGGGGTCTGAATACTTTCCGTACCCACTGTATATATATATATATATATATATATATATATATACACTATATTAACAAAAGTATTGGGACGCCTGCCTTTACACGCACATGAACTTTAATGGCATCCCAGTCTTAGTCCGTAGGGTTCAATATTGAGTTGGCCCACCCTTTGCAGCTATAACAGATTAAACTTTTCTGGGTCTATGAGAATGTTTGACCATTCTTCCGAAGCACATTTGTGAGGTAAAGGCACTGATGTTGGACAGGAGTCTCTGCTCTAATTCACCCCATTTCACCCCAAAGGTGTTCTATTGGGTTGAGGTCAGGACCAGTCAAGGTTGAGGTGCAGGCCATTCAAGTTCCTCCACCCCAAACTCGCTCATCTATGTCTTTATGGACCTTGCTTTGTGCACTGGTGCACAGTCATGTTGGAATAGAAAGGGCCATCCCCAAAATGTTCCCACAAAGTTGGGAGCATGAAATTGTCCAAAATGTCTTGGTATGCTGACACCTTAAAGCCCTGTATACACGATCAGATTTCCTATGGATTCAAATCCGATGGATTTTTCCATCGGAATTCCGATGAAGCTGGCTTCCATCAGTCTTGCCTACACACCATCAGTCAAAAATCCGACCGTCCCAAACGCCGTGACGTAAAACACTCAGACGAGCCGAGAAAAATTAAGTTCAATGCTTCTGAGCATGCGTCGACTTGATTCTGAGCATGCGTGGGTTTTTTCTCTGATGGAGTTCCACACAGACGATCGGAATTTGCTATTGTTTTTTTTTTCCATCGGATAAATTTAAAACATGTTCTATTTTTTCTCACCGATGGAAAAAAGACTGATGGGGCCCATACACGATCGGTTTGTCCTATGAAAAAAGTCCATCGGACTGTTTTCATTGGTAAAACCGATCGTGTGTACAGGGCATAAGAATTCCCTTCACTGGAACTAAGGGGCCAAGCCCAATCCCTGAAAACCAACCCCACATCATAATCCCCCCTCCACCAAATGATTTAGAGGGGTGGCTCAATACTTTTGACTATATAGTGTTGGTGAGCAAGTTTGGGGAGGAGGAACTTGATTGGCCTGCACAGAGTCCTGATCTCAAGACCTTTGGAATGATCTAGAGTGGAGACTGAGAGTTAGGCCTTCTTGTCCAACATCAGTGCCTGATTTCAGAAATGTGCTTCTAGAAGAATGGTCAAACATTACCATAGACCCACTACTAAACCTTGTGTGGACAGCCTTCCCATAAAAGTTGAAGCTGTTATAGCTGCAAAGGGTGGGTCAACTCAATATTGAACCCTACGGACTAAGACTGGGATGCCATCAAAATTCATGTGCATGTAAAGGCAGGCGTCTCAATACTTTTGGTAAGAACAAAACCAATTAAAACTTTTCCCAAAAGTGGTTCTAAAGGCCAGTATCAGCTCCCCCCAGCCCCCCCCCCCCAAAAAAAAAATAATACTTGACTAGCTCCTTTTTAATCCAGCACTGTGCCTGAGAACAGCATCGCTGCTCTCTCTTTTTCTCCTTCCAGGAACTGAGGCTCCTGCTGCTTTCAATTAAATAATCAAATCCTGTGAGGAGAGAGTGCAAGGTAGGGCTCAGCCATATTGCATGTGTCTATGGACACACACAGCCTGGCTCGGGAGCGAGCCCGCTTGCCTGCCCCCATAGCAAACAGCTTGCTATGGGGCCATGCACAGATGAGGAAGAGCCAAGAGAGCCAGAAGGGGACTACTGCAGAGGAGGTTTAGGGCTGATCTGTGCAATAACATTGCACAGAGTAGGTACAGTAAGTATACTATGTTTATTATTTTAACCACCTGAGACCTGGGCCATGTTCAAATGACGGCCTCAAGGTAGCTCTATAAATCCGGGAGGCTGTCAATAGATGGCCTCGGCTATTCCGGCCACTGGAGGCGCGTGCCCAGCGCATCACTGAGATGCCCATGCGCGTGCCTGGCGGCCGGGATGTCCGCCAGGTACCCGCGATCGGCCGGTACACAGACAAGGATGTGGATTTCTGTGTGTAAACACAGAGATCCACGTCCTGTCAGGGAGAGGGGACCGATGCTGTGTCCCTTGTACATAGGGACACAGATCGGTCACCTCCCCCAGTCAGTCCCCTCCAACACACAGTAGTAATCACTCCCAGGTTACACATTTAACCCCTTCCTTGCCCCCTAGAGTTAACCCCTTCCCTGCCAGTGTCATTTTTACAGTAACCAGTGCATTTTTATAGCACTCGTCGCTGTAAAAATGACAATGGTCCCAAAATGGTGTCAAAAATGTCCGATGTGTCTGCCATAATGTGGCAGTCACAATAGAAATCGCTGATCGCCGCCATTACTAGTAAAAAAAAAAATATTAATAAAAATGCTATAAAACGATGCCCTATTTTGTAAACGCTATAACTTTTGCGCAACCCAATCAATAAACGCTTATTGCGATTTTTTTTTACCAAAAATATGTAGAAGAATACGTATCTAAACTGAGGAAAAATTTTTGATTTTTTTTTTAAAATTGGGATATTTATTATAGCAAAAAGTAAAAATGATTGTGTTTTTTTCAAAATCGTCGCTCTATTTTTGTTTATAGCGCAAAAAATACCAATAGAGAGCTCTATTTGTGGGAAAAAAAAGGACGTAAATTTTGTTTGGGAGCCACGTCGCACGACCGCGCAATTGTCATTCCAAGCGTGACAGCGCTGAAAGTTGAAAATTGGCCTGGGCAGGAAGGGGGTTTAAGTGCCCAGTAAGCAAGTAGTTAAGGGAAAAAAAACAGGGCTTTTACAACCAGTTTAAGTTAGACCCATAAATAGTCAATACCATGCCTCATTACCTTACAAAAGCCCCAGATAGAAAGTTAGACACTTTGATTTTAATGATGATTTTCAAGGCTAGTAAAACATCTTTGTTTCGCAAACTGTAAACTAAAGGGTTTAACATGGGTACAACAGCAATATAAAGTAAAGACAACAACTTGTCCTGTTCCTCGGACTGCTCAGTCTCTGGTTTCATGTACTGGCTGAGAGATGCTCCACAGAAGAGGATTACAACGGTAATGTGTGAGGAGCAGCTGGAGAAAGTCTTCAGTCTACCTGCTGTTGAGTGGATCTTACAGATAGCAGATATAATACATATGTAGGAAGCCAATATGAGTATAAATGGGATAAAACCAAATAGCACACCTTCAGCAAATATTATTGTTTTTATATGCATTGTATCATCTGAGGACAGTTTCAGTATGGCCCTTAAATCACAAAAGAAATGGTTAATGGTTTTACTATCGCAAAACGCTAACCGTGACATCAAAAAGGAGTGCATTACTGCATTTATGGCACCAATAACCCAACAAGCTGAAGCCAACATGAAACATGTCTTAAAGTTCATAATGATGGAATACTGAAGAGGAATACATATGGCAACATAACGATCATAAGCCATGGATGTAAGAAGTAAAAAGTCTGTATTTAGGCAAAGGACAAATGTAAACATTTGTAATAAGCAGCCTACAAAATAAATATTGTAGTCTCCTTTTAACATAATAGACATTAGCTTTGGCAAGATGGCAGACACATGAATAATATCCAAAACTGATAGATTGCAAAGGAAAATGTACATGGGAGTGTGAAGATGAGGGAAAATCCATATGAGAACTGTGATTAGCAAGTTGCCACATATTGCCATTAAAAATACCACAAACACTCCAACAAACAAGATGTACCATACATTTTCATAGGTAGAAAAGGCCACAATGTAGAATTCCTGTTTCAATGTGGCATCTGGAATACAGACATTCATACTAGGAAAAAGTAAATAGTAATTTATTTTGATTTAGGATTTTCACTAAGTTTACAAAAAAAAGGAAAATTCATGCCAGAGAAAATATATATAGTCAAAAGGACAGAGCTTATTATTTAAAAATGCATTTATAAAACAATTTCTGATCAAACTGACAATTTCTAGAATTTTCTTTAAAGTGGAAGTAAACCCATTGATTTAACAGTTTAAAAAAACTGTTAAATTCCCGGCATGCCGGAAATGCTAACTGCCACATTGGTTGTGCTCTCAACCAAACTGTCAAACCATCCAATGTGTGGTGTCATAACTGGTCACATGTGCGGCATCATGGCAGTTGAAGATTAAACAGAGGTCAAGATAGCAGCTTCCTTGGCTGAAAATGATAGGAGGGTTTACTTCCACTTTAACAGAAATGTATAGAAATTAAAAATAAATCCTTGTAACATGTAAAAAATCTTGTAAATTGTACTTTGATTTATTGCAGTAAAATAAAAAAATATTTACCATTTTAGGAATAATTGTATGAGGATGTGTGGATGGTCCTTGGGAATGTGAGATCACAAATAACTGATTAGGAGTATCCAACGGGACGTGGATCTGTATACACGCTAATACAATGATCCACATCATAAGAATCTGGCACTAGATAATTGTAATGCGGGGCATGGTGCATGGTAATGCATAGTATGAAACTAACATCCAAGGTGAAAACAAGGGCTCAATCTTAAGCATAAAGTATTTCCCTTAATGAGTATTTTTGCTTGCACATGATTGGATGATGGAAGACAGCAGAGGCTCTGCTCATTTACTAAGCTCTGGGAAAATCACCTTTCCTAAGTGAACAGTTTATTTCCCTTTAGTAAATCACCACAATTGTGTCCCAAGAATGAGAGAACTCTGTAGACTTAGACAGGAGTTTAATTTGTAACTGCGCATAAGAGTATGGAGGATAAGTGACTTACAGACATCTGTCAGGATTTATTGGCCTGTCTATTATGAGTTCATCTGAAGAAAGTCCTATGGCTCTGGACAGAAAGTTTTTAGTGAAGAAAATAAAAAACAGGCACACATTCTGTATTTTCAGTTCAGTTTCATTGCAGCATTTAAGCCCCGTACACACGATCGGATAACCTATGGTTTTTCGTCCGATGGATTTGTCCATCGGATATCCGATGAAACTGTTTTCCATCAGTCTTGCCCACACACCATCAGTCAAAAAACCGACCGTTCCAAACGCGGTGACGTAAAACACTCCGATGAGCTGAGAAAAATGAAGTTCAATGCTTCTGAGCATGCGTCGACTTGATTCTGAGCATGCGTGGGTTTTTTATCCAATGGACTTGCCCAAAGACGATCAGAGTTTTCGATCGGTTTTTTATCCATCGGAAAATTTTAAAACAAGTTCTATTTTTTAAAACCAATGGAAAAAAGACCGATGGGTACCATACACGATCGGTTGGTCTGATGAAAACCATCCATCGGACGTTTTTCATCAGTTAAACCGATCGTGTGTACGGGGCTTTACTGTATTCTTTAAGGTACTGCTCGCATGCCCAATTTTACACTCGCAACATTGCAAACCCATTTCATCATTTGGCCCTTCAGTTAAGTTGAATGTGGAGATGAGTTCAAGCCATGCCTTGACTAATGTGGTGCTATTGGCCTTTGCACATGAATAGGACTCAATATACCCATACATATTCAAAATTCATGACATTTTCCTTTTTCATTAAATTAAATCGAATGCGGAAAAAAGGCTAGATGAAGGAGTATAGCCAATGTAGTCTTGGTTGATCTCTCTAAATTGTGCTGCTGGTGTATTTATCAGTTTCTTCACTACAGAAAGCACAACTAAAAATAACAGCATAGAGCATACCAATACTTCCTAACCAAGGCTCGGTTCACACTGTCGCGACCTAAAAGTCGCGTGACTTTGCCAGGCGACATCGGCGTGACTTTGACGCAACTTCGGCTGACTTTGAATGCCTGTGTAATCTTCCTGTAATGTCGGATCCAATTCACATCAATTAAGATGACGATCCAATTTGGATGTGACTTCCATTCAATTCTATGGGCTGAAATCGGACAGAAGTCAGACCAAGGTAGTGCAGGTACCTTTTCCAAAGTCAGAGCAACACAAGTTGGACCAGTTAAGATGGCTCTCATAAGGAACCATTCATTTATACAAGTCATGCGACATGTCGCACCAGTGTGAACCGGGCCTTATGATGTCAAGAAGGCATACTGGCCATTGTACAGTATGCCATTGTTTGTATTAAAGAGGTCAGTGGTAACTGCTTAGGTACCCATAGCCTGTACTGCACATTCACAAAAGTGAAAGTTGAAGTTGGGGTTTACTTTCAAATGGGGTCCTTTTAAGAATACTTTAGCACTCTATACGCTCAGTTATCTAAATGCAAAATAAATTAGATTACCCAGAAAGTGTATTTGTGTTTGAAAACTTCAAGCTTCCTCTAAAATATATAGTGTAACAGCCATGAAAGCTTTCTTTAACCACTTGTCGACTGCCTAATGTAGATATACGTCTGGAGAATGGCACGGGCAGGCAAAGCAACTTACAGGTACGTTGCTTTGAATCTGCCGCCTAGCGGGCGCCCGCGTGCCCGCCGCGAGCTCTGTGCCTGTGGGACCCGCGGACTCGATGTTCACCGGTGTCCCGTGATCGTGTCACGGAGCAGCAGAACGAGGGGATGCCGTTGTAAACAAGGCATCTCCCTGTTCTACCTAGTGACAGGACACTGATCGTCTGCTCCCTGTCATCTGAAGAAGTGATCAGTGTCATGTCACAGGTAGCCCAGCCCCCACACAGTTAGAATAACTCCCTAGGAAAACACTTAACCCCTTCCTTGCCCCCTAGTGGTTAACCCCTTCCCTGCCAGTGTCATTTACACAGTATAGCACTGATCGCTGTATAAATGACAATGGTCGCAAAATAGCCTCAAAAGTGTCCGATGTGTCTGCCGCAATATCGCAGTCACGATAAAAATCTCAGATCGCTGCCATTACTAGTAAAAAAAAAAAAATTATAATAAAAATGCCATAAAACCATCCCCTTTTTTGTAGACACTATAACTTTTGCGCAAACCAATCAATATACGCTTATTGCGATTTTTTTACCAAATATATGTAGAAGAATACATATTGGCCTAAACTGAGGAAACATTTTATATATATATATATATATATATATATATATTTTTGGGGGGGATATTTATTATAGCAAAAAGTAAAAAATATTGCTTTTTATTCAAAATTGTCGCACTTTTATTGTTTATAGCGCAAAAAATAAAAACCGCAGAGGTGATCAAATACCACCAAAAGAAACCACTAATTGTGGGAAAAAAGGACGTCAATTTTGTTTGGGTACCACGTCGCACGACCGCGCAATTGTCAGTTAAAGTGGCGCAGTGCCGAGTCGCAAAAAAATGGCCCGGTCATTTGGCAGCCAAATCCTCCGGGGCTGAAGTGGTTAAAGGGGGCAAGAAGAAAATCATAAACAAATTAAATTATATGTAAGGGTTCCTCGTCAACTTTACATATTTAACTATCTGTTCTAAATATTTTTTTTTTCTGGAGCTGGAAATATGTTGAGTTTAGAATAAAAAGGCCATACAATATTACCATCAGTGTATTCACAAGACCAACTCAGTTTTTTTTTTTTTTTTAATAATATGATATTATTAAGTGACTGATGTTGCCAACTAAAAGCTAACACATTTTTGTAGCAATTTCCAGTTAATTAGAATGACACACGTAGATTGCAGATGTACTCTTCTCATTTAAACAGCTGTACAAAACAAAACAGAAATAGTGTTCAGGATTTAAATGCTAAAATTACCTTCTATATTATCCAGATATACAATGCAGTTGTGAAAATAAGTTATATTTTTTATTATTTGCCTGTATAATATTGATGTAACTTCACTTACGTTGCTCTCCTTTTGCCATGTCACATTAGTATTGTGCAGATGAGATGCATTCAGCATTACCTTAATACTGTTGCAATATCCCAAGAGATATGCCTCTGAGTATAAAGTTTTACTGAAGTTCTAACTATCTTGCAACAATTTGAGGAGTTCAATGTAAATTTACAAATATATAATTTACAGCTTTAAAGTGTAAGTTGACCTTTACACCTCCAAAAATGTATAAAACATACAGTTAAAGCAACACTTATGAAAAGTTCCAATATTGACAAATTAAAATATTCTTATTATGACATTGATTCCAGCAAGTCATTTTTTAGGCTTTATGTGTGTGCAGAATACCAATGGCAGCCAGGAAAATTAGCTGAGGTCTGAATGACATATCAAAGTGAAGAATCCTGAAAATGAGAACATTAAATTAAAGCAAAACTCTGAGTACTTCAAAGTTACACATACTCCATTGCCGACACACAGACACCAAGTAGTGGCAGCACATAGCTTTGTTGTTTTCCTGCAGCCCAGTAGTAGTCGTCAATCTCAGGCTTCTGTAATCTGCAATATTTTATTAATCCTGATGTGCTGCGTTATTCTTCAAACAAACAAATTACTATCAAACCATATGTGAAATCCATAAACATATAACCATAATAAACAATTGATGCATTGCATAGTAATACAATACTTACCATAAGAATAATAAAAAAACAACATGCGTGACAAGTGAATATATACGATTATGTAAAAAGTCCAAATTTTAATAGTTGTGTGTATCCCATGCCAAGTGAGTCTCCACCACCGCGTCATCACATCAGAAGGCATACCAAAAATATATAACCTTAAAGTTATAAAGAAGTCATATAACCTAAGTAACAATCACAGCTGTTCTTTGGTAGAATTCACCTGCAGTGTACTAAACAGGTGGCCACAAGGATGGGAATATGAACCATTAACTAACTCTCACCATCACTCAACATCCAGTAAAATGTTGAAAAACAATAAAGCCGAGCACTACACATAGTGTAAGGTCCAAATTATATTTTATTAAAATCAGATAAATGCACTTACATATATCAAAAATCAACAGCGCTGTATATAGAAAGGTCTATCCGCAACGGTATGGGGACACTTCCGTAAATGTGGTGATGTCACGGAATACAGCTCCACCCTACATGTTTTATTATAATTGATGTCTTCCGAGGCACTTGAAGAACTTCGATATTTCTTTTTGAAAGCCAGAGAATTTCTAGATTTAATATATGTTTACTTTCATGAACTTTATCCAAATTGTCCCGCTACAGACCTCAGATCAAGGGGGACAGTGGAGTAGGAGCCTTAGTGTATGCATGCAATAAGGCTTGTTGACAGGTCCTTATTAGGGCTTTACATGTATGATTTTTTCTTTATCTATCTGTGATATATCAATAGTTGTTGGGCTTAGGAATTTTCTTGGTGGGGACTCGGAGGTAAGAGAGGGGTGAATATTTCTTGATGGACAATATGGTGCTTACAATTATCATATCATACTTTTGTAATTCTTCTAGGTAATTCTCTGGGTATCAATTTGTTGTATATCTTTCCATATGAAAAATGTTTTTTTATATTTATGTGTGATCCAGAAGCATTTAAGTAGGAGTCTCTTTCCACGTTTCTTTTCTTTTTTGTTGCATTTTAATCTGTGGTGACGTCTCACCCTATGAGTGAACACTAGGATCACTAAGTTGTTGGCTCCCACAACCATTTTTTTTTTCTTTTTGCCTACAGTTTTTAGTTGCTAGTATCCATGAGGATCTAAGGACAGGTTTGAAAAACACTAACCTGTAAGTGGCCTAAAGATAGCACCTATGTGAGCTAAACTTTCTGGATTTATTGTCTGAATTGCATTCTCCATACATCACATCTTTATAGAATATCCAGCAGTGGCATGGAGTGCAGTGCATTCACCATATTTTATTCACATACTCTTGTAAAAATCCAACTGAAGTGTGGGGACTGTGTTATAAGCAGTCATCAAAAAGCAGTACAAGCAAGTTTAGCTGAGAAAAAGCAAGAAAAAAAAAAGGAGGGGAAGGAGCCATTTTTTTCTGAAAACACACACAAAAAAAGTAATCTGGGGTAAAGTACCAGATTAAACCATCCAATCAGTCACATATACAGTATAAACAGGAAGGTGGTAAAAATCTTTAATCTTTACCCTGAGCATGCTCTTCTCAGCAAGTCACAAAATACTTTGAGTTGATTTTCTTATACACTCTCCTTATATGACAATGAACAAACATTTTCAACCAATTTAATCAAGTGTTAATCTTATTGTTTTTTTTACAAAGATCTTATTTTGGTACATATGTAAAGGGGGGGGGGGTGCTGGTGTTTGTTTGTCACATCCTTAACTCACATGCCTACCCCGCATGGGTTCTTCTGGGCATTTTGCACTTGGGTACAGGATCACTTTACTACGCACAGGGTACCTTTGCTTTGTGCCGTCTTCACCAATGCCCAGGGACAAGGCTAAGGCTGCCCTGGAGAAATACTCAACTTCAAGACAGGTCTCTACACTTAGAGATGAACGTACATGTACACTGACACCATAACTGTTCTCCACTTAACTCTCAGTTCTCTGTGCCAATGCACACCTTCTCTGTAATGCATTTAGAAGGGACATGCTGAGCCAATGTTCAGCGTCTTCTACTACTCCCAAGTAGCGGAGTGGGCCCCACCATGCACTCTAAGCAGGCTCCACACGTGCACTTAACTTAAAGTGGTTGTACACCCTGTACAACCACTTTCACCTACAGGTAAGTCTATATTAAGGCTTACCTGTAGGTTCCTACACAGTTTAGGAGATATTTCCAATGTCCCTGTACGGCGATGTCTTCTGTGCATGTGCCATTTCTAGTGGGGTCATGCCGTCACTGGCGGCACCCGCACGCATGCGCGGGATTGACGTCTCGTGACTCCGGCCAGTCACAGAAGGAAGGAAGGGTGAAGAATGGGCGTTTCCTGTACCGGGGACAGCGGTGACATTGCAGGCTTCGATTTCAGGTAAGTGACACATAATGGGCTACTATGCGATGCATAGTAGCCCATTATGCTTTACCTTTGCAGGGTAATAAAGAGGAAGTAAAACCCATTAGGGTTTACTTCCTCTTTAACTCTTGAACCTCTGTATCTCTGTACAGAGATACAGTCATGGACGAAATTGTTGGCACCCCAGAAATGTTTCCAGAAAATCAAGTATTTCTCACAGAAAAGTATTGCAGTAACACATGTTTTGCTATACACATGTTTATTCCCTTTGTGTGTATTGGAATAAAACAAGAAAAGGGAAGAAAAAAAGCAAATTGGACATAATGTCACGCAAAACTCCAAAAATGGGCTGGTCAAAATTCTTGCCACCCTTAACTTAATATATGGTTGCACACCCTTTGGAAAAAATAACTGAAATCAGTCGCTTCCTATAACCATCAATAAGCTTCTTACACCTCTCACCCAGAATTTTGGACCACTCTTCCTTTGCAAACTGCTCCAGGTCTCTCTTATTGGAAGGGTGCCTTTTCCCAACAGCAATTTTAAGATCTCTCCACAGATGTTCAATGGCATTTAGATCTGACTCATTGCTGGCCACTTTAGAACTCTCCAGCGCTTTGTTGCCATCCATTTTTGGGTGCTTTTTGATGTATGTTTGGGGTCATTGTCCTGCTGGAAGACCCAATATCTCGGATGCAAACCCAGCTTTCTGACACTGGGCTCTACAGTGCGACCCAAAATCAGATTTCATGATGCCTTGCACACATTCAAGGCACCCAGTGCCAGAGGCAGCAAAACAACCCCAAAACATCATTGAACCTCCACCATATTTCACTGTAGGTACTGTGTTCTTTTCTTTGTAGGCCTCATTCCATTTTTGGTAAACAGTAGAATGATGTGCTTTAGCAAATAGCTCTATCTTGGTCTCATCTGTCCACAAGACGATTTCCCAGAAGGATTTTGGCTTACTCAAGTACATTTTGGCAAACTGTAGTCTTGCTTTTTTATGTCTCTGTGTCAGCAGTGGGGTCCTCCTGGGTCTCCTGCCATAGCGTTTCATTTCATTTAAATGTCGACGGATAGTTTGCGCTGACACTGATGCTCCCTGAGCCTGAAGGACAGCTTGAATTTCTTTGGAACTTGTTTGGGGTTGCTTATCCACCATCCGGACTACCCTGCGTTGCAACCTTATATCAATTTTTCTCTTCCCTCCACGCCCAGAGAGATTAGCTACAGTGCCATGGGTTGCAAACTTCTTGATAATGTTGCACATTGTGGACAAAGGCAAATCTAGATCTCTGGAGATGGACTTGTAACCTTGAGATTGTTGATATTTTTCCACAATTTTGGTTCTCAAGTCCTTAGACAGTTCTCTTCTCCTCTTTCTGTTGTCCATGTCCACACACAATACAAAGACTAGGTGAACTTCTCTCCTTTTTATCTGCTTTCAGGTGTGATTTTTATGTTGCCCACACCTGTTACTTGCCCCAGGTGAGTTTAAAGGAGCATCACATGCTTGAAACAATCTTATTTATCCACAATTTTGAAAGGGTGCCAAGAATTTTGACCAGCCCATTTTTGGAGTTTTGTGGGACATTATGTGCAATTTGCTTTTTTTCCTCCCTTTTTTTGTTTTGTTCCAATACACACTAAGGGAATATACATGTGTATAGCAAAACATGTTTTACTGCAATACTTCTCTGTGAGAAATACTTGATTTTCTGGAAACATTTCTGGGGTGCCAACAATTTTGGCCATGACTGTACCTCTGTACATAGATACCTACAGAGATACCTCTGTATCTCTGCAGTGCAGCAACATCTCCCTCACTGCTAGAGGCTGTTCTATCTATATCAGTTAAATGCCATCGACAGGCTGCTTGTCACACTTCCATTACCCAGAAAAGGGGGGGTGAATGGCAAATATATGCTTGTGCCACATCCAGTTAATATGAGAAAAGAAAAAAGGGGGTTCCCCTGGGTGGACTTTTAAGGCACTGGTAGTATTAATTCCAAATATACGGGATATTGAAGTAAAAAACAGTTTTTATTCACAATTATACATATTTATAAAAAAATGAAATATTAAATTAAAATATACAGTTCCAAAGGTAGTCACCATATAGGTAAATACATGAAAACCTTCTATACCACTGACACGTTTCGGGGTAACCTTCTTCAGGGGTGTGTAGAGAAGGACAATTAGTTCATGTATTATAAATGTAGTAGAAGAATGATGAATATTTCATTGGATGCAATTTTTTTCAACGTCTACATGTGAGCAGTGATTCACGGCATCCTTCTGCTTCTCCGGGTCTCATCCTCCATCTCAATCCTTTATGGGTCTCAAAACCCACAGCTGCGCTAGAACTCTCTCCTAATGCTGCTCATAGTGCTTTGCTCAGGGGAAACGCCACTGAGCTGGACCACTGACCCAATTTATATCTCACAGGCCAAGTGGGCTTGACCAAGGAAAAAACCCGCCAAAAACCAAGAAACCTGCAGTAACTCCTACCCTTCCAGCCGGGACAGCAGGTAACTAGCTATTTTATCCAGCCCACACACGGTCATGCAACACTGTACCCAAACTTAATTTTTATAATTTTGTTCACACAAATAAAGCTTTCTATTGGTGGGATTGATATTTTTTGCTAAATAAATTAAAAAAGACTGCAAATTTTGAAAAAAAAAGGGTATTTCTTTGTTTATGTTACAAAATTTTGCAAATAAATAATTGTTCTTCATAAATTTAGCCCAAAATGTATTCTGCTACATTCCTTTCGTGAAAATAACCCAAATCAGTGTATATTATTTAGTCTGTATGAAAGTTATAGAGTCCACAAACTATGGTATATACTATATCTGAAAATTAATCAATCCTGATGTACTGACATCTCATTTCTTGAGGCCCTAAAATGCCAGGACAGTAAAAATACCCCCCAAATTACCCCTTTTTGGAAAGACAGTCCAAGGTATTTAGCAGGGGGCATGGTGGATTTTTCAAAGCTGTAATTTTTTTGTCATAATTTTTGGGAGAAATAATAAATGAAAAAAAGTCACCAGTGCATTACAGTAGCATCATATAACTGGTGTGGTGGTGATCAGGGACACTGACTGGTGGCAGTATTAAAACATTTTTTTTATATTTTTTCAAAAATGTTTACTTTTTCAATTAAATTTTTTTTAAAAAAAAAACACACTGTGACCAGAGTAACATAATGTTACTAAAGTAGTACTGCTCTGGGGAAATGATCAGGATTTTTTTTTTTTTTTTTTACACAGCATTTTACTGAATGAAACTAATTCATTCAATCTGTTTTGTTGTGATTAGCTGTGATTGACCAAAGCTAATCACTTGGTACAGATGTACTGTGATTGGCCCTGTCTGTACCATGTGATAAAATTGACCAATCACAGCTAGCAATACAGTTGTACACATTGGATGGCATGAAAGAAAGTCATCCATTGTGTACAACTGTCATGTGACCTGCTGTGTTTTGTCACAGTGGTCAAATGTTAGCGGCAACGAGCCGGTACTCTAATTGGTCATTGGCTGCGTTCCGTGGACATGACCAGTGACAGATCGCACTGCTGCGCAGCCCCGCAGCCATGTAATCGATGCTTCCTGAGAGGATATCATATGACGTCCACTCAGGATAACTAAACCACTGCCCGGCCATCTTTTGTTTATAGGCCAGGTGGGAAGTGGTTAAAGCATTCTCCATGAAATAATAAAATAAAGTGGATACAACCCAGGCTTAAACTTTGTCTGCTCATACACATGCTGTATACTCATAGGCGTGCGCACCCTAACCACCCCCTGTGGTGCAGATTACCCCTGTTTAGACCCCTGATATTTCACCAAAGCCCCCTAACGGAGCTCCTAAAAAAAAAAAAAAGTAGTAAAATTGTAAAAAATTATAAAAAATAAAATAATTCAAATAAAAACTACTGACACCAGCCACTGCCTTACTGATGCCAATCTCTGCCCTACTGACACAGTCCATTGCTCTACTGATACCATCAGTATATATACTGTACATATGCACACACATGCATGTGTTTGAGCTTTGGGGTGCACACCCTAATGCAATAGGCTGTGCCCACCTATGTGCATACTGTTTGTAAATGAACTCTGACTGCTCTGTGTCAGTTAGCAGCTCGACAACAGGGTTGGATTCACAGACCTGTGACATCACCTGCTGCTTTCCATTGCCTCCCTGTTTTTGATGCTCCCTCCCATTAGCTGCAACAGGCACTGACTGACACAGGAGAGTCAGAGCTTATGACCAGTAAAGAAAAAGGTATTTACACTGAGCTATTAGTGTTTTTTTGTGGAATTCTGATTAGGTGAGAATTGGGTTTCATGTGTTTTAGTAACACAAGACAGAGCTGCACTTAAAACATTTCCATGTTCTTTACTGGTGTAGGTTAGGATATGGAACTCCCTTCCACAGTTGGTGGAGTCAGCAGAAAGTGTAGATAATTAAAAAAAAGAAAACTTTTAGGTGTGTTTCTTAGCGAGCGCCAGTGGTGGAATTACCAGGGTCGCAACAGTTGCACTTGCGACGGGGTCCTGGCATTCCGCCACTGTCCGGGCCCCAGCAGGGTTGCTAGTCGCACGGCTCTGAGCTGACAGCGTCTATCTCATGGAACAGCACAGAGCTGCCATTGACATTTCTACCTCCTCCTCCGTCCTCTCTTGAATGGGAAGAGACAGGACACAGCTGATCTGCTCTGTCTTCTCCCCCCTCTCCTCTCCTGTGTGTTCTCCATGGGCATCCAAATGCAAAGCTAACAAGCTCACATTTCCCACAGTGCACACACACAGGACAGGTTAGGGGGAGAAGGGGGAGCAGATCGGCTGTATCCTCTCTCATCCTATGCGAGAGAGGACAGAGGGAGAGATAGAACTGTCAATTGTTTATTTATCCTCCTTTAGCCCACCGTTACAGTCTTTTCATACAAACCATTTGCTGTGTTGCACTATTTGTGACACATATCTTTTTCTATTTTATATCCCTCAATGCCTTTCATAATCCTAGTCATGTTCACATATTGTCAATGGCATCCTTATCAACATCAACGTAGTATGATTCAGGAAGGGGAGCCTACATGTCTGTCTCCCCCTTTCCTGGCCAGACAGGCTGAATTCTCAGCTTACGGGTCTGGCATAGATGTTTAGAAGGACCTCAAGCAATGTGTGTGTGTGTGAGAGATAACCCCTTAATATCCATACCATATCCAAAGGGTTCTTGTCTATCATTCTTTTTTTTAAATAAAAAAAAAGTTTTTATTGAGTAAAAGCATAATATAATTTTGACATACATGGTCATTTCAATTACCTATATTGTAATAAACATAGTACCGTATATACTCGAGTATAAGCCAAGTTTTTCAGCACATTTTTTTGTGCTGAAAATTAGTGTTGAGCGAACCCGAACTGTAAAGTTCGGGTCCGTACCAAACTTTAGCTTTTTCCCGAACCCGAACCCGGACTTTGCGCAAAAGTCCGGGTTCGGGTTCGGCAATCTAATTACGCAGTTAGAAATGCTTCAGGGGCCAGCCAATTACCTTTTGATTAGCTGGTGTGCCCTTAGAGGCCATCATAGCCATGCCTACTAATGGCATGGCTGTGATTGGTCAGTGCAACATGTGACCCAGCTTCTATATAAGCTAGAGGCACACAGCACACACGTCACTCTGCTTCAGAATAGATAGGGAGAGGATCTAGTCTGCTGCTGCTGCTTTTAGGGAGAGATAGAAAAATACATGAGTTAGTCCTGATTCTGGAATCTGAGGGAAAAGATAGAGAGACAGTGTAGTGTAGGGCCAGGTTCCTGTTTTTTGCTTTTAGGGAGAGAGATATATTATATAGGAATAGGAGTCCAGATTCAGAGATATAACTCAGCGATCTGCATATGTTTACCTGTTTGTGTTGCAGTGCAGTCTTTTTACACTGCTATAAACCCAGTGTCAGAGAAAATCGACCTTTTATCTGCAAGCTCAGTGCACCAGCACTGCATATATTACGTTGAGAGATACACCATTTCCATACTGTGGGTGTATTCTGCTCTTGGAAAAAGATCCATTTAGGGCAAAAAAAAAAGGCACTTTATTGTGCTCTTTTCCAAAAGACCCATTGGGCAAAAACAAATAAAAAATTCCATTTTATTTTGCTCGTGCAAAAAAAGACCCGTTAATAAAAATAAATAAATAAAAAATTTGCACTTTAATGTACGCTTGCAAAAAGAGCCATTTAGGGCCACAAAAAATATTTTGCAGTGTGTTATACATATGTGGAGGTGTGTGAAATAAACAATTTCTAAATAATTTTCTTCTACTGTGCTATACTAAAAAAACAAAATTTTTTTTGAATAGCATTTTCTGCAGTTCTCTAGCTGTGCGATTCAGCGGTTACGTACTGTGGGTGTATTGTGGTCTTCCAAAAAACGCCATTTAGGGCCACAAAAAATATTTTGCAGTGTGTTATACATATGTGGAGGTGTGTGAAATAAACAATTTCTAAATAGTTTTCTTCTACTGTGCTATACTAAAAAAAAACATATTTTTTTAATAGCATTTTCTGCAGTTCTGTAGCTGTGCGATTCAGCGGTTACGTACTGTGGGTGTATTGTGGTCTTCCAAAAAACGCCATTTAGGGCCACAAAAAATATTTTGCAGTGTGTTATACATATGTGGAGGTGTGTGAAATAAACAATTTCTAAATAGTTTTCTTCTACTGTGCTATACTAAAAAAACTATTTTTTTTTTTAATAGCATTTTCTGCAGTTCTGTAGCTGTGCGATTCAGCGGTTACGTACTGTGGGTATATTGTGGTCTTCCAAAAAACGCCATTTAGGGCCACAAAAAATATTTTGCAGTGTGTTATACATATGTGGAGGTGTGTGAAATAAACAATTTCTAAATAGTTTTCTTCTACTGTGCTATACTAAAAAAACAACATTTTTTTGAATAGCATTTTCTGCAGTTCTGTAGCTGTGCGATTCAGTGGTTACGTACTGTGGGTTTATTGTGGTCTTCCAAAAAACGCCATTTAGGGCCACAAAAAATATTTTGCAGTGTGTTATACATATGTGGAGGTGTGTGAAATAAACAATTTCTAAATAGTTTTCTTCTACTGTGCTATACTAAAAAAACAACATTTTTTTTGAATAGCATTTTCTGCAGTTCTGTAGCTGTGCAATTCAGCGGTTACGTACTGTGGGTGTATTGTGGTCTTCCAAAAAACGCCATTTAGGGCCACCAAAAATATTTTGCAGTGTGTTATACATATGTGGAGGTGTGTGAAATAAACAATTTCTAAATAGTTTTCTTCTACTGTGCTATACTAAAAAAACTAAATTTTTTTGAATAGCATTTTCTGCAGTTCTGTAGCTGTGCGATTCAGCAGTTACGTACTGTGGGTGTATTGTGGTCTTCCAAAAAAAGCCATTTAGGGCCACAAAAAATATTTTGCAGTGTGTTATACATATGTGGAGGTGTGTGAAATAAACAATTTCTAAATAGTTTTCTTCTACTGTGCTATACTAAAAAAAAAACTTTTTTTTGAATAGCATTTTCTGCAGTTTTGTAGCTGTGCGATTCAGCGGTTACGTACTGTGGGTGTGTTCTGCTCTTCCAAAAACACCCATTTAGGGCAACATCCTAAATTTGGAAAATATGAAGAGAAGGTCAAAGGGACGTGGTGGCCCCGGTCGTGGTGCTGCTGGTGGAGCTCCTGTTGCAGGGAGAGGACGTGGTGGATCTGTGCCAGATACACGCACAAGTGAAACACCTTCCTCAGGTGCGAGTAGGCGACTGAGCCTGCGGCGGTATTTTGTCGCGCCTAATGAGGCTGTACGAATGTTTAGGCCAGGACAAGTACAGGCGATAGTAGATTGGGTTGCTGACAGTGCCTCGGGTTCCTTCACATTGTCTCCCACCCACTCTTCTGATGAAACATCAGAGTTGGCACCTGAAACCCATGTCCATCAGTCTTTCACCTCACCCCCTTGCAAATCAGCCAAGCAGTCTGAGCCCCAAATCATGCAGCAGTCTCTTCTGCTTTTCGATGACTCTGTTAGCAGGGTTTCCCAGGGCCATCCACCTAGCCCTGCCCCAGAAGTGGAAGAGATTGAGTGCACCGATGCCCAACTACTTATGTTTCATGATGAGTACATGGGAGGACCATCGCAGCACGTCTCGGATGATGACGAAACACAGGTGCCAACTGCTGCTGCTTTCGCAATTGTGCAGACAAACAAGGAGGGCAGGGGTGAAGACTGGGTGGAAGATGATGTGGAGGACGATGAGGTCCTTGACCCCACATGGAATCAACGTTATGCAGGTGACCAGTGTAGTTTGGAGGAAGAGGCGGTGGTCGCACAGAGCCACCAGCACAGCAGAAGAGGGAGCAGGGTGCAAAAGCGGAGCGTCCGTCCCCTAGACAGTATGTCTGCTACTGCCCAACGCAGCAAGGGACCGAGCACACCAAAGCCAGGTCCAAGGAGTTCCCTAGCGTGGCAGTTCTTCACACAATGTGCTGATGACAAGACACGAGTGGTTTGCACTAGGGATGAGCTCGGTGTTCGAGTCGAACATACGTTCGACTCGAACATCGGCTGTTCGATCGTTCGACGAAGATCGAACGATTTGGGCCGTTCGTGCCTAATTCGAGTGACGCGAACGGCCCACAATGCACTACGCCATCGCAGTGTCATCCAGGCGCTGTGATTGGCCAAGCATGCACTGTGACCCCGCATGCTTGGCCAATCACAGCGCTGGCAGCGAGGAGAGCAATGATTGGCCACAGGCAGGATGCCTGTGGCCAATTATTGCTGAGGGTTTTTAGTACACGCCCCACACTATAAAAGGCCGCCAGCACGGCGGCCTAGTGTAGTGTGTTCCGGAGCAGGGAAAGAGAAGCATAGGCAGGGACAGTGACATTTTTTTTCTTGCTTAACCTGGATTCCTTTAGTTTAGGGAAAGAGAAGGATAGGTAGGGAGAGTGTCAGTGTGTTTTACTGTGCTAATCCTTGTTTCTAGGGACAGGGAAGTACAGTGAGGGAAATTCTCCTTGTGCTATACTGTGCTAAAGCATTGATCATCAACCATCTTTAAAAAAACATTTTTTCTAGGGACAGAAAACTATAGGTAGGGAGAGTGTCAGTGTGTTTTACTGTGCTAATCCTTGTTTCTAGGGACAGGGAAGGACAGTGAGGGAAATTCTCCTTGTGCTATAGTGTGCTAAAGCATTGATCATCAACCATCTTTAAAAAAACATTTTTTCTAGGGACAGAAAACTATAGGTAGGGAGAGTGTCAGTGTGTTTTACTGTGCTAATCCTTGTTTCTAGGGACAGGGAAGGACAGTGAGGGAAATTCTCCTTGTGCTATAGTGTGCTAAAGCATTGATCATCAACCATCTTTAAAAAAACATTTTTTCTAGGGACAGAAAACTATAGGTAGGGAGAGTGTCAGTTTCTTTCACTGTGCTAATCCTTGTTTCTAGGGTCAGGGAAGGACAGTGAGGGAAATTCTCCTTGTGCTATACTGTGCTAAAGCATTGATCATCAACCATCTTTAAAAAAACATTTTTTCTAGGGACAGAAAACTATAGGTAGGGAGAGTGTCAGTGTGTTTTACTGTGCTAATCCTTGTTTCTAGGGACAGGGAAGGACAGTGAGGGAAATTCTCCTTGTGCTATAGTGTGCTAAAGCATTGATCATCAACCATCTTTAAAAAAACATTTTTTCTAGGGACAGAAAACTATAGGTAGGGAGAGTGTCAGTGTGTTTTACTGTGCTAATCCTTGTTTCTAGGGACAGGGAAGGACAGTGAGGGAAATTCTCCTTGTGCTATAGTGTGCTAAAGCATTGATCATCAACCATCTTTAAAAAAACATTTTTTCTAGGGACAGAAAACTATAGGTAGGGAGAGTGTCAGTTTCTTTCACTGTGCTAATCCTTGTTTCTAGGGACAGGGAAGGACAGTGAGGGAAATTCTCCTTGTGCTATACTGTGCTAAAGCATTGATCATCAACCATCTTTAAAAAAAACATTTTTTCTAGGGACAGAAAACTATAGGTAGGGAGAGTGTCAGTGTGTTTCACTGTGCTAATCCTTGTTTCTAGGGACAGGGAAGGACAGTGAGGGAAATTCTCCTTGTGCTATACTGTGCTAAAGCATTCATCATCAACCATCTTTAAAAAAAAAAAATTTCTAGGGACAGAAAACTATAGGTAGGGAGAGTGTCAGTTTCTTTCACTGTGCTAATCCTTGTTTCTAGGGACAGGGAAGGACAGTGAGGGAAATTCTCCTTGTGCTATACTGTGCTAAAGCATTGATCATCAACCATCTTTAAAAAAACATTTTTTCTAGGGACAGAAAACTATAGGTAGGGAGAGTGTCAGTTTCTTTCACTGTGCTAATCCTTGTTTCTAGGGACAGGGAAGGACAGTGAGGGAAATTCTCCTTGTGCTATACTGTGCTAAAGCATTGATCATCAACCATCTTTAAAAAAACATTTTTTCTAGGGACAGAAAACTATAGGTAGGGAGAGTGTCAGTGTGTTTCACTGTGCTAATCCTTGTTTCTAGGGACAGGGAAGGACAGTGAGGGAAATTCTCCTTGTGCTATACTGTGCTAAAGCATTGATCATCAACCATCTTTAAAAAAACATTTTTTCTAGGGACAGAAAACTATAGGTAGGGAGAGTGTCAGTGTGTTTCACTGTGCTAATGCTTGTTTCTAGGGACAGGGAAGGACAGTGAGGGAAATTCTCCTTGTGCTATACTGTGCTAAAGCATTGATCATCAACCATCTTTAAAAAAACATTTTTTCTAGGGACAGAAAACTATAGGTAGGGAGAGTGTCAGTGTGTTTCACTGTGCTAATCCTTGTTTCTAGGGACAGGGAAGGACAGTGAGGGAAATTCTCCTTGTGCTATACTGTGCTAAAGCATTGATCATCAACCATCTTTAAAAAAACATTTTTTCTAGGGACAGAAAACTATAGGTAGGGAGAGTGTCAGTTTCTTTCAGTGTGCTAATCCTTGTTTCTAGGGACAGGGAAGGACAGTGAGGGAAATTCTCCTTGTGCTATACTGTGCTAAAGCATTCATCATCAACCATCTTTAAAAAAACAAAAATTCTAGGGACAGAAAACTATAGGTAGGGAGAGTGTCAGTTTCTTTCACTGTGCTAATCCTTGTTTCTAGGGACAGGGAAGGACAGTGAGGGAAATTCTCCTTGTGCTATACTGTGCTAAAGCATTGATCATCAACCATCTTTAAAAAAACATTTTTTCTAGGGACAGAAAACTATAGGTAGGGAGAGTGTCAGTTTCTTTCACTGTGCTAATCCTTGTTTCTAGGGACAGGGAAGGACAGTGAGGGAAATTCTCCTTGTGCTATACTGTGCTAAAGCATTCATCATCAACCATCTTTAAAAAAACATTTTTTCTAGGGACAGAAAGCTATAGGTAGGGAGAGTGTCAGTGTGTTTTACTGTGCTAATCCTTGTTTCTAGGGACAGGGAAGGACAGTGAGGGAAATTCTCCTTGTGCTATACTGTGCTAAAGCATTGATCATCAACCATCTTTAAAAAAACATTTTTTCTAGGGACAGAAAACTATAGGTAGGGAGAGTGTCAGTTTCTTTCACTGTGCTAATCCTTGTTTCTAGGGACAGGGAAGGACAGTGAGGGAAATTCTCCTTGTGCTATACTGTGCTAAAGCATTGATCATCAACCATCTTTAAAAAAACATTTTTTCTAGGGACAGAAAACTATAGGTAGGGAGAGTGTCAGTGTGTTTCACTGTGCTAATCCTTGTTTCTAGGGACAGGGAAGGACAGTGAGGGGAATTCTCCTTGTGCTATACTGTGCTAAAGCATTGATCATCAACCATCTTTAAAAAAATATTTTTTCTAGGGACAGAAAACTATAGGTAGGGAGAGTGTCAGTGTGTTTCACTGTGCTAATCCTTGTTTCTAGGGACAGGGAAGGACAGTGAGGGAAATTCTCCTTGTGCTATACTGTGCTAAAGCATTGATCATCAACCATCTTTAAAAAAACATTTTTTCTACGGACAGAAAACTATAGGTAGGGAGAGTGTCAGTTTCTTTCACTGTGCTAATCCTTGTTTCTAGGGACAGGGAAGGACAGTGAGGGAAATTCTCCTTGTGCTATAGTGTGCTAAAGCATTGATCATCAACCATCTTTAAAAAAACATTTTTTCTAGGGACAGAAAACTATAGGTAGGGAGAGTGTCAGTTTCTTTCACTGTGCTAATCCTTGTTTCTAGGGACAGGGAAGGACAGTGAGGGAAATTCTCCCTGTGCTATACTGTGCTAAAGCATTGATCATCAACCATCTTTAAAAAAACATTTTTTCTAGTGACAGAAAACTATAGGTAGGGAGAGTGTCAGTGTGTTTCACTGTGCTAATCCTTGTTTCTAGGGACAGGGAAGGACAGTGAGGGAAATTCTCCTTGTGCTATAGTGTGCTAAAGCATTGATCATCAACCATCTTTAAAAAAACATTTTTTCTAGGGACAGAAAACTATAGGTAGGGAGAGTGTCAGTTTCTTTCACTGTGCTAATCCTTGTTTCTAGGGACAGGGAAGGACAGTGAGGGAAATTCTCCTTGTGCTATACTGTGCTAAAGCATTCCTCATCAACCATCTTTGAAATCCTTGTTTTTTGGACAGTCAGGGAAATTGTCGTTGTGCTATTCTGTGCGAAAGCAATCATCCTCAACCATATTTAGAAATCCTTAAGTAAAGGGACAGAGAAGGACACCTGAAGGTAGCCCTTATTGCTTTTTTCCCATCTCCCTGCAGGCCATCTATTAGAATGTCTGGAAGGCAAACAAGGAGAGGCAGACAGTCAGGAGGCAATAAAAGAGGGCAAGCAGGCTCTGTGTCTGGGGGCAACAGTGCTGGTCGTGGACGCGGTGCATTGTCATCAGCACATGGCCATGGGACACACTTGTCCTTCTTTTCGGCAGCTGGACATGTTGAGCCACATCATGCCGAAGACTTGGTAGAGTGGATGACCAAGCCCTCCTCCTCCTCCTCATCCTCTCTCACCCAGGCTCAGGGTACTGGCAAAGCAGCTGCCAAAGCATCCTCTTCCCTGGTATCAATGTCAGACTCATCATCAGTCACTCCTTCCCTAGACCCACCATGTCCTCCTCCTGAGGAGTCCCCCGAACTGTTTGAGCACAGTGTTGGGTACATGCTCCAGGAGGATGCCCAGCGTTTCAAAGGGTCTGATGATGAAACCCAGCTACAGGAAGGCAGTAGCGTGAGAGCAGACAGAGGGGATGCTCAAGAAGGACACCAATCTGGCAGTCATGTTCCAGCAGCTGCAGCATACTGCCAGATTGGCTCCAGTGATGAGGAGGGAGGGGATGATGAGGTCACTGACTCCACGTGGGTGCCTAATAGGAGAGAGGAGGAGGAGGAGGATGAGGAGGAGGCACATCTCCAACGAGGCAGGATGCCCTTTGGTGGCCAGCGTAAGGGCAGTACACCGACGGAATCACACCGCAGAGCTCCGCCTGTGCAGGGCGCTGCCTCTGCCCGTCATTCAAAAAGTTCTTTGGTGTGGGCCTTTTTTAAGGCTAGTGCATCAGATCGCACAGCTGCTGTTTGCAACATATGTCTCAAGCGTATATCGCGTGGCCAAAACATCAGCCGCTTGGGTACCACATGCCTGACCAGACATATGTTGACCTGCCATGCAGCTCGTTGGCAAGCCTACCTCAAAGACCCACACCAAAGAACAAAGCGGACCTCTCCTTGCACCGCATCAGCTGGGATCTCCAACCCCACTATAACTTCAGTCCTCTCTGAAACATGCACTGAGAGGAATGAAGGTGTAGAATTAGGTGTGTCACAGCCAAGTACTTGCGGCCACTCTGCTAGCAGTACACCGACGTCCAATTCTAGCAGGCAAATTTCCCTGCCCCAGCTGCTGGACCGTCGAAAGAAGTTCACTCCCAGCCATCCACATGCCCAGCGGTTGAATGCTAGCTTGGCTAAATTGCTAGCGCTTCAACTGCTGCCTTTTCAGTTGGTAGACTCGGCCCCCTTCCGTGAGTTTGTGCAATGTGCGGTTCCTCAGTGGCAGGTTCCCAAACGCCACTTTTTCTCACGGAAGGCTATTCCGGCTCTCTACCGGCATGTGGAAGGCAATGTCTTGGCCTCTCTGGACAGGGCGGTCAGCGGTAAGGTGCATATTACCGCTGACTCATGGTCCAGCAGGCATGGACAGGGACGTTACCTTTCTTTCACGGCCCATTGGGTCACTCTTTTGGCAGCTGGGAAGGATGCAGAACAAGGTGCAGTAGTGTTGGAGGTTGTTCCACCGCCACGCCTCCAAAATGCTACTACTGGTTGTGACACACCTCTCTCCTCCACCCCCTCCTCTTCTTCTTCCTCCATGGCCTCTTCCTGTGCTTTGTCCTCTGAACCAGCGGTGCTCCGTAGCCGTTCAAGGGGCTACGCAAGTACGCAGGCAAAAAGATGCCATGCCGTGCTTGCGCTGGTGTGTTTGGGGGACAGAAGCCACACTGGGGCAGAGGTCCTGTCTGCTCTGCAGGGCCAGGCCGAGAGGTGGTTGACGCCACGCCAGCTTAAGCCAGGAATGGTGGTTTGCGACAATGGCACCAACCTCCTCTCCGCCCTCCGACAGGGACAACTGACCCATGTGCCCTGTGTGGCTCACGTCCTTAACCTGGTGGTGCAGCGGTTCTTGGGCAGGTACCCGGGCTTACAGGATGTCCTGAGGCAGGCCAGGAAAGTCTGTGTGCATTTCCGCAGATCTTATAATGCCAGTGCTCGCCTGGCTGAGCTGCAAAAGGAGTTGAACCTGCCCAAGAACTGCCTTATATGTGACATGCCCACCAGGTGGAACTCAACGTTGGCCATGCTGCAGCGGCTGCACACGCAGCAGAGGGCCATCAATGAGTACCTGTGCGACTACGGCACCAGGACAGGGTCAGGGGAGCTTGGTTTTTTTTCTCCACGCCAGTGGGGCATGATCAGGGATGCATGCACTGTCCTGGCACCATTTGAGGAGGCCACGAGGATGGTGAGCAGTGACAGTGCATGCATCAGTGACACTGTACCTCTTGTCCACCTGTTGGAGCACACGCTGCGTGGAATAATGGACAGGGCACTTGAGGCAGAACAGAGGCAGGAAGAGGAGGACTTCCTTGCCTCTCAAGGCCCCCTTTACCCAGACAGTGTTCCTTCTGTCCCACCCATCGCACAGGAAGAGGAGGAGGAGGAGGAGGAGGAGGATTGTGTCAGCATGGAGGTGGAGGCTGGCACTCAGCATCATCAGCAGCAGTCTTTTAGGGATGATTTACAGTCCCAAGAAACCAGTGGACTTGTACGTGGCTGGGAGGAGGTGGCTGCGGATCATGTCGTCCTTAGTGACCCAGAGGACTCCGGAGCGAATGCCTCAGCAAACCTACGCTGCATGGCCTCCCTGATCCTGCAAAGTCTGCGGAAGGATCCTCGTATTCTTCGGATCAAGGAGAGGGACCATTACTGGCTGGCCACTCTCCTTGATCCACGGTACAAGGGTAAGGTTGCGGACCTTATGTTACCGTCGCAGAGGGAGCAGAGGATGAGACAACTCCGGGAGGCCTTGCAGAAAGGTCTGTGCAACGCGTTCCCAGAGACTGGGAGGTTACAAACTCCTGGTCCTGGACAACGAGTTGCTGAGGCTTCGGCCAGTCAAAGAAGGAGCGGTGGGGAAGGTGGCCGTCTGACCGATGCGTTCAGACAATTCTTTAGTCCGCAGCCCCAAAGTATGATCGGTTCCAGCAACCATCGCCAGCGTCTGATAAACATGGTGCAGGACTATCTAGGGGCAAGGTCAGACTTGGACACCGTCCCCACCGAAAATCCTCTGGCTTACTGGGTCTTGAGGATGGATCACTGGCCAGAGCTTGCACAGTATGCAATTGAGCTACTGGCCTGTCCTGCATCCAGCGTTCTTTCGGAACGCACATTCAGTGCTGCTGGAGGATTTGTCACGGATCACAGGGTGCGCCTGTCCACCGACTCGGTTGATCGACTGACTTTCATCAAGATGAACCAGTCTTGGATCACCACCAGCTACCACACACCTGATGCTGATATAACAGACTAATTGATTTTAACATGTCACATCCCTTCAAGACTGATGCTGATGCTGAGTTCCTGTGCTGTTATGTTGACTGGCTATCCTCCTCCTCCGAGTCCTCAATGATACGATTGATGATGATAGCTTGGAAGATCATTTTTGTTTATGGGTGCCGCCACCAGTGGCTAAGGCCCAATTTTTCAGCCCCTGTTTAACAGGGGCGTGTAATTACAATTTTTGAAGCAATACTTTGCAACAGGGCTCATTGCTGTGCTCCAAGTACAGTATCTGTGAGGGGTTGGAGTGTTGTGCCACCAGTGCCTAAGGCCCAATTTTTCAGCCCCTGTTTAACAGGGGCGTGTCATTACAATTTTTGAAGCAATACTTTGCAACAGGGCTCATTGCTGTGCTCCAAGTACAGTATCTGTGAGGGGTTGGAGTGTTGTGCCACCAGTGCCTAAGGCCCAATTTTTCAGCCCCTGTTTAACAGGGGCGTGTCATTACAATTTTTGAAGCAATACTTTGCAACAGGGCTCATTGCTGTGCTCCAAGTACAGTATCTGTGAGGGGTTGTAGTGTTGTGCCACCAGTGCCTAAGGCCCAATTTTTCAGCCCCTGTTTAACAGGGGCGTGTCATTACAATTTTTGAAGCAATACTTTGCAACAGGGCTCATTGCTGTGCTCCAAGTACAGTATCTGTGAGGGGTTGTAGTGTTGTGCCACCAGTGCCTAAGGCCCAATTTTTCAGCCCCTGTTCAACAGGGGCATGTAATTACAATTCTTGATCTAATAATTCACAGCAGGGCCCATTGCTGCACCCACCAAGAGTAACTCTGAGGGCTTACAGTGTTGTGGCAACGCCACCACCACCACCACCACGAAAGGCCCAATTTTTCAGCCCCTGTTCAAAAGGGGCATGTAATTACAATTCTTGATCTAATAATTCACAGCAGGGCCCATTCCTGCACCCACCAAGAGTAACTCTGAGGGCTTACAGTGTTGTGGCAACACCACCACCACCACCACCACCACGAAAGGCCCAATTTTTCAGCCCCTGTTCAACAGGGGCATGCAATTACAATTCTTGATCTAATAATTCACAGCAGGGCCCATTGCTGCACCCACCAAGAGTAACTGTCAGGGCTTACAGTGTTGTGGCACCAGCACCACAATCAAAGGCCCAATTTTTACTACCACTGTTCAACAATTATATGTAATTACAATTCCTGATATAATAGTTGACAGCAGGGCGTTCCAGCACCAACCAAGAGTAACTGTGAGTGCTTACAGTGTTGTGCCAACACCAACAACTAAGGGGCCTATTTCTGCAGAGTATATACGGCAGGTCCCTACTTTCAAACATCCAACTTACAAACGACTCCTACTTGCAAACGCAAGAAGACAACAGGAAGTGAGAGGAAATCTACCCCTAGGAAGGAAAATTCTCTCCTGTAAGAATTAATATGGGAGAAAGGTGTCTCCTCTGTACTGATGCTTTATCACCAATCCTTGTTTCAAGAAAAACACCACATTTCAAAAACAGTTGTCATTGGGACGGAAAGTGAGGTGAAATGTTCTGAACAGGGGCACAGACAGCAAAACAAATGTTACAGGGGTGATAACCCTTACCTATGTTTTCCAAAAAGTTTAAAAATAGATTTTTGGGCTGGAGCTACACTTAAACAATGTACCTGTTCAAAATTACAAACACATTCTACATAAGAACAAACCTACAGTCCCTGTCTTGTATGCACCGCCTGTATACGGCTGTTCAGAGTATATAGGGCCTTTTTTATTTTGTTTGCAGTGTTCCCCTTAATATCCATACAAGACCCAAAGGGGCTGGTAATGGGCTGGGGTAGGGGGGGGGGGGTCATGGGGTAGCTATGCCATTTTTCTTAAAGATTTTCATCCATATTACCGGGACCAGACATTACATTAAAGCCGCAAGCAGTTTTAAATGGCTTTTTTTTCCTTTAGAAGTGTCATTTTGTGCAGGGACAGTTCTAAACACGGGAAACACGTGGCACTTCACAGGCATACTTTAGACACCCCCCAGGTACGATATTTAAAGGAATATTTGACTTTTTTTTTTCACTTTATGCATCATTAAAATGACTGCTCCCGAAAAACGACCGTTTTTAAAACTTCTTTTTGCATTGATACATGTCCCCTGGTGCAGAACCCGGGTTCCCAAACCCTTTTTAGGACAATAACATGCATAATAGTCGTTATAATTAGCACTTTAGAATTCGAACGTTCGCATCCATTGTATTTAATAGGGTTCTAATGTTCGTACGAACTTTCGGTCCGTTCGCGGGTTCTGGTGCGAACCGAACCCGGGGGTGTTCGGCTCATCACTAGTTTGCACGCTGTGCAATCAGAGCCTGAAGCGAGGCATAAACATTCTCAACCTGAGCACAACCTGCATGACCAGGCATCTAAGTGCAAAACACGAGCTGCAGTGGAGTAGACACCTCAAAAACCAAGGAAGGTCTCTGGCTCCTCCTGCTTCCTCTTCTGCTGCAGTCTCGGCCTCTTCATCCACCTCTGTAGTGACAGTGGCACCTGCCACCCCGCAAACAGAGGATCTGCCAGCAACACTTCCACCTGGGTCACCAACCATCTCCACAATGTCCCATGGAAGCATTCAGCTCTCTATCTCCCAAACATTGGAGCGGAAGAGGAAGTACCCCCCTAGCCACCCGCGATCCCTGGCCCTGAATGCCAGCATTTCAAAACTCCTGGCCTTTGAAATGCTGTCATTCCGTCTGGTGGAGAAGCAGAGTTTTAAAAGCCTGATGGCATTGGCTGTCCCACAGTACGTCGTGCCCAGCCGCCACTACTTTTCCAGGCGAGCCATCCCTTCCCTGCACTACCAAGTGGGGGACAAAATCAGGTGTGCTCTGCGCAACGCCATCTGTGGCAAGGTCCACCTAACTACGGATGCGTGGACCAGTAAGCACGGTCAGGGACGTTATATCTCCCTAACAGCACACTGGGTAAATGCAGTGGCGGCTGGGCCTGAGGCAGATAGCAGTTTGGCGCATGTCCTTCCACCACCGAGGATTGCAGGGCGCTTCAGTTTGCCTCCTGTTGCTAACTCCTCCTACTCCGCTTCCTCATCCTCTACCGCCTCCTTATCCGGTCAGCGTAACACCTTCACCACCAACTTCAGCACAGCCAGGGGTAAACAACAGCAGGCAGTTTTAAAACTTTCCTGTTTGCGGGAAAAACCCCACACCGCGCAGGAGTTGTGGAGGGACATGGAACAACAGACCAATGAGTGGTTGCTGTCAGTGAGCCTCAAGCCCGGCCTGGTGGTGTGCGATAATGGGCGAAATCTCGTAGCAGCTCTGGGCCTAGCCGGTTTGACGCACATCCCTTGCCTAGCGCATGTGCTGAACTTGGTGGTCCAGCGGTTCCTTAAAAATTACCCCAATATGCCAGAGCTGCTGCAGAAAGTGCGGGCTGTCTGTGCGCACTTTCGGCGTTCTCACCCTGCTGCTGCTCGCCTGTCAGCGCTGCAGCGTAACTTCGGCCTTCCCGCTCACCGCCTCATATGTGACGTGCCCACAAGGTGGAACTCCACCTTGCACATGCTAGCCAGACTGTGCGAGCAGCAGCAGGCGATAGTGGAGTTTCAGCTGCAGCAATCACGCGTGAGTCACTCTGCGGAACAGCACCACTTCACCACCAATAACTGGGCCTCCATGCGAGACCTGTGTGCCTTGTTGCGCTGTTTCGAGTACTCCACCAACATGGCCAGTGCCAATGACGCCGTTCTCAGCGTTACTATCCCAGTTCTATGCCTCCTTGAAAAAACGCTTCGGGCGATGATGGAAGAGGATGTGGCACAGGAGGAGGAGGAAGCGGGATCATTTCAAAGGCTTTCAGGGCAGTCTTTCACAAGTGGCTACGAGGGTGGGTTCCTGCACCAACAAACGCCAGGTACACAATTGTCCGGCAGAAAGGGCACAGTTCTGGAGGATGACAAGGTGGAGGAGGAGATGGAGGAGGAGGAGGAGGAGCCATGTTCACAGCAGGGTGGCACCCAGACCAGCTCGTGGCCATCACTGGTGCGTGGCTGGGGGGATACAGAGGACACAGACGATACACCTCCCACAGAGGACAGCTTTTCTTTGCCTCTGGGCAGCCTGGCACACATGAGCGATTACATGCTGCAGTGTTTCCGCAATGACCGCCGAGTTGCCCACATTTTAACTGGTGCTGATTACTGGGTGGCCACCCTGCTGGAACCCCGTTACAAGGACAACGTACCGTCCTTAATTTCCTCACTGGAGCGGGATCGTAAGATGCGCGAGTACAAGCGCACGCTGGTAGACGCGCTGCTGGTGGCATTCCCACCTGACAGCGGGCGTACGGTGGAAGCACAAGGCGAAGGCAGAGGAGGAGGAAGAGGTCGCCAACGCAGCCGGGGCACCGCAGCACCTCAGAAGGCAGGGTTAGCATGGCCGAAATGTGGAAAAGCTTTGTCAGCACGCCACAACAACCAGCACCACCAGCTGAGATGGAACGTCTTAGCAGGAGGCAGCATTTCACCAACATGGTTGAGCAGTATGTGTCCACAGGCCTACACGTACTGGATGACGGGTCTGCCCCCTTTAACTTCTGGGTCTCCAAATTGGGCACATGGCCTGAGCTTGCCCTTTATGCCTTGGAGGTGCTGGCCTGCCCTGCAGCCAGTGTATTATCTGAACGTGTATTTAGCACGGCAGGGGGCGTTATCACAGACAAGCGCAGTCGCCTGTCCAGAGCCAATGTGGACAAGCTCACGTTCATTAAAATGAACCAGGCATGGATCCCACAGGACTTGTCCGTACCTTCTGCAGAATAGACATGTATACCGGTGTTGTGACAAAAACTGTCCGGCCATCGGATTGTGTCCGGCCCGTACTGCGAAGGCGCAGCGCTTGCGCAGTACAGAGGACAAGGAGATTCACAAAATTTCTGAAGATGAACGGCGCCTGCGTTGTGAGTGCAGGTTCAAGCCCCACCATCCAAGTGGACATACGGTAGCACATAGTAACAGGGCCCCTCACGGGCTCGCTACGTTCGCCACGCTTCGGGCATGGCCTCACTTGGCTCGGCTTGAACCACGGATGGTGTGGCCTTCACCTGAACTCACCACGCAGGCGCCGTTCGTCTTGGGAGATTTTCGAAATCCACTTGTCCTACATACTGAGCAAGCGCAGTACAGGGTGGACACTATTTGACGGGGGACAGAATTCGACACATCACTGGCCTTACCCAGCCATTGTTGTATTTTTGAACCAGTGTTGGCTACCTCGTCCTCCTCCACCGCCGCTTCCACCTACACAGCCACATCCACCGCCACCTCAACCTCCTACTCCATATGGACCTCGTCCTCCTAGGTCAAGATTATAATTTTTATTTTATTTTTTTGTAGCGCACAGATCCTTTCCCCCTTACCTGCCTTTATGTTGTTGGCTCCTCGCAGGAGGGAGAAAGGCACACCGCACTACCAGCCCGTACCCTCCTATATAAAGAGGTTGAGCGGTGTACTTGACGGGCCGTGTCCACGGCCGGAGTCAAAACTCCTCCAGAGGATGATTCTCACCTCTACTGTAGGTAGAGGCAAGTCCTTTAATTCCCAGTAAAGTCAATGTCCACACCAGCTGAAATTACAACTCTTATTCTCTCATGGCAAAATAAATTGTACTCGGATAGAAAAGGTTAGAGCAAAGAAACAGGACAGCTTAAGGTGTGGAGGAGGTCCAGGCACAAACGTAGCACATTCACTTCACTGCTTAGGTTTCTCAAACAGTTTTAGGTGCACGGTCTCTGCCACAGACCTTGAGGTTGGTCTCTGCCACAGACCGGGTGTACAAGGCCCCTGCCACGGACCTGGAGAACTTTGGTCTCTGCCACAGACCAGGGTGTATAAGGCCCCTGCCACGGGCCGGGTGAATAAGGCCTCTGATACAGTCAAGATGACCTTGAGCTTCTCCTTCTACGAACCTAGCCCATATCAAGAGGAAGACATCTCTCCAGGGAGTCAACAGACCCTTCCTTCACCGTGACTCCCGCATCGGTCCATCAGAATGATCCTCCCTTCCCTGGAACAGGGTCCCCTACACGAGGCGGCACCCTAAGACTCCTCAACCCTTAGCGGACTCCAGACGAAGGCTCTGGACTTCAGGCTTTACTCCCACACCTAGGCCTCCATACCCAGGGCAGCAGGAACTCCAGGATAGTACCTCACCCCTGGCTAAAGGTACCCGAGATGGAACAGGAACACATGCACCCAGGCCGAAGGCACCTGGGCGCGGACCCCACTGAACATCAGCCCCCAGGCCAAAGGTCTGCCCCTTTTATATGCTCTCCCGGCATGCACAGCAGGTTCCCCGCCCCGCTGTACTACTGCCAAGAGGGGACACAAAAGGCACAGCACTGTATCGGCGGTTCAACCCTAGCCTACCATGGCAGCGCCACCTGTAGGCCGCAGGGAACTGCACACCAATACTGTCCCCCGAGGACAAAATGGTCCATGAATCCTACAGAATTAGGGTGTTTGAGCCTATTTACCACTCAAACACTTCCCTTAAATTTAGCACCACGCTACATTTTTATTTCAAAGTATTTTATTTTCCCACTAGCTTATCCATTAAATTGAATAATTTATTCCAGAAAGGGTGTATTCTGGGGCATTCCCACCATATGTGTGGCATCGTGCCGTTGAGTTTCTGAGGTTCTTAATGACTTCCTGTACCTCTTCTGCTGAAAAGGGGGCCTCCAGCATATTTTTTTATTTTTTTTATGTTATTTTAAGTTATTTCCCTATCCACATTTGTTTGCAGAGCACTTGCCATGCTCTTAACAACATTTTGCTGCCATTTGCAGCCCTCTAGCCCTTTCCATTACTTTTTTAGAGCCTTTTTAGTCCTTAGAAGTCCTTGTCCCCATCGACTTCAATGGGGTTCGGGTTCGGGTTTGGGTTAAAGTTCGGTCCCGAACCCGAACTTTTTTCCGAAGTTAGGCCGAACCCGTCGAACCCGAACATCCAGGTGTCCGCTCAACTCTACTGAAAATGCCCCCCTCGGCTTATACTCGAGTCTGTGTCCATCTTCACCTTTGTGCGCCCAATCTCGGCCAAACTTGGCACACATATAGCCCCACTCTTCCTCTACAAGTGTGCAAAGTTTGTTTTCCGGGGGACCTACGGCAGGGGAGCACCGATTTTTCAAAGCCGGGTACCCCTCCCATAGACTTCCATGTTAAACGTCAGTCTAGTCACACAGCGCCGGAGATCAGGTAGGGAGATTGGGCACAGTGAGGCATGGACACAGTGAGGCATGGGCACAATGACAGTGAGGCATGGGCACAGTGAGGCATGGGCACAGTGAGGCATGGACACAGTGAGGCACAGTTAGGCATGGACACAGTGAGGCATGCACATGGACACAGTGAGGCAAAGTGAGGCACAGTGAGGCATGCAGATGGATACCCTAGGCTTATACTCGAGTCAATACGTTTTCCCATTTTTTTGTGGTAAAATTTGGTGCCTCGGCTTATATTAGAGTCGGCTTATACTTGAGTATATACGGTACCTAATACCGAATCTCTTGCTCAGCAATATATGTATATCCAACTCCATATTATGACAAGTAGAATCTTTCATGTCTGTCACAGTGCTTATTTTTTAGTCTATCATTCTTGCTGTAGGATATGCTACAGCAAAAGTGACATTTACAAAGAAAAAAAATGATAAAGTTTAAATTGTTTGCAAATTGTATTTAGTTGCCAGCCTCTTTAAAAAATACAGCACACATACCCCTCCAAAGGTCCCCCAAAATACATAGCAGACCCTGGGGGGCTGGTAATGAAATTTAATTTGGCAGAAATTGTAAACACTTTTTCCCTTAGAAAATGTCTGTGCTTTGCGTACATCACAAAGATGTGCTCCGTCATAGGCAGGATTAGGGCATCCCCTGGACATATTGTTTAAAGGAATTAGGCATTTTTTGTGTTTCACTTCAGGCATTTGAAAAATCACTGCTCCTGGTATACACGTAAATATATATATATATATATATATATATATATATATATATATTTTTTATTGTTATATTGTTATTTTTTTCATTGGTACATGTTCCCCTAGACTCCCCCCATCCCATCCTCAATGCTATTTCCTTTTTGACAACCTTTTGCCTATTAGCCCAGAAAATGGGCATGTCTAATTTGAATCTCTTTGACATTCACCAAACCCTGCTTGAACTTAACCCTGGAAGGTTCGACACATACCTAACCAGGTGGTATGCAACATGCAAGACTTGACAGGTACCTCTATTACCCCCTGGTTGTTTTCTTTCTTTCCCAATTTGTATCTAAGAAGTAAGTCCTTTAGGCACTTCTTTTAGGCAGAGCCTACTTTTTAAAATAGTGTTTTAAAGATAACTGCACAGCATACTAGCTCATTATGAATTACGTACCTGAGATTGAAGCCCCCGCAGCGCTCCTCGTTCCTCTCCTCCGCCATGATACCCGAGTGACTTCCGGGTATCGCTGCTCCGGTGCTGTGACTGGCCGGAGCAGCGATGATGTCACTCCCATGCATGCGTGATCGCCTTCACTGCGGCACGCTCAGTGCGCCTGCGCCGTTGTCGACATCGGTGCAGTTTTTTCTGCAAATATCTCCTTAACCGTGTAGATTAAGGAGATATTTCTTGCACCTACAGGTAAGCCTTAATCTAGGTTTACCTGTAGGTAAAAGTGGTCTGTAAGGGATAACAACCACTTTAACATAATAACCCACACAAGACATCAATTTGGAGTTTAATGGTCATAGTAGCCTTTTATTTACAAACATGTTAGTAACAAAATATAAACACATACAACATAATAGGAGTCCAAGGTCTTTTGAAGGCACTTTACGTAAAACTCAATGTCTGCGTTAACCTCCAGCCACACAACATTGACCAGGAGACAAATGCATAATTATTCGCCAATACACCCATGAATGAACTACCAGTTTACTGGTACTTTACCTAAGGTCTTTTTGTATATTTGAACAGAAGGACCACCTTTAAAGTGATTGTAAATGATCACCTTGTAAAACAACCCATGCAGTTTAAAATAGAAATGAAAGGCAAGAGGGTTGGGTTTGGTATATAAGCAGGTGTGGCAATATTGTAGAAAGCAGGAGCATAGTCAGTGATCAAGCTAAAGTAATTTGCCAAAGCTAACAGGTTTAAAGTGAAGAGCAATAAGAGTGGTTGGAGAATCCACAGCCAAGGATCGGTACATTAGTAATGTTAATATAGGTGCAGTGTAGCAGTAGCAACAAGCAGCAAGATAATGGCATATGTGCAATAACCTGGCAAAGAGAATTAAAGGAAGTGAAGTGGCATTGTCTAAATCGGAGGAGCAAGGAGTTCAAAATTTAGAAGAAGAAGACTTGATTGTGAGTTCAGGCAAGGAGCTATCCAGACTGTCAGGTGGCTAAATAGCTAAGTACAGAGTCCTTGGGTTCAGCTTCAGATCCTTTCCATAGCTCTCAATCCCCAGGAAACCCATAACAGAGGATAGACCTTCAGTCTTGTCAATGGCCAGCTTAACCCTGAATCTCTCCACTATATGTTGGATCATAGCCAGATTTTGCCCCCTGAGGTAGGGTGATACACAAAAATGTATCTAGAGCAGGGGTGTCCGAACTTTTTTCAAAGAGGGCCAGATTTAATGAAGTGAACATGCATGAGGGCCAACCATTTTGCCTGACATTATTTGAGCCATTAAAATTAAATGCAAATTAAATAAATATATAAAAAACCTAGCAGTGTGTACCGTGCTATAGGCTGTACTGCAAGACTGTCAGAGTTGAGAAGGTCAGTTACTGGCCTCTCAATGCATGTCCATAAGATCTCTTTAACCTGAAAAATGTGTCTAAAAGTTGGCACTGCAAACTGTTTTCTTGGATTGAATGTGTAGACACGTTAAAAAAAAAAAAAAAAAAACTTAATTGAAAGTCGGTTTGAATTATTAAACACTCCTGGCATTGTGCGCAGTTCCATGCTTGTCAGAATCCATATCTGAACCTGAAAATTTCAAGGCAATAAGTTCACAAGTACCAAGCAGCTCCATCCACACACAGAACTGCTGCAGTACCACCAAGACACTTGCAAAGACTAGTGGACTCTGAAAGGTTTGATAAAACTAGGTGAAATGCTAGTTGACTAGGTGACTTATCTTATTATCCCCTGAGAAATCCCTGAGAGCCTCTCACTGCAAGGATGACCTCAAGTTGACGTGCTCGAGCCCACTAGGACGCTGACAGCACACAGCGCCGCCGCCAATCACAGGCACTGAGACACTGAGAGCTCTGCAGCTGTGCACCAGGAAATTACTTAGTGCCCGTTATTGGCGCTCCACGCTGTCAGCTTCCCAACAGGCTTTGGAACACGCCCCAGAAACACGCCCCAGCTCATCCTTACAGTGAGAGGCGCTCAGGGATTTGTCAGGGGATAAGAGAATATATATATATTTTAATAAAATCGAGCTCATCCTTACCCTGTGCGGAGCTTGGGGGCCACAAAAGTGATAAAAGCAAATTGCAAGAGGGAGGCTGTATAAAACCGGACTGCGGGTCGCAAATGGCCCACGGGCCGGACTTTGGACATGCCTGATCTAGAGAGTGGAAGAAGAGGAAATAATTCTCAAAACATCACAAACCACCCATTAAAGAAAAGAGCTATAGTAAATGTGTCAAACGGTGAACAAGAAATAGGACCCTATGGTATATTCAAGTATAACAACTGTTGTTGGTCACAGATATATCCCCATGATGACTGTTTAGAATCTGATAAACTGCACTTGGTCAAACTGTATATATTGGCATAATTACACTAGTCCATGAAGAACAGACTGTCACTTATAGTGGAACTTCACCCACCAGGGCATGTTGCCTCCCATCCACCCCTTCTCTCCTCCTTTGCAAAAATAGGGAATTTTTTCTGTCCTTTTTGTTTTTGTCTGTAAAGGAATGGCTGGCATGCCCCCCTCTGAACGTCATTTATCTAGGCAAATGACGTGTACTTTGCCCGCATCGCATCCTGGGATATATATGTCTCATATCCCAGGAGGCATAGTCCTTCATTGGGAAAGGAGGAGGGGACGGGGCCAGGTGGAACGTCATCAGTGAAGTCGTTGGCTTAACACCTTAAGAGCCAGCAGCCTACTGATATCGCCACAGAAGAGGATGGCAGCGCGGGACCGAGGAGGGTGCAGAAAAGAAGCAGGACAACACTGGATCCACTGGTCAGGTGAGTCCCCTAAATGTGCAGGACCTGCAACCAGGTAAGTAGGGGTTGAAAGTTCCGCTTTAATACAAACTCCTCCAAAATTAACCAGATTTTCTCTGTGTTAATTTCAGTAGGTCTTGTCTAAAACATGTGAAAAAGCATACATTATTATATACAGTGTTGTTCATCTTACGTTAAAAAAGTAATTACCGTATATACTCGAGTATAAGCCGAGATTTTCAGCCCTTTTTTTTGGGCTGAAAGTCCCCCCCTCGGCTTATACTCGAGTCAGCGAAATTTAACATTGTAAATTGTACCTGAAAAAAAGTTGAGAGGCTGCGGCGTCCATCGTTTAAATGTCACGGTCTCTTCCTGGTCCCTTCCGTGATAGGCGGAGAGTGTCTGCTGAGAATCGCCTATCACAAACGTTCTCTCATCCTCACCCATCCCAGCAGACACTGTGTTCAGTGTTCCGCCAATCACAGACGTCTGCTGGGAAACTGAGGATGAGAGAACGTTCGTGATAGGCGGAACTGTGTGCTTAGAAAACGCCTATCACGGAAGGGAAGAGGAAGAGACCGCGAGTTTTAAACGATGGCACCGCAGCCTCTCAATTTTTTTTCAGGTACAATTTACCGTACAATGTTCAATTTAAACAGTGAGCTAGGGAACAGTGAGCTAGGGAACAGTGAGCTAGGGAACAGTGAGGATAGGAACAGTGAGGATAGGAACAGTGAGGTGAGGAACAGTGAGGTGAGGAACAGTGAGGAACAGTGAGGATGGGAACAGTGAGGAACAGTAAGGATGGGCACAGTAAGGATGGGAACAGTGAGGATGGGCACAGTAAGGTGACAATGGGCTTAGTGAAGTTGCAATGGGCACAGTGAGGCGTGCAAATGGGCATTGTTGACCCTCGGCTTATACTCGAGTCAGTAAGTTTTCCCAGTTTTTTGTGGTAACATTAGGTACCTCGGCTTATACTCGGGTCGGCTTATACTCGAGTATATACGGTAGTTACAGTTACAAATGACTTCTTCCAAAAAGTAATCGAGTTAGTAACTCAGTTACTACATTGAAAAATTAATTAGTTACTCAGCAAAGTAACTATATTGGTTATATTATATATACACAGGGGCGGGGGTGGGGCGGTAGAAGGATGATATATATGTAATTTTTTCAGCGTATAAAAATAATAGCAGGGATAACAATAAATAATATTGGTTATGTGCCCATGCCTCACTGTGCCCATGCCTCACTGTGCCCATGCCTCACTGTGTCCATGCCTCACTGTGCCCATGCCTCACTGTGCCCATGACTCACTGTGCCCATGCTTCACTGTGTCCATGCCTCAATGTGCCCATGCTTCACTGTGCCCATGCCTCACTGTGTCCATGCTTCACTGTGCCCATGCCTCACTGTGCCCATGCTTCACTGTGCCCATGCTTCACTGTGCCTATGCTTCACTGTGCCCATGCCTCACTGTGCCCAATGCCTCACTGTGCCCGTGTCTCACTGTGCCCGTGTCTCACTGTGCCCATGCTTCACTGTGCCCAATGTCTCACTGTGCCCGTGTCTCACTGTGCCCAAGTCTCACTGTGCCCAAGTCTCACTGTGCCCAATGCCTCACTGTGCCCAATGCCTCACTGTGTCCGTGTCTCAAGTAATGGGAACGGCGGTGCCATGAGGGGAAGAGTAATCAGTTAGATTACTCGTTACCCCAAAAAGTGGCTACATTACCTAACGCCGTTTATTTAAACGCCGTTAGTTACAACACTGATTATATAATACATAGAAACAATATCAGTCCTAAATCCAAAGGTGTACTTGGTGTATATTGTTGTATAATATACAGAAACACCAGAATGCATCTATTTAAAGTGTAAATCCCTAATTTGCCAGTGCATTTAGCAATTATAACATACTAAACCATCCTTTAATACTAAGCATCAGATAGTGTGGAACAAAGAGCTTTCCACATGGAGAACAGGTTGTGCAAGACAAACTCTCACATATTTTTTTTAAAGATCGCTTAGTTTGAAACCATGTTGTTCCAATAAAGGAACTTTTAGGTGCAATAAATGCACCATGTGCCAGAAGTTGACATGTCCCTCTCTTCTCTGCATTGCTCTTCAAAGCTGTTGTCGGATCAGCTGTGGCAGGAGGGGTGGGAGGCAGGTCCATACTCATAACTTAGGGTGACCAGACATCCCCAGTTTCCGGGGACAGTCCCCGGATTGAGGACACTGTCCCCAGACCAAGTCTGTCCCCGGTTTTGTCCCCAGATTGGATTTGAACAGGGGCTGGGGCAATTTCAAAGACATTCAGTGCAGAATAAAATAAAAAAAATATAATATGAATTACACCCCCCCCCCGCTACTAGCTTAGGTGGGGGGGGGTGTATTTTTTCCATTATCTGTGCCCCTCTCTGATGATCATGTGCTGGTCGGAGCGGAGGGGATATTTCTTCAGTTTCGGGCGCATGCCCATTCTGCTCTCTTTGCATGTTCTTCTGCCTTGGCTCAAGTCCCGGCCAGCCGCCTGCCTGCCTATCTCCTTGCCTTCTCCGGCAGAGTGATCTTCCTCCGCTCCCCACCCAGTAGTACAAGGAGCCCGGAGAGTAAGACTTGACAGGCTGTGAGGCGGGCGGCAACGGGCAGAGAGCCGCTGATTGCCGCCATTACTAGTAAGAAAAAAAATATATATATGTCCCCGGATTTAATTTAAAAAATCTGGTCACCTTATCATAACTAGGGTTACAAAGCACATAGAATTAGGTACTACAGGTACTTTGTCCCATAGTGGACAGAACAGTAAAATAAAAACTTTAGTGATAGATCTTCTTTAGGACAATACCCTTTGGGACCTGAGAAAAAAGGAAGTTCACTAATAAACTGTTTTGCCACTGGCCAAGTTGTATAAAGATGAAGGCTTTAGCTTTATTTTTTCAGAAGTGACCTGTCCTATAGCTTTTACATCTGTTGTGGCTGCTACTTCCACCAGTCAATTCAGGCCTAAAAGCACAGGATATTAAAATTAGATGTCCCAGCCAAAACTACTTTTAACCATTTGAACGCGCACAAGCACAGGAGACGGGGGGACGGGAGCACTTTACATTTTTTTAATTATTTTTTTTTTTAAATGTTTACGCTATTGCTTTATATTTTTTAGTTTTATTTGCTTGTATTGCTGTCACAAGGGGTGCAAACATTCTTTTAACAGCAATAGGCATGTGACAGGTACTCTTTATGGAAACATCTGTAGTCTATAAGATATTGGGAGTTTTCTTTGATATTTCAGGGTGGCACTTCCTATCACTGAGAAAGAGATTGATTGAATCTTGAAAGGCATTGGATATTTGATGCCATAGAGCGAGCAACTTGAGGAATATCAAAACTTCACAATACATGTGATTTTTGGAGAGTGCCACTTTAGCCACTTCTGGCCCGGCCAATAGCAGAATGACGGCTGGTAAGTGGTTCAGTTATCCTGACTGGGTGTCATATGACATCTAGTAGGATAACAAGCCAGCGCACGCACGCACATGGGGGTGTGCAGCTCGGCGATCGGTGGTGTGGTGTGTCAGTCTGACACACCGCATCTCCAATCTTGGTAAAGAGCTCCTGACATAGGCTCTTTACCATGTGATCAGCTGTGTCCAATCACAGCTGATCACAGTGGAAATAGGAAGAGTCATTTATCGGCTTTTCTTCCAACCGCACTGACAGGCGTGAGTACAGGAGAGCCAATTGGCTGCTCTTCTGACAGGGGGGGGGGGAAATCTGCACTGATTGATTATCAGTGCAGCCCCCCTGAGGATGCTTACCCAGGATCACCAGGGATACCCATCCAGGATGACCAGGAATGCCCACCCACGACCACCAGGGATGCCCACCTAGGACCACCAGGTATACCCATCAATGCCCAATAGGGGTGGCACTCAGTGCCCATAAGTGATGCCTGGCAGTGCCGTCTAACAGTGCCATCTATCAGTGCTGACCATCAGTGCCTATCAGTGCCATCTATCAGTGCCCACCAGTGCCACCTATCAGTGCCCCTATCAGTGCCACCTATCAGTGCCCATCAGTGCCACCTATCAGTGCCTAGTGCCACCTATCAGTGCCGCCTATGAGTGCCCATCAGTGCTACCTATCAGTGCCCATCAGTGCTGCCTATCAGTGCCTGTCAGTGCTGCTTATCAGTGCCACCTATCAGTTCCCATAAGTGCTGCATATAAGTACCTTATCATCAGTGCCCATCAGTGCCACCTCATCAGTGCCGCCTCATGAGTGCCAATCAGTGCAGCCTCATCAGTGCCCATCAGTGAAGGAGAAAACATACTTATTTACAAAGAGCAAAAAATAAAAACCCCAGTGATGGTCAAATACCACCAAAATAAATCTCTATTTGTTGGGGGGGAAAAATTATAAACATTTTGTTTGTGTACAGTGTTGCATGACCGTGCAATTGTCATTCAAAATGTGACAGCGCTGAAAGCTAAAAAAATTGGTCTGGGCAGGAAGGGGGGAAAGTGCCCTGTATTGAAGTGGTTAATCCACATACACTCACTAAATGTCTTTCAAGCCAATTATGGTTATCTGTGGTTTTAGTGAACTTTGTATTTACTAAAGATATTTTTAAATGAATATTTGTTTTGTTGGTTTGGTTGCCTGCAAAATCCCATACATGGTAAAAAACAAAACTATGTAAATAGGGATGGTGGTAACTTCTTTCCAAAACAGAGTGAACAACATTAACAAACTAGTGTTATATGGTTTGTCTAATCTCTGTAACTGATACATTCTGCTGGAGAGTTAGTTCTGTTGAAAAACAACAGACTTATTGGCTGGATCACCAGTTGAAAATAGAAGAATGAAAGTCTAAAAAAGAAAATGAATGCAGCTATCACATCTAAGAAATAGTAAGCTGCAATATAATAAATGTTTGCGTTTGGATTTATTATCATGTTCATTTTTAAGGTGGGGTTTTAGTTTTCTACTCAGAGAAGCTGCATAGTTTATATTTATATTTTTCTTTTATTAGGATAAATGAGCAGTCTTTTACTCTTTTAATTTTAAATGACCTTTTGTGGAAGCCATGAACAGTTTCTGCAGAAAAAGAATGAGATGGATTACTCTGGGGTTGATTTACGAAAGGCAAATCCACTTTGCACTACAAGTGCACTTGGAATTGCACTTGGAAGTGCACTTGGGAGTGCAGTCGCTGTAGATCTGAGGGGGACATGCAAGGAAAACAAAAAACAGCATTTTTTCTTGTAAATGATTGGATGATAAAATCAGCAGAGCTTCCCCTCATTTCAGATCTTCCCCTCAGATCTAAAGCAACTGCAATTCCAAGTGCACTTGTAGTGCAAAGTGGATTTCCCTTTAGTAAATAAACCACTCTGTGTCTGAAAATCTTGGTTACCAGAAAGACAGCTATCGCTTAAAAATTACTTTTTTTAACCACTTAACGACTGCCCCATGTACATATACGTCGGCAAAATGGCAGGAACAGGCACAATCACGTACCTGTATGTGACTGCCTTCGTATGGGTGGGGGGTCCGATCGGACCCCTCTCCGGGACATGGATCGGTCGGTATCGGTTCGGGAGTGATCCGTGATGAGGGGGCCACCCCCTCGCGATTGCTCCCGGCGAATCAAATGCTTCCTCTGCCTGTGTAATGTATACACAGGCAGGAGGAAGTGATGTCATCTCTCCTGCGGCGCTCACATAGACCAGAGCGCCGTGGAGAGAAGACATCAAATAAGTGCACAAACAGTACACTGACACGTAGGTACACATAGGCACACGATCGCCCCCCCCCCAGTCACCCCCAGATCATCCCCCAGCCCCCAGTCACAGTGTCACTGATTGCAGTGATCATTTATTTACTGATCACTGCAAACAGTGACATTTGTGACTGTAAAAGTGTCAGGGCAGTTAGTGTTAGGTCCAGGGTAGCACCCTAACCCCCCCTAATAAAGGTTTAACCCCTTGATTGCCCCCCAGGTAACCCTTTCACCCCTATCACCACTGTCACTAAGCGATCGTTTTTCTGATCGCTGTATTAGTGTCGGTGGTGCCGCTAGGTAGTCAGTTATTTTTTTAGGTTCGCCGCCAGGTTTTTATAGCGTCAGGTACCCCCATATATTACCTAATAAAGGTTTAACCCCTTGATCGCCCCCCAGGTAAAACGTTCACCCCCTTTTGCCAGTGTCACTAAGCGATCGTTTTTCTGATTGCTGTATTAGTTATGCTGGTGCCGCTAGGTAGTCAGTTATTTTTTTAGGTTCGCCGCCAGGTTTTTATAGCGTCAGGTACCCCCATATATTACCTAATAAAGGTTTAACCCCTTGATCACCCCCCGGGTAACCCTTTCACCCCCTTTTGCCAGTGTCACTAAGAGATCGTTTTTCTGATCGCTGTATTAGTTATGCTGGTGCCGCTAGGTAGTCAGTTATTTTATTAGGTTTGCTGCCATGTTTTTATAGCACCAGGTACCCCCATATATTATCTAATAAAGGTTTAACCCCTTGATCCCCCCCAGGTAACCCTTTCACCCCCTTTTGCCAGTGTCACTAAGCGATCGTTTTTCTGATCGCTGTATTAGTTATGCTGGTGCCGCTAGGTAGTCAGTTATTTTTTTAGGTTCGCCGTCAGGTTTTTATAGTGTCAGGTACCCCCATATATTACCTAATAAAGGTTTTAAACCCCTAATTGCCCCTAGTTAACCCTTTCACCAGTGATCACCGTATAAGTGTTACGGGTGACGCTGGTTAGTTAGTTTGCTTTTCATAGTGTCAGGGCACCCGCCGTATGTAACCCAATAAAGGTTTAACCCCCTGATCGCCCGGCGGGTGATATCAATTAGGTTTTAGCATCAGAGAGGGTATGCGTCGCCCCAGGCAGCGTCAGGTTAGTGCCAGTAACGCTAACACCCACGCGTGAAGCATACACCTACCTTAGTGGTATAGTATCTGAACAGATCAATATCTGATCTGATCAGATCTATACTAGTGTCCCCAGCAGTTTAGGGTTCCCAAAAACGCATTGTTAGCGGGATCAGCCCAGATACCTGCTAGCACCTGCGTTTTGCCCCTCCGTCCAGCCCAGGCCACCCAAGTGCAGTATCGATCGATCACTGTCACTTACAAAACACAACACACATAACTGCAGCGTTCGCAGAAACAGGCCTGATCCCTGCGACTCCAGTGCTGTAGGAGGTGATTTCACCACCACAGTTAAAAGAAAGAGCATATATGCCGAAGCATGGGGGCAGCAGGGGCGGAGGAGTGATTTTGCTCCTAATGCCGCGTACATACGGTCAAAATTCAGACGGAGGCTTGCCCGTGGAAAAGTCAGACCGTGTGTACGCGGCATAACTTTTGCAGGAGGATGCCCCCATGCTTCGGCGTATATAAATGGTGCATGTATGCCCATCATTAGAAGTGGGTGAATGAAGGGAGGTTTTCTAATGGTGGGCATACCCACCGATCAATCTCTTTTTTTCGTTCAGCCGGCTGCATGAAAAAAAAAGATTACAATACATGTCCAACAAGGACCAGCAACGTACTGGTATGTTGCTGGACTTTGAATGGTTATACCAGAATGAAGCCTGCGGGTTTAGGTATCATCTTGGTATCATTCTTTTCAGCCAGCGGCCGGCTTTCATGTAAAAGCAATCATAGCAGCTAATTAGCCTCTGGACTGCTTTTACAAGCAGTGGGAGGGAATGTCCCCCCCCCGGATATAAAAAGCGCCATTGGGAAATTGGGAAAGCATTTTATCACACCAATCTTGGTGTGGTCAGATGCTTTGAGGGCAGAGGAAAGATCTAGGGTCTTAATAGACCCCAGTTTTTTCAAAAAAAGAGTACCTGTCACTACCTATTGCTATCATAGGGGATATTTACATTCCCTGAGATAACAATAAAATGATAAAACAAAAAAAAAAGGGAAGGAACAGTTTAAAAATAAAATAAAAAAGCAAAATTAATAATAAAAAAAAAAAGCACCCTGTCCCGCCCTGCTCTTGCGCAAAGGCGAACGCAAGCGTCGGTCTGGTGTCATATGTAAACAGCGATTGCATCATGCATGTGAGGTATCACCGCGGAGGTCAGATCGAGGGCAGTAATTTCTGTAAATCTAATGTGGTAACCTGTAAAGGCTTTTAAAGGCTTTTAAAAATGTATGTAGTTTGTCGCCACTGCGCGTTTGTGCAAAATTTTAAAGCATGTCGTGTTTGGTATCCATGTACTCGGCCTAAGATCATCTTTTTTATTTCATAAAACATTTGGGCAATATAGTGTGTTTTAGTGCATTCAAATTAAAAAAAGTGTATTTTTTCCCCAAAAAATGCATTTGAAAAATCACTGCGCAAATACTGTGTGGAAAAAAAATGCAACAACCACCATTTTAATCTGTAGGGCCTTTGCTTTAAAAAAATATATAATGTTTGGGGGTTCAACGTAATTTTCTTGCAAAAAAAAAAAAAGGTTTTCATGTAAACAAAAAGTGTCAGAAAGGGCTTTGTATTCAAGTGGTTAGAAGAGTGAATGATGTGTGACATAAGCTTCCTAATGTTGTGCATAAAATGCCAGGACAGTTCAAAACCCCCCCAAATGACCCCATTTTGGAAAGTAGACACCCCAAGCTATTTGCTGATAGGCATGTTGAGTCCATGAAATATTTTATATGTTGACACAAGTTGCGGAAAAAAGACAATTTATTTTTTATTTTTGCACAAAGTTGTCACTAAATGATATATTGCTCAAACATGCCGTGGGCATATGTGGAATTACACCCCAAAATACATTCTGTTGCTTCTCCTGAGTACGGGGATACCACATGTGTGGGACTTTTTGGGAGCCCAAAAACCAAGCACCGCCTTCAGGCTTTCTAAGGGTGTAAATTTTTGATTTCACTCCTCACTGCCTATCACAGTTTTGGAGGCCATGGAATGCCCCCCAAATGACCCCATTTTGGAAAGTAGACACCCCAAGCTATTTGCTGAGAGGTATGGTGAGTATTTTGCAGATCTCGCTTTTTGTCACAAAGTTTTGAAAATTGAAAAAAGGAAAAAAAATATATATATATATATTTTCTTTCTTCATTTTCAAAAACAAATGAGAGCTGTAAAATACTCACCATGCCTCTCAGCAAATAGCTTGGGGTGTCTACTTTCCAAAATGGCGTCATTTGGGGGGGTTTTGTACTATTTTGGCATTTTATGGCCTTCGAAACTGTGATCAGTAGTAAGGAGTGAAATCAAAAATTTGCGCCCTTAGAAATCCTGAAGGCGGTGCTTGGTTTTCGGGGTCCCGTACGCGGCTAGGCTCCTAAAAAGTCACACACATGTGGTATCCCCGTACTCAGGAGAAGCAGCAAAATATATTTTGGGGTGCAATTCCACTTATAACAATGGCATGTGTGAGCAATATATAATTTAGTGACAACTTTTTGTAATTTTTATTTATTTTTTGTCATTATTCAATCACTTGGGACCAAAAAAAAATATGCAATGGGCTCAACATGCCTCTCAGCAATTTCCTTGGGGTGTCTACTTTCCAAAATGGGGTCATTTGGGGGGGGGGGAGTTTGTACTGCCCTGCCATTTTAGCACCTCCAGAAATTAGATAGGTAGTCATAAATTAAAAGCTGTGTAAATTTCAGAAAATGTACCCTAGTTTGTAGACGCTATAACTTTTGCGCAAATCAATAAATATACGCTTATTGACATTTTTTTTACTAAAGACATGTGGCTGAATACATTTTGGCCTAAATGTATGACTAAAATTGAGTTTATTTGATTTTTCTTATAACAAAAAGTAGAAAATATCATTTTTTTTCAAAATGTTCGGTCTTTTTCCTTTTTTATCGCAAAAAAAATATTGCAGAGGCAATCAAATACCATTAAAAGAAAGCTCTATTTGTGGGAAGAAAAGGACGCAAATTTCGTTTGGGTATAACATTGCATGTCCGCACAATTTCCAGTTAAAGCAGCGCAGTGCCAAATTGTAAAATCACCTCTGGTCTTTATGCTGCGTATTGGTCCGGGGCTTAAGTGGTTAAGCAGGCTGCAGAAATGAATAAGAATAAATGATATGTACTAAAAAAAAGTATAATTTTAGACTACCATTGTAGAAATGTAAAGTAAAGATCTACTTTATGATAATTTAGGTATAATAATCTTTCTGTTTTACTTTACGTTTTTTATTCCATCCAGTTACCTTTGACAAAGCTCCCAAAACATCCTTATTTCTTAGACTATAAACTAATGGGTTTACCATTGGAATTAAAGCAACATAAATAAATGAAAGGGTGCTGTCTTTGGTTTGAGCATTTTCAGCATTAGGAACCATGTACAAGCAAAGTGCTGTCCCATAATAAAGGAAAACTGTGGTAAGGTGTGACGTGCAGTTTGAAAAAGCTTTACGTCTCCCTTCTGTGCTATGGATCTTTAACACACTTGAAATGATATAAGCATAAGAGGCCAAGGTCAAAGAAGAAGGAAAGAAACCAATGATAAAATTGTCAACAAGTATAATAGTCTGAATGAGAGTAGTGTCAGTACAGGACAATTTTAGAAGTGCCTTGAGGTCACAGAAAAAATTATTAATGACATTTGACTTACAAAATAACAAATTTGATGTAAGCAATGAGAGCAGTAATGAGTTTAGGAATCCAAGGAGCCAGGATGCTAAAGCCAAAAAGAAACATGAAACTCTGTTCATAATTAAAGGATAGAGCAAAGGATTACAAATTGCTACATATCTATCATAAGACATGGAGGTCAGAATAAAAGACTCTATGTTTGCAGTTGCAATAAAAAAGTACATTTGTGAGATACATTCATTAAAAGACAAAACATTCATGTTGGTCTTTGTGATCACCAAAAGTTTTGGAACAGTAACCGATATAAAAGACATGTCTAAAATAGATAGATTGCATATCAGAAAGTACATAGAATTATGTAACTTAGGAGCCTGGATGATCAGCATTGTGATGATCAAATTTCCCAACATAGCTAGCATGTAGATGATGAGAATTCCAATGAAAAGTATCAGCTGGGTTTGTGGATTTGTAGGAAAAGCAACAATATAAAATCTATTCTGGGCTGTCTTGTTAGCCAGGCTGTCATCATCAAGCATTTTTAGAGGACAATGAAGCAAATCAGTCTGAAGAATTTTAATTTCTTTCCTAACCTACAAAAAAAAATACCACAAGATTAATATACAATTAATAAAATAGTTAAAATAAATACATTGAAAATGAGAAACCCCTTCCACAGTATGGTATGTCCAGTTTTGGATGTTCCTGGCTGTATGTGTACACAATGCTAATTCAGTAAACACAGTTGGGTTATTTACTAAAACTGCATGGTGCAAAATCTGGTGCAGCTCTGCACAGAAACCAATCAGCTTTCAGGTTTTATTGTCAAAGCGTAATTGAACAAGCCAAACTTAGAAGCTGATTGGTTACTGTGACAGGAGGGTCACTTTGAACACAGGATGAGCCAGGAAATAATGGACATTAAGAAATATATCTTGGGCTACCTAAAATGGGTCTGTAATATTCATCCACCATATCCCCAAGGATTTCTGTAAAGGACTATTTACTGTTTCTGAACTCAACCGGTTAATTGAGAGATACTGATGTGTTCAGCCTCAATCACCTGTCTGCAGTGTAATGCTAATCCCAGCTTCTGCTACTGTGATGTGGATTGGAGCTGGTCGACCGTCTGGCTGCATATTATGGGATGTTGAAGTGTCTTCTGTGAGGAGGGGGGGGGAATCACCCCTCCTGCTAAGACTGTTTACGGAAGGAGTAGTTTGAACACACCTGACCTGTATCACCATTGTCATTGGACAGTTTAACCCGCCCTGTTCCCCAAAGGATGGGAGGGAAGGGTTTTGAAGAGAAATGTGTTACCATGTGTTTTGAAAATAAAGTATTTTTCCCTGTTTTGGAACTTGAAATACAGAGCGTTGTCTCGTATCTCTGGAAGAATTAATCCTATGGGAAGTGGTCGCCTGGCTGTGGAGGATCGACAGGGAATTTGTGTCCAGGAGAGGGAAGGGATCTAAACGGCCTAACCCCCTTTCGTATTTGGGGTGCCGTTACATTGGTTGGCAGCAGCGGGATTTTCCCTCCAGTTCCTGGGACACTCCAAGCCACCACAGTGAATGACCAGCTATGCAGCCTGCAGGAAAGCCACGCTGAAAGACTTACTTGAGAGCCGAGATGGACCAGAGGGATGGTGATGCAGGACCCCGGTCAGTTGAAGATTTGTTTCAGCAACGAGTTCGAGAGCGCTTGGCATTATATGGTGCTAACCCATCAGAGACCGCCATACAGGAAGCCATTAGAGAAATCGAGCGGCAGGATTAGCGGCAGCATGAGCAGAGAATGGCGGAAATACGGCAATCAGAGACAAGACCTAAAAAAGCAGCACCAACTGAAAGGAGAGGAGAGATACAGATACCAGCCGACATGGAAAAGGAATTCAGAAGGAGGTTGCGAGAGATGCAGATACAGCATAGAGGACCAGTATCAGAGGAGGTCCTGCTGGGATGGTCTGATTCAATCCGCTGCAAACTCTGGAAGAAAGTGCTAGCTCTCGAGCAGCAACACCAGGGAAAAGTTCTCCCCTCCATCCATGTAAGGTACTGGTCGCAGTATGAAGTACGAATGCTGTTATTGGGGGAACAACCGAAGCAGGAGTGGACAGCGGAGTTAAGCAGGCTGATCCGGGCAGAGATGCGGTTGGATGAGAGCTACAGAGCCCTCCATTGGTATGTAGCCTAAGAGTGCCAGTGGTCAGCGGATGACAGCCCCACGGAAGGCTTTGACTATAATGGCCTAGGATTGTTGTATTGGAGGCTGTCCGAGGACCCTGACTTGGGGAGTGATCAGGAGTGGCGTTTGGAGGAAATAATGGAGCACAGAGAGCAAAGACTGAATGTCTCGGAAGGGCACTGGGCACAGGAAGATTTGGAGTTTCTGGCTGTTCAGGAATGGGAGCTGGAGATTGCCTACAGACAGCTGCTAGACCTCGGCTCAGCAGAAGGGTGGGGCTACCTTTGCCTGGGACTATCAGGAAATACCAGTTGACAACTATGAAATCCTGGCTGAAGAATCAGCAGTGGAAAATCTGAAGATTGCCATCCCTAAAGCCGAAGTGAATGATACGGAGTTCCAGGGAGCTAGCCTGGCTGAAGAATCGGCAGTGGAAAATCTGAAGATTGCCATCCCTAATGCCGAAGTGGATGATATGGAGTTCCAGGGAGCTAGCCTGGCTGAAGAATCGGCAGTGGAAAATCTGAAGATTGCCACCCCTAAAGCTGAAGTGGATGATATGGAGTTCCAGGGAGCTAGGGCAGTTGGCTCATCTTCCCAGCTACAGATTACAGAAGGTATGGACTTAAGGGACTGTTCAGAGGATGTTATGGATTATGCATCGCCTGCCCAAGTACTGGCAATAGGACAGAGTACTGCAGACCCTGCTCTACACCCGTGGCAGTTTTGGAGGCCCGAGATGAGATGGTGATGGTTCCTCTTTCCCAGGGGATTTCAGAGATGCAGGGGGGAGAAGCAGCCCTTTTCCCTCCCCAACAGTTAGCCAGAGCAGATGGGGTGGAGTCCCCAGCAAAAGTGCTGACAACAGGGCAGAGTGCTAGCAACCTCTGCCCAGCACCGGAAACAACTGTGGAGTTTCAGGGAGCCGGGGCAGTTGGCCCATCTCTCCAGCAACAAGCTGAGGTGGTAAAGCTTTTACCCCCAGCTGAATCACTGGCAGCAGGGCAGAATGCTACTGGCCGCTGCACACAACTGCCACTTGAGCGGATATCGGTGGATGGGACTACGGTCTCCACTCACAGCAACCCAGCGGAAGAGCTGGCAACAGAGCAGAGTGCCGCGGGCCTCTGCTCTCAACTAACAGAAGAGGGAGTTCCTGTGGTACTGGATGGGACTTCGGTCCTCACTGACACAACCCCGGAAAATGGTGTGACACTGAGACAGGAGGATGTCAGCCTTGCTTTGCAAGCACTGGGGGATTTTCACCTACCACAAGGGGATGGGACTTCAGTCTCCACTTGTATACCTCAGGAATGCTGGGCATTCGGCTCAGATCACCAACAGCATGACGGACTGAGCCCAGTCACCCTGTCTTCTCCCCAGCGGCGGGTATGTTCTCTGAGAGAGGCAGAGGTTGGCTGGGTAAGTGATGCTCTGTTTGGAGCAATTTATTTGGGGTACTGTGTGGATACCGGCATTAGAAGAATGGATCTATGGACTAACTTCGGAGTCAACCCGTCTGGGGTCACCTCCTTTGTTAGTCTCCTGCCGAAAGGGGAGATGTGTGACAGGAGGGTCACTTTGGACACAGGGTGAGCCAGGAAATAATGGACATTAAGAAATATATCTTGGGCTACCTAAAATGGGTCTGTAATATTTATCCACCATATCCCCAAGGATATCTGTAAAGGACTATTTACTGTTTCTGAACTCAACCGGTTAATTGAGAGATACTGATGTGTTCAGCCTCAATTACCTGTCTGCAGTGTAATGCTAATCCCAGCTTCTAAAAAGACCTGTTCATTGTTTGTGGTGATTTACATTCTATTGTCTATTGTGAATTAAGTCTGCTACTGTGATGTGGATTGGAGCTGGTCGACCGTCTGGCTGCATATTATGGGATGTTGAAGTGTCTTCTGTGAGGAGGGGGGGGGGGAATCACCCCTCCTGCTAAGACTGTTTACGGAAGGAGTAGTTTGAACACACCTGACCTGTATCACCATTGTCATTGGACAGTTTAACCCGCCCTGTTCCCCCAAGGATGGGAGGAAAGGGTTTTGAAGAGAAATGTGTTACCATGTGTTTTGAAAATAAAGTATTTTTCCATGTTTTGGAACTTGAAATATAGAGCGTTGTCTCGTATCTCTGGAAGGATTAATCCTATAGGAAGTGGTCGCCTGGCTGTGGAGGTTCGACAGGGAATTTGTGTCCAGGAGAGGGAAGGGATCTAAACGGCCTAACCCCCTTTCGTATTTGGGGTGCCGTTACAGTTACTATGCACAGCTGCACCAGATTTTGAGTGCAACCTGTTTTAGTAAACCTACCCCAGTATGGTTCACAGCCAGGTGTAGGCACACCACATTTGTGGGCAATAAGAGAAGGACCACTATTACACTGGTGATAAGTTGAAAGCATTCCCTGTTATACTAGTGGTAAGTGTGTTGCCTCAAAACATTGAGGATCAGTGGTGAGAATGCTCTTTACATTGGTAGTCGGTGAAAGGAATATTTCCCTTACAGACCGTTAACATGATTATTGTTGTCAGTGATTTTTGTTGCCTAAAAAAAACTAAAGGAGAAACTCCACTAGTCCCAAGCTATCTACCCTATGAAGTGGGGTTGTTCCAAGAATTATGTGGACACCATCACGAAACTCCTAGCAACAGCTGGAGGAACCTTAGGGGTTCACAAAACTATGGTTTAGAAAGGCAGATCTAGACAGTTTGGTCATGCTCCTAATTGGACAAAAATGCAAAAAATAAGCCCACTGGAGCTATAGCCAGATTGTTCTGTATCTGTATCCCTTAATCCAGAAGAAAATAAACATTAGCTTTCCTTCTGTAAAATTTTGATGTATCTAAAGACAAGAAAGAAAGGATTCAGGGGGGGGGGAGGAGGGGGGGGGCGTACTAGGCAGGAATCATTTCTATTTAAAGATTGTATTTCCTTTTCAGGGCCTACTTTTTTTTGCTTTTGCTTGTTTTCTTTTACTCCCCAAGTTTTTGCCCAAAAAACGAAATTTAGGGTAGCTAAAATGTCTATTTTTAAAGCAGTGAATGTGACTTTCACCAAACATTCTCTGGTGTAGAATCGGTTACTGTCATTTAAAACAAATACACCTGGAAGATTCACCTACAGAGAATGTTTTGTGAATGCTAGATTATCAGCTTTAAAAGTATGCCCCTCATTGCATTAAATAAAAATATGTAAGGCAAAAAAAAACAAAAAACATACAGAAATAAACATAGTAATAATGTTGGTTCAACTGTGGCCTTACCTGCATTCAGATATGTTCTTTAGAAGCAAAATCAGAATTGGTTAGAAAAGGTTTACATTTTCAATATATATTTATAGAAAACATTGTAGAGCCTTGGGAACCAAAGAAGCACCACCTATTCATTTTTTTACTCCAGTGGCTCATTAGCATATTATGTTCCCAAGAAGTAAAATTGTAAATTAAATACATTTAATTGCAATCCTCATTGATGTATAAAACGTGGATCTGAATCTTTGTAGTAACCTTAAAAATAAATACAGTATGGAGGATCTTTTAATGCTATTTCAAGGGTAACATTGAAAATATAAAAAATCTTTATTCAACATGCTTGGGGGATGCCTTTACAGTAAATGGTGTTACAAAACAGCTAAATTTTTTCAGACACTGGCTGTGTACACATTTGAAACAACAGTGTACACTGACTGTATATAAATATACTAAAGCGCTAAAATGGTGCAAAAGCAATCAAATGTGTGAAATAAACCAAGGATAACTAAATGATTCAGCTGCAATCAATCAATGTGTCTGATAACATATAAGTGAAATTGCAATGTGATATTGATGCGCTGTAAATCAACCCTAAGTGAACCAATCATACCATATACCATTAAATTAATAATGTGACCAAGATGCAAAATACACAAAAATACACAAATAACCAAATGTGCAAACAGTGCTAAAATGGTGCTAAAATAAATGTGCACTCAGTGCTGAAATAGTGCTAAATAAGTGTGCTGAATAAGTATTTTGTGGAGACCCTAATGAGGATCACTCATATACAATGAGCAGACAAAACAAATACACTTAAAAAGGACCTGCTGCTAGTGAGGCTACTTCACGCCAAACACTCAGAATATTAACAGAGAATAATCACAGTCCTTTTAGTATTGGCCAAACAGAGCACTCCTTCACTTAATCCCACTCCTCCAATTAATCACAGATCAGCACAGCTGTCAGATTGGATATCTTGAGAAGTGCCTCATAAACATGGACCATGGAAGACAAAGGGAAAAAAACAAACCTCATTGCGCAGTGCTCACATACAAAATGTAACGTTAAGCACACAGCGCTTTCACTCACGTGACCAAAAAGGGTTGTATCGCTTTCACTCGCGTGACTTACCCATGACTAAGTCAAGTGACGTGTGACGCAACGCGTAGGGGGAGGAGCCTAATCACGCTACCAGCGGCACTCGGATGTGGTCCCAGCTGGAGCTGTGAGGGAGAAGCTTATACTGAGCTGAACGGTGGCTGTTTATGCGATACAACCCTTTTTGGTCACGTGAGTGAAAGCGCTGTGTGCTTAACATTACATTTTGTATGTGAGCACTGCGCAATGAGGTTTGTTTTTTTTCCTTTGTCTTCCATGGTCCATGTTTATGAGGCACATTCAAGACTTCTCAAGATATCCAATCTGACAGCTGTGCTGATCTGTGATTAATTGGAGGAGTGGGATTAAGTGAAGGAGTGCTCTGTTTGGCCAATACTAAAAGGACTGTGATTATTCTCTTTGTTAATATTCTGAGTGTTTGGCGTGAAGTAGCCTCACTAGCAGCAGGTCCTTTTTAAGTGTATTTGTTTTGTCTGCTCGTATATGAGTGATCCTCATTAGGGTCTCCGCAAAATACTTATTCAGCACACTTATTTAGCACTATTTCAGCACTGAGTGCACATTTATTTTAGCACCATTTTAGCACTGTTTGCACATTTGGTTATTTGTGTATTTTTGTGTATTTTGCATCTTGGTCACATTATTAATTTAATGGTATATGGTATGATTGGTTCACTTAGGGTTGATTTACAGCGCATCAATATCACATTGCAAGTGTACACTGACTACACATAATTGACTGTGGAATTATTATTTTTTATTTTACAATTAGCTTGACTTACATTAGTGGATTTAAATGCCCAGTAGTTCACTGTGGCTGTTCCTGTTCTACCTAAAGCAAAACTGTCCTGATTCTGGCCAATTTCTCTTACTAAGAATTAAAAGACCACAGATCATCAGTGTAAAATTGGCAAGCAGCAGAACATTTTTAACTAGGGTGAATTTACCAAAACATTCTAGAGAGAATAGGCAGGTGTTTTACTACATTAATTAAAAAATCACAGATGACACAGCAGTGTTAAAATTGGCCAGCAACAGAATAATTTTAAATAGCAAGATTAGGCCTAAATTTACAAGAGACAAATGAGGTAATTTACAAAAGACAAAAAGCTGCATTTTGCAAGGCAACTTGTCCCAGAGCTTAATGCAAGTGATGAAGTTTCACTTTGCAAAAAATACCCAATTATTTGCAAGGTAAATAAAATGTGTTTTTGCTTGTACATGATTTGCTAATGGAAATCAGCAGAGCTTCACGTCATTTACTAAGCTCTGATGACAATTATCTTGTGAAGTGCAAATTATTAGCCTATTTTCCTTTAGTAAATAATCGCAGAAAGTACAGACTGGGGCTTTACTACAAGAAGGATACTGCAAAGTAAACTGGTCAATAGTTGTAATCAGGGATACTAGGCCAAAATGTACTAGAGATTGGTGTTTTACTACAAAAATTAAGGGATGAAGACACAGTAGTGTAAAGTTGTCCAGCAGCAGGACAGTTTTATTCAGGAATAGTAGGCCTTACTGGTGTATGCCCAACTTTTATTTTATCCATGTGGATCAGGGGTGTAGTGATATCATGTAAGGTGTAGGTGCACACTGTTTTTGCACTTGTTATTTTTCTTTCAAACTATGCAGTGGCATGCTTCCAATAAAAGGCAGTAACAAGTGAATACTCAAGTATATACAATATGTTTATGACCTAAAATCAACCACAGAATGAAATTAAAGACAATAAAAAAACTAAATCACAAAAATAACATAAAAAATGCAGCAAGTGGGTTGATTGCCCAAAAGCTATCAGCCAAAATAAAATACACTTAAAACCCGGAAGTGACGTCAGGCCGCGAGCTCGGTGCTCGTTTTACTATGTGCATGTTTTTATCTTAACAAATGTGAGTACCTCTATGTCATATACTGTGAATACAATAAAATAGCATTAACCTACTACACTATAGAGGTCCCTTCCTTCCTAATCTTTTCCTACACATAACCGGTTCATTTACCTGAGTGGATCCGCACTGACGGACCTAACCCCAGTAGATGGGATAATAAAGGAAGCAGATATCAGGCTTTAGAGACACTGGAACCCCTGGAAAGGAACGTGGATAGAACCCCTCTCCTTGAGCGATCATCCAGCCCTTACACTCTGACACGCTGATTAACTTACAGCAGTAAGGTAAGAAGTTAGTACACCTACAGGTGTAACATACAGTGAAGATTTCATTCACTGAAGTCACTGAAGATTCCACTTCATTGAAGTCACAACATCACCTCTTGATGCTAGACAGCACCTTATTTTCACACTTGCACTTTATGTCATGTATTGGAATTGTTTACTGCTCCATTATTTGCACCTGTTGCACTTTATTTTACTATATGGACTTTTATTAATCAGTTCAGTTTATTTATTTATTTATCCACATGGATTGTGTATTGCTCAATTTTTAAATTTTTTAGCACTTTATTTCATCTCATGGACTTTTATGAATTTATCAGTTTAGTTAATTTATATATATTTGATACTTATACCAGTGTGACTTTGCTAGCACTTATCATTGAGGAGCGCATCACCAAACATTGATTTTTTATACTCTCAACTTTGGGTAGTGTTTGACCCTTACGGTGACTGCTGCACCTTTACCAGGGCCATTTGATCTCCTATTAGCGTGGGAATACACACTTGTACACTTAAAATACACTTTCTTTATTTCTCCATGTGAAGTTTTACATAAAAAATACACAGCGGTAAGATGATAAAAATGTACATATATATATATATATATATATATATATATATAAAAAAAAAATATATATATATACAGTGGGTACGGAAAGTATTCAGAATACCTTAAATTTTTCGCTCTTTGTTATATTGCAGCCATTTGCTAAAATCATTTAAGTTATTTTTTTCCTCATTAATGTACACACAGCACCCCATATTGACAGAAAAGCACAGAATTGTTGACATTTTTGCAGATTTATTAAAAAAGAAAAACTGAAATATCACATGGTCTTAAGTATTCAGACCCTTTGCTGTGACACTCATATATTTAACTCAGGTGCTGTCCATTTCTTCTGATCATCCTTGAGATGGTTCTACACCTTCATTTGAGTCCAGCTGTGTTCAATTATACTGATTGGACTTGATTAGGAAAGCCACACACTTGTCTATATAAGACCTTACAGCTCACAGTGCATGTCAGAGCAAATGAGAATCATGAGGTCAAAGGAACTGCCTGAAGAGCTCAGAGACAGAATTGTGGCAAGGCACAGATCTGGCCAAGGTTACAAAAACATTTCTGCTGCACTTAAGGTTCCTAAGAGCACAGTGGCCTCCATAATCCTTAAATGGAAGACGTTTGGGACCACCAGAAAGAACCCTTCCTAGAGCTCTCTCTACCCACTGTATATATATATATATATATATATATATATATATATATATATATATATATACACACACACAGTATCTCACAAAAGTGAGTACACCTCTCACATTTTTGTAAATATTTTATATATTTTCATGTGACAACACTGAAGAAATTACACTTTGTTACAATGTAAAGTAGTGAGTGTACAGTTTGTATAACAGTGTAACTTTTCTGTCCCCTCAAAATAACTCAACACACATCCATTAATATCTAAACCACTGGCAAAAAAAGAGAGTATACCCCTAAGTGAAAATGTCCATATTGGGCCCAATTAGCCATTTTCCCTTCCTGGTGTCATGTGACTCGTTAGTGTTACAAGGTCTCAGGTGTGAATAGGGAGCAGGTGTGTTAAATTTGGTGTTATCACTCTCACTCTCTCATACTGGTCACTTGAAGTTCAACATGACACCTCATGGCAAGAACTCTCTGAGGATCTGAAAAAAGAATTGTTGCTCTACATAAAGATGGCCTGGGCTATAGGAAAATTGCCAAGACCCTGAAACTGAGCATCAGCATGGTGGCCAAGACCATACATCGGTTTAACAGGACAGGTTCCACTCAGAAAAGGCCTCGCTAAGGTCGACCAAAGAAGTTGAGTGCACATGCTCAGCATCATATCCAGAGGTTGATAGATGTATGAGTGCTGCCAGCATTGCTGCAGAAGTTGAAGGGGTGGGGGGTCAGCCTGTCAGTGCTCAGACCATATGCCACACCCTGCATTAAATTGGTCTGCATGGCTGTCAATCCCAGAAGGAAGCCTCTTCTAAAGATGATTCACAAGAAAGCCCACAAACACCACCATGGATGCCTCGCTGAGCGTTTATCTACAAATGCACCCTTCATTGTAATCCTTTATGTAAGTTACTATGTGAATTTTTTAATACATACTTATCAGTCTACACTCAGATTGCCACTCACACGCCTGCATTTCTTTTCTCTCCTCCCTTCAGAGACTGGGTGCAGGGTAGTATTCCAACATGATAACGACCCCAAACACACCTCCAAGATGACCACTGCCTTGCTAAAGAAGCTGTGGGTAAAGGTGATGGACTGGCCAAGCAAGTCTCCAAACCTAAACCCTATTTAGCTTCTGTAGGGCATCCTCAAACGGAGGGTGGAGGAGTGCAAGGTCTCCAACATCCACTAGCTCCGTGATGTCATCATGGAGGAGTGGAAGGGGACTCCAGTGGCAACCTGTGAAGCTCTGGTGAACTCCTTGAACAAGAGGGTTAGGGCAGTGCTGGAAAATAATGGTGGCCACACAAAATATTGACACACATAAGTAAAAGATGATCTTTGTAAGCACCCCTGTCAGTGAGAAAGGGTTTGCCTCATCCCTGTAAGTGCTAGATCTACAAGATAGCTTGTTTTTTTGAAAAACAACAAACTTACTGGCCAGATCACCAGACGAAAATTAGGGGAAAAAGCCTAAAAAAGAAAACTAATACAGCCATCACGTCTAAGAATTGGCAATCTGAAATATAATACATGAACAAAACGCAGTGAGATGATAGTGCACACACCACTTGGCCATGTACAGGTTGGCTACACTGGGGGCAAACTTTGCCCCCATTGCGACACCCTTGATTTGTAGATAAAAGGTGTTTTCATACCAAAAGAAGTTATGCTCCAAACAAAATTCCAAACATTTCAGGATAAACTTGCATTGGGTCTTCTTAATCTCACTGTTATTCTTTAAAGCCCATTTCACTGCCCTCATAGCCCCTTGGTGATCGATATTCGTGTAAAGTGATGCCACATCTCCAGTGGCCATCACCATATTGCCGTTACTGGCATATTTTTTCAATAATTGTAATGTGTGTTTGGTGTCTTTTAAAAAGGCATGCGTACTTCTCACTATAGGTTGGAGGTGGATGTCAATATATTCTCCCAAGCGTGATGTTAACGATTCTATACCGCTCACAATAGGCCTTCCTGGAGGATTGGTCCTATCCTTGTGGATCTTGGGTATATAGTAGATAACCGGAATTCTACCTGCTTTAGGTACTAGGTATTTCTCCTCATGTTGATTAAGCAGTTTCTTTCCCACACTGTATTGTATAATGGATACTAATTCATTTTTATATTGTTTCGAGGGATCAGATTTCAATATTTGATAAGTGCTTCTATCCTCCAGGATCCTGCCCATTTCTGTTTTGTAATGGTCCAGGGATAGTACGACAATACTGCCGCTTTTATCCGCTGGGCGGATCACTATGTCCTTCCTACTTTCCAGAGATTTTAAGCCCCTTTTGATATCCCTTTGTTCATATATCTTTTTATTCGCAATTGCCCAAGTTCTGTTGTTACCAGTCTCTTAAATAAGTCCACATTCTTGTTGTTAATAATGTGAGGGTTAAACACTGAATTGTTCCTCAGTTGGGTAAAGTTCGTCCCTAAGGCCTCTTTTTCCACCGGTTCTGAGCAAAATACTTCTTCATATTAAGTTTACGTATAAACTTCTGAATCCCTACGTAGGTCTCGAACTTATTGAGGCCCTTTTTAGGTGCAAATTTAATCCCCCTGTCCAAAGTAATTGTTTCCTCTTTTGTTAAATCAATACCACTAAGGTTATAGATACCTTCCCCCAATCTTCCAGCCTTCTTTTTTTGTTGTTGTATCCTTCGTCCGGCTCGTCCACCTCTTTTCTTCCATTTCTGTCTTCCCCGGTAGGATCCATCCGTCCCTTCTCTAAAAAAGAGTACCCATATTGGCTTTGTTCATTTTCATTGTATAGGGGTTGATAGCTGTTGTGGGTGGGTATTTCATACTGATCTAGTGGTGATCTATCATATCTAACCAGTTTGGGTTTTGGGGAGTAATTGTAGCCAGCCCCTTGGGGAGGTCCCCTATATGGGGATGGACCCCCTTGATAATGGTGGTCGCCTTGTGGGTAGCCCCTATGCTGTTGATGGGGTCCCCCTCTTTGTGGTGGTAATTATATAAATAACCCTGTGGGTTTTGGGCCCCATTGGGACCTCTGTTGTAAGGCGCATTCCCTGTTTGATTCCCTTTCCAATGTTAATTCCCTTGGTATCCCTTATTCCAGTTACCCCTATTCTGCGGTTGACCTTGGAAGTAAGATCTACCTCCATTGTAGTTGTAACCAGTGCCGATCCTGACCTCCCTGGGGCCCTAAGCAAAATTTTGCTAAGGGGCCCTCTACCTGACCCGTGAATAATGGGCGAGGTTTAAGCGTAATATTGCGCGTGGCTGAAAGGAGTGTGACTCAAAGGGGTGTGGTTAGAGTCTGAGATGAATAAGGGATGGAGGGAGAAACAAAAGGAAGAAAGAGAGAGGGAGAGGAAGTAAAAAAAAGAGGGATGAAGGGACAGCAGCCCCAGATCCTACAACACAATAGAGATATGTGTATTCCAGAAAGTTTAACAATCAGCAGATAAAGATACTCCAAACACCTGGTGTTAGCAATTCAATCATCCCGGCACCATGGTTGTTATGGTGTCAGGATGATTGAAGCGCAATATTTATATTATTACATTATAATATAAAACGAAATCATTCAACTCACCATAATGCAGAATCAGAATCAGTGGGAGCTCTGATGTCACTGTCCCCAGCCAGCGGAGTGCTTCCTTACATCTCAGGTGTCCCCAGCGGAGTGCTTCCTTACATCTCAGGTGTCCTCAGCGGAGTGCTTCCTTACATTTCAGGTGTCCCCAGCCAGCGGAGTGCTTCCTTACATCTCAGGTGTCCCCAGCGGAGTGCTTCCTTAAATCTCAGGTGTCCCCAGCGGAGTGCTTCCTTACATCTCAGGTGTCCCCAGCGGAGTGCTTCCTTACATCTCAGGTGTCGCCAGCGGAGTGCCTTCCTACATTTCAGGTGTCCCCAGCGGAGTGCCTTCCTACATTTCAGGTGTCCCCAGTGGAGTGCTTCCTTACATTTCAGGTGTCCCCAGCGGAGTGCCTTCCTACATTTCAGGTGTCCCCAGCGGAGTGCTTCCTTACATTTCAGGTGTCCCCAGCGGAGTGCCTTCCTTACATTTCAGGTGTCCCCAGCGGAATGCTTCCTTATATCTCAGGTGTCCCCAGCGGAGTGCTTCCATACATCTCAGGTGGCCCCCTAGCGGAGTGCCTCCTTACATCTCAGGTGTCCCCAGCGGAGTGCTTCCTTACATCTCAGGTGTCCCCAGTGGAGTGCTTCCTTACATCTCAGGTGTCTCCAGCGGAGTGCTTCCTTACATCTCAGGTGTCACCAGCGGAGTGCCTCCTTACATTTCAGGTGTCCCCAGCGGAGTGCTTCCTTACATTTCAGGTGTCCCCAGTGGAGTGCCTTCCTACATTTCAGGTGTCCCCAGCGTAGTGTTTCCTTACATTTCAGGTGTCCCCAGCGGAGTGCTTCCTTACATCTCAGGTGTCCCCAGTGGAGTGCCTCCTTACATCTTAGGTGTTCCCAGCAGAGTGCTTCCTTACATCTCAGGTGTCCCCAGCGGAGTGCCTCCTTACATCTCTGGTGTCCCCAGCGGAGTGCTTCCTTAAATCTCAGGTGTCCCCAGTGGAGTGCTTCCTTACATCTCAGGTGTCCCCAGTGGAGTGCTTCCTTACATCTCAGGTGTCCCCAGCCAGCGGAGTGCTTCCTTACATCTCAGGTGTCCCCAGCGGAGTGCCTTCTTACATTTCAGGTGTCCCAAGCGGAGTGCTTCCTTACATCTCAGGCGTCCCCAGCGGAGTGCTTCCTTACATCTCAGGTGTCCCCACCGGAGTGCCTTCTTACATCTCAGGTGTCCCCAGCGGAGTGCTTCCTTACATCTCAGGTGTCCCCAGTGGAGTGCTTCCTTACATCTCAGGTGTCCCCAGCGGAGTGCCTTGTTACATCTCAGGTGTCCCCAGTGGAGTGCTTCCTTACATCTCAGGTGTCCCCAGCGGAGTGCTTCCTTACATTTCAGGTGTCCCCAGCGGAGTGCTTCCTTACATCTCAGGTGTCCCCAGCGGAGTGCCTCCTTACATCTCAGGTGTCCCCAGCAGAGTGCTTCCTTACATCTCAGGTGTCCCCAGCGGAGTGCTTCCTTACATTTCAGGTGTCCCCAGCGGAGTGCTTCCTTACATCTCAGGTGTCTCCAGCGGAGTGCCTCCTTACATCTCAGGTGTCCCCAGCGGAGTGTCTCCTTACATTTCAGGTGTCCCCCCCACCCCTTGGAGCCCTTCTATAGCTAAGCAGCAGTGTCTCCGCCATAACTGAAGGCGAGAGGCAAGGGGGAACAAATTAGGGGTGTAGCCGGCTGGCAACAATATAGAAATGGAGCTGCAGCACCGCCCACCCCGCCCCCTTTCTACAACAGGTCACAAATGACAGACAGACCAGGGGTGGGGATGCGCGGCGCCGCAGCTCTATTTTCTATTTCGGCAGGCTCCCTTCTAGTTCTGGTCTTCAGGAAAATGGCAGCCGGCGGAGACATTATCTCCGCCGGCCGCAGACCTCTAGTGGCGGCGGCGGGGCCCAGAGTATTACTCGGGCCCTACGTAGCTTGCGTAGTCCGCGTATAGGGTGGGTCGGCCCTGGTTGTAACCCCTATTGTCATTTTGACCCTTGTAGGGATTCCTATATGGCTGTCCTTGCGGGACAACCGATTCTCTGTCATGGTACTGGTTATTTGAATAATCTCTATTGGGTTGTGCAGCTGGTTTATGGGGATGATTTTGTTGTCTCGTTGCCTGTGGGGTCTTCTGCCCCCTGCTGTTGTCTATAGTACTGTTATCCCCTGATGGTCCCTTGGTGCTCCATTGCTGGTGGTGTCAATAGTGGCTTGCCATCTAAAAACCTGCTTTTTCTGATAGTCACCCAAATCTCGAAGATATTTCTTCTTTTTGGTATTCTTATTCTCTACATCTTTTTTCTGCATATTTTTTTGTAGCTCACCCATGAGTTTGTCGTATTCAGTTGTGCCTTTAAAAGGTTAAATTTTCTCACAGATTTCTTTGATCTGACTTTCAATAAATTGCATTTTCCGTTGTTTCCTTTTAATTAAAAATTCCATAACCTCCCTACCTTTCCCGTTAAAAAACAAATACCATTCCTCAATGTCATTCTCTCCTGTCAATCCATCATTAATCGGTATATCCCATCTCAGTTTTCTGTCCATATTGTGTCCCAACTTTCTGAACCAATGTGCAATGTCATTATCCTTGGTATATTTTTTTAATAACAATTCACCCCTATCTTATTGGCGTACATTAGTATATGGTTATTCCCTGGTATTTAATACCCCAGTTGTATTTGATATGATTGGTTTTATAAGGAGTTCTATTTTTAAATACTTTCTAAAAATTCTAGACTAATATTATTGATTTTGATATTAAATAGTTTTTTTTTTTTATCAATAACTGTTTTATTTGAAGTTATGTCAGTTACAATTATAATGCATCGGTCTTACAACAAACAGAGTAATTGCTTTTTCTTCTTGGTTACATGTTTGTAATAGTTCCTGAGCATGCCAGCACCGTACATCTGGCATCTATGCAGATTACTGATCTCATCAGATTATCTTATCATTTACATACCGTGCTATCAACCAAACCTTTGAACTGATAAGGCTATGAGATATTCAAGTACATGGGTCCCATAGGGACTCCCAGAGAAAGAGAAAGAGGGGGGGAGCTGCGCTTCCAGTTCAGTGCCACCAAGCAGCGAGCTGCCGTAAGGACATGTCTGGTTAGTTTCTTGAAGACAAGGAGAGAGGCGCCTCTAAGTGCAATAGTGTAACAAGTTTTTAATAGTAGATACAAATACACTCACATTTAGGTGAATTAACATAGGCGTTTAAAATGTCAGGATGACGATCATCAGCAGCAGGTCACAGGGGGTTCTCAGCTCTGCGTAGAATGACAGGAGTGTCTCTGAAGATGGAGCGGCCGGCTTCCGGGGACAACGATCCTGTAGTGTGTTAAGAGCGAGGCTAGGAGCGCACATGTGGTTAAGCTGCAGAGGGTGACGTCATCAAAAATGGACGCGTTTCGTGAGCGTGCGGACTTGCGGTGTCCTGGCAAGTCGCGCTCCTTTATCAACATGACATAAGGGCAGAAGTGGATAGACGCCTTATATAGGGACAAGGATGAGGAAGTGAGCTGGATGGGGTGGGGCTGGGAGAAGGTGGTGTCCAATGACAGGAGGAATGGAGAGGTCATGTGATCGGGATGGCCTGGATCACATGACCTGATCACATGACCAAAAAAAAAAAAAAAAAAAACCTGACCTGATCACATGATCACATGACCGAAAAAAAAAAAAAAAAAAAAAAAAAACAACACAATTAGCAAATGGGGATAGATCAAGGATAATGGATGGACCGGAAAATAGATATAAATAATAATAATAAATAATAAATGGCATTAATAGTGACGGTGTTGGATGGGTATAAGTATGAATGGGCCCGATCGCGAAAAATATATATATATATATAATAATAGATGTGAATGTTAAGGGTCACGAAAAAAACATATACATATATATACATATACACACATATACATATATATACATACATACATATATATATACACATACTAATAATAAAATAGCATTAATATAGGCAGTACTGCGGGAATAAACGGGGTATAAAGAAGAATAACGGGTCATAAAATATAATAAATATGAATAGAAAGGGTCACGGAAAATATATATTAATGATAAGTGCCATTAATGCAGGCAATGCTGCAGGAATAGGCGGGTAGACAAATGGCAAAGTATGTCTCCTTATAAATAATATGATATATGGAACATGTTACATGTATATAGAAAATTTCCGAAAGGTGATGATGATGGCAACTGTATATATCCAATTGATAATATTAGTATGATAGTTTGATAAGTAATATGAGATTAATACAAAAAAGGGAAAAAAGGGGAAGGGGAGGGCATAATGTTATTATGGGGGGGGGGAAGATAAGGGGCAAATGAAAGAAAGGAAGAGGGAAGGGGAAACAGGAATGGGGAGGGGAGGGATTAGGGAAAAAAAAAAAGGTGGGGGGAGGGGGGAAAAAGAAATAATAAAAGGAAGGGGAAAAAAGTTGACTATGGGGAAGAGATATGCCATGCTGATATGTATGACAGTAAAACATATACATCTATGCATATTAGTTTACACAAGTGTACGGATAATCACATACATGGAGCTTAATAGAATGATAATTTTTCAAAAAACAAAGTAATAACGTGAACCACTCGCCTGGTGGTATAAATGAAGGGATTGAGATTTCCACTATTTTATAAATAACATTACCCTACCTCCTCACATTTATGCTCATTTCACCTGTTCTTTTACTATTTATTGTATTATCTTAGAGGCTTATATGTGCAATTAGAATTTTGTAGAATTTATATATTTTTAATATTTTAACCTTTTATCTATTGGGTAATACCCTTATTGCACTGATTTGATTTTTATTGTCGGAATATATATAACCACCGTTTGTATCATATACTGACATATTGCCCATATATTACCTATGTTAGTATATTTGATTTAATTCATTTATTCTTATACTACATCCTTACAGTTGATGTAGTTCACGTTATTACTTTGTTTTTTGAAAAATTATCATTCTATTAAGCTCCATGTATGTGATTATCCGTACACTTGTGTAAACTAATATGCATAGATGTATATGTTTTACTGTCATACATATCAGCATGGCATATCTCTTCCCCATAGTCAACTTTTTTCCCCTTCCTTTTATTATTTCTTTTTCCCCCCTCCCCCCACCTTTTTTTTTTTTTTTTCCCTAATCCCTCCCCTCCCCATTCCTGTTTCCCCTTCCCTCTTCCTTTCTTTCATTTGCCCCTTATCTTCCCCCCCCCCTATAATAACATTATGCCCTCCCCTTCCCCTTTTTTCCCTTTTTTGTATTAATCTCATATTACTTATCAAACTATCATACTAATATTATCAATTGGATATATACAGTTGCCATCATCATCACCTTTCGGAAATTTTCTATATACATGTAACATGTTCCATATATCATATTATTTATAAGGAGACATACTTTGCCATTTGTCTACCCGCCTATTCCTGCAGCATTGCCTGCATTAATGGCACTTATCATTAATATATATTTTCCGTGACCCTTTCTATTCATATTTATTATATTTTATGACCCGTTATTCTTCTTTATACCCCGTTTATTCCCGCAGTACTGCCTATATTAATGCTATTTTATTATTAGTATGTGTATATATATATGTATGTGTATATATATATGTATGTATGTATATATATGTATATGTGTGTATATGTATATATATGTATATGTTTTTTTCGTGACCCTTAACATTCACATCTATTATTATATATATATATATATTTTTCGCGATCGGGCCCATTCATACTTATACCCATCCAACACCGTCACTATTAATGCCATTTATTATTTATTATTATTATTTATATCTATTTTCCGGTCCATCCATTATCCTTGATCTATCCCCATTTGCTAATTGTGTTGTTTTTTTTTTTTTTTTCGGTCATGTGATCATGTGATCAGGTCAGGTTTTTTTTTTATTTTTTTTTGGTCATGTGATCAGGTCATGTGATCCAGGCCATCCCGATCACATGACCTCTCCATTCCTCCTGTCATTGGACACCACCTTCTCCCAGCCCCACCCCATCCAGCTCACTTCCTCATCCTTGTCCCTATATAAGGCGTCTATCCACTTCTGCCCTTATGTCATGTTGATAAAGGAGCGCGACTTGCCAGGACACCGCAAGTCCGCACGCTCACGAAACGCGTCCATTTTTGATGACGTCACCCTCTGCAGCTTAACCACATGTGCGCTCCTAGCCTCGCTCTTAACACACTACAGGATCGTTGTCCCCGGAAGCCGGCCGCTCCATCTTCAGAGACACTCCTGTCATTCTACGCAGAGCTGAGAACCCCCTGTGACCTGCTGCTGATGATCGTCATCCTGACATTTTAAACGCCTATGTTAATTCACCTAAATGTGAGTGTATTTGTATCTACTATTAAAAACTTGTTACACTATTGCACTTAGAGGCGCCTCTCTCCTTGTCTTCCAGTTACCCCTGAACATGGTTTCTGTTCATCTATGATGGCCGCCCTGTGCACAGTGGATCCCATTTATCCCTGCTCCACCCATATACACCGCAGTGTGTAAACAGACTCCTAAGGACTTCCTTTAAGACTGTCTATATATATACATATGTTGTATGGTATTTTTTCATCTTATCTTTATATTTTATATATTTTTTTATTTTATTTTTTATTTATTTATTTTTTATTTTTTATTTAATTATTTATTCATTCATTATTTTTTATTATTTTTTCTTGCTTCATATTGATTACTTTGGGTAATACATGTTTCTGTGGATATTGTGCGCCACCACTTGTCTATATACTGGTTAGTTTCTTGTATGGGCGAGGGGCCTTCAGAGACATCAGTCCCAGCAGGAAAAATTTGGGGGTGAATGGTACTTCCGTTTCTAGGTGGTGAGTCAGAAGTTGGTGAACTGAGTGCCAGTAAGGGGTTATCAGCGGGCACTCCCAATAGATATGATATAGTGTTCCCTTTGCTCCCTGGCATCTCCAGCATCGGTCCGAACTGGCCGGGTGGATGGCATGGAGGACATCAGGAGTCAAGTACCAGAAGTACAGTATCTTGTATATATTCTCCTTGTATAGCGTGCACATCGACGTTTTGGACGCTTGATTCCATATGGCCCTCCATTGTTCCAGGGGTATCTCCTCTCCCAATGCCTTTTCCCACTTGATCATGTAATTGTGTTTGCCCATTGAGTCAAAGGGCCTCTCATTCAATATTTTGTAAATATTTGAGATCAGACCTCTCTGGGCAAAGCCTACCAGAATGAGGTTCTCAAAAGGGGTAGGGGGGGAAAATTGCAGAGTTGGTGCGAAGGACAAGGCATAGTGGCGGATTTGGAGATACCCGTAGAAAGCCTGCTTAGGGAGGCCATATTGGGACTGCAGGTCGGCAAAGGGACGCAGTTTACGGGTGCGAGGATCCACCAAATTTCCAAAATGGAAGAGGTTTCTCGTAGTCCAGGGGGAGGACATTTGGCAGGTTAAGCTATCTGGCATTTTGGGGTTACAAGCAAATGAGGTCAGGAGCGAGCTGTCAGAGACCAGTCTATGTTGTTGTGTCAGTTTACGCCACATCCTCCTGAGCTGCGCCATTGGGCCTAGCAATCGTGCTGGCTCTACCTCTGCGTTCGCATTCCACAGAAGGTTGTTTGGGTGTATCGGAGCTAACCACAGTTTCTCTATCTCGGTCCATTTGTTATAGGAACGGAGTGTGAACCAAGAAGTTATTGCCCTCAGTTGTGCCGCTTGGTAGTATTTAGTGAGAGTGGGGAAAGCTAGGCCCCCATCCGACCTGGCCGCCTGCAACACCGACCGTGGGATTCTATGTCTCCCGTAGTTCCAGGTGAATCGTAGTAGGTCGGCTTGTAAGTGTTTCAGTTGGCCATAGGGGACGGGGATGGGCAAGGTCTGAAAGAGATACAACAGTTTCGGGAGGACCGTCATCTTCACAGATGCGATCCTTCCGAGTAGGGAGATGTGGTGCTTTTTCCATTGCTGGAGGAGGGTCCTGATATTGTGGAAGAGGGGGGGAAGTTTTCTTGGTAAAGAGTAGAGTATTGTGGGGTAATATTAATTCTCAAGTATTTTACTGCGGTATTTTTCCAGCTATAGGGGAAATTGGCTTTCAGGTGTTCTACCTCACCCTCTGGTATATTGAGTGGGAGGGCCTCCGACTTTGATGCATTGATTTTGTATCCCGATAGAGCCCCATAGCGGTCTAGTTCCGCGTGAAGGATTGGAAGGGAAGTCCTGGGTTGAACTAAGGAGAGAATGATGTCATCTGCAAACAGGGAGATTTTAAACTCCCTGTTCCGAACCCCTATGCCCTTAATGTCCGGGTTGTCACGGATTGTCGCTGCTAGGGGTTCAACACATAGTGCAAAGAGCAGGGGTGAGAGTGGACACCCCTGTCTGGTGCCATTCTGTATTGGCAACGGGGCGGACAGGGCGAAGGGGGTCCTGACTTGGGAAGATGGGTTTGAATATAGGTGTTGTATGGCTCTATAGAAGGGCCCCCTGAATCCCACATGGCGGAGCGTGGCGAACAGGAAGGGCCACCCCAGGCGGTCAAACGCTTTTTCTGCATCCAAGCTCAACAGCAGGGCCTGTGCGCCCTCCCTGTTCACCACCTCAACCAGGTCTATTATCTTCCTAGTATTGTCACCCGCCTGGCAGAAAGGGACGAATCCCACCTGATCTTTATGGATCAGGGAGGGTAAGACCGTGTTCAGGCGCATAGACAGGAGTTTAGTGAATATTTTAAGGTCCGAATTCAGCAGGGCAATTGGTCTGTAGTTAGCGCAGAGGGAGGGGTCCTTCCCGGGTTTGGGGATCACTGTGATAAAGGAGCTCTGCATATCTCTCAGGATCGGAGTGTCATGAAGGAAGGCATTGAAGAGCCTGCACATGTAGGGGAGGAGGGGAGGGAGAAATTCCTTGTAGTACTCGTATGGGAAGCCGTCCGGGCCTGGGGCTTTGCGATTGGGTAGGGATTTGATGGTCTGCTCTATTTCCTCTTGCGTGATCGGAGCATTCAAAGCATCCAGATCTGTGGACTGGAGCCGTGATACACCGCTAAGATCTAGGTATTGCTGAATATGGTTAGTCAGGTCAGGCGTGGGGGGGTTTGCGGGGATATCAGGGTTATTATACAAGGCCTTGTAGAAGACTTCAAAGGAATGGGCTACGTCAGTGGGGTGGGAGACCAGGCGGCCCGCGCTATTTTGGATCTGATGTGGGGTCGACACTTGAGCGTTGTCCAGGAGCTTCCGGGCTAGAAGCGTATGGGCCTTATTCCCCTTGTCATAGAACATCTGTTTTAGTTTGAGCAAGGCTTTTTCTACCCTGTTCAGGGCTAGGTCTCCCAATGTTGCCCTGAGGGCCGTAATTTTTTTCAGGAGAACCAGAGTGGGGTTGGATTGAAGCTGCTTTTCTAGATTTCTAAGCTCCTGTTCTGTGTGCTTCTGCAGGGCCTGTGAGTCCCTTTTCATGGTTGAGGAGAGGGCTATGCATCTGCCCCTCATCACCGCCTTATGGGCTTCCCAAAATGTGGATATAGATACATCCCCCGTGTCATTGTCTGCCATATAATGTTGTAGCGTGGTATTTAGTTCAGTTTTTGAGGGGAGGTGTTGCAGTAGGAACGTATTTAGACGCCAGGTGCACGGTCTACCTGTTGGGGCATCTAAGTCCAGGGTTAACTCTACCGGGGCGTGGTCCGACCACGAGATCGGCAGGATCCGCGCAGTTCGAGTCATACGCAGGGTTGCATTGTTAACAAAGAAGTAATCTATGCGGGAGTGCGTGCGATGGGGGGCCGAATAAAAGGTGTACTGTCGGTCTTCAGGATGGAGAGCCCGCCAGGCATCAAAGAGGGCATACCTTCTGGTAATTTGGCGGAAAAGCTGCGAATCTCTAAGTGCTCTCGGTGTGGGCGCCCTGGGGCCCACCCCCTGGCGATCCGCCATCTCCGATTGGGTTAGGTTAAAGTCCCCCCCCACCACCAACACCCCATGATCCGAGCGGAATAGGCGAGCTAGCATTTTATTTAGGAATCCTGTCTGCCTGACATTGAGGACATAGACCACACAAAATGTGATCTCCTTGTCCAGCCATAGGCCTCTGAGTATGAGAAAGTGGCCTTGGGGGTCGCTGTAGTGGGACGAGTACGTGAAGGGGGACCCTTGTTTGATTAGGATAGCCACCCCCGCCCTCTTGTGGGGTCCTGATGACAGGTAGATTTGAGAGTAGTACCTGGAGGTGAATTTAAAGGTGCCCTCTTTGTCAAAGTGAGTTTCCTGTACCAGTATGACATTCGCTCCTGACTGTCTAAACTCCCTCAGTGCCAGATGCCTTTTACGATTAGAATTCAGGCCATGAACATTTAAGGATAAAATCTTAGCCATGGGAGCTAGGATGGGGGGCATAAATACTCATCTGGTGTTGTTGAGGGTGGTCCGGGCAGTCACGGTCAGGGATGGGCGCCACACGGGAGGAGATCCGAGAGGATTGGTGACTTTGCTTAGTGAGCCAGGCGATGACAAAGGAAGGGAGGGGATTAGGAAAAGCTAGGAGAAAGAGAAAAGTAATTAGCATGGTAATATCATGCATAAACATAGAAAACAACATCCACAGACCCGATGGGACCAGCCGTCCCAGGTCCAGAAGGCCTCCCGTGAGCCTCCATGCCCCCACCCAGTTAGGGTGGGCCAGGGAGACCCAGGGGAGCCCAAAGTCAAACATGCAAGACGGTGATAGCCCGCTTGCTCTAGAAGTCTAGTGATCCAAGAGGGGGGGAAGGCAGGGGGTGCCCGAACAGTCTCTCTCCAAGGTCTTTTTCAAGACTCGCCCATGATGTTGGTCAGTTCTGTAGCAAGGGCGCCAGAGGTGGATTATTGTGTGGCCTATTGCCTGGGTGGCTTTATCGTGGGGTGAAAAATAGAGAGAAAAAATAAAACTTATGAAAAAGGTAGCAAAAAACAGCGAACCATAACGCGTAAACAGGGACAGGGGTGGTCCTTCAGATATGTAGCAAGTCAGATAGTGCAAGACTCAATCAGGATCTCCTCTGCTGCGAGCTCCGACCCCTCGGGGATCTTTCCGGGCCTCGGGAGCGCTTGGGTGGGGGGACCTTCTGCCACACTGTGGGCGGCGGTGGTGGGGTCGCCACAAGATCCCAATCAGGAAGCTGGGGTGCTCTAATCTCCAGGGTGTCACAGAAGGGTTCCAGGTCCTCCGGATACCTCATGGTCGCCGATTTGCCTTGATGCTTGGCCGTGAGGCTGAAGGGAAATCCCCAGCGGTACGGTATATTCTCTTCTTGAAGAATGCGCAGCAGTGGTTGGAGTAGTCTTCTCTTTTGTAGGGTGATCCAGGACAAGTCCGGGAACAGCTGAATGTGATGGTCTCCCAGGGTCACCTTGCGGGCTAGGCGGGCCTGCTTCATGATATCCTCTTTCAAAGGGTATGATGTCAGCCTGCAAATGATATCTCGGGGTCTGGTAGAGGTGCCTTTAGGCCGTAGCGCTCGGTGGGCTCTGTCCATTTCAATAGTATGGGTCGGGTCCGCCCCCAGGAGGTCGTTAAAAAGCGATTGTAGTGTGTTCTGGACATCTTCTGGGCCCTCTGCTTCTGGGACCCCCCGAACCCGGATGTTGTTCCTGCGCCCCCTGTTGTCCAGGTCTTCTACGTGGCGTTGCATGTCCCTAAGGAGGGTGCGGTGTTCTGATCCTTGAACTTGGGTTCTGTGTACTGCTAATTTTGTTTCTTGGATTTCTTCCTCCGCCATTTCCACCCTGTCTGCTAGATGTTTGAGGCCCGATTGTAAGGCTTGGATCTCTGATCTGCAGATGGACTTCACGTCCTCGACAAGCTGCCTGAAGTCGTCCTTTGTCGGCATCGCTTGGAGGTAAGCGTGCCACTGCGGGGGCATTGGGGGGGTTGTCCCTGTGCCCCGCGACCGCCGTCAGGACCATCGTGGGGGTAGTGGGGAAAAAGAGGGGCTCCCCAGGAGGGGTTCGGGGAGGCCTGGTATTCCCAGGGCTCACTCCAGTCCTGGGTGTGTGTCGGCCAATGGTCCCTGTCAGGAGACCTCGGGGAGTGGGGAGGAGCAGAGGTGCTGGCCACTTGGGCACAGGGGGGGGGGCCGATGGTGCAGAGAGGCCTTGTGGGTGGGGGTCTCTTGGTCTGGAGGGCCTCTGTGCCCTGGGGGACAGGGGGTCCGGCAGGGTGGTCTCATGTGGGATAAAAGTGCCCGGTGTCCTGCCATCCGAGGGTGAATGGGCCCCGTCCTGTGGGGATGGATAGTCCTCCGCTCCCCCTGTGCTGGGCAGCGAGCTGGCAGCTGTCCCTGTGAGGCCCGGGTCTGAGGCGGTGCGGAGGAGCTGCGGGAAGGCCTCAGAGCATTGGGTGTACGGCTGCTGCCTCGTGGGGAGTCCCAAGATGGCCGCCAGGGACGTGGGGAGGATGGCTGCAGGGAGGGCCGTAGGCCCGAGTGGAGGACTCACCGCTCCCTGATTCCGGATCGTCTCCCCGGCTGGCTGCTGAAAGGTCTCGGGGCTCGAGGGGTCCCGATGCTGCTCCGGAGCCTGGATGGAGGTAGGATGAGGCGTTGCGGCCTGCCCTGCAGCGCCGGCCGGCGCCATTTTAGCCGGTCCACCCGGCGGGACGTCCGGCTGGGTAAAGTAGTCCCGGAGGTCAGAGGATGTGCCCGGGGGGGGGGTTGTGAGGACCCCCGGGGCTTCGTGGATCTAGTCGTCCTGGAGCCACCCATTACAGTGGGGTGTAAGCACCTTTTTCTGGCTCTATAGCTGCGGGCTGAGAGAGAGCTCTAGGTCTATGCAGCCATTCAGGTCGAGTTCCGGCCACGCCCCCCGATATTAAATAGTTTTTATAAGCATTAAATCAATGATCCCGATAGTCTTTAATAATATATCTATATTTCTATATTATTTTTATTTTATACATTTTAAACAGTATCTATTATATTTGTATATAGGTTATCTGCACGTATCGGCTTTGATAGCAATAGGAATACCCTAGAATATGCCAATTTAATTTATTCATCTGCATATTATATGTTTTCCAATTTTTTGTTATATACTTGTTTACATATTTCAGGTGTTATTTATTCATTGGGTTGTGCGAGGTATGATGTAGCAGGTTGTGGATGTGGCATGCGACGGTCACGTCCAGGGCCGGAGCCTCGGGGCGGCAGTGGATGTCTGGCACCCCCCCCCCCCCGTGAACAGGAAGAGGTGAGATGTCTCTGCTCAGGCTGCTGGAACACCGGCGCTGACATCCCTCTCTCTGCACGGACGCGAGGAGAGATAGAGCTCATCTGCTCCTCCTCCTTCTGAGTCTGCCCCGCCCACACTCCCCGGGCAGGAAGTTTGAACCCAGAAAAGCGTCAGACAGACTGCGCCTCAGCCTCCATCCTGTTAAGCTCACCCTCTCTCCTGCCTCCCAGTGTATAAAAAGGGGTGCTCTGTGGAGTTTGTTAAAGAGGAGGGGGGCAGACTTTGGTGAGCAGAGACCCCCTTTACACCAGAGTCCACAGCATGCCCCCTTAAATCAGGTTTCCCAGAACACCCCTTACATCAGATCCCCCCATAAATCAGGGTTCCCATTTACATTAGAGTCCACAGACCTCCCCCTTACAGTGTAAGTGGAAATTCTGTGCAGACTCTGGTGTAAAGGGGGCCTCTGTGCAGACTCTGATGTAAGAGGGGGCCTCTGTGCAGACTCTGATGTTAGAGGGGGCCTCTGTGCAGACTCTGATGTTAGAGGGGGCCTCTGTGCAGACTCTGATGTTAGAGGGGGCCTCTGTGCAGACTCTGATGTTAGAGGGGGCCTCTGTGCAGACTCTGATTTAAGGGGGGGCCTCTGTGCAGACTCTGATGTAAGGGGGGGGGCTCTGTGTGGACTCTGATGTAAGGGGGGCCTCTGTGCGGACTCTGATGTAAAGGGGGTCTCTGTGCAGACTCTGATGTAAGGGGGGGGGGGGCTCTGTGCATCCTCTGATGTAAGGGGGGTCTCTGTGCAGACTCTGATGCTTACATAATAATGTACATAACATAATTGTACCAAAAGATGCCAGGCTCTGGAGGGCCACATTGTCCTCCCCCCACTATTGTGATCATGAAAGATCTTAGACTGTTTTCCTCGATCCATCACTTTCCCACGCTCTATGGGCCACTTGACTGGACTTGCCCCCCAGGCCTAAGGCTGCCAGGGGAGGTGAGACGTCACTAGGACTTTTGGCAGCACCCCCCCTCTAACCCTCCGCTGCAGCCCCCCCCCCCCGCTTCTCAATTCGCGGGGCAGAGGAGGAGAGAGAGGTCACTTGGACTTTTGGCAGTGACACCCGTCAGCACATCAGGGGGCCGGGACCCACAACGATCCCCTTCTCTCTGGCAAGGTGGCCGCGGCACTGATGATCTGATCAGTCTCAGCTCGGCTGTCTCACACAGCCGAGCAGAGTGAAGCCGCCTCCCCCCCCTCTTTTATGTCCACACAGGGGGAGGGGACCCGACATGCAGTCCCGTGCTGATCTGAGGTACATTACGGGTCTGAAGGGGGGGTATGTATTGTAGGGGGGTTCTGTATTGTAGGGGTGGTCTGAAATGTAGGGGGGGGGTTCTGTATTGTAGGGGGGTCTGTAATGTAGGGGGGTTCTGTATTGTAGGGGGGTCTGAAATTTAGGGGGGGTTCTGTATTGTAGGGGGTCTGAAATGTAGGTGGGTTCTGTATTGTAGGGGGTCTGTAATGTAGGGGGGTTCTGTATTGTAGGGGGGTCTGTATTGTAGGGGGGTTCTGTATTGTAGGGAGGTCTGTAATGTAGGGGGGTTCTGTATTGTAGGGGGGTCTTAAATGTAGGGGGGTTCTGTATTGTAGGGGGTTCTGTAGTCTAGGGGGGTTCTGTATTGTAGGGGGGTCTGAAATGTCGGGGGGTTCTGTATTGTAGGGGGGTCTGTAATGTAGGGGGGTTATGTATTGTAGGGGGGTCTGAATTGTAGGGGGTTCTGTATTTTAGGGGGGTCTGAAATGTAGGGGGGTCTGTATTGTAGGGGGGTCTGTATTTTAGTGGGGGTCTGTAATGTAGGGGGGTTCTGTATTGTAGGGGGGTTCTGTAATGTAGGGGGGTCTGTATTGTAGAGGAGGGTCTGTAATGTAGGGGGGTCTGTATTGTAGAGGGGTTCTGTATTGTAGGGGGGTCTGTAATGTAGGGGGGGTCTGTACTGTAGGGAGGGGGTCTGTATTGTAGAGGGGGTCTGTAATGTTGGGGGGTCTGTAATGTAGGGGGGTCTTTATTGTAGAGGGGTTCTGTAATGTAGGGGGGGTCTGTATTGTAGAGGGGGTCTTTAATGTAGGGGGGTCTGTACTGTAGGGAGGGGGTCTGTACTGTAGGGAGGGGGTCTGCACTGTAGGGAGGGGGTCTGTACTGTAGGGAGAGGGTCTGTACTGTAGGGAGGTCTGTGTAACATGCAAGGGGTCCAGAACCATTGGGCGGGTGTCTGTGTAACAAACTGTGGTGGGCTGTGTAATGTAAAGGGGTCCAGAGGTGTGGTTCTATGTAATGTAAAGGGGTCCAGAGGTGCCGGGTGCTGTGTAATATAAAAGGGCCCAGAGGTGCAGGGTGCTGTGTAATGTAAAAGGGTCCAGAGGTGCGGTGCTATGCAATGTAAAGGGGTCCAGGGTGCTGTGTAATGTAAAGTGGTCCAGAGGTGCAAGGTGCTGTTTAATGAGAAGGGGTCCAGAGGTGCAGGGTGCTGTGTAATGTAAAGGGGTCCAGAGGTAGAAGGTGCTAGAACCCCACATCCCATCATTAACCGCCGCCGCAAAGAGCCCGCTCCGCGCCCCCCCCCCCCCCCCGGGCTGCTCAGTCTAAAATGCCCGGGCCTATTTCTTGTCCCAGTCCGGGCCTGCGGCAAAGGATCTCTCTTTTTATTTAAATAAATATTGTTAAAACGTTACTTGCACTATCCAGGTTTTTTTCTTATATATTCTATGATCTGGAGCTGCCTGCCAAGGAACCCAGGATTATCCATTAGAACCCAGGTGTGGTTCATAAGTGTGCACAGACCAAGCTTAGTTGCAAGGTCGCACGCTCTAAGGTGAGCGTCCATTACCATAGGGGAGCACCTATGTGACTACACTTTGGCATGACTTTTGGATCACTCACTGGACCGTGTGTTGCTGTATGAACTGTATTATACATCACCCTTGGATTGCTGCTACTGATTACATGCACTAAAGCACTGTGGAATTTTTCATTCATTTTTTATCCACACTGAAGCGCCTTAGAATACAGTACTTTTATATGGACTTGTGTGTCATTTTTAAGGATTGGACTGTTTACCACTATTATTTACTATGCATGTCTATGAACATAAGCACCTTAGTGTGATGCGATTTTTTTGATGCAATTTTTTTTTAATCATGCAATTTATTTTTAATCATTATTTATATATATTTTTACTTGTACTATTTGTTTGCACATATCTACATCACTTACCGGACACATATCCCCTTACTTTGTATAGTGGTGTGTGCACTATCATCTCATTAGCGCTGCGTTTTGTTAATTTATTTAGTCTTTGCCACGATTTATGAGACGTGTTTCACGCTTAGCAGCTTAAATTTCTACACCTTAGCTGATAGGAGTGGTGGCTCGCAGGTTTGTTGCATTTTTATTTTGAAATATAATACATGTTTTCTTTGGGGTTTAATACTGCTTCAGGGCCGGTTCACTGCAGTGCAAATCACATGCGATATCCGTGTGATGCGATTTCAGCCATACAGACAGTATGGCTAAAATCGCTTCACATTCGGACTAAACTCGCAACATTGTATTGACACATATGGCAGTGTGAACTGCTGTGCAAGCCGGGTGCGATGCGCAGAGTTCCCACATCACACATGTGTGAACCGAGCCTCAATCTGGTTGGGAAGTGGCACATCCCTACAATGTAAACAAGCTACTGCAGCACAACTGCTGTTGAATTTATGGGTAAATGACAGTTCTTCACCGCTTACTTCTGTTTGTAAATCAATCTTATAGAGATATTGTCCGATATCCTTAATTGGGGTAGATATAAAAATTTACGCTAAATTAATTAAATTACGTCTCCAACCTCTTCTTCCGGGCCTGGTACATACAGACCAGGCCAGATTTGTCCAAGGAAGAGAAACACGTGACAACACGATAAAAACCTTCCCACTTATGGGCCATGCCCAATCAGCTAAAATACCAGTATGCCTCCTTTCGGTTGACACAGAGAAGGCATTCAATCGGATCGGGTAGCCCTTTCTTAAATATTCATTGATGCAAGTAGAGTTGGGTTTAAATTTGCTTAATAAGATCTTGGTGTTATATACCTAACCGGTGGCCAGAATAAGGATCAATGGAATATTGACTATAAGTTTTCCTATACAAAACGGTACCCGCCAGGGATGCCCACTATGCCCCTTGCTTTATGTCCTAGTAATGAAGCATTTAGCAATAGCAATTAGACAGAATCTTTCTTTCACTGGCACACAGATAGATCAACAGGAAAAAAAATTTGCTTTGTTTGCTGATGATCTATTACTCTATGTCACCAATCCACATGTTTCTATGCCTTCTATTCTATTTGAATTTCAGTGTTTTGGAGCCTTGAGCAAATTAAAAGTAAATGTAGCAAAATCGGAAATTCTTAATGTGTCACTTACACCACAACAAGTCACGGCGCTGAGGAATAATTTTTTGTTTAAAATCTGTTCCTTGGCATTAAAATACCTAGGTATTAATATTTCTCCTGATCCGGTTCATCTATACTCAACAAATTATATTCCTCTTTTGCAACGTACTCTACAGGATCTCAAGAAATATGATTCTAATCTATATTCGTGGTTTGGGAAGATCAATATATTGAAAATGGATATACAGTAATACCTCGGTTTTTATATCTTTTTCAAACTATCCCTGTTTTTGCCCCTAGATCGTTTTTCTCCACTTTACAATCTGCTTTTACAAGGTTTATCTGGGGGCATAAGAAACCTACATTACATAAGAAAATTCTATCATTACCTAAAATGAAAGGAGGAGTGGGTGTACCGGACCTATATTATTACTATGTTGCGGCAGTCCTGACCAGGTTATTGGACTGGTTTTACCATTCTGATACTAAACAATAGGTATTAATAGAACAGTGGTTGAATCAATTTGATCTTCAGGCACTTCCTTTACCCTTTACCCTACTTACATTCACCCTTTACCCTACCCCTACTTACATCTCATCTATTGAATAGTTGGGTTACAACGGCCTTGCAGCTAGGGCTTTCTTCACAAGTAGGACCTATGAAACCCCTATTTGGTAATCCTCAATTTCCTCCGGCAGTGGACCGGATAAGTTTTCTTGTATGGAATAAGAAGTCTCACCGAAGAGTGAGCCAGATTCTCTGTCAGGGAATACTTCCACCCCTACTAAATTTATTCCCTACGCAGCAGTCCTCGTTTATGCAATGGTCAGAATTACTGTCATTTTTGTCCTCTACTCCCTTAAACAAATCCTTCTATCGAGATCTAAACCTGTTTTAAATCCTGTTGCAAGATTCTAAACCAAAGCATGTCCTATCAACAATATATAAGATACTTATTATAAAAAAACATCCTGAGCTCCCGGAATATTTAAACAGATGGGTAAGTGATCTCAATGTTCAAATTGAAGCTAAAGAGTGGGAGAAGTAATTTACCCTTACACATTGTTTGTCATCAACAATTAAAGCACAAGAGACGAGCTATAAGCTCCTCTCCCATTGGTATATGAGTCCAACGATACTTCAGCGTATATACCCAGATACATCTGACGTATGTTGGAGGTGTCACTCTGCCAAGGGTTCGCTGTTACATATCTGGTGGGAATGCCCTCAAATCCATAACTTTTGGTAAGGATTATGCAACTGTATACTACAGTTACAGGGGGGTTAGTCCCCTATATGCTTCAAATTACCCTTCTCTCCATTCTACCAGGATCATATAAAAACATTAAAAAGAGTCTTCTTAGATATTGGTTGACAGTGGCGAGATTGGTCATTCCGTGGCCCTGGCGGTCAATAAAATCCCCATCAGTGAATGAATGGGCTATAGAAATGGATTACATGATTTGGATACCTATGAAAAATGCCACCAGATATGGGCACCCTGGAGGATGTACAGTGAATCAATAGGAAACTAGAAGGTTTTAAGGGCAATAGAGTAAGGACTTTAAATGTGATAAGTTCATCTGTTGCCTTTCTTCCCCTATATATATTTTTTTGTTTGGCAACGTGGCTCCCAAACAAAATTGGCGTCTTTTTTTTCCCACAAATAGAGCTTTCTTTTGGTGGTATTTGATCACCTCTGCGTTTTTTATTTTTTGCGCTATAAACAAAAATAGAGCAATAATTTTGAAAAAAATGCAATATTTTTTACTTTTTGCTATAAAAAATATCCCCCAAAAATATATAAAAAAAACATTTTTTTTCCTCAGTTTAGGCCGATACGTATTCTTCTACATATTTTTAGTAAAAAAAATCGCAATAAGCGTTTATTGATTGACTGAAAACATGGCCTGTTGGGGTGCCTTGAGGACTGGAGTTGAGAAACCCTGGTCTACAAAATAGGGGATAGTTTTAAGGCATTTTTATGAATAATTATTTTTTTTACTAGTAATCAGGGATGAGCCGAACACCCCCCTGTTCGGTTCGCACCAGAACCTGCGAACAGACAGAATGTTCGTGTGAACTTTAGAACCCTATTAAATACAATGGACTCGAACGTTCGAAATCTAAAGTGCTAATTATAAAGGCTAATATGCAATTTATTGTCCTAAAAAGTGTTTGGGGACCTGGGTCCTGCCCCAGGGGACATGTATCAATGCAAAAAAAGGTTTAAAAAATAGACGTTTTTACGGGAGCGGTGATTTTAATAATGCTTAAAATGAAAAAATAAAAGTGAAATTTTCCTTTAAATTTCGTACCTGGGGGGTGTGTATGATATGCATGTAAAGTGGCGCATGTTTCCCGTGCTTAGAACTGTCCCTGCATAAAATGTCATTTTTGAAGGAAAAAAAGTCATTTAAAACTCACTCGCAGCTATTAATGAATTGTCGGCTTTTATCAATACATAGAAAAGTCATTGATAAAAAAAAAAAAAAAGCGTGGGGGTTCCCCCAAATTCAATTACCAGGCCCTTTAGGTCTGGAATGGATATTAAGGGGAACCCCGCCGCAATTTTTTAAAAAAATGGCGTGGGGTTCCCCCTAAATATCCATACCAGGCCCTTGAGATCTGGCATAGATTTTAAGGGGAACTCCACCCCAAATTTAAAAAAAAATGGCGTGGAGTCCCCCCAAAAATCCATACCAGACCCTTATCCGAGCACGCAACCTGGCCGGCCGCAGGGGAAGAGGGGGGGACGAGAGAGCGGCCCCCCCTCCCTCCTGAACCGTACCAGGCCACATGCCCTCAACATGGGGAGGATGTCCCCATGTTGATGGGGACAAGGGCCTCATCCCCACAACCCTTGCCCGGTGGTTGTGGGGGTCTGCGGGCGGGGGGCTTATCGGAATCTGGAAGACCCCTTTAATAAAGGGGACCCCCAAATCCTGGCCCCCCCCTATGTGAATTGGTAAGGGGTACATTGTACCCCTACCATTTCACGAAGAAAGTCTAAAAAAAAGTAAATAAAAACACACAAACACCTTGGAAAAGTCCTTTATTAAAAAAAAAAAACGATCCAGCGATGAAATCCAGTGTCCCGCGGCGATCCCGATGTCCAACGCTGTCCGTCATTGGTTGTGCCTGTGCGGACCTGATGGGGAACTTTCTCCGCTGTGTTTTAAATGTATAGACCCGCCCCTTCTAAATTCTAATTTAAATTTACACAGTGAAGGAAGTTCTCCGCTCAGGCCAATGACGTAGGCGGGGTCGGACATACCGAGGGGGCGGACCTGATGGGGAACTTCGTTCGCTGTGTAATACATGAATAGACCCGCCCCTTCTCGCATTCCGCATCTGGTCCGCTGAGCGGACCTGATGGGGAACTTTAGAAGGGGCGGGTCTATACATTTAAAACACAGCGGAGGAAGTTCCCCATCAGGTCCGCACAGGCACAACCAATGACGGACAGCGCTGGACATCGGGATTGCCGTGGGACACTGGATTTCATCGCTGGAAAGTTTTTTTGTTTTTTTTTAATAAAGGACTTTTCCAAGGTGTTTGTGTGTTTTTATTTACATTTTTTGACACTTTCTTCATGAAATGGTAGGGGTACAATGTACCCCTTACCAATTCACATAGGGGGGGCCCGGGATCCGGGTGTCCCCTTTGTTAAAGGGGTCCTCCAGATTCCGATAAGCCCCCCGCCCACAGACCCCCACAACCACCGGGCAAGAGTTGTGGGGATGAGGCCCTTGTCCCCATCAACATGGGGACATCCTCCCCATGTTGAGGGCATGTGGCCTGGTACGGTTCAGGAGGGAGGGGGGGCGCTCTCTCGTCCCCCCTCTTCCCCTGCGGCCGGCCAGGTTGCGTGCTCGGATAAGGGTCTGGTGTGGATTTTTGGGGGGACTCCACGCCATTTTTTTTAAAATTTGGGGTGGAGTTCCCCTTAAAATCCATGCCAGATCTCAAGGGCCTGGAATGGATATTTAGGGGGAACCCCACGCCATTTTTTTTAAAATTTGCGGCGGGGTTCCCCTTAATATCCATTCCAGACCTAAAGGGCCTGGTAACTGAATTTGGGGGAACCCCCACGCTTTTTTTTTTTATCAATGACTTTTCTATGTATTGATAAAAGCCGACAATTCATTATAGCCGCGAGTGAGTTTTAAATGACCTTTTTTCCTTCAAAAATTACACTTTGTACAGGGACAGTTCTAAGCACGGGAAAAATGCGCGACTTTACATGCATATCATACACACCCCCCAGGTACGAAATTTAAAGGAATATTTCACTTTTATTTTTTCATTTTAAGCATTATTAAAATCACTGCTCCTAAAAAAACGGCCGTTTTTAAAACTTTTTTTTGCATTGATACATGTCCCCTGGGGCAGGACCCAGGTCCCCAAACACTTTTTAGGACAATAACTTGCATATAAGCCTTTATAATTAGCACTTTAGATTTCTCCCATAGACTTTTAGAATTTGCCGCGAACACCCCAAATTGTTCGTTGTTCGGCAAACGGGCGAACAGGCAATGTTCAAGTCGAACATGAGTTAGACTCGAACTCGAAGCTCATCCCTACTAGTAATGGCGGCGATCAGTGATTTTTATCATGACTGCGACATTATGGCGGACACATTGGACACTTTTGACACTATTTTGGGACCATTGTCATTTTTACAGTGATCAGTGCTATAAAAATGCACTGTTTACTGTGAAAATGACACTGGCAGTGAAGGGGTTAACTTGTAGGGGGCGCTGAAGGGGTTAAGTGTGACCTAATGTGTGTTTCTTACTATGACAGGGAACAGACGATCAGTGACAGGCTCACTAGGAAGCACAGGGAGAGGTTTGTTTACACTTACCTCTCCCCGTTCTTCAGCTCTGTGACCCAATTGTGGGACACCGGCGGCGATCGGGTCAGCAGGTCCCGCGGGTGCGGTCACGGAGCTCAGGACCGGGTCGCGAGCGAGCCGCCGGCGGCGCGTGCACGACCCACGGCTCTTAAAGGGCAACGTACCTGTATGTGGATGTGCCCAGCCGTGCCATTCTGCCAACGTATATCGGCTTGAGGCGGTCCTTAAGTGGTTAAAAAAAAAAAACTGAAGTTTGACTTCAATTTATTAGTGTATCCAAATCTAACGCTCTCTCAGACTGATAATTCTGCTGTCCAAAGGTGCCCCTGTGCTCCTCCATCCAGAGTGGGGGCACTCTAATACAGGAGATGTGTTACTGGCTGGATCACTAGGTACAAATCAGGGAAAAAAGCCTAAAAAAGAAAACAAATGCAGGCAGCAAATATAATGATTGGTAAGCTGCAATATATTAACCACTTCAGGGTTTTACCCCCCCCCCCCCCCCCGCCCTCCTGACCAGGCCATTTTTTGCAATATGGCTCTACGTTACTTTAACTGACAATAGCGCCGTCGTGTAACACTGTACCCAAATACAGTTTATGTCCTTTTCCCCCCACAAATAGAGCTTTCTTTTGGTGGTATTTGATCACCTCTGCTTTTTTATTTTTTGCGCAATATAAAAAAAAATGACAATTTAAAAAAATATATATATTTTTGACTTTCTGCTATAAAGCACATATAATAAAAAAAATGTAATAAATTTAATTTCTTCATCAATTTAGGCCATAATTTATTCTGCTACATATTTTTGGTAAACAAAACCCAATAAGCGTATATTGATTGGTTTGTGCTAAAGTTATAGCGTCTACAAACTATGAGATAAATTTATGTAATTTTTATTTATTTTTTACTAGTAATGGCGGCGATCAGCGACTTATAGCGGGACCGCAATATTGCGGCGCACAAATCAGACACCTAACTGACACTTTTGACACTTTTTTGGGAACCAGTGACACTAATACAGTGATCAGTGCTATGACACTGGCAGGGAAGGGGTTAACATCTAGTGCGATCAAGGGGTTAAATGTGTGCCTAACAAGTGTTACTGTGTGTGCTGTTTTTACTAAGCAATGTGCTGTTTTTTTCTTCCTGATCTGCAGGAAGAAAAAAACAGCACATTGCTGCTGTCAGAAGAGAACCCTGTGTTTGTTTACTTACACAGGGCTCTCTTTGGCAATGTCCGGAGCCAATCGTCGGGCGCCGGCGACCAATCAGTGGCCGGCAGCTGCTGATTGGTTGGTGCTGCAGCCAATCGCAGCACAGCCGAGGCGCGCAGGGGTGATCGGGTACCTAGTACATGATATAGTATATCTGCAGTGGGCAGTCGTTAAGTGGTTAAACATTTGCTTCTGGGTTTAATACCGCTTTAAGGGCATTCCCCAGGCATGTTATGAAAATAAATTTAAATCTTTAATTTTTAATGTTTCCCTTTAAGCATTATTAAAATCTCTGCTGCCCATCAAATATCATTTATTTTTATTTTTTATTGCTTTGGTACGTGTTTTCCAGGACACTGTTCATCTCCAATGCCATTTGTTTAACAATCCCTTGCCTATTAGCCTAGAAAATTTACAGATTTTTATTATTCAACTTCCATAGGGTTCAGATTTGGCACCTGAAATTTTCACTGAACCTACCTTGAACCAAACCCATGTGCATTTGGCTCATCCCTATTGGTGAAAATAATTGCAAATCTTTTGGCAGAAAAAACAGTAGACAATATTTTAACTGTTTATTTATCCATTGTTTTGTCATAAAATTTAGGAAGAATATAAATAGAAAGCTTAGCTCATATGAAGGAGTAGGACAATTCATTCTTGTGTTTAATTTTCCAACCATGATGCAATATAGGGGTTGGGCTCCAAATATTGATGAGTGAAGGTTCAGGCCTTAGTTTATTTATAATTAAGTCATCATCTATATAGAATTTACAATATCAGTACAGTATCACATTTTCATTTTGTACTACATTACAATGCCTTGCAGAAAATGTGCAAAGGTTACATCAGGGCAAAGTAGCTTCTCATAGACATGAAAAACAGTAATGCCAAAGAGAATTGTAACAAGAAAATCTGCAGAGAGCTTGTCCCCACAGACTTAATATAGTTTAATTCTTATTACTGACAATAGTCGTGTTACCTGTAAACATTGAAAGACCCAAAGTGACTAATTAGATTTACAATGTCTTGGGGACTCAAACTCATCACAGTCTCTAAAGTCATTAGATCTCTTGAATAACTTGAGAATAACATAACCATTATTTGTTACAAGAAATTACCTTTACTTGAAAATCAATTAAATTTTAATTTACAGTACTTTGCAATTCCAAGAAAATCAGCATGTTAAAGGATTACAATGGGTAAAAAAAGATATTAAATATGAGTGTATGTATATATATATATATATATATATATATATATATATATATATATATATTTATTTATGGTTGAAGCCCTATATTCGATACGGATATGAACAAGATAGATAGACTTAACATAAGACTTACAACATGAAATGGACCTGAAGTGTGCCCTGATCTGATGGACGGTATGCCAAAATAAGGGGGCATACCCAAGATTAGAATGAATATTTTGTGGAGAGAAATGAATTTTTAGAAATGCCCTAAAAAAGGGGATTGGAGGGTGGGTATCGCTCACAGGAAACCGATGAAGACTGCAGGTGAGTGGGCTGGTTAAATAGCCCCCCGGGCTCCTCCCATAAATTCAGGCCAGCATACTGGCCTTCTTACTTATGGTTGAAATCCTATATCCGATACGGATATGAACAAGATAGATAGACTTAACATAAGACTTACAACATGAAATGGACCTGAAGTGTGCCCTGATCTGGTGGACGGTATGCCAAAATAAGGGGGCAAAAACATTCAGGTAGGGGTGTAGTTTTATTGGTTTTAGCTTTATTCATTGAGCAAGTTTGGTGAATGCTTGTGCCATTTCCACCTGAGGATTGGGGATGTGCTGGGCGAAGCAGGCAGACTTCCACCTGTCGAGTCTCTTAATTGTCGTGATCTGGGACCCCACACCGGGATGTGGCCGAGGCCGCTCCAATACGATAAAAGAGCGACTGGAGCACTGACTGGGGTTGAGGTGTAGGTAGCGTGGAAGAGTGAGTGAGTGAGTGAGTGAGTGTGAAGGTGACAGGACCCAAATTGACCTAACCGCCCCACCATTGATCCAGAGGAAGGCGAAAACCCCAGCCGAGTCTAGGCCAATTGCTACAGCAGGGGAGAAAATTCCTTCCTGATCCCCCGAGAGGCGACCGGGTGAACCCTGGATCAACTTCCTATGGTTGGTTGTGCCCCGATGAATTCTCATGTGTTTGATGAACTGGCAGGCACTCAAGGGTTTGATCGGGAAAGGTAGTAGGGGACAAGAGTTTGACTGTTCAGGTGGGAGTGACAGAAGGCGATCGAGTATGGTTACTGCACATCAGACATTGTTCGTTTTAGAGGTAAATGTCAAACCCGGTGCCTGATCGCTGGGTTTTGGATAGTGCCAGGTGGAGGATGAAACGATCTTGGTAGCGAGCCAAGTGAGGTCTACGTAGAACTTGGCCGGCGGGGTAGCTGCGGGTGAACCTCGTTAGGCCGCAAGAACCCAAGGTAGGCCGAGTCGAAGGCTGCTTGAATGACCAGGCTGGGGAGAAGGCCAAATGGGGAACTAGCTAGGGTAGTGGACAATAACTGGTGCTGTGGGGATAGTTGTACGGGCCTGCGTAGGAAGGACATACTTGGACTTGCCTTTACTAATAATATCGGCCGTGGCCTGGTTGTCGGTGGTGAAGGCCACAGTTTGTCCTGTCCAGATATGACCTCAGAGCTGAGCGGCTGCCACGATCTGGTATTGTTCGAACAGGGAGGAAGTACGGGTAAACCCTGGGATTAAGAGTGTCTCTGGAAGCCATGGTCCTGCAAACCAATAGTGGCCAAAAATTGCAGAGAAGCCTGTGGAGGCTGCAGCATCTGTCACTACCTGCGGTGATGGGGGCGATATTGATGGTATAACGTTGATACTGTTTCACGTATTAAGGAACTCCTCCCATGTTGACAGGTCTGCTACTGCCGCGGTGTCTAAGTTAAGGATCTGATCGGGGTCCTGTGTCTGGGAGAGGAAGACCAGGAGGCGTGATACAAAAGATCGACCCTGGGGAATGATCCTTGCTGCAAATTGAGCATTCCCGGGAGAGACTGAAGCTGCTCCTTAGTACACCCCTGTGTACTGGTGAAGTCTTGGAGAACTGACCTGATGCGGGTCGGCTTTAAGGAACAACAAACGTATTGAAAGCTAGTTTGCGTGTTTAGCACGACAGAGAATTTGTGAGCAGCCGAGTTGCTACTGGAGATGATGAGTGACGATTTGAGCCGCTTGCAGAAATGCTTGCAGCGATTGCAATTAAGCAGCTTTATTGGAAAGATGAAAACAAAGTTAGCGGAAATTTTGAGTATGTAGGAATGACCGTGCGCAATATTGTACATGCAGATGGAATGAGATGTAAATGTTTATGCTTGATAATGGACGTAAGGCCAGGGATCTGAATCGTAAGTACCACTTTATTCGTATCACTGATGCGAATAGTTCGAATCGGGCTGAGGTGTGAGCACCGGTGGGGTTTGGTTTGTAAAGGATCTTAAACGTTGAGCCGGCGCTGCGACTGGACTCGGATCTTTCGGTGAAGTTTGTATTGCCGAGGATCCGAACCGTTGCGCAGATGATGCGACTAGATTTGGATCGGCTGTAGATGTAAGGTGACGAGGGAGCTCATGTTCCGGATCCGAGTCGTTGCACTGATGATATGACTAGACTCAGATCGGCTCATGGTGTTAGTGGTTGAAGGGGTTTGTGATTGCTGAGGATCCGATTCATAGGGCCGACGTAAAGTAAGCGTTTTTTTTTTTTTTCCGGGGAAATGACGTCCAACCTGGTGCAGGGTGGACCTACTTGACTGACCTGGAAGAGAAATGACAGGTGATGAGTGGTGAGGGGTTTGACTAGCTGATTTGAACACGACAGACTGCATCTGTTGTTTCATACACGCTGTTACACTCTGCCTTTTACATGTAAGTGCACTTTTTTTTTTTCTGTTAAATGTCCTTTTATATGCGGAGAACACTATGGTCTGCCTTTCTTTTATATACATACCTCATTGGAGTCATTTGTGATCCGGTCCGTCTGATGTTGTCATCTAACCATCCCGGAGCTGCAATACTGAGACGTATATCCCATATGGGAAGGTATCTGTGACCCTCTATAACCAAAGGGTCCACTTTGGGAGGTGAGCGGCCATTCTTATTACTGGTGGAGGTCTCTCACTGTGTTCACATCATCATCTGCATGTTTCCGATTCTATAAATCACTCTAGAAGATCACTGGGATTGTCTTTTGATTTATGGACTTGTTCAGCGCTGCACTGCCTTTTTATATAAGTGACCGGATCGGATGGTGGAGCGTGTCAGAGAAATGAGTGACAAAAATGTTCCATGACAGAGGCATGAATCGGTGCGCCGCAGGTGCGACTGACAACAACCGGCTCTGGAGCATGTACTGAAATGAGGCCAAAAACAACTGGGGCACGCTTAAGACGAGCCTGCACATGAGAATGCACGTGGATTCGAATGAGATGCGTGACAGTGAAACGAGTGACAGAAATTTCCTATGACAGAGACACGAATCGGTGCCGCGCTGTGCGACTAACAGCAAGCGAACTTTGGAGCATGTACTGAAATGGGGCCAACAACGACTGGGGCGCGCTTGAGACGAAGCTGCACCTAAGAATGCGCGTGGATTCAAATCAGATGTGTTACAGTGAAATGAGTGACAGAAATTCCCATGGTAGAGGCATGAATCGGCGCATCGCAGGTGCGACTGACGACGACCGGACTCCTAACAGCAAGCAAACTCTGGAGCATGTACTGAAATGAGGCCAGCAACTGGGGCACGTTTGGGATGAATCTGCACATAAGAATGCACGTGGATTCAACTCAGATGCGTGATGGTGACATCAATGACAGAATTCTCCCATGATCTAGGCACGAGTCGGTGCGCCTCATGTGCAGCTGACAACGAGCAGACTCTGGAGCATGTACTGAAATGAGGCCAGCAACTGGGGCACGTTTGGGACGAATCTGCACATAAGAATGCGTGTGGATTCAACTCAGATGCGTGATGGTGACATGAATGACAGAATTCTCCCATGATCTAGGCACGAGTCGGTGCACCGCATGTGCGGCTGACAACGAGCAGACTCTCGAGCATGTACTGAAATGAGGCCAGCAACTGGGGCCCGCTGGGAGGAATCGGTGCATTGTGGATGCGACTTGGATTCGTATCAGAGCGATGCAGAGGAAATCACTGTCGATGCGAGACGAATCAGTAGCTATGTGCAGGGTTTCACAAGGAGAGAGAAGGGTGTGCGAGATGTGACAAATGAAATTACTATCAGTGCAATGAGATGACAAAACTAGCGGGGGAGCACTGTTCTGATTAGCACGAACAGCCTGGATCACAGTCACTGACACTGACTTGATGAATAGTTGTAGTCACTGCCACTGACCTAGTGTGCGTAGAATCACTGCCACTATGACCTACAGAACATGCACTTTTCCTTCCTTGAATAATTAGGCCTCTGTAGGGAGAAAACATCCCTCCGGAGAGTTACCAGAGGCCCCTTCTGTCACCACCACTCTGCGCTGGGTCTTCAGAAAGGGTCACCTCCCTGGCCCCCTCGATCCTGGATACGGGTCCCCTCGCGAGGCGGATCCCTGGGAGCCCTCGATCCCTCGCGGAACCCAGCCGAAGGTCGCTGGGTCCCTGGCCTTCTCAAAAGTACCTCACCCCCAGACCTAAGGTGTCTGGGGGTGGAACAGCAGTTCAGTCTCCGGGCCTAGGAGCCCCCGGAGACCATGCTTACACACACCCAGGCCAAGGGCACCTGAGTGTCACTAACAGCAGCCCCCAGGCTGAAGGTGCCTGGGGCTCGGACCTCGACCGGAAGATGTCTGCCCCTTTTATACCCTCTCCCGGCAGGCACGGCAGGTTCCCCGCCCCGCCGTCCTACAGCCGCGAGGGGACACAAAAAGGCACAGCCCTCCAATTGTGGTTCAACCCCGGCTTATGGCGACATCGCCACCTATAGGCCGCAGGGAACTGGACACCATTGATATCCTCCACAAGCAAAAATGGTCCACAAACCCTAAAAATTAGCGTACCTGAGCCTTTTTACCACTCAGATACTTCCCCTAAATGTAACCACCCACTACATATATATATAAAAGAAAAAGTATGTGAACCCATTGGAATTAATTGGTTTTCTGCAGTAATTTGCCATAAAATATGATCTCATTCAAGCAAGCGCTTTTGGTAACTCTGGATCAGACAAAACTGCTTTAGCTCATACACATTTTTTAGTAAGGTGGACAAGTAGTGGCAGTGGCAACCAAGACACACACAGACATGCAGCTTTGTAATGCACTTTTATTCAGCACGTTAATAAACAAACACAGTTTCATGCAAGAGGATTTTGTGCAGCAAGTTCATAGCAAAAAATAGGCAAAACAACAGTTCATGCAAGCCACTATCTAAACTTATGTCAGTTACAAACTAACAGGGGGATATCCTATATTTGGTTCCTCAAAACAGTGGACAGTGGAATTTCATTGCCTGTATATTTTCAGGAATTCATTGTCCGGTGTAGGAATCACTTCAGGGCCAGGGGTTTATTTAGAGCAGTGGTTCTCAACTCCAGTCCTCAGGGCCCACCAACAGGCCAGGTTTGCAAGATAACTGAAATGCATCACAGGTGATATAATTTGCTGCTCAGGGATTGCAGTATTCTAGTCTGCATCTCACCAAGGTAATACTTAAAATCTGGCCTGTTAGTGGGTCCTGAGGACAGGAGATGAGAACCACTGATTTAGAGGCTAATATATCATAAGGTGCAATAGGGGGTGCTTGATATTGGGGAGGGAGGGTGTGCTAGTTGTGTTTTTTCTGCCATTCCTTGTGAAGGGGAACTTGCCCCATACTAGTTGCTAGCACAATTGCCATTGGGTGGTTTATCTATGGGGAATTCTCTGGGTACGGTCCCTTATTATATTTTATATAGGGGATTGGTTTATGTCTATTTGGAATTTTTTGCTATTTGCTTTTAAGCATTAATACATTTTGTAGTTAACTCTTTAGGGAGTGTACGTATCTGTTCCTTTTTATAAAAAAAAATCTTGGTCTCATATTGGGGAGCCAGTCTGTATGATAAGGCCACCATTTTGTGCACTCAAAACAAGATTAGAGATTTTTGGGATAAATTCTGGTGTCTCTTTGGCAGACTTTGGAAGGAAATAACAAATTTTTGCAAGACAATGAGCAAGCCTTATGTGAAGAAGCCAAATTTTAGTAAACTCAGGCCAGGATTACCAATTTGTTTTTAGATAAGGTCTGATGTCTCTTTCACAGACTTTGGATAAAAGTAACAGGTGCGTAAAAATTGGGCTTTGGGTGTTGGTGGTGCCTTCACACCATAACCCTATAAAAGTACTCTTAATAAAAAATTGGTTTATTTTTCTAAACAAAAAATACAAATACAATGTCCAACAATAACCTCAAAAGAGAAGTTTCAAAAAAAATTTACAAAACCAATTTGGAAATTGCTTTATTCTCTCATCTCACCATCTTCTTCCTCCTCTTCTACTCCTTGTATATACAATACAATACACCTTATTAGAACTTCTCCAAGATGTCCAGACAATGCCCCATCAATATACTCTTCTGTATTGGTGAGCTGCATGTTCATGTAGCCATCCACAGAGAACAGGTATCCCTTGTATTCCATGCCCCACTTCAGTTTCAAAAATTGGGCTTTGTGTGTTGGTGGTGCCTTCATACCGTAACCCTATAGAAGTCTTGATGAAAGCAAGAATTGGCCTTGCTGTAAAAATAAATTATATGCACCTGTCAAACAGGTGCGGAAACATTGTTCATTGGGTGTTAATTGTGCCCATGAAACTTATACCAAAAAATTACTTCAAGATAAAATCAACACCCACAAAGCTAGGCAGCCTAGACAGTCTTGCAGAGATTCCAGATCCCAAAAACATTTCATCAATGACATCAGCATCAGGGATTGATAGCTGCTGCTAATCCAGGACTGATTCATTTTGATAAATGTCAGCCGGTCAACAAGTCTGTGGACAGACACACTCTTTTATCTGTCACAAAACCTCCGGCAGCACTGATTGCCCATTCAGAAAGCACGCTGAATGCAGGGCAGCCCAGCAGCACAATTGCATACTGGGCAAGTTCTGGCCAGTGGTCTATTCTCATGACCCAGTAACCCAATGGATCGTCTACTGGAACACTCTCAATGTCTGTTTTCGCCCTTAGATAATTTTCCACCATATGATCCAGACACTGCCGATGGGATGTGGAAGCAGACAGCCCTGGGCACCATGGACTAAAAATATTTTTAAATGCACCACTTCTCCATTGCTCCTCCTTTGCCAACAGAAGCCTCAAAATTACCTTTTCCAGGAGACTGTCAGAAAAGGCATGCCTGCTGTCAAACTGGAGATAGTGGCGCGTTGGCGAGCTCTGGTGCGTGCATGCGTGTTAGTGGCACGCATGCGCGGTAGCAGCGCACGTGCGTGCGCGGGAGCGCGCAGGCGTTCCTGTCTACCCCGTCTGTTACCTTGCTGTCAGCCTGTTGCCAAACCTGCCTGTACCTGAGACCACATTCCTGTCAACCCCGTCTGCTACCTTGCTGTCAACCTGTTGCCAAACCTGCCTGTACCTGAGACCACATTCCTGCCTGCCCCGTCTGCTATCCTGCTGCCAGCCAGTGCCTAAACCTGCTTGTACCTGATCCTCAGCCAGTGCCTAAACCTGCCTATACCTGATCCTGCTCCAGTGTTTACCTGCCTTGGACCGGTGTACCCACTCTTCCAGTCCATCTGACCGCACCTGCCTGAGCTCCCGTTTCCAGTCTGACAGCTGTTCCCGAGTCCGTTCCAGTTCCTGCTCCAGTTCCGGTCCAGCTCGTCTACCAGCAAACTTGCCAGGGTCTCGTGCGACTCTACAGTCCTGCGCCTCCTGTCTTCACTACCAGGGGCCTCGAGTGAGAGGTGTAAGAGAGGCCTCCCTCTGCATATCAGACTCTTCCACCAGGTACGTGACAGAGACTTTAACCTACCAGAGTCTGGAAAGGTGTTACATAATCTCCTCTTTAAGGTTTCCTCAAGATATTTTATCCTGCGCTCCCTCTGTAAAGGGCAGGATGAGTTCCAAGATATTCTCCTTGTATCGGTGGTCAAGGAGGGTTGCCAACCAATAATGATCCTTCTCGTGAATGCCATGAATTCTGGGGTCCTTTTGCAGGCTTTGAAGAATAAGGGGGCAAATGTACAGGAAGTTTGCAGAGGCATGAGGTGCAGAGTCCTCGGGGTCACTAAGGATTCCACTTTCTGGAACTGCCTGCTCACAGCCACGTACTATTCCCAACGTTTCTGGGAACTGAAACCCATCTCTTAAGGTTTGACGAATGCTCCAGCAGGAACACAAGAGGGATAGTGTCACTGATGCATTCATTGTCACAGCTCACCATCCTTGTTACCTCCTCAAATGGTGACAGTACGGTGCATGCTTCCTTTATTCAGCAGCCAATGGCATGGGGGAAGAAAAGCAAAGCTCTTCTGAGCCTGTCCTTGTGCCATACCATCCACAGAGACTTTCTCAACTGTATATTTTACTGCAGTCTCATCATACCCCTCAAAAATTCTAAGATAGGTGTGACCCAGGAACCTATGTGTACCAGATGTTGGAGGGACTACTGGGACCTCATACATTTGCTATGGTGCTGCCCCTAATTGCATCTCTACTGGACAGGTGTAGTGAACACTCTGAATAGAGTGCTCTAAGATAGTGATGAGCCGAACACCCCCGGGTTCGGTTCGCACCAGAACCCGCGAACGGACCGAAAGTTCGTACGAACATTAGAACCCTATTAAATACAATGGATGCGAACGTTCGAATTCTAAAGTGCTAATTATAACGACTATTATGCATGTTATTGTCCTAAAAAGGGTTTGGGAACCCGGGTTCTGCACCAGGGGACATGTATCAATGCAAAAAGAAGTTTTAAAAACGGTCGTTTTTCGGGAGCAGTCATTTTAATGATGCATAAAGTGAAAAAAAAAAAGTCAAATATTCCTTTACATATCGTACCTGGGGGGTGTCTAAAGTATGCCTGTGAAGTGCCACGTGTTTCCTGTGTTTAGAACTGTCCCTGCACAAAATGACACTTCTAAAGGAAAAAAAAGCCATTTAAAACTGCTTGCGGCTTTAATGTAATGTCTGGTCCCGGTAATATGGATGAAAATCTTTAAGAAAAATGGCATAGCTACCCCATGACCCCCCCCCCCCTACCCCAGCCCATTACCAGCCCCTTTGGGTCTTGTATGGATATTAAGGGGAACCCCGCACATAAAATAAAAAAGGCCCTATATACTCTGAACAGCCGTATACAGGCGGTGCATACAAGACAGGGACTGTAGGTTTGTTCTTATGTAGAATCTGTTTGTAATTTTGAACAGGTACATTGTTTAAGTGTAGCTCCAGCCCAAAAATCTATTTTTAAACTTTTTGGAAAACATAGGTAAGGGTTATCACCCCTGTAACATTTGTTTTGCTGTCTGTGCCCCTGTTCAGAACATTTCACCTCACTTTCCGTCCCAATGACAACTGTTTTTGAAATGTGGTGTTTTTCTTGAAACAAGGATTGGTGATAAAGCATCAGTACAGAGGAGACACCTTTCTCCCATATTAATTCTTACAGCAGAGAATTTTCCTTCCAAGGGGTAGATTTCCTCTCACTTCCTGTTGTCTTCTTGCGTTTGCAAGTAGGAGTCGTTTGTAAGTTGGATGTAGAAATAGGCCCCTTAGTTGTTGGTGTTGGCACAACACTGTAAGCACTCACAGTTACTCTTGGTTGGTGCTGGAACGCCCTGCTGTCAACTATTATATCAGGAATTTTAATTACATATAATTGTTGAACAGTGGTAGTAAAAATTGGGCCTTTGATGGTGGTGCTGGTGCCACAACACTGTAAGCCCTGACAGTTACTCTTGGTGGGTGCAGCAATGGGCCCTGCTGTGAATTATTAGATCAAGAAAAATTGGGCCTTTCGTGGTGGTGGTGGTGGTGGTGGTGTTGCCACAACACTGTAAGCCCTCAGAGTTACTCTTGGTGGGTGCAGGAATGGGCCCTGCTGTGAATTATTAGATCAAGAATTGTAATTACATGCCCCTTTTGAACAGGGGCTGAAAAATTGGGCCTTTCGTGGTGGTGGTGGTGGTGGCGTTGCCACAACACTGTAAGCCCTCAGAGTTACTCTTGGTGGGTGCAGCAATGGGCCCTGCTGTGAATTATTAGATCAAGAATTGTAATTACATGCCCCTGTTGAACAGGGGCTGAAAAATTGGGCCTTAGGCAATGGTGGCACAACACTACAACCCCTCACAGATACTGTACTTGGAGCACAGCAATGAGCCCTGTTGCAAAGTATTGCTTCAAAAATTGTAATGACACGCCCCTGTTAAACAGGGGCTGAAAAATTGGGCCTTAGGCACTGGTGGCACAACACTCCAACCCCTCACAGATACTGTACTTGGAGCACAGCAATGAGCCCTATGGCAAATTATTGCTAAAAAAATTGTAATTACACGCCCCTGTTAAACAGGGGCTGAAAAATTGGGCCTTAGCCACTGGTGGCGGCACCCATAAACAAAAATGATCTTCCAAGCTATCATCATCAATCGTATCATTGAGGACTCAGAGGAGGAGGATAGCCAGTCAACATAACAGCACAGGCACTCAGCATCAGCATCAGTCTTGAAGGGATGTGACATGTTAAAATCAATTAGTCTGTTATATCAGCATCAGGTGTGTGGTAGCTGGTGGTGATCCAAGACTGGTTCATCTTGATGAAAGTCAGTCGATCAACCGAGTCAGTGGACAGGCGCACCCTGTGATCCGTGACAAATCCTCCAGCAGCACTGAATGTGCGTTCCGAAAGAACGCTGGATGCAGGACAGGCCAGTAGCTCAATTGCATACTGTGCAAGCTCTGGCCAGTGATCCATCCTCAAGACCCAGTAAGCCAGAGGATTTTCGGTGGGGAAGGTGTCCAAGTCTGACCTTGCCCCTAGATATTCCTGCACCATGTTTATCAGACGCTGGCGATGGTTGCTGGAACCGATCATACTTTGGGGCTGCGGACTAAAGAATTGTCTGAACGCATCGGTCAGACGGCCACCTTCCCCACCGCTCCTTCTTTGACTGGCCGAAGCCTCAGCAACTCGTTGTCCAGGACCAGGAGTTTGTAACCTCCCAGTCTCTGGGAACGCGTTGCACAGACCTTTCTGCAAGACCTCCCGGAGTTGTCTCATCCTCTGCTCCCTCTGCGATGGTAACATAAGGTCCGCAACCTTACCCTTGTACCGTGGATCAAGGAGAGTGGCCAGCCAGTAATGGTCCCTCTCCTTGATCCAAAGAATACGAGGATCCTTCCGCAGACTTTGCAGGATCAGGGAGGCCATGCAGCGTAGGTTTGCTGAGGCATTCGGTCCGGAGTCCTCTGGGTCACTAAGGACGACATGATCCGCAGCCACCTCCTCCCAGCCACGTACAAGTCCACTGGTTTCTTGGGACTGTAAATCATCCCTAAAAGACTGCTGCTGATGATGCTGAGTGCCAGCCTCCACCTCCATGCTGACACAATCCTCCTCCTCCTCCTCCTCCTCCTCCTCTTCCTGTGCGATGGGTGGGACAGAAGGAACACTGTCTGGGTAAAGGGGGCCTTGAGAGGCAAGGAAGTCCTCCTCTTCCTGCCTCTGTTCTGCCTCAAGTGCCCTGTCCATTATTCCACGCAGCGTGTGCTCCAACAGGTGGACAAGAGGTACAGTGTCACTGATGCATGCACTGTCACTGCTCACCATCCTCGTGGCCTCCTCAAATGGTGCCAGGACAGTGCATGCATCCCTGATCATGCCCCACTGGCGTGGAGAAAAAAAACCAAGCTCCCCTGACCCTGTCCTGGTGCCGTAGTCGCACAGGTACTCATTGATGGCCCTCTGCTGCATGTGCAGCCGCTGCAGCATGGCCAACGTTGAGTTCCACCTGGTGGGCATGTCACATATAAGGCGGTTCTTGGGCAGGTTCAACTCCTTTTGCAGCTCAGCCAGGCGAGCACTGGCATTATAAGATCTGCGGAAATGCACACAGACTTTCCTGGCCTGCCTCAGGACATCCTGTAAGCCCGGGTACCTGCCCAAGAACCGCTGCACCACCAGGTTAAGGACGTGAGCCACACAGGGCACATGGGTCAGTTGTCCCTGTCGGAGGGCGGAGAGGAGGTTGGTGCCATTGTCGCAAACCACCATTCCTGGCTTAAGCTGGCGTGGCGTCAACCACCTCTCGGCCTGGCCCTGCAGAGCAGACAGGACCTCTGCCCCAGTGTGGCTTCTGTCCCCCAAACACACCAGCGCAAGCACGGCATGGCATCTTTTTGCCTGCGTACTTGCGTAGCCCCTTGAACGGCTACGGAGCACCGCTGGTTCAGAGGACAAAGCACAGGAAGAGGCCATGGAGGAAGAAGAAGAGGAGGGGGTGGAGGAGAGAGGTGTGTCACAACCAGTAGTAGCATTTTGGAGGCGTGGCGGTGGAACAACCTCCAACACTACTGCACCTTGTCCTGCATCCTTCCCAGCTGCCAAAAGAGTGACCCAATGGGCCGTGAAAGAAAGGTAACGTCCCTGTCCATGCCTGCTGGACCATGAGTCAGCGGTAATATGCACCTTACCGCTGACCGCCCTGTCCAGCGAGGCCAAGACATTGCCTTCCACATGCCGGTAGAGAGCCGGAATAGCCTTCCGTGAGAAAAAGTGGCGTTTGGGAACCTGCCACTGAGGAACCGCACATTGCACAAACTCACGGAAGGGGGCCGAGTCTACCAACTGAAAAGGCAGCAGTTGAAGCGCTAGCAATTTAGCCAAGCTAGCATTCAACCGCTGGGCATGTGGATGGCTGGGAGTGAACTTCTTTCGACGGTCCAGCAGCTGGGGCAGGGAAATTTGCCTGCTAGAATCGGACGTCGGTGTACTGCTAGCAGAGTGGCCGCAACTACTTGGCTGTGACACACCTAATTCTACACCTTCATTCCTCTCAGTGCATGTTTCAGAGAGGACTGAAGTTATAGTGGGGTTGGAGATCCCAGCTGATGCGGTGCAAGGAGAGGTCCGCTTTGTTCTTTGGTGTGGGTCTTTGAGGTAGGCTTGCCAACGAGCTGCATGGCAGGTCAACATATGTCTGGTCAGGCATGTGGTACCCAAGCGGCTGATGTTTTGGCCACGCGATATACGCTTGAGACATATGTTGCAAACAGCAGCTGTGCGATCTGATGCACTAGCCTCAAAAAAGGCCCACACCAAAGAACTTTTGGAATGACGGGCAGAGGCAGCGCCCTGCACAGGCGGAGCTCTGCGGTGTGATTCCGTCGGTGTACTGCCCTTACGCTGGCCACCAAAGGGCATCCTGCCTCGTTGGAGATGTGCCTCCTCCTCATCCTCCTCCTCCTCCTCTCTCCTATTAGGCACCCACGTGGAGTCAGTGACCTCATCATCCCCTCCCTCCTCATCACTGGAGCCAATCTGGCAGTATGCTGCAGCTGCTGGAACATGACTGCCAGATTGGTGTCCTTCTTGAGCATCCCCTCTGTCTGCTCTCACGCTACTGCCTTCCTGTAGCTGGGTTTCATCATCAGACCCTTCAAAACGCTGGGCATCCTCCTGGAGCATGTACCCAACACTGTGCTCAAACAGTTCGGGGGACTCCTCAGGAGGAGGACATGGTGGGTCTAGGGAAGGAGTGACTGATGATGAGTCTGACATTGATACCAGGGAAGAGGACGCTTTGGCAGCTGCTTTGCCAGTACCGTGAGCCTGGGTGAGAGAGGATGAGGAGGAGGAGGAGGGCTTGGTCATCCACTCTACCAAGTCTTCGGCATGATGTGGCTCAACATGTCCAGCTGCCGAAAAGAAGGACAAGCGTGTCCCATGGCCATGTGCTGATGACAATGCACCGCGTCCACGACCAGCACTGTTGCCCCCAGACACAGAGCCTGCTTGCCCTCTTTTATTGCCTCCTGACTGTCTGCCTCTCCTTGTTTGCCTTCCAGACATTCTAATAGATGGCCTGCAGGGAGATGGGAAAAAAGCAATAAGGGCTACCTTCAGGTGTCCTTCTCTGTCCCTTTACTTAAGGATTTCTAAATATGGTTGAGGATGATTGCTTTCGCACAGAATAGCACAACGACAATTTCCCTGACTGTCCAAAAAACAAGGATTTCAAAGATGGTTGATGATCAATGCTTTAGCACACTATAGCACAAGGAGAATTTCCCTCACTGTCCTTCCCTGTCCCTAGAAACAAGGATTATCACAATGAAAGAAACTGACACTCTTCCTACCTATAGTTTTCTGTCCCTAGAAAAAATGTTTTTTTAAAGACGGTTGATGATCAATGCTTTAGCACACTATAGCACAAGGAGAATTTCCCTCACTGTCCTTCCCTGTCCCTAGAAACAAGGATTATCACAGTGAAAGAAACTGACACTCTTCCTACCTATAGTTTTCTGTCCCTAGAAAAAATGTTTTTTTAAAGCTGATTGATGATCAATGCTTTAGCACACTATAGCACAAGTAGAATTTCCCTCACTGTCCTTCCCTGTCCCTAGAAACAAGGATTATCACAGTGAAAGAAACTGACACTCTTCCTACCTATAGTTTTCTGTCCCTAGAAAAAATGTTTTTTTAAAGATGGTTGATGATCAATGCTTTAGCACACTATAGCACAAGGAGAATTTCCCTCACTGTCCTTCCCTGTCCCTAGAAACAAGGATTATCACAGTGAAAGAAACTGACACTCTTCCTACCTATAGTTTTCTGTCCCTAGAAAAAATGTTTTTTTAAAGACGGTTGATGATCAATGCTTTAGCACACTATAGCACAAGGAGAATTTCCCTCACTGTCCTTCCCTGTCCCTAGAAACAAGGATTATCACAGTGAAAGAAACTGACACTCTTCCTACCTATAGTTTTCTGTCCCTAGAAAAAATGTTTTTTTAAAGCTGATTGATGATCAATGCTTTAGCACACTATAGCACAAGTAGAATTTCCCTCACTGTCCTTCCCTGTCCCTAGAAACAAGGATTATCACAGTGAAAGAAACTGACACTCTTCCTACCTATAGTTTTCTGTCCCTAGAAAAAATGTTTTTTTAAAGACGGTTGATGATCAATGCTTTAGCACACTATAGCACAAGGAGAATTTCCCTCACTGTCCTTCCCTGTCCCTAGAAACAAGCATTCGCACAGTAAAACACACTGACACTCTCCCTACCTATCCTTCTCTTTCCCTAAACTAAAGGAATCCAGGTTAAGCAAGAAAAAAAAATGTCACTGTCCCTGCCTATGCTTCTCTTTCCCTGCTCCGGAACACACTACACTAGGCCGCCGTGCTGGCGGCCTTTTATAGTGTGGGGCGTGTACTAAACACCCTCAGCAATAATTGGCCACAGGCATCCTGCCTGTGGCCAATCATTGCTCTCCTCGCTGCCGGCGCTGTGATTGGCCAAGCATGCGGGGTCACAGTGCATGCTTGGCCAATCACAGCGCCTGGATGACACTGCGATGGCGTAGTGCATTGTGGGCCGTTCGCGTCACTCGAATTAGACGCGAACGGCCCAAATCGTTCGATCTTCGTCTAACGATCGAACAGCCGATGTTCGACTCGAACGTATGTTCGACTCGAACACCAAGCTCATCCCTACTCTAAGATAATACACCGGTAGAGCAAAAATACTGTATATTGGATATAATGGACTCACTAGAATTACAAAAGTAATTTAGGGAGACTATATCGAGAGACCTTTTTCAGGCTCATAAGCTTATTTTGGTTCACTGTAAATCCGACATCCACCTTTGCTGATCGAGTGGATTAAACATGTTGGTGACACTCTGCAGCTTAAACGTCCTATTTACTAACATAAACGCTGTCCACATAAATTTGGCTGGTTAATCATCAAAGTTGGATTTGGTGATTACCAGTTAGGCATCCAGGGGTGACCTAGTGGCACAGCATAACCTTTGGTGTACCTCCTTCAGAGTCTGGTGCCTTATGTTTCTTCTTACTCATCACGGTATGCAACATACTGAGAGACCATCTTCCTGAGGAAGATACAAGTTAATTCTGGCATAGACACGCGTAGGGGACATGAAAGGACGGTGCAGGAGGCAGTGGAGCGTTCTCACTGTCAAGCAGTTTTACACCATGTGGCTGTTTTATCTTTCCTTCATGGGCCCTACTTAGGAGTAAACTTTACCATCAGCCATGACAGTATAACCACTTGCAATATAATAGAGGAAGCTGATTGGATCTTCTATACTTGCATATCACGCCAGTCTAGACCTCTGGTAAGGAGGGATTTTATATCAATATTGGTTAAGGTGCACTTAGGTGATCAAAACACACATCAATTATATTCACTGTTCCTGGATGTTCATCAAGGAATTCATCTGCACTATTTAGAACAGTACTAGTTGTTCACACTTTATAGACATTTGTTTATTCAATATCTATGTTTAGCGTGGCAACATTTTCTATTGTTTCAGCTTTAGAGTCTTGCCAAATCAAGTTATTTAAAAGATTAGTGAATTTTTAATGTTACACTTTAAGTCACATGAACACTCTCCCACTACAAAAAATCGTATTGGCACATGCCCCCCACTGTAGTGCCAAACTACCCAAACCTGTTTTTCAAAAATAGCTTGCTTATTACCTTTAAAAAGGCCTTAAAAGTGGCTAGTTTCACTTCCCATAGGGGTTTGGCACCAAGTTTGGTGTTCATGGACTTTCCACACGGTTGGCCAAACTGAGCCAGATTTGCTCATCCATAAAAGCTTTATAATCATCCTTGTGGAGAACACTTACAGTAGGTGCCGCCGATATTGTGTTTCTATCGCGCTCCCATCGCCGAGATTCTCGGCGACAGGAGTGCCGAGATGTCGGCAGCAGGGTGGCGACACGTGTCGCGCTCGCTGCAATAGCGAGGAGACGCGACACTGTATTGAGCGGGGATCCGACGTGGATTCCCGCCAATGCCAGGCACTGCGTTTGGTATGAATCCTGAGCGGGAACTCCACGCCAATTTTTAAAGAAAAAAACGGCGTGGGTTCCCCCTCCAGGGGCATACCAGGCCCTTGGGTCTGGTCTGGATTTGAAGGGGAACCCTACGCCGTAAAAACGGCGTGGGGGTCCCCCTCAAGATCCAAACCAGACCCTTATCCGAGCACGCAACCTGGCAGGCCGCAGGGGAAGAGGGGGGGACGATAGCAGCCCCCCTCCCTCCTGAACCGTACCAGGCCACATGCCCTCAACATGGGGGGTTTGGTGCTCTGGGGCGGGGGGGCGACCTGCGGTCCCCCCACCCCAGAGCACCCTGCCCCCATGTTGATGAGGACAGGGCCTCTTCCCGACAACCCTGGCCGTTGGTTGTCGGGGTCTGCGGGTGGGGGGCTTATCGGAATCCGGGAGCCCCCTTTAATAAGGGGCCCCCAGATCCCGGCCCTCCCACCCTATGTGAATGAGTATGGGGTACATCGTACCCCTACCCATTCACCTGGTGGAAAATAAATGGAAATAAAAACACAACACAGTTTTTAAAAGTATTTTATTGCACCACTCCGGAGGTCTTCTTCCGACTTCGGGGGTCTCCGGTGTCGTCGCCGTGCTCTCCGGTTCTTTCTTCTGCCGGGCCTCCGCTAACTTCTTTTTAGCTCTCTTGCTAACGGAGGCCCGGTCTTCTCTGTCGACTTCTTCTTCTCCCGCTCTCCGGTTCTTCTCCCGCTCTCCGGTGTCGTCGCCGCGTTCTCCGGTTCTTTCTTTGCCGTCGGCGTCTTCTTCCCTCTTCTCCTCCTCGATGTTGACTCGTCGCTTCCTCTCGCAGTAATGGTAAATCTTCGGTCCGCAGAGATTAATATAGGCTTCACATGACGTCACAGTCACATGCTCCGGGGCACATGTGCCCACATGTCACATGTGCACATGTGCCCTGGAGCATGTGACTGTGAGAGCGGGAGAAGAACCGGAGAGCGGGAGAAGAAGAAGTCGACGGAGAAGACCGGGCCTCCGTTAGCAAAAGAGCTAAAAAGAAGTTAGCGGAGGCCCGGCAGAAGAAAGAACCGGAGAACGCCGCGACGACACCGGAGAGCGGGAGAAGAACCGGAGAGCGGGAGAAGAAGTCGACGGAGAAGACCGGGCCTCCGTTAGCAAAAGAGCTAAAAAGAAGTTAGCGGAGGCCCGGCAGAAGAAAGAACCGGAGAGCACGGCGACGACACCGGAGACCCCCGAAGTCGGAAGAAGACCTCCGGAGCGGTGCAATAAAATACTTTTAAAAACTGTGTTGTGTTTTTATTTCCATTTATTTTCCACCAGGTGAATGGGTAGGGGTACGATGTACCCCATACTCATTCACATAGGGTGGGGGGGCCGGTATCTGGGGGCCCCCTTATTAAAGGGGGCTCCCGGATTCCGATAAGTCCCCCGCCCGCAGACCCCGACAACCAACGGCCAGGGTTGTCGGGAAGAGGCCCTGTCCTCATCAACATGGGGGCAGGGTGCTCTGGGGTGGGGGGGCCGCAGGTCACCCCCCTGCCCCAGAGCACCAAACCCCCCATGTTGAGGGCATGTGGCCTGGTACGGTTCAGGAGGGAGGGGGGCCGCTATCGTCCCCCCCTCTTCCCCTGCGGCCTGCCAGGTTGCGTGCTCGGATAAGGGTTTGGTTTGGATCTTGAGGGGGACCCCCACGCCGATTTTTCGGCGTAGGGTTCCCCTTCAAATCCAGACCAGACCCAAGGGCCTGGTATGCCCCTGGAGGGGGAACCCACGCCGTTTTTTTCTTTAAAAATTGGCGTGGAGTTCCCGCTCAGGATTCATACCAAACGCAGTGCCTGGTATTGGCGGGAATCCATGTCGGATCCCCGCCTATCGGCAATGCGTGTCGCTCATCGTGAAAGGAACATTTTCTCCTTTCCCGATGACGAGACAGCTCGGCGCTGGCTCTCGCGACGGAGCTCATAGGGTGTCAATATCGCCGCTAGAAGCGGCGATATTGACACAATATCGGCGGCACCTACTGTACATGCTGTTAGAGCTGGATGGTCACACTTACATATTTTTCTAAATTTTTCAACATTTGGAAATAATTAACAAGGACACCTTGAAGTGTTAGAGAAAAAATGCTTGTTGTTCTTGTGTGACCAAAGTTGGCTCGACCAATAAATTGTTTCAGTGTGGCTTTAGTGTGGTACCTTTATCCCTTTGCTTTGCTATATTTATGCAAAATAGTGCCATGGGGGGACAATGAATGGAAAGTTAGATTAAAAAAGTATTATCATTGGTGTCAGTAGGATAAAATAAGCCCCATTTTTGGCTTTGAACGGATAATTTAAACTATGTGAAGGAGATAAAATAAACTTTATCAGTAGTGTCACTGGCCTCAATATTATTGTCAGTTGGAGTAAAATAAGCCCCACATGATCCAGAATGCTTGGCAACTATGGTCACTAAGTGAGGTGTGTCATCATGTAAAGGCTTATCACAGACAAAATATCATTCAGCATAGTATAGTGGCAGTATATTATAGAAACCAAGTGCATATAACAAAGTCCCACACCACCTCCAAGGAAAATTAACCCCCACTCTTCTGATAAACACATCTAATTTACCACAGCAGCATTTAATATCACAGGTACATAACAAAATTTCGAGTATGGCCTCAAATAGAAAATGTTATAATGAATTAAACAAGTACCATCATCCATAATAGAGTATAGAAACATTGGACCAGGTGGGCATAAAGTTGTGGCTGCTAGTACCGCCTAAACCAATGGTCACCTAGAGGGGGTAAGGGATGTTGACTGGACTTTCGAGGTACTGATAACAAAAAGCAAAATTTATATAAAAATGATTTATTATACATAAAACTATTTACAGAATTAAAAACATATGAGCCAAACCCCACATACAAAACAGCATTAGCTATTGACGGGTAAAACCGTCAGATGTCTGTTGCAGTGGAGTGAGGCCAGAAGCCTCAACCGGTTTTGCGGCTTAGCTGCTTCTTCAGGAGGGTTATCTGTTTGACAAATAATACAATACAATAAGCTAGCAAAAACATAAAAAACAAAAAACATATTGCACAGAAAAAATACAAAGTAATAACATGTATAGTCATTAACATTAGTGCAGGTCTGCTCACCAAATTGGGGCCATGGATCAGGCAAAGGCTCATAGAAGACCCCCTGCGGCGAACGAGGGGGAAAAAAGGGTGTCGCTCTTTGATGGAATAATTGGGTAATATTAAAAATATGTATAATGACGCCAGAGAAAACACCATGTGAGGATGTGATTGGCACCTTGGAAAGGAGGGGGAGTGGAGGAAAAGTGGGGAATGGGCAGGGGAAACAATCAGATGAATAGTGAAAGAAAGGAGGGGAAAAGGAAAAAAAAAAGAGAATTAGGAAAGAAAGGGGAAGGGAAGGAAGGGGAAGGGGAAAGGGGGGAAGGGAAAAGGGAGGTGAAGGGAAGAGAAAAGAAAAGAGGGGATAGAGGGGGAGGGGAAGGGGGGGAAAGGAAAGAGGGGGAAGGGAAAATGGGGGGGGGGGGAGGGGGGAAGGGTAGGGATGAAGGAGTGGGAGAGGGGGAGGGGGGGGGGGAGGGGGAAAAAGGGGGGAAGGAAAAAAGGGGTGAACAAGGGTGAAAGAGTGAAGAGAAAGGAAAGGCCAGGGAAGGAGGGGGGATGGGGAGGGGGAAGGAGGGAAGAAAGGGGGGGGTGGGAGGTGAGTGGGGGTAGAAGGAAGAGAAAAGGAAAGGAAGAGAGGGAAGGGGAGAGACCAAACACCATGTGATAACTGTAACATACAATTAATGAAAGCCCACCACCAGGAAACACATACGTAATGTGTCTCACCACAATCTGACGAAAGCTGGATGTACTGGGGCAGCTAGCTTCCAAGATACAAGCGGTCTATGGATTACAATAATATGGCCACCAATGGGTAATGCCTTGCACATAGCAAGCACCTATAGCAGCATGTTGGCCAAGTGAGGGCTGAAACCAAACGAGAATAACGGATGGTTAGTGAAAGACCAGATGAATAGAGAGAAAATCTGCAACATCCAGATCGAATAGACCGATCTTACCTGATAAGTCCCGTCCAGTAGATAGACCAGGGAGAGTTGCACACGGCTCACAACAGCGGCTCCAGTGGGAGCCGTTATATGAGCTCCCCAACCCCGCCGTCAGGTCACGCCGCTCGACTCGCGGCATGTGACGTCGCGGGGTCAGTCCAATCACACAATGCGGGGTGCCAGAAGCTACCGCGCATGTGCGCGTCAGTAAGACCTGTGGCTAATAGGCCAGGTCTACTGACGCAAGTCAGGATTGACCTGCGTGGCCCGACCAGAATGGACACACGTCCGCCAATGGGGTAAGGTAACGAGCCTCCATGTGATCTCGTGACCCAAGGGGACGCAGACGAACACCAGCAAATGACAACACAACAATAATAACATACAATAGTCAAAGATTGATAATGCATTAAACAAAAATGACAAATTTTAACTCTTAAGCCCCGTACACACGATCGGATAACCTATGGATTTTCGTCCGATGGATTTGTCCATCGGAAATCCGATGAAACTGTTTTTCATCAGTCTTGGCCACACACCATCAGTCAAAAAACCGACCGTTCCAAACGCGGTGACGTAAAACACTCATCTAAACGGAATTCAGGAATAAAAGGGGGGGATATCCCAAAAGGGAGAAAGTCGAGACCAGGGGTCCCAAGGATGGCACTGGAGGGGCTGTGCACAATTTAGCCACTGGTAAGGATTCCAACAATTGGGGCAGATTAGAACAATGCCTCCGAATCCTCCATAGAGATGAGTAAGCGTCAATTCGTGACGTGAAACGCGTTAGCCACCCTTCCCTGCATGCACACCATCTGCATTTGTTGTTTTGGATTTATGGATTTATTTTGAATTTGGATTTTTTACCTGAAATTTTGGAATAAATAACTGTCTATACAGAGTGCGGCAGTCCAGGGTTTCTTTTTCTCCCATGCATCAGTGCAGAGCCAGCACCTGTGTGAGTGACCGGGCGGAAGCAGCTATTTGGTGAATTCTCAAGCTTTTGAGCGGTACGTTTTTCCTTTCCTCCTCCATAGAGATGAGGGATAAAAGAAGGAAGGAGGGGAAAAGGGGTCAAGAAGGGGGGGAAAGAGGGTGGGAAGAAAGGGAGAAGGGGAAGGGGAGGGAAAAAAGGGGGGATTGATGGGGGGGAAAGGGGATGGGATAGTGTGGTGGGGAAGGGAAGAGGGGAGGGGGGAAAAAGGAGGGGGAGGGGGGCAACCCAAAATTTACAAGAAAGGTTTATATGAAATAATTTTGTTCATTCCAGGGGGGGTGGGGGCATTGAGGTGCTCTATCCAGAGAGTTTCTCTTTGCAGGATCACCTTATCCCAGTCACCCCCCTGGGGTTTGGTGCAACGACTTCCAAGACAAGAAACCGGACCACCGAGAGATCGTATCAATAGTACAAACCAATATGTCGACCGATAGTGGTAAGTTTACCGCTACCAGAGTAGTAGAGGTGGTCCCCAATTTGCTGTCTAAATTCCCTGATGGTCTTGCCTATATAAAAGGCTTTGCACTTACAGACCATGAGGTATATAACACCCCTGGTGCCGCAATCGGCATAGGTGCGTGGGAGGAGATGCTCTCCATTTGGTAAAATGAAGTGCTTCCCTTCCAGCACCCAGGGGCAGCGGGGGCAGTCACCACATTGAAATGTACTATTGGGCCCTAGTTTAGGGGGACCACAAGATACATAATGACTTTGGGTCAACCGGTCCCGCAATGAATGGGCTCTGCGGAAAACTAACTCAGGGTTAGATTGCACATGTTTATGAAGGGTATTGTGTTCGGTCAGTAGATGCCAATGCCTCGTTAGAATGTTTCTCAGAGTATTATGATGGGCAGAGAAAGTGGTAATGAATCTAACTGATTGCTTAGAGGGCTGAGGTCTGGGAGGGTTGTATAACAAGGAGGATCTAGAGCGTAGACGGGCCTTGTTGAACGTGTTTTTGAGGTTAGTACGAGAATAACCTCTTAGTAACAAGCGTTCGCGTATAGCGTTGGCCTGGATTATAAAGTCACTCTCTAATGCGCAATTCCTGCGAAGGCTGTACCAATGGTCTAGGTACCAGTGCCAATGGTCTAGGTACCAGTGCCCACCCTGTACCAATGGTCTAGGGTGGGCACTGGTTGCGTAAAGCAGGGTGTTACCCGCTGTAGATTTATGATATAAGTTGGTACTCAAGGTACCATCCATTTGTTTGATTATGACCAGATCCAGAAAGGGGATCTGGTCATTATCAAATTGGAATGTAAATTTTCAATTGAGGTCATTCTCATCTAACAATTAAACAAAACACAATAGTTCTTCCCTGGTCCCGGTCCAAACCAGGAACAGGTCATCTATAAACCTGTACTAGACTAATGTTTTCTCTAAGAACTCTGCATATTTCTCGTCTGCATTTAGAAGTGTCTCCCAACCTCCCAGATAAAGATTGGCGTATGCCGGGGCGCACAAAGTTCCCATTGCGACCTCTTGGGTCTGTAAATAAAGTTGACCATTAAAAGTAAAGTAATTCTTAGTTAAGATAAAAATGTAGCAGTCTGAGAATTAACTCATTGAGGGGCCAGGAAGTTCTTTCCTGTTCTCGTAGAAAGGATACGGCCATCAGGACGCCCCGCTCGTGGGGGATGCTCGAGTAAAGGGCCTCGATATTGATGGGCTTTCCGAGGTGCCAATCACATCCTCACATGGTGTTTTCCCTGGCGTCATTATACGTATTTTTAATATTACCCAATTATTACATCAGAGAGCGACACACTTTTTTCCCCCTCGTTCGCCGCGTGGGGTCTTCTATGAGCCTTCGCTTGATCCATGGCCCCAATTTGGTGAACAGACCTGCACTAATGTTAATGACTATACATGTTAATACTTTGTATTTTTTCTGTGCGTGCAATATGTTTTTTATGTTTTGCTAGCTTATTGTATTGTATTATTTTTCATACAGATAACCTTCCTGAAGAAGCGGCTAAGCCGCGGAACCGGTTGAGGCTTCTGGCCTCACTCCACCGCAACAGACATCTGACGGTTTTACCCATCAATAGCTAATGCTGTTTTGTATGTGGGGTTTGGCTCATATGTTTTTAATTCTGTAATAGTTTTATGTATAATAAATAATTTTTATATCAATTTTGCTTTTTGTTATCAGTACCTCGAAAGTCCAATCAACATCCCCTCCCCCCTCTAGGTGACCATTGGTTTAGGCGGTACTAGCAGCCGCAACTTTATGCTCACCTGGTCCAATGTTTCTATACTCTATTATGGATGATGGTACTTGTTTAATTCATTATTACATTTTCTATTTGAGGCCATACTCAAAATGTTGTTATTATTTTTAGGTTGACAACACACCCGTTTCTCCAGTGACACGTCATTCGATTGACGAGTACACACCTCGAGTGCCTCTAATTTTTATTATTGAAATTATTTTTGCTATTCCCTTTTTTGATCACCATCGTTTTATTTGGAATTGGGGGTGTCCCTCCCTGGGGATAATTGTTGATCATGGAGGTTCTTGGCACTGACTGGACTGGTTTTATGTCTAACATTCAGACTTCTTGTGTTAATGATCATAAGATAGAAGATGACATGAAAATGTACTTTGCCAAAATGTTTAACCTGTTGAAGCGTAAGTCACACCTTCATTGTCATATTGATTATTTAAGACGTTATCTAGCTGAGAATACTTGCCCAATTGGACTGAGAGTCCAGATTTTCCCTACCATTAAGGATCCATCATCAGAATTAAAAAAATCATGGGAAAGTACCCTTTCAAACTGCATTTTCGAATTGATGAGGTCCCTTATCGTGCAATACTCCCAAGATATGATTACTTTGGATCAAGAAATTGATCGCCTAAATATACAATACCTCCACCTGGCTGGTAATTTAATCTTTACAGCCAAGTGGAAGGAATTAAAAGAGTGATTGGAGGTCATAAATAAGGATATCATCATCAAAAAACAGACCAAATTCAGTAAGGATAAAGCAGCATTTACCGATGGGTATGCCTATAGATGGTCAAGCGGCAATGCTGGTAGGAGGGGGTTTTCTCGTACTAACCATACAAGAAACCCCAGAACAGAAGCCGAATCTGACTCATCACTTTCATCTGCGTTCTCTCAACAGAGTACGGCACGTTCTACCACGACACCAGCAGTTAACTTATCTCGCAAGAGATTGAGATATGGGGGTGGTACTCCTCCAACCCGTCCCAAGAGAAAAAGGGACCCCAGGGGCCCAAAATATGTGTACCATCTACACACAATATTATCGATACTACCAATCTTTCTACGGAAGGGGCTGTTGGATCCACCTCCTTACATGGTACCATCCCCAAAATCCTTAATTCAGCGTTAATGACCAACAAATATACCAAAGTCAATGAGGATGCCATTTTTTTAGACCTAAAGAAACAACAGGGAAACCTGGACACATTTGTCCTAAAAACCACTCAGCCACCCCTACCCTCACAACCCCCACCACAGTCCACTCTGAGCACAACCCCCAACTTAACATTATAAACCTCACGTCTTATCCACTATCTGAGGTTGAGTCCTCAGTATTACACTTAGGTTTGGGTTTTTGTCCCCTTGATTCTTTGAAAGTTACAGATACGATAAAAGATCTTTATTTAGTCACTCGAAACCTCACGTTTAAGTTTATTTAGGACCATGATCGTGCTAAACTAAATTTGGAGCATGAGCTTGCGGAGCGCACAAAACATGCTCCTTTATGATGAAGGGGCTGTTGAGGATTCTGGGTCCTCACAATTAACCCCCCACAGTTCACCCCAGCTTCTTCCTATGACCTTGGGACCGCCATCCAAGCCGTTCCGACTTCGTTCACGGAAATTCCCGGACCTTATGACCTGTCCTGCAATTTTGGCCTTTGGTACAGGCCACCATCAGGGATCTCAAACAGCAACAGTGGCAAGTTATACCCTCCAATCTAACCAGCGGCCAGACCAAAGCTTTAAAATCTCTACAAAAATGTTTCGATCTGGTTATCAAACAATCAGACAAAGGTGGGAACATTGTTCTTATGAAACATGATTTTTATCAAAGCATGTGCCTAACCATTCTTAGTAATGCTAATTGGTATCGGCCCATTCCTCAGCCCCTCGTGTCCTCCTGTCTTTCGGAACTCCAAATCCTTTGCACTGGGGCCCTTTTCCTGGGCCTCATTAACAAGAATACACTGGAGTTCCTGCTCCCCAAATTTCCCCGCACACCTACCTTCTATACACCACCCAAGACGCACAAGAACGTAAAAAAAGACCCCAGGAAGGCCAATCGTCTCTGGGATGGGGTCTCTAACAGACAACGTAAGTAAGTTCGCTGATGCACTTCTGATGCCGCACGTATGCAGTCTGCCATCTTATATCAGGGACACTACTGATCTCTTGAGGCATCTCGAGGGGATCCAGGTCCCTCCGGACGCCCTGCTTGTGGTCATCGATGTCAAGGTCCTTTACTCGAGCATCCCCCACGAGCGGGACGTCCTGATGGACGGATCCTTTCTACGAGAACAGGAAAGAACTTCCTGGCCCCTCAATGAGTTAATTCTCAGACTGCTACATTTTATCTTAACTAAGAATTACTTTACTTTTTAATGGTCAACTTTATTTACAGACCCAAGGGGTCGCAATGGGGACTTCATGCACCCCGGCGTACGCCAATCTTTATCTGGGAGGTTGGGAGAGACTTCTAAATGCAGACCAGAAATATGCAGAGTTCTTAGAGAAAACATTGGTCTGGTACAGGTTTAGAGATGAGCTATTCCTGGCTTGGACCGGGACCAGGGAAGAACTATTGCGTTTTGTTCAATTGTTAGATGAGAATGACCTCAATTTAAAATTAACATAACAATTTGATAATGACCAGATCCCCTTTCTGGATCTGGACATCAGCAAACAAATGGATGGTACCTTGAGTACCAACTTATATCGTAAACCTACAGCGGGTAACACCCTGCTATACGCAACTAGTGCCCACCCTAGACCATTGGTACGTAGCATTCAATTTGCGCAATACCTGCGCCTTCGCTGGAATTGCGCATTAGAGAGTAAGTTTATAATCCAGGCCAACGCTCTACGCGAACGCTTGTTACTAAGAGGCTATTCTCATACTAACCTCAAAAACTCGCTCAACAAGGCCTGTCTACGCTTCAGACACTCCTTGTTAACCACTTTAGATTTGCGCTATAGCCGAAAGACGGCTGCAGCGCGGACCTGAACTGCCTGGAGGGCGTCCCTGGACGTCCTCTTGTTTACTTCCGCAATGTGCGCCCGCGATGGCGCGCATCGCGGAACAGCTGTGCCCGCTGTGTCACGTGGGTGCCGATGTGCGTGCCTGGTGGCCGCAATGTCCGCCAGGTACCTGCGATCGGCTGTCACAGAGCCAGGGACGTGGATCTCTGTGTGTAAACACAGAGATCCACGTCCTGCTAGGGAGAGGAGACCTATGGTGTGTCCCTTGTACATAGGGACAACCATCGGTCACCTCCCCCAGTCAGTCCCCTCCCCCCACAGTAAGAATCACTCATGAGGGAACACATTTAACCCCTTCCCACCCCCTAGTGGTTAACCCCTTCACTGCCAGTCACATTTATACAGTAATCAGTGCATATTTATAGCACTGTTTGCTGTATAAATGTGAATGGTCCCAAAATAGTGTCAAAAGTGTCCGATGTGTCCGCCGCAATATCGCAGATTACCGATATTACTAGTGGGAAAAAAATTAAAATGTCATAAATCTATCCCCTATTTTGTAGGTGCTATAACTTTTGCGCAAACCAATCAACAAACACTTATTGCGATTTTTTTTTTTTTTACCAAAAATATGTAGAAGAATACATATCGGACAAAACTAAAGGGGGAATTTTTTTTTTCGATATTTATTATAGCAAAAAGTAAAACATATTGTGTTTTTTTTCAATTTTGTTTATAGCGCAAAAAAAAACGCAGAGGTGATCAAATACCACCAAAAGAAAGCTCTATTTGTGGGAAAAAAATGTTAAAAATTTCATTTGGGTACAGTGTTGTATGACAGCGCAATTGTCATTCAAAGTGCGTCAGCGCTGAAAGCTGAAAATTGGTCTGGGCAGGAGGGGGGTTTAAGTGCCCAGTAAGGAAGTGGTTATACAACCCTCCCAGACCTCAGCCCTCCAAGCAGTCAGTTAGATTCATTACCACTTTCTCTGCCCATCATAATACTCTGAGAAACATTCTAACGAGGCATTGGCATCTACTGACCGAACATAATACCCTTCATAAACATGTGCAATCTAACCCTGAGTTAGTTTTCCGCAGAGCCCATTCATTGCGGGACCGGTTAACCCAAAATCATTATGTATCTTGTGGTCCCCCTAAACTAGGGCCCAATGGTACACTTCAATGTGGTGACTGCCCCTGCTGCCCCAGGGTGCTGGAAGGGAAGAACCATTTTACCAAATGGAGAGCATTTCCTCCCACGCACCTATGCCGATTGCGGCACCAGGGGTGTTATATACCTCATGGTCTGTAAGTGCAAAGCCTTTTATATAGGCAAGACCATCAGGGAATTTAGACAGCGAATTGGGGACCACCTCTACTACTCCGGTAGTGGTAAACTTACCACTATCGGTCGATATATTGGTTTGTACCATCGATACGATCTCTCGGTGGTCCGGTTTCTTGTCTTGGAAGTCGTTGCACCAAGCCCCAGGGGGGGTGACTGGGATAAGGTGATCCTGCAAAGAGAAACTCTCTGAATAGAGCACCTTTCTTGTAAATTTTGGGTTGCCCCCTCCCCTCCCCCTCCTTTTTTCCCCCTCCCCTCTTCCCTTCCCCACCACACTATCCCATCCCCTTTCCCCCCTCCCCATCAATACCCCCTTTTTTCCCTCCCCTTCCCATTCTCCCTTTCTTTTCACCCCCTTTTCCCCCCTTCTTGGCCCCTTCCCCCCCCTTCCTTCTTTTATCCCTCAACTCTATGGAGGATTCAGAGGCATTGTTCTAATCTGCCCCAATTGTTGGAATCCTTACCAGTGGCTAAATTGTGCACAGCCCCTCCAGTGCCATCCTTGGGACCCCTGGTCTCGACATTCTCCCTTTTGGGATATCCCCCCCTTTTATTCCTGAATTCCGTTTAGGAGATCCCTTAGACATTGATCTCTTAAGCCCCGTACACACGATCAGTTTGACTGATGAAAACCGTCCGATGGATGGTTTTCATCAGACTAACCGATCGTGTATGGTACCCATCGGTCTTTTTTCCATCGGTTGTAAAAAATAGAACTTGTTTTAAAATTTTCCGATGGATAAAAAACCGATGGGAATTTCCGATCGTCTATGGGCAAGTCAATCGGTTAAAAAATCCACGCATGCTCAGAATCAAGTCGACGCATGCTCAGAAGCATTAAACTTCATTTTTCTCGGCTCATCGGAGTGTTTTACGTCACCACGTTTGGAACGGTCGGTTTTTTGACTGATGGTGTGTGGCCAAGACTGATGAAAAACAGTTTCATCGGATTTCCGATGGACAAATCCATCGGACGAAAATCCATAGGTTATCCGATCATGTGTACGGGGCTTAAGAGTTAAAATTTGTCATTTTTGTTTAATGCATTATCAATCTTTGACTATCGTATGTTATTATTGTTGTATTGTCATTTGCCGGTGTTCGTCTGCGTCCCCTTGGGTCACGTGATCACATGGAGGCTCGTTACCTTACCCCATTGGCGGACGTGTGTCCATTCTGGTCGGGACACCATTGGTCAATCCTGACTTGCGTCAGTAGACCTGGCCTATTGGCCACAGGTCTTACTGACCCGCACATGCGCGGTAGCTTCTGGCACCCCGCATTGTGTGATTGGACTGACCCCGTGACGTCACACTTGTCGAGCGGCATGACCTGACGGCGGGGTTGGGGAGCTAATATAACGGCTCCCTCTGAAGCCACTGTTGTGAGTCGTGTGCGACTCTCCCTGGGGCTATCTACTGGACGGGACTTATCAGGTAAGATCGGTCTATTGATCCGGATTTTTCAGATTTTCTCTCCATTCATCTGGTCTTTCACTTACTATCCGTTCTTCCCATTTGGTTTTCAGCCCTCTCTTAGCCACAATGATGCTATAGGTGCTTGCTATGTGCAAGGCATTACCCATTGGTGGCCATATTATTGTAATCCATAGACCGCTTGTATCTTGGAATCTAGCTGCCCCAGTACATCCAGCTTTCTTTGGATTGTGGTGAGACACATTACGTATGTGTTTCCTGGTGGCTCCCCCTCTCCCCCTCCTTCCCTGGCCTTTCCTTTCCCTTCACTCTTTCACCCTTGTTCACCCCTTTTTTCCCTCCCCCCTTTTTTCCCCCCTCCCCCTACCCCTCTCCCCCCTTTCTCTCCTTCCTGCTCCCCCATTTTCCCTTCCCCCTCTTTCCTTCCCTTTCCCCCCCCTTCCCCTCCCCTCCCTCTCTATCCCCTCTTTTCTTTTCTCTTCCCTTCACCTCCCTTTTCCCTTTCCCCCCCTTCCCCTTCCTTCCCCTTTATTTCCTAATTCTCTTTCTTTTCTCCTTTTCCCTTCCTTTCTTTCACTTTTCATCTGATTGTTTCCCCTGCCCATTCCACACTTTTCCTCCACTCCCCCTCCTTTCCGAGGTGCCAATCACATCCTCACATGGTGTTTTCCCTGGCGTCATTATAAGTATTTTTATTATTATCCAATTATTCCATCAGAGAGCGACACCCTTTTTTCCCCCTTGTTCGCCGCGGGGGATCTTCTAAGAGCCTTCGCCTGATCCATGGCCCCAATTTGGTGAGCAGACCTGCACTAATGTTAATGACTATACATGTTAATACTTTGTATTTTTTCTGTGCAATATGTTTTTTATGTTTTTGCTAGCTTATTGTATTGTATTATTTTTCATACAGATAACCCTCCTGAAGAAGCGGCTAAGCCGCGAAACCGGTTGAGGCTTTTGGCCTCACTCCACCGCAACAGACATCTGACGGTTTTACCCGTCAATAGCTAATGCTGTTTTGTATGTGGGGTTTGGCTCATATGTTTTTAATTCTGTAATAGTTTTATGTATAATAAATAATTTTTATATCAATTTTGCTTTTTGTTATCAGTACCTTGGAAGTCCAATCAACATCCCCTCCCCCCTTTAGGTGACCATTGGTTTAGGCGGTACTAGCAGCCACAACTTTATGCTCACCTGGTCCAATGTTTCTATCACAGGTACATAGAAATGTACCTCTGCACCATTTAATGTTTCAATTACCCCTTTATGCAAATTAGCTTTTCCGGCATTTCATATGCCTAGCATAATTTTTTTGGTGCTTTCCTGCGTGTGGGGAGCCTTGCGTGCAGTGTAGAGCCTGCCATACAAGCGAATGACTGTATGGCTGTTCTCTTGTAAACGCTGATGCAAATAAGCAACATTTATATTCAGTAAACACATTTGATGCTCACATTTACAATAGCACACCCCCATACAGCTGTTTACTTGTACGGCAGGCTGTACATGGTACATGTGGCTCCTTGAGTGCAGTAAAGCACTGGGAGATTACGCAATGCATATATTGTAAAATGTAGAAATTTACTGCCCTCGATTGTCTCTATTTGTAAATAGCTGTGCTGTTCAATGTCATGGAGTTGATGTGTATAGTTCATCCTGTCTCTGGGCTGTTGGGTTGAAAACCCCAGAAGGAAGAAGTGGAGGCAGGGAAAGAGAGAGCCTGAAACTGCATGTTATTTCCTTGAAGGAGCTGTTGTTGACCCAGACCAAAAGAATGGATTAGTAGGTCTCCAACATGAAGACGGACAATGCATCACAATCGTCCTCAGGTGCCTCTGGAACTGAATTTTCCTGCAACATTCATCTGGGGGTATCTGTATTAATACAAACAAAATGTCACTGCCTTTATCCATGACTGGTCTTCACAGCAAGGAGCACTGGGGTGGGCGAATCGCATGTAAACAAAGACACAAAAAGACAGACAAAACCCAAGCTCAACTTACCAACCAATCAGCAACCAACCAAAATCACCTGTCTAATAGTGCGTTTAAAAACAGGGGTTTCGTTGCACGCATTTGCAAATACATGTGTAAGCTGCAGGCCTCGTCAAGGCTCCCTGTGTACTGCAGACCTAACTCTAAAATGTAAAGTCTTCTCAGTGAAAGCACATGTATGCTGATGGATAGATAAAGGGCAGATAACTGGGGGGGGGGCACCCTCCTTTAAAGGGGCAGGAGCACACTAGGTATCTGTATTAATAACTATATATTTCTGGGTATATGTTCACAATACCACTAGGACTCTTGTTGGGCTTCTTGCTGATAACAACCATTGGTACATTGGATGTATGTACTATTATTAACATTTTATTATATAAAGTTTGCATTATTTCCATACTGGTTTCCATCTATATACTGTACTTATGGTTAGTGTTCATGTTGGCTACAGTAGTTAATCTGCTCCCAATTACTTTGATTAGATTACTAATTAATATTTCTGTTAACAAATGCCCTGTCCTGGGTGGAGGCACTGCCAGCTTTATTATCAAACACAGTCTTCCACTTAGTGGAGGTTCTGATTCTCTTATTTACCTAAGGGGTTAGAGCAATATCCTGTTTATGGATAGCTAATTGTCATAACCCCCCCCCCCCCCGCACCAAAAATAGAGGTCTACACCTGGTAAAGCCCCTTTGCATGAAATCTTACAGTCCAGTAGGCACATTCACTCACTGCAGGTCTGAAGGGGTAGATAACTGTGCATTGTGCTCATTGCAGCAGTAAGAATCTAAGTGGATAAATGGAGGAAGATTAAGCAGCACACAGTGAGGTGCTGCATCCTGCTCTTTAATGTGCGGGAGGATGAGAAGAAAAAAGGCAGAGAAGGTACAGGCGGAAAATCATCAGCATGTTGTGTGACTCCTTCTCCTCCCCTTTTTGAGAAATTCATTAAAGGGTATCTGTGGTCTAAATGTAAATATAATATATTTATTTCTACCTTGTATTTCAATTATATCCAGCCTACTCCTTTTAATCTGAACAATCTTGAAGTTTGTAAATTTATTTTGTGAAGATCCTCAAACATGTATTGGTGTCAGTGGAAGCATTCAGAAAAACAAGCACTTTCAATTGGCTGGCAGTTTCCAATCGGACAGCTCTGGGATGCCGAGACCAAATAGTTTTTTTCTATGCCTCAAAACACCATCAATTTTACGTTACACTTTTAAACCCTTTAGGCCTAGTACACATGATCCCCGGCACACCATGTTGGCTTCCAATCAGTTACATTGCAAAACATGTTTAACAACTTCTTTGGTTGACCATGGCGAGGCATAGACTGCACTCAATTCATTTTCTGTCATTTGTTTACATCCACTTCCGGAGTGCATGATACCCCACAACTTTATCCAGCGCTGTGGCATGCCGAGCCGGGCGTTAAATCTGCTAGATTCTGACTTAGAGGCGTTAATTCTGTGACAAGTTTTCACTATATGTTGTGGGTCGGCACTGCTGTGTCACACATTTCACAAAGACTACCTTCTGAACTACAGAGGGGCTGGGAGGAGGAGTTTCAGGAGACAGAGTCAATACAGGAATCATTGATTGCAGACAGCAAGGTATCAGAGATATCTAGTCCTTAGAAATAAATAGCACAAGAGAAGATGCAAAGCATGTAGAGAATTGTGGAAGTTATGGTCAGTAGGGAGGCAGAATTATCATCATGAAAGGAGATTTTGCAAGTTATGCCTTGTACACACGATCGGATTTTCCGTCAGCATAAACTCCGACGGATTTTTCCGATGGAATTCTGTTCAAGCTGTCTTGTATACACACTGTCACACCAAATTCCGACCGTCAAAAACGCGGTGACGTAAAACACTACGACGAGCCCAGAAAAATGAAGTTCCATGCGTCCGAGCATGCGTCGACTTGATTCTGAGCATGTGGGTTTTTTCTCTGTCAGAGTTCCATACAGACGAACAAAATTTCCGATACAAATTTTTTTCAGCGGATTCTAACTCCATCAGAATTTCCGATGGAAAAAGTCAGATGGGGCACACACGGTCTGTATATCTATTGGAAAATTTTGTCGGAATTTTTTTCATCGGAAATTCTGACCATGTGTACAAGGCATAAGTTTATATTGGATTGTCAAAAATAACTATATTTATTGCAATGCTGATGTATTAGCATGAAAGTGTAAGTTTTGGCCATATATTTGCTTTAATTATACAGATGTCCACATCTTTGCTTCTTCTTGGGACCAAAAATATACTTATTATGACAGCAGGCAGGTAAAGTCGCCGGGTTGCATCCAGGATGGGAGATATATATGTCCTAGATTCAGGCTTTATGCCGATTTATACCACTAGGGGGAGTGCTGGGAGTCTTGCAGGGGAAGAGTTAATGAGCCCAGCTGAAGCAAGTGGGCTCGTTAGGGCCTCTACAAGAACTCCCAGCATGCTAAGGGAGATGCTCAAACCTGGAACCAGATCTGTGTGAATAGTCTGGGGAGTGTGATCTCTGTGTGGTGAGCCAAAGCCTGTGTGGTTACTGTAAGAACTTCAAAAAGCAGGGAGCTAGGGACTGGGACAGCACAAGGCTGTACCCAGTTGTTAGTCAGGGACACCAACGTGTTTAGTAAGCAGTCAAGTTGACCAGGATTTCTTTTCATGTTTCTGTTTGTTTTGTTGTTTTTCCCTTGTAAATAGTTTGAATAAACCGCACCTTTCGTTTTTGCAACTATAAACCCTGTCTGCTGTGCCTGTTTTGTGTGGTGAACCCATCCAGGGGGTCACACACACCCGCTGCTGAGCTAACATCCTCACAGTTGGTGGAGAATGCGGGCAGTTTTTTTTTAAAGGCCAGCATGGAGGAGATACTGAAACAGCTGGCTCTAGCAAATGCCAATCAGCAGCAGACAAACGCAGGTTTGCAAAAGAGCCTTGCAGCTCAACAACAGACAAATGCAAATTTGCAACAGAGCCTGGCAGCCCAGCAGCAAGCTCATCAACAGAGTCTGGCAGCTCAGCAACAAGCCCAGCAGCAATCTGAGGCCTGCTTCATAGACCTGTTGCAGAAGCAAGAACAGAGATTACAGCAACAAATGGAGACATTAATGCAGCAACGTCCGCAGACCAGTGAGGCAAGTAGTTCCATTAATACTGCGTCCTTTGGGGTGAGTCGTTTACTGACGAAAATGACTGGAGAGGATGATCCAGAGGTGTTTTTGACCACATTTGAAAGGACTGCTGAAAGGGAAAAGTGGCCTAAGGAGCAGTGGGCTGGACTGGTGGCCCCTCTGTTAACTGGTGAATCTCAGAAAGCTTACTATGACCTAGAGCCTGACCATGCAAAAAACTATGTGATGCTAAAAAATAAAATATTGGCACGGCTGAGTGTCACCCTGGCCGTCCGGGCTCAGCGTGTGCATAACTGGACTTTCCAGCTTGGGAAACCCCCCCAGGTCTCAAATGTATGATCTCATTCACCTGAGCAGGAAGTGGCTACAGCCAGAGACTTTGTCTGCACCAAAGATTGTGGAACGTGTTGTGATGGATCGTTTCCTGAGACCTCTTCCTACTGCCATCCAAAAGTGGGTAAGCCATGGAGACCCAGAAACGGCCAATAATCTTGTGGATCGTGTGGAGAAGTACTTGGCTACAGAGAACCTGACTGCCTCTTCCAGAGACTCACAGACTTTCCACCCTAAGACCAGACCATTCCCAGTGGCGGGTAAGATGATTCCAAGGGGTGAGGGTGGAGAGAATGAGAGGGTGAGAGTTCTACCTAATGTCTGGCGAGAACAGCCTGGGAAGTCAGGGGCTCAAGAGGCAGCAAAAAGGATTGTTTGCTACCGCTGCCGGCAAGAGGGACATATTGCAGCAAATTGCCCGGTTGTGGATGAACCCATGCAATGTGACTTTCTAACGGACAGACGTCAGTCGCTGTTTGCGACAGTCACATGCACTGCCATTCGGGAAACTGAGAAACATTTATGCAAAATGTGTATTAATGGTAAAAATATTGTTGTGTTGCTGGATTCAGGTAGCCTGGTGACACTGATAAAAGCTGAATTAGTCACTACAGAGGTCTTAGGGAATAACAAGGTAGCTGTTATTTGTGTGCATGGGGACACCCGAGAGTATCCTGTGACTATAGTGTGTTTTGAGACCTCCAAAGGTAACCTCTCTTATCAGGTGGGGTTAGTGTCTCAGTTACCACATGATGCCATTGTGGGAAGGGATTTTCCAAAGTTTTGGGAACTCTGGGATCGTCCTGAGCCCCCCGCTGGTGCCCCTATATACCAGGAATGTGATAGCCAGAATTCCTCTGAGAGTGGTGAGGACTCTCCAGAATTTCCCTTGTCGGTATTGGCAGGGGAGACTCGAGAAACTGGGGAGGAGCCAACATCCTCAGACGAAAACGTGCCGTCTGTGGAGTTTTCTGATCTCGAGGTTCACAAGGAAAATTTTTCCACAGAACAGTTAAAAGACCCCACCCTAATAAAGGCACGGGAAAACGTAGTGAAAATAGATGGCGAGTTAGTGAACCCAGATGAGACCTGCACTTACCCGTACTTCATCCTGGAAAAGGAACTACTGTATCGGGTGGCTAAAAGAGCAGAAGAAACCATTGAGCAGCTTGTGGTCCCCAAACCTTCCAGGAAGTTGGTGTTAGAGTTGGCCCATGGGCACATTCTTGGAGGTCATCTAGGGACAGAGAAAACCCGAGAGAGAGTATTGCAAAGATTCTATTGGCCTGGGGTCATGAAGGAAACAGAAAATTATTGTTCCTCCTGCCCTGTGTGTCAGATGTCGGCACCGATGCCACATTTCCGTAACCCGCTGGTACCTCTTCCCATCATTGAGGTCCCCTTTGAGAGGATCGCAATGGATTTGGTAGGTCCGATAATGAAGTCCGCTAGGGGGCATCAGTACATTTTGGTTATATTGGACTATGCCATCCGTTATCCGAAAGCGATTCCTCTCCGAAATACCTCGGCCAAAACCATAGCCAAAGAGCTATCTCTTGTTTTTAGCCGTGTGGGTATTTGCAAGGAACTGCTTACGGACCAAGGTACACCCTTTATGTTCCGGGTTATGAAAGAGCTGTGCAAGTTGTTCAAAGTAACACAATTGCATACATCTGTGTATCACCCCCAAACAGATGGGTTGGTTGAAAGATTCAACAGAACCCTAAAACAAATGTTAAAGAAGGTGGTGGATAGAGATGGAAAGGATTGGGACTGTCTAATTCCCTATTTAATGTTTGCCATTAGGGAGGTACCCCAATCCTCTATGGGTTTCTCAGCCTTTGAGTTACTCTATGGGAGACACCCAAGAGGGCTGTTGGATGTCGCCAAGGAAACTTGGGAGAGTGAGAGTTCTCCCCACAGGAGTGTGATTGAGCATGTCGCCCTGATGCAAGATAGAATTGCACAGGTAATGCCAATCGTAAAGGAACATTTGGCCCAAGCGCAGTTGGCACAACAGAGAGTGTACAACCGTGGGGCCAAGACCTGTACCTTTTCCCCGGGGGATAGGGTATTGGTACTTGTCCCTACGGTCGAAAGCAAATTCCTCGCCAAATGGCAAGGCCCCTACGAGATAATGGAAAAAGTGAGCGAAGTGAATTACAAGGTCAGACAACCAGGAAGGCGAAAGCCCGAACAGATCTATCACATTAATCTGTTGAAAGCCTGGAGGGATAGGAATTTCCCTAGTCGCAGAAACTTTGTCACCAGCTCAGTCTGATTGCGTGATTCCTGAGGTTGGAATAGCAGTCACCTTGTCAAACCCCCAACAACAGGAGGTTAAGGAGTTTGTGCTTCGCAACAAGGAGGTTTTCTCTGAGCTGCCGGGACAAACATCTGGGGTAGAGCATGATATTATTACCCCGCCCGGTGAAAGGGTGAAGCTAAAACCCTATCGGATCCCAGAGGCCCGACGGGAGGCAATACGTGAGGAAGTACAGAAAATGCTTAAGTTGGGGGTGATAGAGGAGTCCCAAAGTGATTGGTCCAGTCCCATAGTGTTAGTGCCTAAACCGGATGGGAGCTGGCGATTTTGTAACGATTTTCGACAACTGAACAAAGTTACAAAATTTGACACCTACCCCATGTCACGTATAGATGAGTTGATCGACCGGCTGGGAACAGCCCGATACATGACAACTCTTGATCTCACAAAAGGGTATTGGCAAATTCCCCTGGCCAAATCGGCCAAGGAGAAAACCACGTTTGTAACCCCAGACGGGGCGTTCCAATATAAAAGAATGCCGTTTGGATTACAGAACGCAACCTTCCAGCGGAAAATGGACCAGATACTGAGGCCCCATCAGAAGTATGCAGCGGCTTACCTGGATGATGTCATTATCTATAGTACAGATTGGGCCTCACATCTGCCAAAAGTGCAAGCAGTCCTAGACTCTATCCGGGAAGCTGGGTTTACGGCCAACCCCAAGAAGTGTACCATTGGACAGGAGGAGGCCAAATATCTTGGGTACACCATTGGGAGAGGAGTAATAAAACCCCAGGTCAATAAAGTCGAGGCCATACAGAATTGGCCACGTCCCAACAGCAAGAAGCAGGTACGAGCCTTTCTAGGAATCGCTGGTTATTATCGGCGATTCATTCCCCACTTTGCTTCTCAGGCTGTGCCCCTAACCAACCTGACAAAAGGGAAAGAGTCTGTCATGGTTAAATGGACCCCAGAGGCAGAGGCAGCATTCCAATTCTTAAAAAAAGCCTTATGTAGCCAACCAGTGTTGTACTCACCAGACTTCTCTAGGGACTTTTTCGTACAAAGTGATGCATCAGACGTAGGGTTAGGAGCAGTATTGTCCCAGGTCTGGAACGGGGAAGAGCACCCAGTCATTTACCTCAGCAGGAAATTGAAGTCCCATAAGGTAAATTATGCCACAATTGAAAAGGAGTGTTTAGCGGTGAAGTGGGCTCTAGATTCCCTTCGGTACTATCTGCTAGGTAGGCACTTTGACATGATTACTGATCACGCTCCTTTAAAGTGGATGGCTCAGAACAAAGAGACAAATAGAAGAGAAAATAGGTGGTTCCTGGCCCTACAGGAATTACATTTTACGGTAAAGCATCGCCCTGGCATTCAAATGGGGAATATGGATGCTTTGTCTCGAGTACATGCATGCCTGATTGCTTGTGTTCCAACCCCAAGGTTAAAACAAGAGGGGGGGGGTATGTGACAGCAGGCAGGTAAAGTCGCCGGGTTGCATCCAGGATGGGAGATATATATGTCCTAGATTCAGGCTTTATGCCGATTTATACCACTAGGGGGAGTGCTGGGAGTCTTGCAGGGGAAGAGTTAATGAGCCCAGCTGAAGCAAGTGGGCTCGTTAGGGCCTCTACAAGAACTCCCAGCATGCTAAGGGAGATGCTCAAACCTGGAACCAGATCTGTGTGAATAGTCTGGGGGAGTGTGATCTCTGTGCGGTGAGCCAAAGCCTGTGTGGTTATTGTAAGAACTTCAAAAAGCAGGGAGCTAGGGACTCGGACAGCACAAGGCTGTACCCAGTTGTTAGTCAGGGACACCAACGTGTGTAGTAAGCGGTCAAGTTGACCAGGATTTCTTTTCATGTTTCTGTTTGTTTTGTTGTTTTTCCCTTGTAAATAGTTTGAATAAACCGCACCTTTCGTTTTTGCAACTATAAACCCTGTCTGCTGTGCCTGTTTTGTGTGGTAAACCCATCCAGGGGGTCACACACACCCGCTGCTGAGCTAACCCCCTCACATTATCTTAAAGTAAAAATCTGCATTTGTGTATAACTTCCTGTGAAAAACTGACTGCGGAGTATTGTGGGTTTTTTTTTTTTTTGCACTAAACAAAACTGGTGTTTCAGTTTAAAGTATTCCTATGTGCTTGTTTTTTGTTATACATATATATTTAATATTTATTTTTATTTTTTTAACTTTAAATTTTTTTATTGAAGGAAAGCATCTTACAGGTACAAATATATCAATTACATTAATGTAAATACATACATCATCAGAAATTACAGAGAAAAGAACAAGATATAAAACAAATATAAATCCAATCTGTTCCTTTTGGAACAAAATAATGTCGTTGGAACGTTGACTCCAAGGTACAGGTCCTGGATACTTTAACAAAGACAAGGTTAAGTCGGAGAGCCCGTCACCCCTTCCGGGATCATACTGTGAGCAGGCTAACTATATCTGTTTCCAGGTACAAAGAACACGGCCCAGCATATGGCCATCCCTAATTGAGTATGAAAGTATAAGAGAGCTATATTTCTAGAACAGAATAGTATGGAGAATAAAACTATAACCTGAAGTAGAGAGTATAACTGAGCATTGTATAAACATTAGCTAGTCGTGCATAGCAGCAATACCTGTAGTCAAACAAACAGAGATAACAGTGCTAATTCCTACTCCACTGCTCTGAAATTGCTACTGCAACACAAGTAATCAGCTTATTCTATTCAACATATCATATATAGTAGTCAATGCTAGAGGGTATTGTGTAGCGAGGGCCAAATATCCCAAAATTTCTGAAAGACATGTATTCGGTCTACTTTGTATGCTAAAAAAAATTCCATTAAACACTGAGTATTTACCCTGTTTATGACTTCCGACACAGTCGGAGGAGTTGAGGTTCTCCATTTGGCTGCTATAGATATACAGGCAGCATGCAGGATATGTACTACTACTTTCCTGTATGTATATGGAAAGAATTCTATCCCTAGCGTAAGTAATGCTAGTTCCGGGGTGGGGGTACACTTTATTTTAGAGATGTCAGAAATAAGCAAAAATACGTCTCTCCAGAAGTTGTGTAATATGCTGCAATGCCACATAATATGGAGGAGATTGCCTTTGTTTTGACAATCCCTCCAACATAGGGTGGGTTTCATAATGTGTAGACGCATAGGGGTAATATACCACCTATGGAGTATCTTACTCGAATTATCCCAGTGGTCCACACACGCTGAGGATATTCTATTGTATTTAATAGCTGTCAGTCATTGTGGTAGTGTAAAGGATTTTTGTATTTCCACTTCCCACTTGAGCATGGGTGGAATTTTGGAGTTCTTCAGGTGGTGATTACAAACATATTTAATATTTAATAGCTATGATTAATCCCCAAGAGCTTGTGTTCTTGGATATAAAAGGAGCACACGTTAGAGATGTAGAAGTAAAGAACGAAGCATATACTTATTCAAGGTATACTGATATATATGTAAGCACACCATCAGCCCCTCTTTTTTTGAGCGCTGACATTTAAAATTTTGAGCATTTCTCTTTTAACTGTGTAAGTATTTTACCTGAATTAGCAAGTTAATTTTCTCAAATCAGTTTAAATTGCATAGCTTTTTAAACCTTTGTGTTTGGTACATGTTTGCTCAAAGCGATATAATTACTTTTGCTTAAGTAAGTGATTGTAAATGATCACCTTGTAAAACCACCCATTCCGTTTTTAAAATTGAAATGAAAGGCAAAACATTTTTGTATAGATATAAAAACACTATGAACACCTTTTTTTCCCTTTTTTAATAGTGATCACATTCCCTCGGTTCTCAAAGAGCTGAGGGGAAGAAAAGAAGCAGCATGCATCACACTGAGCTTCCCAGTGAATGGCTGTGCATTGGGGGGGGGGTGTTAGGACAAGTCCGAACATTGGAGGAGAGCAAGCATAGCTAGATATCTGACCACGGTGTGTTCTCCTGCTAAGTGTGGTCAGTTTCTATTAGGAAAGCAGAAGGACTGGCAGGAACACCAGGGATTTCACAAAAATGAAACAATACAAAGAGAACAGGGTACTTTATAATACAAGTACATGGTACAGCAGGCACATATCAGGAATATGAAGTGTTGGGGTAACAAACGCTTTAACTTTAATGTCAATTGCTATGTTTTTTGTAGAAGTTATAAATGGCAACTTCAGATGTCTAAAATAGATGCAAACCTATTGATATTTAGTTTGTATCAGAAACAACTGCCATTATTTGTTTAAATAAAATACTTGAACTTTTTTTTTATCCTATGTTGTATCTCAGACCCCTTTCACACTGAGGAGTTTTTCAGGCGTTTTAGCGCTAAAAATAGCGCCTAAATACCGCCTGAAAAACTCCTGCCCTGCAGTCTCAATGTGGAAGCCCGAGGGCTTTCACACTGAGGCGATGCGCTGGCGGGACCGCTCCAAAAGTCCTGCTAGCAGCATCTTTGGAGCGGTGAGAGGAGCGGTGTGTTTACCGCTCCTACACTGCTCCTTCCCATTGAAAGCAATGGGAAACCGCGGTAATACCGCGGGCAATGCACCTCTGCAGAGGCGCATTGCGGGAGATATTAACCCTTTTTCGGCTGGGGGGGTTAAAACCGCACCGCTAGCGGCCGAATACCGCTGCAATTCCGACGATATAACGCCGCTAAAAATAGCAGCGCTATACCGCCACCGCACCTCCCGCCCCAGTGTGAAAGGGGCCTTAGTGTTTCTATTCCACAGTTTCTTTTCAGTAATGTTCTGTCCACGTGCATGCATTTCAAACATTTTCTTCATATTATATGTGATAACACAACATTTGTAGTATCCATTGTAAGCCTGTGTGACAGAGTTACAGTGCAGGATCCCAATTGGAACAGCAGGACAGAGAGTTGTCGCTTTATAACAAGAAATGCCTGAACCACAACTTTCCTAGCAGGATCACCACATCACATTAATGACAACTGCAGAATGAGAAATATAAAAAATTACGTTTAATATTGTATTAACATATTTAAATATATAAAAAAAAATGAAAAATTCCTCTGCTCTGTAGTCTCTAATACAGGCTAATACAGATTTGGTAGGCAAGATGGACACTTACCTTTAAGTCAGTGGTTCTCAACCTTGGGGTTGGGACCCCGTCAGGGGTCGAATGACGATTTGCCAGGGGTCACAAAATCCTAAAGCCCACACCGCTCTCCCAGCCTTTTCGCAGCCCCCAGCTGGACTGTTCCTGGAGCCCGCGGCCGCCCACTCAGCCTTTTAGCAGCCGCCCATTCAGTTTACAGCATGGCTAGGGGGCAGAGACTAGAGGTCAGCTGACTGGTGAGGAATGTGAAGTGGGAGGGGCTGAGGAGACCCTATCTCCTGATTTCGGCATAAGTGTCACTGCTGCGAGTTACCACAAAGTCGGAGACACAGTGAAGCCGGAGACACAGTGAGTAACACTACCTGTGATTATAGTTGCCATTAAAAGTCCCCACTACAGTTCTCAGATCAGTAGATGACCTTGATCAAGAGTACCTAAGTTGGCTGATCAGAACTCCCTCCAGCACTGCCATTCATCCCATTCCCCCCGCCCCACCTAGGAGTAAGAGAAGGAATAAAAATAGAGAATACATGGAAGGGAGAGGAAAAGAGGGAGAGGAACAAAGAAAAAGGGAGAGAGAGAATACCAGAAAGAACAAGAAAGACAGCTAGAGAGAGGGATGGGGAAAAAAACAAGAAATTAGGCTAGAGAGAGATAAAAGGGAAAGAAAGGAGAACAAAGAAAAAGAGTGGTACATCCTAAAATGTACCATAAGGGGTTTTAATACTGTACGAGTGGAAGGGACTCAGGGAGTGCTAAATGTCCCTAGGTTAGGGGCGCAAATCACTTGTTTTGCCTTGGGGGCTGGCAACCCACGCTACGAAAATTATTTTACTGTTAGAGGTCCCCACAACTTGGGAAATTTTATCAAGGGGTCACGGCATTAGAAAGGTTGAGAACAACTGCTTTAACCACTTAACGACCGCCCACTGTAAATATACGTCAGCAGAATGGCACCGACCGGCAGAATCACGTACATATACGTGATTGCCTTTGTATAGTTGGGGGGTCCGATCGAACCCCCCTTCTTTACAGTGGGTGGTCGTTTTACCTTCGGGAGCGATCCGGCATCAGGGGACGGCCGTTCGATTCCGGCCACCCCCTCTCGATCGCTCCCGGCGAATGAGAGAGCTTCCCCTGCCTGCCAGGAAGGAGGAAGTGATGTCATCTCTCCTGGGGCGCTCACATATACCGAGCGCCGTACAGGAGAAGATGCCAGGTTAGTACACAAAACAGCACACTGACACCAGGACACATAGGCACATAAATCGCCCCCCCAGGCCCCCCCAGACACCCCCAGATCACCCCCCAGCCCCCCACCCCAGCCCCCAGTCACAGTGTCACTGATTGCAGTGACCATTTATTTAGTGATCACTGCAATCAGTGACATTTGTGACTGTAAAAGTGTCACTACATTTAGTTTTAGGTCCAGTGTAGCCCCCTAACACCCCCTAATAAAGGTTTAACCCCCTGATCAACCCCCAGATAACCCTTTCACCCCCTAGCACCGCCGTCACTAAGCAATCATTTTTCTGATCGATGTCTTAGCGTCGGTGATGCTGATCGGTAGCCAGTAATTTTTTTTAGGTTCGCCGCAGGTTTTTATAGCGTCGGATACCCCCATATATTACCTAATAAAGGTTTAACCCCCTTGATCACCCCCCAGGTAACCCTTTCACCCCCTAGCACCGCCGTCGCTATGCGATAATTTTTCTGATCGATGTCTTAGCGTCGGTGATGCTGATCGGTAGCCAGTAATTTTTTTTAGGTTCGCCGCAGGTTTTTATAGCGTCGGGTACCCCCATATATTACCTAATAAAGGTTTAACCCCCTTGATCGCCCCCCCAGGTAACCCTTTCACCCCCTATCACCACTGTCACTAAGCGATAATTTTTCTGATCGATGTCTTAGCGTCGGCGATGCTGATCGGTAGCCAGTAATTTTTTTTAGGTTCGCCGCAGGTTTTTATAGCGTCGGGTACCCCCATATATTACCTAATAAAGGTTTAACCCCCTGATCGCCCCCCAGGTAACCCTTTCACCCCCTATCACCACTGTCGCTAAGCAATCGTTTTTATGATCGTTGTCTTAGTGTCGGTGATGCCGATAGGTAGCCAGTAATTTTTTTTTAGGTTCGCCGTCAGGTTTTTATATAGCGTCAGGTACCCCCATATATTACCTAATAAAGGTTTTAACCCCCTAATTGCCCCTAGTTAACCCTTTCACCAGTGATCATCATATAAGTGTTACGGGTGACGCTGGTTAGTTAGTTTGCTTTTTATAGTGTCAGGGCACCCGCCGTATATAACCCAATAAAGGTTTAACCCCCTGATCGCCCGGCGGGTGATATCAGTTAGGTTTTAGCGTCAAAGAGGGTCTGCGTCACACCCCAGGCAGCGTCAGGTTAGTGCCAGTAGCGCTAACACCCACACGTGAAGCATACACGCCCCTTAGTGGTATAGTATCTGATCAGCTCAATATCTGATCTGATCAGATCTATACTAGCGTCCCCAGCAGTTTAGGGTTCCCAAAAACGCACTGTTAGTGGGATCAGCCCAGATACCTGCTAGCACCTGCGTTTTGCCCCTCCGTCCAGCCCAGGCCACCCAAGTGCAGTATCGATCGATCACTGTCACTTGCAAAACACAACACACATAACTGCAGCGTTCGCAGAGACAGGCCTGATCCCTGCGACTCCAGTGCTGTAGGAGGTGATTTCACCACCACAGTTAAAAAAAAAAGCATATATGCCGAAGCATTGGGGCAGCAGGAGCGGAGGAGCGATTTTGCTCCTAATGCCGCGTATATACGGTCGAAATTCCGACGGAGGCTTGCCCGTGGAAAAGTCTGACCATGTGTACGTGGCATAACTTTTGCGAGAAGATGCCCCCATGCTTCGGCATATATAAATGGTGCATGTATGCCCTTCATTAGAAGTGGGTGGATGAAGGGCGGTATTCTAATGGTGGGCATACCCACCTATCAATCTTTTTTTTTCGTTCAGCCAACAGGCTGCATGAAAAAAAAGATTACAATACATGTCCAACAAGGACCAGCAACGTACTGGTATGTTGCTGGACTTTGAATGTTTATACCAGAATGATGCCTGCGGGTTTAGGTATCATCTTGGTATCATTCTTTTCAGCCAGCGGCCGGCTTTCATGTAAAAGCAATCCTAGTGGCTAATTAGCCTCTGGACTGCTTTTACAAGCAGTGGGAGGGAATGTCCCCCCCCGGATATAAAAAGCGCCATTGGGAAATTGGGAAAGCATTTTATCACACCGATCTTGGTGTGGTCAGATGCTTTGAGGGCAGAGGAAAGATCTAGGGTCCAATAGACCCCAGTTTTTTCAAAAAAGAGTACCTGTCATTACCTATTGCTATCATAGGGGATATTTACATTCCCTGAGATAACAATAAAAGTGATAAAAATAAATAAATATGGAAGCAACAGTTTAAAAATAAAATAAAAAAGCAAAATTAATAATAAAAAAAATAAAAATAAAAAAAAAGCACCCGTGTCCTGCCCTGCTCTTGCCCAATGGTGAACGCAAGCGTCGGTCTGGCGTCATATGTAAACAGCAATTGCACCATGCATGTGAGGTATCACCGCGAAGGTCAGATCGAGGGCAGTAATTTTAGCAGTAGACCTCCTCTGTAAATCTAACGGGGTAACCTGTAAATGCTTTTAAAGGCTTTTAAAAATGTATGTAGTTTGTCGCCAATGCGCGTTTGTGCGAAATTTTAAAGCATGTCGTGTTTGGTATCTATGTACTCGGCCTAAGATCATCTTTTTTATTTCATCAAACATTTGGGCAATATAGTGTGTTTTAGTGCATTAAAATTAAAAAAAAGTGTATTTTTTCCCCAAAAAATGCGTTTGAAAAATCGCTGCACAAATACTGTGTAGAAAAAAAAATGCAACACCCACCATTTTATTCTGTAGGGCCTTTGCTTTAAAAATATATATAATGTTTGGGGGTTCAACATAATTTTCTTGCAAAAAAAAATATGTTTTCATGTAAACAAAAAGTGTCAAAAAGGGCTTTGTCTTCAAGTGGTTAGAAGAGTGGATGTAAGCTTCCTAATGTTGTGTATAAAATGCCAGAACAGTTCAAAACCCCCCCCCAAATGACCCCATTTTGGAAAGTAGACACCCCAAGCTATATACTGAGAGGCATGTCGAGTCCATGGAATATTTTATATGTTGACACAAGTTGCGGAAAAAATAATTATTCTTTTTTGCACAAAGTTGTCACTAAATGATATATTGCTCAAACATGCCATGGGCATATGTGGAATTACACCCCAAAATACATTCTGTTGCTTCTCCTGAGTACGGGGATACCACATGTGTGAGACTTTTTGGGAGCCTAGCCGCGTACGGGACCCCAAAAACCAAGCACCGCCTTCAGGCTTTCTAAGGGTGTCAATTTTTGATTTCACTTCTCACTGCCTATCACAGTTTCGGAGGCCATGGAATGCCCAGATGGCACAAACCCCCCCCAAATGACCCCATTTTGGAAAGTAGACACCCCAAGCTATTTGCTGAGAGGTATTGTGAGTATTTTGCAGATCTCGCTTTTTGTCACAAAGTTTTGAAAATTGAAAAAAAAAAATGTTCTTTCTTCATTTTCAAAAACAAATGAGAGCTGTAAAATACTCACCATGCCTCTCAGCAAACAGCTTGGGGTGTCTACTTTCCAAAATGGGGTCATTTGGGGGGGTTTTGTGCTATTTTGGCATTTTATGGCCTTCAAAACTGTGATAGGTAGTGAGGAGTGAAATCAAAAATTTGCGCCCTTAGAAATCCTGGAGGCGGTGCTTGGTTTCCGGGGTCCCGTACGTGCCTAGGCTCCTAAAAAGTCCCACACATGTGGTATCCCCGTACTCAGGAGAAGCAGCAGAATGTATTTTGGGGTGCAATTCCACATATAACCATGGCATGTGTGAGCAATATATCATTTAGTGACAACTTTTTGTAATTTTTTTTTTTGTCATTATTCAATCACTTGGGACAAAAAAAAAATATTCAATGTGCTCAACAGGCCTCTCAGTAATTTCCTTGGGGTGTCTACTTTCTAAAATGGGGTCATTTGGGGGGGTTTTGTGCTATTTTGGCATTTTATGGCCTTCAAAACTGTGATAGGTAGTGAGGAGTGAAATCAAAAATTTGCGCCCTTAGAAATCCTGAAGGCGGTGCTTGGTTTCCGGGGTCCCGTACGTGGCTAGGCTCCTAAAAAGTCCCACACATGTGGTATCCCCGTACTCAGGAGAAGCAGCAGAATGTATTTTGGGGTGCAATTCCACATATAACCATGGCATGTGTGAGCAATATATCATTTAGTGACAACTTTTTGTAATTTTTTTTTTTTTTGTCATTATTCAATCACTTGGGCCAAAAAAAAAAAAATATTCAATGGGCTCAACATGCCTCTCAGCAATTTCCTTGGGGTGTCTACTTTCTAAAATGGGGTCATTTGGGGGGGTTTTGTACTGCCCTGTCATTTTAGCACCTCAAGAAATGAGATAGGCAGTCATAAATTAAAAGCTGTGTAAATTCCAGAAAATGTACCCTAGTTTGTAAACGCTATAACTTTTGCGCAAACCGATAAATATACGCTTATTGGCATTTTTTTTACTAAAGACATGTGGCTGAATACATTTTGGCCTAAATGTATGACTAAAATTGAGTTTATTCGATTTTTCTTATAACAAAAAGTAGAAAATATAATTTTTTTTCAAAATTTTCGTCTTTTTCCGTTTATATCGCAAAAAATAAAAATCGCAGAGGCAATCAAATACCATTAAAAGAAAGCTCTATTTGTGGGAAGAAAAGGACGCAAATTTCGTTTGGGTACAACATTGCATGTCCGCACAATTTACAGTTAAAGCAGCGCAGTGCAAAATTCTGAATTCACCTCTGGTCCTTTAGCTACCAAATGGTCCGGGGCTTAAGTGGTTAAGTGGAAACAATGAAAAGCTAGCACTCCAGTATGTCAGCATAAATGGACTTCCTTTAATGCAAAACAATACAGGTGAATAAATATCCAATGCGCTTCAGCAGTTAGGCCTAAATCAATACATTTTCCGTTGATGTTTAAGGCCTAACGGCTGTAATGCGTTGGCTGTTTTTCTGGATGTATTTTATTGTTTTGCATTAAATTAAGTCCATTTATGCTGACATACTAGAGTGCCGGCTTTTCCTTGTATCCATTCAGCATTGGAGGTTAACGAAAGCCTTTCAGCCTGAGCATCCCGCATAGAGCTTTAGATTCCAGTCAGGGTTTTAGCACTGCCTCACCTGTTGCTAGCTACCTTTAAAAATCTTTGACACCCCCCTCCCCCTTTACAGACCAGTTATGGATCTGTAGGCCCAAACAAACAATGTTCCTTTGTTGATCTTTAACCCCATAAGGGCAAGTAACTAAGCAAGATTCTTCTTCATCTTCAGTTTTATTTCCCAGGCAAGGGGCCTGAGAAGCATGGACTGGATCTTTCTGGAACCATACACTCCTCAGTCAGCAAGCCTGGGAAAGAAGGATCTCTGCACTCACACCCTCCCCAGGCATCAGGCCCCCAGTGATTGGCCCGTGCACAATAACCCACATACATTGTATTCTCTCAGTCTACCTACTGAAGAACATTCCCCAGGAGCAAACAGAAGCAAAAAATATCCTTAGGCTTAAAAAGTACCTAACAATGCCAGATAACATAAATACAAGCTCAGGCTGGCTACCGCTTGCCTGCAAAAACGAAATTTAGACTAGGGACTAGACATGTGCATTCCTTTGGGGTGAGTCGTTTACTGACAAAAATGACTGGAGAGGATGATCCAGAGGTGTTTTTGACCACATTTGAAAGGACTGCTGAAAGGGAAAAGTGGCCTAAGGAGCAGTGGGCTGGACTGGTGGCCCCTCTGTTAACTGGTGAATCTCAGAAAGCTTACTATGACCTAGAGCCTGACCATGCAAAAAACTATGTGATGCTAAAAAATTAAATATTGGCACGGCTGAGTGTCACCCTGGCCGTCCGGGCTCAGCGTGTGCATAACTGGACTTTCCGGCTTGGGAACCCCCCCCAGGTCTCAAATGTATGATCTCATTCACCTGAGCAGGAAGTGGCTACAGGCAGAGACTTTGTCTGCACCAAAGATTGTGGAACGTGTTGTGATGGATCGTTTCCTGAGAGCTCTTCCTACTGCCATCCAAAAGTGGGTAAGCCATGGAGACCCAGAAACGGCCAATAATCTTGTGGATCGTGTGGAGAAGTACTTGGCTACAGAGAACCTGACTGCCTCTTCCAGAGACTCACAGACTTTCCACCCTAAGACCAGACCATTCCCAGTGGCGGGTAAGATGATTCCAAGGGGTGAGGGTGGAGAGAATGAGAGGGTGAGAGTTCTACCTAATGTCTGGCGAGAACAGCCTGGGAAGTCAGGGGCTCAAGAGGCAGCAAAAAGGATTGTTTGCTACCGCTGCCGGCAAGAGGGACATATTGCAGCAAATTGCCCGGTTGTGGATGAACCCATGCAATGTGACTTTCTAACGGACAGACGTCAGTCGCTGTTTGCGACAGTCACATGCACTGCCATTCGGGGAACTGAGAAACATTTATGCAAAATGTGTATTAATGGTAAAAATTTTGTTGTGTTGCTGGATTCAGGTAGCCTGGTGACACTGATAAAAGCTGAATTAGTCACTACAGAGGTCTTAGGGAATAACAAGGTAGCTGTTATTTGTGTGCATGGGGACACCCGAGAGTATCCTGTGACTATAGTGTGTTTTGAGACCTCCAAAGGTAACCTCTCTTATCAGGTGGGGTTAGTGTCTCAGTTACCACATGATGCCATTGTGGGAAGGGATTTTCCAAAGTTTTGGGAACTCTGGGATCGTCCTGAGCCCCCCGCTGGTGCCCCTATATACCAGGAATGTGATAGCCAGAATTCCTCTGAGAGTGGTGAGGACTCTCCAGAATTTCCCTTGTCGGTATTGGCAGGGGAGACTCGAGAAACTGGGGAGGAGCCAACATCCTCAGACGAAAACGTGCCGTCTGTGGAGTTTTCTGATCTCGAGTTTCACAAGGAAAAATTTTCCACAGAACAGTTAAAAGACCCCACCCTAATAAAGGCACGGGAAAACGTAGTGAAAATATATGGTGAGTTAGTGAACCCAGATGAGACCTGCACTTACCCGTACTTCATCCTGGAAAAGGACCTACTGCAGGGATATGCAATTAGCGGACCTCCAGCTGTTCCCAAACTACAAGTCCCATGAGGCATAGCAAGACTCTGACAGCATCAAGCATTACACCCAGAGGCAGAGGCATGATGGGACTTGTAGTTTGGCAACAGCTGGAGGTCCGCTAATTGCATATCCCTGACCTACTGTATCGGGTGGCTAAAAGAGCAGAAGAAACCATTGAGCAGCTTGTGGTCCCCAAACCTTACAGGAAGTTGGTGTTAGAGTTGGCCCATGGGCACATTCTTGGAGGTCATCTAGGGACAGAGAAAACCCGAGAGAGAGTATTGCAAAGATTCTATTGGCCTGGGGTCATGAAGGAAACAGAAAATTATTGTTCCTCCTGCCCTGTGTGTCAGATGTCGGCACCGATGCCACATTTCCGTAACCCGCTGGTACCTCTTCCCATCATTAAGGTCCCCTTTGAGAGGATCGCAATGGATTTGGTAGGTCCGATAATGAAGTCCGCTAGGGGGCATCAGTACATTTTGGTTATATTGGACTATGCCACCCGTTATCCGAAAGCGATTCCTCTCCGAAATACCTCAGCCAAAACCATAGCCAAAGAGCTATCTCTTGTTTTTAGCCGGGTGGGTATTTGTAAGGAACTGCTTACGGACCAAGGTACACCCTTTATGTTCCGGGTTATGAAAGAGCTGTGCAAGTTGTTCAAAGTAACACAATTGCGTACATCTGTGTATCACCCCCAAACAGATGGGTTGGTTGAAAGATTCAACAGAACCCTAAAACAAATGTTAAAGAAGGTGGTGGATAGAGATGGAAAGGATTGGGACTGTCTAATTCCCTATTTAATGTTTGCCATTAGGGAGGTACCCCAATCCTCTATGGGTTTCTCAGCCTTTGAGTTACTCTATGGGAGACACCCAAGAGGGCTGTTGGATGTCGCCAAGGAAACTTGGGAGAGTGAGAGTTCTCCCCACAGGAGTGTGATTGAGCATGTCGCCCTGATGCAAGATAGAATTGCACAGGTAATGCCAATCGTAAAGGAACATTTGGCCCAAGCGCAGTTGGCACAACAGAGAGTGTACAACCGTGGGGCCAAGACCTGTACCTTTTCCCCGGGGGATAGGGTATTGGTACTTGTCCCTACGGTCGAAAGCAAATTCCTCGCCAAATGGCAAGGCCCCTACGAGATAATGGAAAAAGTGAGCGAAGTGAATTACAAGGTCAGACAACCAGGAAGGCGAAAGCCCGAACAGATCTATCACATTAATCTGTTGAAAGCCTGGAGGGATAGGGAATCCCTAGTCGCAGAAACTTTGTCACCAGCTCAGTCTGATTGCGTGATTCCTGAGGTTGGAATAGCAGTCACCTTGTCAAACCCCCAACAACAGGAGGTTAAGGAGTTTGTGCTTCGCAACAAGGAGGTTTTCTCTGAGCTGCCGGGACAAACATCTGGGGTAGAGCATGATATTATTACCCCGCCCGGTGAAAGGGTGAAGCTAAAACCCTATCGGATCCCAGAGGCCCGACGGGAGGCAATACGTGAGGAAGTACAGAAAATGCTTAAGTTGGGGGTGATAGAGGAGTCCCAAAGTGATTGGTCCAGTCCCATAGTGTTAGTGCCTAAACCGGATGGGAGCTGGCGATTTTGTAACGATTTTCGACAACTGAACAAAGTTACAAAATTTGACACCTACCCCATGTCACGTATAGATGAGTTGATCGACCGGCTGGGAACAGCCCGATACATGACAACTCTTGATCTCACAAAAGGGTATTGGCAAATTCCCCTGGCCAAATCGGCCAAGGAGAAAACCACGTTTGTAACCCCAGATGGGGCGTTCCAATTTAAAAGAATGCCGTTTGGATTACAGAACGCACCGGCAACATTCCAGCGGAAAATGGACCAGATACTGAGGCCCCATCAGAAGTATGCCGCGGCTTACCTGGATGATGTCATTATCTATAGTACAGATTGGGCATCACATCTGCCAAAAGTGCAAGCAGTCCTAGACTCTATCCAGGAAGCTGGGTTTACGGCCAACCCCAAGAAGTGTACCATTGGACAGGAGGAGGCCAAATATCTTGGGTACACCATTGGGAGAGGAGTAATAAAACCCCAGGTCAATAAAGTCGAGGCCATACAGAATTGGCCACGTCCCAACAGCAAGAAGCAGGTACGAGCCTTTCTAGGAATCGCTGGTTATTATCGGCGATTCATTCCCCACTTTGCTTCTCAGGCTGTGCCCCTAACCAACCTGACAAAAGGGAAAGAGTCTGTCATGGTTAAATGGACCCCAGAGGCAGAGGCAGCATTCCAATTCTTAAAAAAAGCCTTATGTGGCCAACCAGTGTTGGACTCACCGGACTTCTCTAGGGACTTTTTCGTACAAAGTGATGCATCAGACGTAGGGTTAGGAGCAGTATTGTCCCAGGTCTGGAACGGGGAAGAGCACCCAGTCATTTACCTCAGCAGGAAATTGAAGTCCCATAAGGTAAATTATGCCACAATTGAAAAGGAGTGTTTAGCGGTGAAGTGGGCTCTAGATTCCCTTCGGTACTATCTGCTAGGTAGGCACTTTGACATGATTACTGATCACACTCCTTTAAAGTGGATGGCTCAGAACAAAGAGACAAATAGAAGAGAAAATAGGTGGTTCCTGGCCCTACAGGAATTACATTTTACGGTAAAGCATCGCCCTGGCGTTCAAATGGGGAATATGGATGCTTTGTCTCGAGTACATGCATGCCTGATTGCTTGTGTTCCAACCCCAAGGTTAAAACAAGAGGGGGGGTATGTGACAGCAGGCAGGTAAAGTCGCCGGGTTGCATCCAGGATGGGAGATATATATGTCCTAGATTCAGGCTTTATGCCGATTTATACCACTAGGGGGAGTGCTGGGAGTCTTGCAGGGGAAGAGTTAATGAGCCCAGCTGAAGCAAGTGGGCTCGTTAGGGCCTCTACAAGAACTCCCAGCATGCTAAGGGAGATGCTCAAACCTGGAACCAGATCTGTGTGAATAGTCTGGGGAGTGTGATCTCTGTGCGGTGAGCCAAAGCCTGTGTGGTTACTGTAAGAACTTCAAAAAGCAGGGAGCTAGGGACTCGGACAGCACAAGGCTGTACCCAGTTGTTAGTCAGGGACACCAACGTGTGTAGTAAGCGGTCAAGTTGACCAGGATTTCTTTTCATGTTTCTGTTTGTTTTGTTGTTTTTCCCTTGTAAATAGTTTGAATAAACCGCACCTTTCGTTTTTGCAACTATAAACCCTGTCTGCTGTGCCTGTTTTGTGTGGTAAACCCATCCAGGGGGTCACACACACCCGCTGCTGAGCTAACCCCCTCACATTATCTTAAAGTAAAAATCTGCATTTGTGTATAACTTCCTGTGAAAAACTGACTGCGGAGTATTGTGGGTTTTTTTTTTTTTTGCACTAAACAAAACTGGTGTTTCAGTTTAAAGTATTCCTATGTGCTTGTTTTTTGTTATACATATATATTTAATATTTATTTTTATTTTTTTAACTTTAAATTTTTTTATTGAAGGAAAGCATCTTACAGGTACAAATATATCAATTACATTAATGTAAATACATACATCATCAGAAATTACAGAGAAAAGAACAAGATATAAAACAAATATAAATCCAATCTGTTCCTTTTGGAACAAAATAATGTCGTTGGAACGTTGACTCCAAGGTACAGGTCCTGGATACTTTAACAAAGACAAGGTTAAGTCGGAGAGCCCGTCACCCCTTCCGGGATCATACTGTGAGCAGGCTAACTATATCTGTTTCCAGGTACAAAGAACACGGCCCAGCATATGGCCATCCCTAATTGAGTATGAAAGTATAAGAGAGCTATATTTCTAGAACAGAATAGTATGGAGAATAAAACTATAACCTGAAGTAGAGAGTATAACTGAGCATTGTATAAACATTAGCTAGTCGTGCATAGCAGCAATACCTGTAGTCAAACAAACAGAGATAACAGTGCTAATTCCTACTCCACTGCTCTGAAATTGCTACTGCAACACAAGTAATCAGCTTATTCTATTCAACATATCATATATAGTAGTCAATGCTAGAGGGTATTGTGTAGCGAGGGCCAAATATCCCAAAATTTCTGAAAGACATGTATTCGGTCTACTTTGTATGCTAAAAAAAATTCCATTAAACACTGAGTATTTACCCTGTTTATGACTTCCGACACAGTCGGAGGAGTTGAGGTTCTCCATTTGGCTGCTATAGATATACAGGCAGCATGCAGGATATGTACTACTACTTTCCTGTATGTATATGGAAAGAATTCTATCCCTAGCGTAAGTAATGCTAGTTCCGGGGTGGGGGTACACTTTATTTTAGAGATGTCAGAAATAAGCAAAAATACGTCTCTCCAGAAGTTGTGTAATATGCTGCAATGCCACATAATATGGAGGAGATTGCCTTTGTTTTGACAATCCCTCCAACATAGGGTGGGTTTCATAATGTGTAGACGCATAGGGGTAATATACCACCTATGGAGTATCTTACTCGAATTATCCCAGTGGTCCACACACGCTGAGGATATTCTATTGTATTTAATAGCTGTCAGTCATTGTGGTAGTGTAAAGGATTTTTGTATTTCCACTTCCCACTTGAGCATGGGTGGAATTTTGGAGTTCTTCAGGTGGTGATTACAAACATATTTAATATTTAATAGCTATGATTAATCCCCAAGAGCTTGTGTTCTTGGATATAAAAGGAGCACACGTTAGAGATGTAGAAGTAAAGAACGAAGCATATACTTATTCAAGGTATACTGATATATATGTAAGCACACCATCAGCCCCTCTTTTTTTGAGCGCTGACATTTAAAATTTTGAGCATTTCTCTTTTAACTGTGTAAGTATTTTACCTGAATTAGCAAGTTAATTTTCTCAAATCAGTTTAAATTGCATAGCTTTTTAAACCTTTGTGTATGGTACATGTTTGCTTAAAGCGATATAATTACTTTTGCTTAAGTAAGTGATTGTAAATGATCACCTTGTAAAACCACCCATTCCGTTTTTAAAATTGAAATGAAAGGCAAAACATTTTTGGATAGATATAAAAACACTATGAATACCTTTTTTTCCCTTTTTTAATAGTGATCACATTCCCTCGGTTCTCAAAGAGCTGAGGGGAGGAAAAGAAGCAGCATGCATCACACTGAGCTTCCCAGTGAATGGCTGTGCATTGGGGGGGGGGGGTGTTAGGACAAGTCCGAACATTGGAGGAGAGCAAGCATAGCTAGATATCTGACCACGGTGTGTTCTCCTGCTAAGTGTGGTCAGTTTCTATTAGGAAAGCAGAAGGACTGGCAGGAACACCAGGGATTTCACAAAAATGAAACAATACAAAGAGAACAGGGTACTTTATAATACAAGTACATGGTACAGCAGGCACATATCAGGAATATGAAGTGTTGGGGTAACAAACGCTTTAACTTTAATGTCAATTGCTATGTTTTTTGTAGAAGTTATAAATGGCAACTTCAGATGTCTAAAATAGATGCAAACCTATTGATATTTAATTTGTATCAGAAACAACTGCCATTATTTGTTTAAATAAAATACTTGAACTTTTTTTTTATCCTATGTTGTATCTCAGACCCCTTTCACACTGAGGAGTTTTTCAGGCGTTTTAGCGCTAAAAATAGCGCCTAAATACCGCCTGAAAAACTCCTGCCCTGCAGTCTCAATGTGGAAGCCCGAGGGCTTTCACACTGAGGCGATGCGCTGGCGGGACCGCTCCAAAAGTCCTGCTAGCAGCATCTTTGGAGCGGTGAGAGGAGCGGTGTATTTACCGCTCCTACACTGCTCCTTCCCATTGAAAGCAATGGGAAACCGCGGTAATACCGCGGGCAATGCGCCTCTGCAGAGGCGCATTGCGGGAGATATTAACCCTTTTTCGGCTGGGGGGGTTAAAACCGCACCGCTATCGGCCGAATACCGCTGCAATTCCGACGATATAACGCCGCTAAAAATAGCAGCGCTATACCGCCACCACACCTCCCGCCCCAGTGTGAAAGGGGCCTTAGTGTTTCTATTCCACAGTTTCTTTTCAGTAATGTTCTGTCCACGTGCATGCATTTCAAACATTTTCTTCATATTATATGTGATAAAACAACATTTGTAGTATCCATTGTAAGCCTGTGTGACAGAGTTACAGTGCAGGATCCCAATTGGAACAGCAGGACAGAGAGTTGTCACTTTATAACAAGAAATGCCTGAACCACAACTTTCCTAGCAGGATCACCACATCACATTAATGACAACTGCAGAATGAGAAATATAAAAAATTACGTTTAATATTGTATTAACATATTTAAATATATAAAAAAATATGAAAAATTCCTCTGCTCTGTAGTCTCTAATACAGGCTAATACAGATTTGGTAGGCAAGATGGACACTTACCTTTAAGTCAGTGGTTCTCAACCTGGGGGTTGGGACCCCGTCAGGGGTCGAATGACGATTTGCCAGGGGTCACAAAATCCTAAAGCCCACACCGCTCTCTCAGCCTTTTCGCAGCCCCCAGCTGGACTGTTCCTGGAGCCCGCGGCCGCCCACTCAGCCTTTTAGCAGCCGCCCATTCAGTTTACAGCATGGCTAGGGGGCAGAGACTAGAGGTCAGCTGACTGGTGAGGAATGTGAAGTGGGAGGGGCTGAGGAGACCCTATCTCCTGATTTCGGCATAAGTGTCACTGCTGCGAGTTACCACAAAGTCGGAGACACAGTGAAGCCGGAGACACAGTGAGTAACACTACCTGTGATTATAGTTGCCATTAAAAGTCCCCACTACAGTTCTCAGATCAGTAAATGACCTTGATCAAGAGCACCTAAGTTGGCTGATCAGAACTCCCTTCAGCACCCCGCCAGCACTGCCATTCATCCCATTCCCCCCGCCCCATCTAGGAGTAAGAGAAGGAATAAAAATAGAGAATACATGGAAGGGAGAGGAAAAGAGGGAGAGGAACAAAGAAAAAGGGAGAGAGAGAATACCAGAAAGAACAAGAAAGACAGCTAGAGAGAGGGATGGGGAAAAAAAACAAGAAATTAGGCTAGAGAGAGATAAAAGGGAAAGAAAGGAGAACAAAGAAAAAGAGTGGTACATCCTAAAATGTACCATAAGGGGTTTTAATACTGTACGAGTGGAAGGGACTCAGGGAGTGCTAAATGTCCCTAGGTTAGGGGCGCAAATCACTTGTTTTGCCTTGGGGGCTGGCAACCCACGCTACGAAAATTATTTTACTGTTAGAGGTCCCCACAACTTGGGAAATTTTATCAAGGGGTCACGGCATTAGAAAGGTTGAGAACAACTGCTTTAAGTGGAAACAATGAAAAGCTAGCACTCCAGTATGTCAGCATAAATGGACTTCCTTTAATGCAAAACAATACAGGTGAATAAATATCCAATGCGCTTCAGCAGTTAGGCCTAAATCAATACATTTTCCGTTGATGTTTAAGGCCTAACGGCTGTAATGCGTTGGCTGTTTTTCTGGATGTATTTTATTGTTTTGCATTAAATTAAGTCCATTTATGCTGACATACTAGAGTGCCGGCTTTTCCTTGTATCCATTCAGCATTGGAGGTTAACGAAAGCCTTTCAGCCTGAGCATCCCGCATAGAGCTTTAGATTCCAGTCAGGGTTTTAGCACTGCCTCACCTGTTGCTAGCTACCTTTAAAAATCTTTGACACCCCCTCCCCCTTTACAGACCAGTTATGGATCTGTAGGCCCAAACAAACAATGTTCCTTTGTTGATCTTTAACCCCATAAGGGCAAGTAACTAAGCAAGATTCTTCTTCATCTTCAGTTTTATTTCCCAGGCAAGGGGCCTGAGAAGCATGGACTGGATCTTTCTGGAAGCATACACTCCTCAGTCAGCAAGCCTGGGAAAGAAGGATCTCTGCACTCACACCCTCCCCAGGCATCAGGCCCCCCAGTGATTGGCCCGTGCACAATAACCCACATACATTGTATTCTCTCAGTCTACCTACTGAAGAACATTCCCCAGAAGCAAACAGAAGCAAAAAATATCCTTAGGCTTAAAAAGTACCTAACAATGCCAGATAACATAAATACAAGCTCAGGCTGGCTACCGCTTGCCTGCAAAAACGAAATTTAGACTAGGGACTAGACATGTGCATTTGTTTTCGTCCAAATGCATTTTCGTCCGAATTTCGGGTATTTTCTTTATCGTTTTAACAAACGAAAACGAACGCGCAGAATCCAAAATCCGAAAGATCCGACATAAAAAAATGCTTTATTTTCGTTTTCGTTGCTACAACAGTTCGATATAGATAGGAGATTCGACATGACACCGACAATAGCAATCTGTGTCTATCGAACCTGTGGTCGAATGTGCCTAACCTTAACTCTATTAGTCCGACATTATTCTTCATAGAGAGGAGAGATTCGACATTGAGAGAAAAGATTTGACATTATAGAGACAGTGTTGGGGTAGACCATTCGACATGAACAACGAAGATTCGACAAAGCAGCGAAAAACATAATAAACGTCTAATCTGTCATTGAAGGCTTAGGGTGTCTGTCAAAAGTTCTAAGAAGATTCAACAAGCAGCTAAACTGTACGACGCCGCAATCGTACATTTCCGGTCAAATGCTCGGCCCATAGGCTATAGAAGAATTCGAATGTTGGTTGACTAGTAATAATAATTTATAAATATAATTATCACTAGTGTCATACAACATTAGAATTCTTCTTTAGCTTGTAGGCGGAACATTCGACCGGAAATATACGATTGCGGCGTCATAGAGTTTAGCTGCTCTGTCGAATCTTCTTAGAACATATGACAGACACCATAAGCCTTCAATGACAGATTCGACCTTAATTAATTCGAATTTCGGACGAATGCATTTTTTAACGAAACAAAATAAATAAAAACAAATTTCGGGAGTAATTAAATACATTTATTTTTTGGACGAAAACGAAATTCCGAAACGAAATATTTCAGTGTGCACATGTCTACTAGGGACACTTAAAGGAGTTGTAAAGGCAGAAGGTTTTTTATCTTAATGAATTCTATTCATTAAAATAAAAAACCTTCTGTGTGTAGCAACCTCCCCAGCACCCCCTAATTACTTACCTGAGCCCCATCTCTCTTAGCCAACCTGGACTCTCCTCCTGACTGGCTGAGACAAAGCAGTGGTGTCATTGGTTCTAGCGGCTGTCAATCAAAGTCAGTTAGCCAATCAGGGGAGAGAGGGGGTGGGGCTGGGTCAGGTCTCTGTGTCTAAATGGACACACTGAGCTGTGACTCAGCTTGGCTGCCCCCATAGCAAGCTGCTGGCTTTGGGGACACTAGGCAGGAGGGAGGGGCCAGAAGCAGCAAAGAGGGACCTGAGAAGAGGAGGATTTTTTTTTTTTTTAGGAAAATTTCTAGAGGGTTTACTTCCTTTTTAAAATGTACAAAGGATTGTGTTAAAAAATATTACAAGAGAATACAGAATAAGTGTCACCAGGTCCAAATAGCCAAGCCATGATAGGTACTCTTCCATGCTCAAGCAACTTTACACCATACTATCGACAGCATCTTATTGCTATATAACTAATTAACATAAATTCACATTACATCAGATTTACATCAGATTTCATATTACAAGTGCAATACAGCTGTTATGTTTTTTCCAGTTAGCTTATGCTTCCACTCCAAAGAAACAAAAAACAGCAAGGCAACAAATACATTCTGAGAGCTCCATTCTCTTAAAAATTACACTCCAAGGTATATAGGTTAAAGCAATAACAGATATAGTTATTTCCTAAGAGTTTACTTCACTCTAAACTTGTTGCAAACAGTTCTGTCTTACCTCTGGCAGCCCAGGCAAAAATAAACAGCGGCTTTCTCATCACAGGATCACATGCTATTACTACTGGCCACCAGGAACAAAGAGTGCAGCAATCTTCTTACTCAGGAATGTTGACATTTCTGGCACAAGGAACAGAAGCCAGCAGTCTTCCTATCCAGGACATCCAACATAACAGCACTACTAGCAGTCAAAAACAAAAGGCCAGCAGTTATCTTTCTTAGCAATAGTTCCAAGGCTGTTGTTGTCAGAACTAGTAGTGTCCCTGTGGGGTCAGAGACAGGTGTCAAGGCAATAGTGGCATGTGGACTCATCATCCCCCAACCTCCCTCTTTTTACTTGCTGTCTCCCCATCATTGTCTCTAGGGACATGGTTTTAATATTGTCCTTGCTCCTCTTCTGACTCTGTAGGTGGCTTATGCTCAAGGGCCTTTGCTCGGACATACTACATAGGGGCTGGGGTCATGCCTAAGGCACTAGCAACCCTAAGTTTGCTAACTGTTTTGACAGCAGATGTCCTCCTAGGTGTAGAGCAGCTTTCTTGCTTTTTCCCTGATGCTAGCAGTTGTAGTTGCAGGTCTCAGCCCTGGCCAAGGAAGACACAAGCATACCCCTATTGATCAGTGACCACAGAGTGGCAGATTTGGCTATAGCACCAATAGCAGGATTTCCTACAGTGGTTGTATTGGCTCTATGGTTTAAAAGCAGCCAACATCTCCCCACATTTGTCACATGCAATGCCCACAATCTCATACTCACTTAAGGTGCACAAATCTCAAAGAACCCACCACCAGGAACAACTAACCCATATATTATTCCTAATGAACTTGCAATGTTTAGCAACTAGTCTCTCTAGCAGCACACGGGATGGCTGCTGCCACTGAAGGTCCTGCAGCATTATATAAAAAAAAAACACAAGTGTTCACCCGGTAAAGAGAGAGGGGCTGTTAGTCACATCTTTTCACAAAACACTAAAATTCCTCTCCTACCTAAGGCTGCATACTTGTGACAGTTCTCTGGATCCTCAAAGACAGTTTAAAACACAGCTCACACATTTAAAAACACACATTTCTCAGTCCAGTGGTAAGTTGCTATGGGTTTACTGTGACATAAAACTTGTACCAGTCACCTTTAAAACAACTAGCATAATCCCAGAGCATGCACCCATGTGTAGCACTGATATCTGAAAGAGTTTTTTTTGTGGGCCCTGCTAGCTTTCCTACTGGTGACTTGCCCTGTAGCTGCTCCCAAACACGCCCAACAGTGAAAGAGAGAAAGACTACCATTTTGCTTTACAATTCAAGACTTATAATCTTCTTTTGCTATTTTATTAGCTTAAAGAGCTTGTAAACCCTTGTGTTTTTTTCACCTAAATGCATCCTATGCATTAAGGTGAAAAAACTTCTGGCAGTGACCGGCCCCCCAGCCCCCCGTTTTACTTACCTGAGCCCTGTATTTCCCTTGACAAAGACGCACTGTCCCTCTCTGCATGGGGTCCGGCTCTTGATTGAATAGGTTGATAGCAGCACAGCCATTGGCTCCCGCTGCTGTCAATCAAATCCGATGACGCGGGTGCCAGGGGGCGGGGCCGAGTCCGGCATTCGTGTCTATGGATGCTGAATGCTGGACTCAGGAGCGCACCCGCAAGGTAACCCCCCAGGAGAGCGCTTCTCCTAGAGGGTTATCTGATGCAGGGAGGAGCCGCAAGAGCCACTGCTGAGGGACCCCAGAAGTCAAGGATCGGGGCTTTGACTAGGCCATTTTCACTCTGTACAAAACAAGCTGCACAGTGGAGATAAGTATGACATGTTTGTTATTAAAAAAAAATAAAAAAAGGCAATTTAATCACTTTAATTGTCCTGGGGAGAGTGGTTTAGAGGTACAGGATAAAAAATCACTACTTTCAGTTGTATCTGTTTTTTTAAAATATTTTTTGTTAACAAAATGCACATGTACTGTCCTTCATTTGATGCCTTGTTCACTTCATATATGAAATTAGCAGATATCTGAACATAATGGTCCTTAGTGATTAAAATGAGAAAAAAAAAAAACATAAGCGCAACAAATCCATTTGCTTCATGTACTTTCCTGTTCCTGACACCCAAGACCTCGATACCCTCCATAAGTAGCCCCATGTAGCAAATCGCTTTCCTCTGATGAGCCAATGTTCTGCTCCCTATGCTGTGGTCTGAGGCATGGCACACCCATCCATTACTCTAGTTCCCATGCTGCATGTCTGATATTGTACTACAGACTTCACAAAGGGTTTTTTGATTGATAAAGATGGGCTTTATCAACCAAAAAACCCTCACTGTGAGCTGCTGTTCAAATCTTGTAAATTTTTCAGCATTAGATGACTCTTAAACAGTATTTATTATATCAGCTGCAGTATGGGCTCACATGGACACACTGATACTTGTCATATCACTGTCACAAATATATTACAAGATTATGGCATCTATATGAGTGTTTCTGTACTTTCATGACTACAGTACCTTCCAAAATGAAACCTTATATAATGACTCATATAATGACTAGTTACCATGATGTACAGTGCCTTGCCAAAGTATTCACCCCCTTGGCTTTTTACCTATTTTGTTACATTACATTACATTTAGTTTAATGTTTTTTTTAATCTAAATTATATGCGATGGATCAGAACATAACAGTCTAAGTTGGTGAAGTAAAATTTGAAAAATATATAAAAAAAATTATAATTGGCATTTGCATATGTATTCACACCCTTTGCTATGAAGCCCATAAAAAGCTCTGGTGCAACCAATTACTTTCAGAAGTCACATATTTAGTGAAATGATGTCCACCTGTGTGCAATCTAAGTGTCACATGATCTGTCATTACATATACACACCTTTTTGAAAGGCCCCAGAGGCTGCAACACCTAAGCAAGAGGCACCACTAACCAAACACTGCCATGAAGAGCAAGGAACTCTCCAAACAAGTAAGGGACATTGTTGTTAAGAAGTACAAGTCAGGGTTAGGTTATAAAAAATATATCCCTAGGAGCATCATCAAATCTATCATAACCAAATGGAAAGAACATGGCACAACAGCAAACCTGCCCCAAGAGACGGCTGCACACCAAAACTCACGGACCAGGCAAGGAGGGCATTAATCAGAGAGGAGCTGCAGAGTTCCACAGCAGAGACTGGAGTATCTGTATATAGGACGACAATGAGCCGTACGCTCCATAGAGTGTGGCTTTATGGCAGAGTGGCCAGAAGAAAGACATTACTTTCAGCAAAAAACAAAATGGCACGAGTTTGTAAAAAGGCATGTGGGGGACTCCCAAAATGTATGGAGGAAGGTGCTGTGGTCTGATGAGACAAAAATTTAACTTTTTGGCCATCAAAGAAAACGCTATGTCTGGACTCAAACCCAACACATCACATCACCCAAAGAACACCATCCCCACAGTGAAACATGGTGGTGGCAGTATTATGCTGTGGGGATGTTTTTCAGCAGTCAGGACTGGGAAACTGGTCAGAGTTGAGGGAAAGATGGATGGTGCTAAATACAGGGATATTCTTGGGCAAAACCTGTACCACTCTGTGTGATTTGAGGCTAGGACAGAGATTCACCTTCCAGCAGGACAATGACCCCAAACACACTGCTAAAGCAACACGTGGTTTAAGGGGAAACATGTAAATGTGTTGGAATGGCCTAGTCAAAGCCCAGACCTCAATCCAATAGAAAATCTGCGGTCAGACTTAAAGATTGCTGTTCACAAGCGCAAACCATCCAACTTGAAGGAGCTGGGGCAGTTTTGCAAGGAGGAATGGGCAAAAATCCCAGTGGTAAGATGTGGCAAGTTCATAGAGACTCATCCAAAGCGATTTGGAGCTGTGATAGCCGCAAAAAGTGGCTCTACAAAGTATTGACTTTAGGGGGGTGAATATGCACATTGGCTTTTTCTTTTATTTTGTCCTATTTGTTGTTTGCTTCACAATAAAAAAAAAAAAAAAAAAAACATCTTCAAAGTTGTGGGCATGTTCTGTAAATTTAATTATGCAAATCCTCAAACAATCCATGTTAATTCCAGGTTGTCAGACAACAAAACACGAAAAAGGCCAAGGGGGTGAATACTTTTGCAAGGCACTGTATCTGTCAATCCAGCAATGATCTGGAGCGCCTGAACTATTTTGATTGATTTTTTGAGCAAATCTATGTATCTGCATCTATCTTAACCTTTACTTCCATGGAGTCAAAATATTTTTTTCAGATTGACTTCCAGCAGTTACCGGTAACTAATGGATTTTCACAGTGGCAGGAGATAATGTTATATTTATAGTAGTGTCTTTTTTACTATGCTTTTTACTATGGAATTACTGCTGAACATCCATTGATTTGGTTTAATACTAAAATTATCCAAATGTATTATAAAATAATTGTATCTAATTATGTTAGAAACAGCAGGATCAGGATATCACTAGGATGTCCAAGTGGTACCACAGGATTTAGCATAACATTAAGGTAGATTTTAGTTGGAAGTCGATTGGCTTGGTTGTTTTTTTTTTTTTTTCAACGAACAGCTTATTTTTTTACATGCTATATAAGCAGTTCTAAGGCTGTCTGCAAGAGGCTTTACAGTAAAGTATGAATGATCATTGTTGTGCTTGTTAGATTACCCACTGATGTCCATTGTATTTTAAAACTTGACATCAGCCATTCATTTTAAGGTCTTAAAAAAAAATCTAATAGTGTCTACAAATTAGGATGACTGTATTACGTATACATGGTAAGTTCAGTCGTTTTACAAACCTATAGATTTAGAAATATAAACAACCCAGGGCTTTTCGAGATAGTCTATGACAAAAAAGTGTGTCCTCTAAAATACTTCTTACTTAGTTATATTTACTTAGTTTGTATACAAGAGAAAGCTTTAAAGATGTACTCTTCCCATATAGTATGAGTGACCTTTTAGTTGGGGTGGGGTGGGGGCTGAAAGTAGATGAATACTTACCTTATTCACCTTAATCCTTGCTCCCCTGACAGCTAGCACTTTTTAATTGCTCTGGTTCAAACCCACAGTGTGGTTGGGCCACTGATGACCTTACGTACAATGCAGGACCACGCACTAAAAAAGCCAAGAGAGTATTTAACCCTTAAATATTGTGATGGTGACTGCGCTGTGGTGACTAAAAATAATAGACAAAATCGGGAAATTAAATTATCAAAGGAATGGGAGTGTGATGGGGAAGTGAAGGGAAAAAAAAGGGGGATAGGTGAATCATAGGCTACAATGTAGCTAAATAGCAATGTTGTGCAATGTGCACAGTGACACAAATGAACTTGCAAGTGTAATGTGTAAAAAACTGATAAACAAATGAAAACATATAAACAACAGATTCTCAACACTCCAATATTGCAAACATGATGGAGATTGGGAAAAAAATTCCCAGGGTGTACTGATAATTAACAACCAATAACCATAGATCAAATAAACACACAAAGTGCATCTGCGAACTTTAACCAATAAGAAACAAAAAATGAAAAACGAAAAATGACAAAAAAACATCAAAAAACTCCCGGATAGGTATAATGAATATGCATAAACTCATATATAGAAAAATAGAAAAAATATAGTCCCATCACCAAAGGTGTGCTTGGAAGTTTTCCTGTAATGTCCACCCAGTGATCAATGAGTCACAAAACGCTTACCTCTCTCCTAAGAGGGGGAGCAGTATATGATGGATCTTTATGATGAGGGTTGATGGAACGTCCTTGTAGTGCAGTCTTTATTGCACAGTTTCTTTATAGCTCATTGGAATGCATATGAAAAGATATAAAGCAGAGAGACATCAATAGCGCAACTTTGTGGATGCGGCAAAGTGAATCGCTGAAGAATATATATTCACACACTCACTTGAATGATAGTGAGCGTGGACCTCAATCCAAACGAGCACCGCGCTCGTACCAATGGAACAGTGGATTGGCGTCTTAATGCAAACAATGCAGTGCGATCCTCCCTTCTAAGAGGGGGAGCAGTATATGATGGATCTTTATGATGAGGGGTGATGGAACGTCCTTGTAGTGCAGTCTTTATTGCACAGTTTCTTTATAGCTCATTGGAATGCATATGAAAAGATATAAAGCAGAGAGACATCAATAGCGCAAATTTGTGGGTGCGGCAAAGTGAATCGCTGAAGAATATATATTCACACACTCACTTGAATGATAGTGAGCGTGGACCTCAATCCAAACGAGCACCGCGCTCGTACCAATGGAACAGTGGATTGGCGTCTTAATGCAAACAATGCAGTGCGATCCTCAGGTGTCCACAGCAGCAATCACAAAGTTGTGGTAATAAAAAAGAAGGGGAATATAGTGTGGGTCTGAAAACCACTAGGGGTATTTATTCATACACAAATAAAAAACTCACATTTAAAAGTGGAATAACGGGTCTGGCATCCTTATGAGCGGCGAGCTCGTCTCCTCTCGGTTCTGCTGGCGGTGTGTCTGTGCTACGTCCTGACGCGTGTCGTTATGTCACATGACTTCATCAGAGGCTAGCACTAGACACAAAGTGTGGAAAATTTATAGTCCTCATCACAGGGCGGGCAGCGGCCATTTTGTTGTAGACCGACAGATATATATGAAAGCGGCCATGTTTGCTCTGACATTCTGGTGTATCTCACCAATGCTAGGATGCAATAGCCTGTGGGGACTAGGGGGAGGGGGAGGAGGAAAAGCTGCAGAACAAAACAGCATGAGAATCCTCGTTACCATGAATGATATCATTTAAAACTGAGACATTAAGTCCCCGCAAAGTAAAATCTATATAAAATATTTAAAAAATATTTAAAATGAAGCTAACGCAGGTAAGCTGATGGCCCACTCGTATGAGTCCGGAGACAGCCCCACACAGCTCCAATTTGTATGCCTATGGTCTGTCATTCATGGAAAACAAATAGAGCACAGACACACCACAGCTGAAACCGCAAGAGGGAATATATGGATAAGCCACAATACATGATGGAATAATCTGCATATCATCATAGAGGAAAACAAATATGCAAATATATAGATGTATCCTATATAAGCTGAAAAAAACATCTAACTGTATGTAGAACTAGTATGGGTACTACCTCAACATATGTCAAGGTCTAAGTTGAATGAAGTAATCATAGGACATAAATAATCGAGTCCAATATGTACTGACAAAAACGTCAAGACTATTTAGTTCCTGTCTCTTCTGTGGTGACAGGGACTAACATGTATTTAAGAACCTATTAGTGGGAGAAAGAAACCTGACAGCAATGTGACATTAGGTGAAACCCAGTGTCAGTAGGAGAAAGATAATAACTCAGTGGCCTAATAGTCACTTAGAAAGCAGTTTAAGTCAAATTCTATATTAAGGCCTTTGGGCACAAACGTATCCATCGAAAAGATCCAATGAGATTCAATTTGGCTTAGTGTTCGCACCTTATGTCCTCCTCTCCATGGGCTTGAGTACGGTACTATACCCCAAAATTTTAGGTGAGAGGGATCTCGATTATGTATTTCTGCAAAGTGCCTAGAAACACTATGTTTGACGAATCCGCGTTGTAAGTTCTGTACGTGTTCTTTAACACGGATCCTAAGTAGCCTTTTAGTGCGGCCTACATATTGCAGGCCGCAGCTGCATTCCAACACGTAAACCGCCCCTTCTGTGTTGCAGCCAACGAATTCTTTGATTTCAAATTTTCTCCCATTGCTAGTAGACTGGAATGTAGACCTTCTTTCATTTGGGAGTTTGGTGCGTTTGCAGGCGTAGCACCTCTTACAAGGGTAAAACCCTTTGCCAGTGAAAAAAGTGAAAATCTTTTTGGGTGGATTGACTACACTCTTCACTAGCTGGTCTCGTAGTGTGGGTGCACGTCTGTAGATGAATTGGGGTTTCTCAGGTAGTATGTTTTTAAGGCTTTTGTCTGCCTTCAGGATATGCCAGTGACGTATGACAATACTTTCTATCTTCTTATATTGGATGTTATAATCTAGAATAACCGGCACTTTATCGAGTTTGAGGATTTTTTTCTTGTTTTGCAGCAACTCCCCTCTTGGGATGTGTGTGACTTCTTCTATTTTACTCTTTATGAAATCTTCTTTGTATCCCTTTTGTACAAATCTTTCACCTAGTAAATTTGCCTGAGTGTGGAAATCTGTAATATCTGTGCAGTTCCGTCGTAAGCGTAGCATCTGACCTTTGGGGATGTTGAAAAGCTAGTTTTGATGGTGGCAGCTTTTCATTGGGAGGTAGCTATTCCGATCTACGCTTTTGAAAAAAGTCTTGGTGGCAAAGGTGTCATTGGTTCTTGTTATGATGAGATCTAGGAAGGATATGTTTGATTCCTCTATTTGCCAAGTTAATACTATATTTTGCCGATTGTTGTTAAGTTTCTCAAAGAAGCTTACTAATTGTTCCCGGTCACCTTTCCATATTAGGAAGATGTCATCAATGTAGCGTTTGTAAAGTACTAGATCTTCTGGTGTTTCAAGGAAGATGCTTTCGTCTTCCCACTTTGCCATGAATAGTCCGGCTACACTGGGGGCAAATTTAGCCCCCATGGCGACACCTGTCTTCTGTTGATAGTATTCTTTACCATACCAGAAATGGCTATGTTTGAGGCAAAAATCGAGGCATTTAACAATAAGCTTCCTTTGCATACATGCCAATTTAGTGAACTTCCTCAGACCCCACTTGGTGGCTTCACATGCCAAATAGTGGGGTATGATAGTGTACAGGGATGACACATCAGCTGTCGCCATCAAGATGGGTCCTGTTGTTTTATCTTCATCTAGAATCTGCAACATCTCTTTAGTATCCCGTAGATATGCCCTGGTCTTCTTTACTGCTGGTTGGAGGAAGCGGTCTATATATTGCCCAAGTCTTGCTGTGATGGAGTCGATCCCATTTACTATGGGTCTATAAGGTGGATCGGCTCCATCTTTATGTATCTTGGGCAATGCATAAATAATCGGGGTTCTACACGCTTCAGGTATTAGGTATCTTGCTTCCCTTTTGTCCCTCCTCCCTTATCTGAGGGTCTAATCACTAACTGGCAGCAAGAAAAGAGTTAGTGATTAGACCCTCAGATAAGGGAGGAGGGATAGTTATACTCACTGTGAGACAATACCATAAAGGGATGTGTGCACTACTAGAAGACAACAATACCTATTGCAAATTTCGTAGCAACCCAGTATTCCAGTGGAAAAAAGAATTGGAACAGGTAGTACATTTGGGACTAAAAAAGGGTGTTCTGGACAAAAAGGAAGCAAGATACCTAATACCTGAAGCGTGTAGAACCCCGATTATTTATGCATTGCCCAAGATACATAAAGATGGAGCCGATCCACCTTATAGACCCATAGTAAATGGGATCGACTCCATCACAGCAAGACTTGGGCAATATATAGACCGCTTCCTCCAACCAGCAGTACAGAAGACCAGGGCATATCTACGGGATACTAAAGAGATGTTGCAGATTCTAGATGAAGATAAAACAACAGGACCCATCTTGATGGCGACAGCTGATGTGTCATCCCTGTACACTATCATACCCCACTATTTGGCATGTGAAGCCACCAAGTGGGGTCTGAGGAAGTTCACCAAATTGGCATGTATGCAAAGGAAGTTTATTGTTAAATGCCTCGATTTTTGCCTCAAACATAGCCATTTCTGGTATGGTAAAGAATACTATCAACAGAAGACAGGTGTCGCCATGGGGGCTAAATTTGCCTCCAGTGTAGCCGGACTATTCATGGCAAAGTGGGAAGACGAAAGCGTCTTCCTTGAAACACCAGAAGATCTAGTACTTTACAAACGCTACATTGATGACATCTTCCTAATATGGAAAGGCGACCGGGAACAATTAGTAAGCTTCTTTGAGAAACTTAACAACAATCGGCAAAATATAGTATTAACTTGGCAAATAGAGGAATCAAACATATCCTTCCTAGATCTCATCATAACAAGAACCAATGACACCTTTGCCACAAATACTTTTTTCAAAAGCGTAGATTGGAATAGCTACCTCCCAATGAAAAGCTGCCACCATCAAAACTGGCTTTTCAACATCCCCAAAGGTCTGATGCTACGCTTACGACGGAACTGCACACATATTGCAGATTTCCACACTCAGGCAAATTTACTAGGTGAAAGATTTGTACAAAAGGGATACAAAGAAGATTTCATAAAGAGTAAAATAGAAGAAGTCACACACATCCCAAGAGGGGAGTTGCTGCAAAACAAGAAAAAAATCCTCAAACTCGATAAAGTGCCGGTTATTCTAGATTATAACATCCAATATAAGAAGATAGAAAGTATTGTCATACGTCACTGGCATATCCTGAAGGCAGACAAAAGCCTTAAAAACATACTACCAGAGAAACCCCAATTCATCTACAGACGTGCACCCACACTACGAGACCAGCTAGTGAAGAGTGTAGTCAATCCACCCAAAAAGATTTTCACTTTTTTCACTGGCAAAGGGTTTTACCCTTGTAAGAGGTGCTACGCCTGCAAACGCACCAAACTCCCAAATGAAAGAAGGTCTACATTCCAGTCTAATAGCAATGGGAGAAAATTTTAAATCAAAGAATTCGTTGGCTGCCACACAGAAGGGGCGGTTTACGTGTTGGAATGCAGCTGCGGCCTGCAATATGTAGGCCGCACTAAAAGGCTACTTAGGATCCGTGTTAAAGAACACGTACAGAACATACAACGCGGATTCGTCAAACATAGTGTTTCTAGGCACTTTGCAGAAATACATAATCGAGATCCCTCTCACCTAAAATTTTGGGGTATAGTACCGTACTCAAGCCCATGGAGAGGAGGACATAAGGTGCGAACACTAAGCCAAATTGAATCTCATTGGATCTTTTCGATGGATACGTTTGTGCCCAAAGGCCTTAATATAGAATTTGACTTAAACTGCTTTCTAAGTGACTATTAGGCCACTGAGTTATTATCTTTCTCCTACTGACACTGGGTTTCACCTAATGTCACATTGCTGTCAGGTTTCTTTCTCCCACTAATAGGTTCTTAAATACATGTTAGTCCCTGTCACCACAGAAGAGACAGGAACTAAATAGTCTTGACGTTTTTGTCAGTACATATTGGACTCGATTATTTATGTCCTATGATTACTTCATTCAACTTACACCTTTACATATGTTGAGGTAGTACCCATACTAGTTCTACATACAGTTAGATGTTTTTTTCAGCTTATATAGGATACATCTATATATTTGCATATTTGTTTTCCTCTATGATGATATGCAGATTATTCCATCATGTATTGTGGCTTATCCATATATTCTCTCTTGCGGTTTCAGCTGTGGTGTGTCTGTGCTCTATTTGTTTTCCATGAATGACAGACCATAGGCATACAAATTGGAGCTGTGTGGGGCTGTCTCCGGACTCATACGAGTGGGCCATCAGCTTACCTGCGTTAGCTTCATTTTAAATATAAAATATAAATAGATTTTACTTTGCGGGGACTTAATGTCTCAGTTTTAAATGATATCATTCATGGTAACGAGGATTCTCATGCTGTTTTGTTCTGCAGATTTTCCTCCTCCCCCTCCCCCTAGTCCCCACAGGCTATTGCATCCTAGCATTGGTGAGATACACCAGAATGTCAGAGCAAACATGGCCGCTTTCATATATATCTGTCGGTCTACAACAAAATGGCCGCTGCCCGCCCTGTGATGAGGACTATAAATTTTCCACACTTTGTGTCTAGTGCTAGCCTCTGATGAAGTCATGTGACATGACGACACGCGTCAGGACGTAGCACAGACACACCGCCAGCAGAACCGAGAGGAGACGAGCTTGCCGCTCGTAAGGATACCAGACCCGTTATCCCACTTTTAAATGTGAGTTTTTTATTTGTGTATGAATAAATACCCCTAGTGGTTTTCAGACCCACACTATATTCCCCTTCTTTTTTATTACCACAACTTTGTGATTGCTGCTGTAGACACCTGAGGATCGCACTGCATTGTTTGCATTAAGACGCCAATCCACTGTTCCATTGGTACGAGTGCGGTGCTCGTTTGGATTGAGGTCCACGCTCACTATCATTCAAGTGAGTGTGTGAATATATATTCTTCAGCGATTCACTTTGCCGCACCCACAAAGTTGCGCTATTGATGTCTCTCTGCTTTATATCTTTTCATATGCATTCCAATGAGCTATAAAGAAACTGTGCAATAAAGACTGCACTACAAGGACGTTCCATCACCCCTCATCATAAAGATCCATCATATACTGCTCCCCCTCTTAGGAGGGAGGATCGCACTGCATTGTTTGCATTAAGACACCAATCCACTGTTCCATTGGTATGAGCGCGGTGCTCGTTTGGATTGAGGTCCACGCTCACTATCATTCAAGTGAGTGTGTGAATATATATCCTTCAGCGATTCACTTTGCCGCACCCACAAAGTTGCGCTATTGATGTCTCTCTGCTTTATATCTTTTCATATGCATTCCAATGAGCTATAAAGAAACTGTGCAATAAAGACTGCACTACAAGGACGTTCCATCACCCCTCATCATAAAGATCCATCATATACTGCTCCCCCTCTTAGGAGGGAGGTAAGTGTTTTGTGACTCATTGATCACTGGGTGGACATTACAGGAAAACTTCCAAGCACACCTTTGGTGATGGGACTATATTTTTTCTATTTTTCTATATATGAGTTTATGCATATTCATTATACCTATCCGGGAGTTTTTTGATGTTTTTTTGTCATTTTTCGTTTTTCATTTTTTGTTTCTTATTGGTTAAAGTTCGCAGATGCACTTTGTGTGTTTATTTGATCTATGGTTATTGGTTGTTAATTATCAGTACACCCTAGGAATTTTTTTCCCAATCTCCATCATGTTTGCAATATTGGAGTGTTGAGAATCTGTTTATATGTTTTCATTTATTTATCAGTTTTTTACACATTACACTTGCAAGTTCATTTGTGTCACTGTGCACATTGCACAACATTGCTATTTAGCTACATTGTAGCCTATGATTCACCTATCCCCTTTTTTTTTCCCTTCACTTCCCCATCACACTCCCATTCCTTTGATCATTTAATTTCCCGATTTTGTCTATTATTTTTAGTCACCACAGCGCAGTCACCATCACGATATTTATTGTTTCCCTGTTGACTTGGACCAGACTTTATGGTGATTGCTGCAGTATTCTATCCCCTCCCCTTTCCTTTTATCACCCTACACTTATTTCACTACTCAGCTAGCGCGAGGGTTTCCTTGTTTTTATATTTAACCCTTACTATATGACGGTGGAGAAAAACACTAAATTTGTTTCCAAAGGCTGACAGAGTTTAGATTTAGTGTTATAAAGATACAAACAAACTCAGTGTACTCACTCTATTTCATATGCAACCTTTTCTTATTATTAATAATAATATTAGTATTGTTACTATTAATACTACTGTAGACTTGTTTACTAATTACCGGTATGTTTTTTCAGGTTTTCAAATTCACAATGGATACTCTAAATCAGACTACATTTGATGATTTTATTTTACTGGGACTGACTTCAAACCATTTTATCGAATCAGTGCTGTTTTTTTTTTTTTAATCATTTATACATGCTCCTTCTTAAGTAACCTGGGTATGATAATATTAATAAGTGCCTACCATTTTCTTCAAGCTCCCATGTATTTTTTCCTGAGTCATTTATCTTTTATTGACTTGTTTTATTCCTCCACCATTACCCCCAAGATGCTGTCAGATTTTATCTCAGATAAAAAATCCATCTCCTTTAAAGCATGTGTCAGTCAAATGTTTTTGTTTGCCATGTTTGCCACATCTGAAAGTTTTTTGGTGACTGCCATGGCATACGATCGTTATGTTGCTATATGTCAACCACTGCTCTACCATAGCACAATGAATAAACTTACATGTTGGAGATTGGTATATGGAGCCTATATAGGTAGCTTTTTAGCTTCCATAACTCATACAATTACCATTTTCAAATTCCCTTTATGTGGTTCAAATAAAATTAATCATTTTTACTGTGATATACCCCCACTTTTGAAACTTACATGTGTCTATTCTTATACAAGAAAGTTGGTTGTCTTTTTGCTATCGTTGGTAATGGGGGTTGTTACTTTTCTTGTGATATTGATGTCCTATACCTCCATCATTTGTACAATTTTAGGAATCAATTCAACAGAAGGAAGATCCAAAGCATTCTCTACCTGTGCCTCCCATCTTACTGTAGTCATCTCTTTCTACAGCACAGTGTTTGGAATCTACTTTCGACCAAGCTTGGGTTTAAGTTCAGATAGCATTGACAAGGTCTTCTCCATTTTTTATACTGTGGCATCCCCTCTGTTGAATCCTCTCATATATAGCTTTAAAAATGCAGAAGTTAAGAGAGCAATAATGAATGCACTCCATTCAGGGAAAGCACATAAAACATTTTATTAAAATAACTAATTAATACATTTTTAAAATGCATACCTATTGTACAGGATGTCAGGGATGGATCCTGGATGGCAGGTATATATCCCCACTATTGGGTTGTGGTCTCTTCAACCACTTGACCCTCCAGGCCAATTATGACACTTTTCACATACATGTAAAATCTGCATTTTTTTTTTGCTAGAAAAATACTTAGAACTCCCAAACATTATATGGTTTTTGAAAACAGAAACCCTGGAGATAAAAATGGTGGTCGTTGCAATTTTCTATGTCACACAATTTTTAAAACATGAATTTTTAGGACAAAATACACCTTAATACATTTTTAGTACACACAAACATATAATACCCAATTTTTTGTTAAAATATAAAAGATGATATACAAAATATAAAATATGAAGACGATGAAGTGGTTGTAAACCCACAATAAAAAAAAAACCTGCAAGACAAAGGCATAATGAGCTAGTATGCATAGCATACTAGCTCATTTTGAAATACTCACCTTAGTTTGAAGCCCCTGTAGTGATCCCCGTACACTGCTCCGACCGGCAACATCTCTCCCAGAGTTACTTCTGGGTAGTGCTCTCTCTGGCGCTGTGATTGGCCAGAGACATGATTACGTCACTCCCACTCATCCGGGCAGGAGCTGCCGGTAACGGCACACTAGCTGAAGCAACGGCATATGCTGATACAGGGGATATCTCCTAAACCGTGCAGGTACCATATAGTAAATTAAATAATTGTCAATATACAGTATTTAAAGAGTATAAGTGAAATTCAAGAATATCAATCTATTTAAATCTCACAATAAGGTACAATATATGAAAAAGTATCAACATTTTTAACAGAGGTATAGACAATGTGAGGAATCACAAAGTTACCCCCGCCCCTCCCCAAGTAATAGATTTTACAATAATAATAGAAATGCAAGAGTGAAACCCTAGTGGATAAAGTGAGACAGAAATGCCCAATATGTCAGTGACTTTTAAATCACCTTTCTGACTGTTTGCTTAATTATGGGTGCTAGATGCCCAGAGTGCACTTTCCCCAGCCAGCCAGTCACATGTGCATGTCCCATGACTTGGCCATGATGTTTCTTCCAGTCCATGGACGTCTGGAAACTGCCAACCACAACACGGAGCAGAAAGCTGCTCCTGACAACCCATTGGAAAGGGTGGATTTGCATGAAGGTGTAGAGGACCACATGTTGAGAAACAGAAAAAAGAGAAAGCCAACACAGTGTGGCTGATTTACTAAAGAAGTAAAGCATGTTCATTTTGCAGAGTGGATTTTGCAGGGAGATTTTCACTTAGATTAGTGGATATAGAGAAGTTGTATTGCCCAATAATGTGCAAGCAGATTTTTTAAAATTTGTCTTGCATGTGGTTTGGAATTCTTAGCAAAGTCAATTTCTTTCACTGCATTCACTAAGTTAAGTAAAAAATCCCCTTGCAAAGTTACCATGCACACCTTTTTTAATAAATCAGCCTCAATGTATATGTTTCTTTGAAGGAAACATGAAAGTAAACACCTATATTGAAGCAAAAATAAGATAGTATTTTAGCATTTAAATCAGACACTAATTCCAGTAAATAGATCATAGTGTAAATCGCACATACCATTATACAACAATCTATATCTAATGTGCAAACAAAGCTTAAAAAACCCACACCATCCAAACTAGTCTATGTGAACAGGCTTCTGGGAGCACTGCTGATTTCTTGCTTGGGCTTACTGTGGTATTCTTTGCGTGATATACATAAGTGGTCACGAAATCGCGGACCATGGTTCAGACCCAGACCAAGTGACGCTCCTGTATGGACCATCAGCCTGCCAGTCTGCAGCACTGGTTCCCCGCTGCTCAGCAGTCATTGGTTGCTTGGACCGCTGGCGTCCTTGCAACCAATTATGCCACATGTGTGCCCCCCCATGCAGCAAGCTTCTCTGCCCAGCTTCTACCCCCTGCTGTGTGCTTTTTCTCCAGCTCCTGCCCCCTGTTTGCCTGACTTCATGAACATATCCATCAGGTACAGGTACACTGTTCACTTGTTCACTAATGGGCTCTACCAGTCTTTAAGTGCACTATGATGAATCATAACTGATCTATAAGGATACTCTAATGGGGGCATCTGATCTATGGGGCCACACTTGATGTAAAGGGGCACTCTGATGGGGACACCCGACGTAAGGGGGTACTCTGATGGCACACCTGATGTAAAGGGGCACTGTGATGGGCACACCTGATGTAGAGGGGCACTTTGATGTGGGCATCTGATGTAGGGGGCATTAAGATGGGGGCACATGATGTAAGGGAGCACTCTGATGGGGACACCTGATGTAATAGGGCACTTTGATGGGGGAAACCTGTAATATTTTTGTTACACATACAATGACTACAATCTTTCTGAGTTATAGCACAAACTTGAGATTCAGACCTTGACTAAAGAAAAGTTTAGCGACCGGACCTCCTTGAATTAATAGCCCCAATATATACCTTTGATTTAGGTTTTGCTCCTATGCCTGATAATTGTCTCCTTTTGAATTTCCCATGATTTTCACTTATACTATTTAAGTACCGTATATAGAAATTTGCTGTATTTAATGTATGGTGTGCTTATTCATGTTTCCATATGTCACAGTTGAATTGTTCATTCAGTTGAATAGATCTTGCTCTGACTGTGGAAACAATCAAAGCAACCACTAAACCTACGATTATAACTGAAGTTGCTTTTATTTTGTTCTTGCTGAACCACATAATCAGTTCTAGGCTGACAAATAATCCATACTCCAAGAGGAAATGTTGTTTTTGTCCCATTACCCTAGGTTTCTATAATCAGGTTAAATAACTGCAAATTAACTGTAAAGACTGTAAGTTTATTTGTGCAAAGTTTTTCACTTCTATTTTCTCATGTTATTTTTTGATGTAAAGCAGTGACTCTCAAGTTCACGTACACCTACTGTAACATGTGTCAGGGGATTCCTCTACAGTGCGTAATTCAAATTGTAACATCAAAGAACTGGTGCATGGGTCAAATTGTAAATTGGGGAGAGTTCCCTCCATAAGGCCTCATTCACATGGTGCTCTCAATGGGATATCTGTGTGGGTGCGTACGGGTGTGTCCCTGAACTCACACTGTCTGTGTTCAGTGACATACAGTAGACCTGAACCAACATGAATGTCAAATTGGGAGCAGCGGCTGTTTCTGTGCAGCCACTGTGTCCGAACTGATATGAATGGGACTGCCTGCATGTGGATTCATGGAACACCTTTTCATCCCTTGCAGGTAAACTCAGCCCTCACACAGACACATGCTTTCGTACGCCAATGTAAACAAAACCTAATTCTTCATGGACACAGTATATTTTTACAAGAAAGCATTCCCTATCAAAAACACTGCAACACTCCTAGTAAACAACTTGGTAACAAGGCTCCGTTCAAACCTGGGCGTTTTAAATCACAGGCAGAATCGGCACGATTCTTCCCACAATTTCAATGGCACCTAAATTTGGTGCAGTTCTGCTGTGATTGTCGTGTGATAAATCGTACAGCAACTGTGGCAATCAGCATCGCGTGACGCATGTCACCCAAAAGAAGCTCCTGATCCTTTTTGGGTGACAAGCTTTACATGCACACTTTGCACTTTGTTCAACCACTTCGCACAGTAGATGCACTTTATAAATTTTTGACAGATTATTTATGTTATATTAGATGGATTTGCGCTCATCACTTTATTTATTCATTTCTTTTGGTGATTATGTGTTGCACTTTAGATTGAGCAGCATTCCCTAACACACACAGAATATTTACTAGGCAGGCGCAGTAGACTTCACTTTATTATAAGCTTTATACGCTGCCTTGAACAGTGCCTTAGAATGAACAAAACACCCAGATAATCTGAAATGTTATTCATAAATTCAAAAAGATCAAGAGAGTAGGAGTGATTATTTGAAGATAAGACAAACAAGTGAACCAGAGCCACAATTACCGTAATATGACAGGCCCAGTGAGCACTGTGATGGTGACCAGTCAACAAGGCCATACACATCTGCCACATGATTATCCTCTCCTGGGCCTTATAAATAATGCATTATAAGCAAGAATATTTGAAATATGGTAATAACTGTGGTGGTTGGGAGACAAACTAAATTTCATTTTCTTTTTACTAAATTTGGGCCAGTTTTTCTTTGATAATGAAAAAAATCAGGAAATATCCATTTGAATTTACTACCAAATGATAGCCCAACTCATCCTGAAAAAAAAAAAACAAGGTATAATCCACCTGGATACACTAAAGTTTCACAGATAAGTAAAGTTTTACTAACACATGTCAAAGTTGCAAAATTGTGTTCAGGTATTAGGATTTGTTTTACCCTCCGTCATGAAAGGGTTAATGTGGAAAGCCCTGGGGAGCATAACTTATCATAATCTTGAAGTCCCCTTTAAAATAAGACCCCCCCCCCACAGACACCATTTAACCACTTAACGACCGACCGCTCACTGTATATATACATCGGCACAATGGCACAGACAGGCACAATCACGTAGAGTGTACGTGATTGCCTTTGTACAGTTGGGGGGTCCAATCGGACCCCCCTTCTGTACAGTGAGCGGTCGGAATTCGTTGGGGAGCGATCCGACATGAGGGGACGGCCGTTCGATTCCGGCCACCCCCCCCGCGATCGCTCCCGGCGAATGGAAATGCCCCCTCTGTCTGTCGAATGTACACACAGACAGAGAAAGCAGGAGGAAGTGATGTCATCTCCTGTGCCGCGCTTACATATACCGAGCGCCGTACAAGAGAAGACATCAAGGTTAGTGCACAAACACTACACTAACACCAGCACACATAGGCACATAAATCGCCCCCCCAGGCCCCCCAGATCACCCCCCAGCCCCCAGTCACAGTGTCACTGATTGCAGTGACCATTTATTTACTGATCACTGCAATCAGTGACATTTGTGACTGTAAAAATGTCACTACATTTAGTTTTAGGTCCAGTGTAGCCCCCTAACCCCCCCTAATAAAGGTTTAACCCCTTGATCACCCCCCAGATAACCCTTTCACCCCCTAGCACCGCCGTCACTAAGCGATCATTTTTCTGATCACTGTCTTAGCGTCGGTGATGCAGATCGGTAGCCAGTAATTTTTTTTAGGTTCGCCGCAGGTTTTTATAGCGTCGGGTACCCCCATAAATTATCTAATAAAGGTTTAACCCCCTTGATTGCCCCCCAGGTAACCCTTTCACCCCCTATCACCACTGTCGTTAAGCGATCATTTTTCTGATCGCTGTCTTAGCGTCGGTGATGCAGATCGGTAGCCAGTAATTTTTTTTAGGTTCGCCGCAGGTTTTTATAGCGTCAGGTACCCCCATAAATTATCTAATAAAGGTTTAACCCCCTTGATCGCCCCCCAGGTAACCCTTTCACCCCCTATCACCACTGTCGTTAAGCGATCATTTTTCTGATCGCTGTCTTAGCGTCGGTGATGCAGATCGGTAGCCAGTAATTTTTTTTAGGTTCGCCGCAGGTTTTTATAGCGTCAGGTACCCCCATAAATTATCTAATAAAGGTTTAACCCCCTTGATCGCCCCCCAGGTAACCCTTTCACCCCCTATCACCACTGTCGCTAAGCGATAATTTTTCTGATCGCTGTCTTAGCGTCGGTGATGCAGATCGGTAGCCAGTATTTTTTTTTTAGGTTCGCCGCAGGTTTTTATAGCGTCAGGTACCCCCATAAATTATCTAATAAAGGTTTAACCCCCTTGATCGCCCCCCAGGTAACCCTTTCACCCCCTATCACCACTGTCGCTAAGCGATCATTTTTCTGATCGCTGTCTTAGCGTCGGTGATGCAGATCGGTAGCCAGTAATTTTGTTTAGGTTCGCCGCAGGTTTTTATAGCTTCAGGTACCCCCATAAATTATCTAATAAAGGTTTAACCCCCTTGATCGCCCCCCAGGTAACCCTTTCACCCCCTATCACCACTGTCGCTAAGCGATCATTTTTCTGATCGCTGTCTTAGCGTCGGTGATGCAGATAGGTAGCCAGTAATTTTTTTTAGGTTCGCCGCAGGTTTTTATAGCGTCAGGTACCCCCATATATTATCTAATAAAGGTTTTAACCCCCCAATTGCCCCTAGTTAACCCTTTCACCAGTGATCATCATATAAGTGTTACGGGTGACGCTGGTTAGTTAGTTTGCTTTTTATAGTGTCAGGGCACCCGCCGTATATAACCCAATAAAGGTTTAACCCCCTGATCGCCCGGCGGGTGATATCAATTAGGTTTTAGCATCAGAGAGGGTCTGCGTCACACCCCAGGCAGCGTCAGGTTAGTGCCAGTAACGCTAACACCCACGCGTGAAGCATACACCTCCCTTAGTGGTATAGTATCTGAACAGATCAATATCTGATCTGATCAGATCTATACTAGCGTCCCTAGCAGTTTAGGGTTCCCAAAAACGCAGTGTTAGCGGGATCAGCCCAGATACCTGCTAGCACCTGCGTTTTGCCCCTCCGTCCAGCCCAGGCCACCCAAGTGCAGTATCGATCGATCACTGTCACTTACAAAACACAACACACATAACTGCAGCGTTCGCAGAGACAGGCCTGATCCCTGCGACTCCAGTGCTGTAGGAGGTGATTTCACCACCACAGTTAAAAAAAAAAAAAGCAAATATGCCGAAGCATTGGGGCAGCAGGGGCGGAGGAGTGATTTTGCTCCTAATGCCGCGTACATACGGTCGAAATTCCGACGGAGGCTTGCCCGTGGAAAAGTCCGACCATGTGTGTGCGGCATAACTTTTTTGCGGGAGGATGCCCCCATGCTTCGGCATATATAAATGGTGCATGTATGCCCATCATTAGAAGTGGGTGGATGAAGGGCGGTATTCTAATGGTGGGCATACCCACCGATCAATCTCTTTTTTCGTTCAGCCACCTGGCTGCATGAAAAAAAAAGATTACAATACATGTCCAACAAGAACCAGCAACGTACTGGTATGTTGCTGGACTTTGAATGGTTATACCAGATTGATGCCTGCGGGTTTAGGTATCATCTTGGTATCATTCTTTTCAGCCAGCGGCCGACTTTCATGTAAAAGCAATCCTAGTGGCTAATTAGCCTCTGGACTGCTTTTACAAGCAGTGGGATGGAATGTCCCCCCCCCCCCGGATATAAAAAGCGCCATTGGGAAATTGGGAAAGCATTTTATCACACCGATCTTGGTGTGGTCAGATGCTTTGAGGGCAGAGGAAAGATCTAGGGTCTAGACCCCGGTTTTTTCAAAAAAAGAGTACCTGTCACTACCTATTGCTCTCATAGGGGATATTTACATTCCCTGAGATAACAATAAAAATGATAAAAAAAAAATATGGAAGGAACAATTTAAAAATAAAATCAAAAAGCAAAATTAATAATAAAAAAAAAAAAAAAAAAGCACCCCTGTCCTGCCCTGGTCTTGCCCAATGGTGAACGCAAGCGTCGGTCTGGCGTCATATGTAAACAGCAATTGCACCATGCATGTGAGGTATCACCGCGAAGGTCAGGTCGAGGGCAGTAATTTTAGCAGTAGACCTCCTCTGTAAATCTAACGGGGTAACCTGTAAAGGCTTTTAAAGGCTTTTAAAAATGTATGTAGTTTGTCGCCAATGCGCGTTTGTGCAAAATTTTAAAGCATGTCGTGTTTGGTATCTATGTACTCGGCCTAAGATCATCTTTTTTATTTCATCAAACATTTGGGCAATATAGTGTGTTTTAGTGCATTATAATTAAAAAAAGTGTATTTTTCCCCCAAAAAATGCGTTTGAAAAATCGCTGCGCAAATACTGTGTAGAAAAAAAAATGCAACACCCACCATTTTATTCTGTAGGGCCTTTGCTTTAAAATTATATATAATGTTTGGGGGTTCAACATAATTTTCCTGCAAAAAAAAATATGTTTTCATGTAAACAAAAAGTGTCAAAAAGGGCTTTGTCTTCAAGTGGTTAGAAGAGTGGATGTAAGCTTCCTAATGTTGTGTATAAAATGCCAGAACAGTTCAAAACCCCCCCAAATGACCCCATTTTGGAAAGTAGACACCCCAATCTATATACTGAGAGGCATGTTGAGTCCATGGAATATTTTATATGTTGACACAAGTTGCGGAAAAAAGACAATTTTTTATTTTTTTATTTTTTTTTTGCACAAAGTTGTCACTAAATGATATATTGCTCAAACATGCCATGGGCATATGTGGAATTACACCCCAAAATACATTCTGTTGCTTCTCCTGAGTACGGGGATACCACATGTGTGAGACTTTTTGGGAGCCTAGCCGCGTACGGGACCCCAAAAACCAATCACCGCCTTCAGGCTTTCTAAGGGTGTAAATTTTTGATTTCACTTCTCACTGCCTGAACACCCCAACAAGCCAGGGAAATGACGATCCTTGTCACAACTATCTCCTCCTACTCGTGTCAGAAATAACATTTCCCCAGCTGGTTTATGAATATTCACAATTTAAATCAAGCCAGTGGACAGCAGGAATTTGTCATTTAGTGGCAGTGAATTTGGTAAGCTGTTCTAGCCGTGTAGCTTTATTGCCCTTGGAGTGTTTCCTCAGCTGAAAATTGGCAACAAAGCTGAGGTTTGCAAAATATAAGGTTGTTTTTGGAATATAAAGTAGAGCAATTGTGAGAACTAACAATTACTGTATGTAATAATATAAAATATTGTTATTATGATTATGTGATCATTTACTACCAAAAATAAGAAAGGTAAATTATTAAAAAAGGTAATTCTTTCCATTGCTTCCCTTCTCTTCTCTGATGACCTCTATCCATCAGCCAGTCTCTAATAGAATACCTACAATGTTCCCAGCTCTCCTGCTACCTATCAATAGTTCATATATAGTTTATGTTAAGATCGGTGTCACAGCTGACACTACCAAGTGTCACAAAGGGAGCCCCATCAAACTATTGCTATAGGGCCCAATGATCTGTAGCTGAGCCTTCCACTCAAGACCATCCACATTTCTGTAAATTTCCTTATTAAATCTCTCCTTGTCTACTGCAACCTGTCTAGGTTTCTGCTAAAAGATACATCCTCTACATTCTGTCATAATTACTGCTGGAAGACCTATCTGTACCTTATACCATTTCTTAGTATATGCTTCTTTCTTCCAGTCACTTCATTAGCTTTCTGTCATCCTGAAAATAAATTCACGCTACTATGTGTTTCCTTCAGAGCTCTATAAAATAAACCGTAGTTTGGAATCACCCAAATTCCTAAGGGACCCACAAGAATAGCACAAATAAACAGTGGGGGAAATGTACTAAAACTGGAGCGTGAAAAATCTTGTGCAGCTGTGCACAGAAACCAGCTTCCAGGTTTTCTTAGCAAAGCTTCAGGCTGGGTTCACACTGGTCCGACAAACGCTCCGACATTGGGAGCTCATGTCGCATGACGTGTGAACATCAATGTTTCCCTATGAGAGCTGTCTTAACTGGTCCGACACAAGTCGGTCCGACTTTGAAAATGCTCCCTGTACTACTTTGGTCTGACTTTGATCCTACTTCATCCCATTGAATATTATTGAAGTCGGATCAAAGTAGGATCCTTGTCCTATCCATCCGACTTTTGACATCCGACATGGTGATTACAGCAGCAGTAAAAGGAATTTATCTCACCCTGGGATTGTTTTGATTGGTCAAAGGACAAGTCAGACTAGCACAAAGTCGGATCAAAGTAGTATCCTGTTCATGAAAGTCGGATGGATGTCGGACCAATGTAGGATCAATGTAGGACTGATGTCGCAGAGCAAAGTAGGATGAAAGTTGTATGACTGTCGTGTCGTACCAGTGTGAACCCAGCCTAAGTGAACAAGCTGAAGTTATAAGCTGATTGGCTACAATGCACAGCTGTACCATATTCTGAATGCTCCAGTTTTAGTAAATCAACCCCAAAATCAAAAAAAGAGAAATGGAAGATCACTTACAGTAGGCCCCTTTCACACTGGGGCGTTGGGTGCGGTGGCGGTATAGCGCCGCTATATTGTAACATTGTAAGCTTTCAAGTTCCCTTATTCAAGGACAGTGTAATATGTAAGTGTAAGTAATATAAATAATTGAAAAATATCAAAAGCATAAATATACAAGTACAATTGACATCAAAGATAAATTCAATTAAACAGGCAACAAACATTGAGGTCTTGTTGAGTATACAACATTTATAGTCTCTAGCAGAACAAGGGAGTTATTTACAAATTAGAGGTGTAAAAAAAAGCAAACATTTTGTCATTGTTTCTTTATCTGTTATTAGTCATGCAGCAGAATTGGCCATAGTTCATAGTGGCTAGGGATGAGCCGAATAACCCCCCCCCCCCCCCGTTCGGTTTGCACCAGAACCTTCGAACGGACCGAAAGTTCGCGTGAACGTTAGAACCCTATTAAATACAATGGACGTGAAAGTTCGAAATCTAAAGTGCCAATTATAACGGCTAATATGCATGTTATTGTCCTAAAAAGGGTTTGGGGACCCGGGTTCTGCCCCAGGGGACATGTATCAATGCAAAAAGAAGTTTTAAAAACTGCAGTTTTTTCGGGAGCAGTCATTTTAATGATGCATAAAGTAAAAAAAAAAAGTGAAATATTCCTTTAAATATCGTACCTGGGGGGTGTCTAAAGTATGCCTGTGAAGTGGCACGTGTTTCCCGTGTTTAGAACTGTCCCTGCACAGAATGACATTTCTAAAGGAAGAAAAAGCCTTTAAAACTGCTTGCGGCTTTAATGTCATGTCTTGTCCTGGCAATGTGGATGAAAATCTTTGAGAAAAATGGCATGGCTACCCCATCACCCCCCCCCCCCTACCCCGGCCCATTACCAGCCCCTTTGGGTCTTGTATGGATATTAAGGGGAACCCCGCACACAAAATAAAAAAGGCCCTATATACTCTGAACAGCAGTATAAAGGCGGTGCAAACAAGACAGGGACTGTAGGTTTGTTCTTAAGTAGAATCTGTTTGTAATTTTGAACAGGTACATTGTTTAAGTGTAGCTCCAGCCAAAAAATCTATTTTTAAGCTTTTTGGAAAACATAGGGAAGGGTTATCACCCCTGTAGCATTTGTTTTGCTGTCTGTGCCCCTGTTCAGAAGATTTCACCTCACTTTCCGTCCCAATGACAAATGTTTTTGAAAAGTCGGTTTTTTATTGAAACAAGGATTGGTGATAAAGCATCAGTAGAGAGGAGACACCTTTTTCCTTTGGTGGTGGTGCTGGTGCCACAACACTGTAAGCCCTCACAGTTACTCTTGATGGGCGCATGAATGGGCTCTGCTATGAATTATTATATCAAGAATTGTAATTGCATGCTCCTGTTGAACAGGGGCTGAAAAATTGGACCTTTGGTGGTGGTGGTGGTGGTGTTGCCACAACACTGTAAGGCCTCACAGTTACTCTTGGTGGACGCAGGAATGGGCCCTGCTGTGAATTATTAGATCAAGAATTGTAATTACATGCCCCTGTTAAACAGGGGCAGAAAAATTGGGCCTTAGGCACTGGTGCCACAACACTGCAACCCCTCACAGATACTGTACTTGGAGCACAGCAATGAGCCCTGTTGCAAAGTATTGCATCAAAAATTGTAATTACACGCCCCTGTTAAACAGGGGCTGAAAAATTGGGCCTTAGGCACTGGTGCCACAACACTGCAACCCCTCACAGATACTGTACTTGGAGCACAGCAATGAGCCCTGTTGCAAAGTATTGCAACAAAAATTGTAAATACACGTCCCTGTTAAACAGGGGCTGAAAAATTGGGCCTTAGGCACTGGTGCCACAACACTGCAACCCCTCACAGATACTGTACTTGGAGCACAGCAATGAGCCCTGTTGCAAAGTATTGCATCAAAAATTGTAATTACACGCCCCTGTTAAACAGGGGCTGAAAAATTGGGCCTTAGGCACTGGTGCTGGTGCCACGACACTGCAACCTCTCCCAGATACTCTAGTTGGAGTGCAGGAATGAGCCCTGCTGCAAAGCATTGCATCAAAAATTGTAATTACATGCCCCTGTTAAACAGGGGCTGAAAAATTGGGCCTTAGCCACTGGTGGCGGCACCCAGAAACAAAAAAGTTCTTCCAAGCTATCATCAAGAATCGGATCATTGAGGAGGAGGAGGATAGTCAGTCAACATAACAGGACAGTCACTCAGCATAGCATCAGTCTTGAAGGGATGTGACATTTGAAAATAAATTATTCTGTTATATCAGCTTCAGGTGCTTGGTAGCTGGTGGTGATCCAAGACTGGTTCATCTTTATGAAGGTCAGTCGATCAACCGAGTCAGTGGACAGGCGCACCCTGTGATTCGTGACAAAGCCTCCAGCAGCACGGAATGTGCGTTCCGAAAGAACGCTGGATGCAGGACAGGCCAGTAGCTCAATTGCATACTGTGCAAGCTCTGGCCAGTGGTCCATCCTCAACACCCAGTAAGCCAGAGGATTTTCAGTGGGAAAGGTGTCCAAGTCTGACCTTGCCCCTAGGTATTCCTGCACCACGTATATCAGACGCTGGCGATGGTTGCTGGAACCGATCATACCTTGGGGCTGCGGACTTAAAAATTGTCTGAACGCATCGGTCAGACGGCCACCTTCTCCACTGCTCCTTCTGCTACTGACCGAAGTCTCAGCAACTCGTTGTCCAGGACCAAGAGTTTGTAACCTCCCAGTCTCTTGGAACGCGTTGCACAGACCTTTCTACAAGGCCTCCCGGAAATGTCTCATCCTCTGCTCCCTCTGCGACGGTAAGATAAGGTCCGCAACCTTACCCTTGTACCGTGGATCAAGGAGAGTGGCCAGCCAGTAATGGTCAGGATCAGGGAGGCCATGCAGCGTAGGTTAGCTGAGGCATTCGGTCCGGAGTTCTCTGGGTCACTAAGGACGACATGATCCGCAGCCACCTCCTCCCAGCCACGTACAAGTCCACAGGTTTGTTGGGACTGTAAATCATCCCTAAAAGACTGCTGCTGTTGATGCTGAGTGCCATGCTCCACCTCCATGCTGACACAATCCTCCTCCTCCTCCTCCTCGTCCTCGTTCTCTTCCTGTGTGATGGGTGGGACAGAAGGAACACTGTCTGGGTAAAGGGGGCCTTGAGAGGCAAGGAAGTCCTCCTCTTCCTGCCTCTGTTCTGCCTCAAGTGCCCTGTCCATTATTCCACACAGCGTATGCTCTAACAGGTGGACAAGAGGTACAGTGTCACTGATGCATGCACTGTCACTGCTTACCATCCTCGTGGCCTCCTCAAATGGTGCGAGGACAGTGCATGCATCCCTGATCATGCCCCACTGGCGTGGTGAAAAAAAACAGAGCTCCCCTGACCCTGTCCTGGTGCCATAGTCGCACAGGTACTCATTGATGGCCCTCTGCTGCATGTGCAGCTGCTGCAGCATGGCCAACGTTGAGTTCCACCTGGTGGGCATGTCACATATAAGGCAGTTCTTGGGCAGGTTCAACTCCTTTTGCAGCTCAGCCAGCCGAGCACTGGCATTATATGATCTGCGGAAATGCACACAGACTTTCCTGGCCTGCCTCAGGACATCCTGTAAGCCCGGGTACCTGCCCAAGAACTGCTGCACCACCAGGTTAAGGACGTGAGCCACACAGGGCACATGGGTCAGTTGTCCCTGTCGGAGGGCGGAGAGGAGGTTGGTGCCATTGTCGCAAACCACCATTCCTGGCTTAAGCTGGCGTGGCGTCAACCACCTCTCGGCCTGCCCCTGCAGAGCAGACAGAACCTCTGCTCCAGTGTGGCTCCTGTCCCCCAAACACACCAGCGCAAGCACGGCATGGCATCTTTTTGCCTGCGTACTTGCGTAGCCCCTTGAACGCCTACGGAGCACCGCTGGTTCCGAGGACAAAGCACAGGAAGAGGCCATGGAGGAAGAAGAAGAGGAGGGGGTGGAGGACAGAGGTGTGTCACAACCAGTAGTAGCATTTTGGAGGCGTGGCGGCGGAACAACCTCCAACACTACTGCACCTTGTCCTGCATCCTTCCCAGCTGCCAAAAGAGTGACCCAATGGGCCGTGAAAGAAAGGTAACGTCCCTGTCCATGCCTGCTGGACCATAAATCAGCGGTAATATACACCTTACCGCTGACCGCCCTGTCCAGCGAGGCATAGACATTGCCTTCCACATGCCGGTAGAGAGCCGGAATCGCCTTCCATGAGAAAAAGTGGTGTTTGGGAACCTGCCACTGAGGAACCGCACATTGCACAAACTCACGGAAGGGGGCCAAGTCTACCAACTGAAAAGGCAGCAGTTGAATTGCTAGCAATTTAGCCAAGCTAGCATTCAACCGCTGGGCATGTGGATGGCTGGGAGTGAACTTCTTTCGACGGTCCAGCAGCTGGGGCAGGGAAATTTGCCTGCTAGAATCGGACGTCGGTGTACTGCTAGCAGAGTGCCCGCAAGTACTTGGCTGTGACACACCTAATTCTACACCTTCATTCCTCTCAGTGCAGGTTTCAGAGAGGACTGAAGGTATAGTGGGGTTGGAGATCCCAGCTGATGCGGAGCAAGGAGAGGTCCGCTTTGTTCTTTGGTGTGGGTCTTTAAGGTAGGCTGCATGGCAGGTCAACATATGTCTGGTCAAGCATGTGGTTTCCTAAGCGGCTGATGTTTTGGCCACGCGAGATACGCTTGAGACATATGTTGCAAACAGCAGCGGTGCGATCTGATGCACTTGACTCAAAAAAGGCCCACACCAAAGAACTTTTGGAATAACGGGCAGAGGCAGCGCCCTGCACAGGCAGAGCTCTGCGGTGTGATTCAGTCGGTGTGCAGCCCTTACGCTGGCCCCCCGAGGGCATCCTGCCTCGTTGGAGTTGTGCCTCCTCCTCATCCTCCTCCTCCTCCTCTCTCCTATCAGGCACCCACGTGGAGTCAGTGACCTCATCATCCCCTCCCTCCTCATCACTGGAGCCAATCTGGCAGTATGCTGCAGCTGCTGGAACATGACTGCCAGATTGCTGTCCTTCTTGAGCATACCCTCTCTCTGCTCTCACACTACTGCCTTCCTCTAGCTGGGTATCATCATCAGACCCTTCGAAACGCTGGGCATCCTCGTGGAGCATGTACCCAACACTGTGCTCAAACAGTTCGGGGGACTCCTCAAGAGGACATGTTGGGTCTAGGGAAGGAGTGACTGATGATGACATTGATACGAGGGAAGAGGACGCTTTGGCAGCTGCTTTGCCAGTACCCTGAGCCTGGGTGAGAGAGGATGAGGAGGATGAGGAGGGCTTGGTCATCCGCTCTACCAAGTCTTCAGCATGATGCGGCTCAACACGTCCAGCTGCTGAAAATAAGGAAAAGCGTGTCCCACGGCCACGTGCTGATGACGATGCACCGCGTCCACGACCAGCACTGTTGTCTCTAGACACAGAGCCTGCTTGCCCTCTTTTATTGGCTCCTGACTGTCTGCCTCTCCTTGTTGGCCTTCCAGACATTCTATTGGCCTGCAGGGAGATGGGAAAACACAGCAATAAGGGATAGCTTCAGGTGTATACTGTGCAGGAGGCACACTACACCCACTGTAAGTGCTGCAGATGCCTGCCTGTGTTACACAACAGGAAAACACAGCAATAAGGGCTAGCTTCAGGTGTATATTGTGCAGGAAGCACACTACGCCCACTGTAAGTGCTGCAGATGCCTGTTAGTGTAACACAAAAGAAAAAAACCACGAGCAGTAAAGGGTAGCTTCAGGTGTATACTGTGCAGGAGGCACACTACGCCCGCTGTTAGTGCTGCAGATGCCTGCCTGTGTTACACAACAGGAAACACAGCAATAGGGGCTAGCTTCAGGTGTATATTGTGCAGGAGGCCCACTACCCCCACTGTAAGTGCTGCAGATGCCTGTTAGTGTAACACAAAAGAAAAAAAAACACGAGCAATAAGGGGTAGCTTCAGGTGTATACTGTGCAGGAGGCACACTACGCCTGCTGTAAGTGCTGCAGATGCCTGCCTGTGTTACACAACAGGAAACACAGCAATAGGGGCTAGCTTCAGGTGTATATTGTGCAGGAGGCACACTACGCCCACTCTAAGTGCTGCAGATGCCTGTTAGTGTAACACAAAAGAAAAAAAACACGAGCAATAAGGGGTAGCTTCAGGTGTATACTGTGCAGGAGGCACACTACGCCTGCTGTAAGTGCTGCAGATGCCTGCCTGTGTTACACAACAGGAAAACACAGCAATAAGGGCTAGCTTAAGGTGTATATTGTGCAGGAGGCACACTACGCCGGCTGTAAGTGCTGCAGATGCCTGCCTGTGTTACACAACAGGAAAACACAGCAATAAGGGCTAGCTTCAGGTGTATACTGTGCAGGAGGCTTAGCAAAAATGACACTGACACTGTCTCCTGCCTATCCTTCTCTGTCCCTGCACGCCAACACACTGTAAATGCACAAGGTTTTGCAAAGAATATCACTGACACTGTCCCTGCCTATCCTTCTCTCTCCCTGCACACAAGGTTTATCAAATAATATCACTGACACTGTCCCTGCCAATCCTTCTCTCTCCCTGCACACAAGGTTAATGAACAAATAGCAATGACACTGTCCCTGCCTATCCTTCTCTCTCCCTGCACACCGGAACACACTACACAAGGCCGCCGCGCTGGCGGCCTTTTATAGTGTGGGGCGTGTACTAAACCCTCCATAGCTATAATTGGCCACAGGCATCCTGCCTGTGGCCAATTATGGCTCTCCTCGCTGCCGGCGCTGTGATTGGCCAAGCATGCGGGGTCACAGTGCATGCTTGGCCAATCACAGCGCCGGGATTGCACTGCAATGGCGCAGTGTATTGTGGGCCATTCGCGTCACTCAAATTTGGCGCGAATGGCCCAAATCGTTCGATCTTCGTCAAACGATCAAACAGCCGATGTTCGAGTCGAACGTATGTTCGACTCGAACACCGAGCTCATCCCTAATAGTGGCAAATGAAGCTATTGTATGTATTTAGTGCACCAATAAATGTTTAGGGATAAGCTTCTGGTTCAGTTTTAATTGGGCATTGTGCAATTTAATGTTTAATTTTAAGCAATTAAAAAAATCACTCCTCCCAGCTATATGAGATTTGTTCAGACTTTTTTTTGCCTTGGTTTATATTCTACAGGGCAGGACCCCCACCCATTCTCTCCCCTATGCTATTGTTTTGAGAATCCTTTGCCTATTGGCCCAGAAAAAATAGGCATTTTTTATTTGATAGATTCTGTTCCTATTGATTTCAATTGGGTTCGGGTTTGGCATCCAAGCTCTAAGGATTTGCAAACCTGGGACCCTGCTTTAACCAAACCCAGGGCTGTTCAGCTCATCCCTACTGGTCACCGCTGGAAACAATGAGATTTGTACTGGGCACTGCTGGGGACTAAGGATAGGGTGTTTTTTTTTCAGCAGCCCATGAACTCTCCTCAATGTTATCTTATGGGTACATGTACACTCAGGCGAAGCACTTTTTTTAAAGCAAAAATTTGCATTCAGGACGGTAGTTCAGGGGCGGTTAAAACGCCAAATGCTTGTAACAGCGTGTAAATGTGTCTTTTGTTACATGATTTGAGTTTATAAGTGTTTTTGTTTATAGGCGTTTTCAATAGGGAATCATTTCTGACTATTAGCAATGTTAAAAGAGAGAGAGAGAATTTTTTTCCTGCATTGTAGGCATTTGAGAGGGTCTACCGATCTGTAAAAACTGTTATCTGGCAAAAAAGCTTCTAAACGCAAACGCACATAAACGCCACTAAACGCGGCATGTAAACATAGCAAAACAGACGTTTATAAACGTCGGTTACTAGCTGTCAAGTTCCAGCGTTCAGAAGAGGTTTTCAAACGACTTGTGTACATGAGGCCTTAGCCTGCTTGGTGGGAGCCAAATGTCACATATTCTTGCTCTGCTACTGTGATAGCTTCCTGTTGATGGGTGTTAAATAAGCAGCAGGTGCCTGCACTCGCCTGATCCTTAGCAACCAGTGGCGTCACCCGAGTTCATTAATTTGCTGGCCAGGAATCCTCTGCCATAAAAAGGGGCAGGGGTAGTGCTGATATCATGGCTTTGTCCATATTTGGTCAATGACATCACTGTTTTGTTTACAATTAGTGGCTGGGACCAGGGGATGCCATTCACAGCAAATTTAGCAATGGGATCAGAAGTGTCTGTTGGTTGGACAGATGTTATATGTTAAAAAGTTTTAAGGGCATCATTCGTCGTTAGAAGTGAATCACTAGACAACTTAAATGATGATGGATTTACACAGTGGGGCATTTTTTCTGAATATTTTTTTGTTTAACCACTTAAGCCCTGGATCATTTTGTTGCTAAACGACCAGGCCCCTTTTTGCAATTCGGCACTGCGTCGCTTTAACTGACAATTGCGCGGTCATGCAACGTGGCTCCCAAACAAAATTTACGTCCTTTTTTTCCCACAAATATAGATTATTTTTTTTTGGTATTTGATCACCTCTGCGGTTTTTGTGCTATAAATAAAAATAGAGCGACAATTTTGTCGCTCTATTATAATAATAAATATAATATAATAAATATCCCCAAAAAATATATAACATTTTTTTTTTCCCTCAGTTTAGGCCGATATGTATTCTTCTACATATTTTTGGTAAAAAAATCGCAATAAGCGTTTATTGATTGGTTTGCGCAAAAGTTATAGCGTCTACAAAATAGGGGTAGTTTTATGGCATTTTTATTAATATTTATTTTTTACTAGTAATGGCGGACTAATTATTATTGTGACTGCGACATTATGGCGGACACATCGGACACTTTTGACACATTTTTGGGACCATTGTAATTTTTACAGCGATCAGTGCTATAAATATGCACTGATTACTGTGAAAATTACACTGGCAGTGAAGGGGTTAACCTCTAGGTGGTGCTGTAGGGGTTAAGTCTGACCTAATGAGTGATTCTTACTGTAGTGGGGCGTAGCTTGGCGTGTAACGTCACTGATCGTCGTTCCCTATGACAGGGAACAGACGATCACTGACATGCCACTAGGAAGAACTTACCTCTCCCTGTTCTTCAGCTCTGTGACCCGATCGGGTCTGCAGGTCCCGCGGGCGCGGTCATGGAGCTTCAGACCGGGTCGCGAGCGCACCAACGGCGGCGCGCGCGACCCACGGATGGGTTCTTAAAGAGAACGTACCTGTATGCCCTTGTGCTATTCTGTCGACGTATATCGTCGTGCGGCGGTCCTTAAGTGGTTAATAAGGGATTTGTCAAAAAGTATGTGTGTTTATTTACATTTACATTTTTGCGAGTGAATAGAGGTACTATGTACCCATTACTCATTCACAGAGGAGGGCCTATGTGTGAGGAGCCCCCTTATTTTTAGAGGAGACTTTTAGATTCCAATAAGTCCCCTGCCCAGGACAGGGTCATGGGGAAGAGGCCCTTGTCCTCATCAACATGGGAACAGATCACTCTGTCAGGGGCAAGGTACCCCACCACATGCTTCCTCCAGGGGCATGTTAGCTGGTATGATGCTAAAAGATGAAGGTCGCATGCAAACACCCCCCCCCCCCCCCCCCTCCCCGTGGCCTGCCAGACTGAATGCTATGATAAGGGTCTAGTATTGATTTTTGGGAACCTCATTCTTTTTTTCTTGCATTCATATCAGACCTTCATCAAGGATAAGGGCCTATTATGTATTTTTAGGCAAATCCGCCATCTTTTATTGTGTGGGGTCCCCCGTTAACATTTATATCAGACTTGCATCTACGATAAAGGTCTTTTATAGATGAAGAGAATTTCAAGTGGTTTTCTTTACAAACAGAAGAGAGTCGTTGAAGTTGTCATTTACCAGCAATTTAAACAGAATTTTTTTATTTGTAAATGTCAGTAGGTTGTATACTTGAGATCTGTTAACTGTACTATCCATTGCTGATGTGAAATGGCTATAGCTGAGGACACTGATATCTGTACTGATCACTGCTGGAGACACTGAGATCTGTACTGGTCACTGGGGCTTCAGTATCATTCTCCTCTTTGTCTCTCAGATGTTACCTTTTGTGAACTAATAAACTATGACATATGTGTGCAGTGTATACTGGCTCAGGTTCTACATATGCATCCCTATTTTAGCCACTCCCACTGTTAGATCTTGCTATAGCCACCATTCACTGTGGTGCACTATGCATGCCATAGACTTTGTTACTGGATTTTAGCCCAAGGTGCCCCAAGTTTTTCACAATCCTATTCATGCTCACATTTTTTCAAACTGTGATTTTTTAACTGTAATGCCTCGTACACACGGCCGAGATTCTCGTTGAAAAAAACATGTCGTTTTTTTTGACGAGATTCTTGGACAAGAAACACACACTCCTTTCAAAGAACCCGCTGTTCTTTGAATGGAGCGAACGCGGTGACGTCATCGAATACGACGAGCATGCGCTCGTCACATTCGATGCCGTCGCCGCCATCTTTGTTCACCCTACCTATGCCCAGGAAGCTACCGCGCATGCGTCGAAGTCATTTCGAGCATGCGCGGGCTTCCCGGCGAAAAGGTAAGTGTACACACACACAATTTTCTCGTCGAGAAACACGCTGACGAGAATCTAGACGAGAAAATAGAGAGCAGGTTCTCTATTTTCTCGTCGAGATTCTTGTCGCTTTTCTTGACGAGAAACCATACACACAAACGAATTTCTCGGCAAGAAATCTCTGCCAGCAAGTTTCTTGCTGGTTTTTGCCGAGAAACTCGTTCGTGTGTACGAGGCTTGTAGCCAGGCATAGTATCCTTTTTGGATGGATTGGGTGGAGGAACTTGGCTGGCCTGCACAGAGTCCTGACCTAAACCCGATAGAACACCTTTGGCATGAATTAGAGCGGAGACAGTGAGCCAGGCCTTCTTGTCTACATCAGTGCCTGACTTAACAAATGCGCTTCTGAAAGAATGAACAAACATTCCCATAGACACACTCCTAAACCTTGTGGACAGCCTTCCCAGAAGAGTTGAATCTGTTATAGCTGCAAAGGGAGGGCAAACTCAGTATTGAACCCTAAGGACTGAAGCCCTGTACACACGGCCGAGATTTGTCACATTCGATGCCATCGCCGCCATCTTGCTACACCCTATGCCTATGCCTAGGAAGCTACCGCGCATGCGTCAAAGTCATTTCGAGCATGCGCAGGTTTCCACGGTGACAGGTAAGTGTAAACACGCTAGGGTTTCTCGTCGAGAAACAGGCCGACGAGATTCTCGAAAAAAAAAGACTGCAGGTCGTCTTTTTTCTCGTCGGGGAATCTGGGCAGTTTTCTCGACGAGAAAACTGAAACCCGCGTACACACAGCCGGTCATCTCGACAAGAAAACTCTCCCGGCAGTTTTCTTGTCGTTTTTGGCCGAGAAAATCGGTCGTGTGTAGGCGGCCTAAGAATGCCATTAAAGCTCATGTGCGTGTAAAGGCAGGCGTCCCAATACTTTTGGTAATATAGTGTACTTTAAACATGAATTTTACACAGTAAAAATTTTGAGGTAAATAAATGTATTAAATACCTTAAATACCTGGAGAATTTAGGAGATTAGTTATTTATATGTTACTCAAGCTGTCAGTTGTTTGGAAACAAAACACAAAACAAGCGTGGTAACCCAGAATGTCCAGGAGCCATAACAGGCCTGTAGAAGGAGCTGGTCTCCGAGTGCGTAGCCTGTAGTTTCTCATCTGACCTTCCTTCCGGAGCTCTACCTGGTCCTGCTTTCCGGTGATGTCATCATCTGCGCTTCACGCTGGACCTGGCTGTTTCCTGGTGGCCACAGGATGGACTTTACACCCTGCCTGCAGACCCGTGGATCCAGATGGAACTGAGACCGGACCGCACCGTGTTATATGAGACCCTGATGAGCCCGTTTTATACTTGTGTCTTGTAAGTGCATTTCCTTTGAGATTAAAATTGTGTATCTGATATATTGCACTTAGATGGTACTTCCCTTTTTTGTCTCCTTGTCTTTCCTAACAGAGTTGGCTTTTCTCTGAGGACAGCTGCCGCCAGGCCCGGATTTACTCCCTTTGCCGCACCAAGGCCGGGTCCTTCAATGCCGCCCCCCCCAAAACCACATGGGGGGGGCAATGCGTGGGGGGGGGGTAAGCGATTTTTCGCAGACAATGACTGGTGTTAGTGCTTCAATCATTCCGGCACATGGTTGTTATGGTGTCAGGATGATTGAATTGCATTATTTCTATCATTACATTGTAATATAAAATGAAATAGTTCAACTCACCATAAAGCAGAATGAGTGTGTCACTTGCCATCGTCGCTTGTCACCAGATGGAAATGTCACTTGCCACGCTGCCTGCCACCAGATGGGAATGTCACTTGCCACACTGCCCCCCCCCCCCCCCCAGCATTGCAGAGTACTTGCAGCCAGGTACAACGCTGTCAGCCTCTCCTCTCCCGCGCGGGAAAACTAGCTGCAGGTGAACCGTGAAACAGAGGCACATGAGACTCGAGTGAGAGATGAGAGTGAGAGCGGGCGGTGAGAGATGACATCATTCTATCTCTTCTGTGTGATGTCGCACAGCCTTCGCGGCCCTGTAAGTAAGGGCGGAAGTTGGAACAGCAGTGCGGGCAATGAGAGATTATGTAAACTCTCTCCGCCGCCCAGTGACGTAGCGTGGGTTGTCAGCACCCGGGGCAAGGCAAGTAATTTGCGTCTTCCTAACCTGCGGACTTTTAGCACTCCCCGAGTCCCTTCAAATACAATAGTACTGACCTACCTGATTCCAACACTGACCTATCTGATACCTATATTGATACCTATACTATATTGTCCAATACACTACACTGACCACTATACTATACTGTCCACTACACTGACCACTATACTGACCACTACCCTGACCACTATACTATACCGTCCACTACACTACACTGACCACTATACTATTTTTCCACTACACTACACTGACCACTATACTATTTTTCGACGACACTGACCATTATACTACACTGACCACTACACTACACTGACCACAATACTACACTGTCCACTACACTACACTGACCACTATACTGTCCTGCCTACTGTAACTCTCTCTCTGCCACTCTCTGCCTCTGCCACTCTCTGCCTCTGCCACTCTCCCTCTCTCTGCCACTCTCCCTATCTCTGCCACTCTCCCTCTCTCTGCCACTCTCCCTCTCTCTGCCACTCTTTGCCCCCGTCTCTCACTCTCTGCCCCCGTCTCTTACTCTGCCTCTCTCTCTCTCTATCTGCCTCTGTCTCTCTCTGCCTCTCTCTTTGCCTCTGTCTCTCTCTCTCTCTCTTTGCCTCTCTCTCTTTGCCTCTCTCTCCCTCTGCCTCTCTCTCTCTCTCTGCCTCTGTCTCTATCTCTCTTTGCCTCTGTCTCTCTCTATCTCTCTTTGCCTCTGTCTCTCTCCCTCACAGTGCCTCTGTCTCCCTCTCTCTCTCAGTGCCTCTTTCTCTCTCTCTCTCTCTCTCAGTGCCTCTGCCTCTCTCTCTCTCTCAGTGCCTCTGTCTCTCTCTCAGTGCCTCTGTCTCTCTCTCTCTCTCTCTGACTCTGTTTCTCTCTCTCAGTGCATCTGTCTCTCTCTCAATGCCTCTGTCTCTCTCTCTCTCAGTGCCTCTGTCTCTCTCTCTCTCAGTGCCTCTGTCTCTCTCTCAGTGGCTCTCTCTCTCTCAGTGCCTCTGTCTCTCTCTGTGCCTCTGTCCCTCTCTCTGTGCCTCTGTCTCTCTATTTGACTCTGTCGCTTTGCCTCACTCTCTCTTTGCCTCTGCCGCTCTGTCTCTGCCTCTGTTTCTCTCTCTGCCTCTCTCCCCAGTCTGTGTTCCTCCTAACCTGCTTGTCCTGCATCATGGACATAGGTCTGGAGGATAGGAGGAGGTGGCCGCCATGTTTGTTCAGTGTCCGCCGCACTGTGATCAGGCGTATGGAGGTCATGTGCAGAGGCGGGAGTTCAGGATCACGGACAGGCCAGCCCCACGCCGCACATGACCCCCATGGCCCAATCACAGGGCGCCGGACATTGAAAAATGGAGGCCGGAGCTTCGGGTGGCCAGGGACACAGAAAATTAATTTTAGGAGGACTTGTCTCCTCCGCCGCGCAGCGCCCCCCCCTGCACACAGTGCCGCCTGAGGCCTGGCCTTGTTGGCCTTGTGGGAAATTCGGCCCTGGCTGCCGCCCACCATTCTCCTATCCCCTTCCTTTTTAGGAGTGGTCATTTATACATTACAAAAACATATTTGGGGGGGCACACCCTAAAATGCGTTTAAATTCAAGATGGTGCAGCTATAAGACCAAAAACAGTACAAAACTGATTATAGCGCACACATTCAAGAATGACATTTATCCTGCAAGGCTAGTTAAAAACACCTAAACATATACATAAAAATATATACAGGGGTTTGGTCACACTATATGATCATATAGTGCTAAGCCCACAAACTGCGACAAAGTACCCCAAAGTTCTTGGGTCCTACCCTAGTAATAGAATGAAAGATCCTGCGTCTCAACCATGGGAGCCAAACTCCTCTATGTGGGAGAACTGAAGGGATTCCTCCTATGAACTGGTGGCAACTAAAAAGGAGGTAATGAGGAGGGGGCGGGGTGCTCCACCATTTATACATTACAATAAACTATTGAACTGTGACTGTTCTTTGGACACATACACTGCCCGCTTTTTAAGTGTTCTACAGTACCAGTGTTTGCGCTAACAGTTTATTTTATTTGTTTGTACTCAGCAAGGGTCGCCAATCCCAGGCAAGCGTGCCAGATAGCAACAAAGCCAGCCAGGGTTTGCAGCTGGCTACACAGGAGTGTCCCGCCAACCCCACTTGGCTGGAAGGTTGAGAACGGCTGGATCTAGGGGGTGGTGCACCTTCCCCCCATGGATGCTGTGCCCACACAGGTAAGCATCTCCCCCCCATCCTCGAACTGCACTCAGTCTCACACAGGACATGCAACAGAGCTGCTCCTACCCACACAACACATAGCTGAAATTGGATTCTTGTACAGACAATCTGCAAAGTATGTAGCTGGCTGTTGCAGTTCTGACCAATGAAATCCTCAGATCGGAAAGGCAGCAGAGCTGCAACAGCCAGCTATACACTGCTCAAATCAAGGCTGTGTCTGTAAAGGAAACCAACGTGTGTGGGATAGAGCAGCTCTGCTGAGAGCCCTGCTAGCAGTGACCCCATCCTCTGCCCTACTGACCCTTGTCCCATGCCCTTCTACCCAATTCTATTCTCTGCTGACCCCGTCCTCTGCCCTGCTGACCCCATCCTATGCCTCACTGACCCATGTCCTTTGCCCCCCTGACTTCATCCTATGCCCTGCTGATGCCATCCTTTGTCCCACTGACCCCTGTCCTCTTCTCTACTGACCCCATCCTATGCTCAGCTGATGGCGTCCTATGCCAGCTGACCCCTGTCCTATGCCCCACAGACCCTTGTCCTATGCCCCGCAGCCCCTTGTACACTGCTCAGCTGAACCCATCATTTGCACTACTAGCCCTTGTACACTGCCCTGCTGACACCCTGTCCTTTGCCGTACTGACCCCTGTCCTCTTCCCTGCTTGCCCTCCTCTCTACCCTGCTAAAACTTGTTCTCCCCCTACTGACCCCTGTCCTCTGCTTTGCTGACCCCTGTACACTCCCATGCTGACCTCCCATCCTCTGTCCTGCTGGCCACTGTACACTATACTACAAACTGCTGACTCTAGCCTCTACCCTGCTGACTTCCCATCCTTTGCCGCCCTAACTTTTTTTACTGCACCCCCACATCAGACAGGCTGTGTCAGAGAACTCACCTTGCTGGACGTGTTGTGCATACTCCTGTGCGCGCTGGTTCATGTCCTGGACTGCGGGTGCGCGCGCCTGTGCGCGATGGTGTGCCTGTGCGCGCTGGTGCATGTGCCCGCGCGCCTGCTCCGATGCGCGCCAAGCAGTCCATTTAAGCCCCTGGAATACTTCAGACCGGTGCTGTCTGATCTGATTACCCGGCCTGCCCATCGGATTACCTTTGTCTCCTGCCTGCACCTGACCTCGGCTAGTCTTGACCTTGAACCTGCCTGTTCCTCTGTACCTCGCTGCCTGCCTGTTGCCAATCCTGCCTGTGACCTGACCATCCCGCTCTGCTCCTGCTCAGCATCCTCTGCCTGTGCTCCTGTTTTCTGTTGCCTGTCCGGCCGGACACCTACTTCTCTGCACCTGGATCCAGAACCGCATCCCCTGCAACTACCCACCAGGCTCTCATACCACTCCGCACTCCCGTGCCTCCTGTTCATACTATCAGGGGCCGTGAGTCGGATACGTAAGGGAGACCTTCCTCTGCTCCATTGGGCTCACCAGTCTGGTACGTATAAGTCTGACAGGCTGGATTTGGTCCTTTTGTTGAGTTGGACTCCTTAAGCTGCCTGCTCTTATTTTGGACTGATAATTTACCAGCTATTGGCAACTACTAATTTACAGGTGCTGGAATTGGGACTGGTCTGAGGTGTGAAGGTGCAGGAATTGGGGTGATCTGAGATGTAAAGGTGCAGGAATTGGGGTGATCTGAGGTGTGAAGGTGCAGAATTTGACTGGTCTAATGTGATGATGCAGGATTTGAGGCTCATATGAGGTGTGAAGGTACAGGAATTATGGATGATCCGAGGTGTAAAGGTACAGGTTTTGTGGCGATGCCCAAAAGTTTAAACTTTGAGTTCTATTATTTTCATATGATATTGTTATTCAAGTGTCCCAGTTGCTTGATAGTTGTTAACGACTACTATTGCCATAACTTGCAGTGTTATATGGGAAAAAAATTATGGGAGGGGGGATGAGTGACACCATGTTTTACCACACCAGGTGGCAACAACCCTAGTGACACCACTACTACTCAGAATGTATTGTAACCAGTGGGTCCCATAATAGCCTGGTGACTAGCATTTTTTTGAAGGAAGCCAGCATTAGCAGCCTAAGTTTTAAGATTAGCCTATGATTACTTATGTATTTGATGACACTGGTGGGTTGAGAGGGCCCAAAAGAAATTAAGAGGGTATGCTAGGCAAAACTGAGGAGCAAATGAACTAAATGCTTTACCTATCCACTTTTTCCCCATGCAAGTTATTAACCACTTAACGACCGCGCCATAGCCGAATAACGGCTACAGCACGGCACGATAACTCTGGGAGTACGTGCATTAATGTCCTCACAGAATCGCGCTCCCACGCGCCCCCTGGGGCACGCACATGGGAGTATCCCTGACCGCCGGGTCCAGAGGACCCGGCACATTATGGATCACCATTAATGGCCACTGACAGCGGCCGTTTAACACGTAATCGCTCCGTCAAATAACGGAGCGATCACTTGCAAACAAACCGGCATCATGTCCAGTTCCTCTCTCCCTCTGTCATACTCAGCCATCCATACTCATCCATCCCTCCATCCATATTCAGCCATCCATACTCATCCATCCATACTCAGCCATCCTCCATACTTATCTATCCCGCCATCCATACTTATCCATACCTCCATCCATGCTCAGCCATCCCTCTGTCATACTCAGCCATTTATACTCATCCATACTCGGCTATTCCTCTGTCATACTCATTCATCCATCCATGCTTAGCCATCCTATCCACCCCCAGCCATACTCAGCAGTACCCAGCCATACTCAGCAGTACCCAGCCATACTCAGCCATACCCAGTCGTACCCAACCATACCCAGCCATACTCAGCCATACTCAGACATACCCAGCCATACTCGGCAATACCCAGTCGTACTCAGCCATACCCAGCCGTACTCAGCCTTTGTATGTGGCAAGGCTGTAAAAAAGTCTCCCATATGTGATATTGCCGTACTCAGGAGGAGTAGGAGAATCTATTTTGGGGTGTAATTTTTGGTATGTACATGCTATGTGTTAGAAATATTGAATGAATGAACAACTTTGTGTAAAAAAAAATGCGTTTTCATTTTCTTTCCACATTTTCCAAAAACTTGTAGAAAAAAATGACATGTTCAAAAGACTCATTATGCCTCATAGAGTATACGTTGGGGTGTTTTCTTTCCAAAATTGGGTCATTTTTGGGGTGTTTCTATTGTCCTGGTGCTCCAGGGCCTTCAAAAGTGTAAGAGGTAGTAAGAAAATTAGATGTGTAATTTATGCTCCTAGAACGCCTGAAGGTGCTCCCTGCATGTTGGGCCTCTGTATGTGGCCACGCTGTGTAAAAGTCTCACACATGTGGTATCGCCATACTCTGGAGTAATAGAAGAATGTGTTTTGGGGTGTAATTTGTGGTATGCATATGCTGTGTGTGAGAAATAACCTGATAATATAACAATTTTGTGAAAAAAAAAGAAAAAAATAATCTTGATTTTGCAAAGAATTGTGGGAAAAAATTACATCTTCAAAAAACTCACCATGCCTCTTTCTAAAAAATACCTTGGAATGTGTACTTTCCAAAAAGGGGTTATTTTGGGGGGGGGGGGGTATTTGTACTTTCCTGGCATGTTAGGGTCTCAAGAAATGACATAGGCCGTCAGTACATGAGGTGTGATCAATTTTCAGAGATTGGCACCATAGCTTGTGGACTATATAACTTTCACAAAGACCAAATAATATACACCAATTTAGGTTATTTTTACCAAAGATATGTAGCAGTATAAATTCTGGCCAAAATTTATGAAGAAAAATTACTTATTTGCAAAATGAACAAACGAATATTAATTCATTTTTTTACAGAATTCTCAGTCTTTTTTTATAGCGCAAAAAATAAAAAACCCAGCGGTGATTAAATACCACCACAAGAAAGCTCTATTTCTGTGAAAAAAAGGACAAAAATGTCATATGGGTACAGTGTTGCATGACTGAGTAATTGTCATTAAAAAAGTGAGAGCACCGAAAGCTGAAAATTGGTCTGGTTAGGAAGGGGGTTTAAGTGCCCAGTGGTCAAGTGGTTAAGAATACAAAAGAAGCTTGATGAAGTTTAGACACTTAGAAGGAGGAAAAAGTTCAGAAGGAGGCTAGGAACAGGTCAGAAACAACTGCTAAAGAATACAAAATGTTCTCAGGAGCTTCTCAAAGTGATCTTTAATGAATGCTAAATGGTTCTAAAAACATGCTGCATTTGTTTGTCTGCAAAAGCCTCGAATGGCAAAGAACATGGAGAACCAGGCCAAAGAGCACTTCAAAAAAGATTGAGCACAGTTTCTAGATCCTCTTCAGGAAAAATCAGATAGAAATAGATGTTGCAGATAAAGGGTTGCCATGTCTCTGAGAAAAGAGCTAAGTGGCTCCAAAACGTGTTAGCCGCACCCCCTTCTTCCCCAGGCGCTGATGTCCTTCCTAGCCACTGTTGTCCAATGTCCTACAGCCCCGGGAGGCTACCTGACTCATGGGAACACAGCAGGTTTTGATGGTCTCCCACCCAAGTGGAGAAGCGGACCCCTTGAAATCCATACATTCCTATGAGACATCGGCCATTGCGACCTTTGGCGGTTGTAATAAGTGCTCTTTTTCTATCTAAATGTGAGTTGCTACTTGTCCGAATATCCACTTTGTAGATTGTTAATTGTTAACTAAAACTATTCAGTGCCTTATTTTTTAAAGCATCCACACCTCACAGCAGTGCCTAAAACTTTTGCGCAGTACTGTACATCTCAAATATTGAAAAAAAGATTTTACATTCTCTTTAGGGATTTTTTTTTTAAATGGAGTCTCTCATGTTAGGAAATATGTAAATTATTATTACTGTTTTGCTTTTGAATTTTTAAGCCCCAGGGCTGTCAACCTTAGTCTTTTTTCAAGTGGGAAATTACTGACCTGAAACATGCATGCAGCCAGTAAAGTGTTGCAATACTGTTCCACGTTCGTGTCATGCAAAGTTGTAAAGCAGCCTGTGGGTGACAGCCTTGCATGTAAACTCTAAAAACAATTTTTTTTTGTTCAAAAATACTGTGTTGTATGGGATTAAATAAAATAAATAAATACCTTACTTAGCAAGAACAGAGTTAATGCAGGTACAATAACTTGTCTTAGCTACAAACTGTAGGGCTGTAGCTTCCTTAACTTAAGGAGAGTACATTTATGTGTTTGCTTCCAATTTAATTTATTTTTTATAAAGGTTGGGAAAAAAGGAGGTAGGAGAGTTACCAGGATATCTGGTTTAGATGAAGCTTAGTACCCTAAAACAATTTTTTTAACAGTTTTCATAAATGATACATTTCTTTTTAATCTCTTGCAAACAAAAGTTTCTTCCCAGAAAATCTTGCCAGTAACAGCACTTCAAGCGGAACTAAACTGTAACTGAACACCACAAACTGAAAATGCTATTTAATTCATTTATAACATTCAACACAAACTCACCCATCCATGATTTATTTTGTTGAGAAATCACTTTGAACCCCCCCCCCCCCCCCAGCATTTCTAGCCTGGGTCATTTTGGGTAAGGGCAGATTATTCATGTAGTATTTACTTCCTGTAATCCATCTGCCTTTAGCTCAGGCATATAGTCAGGGCATGCTTAGCTGATTGAACCCATCCCCTCCTCCTCCAGATAAATAAAAAAGGAGAAAACTGTCCATGAAGACTCCTGGGATAAGAAGAAAATTCCTGGACCGCCGCACTCTGCAAAAATGCTGATTTATTGTATAAAATCCACGAAATACAGCAAAAACACACAGGGGTGAACACAGGGACTGGCTAACGTGTTTCACATCGTGAGATGCTTACTCCTGGGATGTATGACAATATTTTGGCCTAGACCAGAAAAGAGGAAGAAACTAAAAAAAGTTTAAAACAGGAAAACATAATATACTTTATTATAATTTTCCTATTTACTAAAACTAGGTAATATTAGTTGATAGAGTTTAGTTCCACTTTAAGGTCTGCACATGCCTCTTGCAGACCAAATACCAACTAACCTGGTGCACATGGTGGGAAGACAAGAATGGGGTTGTTTTTTTTAAAACTGGAGAGTGAAAAATCTAGTGCAGCTGTGCATGGCAGCCAATCAGCTTCTAACTTAAGCTTTTAGGCCTGGTTCACACCTATGCAGGTTGTAGTTTGCATATTCCAGGTGCATTTTTCTTTTTTCAATACACGTTTTTGATCAATTGAAATCTATGGAACCAGAAAAAAGTCTTTGGCCCTTTCCATAAAATGCACAGATGAGAACGTGACCCATAGGAAACCATTTTAAATGGACTGTAGTGTGTTTCTGTAGAACGGAAAATGCACTAAAAAATGCATAGGTGTGAACCAGTCCTTAAGCATTGACAATAAAACCTGGAAGCTGATTGGATTATTTGCAGAGCTGCAGCAGATTTTGCACTCTCCATTTTCAGTAAATCAACCCAATTGGTTTTAACTTAAAGGCAGTGACTTGGAATTGTCAACTTGCTAATACATTGCTGTTTTTCTGTGGTGACTAGACTATTCATTACTGTCAGAAACCATGAATCAGACCGAGACAGAAGTACAGTTAAAACACACTTGTTTAATAATAAAAGTAAATAGAACAAATGTAGTCAAAACATAGCTAAATTTCAGTAACCGAAACAGATAGTCAGACAAGCCAGAAAGTCAGGAGGCCAGGGATCAGCGTAGTGGAAAAGCAAGCAGGATCTGGAGCCTGAAAGAATGTCAGCCAAGCAAGTCTTTAACAGGAACGCAGGAGATAGTCTCTGTGATGTTGACCAAGGCGAAGGCAGAGATCATCTGGGCTGGACGGCTTAAGTAGGCAGGACTGACGAGCAGGATATCATCAACAGGTGAGTCACTGTGGAGAGATAGGAGCTACCAATTAACCGACAGCTGAGCGGCCAGCTCAGAGAAGGATGTGCTGAGCCCAGCCCTGACAATTACCATTCTAATGTTTTTTGATGCATAGTTTTTCTCATGTGTTTGATATTTTTGTTCCTCTATAATGCAACCAAAATGGACCCGCTGGATGGACCAACCCTGTTATTCTGATCTTCAGGTGTACCTACATTACTGTGTGTGTAAGTAAGACTTATATTGCCACTATGCTTTGTATTTTCCTTTATATTACTTGGAAAGAAAAATTTAATAAAAACGATTGAAACAGAATTGTCAACTTGCAACAGGAAGTACTATTACTGACATAATTTCCAGGTAAAATTGCAACAAATCGTACTATTTTGTGGTGTTGCAAAGCTATATACAGCTGGACTGCGGCAATAAACAAAGGGGTTGCACACTGCCCATAAAGCTTTGCAGTGGAATTGCTTATTGCAGTGCTCTGTCACTTTACCCAGCACCATCCTTGATTGCATTTTCCTAGAAGGGCTTTGTCATAGATGGATAGGGATAAAAGTGTGTAATAGATCAAGCCTTATGAATATGTAATAAAACATTAAACCCTTTAAATATGCAAATTACTGTAGAGGCATCCTCCTTGCTAATATATACATCCACAATACTCTGCACTTTCACTTGTAAAGTTGTAAAAAAACATCAGCATCCCTAAGTGAGGTTGTGCCTGTACTGTGAGTTGAGGGTTTTGATTATTGGTTTGGAAACACTTATGTGTTGATTTATAATGTGATTTACATAGTTCACTCCTATCTAACAGAGATGTAAAATTCACCAAAGCACAAGTGTTGTCAAATGGAGTGAGTCACATGCTATTCCTTGACCTTGAATTCCTTTATCTCCTGGCTAGGGATGAGCTTCGTGTTCGAGTCGAACATACGTTCGACTCGAACATCGGCTGTTCGATCGTTCGACGAAGATCGAACGATTTGGGCCGTTCGCGCCTAATTCGAGTGACGCGAACGGCCCACAATGCACTACGCCATCGCAGTGTCATCCAGGCGCTGTGATTGGCCAAGCATGCACTGTGACCCCGCATGCTTGGCCAATCACAGCGCCGGCAGCGAGGAGAGCAATGATTGGCCACAGGCATGATGCCTGTGGCCAATTATTGCTGAGGGGGTTTAGTACACGCCCCACACTATAAAAGGCCGCCAGCGTGGCGGCCTTGTGTAGTGTGTTCCGGAGCAGGGAAAGAGAAGCATAGGCAGGGACAGTGTCATTTTTTTTCCTTTACTAATCCTGGATTCCTTGTGTTTAGGGACAAATAAGGATAGGTAGGGAGAGTGTCAGTGTGTTATTCTGTGCTAAACCTTGTTTGTAGGGACAGAGAGGTACAGTGAGGGAAAGTGTCAGTGTGCTATTCTGTTCTAAATCTTGTTTGTAGGGACAGAGTAGGACAGTGAGTGAAACTGACAGTGTGCTATTCTGTTCTAAACCAATCTTGCTGAACCATATTTGAAATCCTTGAGTTTAGGGACAGAGAGGTACAGTGAGGGAAAGTGTCAGTGTGCTATTCTGTGCTAAATCTTGTTTGTAGGGACAGAGTAGGACAGTGAGTGAAACTGACAGTGTGCTATTCTGTTCTAAACCAATCTTGCTGAACCATATTTGAAATCCTTGAGTTTAGGGACAGAGAGGTACAGTGAGGGAAAGTGTCAGTGTGCTATTCTGTGCTAAATCTTGTTTGTAGGGACAGAGTAGGACAGTGAGTGAAACTGACAGTGTGCTATTCTGTTCTAAACCAATCTTGCTGAACCATATTTGAAATCCTTGAGTTTAGGGACAGAGAGGTACAGTGAGGGAAAGTGTCAGTGTGCTATTCTGTGCTAAATCTTGTTTGTAGGGACAGAGAGGTACAGTGAGTGAAACTGACAGTGTGCTATTCTGTTCTAAACCAATCTTGCTGAACCATATTTGAAATCCTTGAGTTTAGGGACAGAGAGGTACAGTGAGGGAAAGTGTCAGTGTGCTATTCTGTGCTAAATCTTGTTTGTAGGGACAGAGTAGGACAGTGAGTGAAACTGACAGTGTGCTATTCTGTTCTAAACCAATCTTGCTGAACCATATTTGAAATCCTTGAGTTTAGGGACAGAGAGGTACAGTGAGGGAAAGTGTCAGTGTGCTATTCTGTGCTAAATCTTGTTTGTAGGGACAGAGAGGTACAGTGAGTGAAACTGACAGTGTGCTATTCTGTTCTAAACCAATCTTGCTGAACCATATTTGAAATCCTTGAGTTTAGGGACAGAGAGGTACAGGGAGGGAAAGTGTCAGTGTGCTATTCTGTGCTAAATCTTGTTTGTAGGGACAGAGAGGTACAGTGAGTGAAACTGACAGTGTGCTATTCTGTTCTAAACCAATCTTGCTGAACCATATTTGAAATCCTTGAGTTTAGGGACAGAGAGGTACAGTGAGGGAAAGTGTCAGTGTGCTATTCTGTGCTAAATCTTGTTTGTAGGGACAGAGTAGGACAGTGAGTGAGACTGACAGTGTGCTATTCTGTTCTAAACCAATCTTGCTGAACCATATTTGAAATCCTTGAGTTTAGGGACAGAGAGGTACAGTGAGGGAAAGTGTCAGTGTGCTATTCTATGCTAAATCTTGTTTGTAGGGACAGAGAGGTACAGTGAGTGAAACTGACAGTGTGCTATTCTGTTCTAAACCAATCTTGCTGAACCATATTTGAAATCCTTGAGTTTAGGGACAGAGAGGTACAGTGAGGGAAAGTGTCAGTGTGCTATTCTGTGCTAAATCTTGTTTGTAGGGACAGAGAGGTACAGTGAGTGAAACTGACAGTGTGCTATTCTGTTCTAAACCAATCTTGCTGAACCATATTTGAAATCCTTGAGTTTAGGGACAGAGAGGTACAGTGAGGGAAAGTGTCAGTGAGCTATTCTGTTCTAAACCAATCTTGCTGAACCATATTTGAAATCCTTGAGTTTAGGGACAGAGAAGGACACTCGTGGAAACTATCAGTGTGCTATTCTGTGCTAAATCTTGTTTGTAGGGACAGAGAGGTACAGTGAGTGAAACTGACAGTGTGCTATTCTGTTCTAAACCAATCTTGCTGAACCATATTTGAAATCCTTGAGTTTAGGGACAGAGAAGGACACTCGTGGAAACTATCAGTGTGCTATTCTGTGCTAAATCTTGTTTTTAGGGACAGAGAGGTACAGTGAGTGAAACTGACAGTGTGCTATTCTGTTCTAAACCAATCTTGCTGAACCATATTTGAAATCCTTGAGTTTAGGGACAGAGAGGTACAGTGAGGGAAAGTGTCAGTGTGCTATTCTGTGCTAAATCTTGTTTGTAGGGACAGAGTAGGACAGTGAGTGAAACTGACAGTGTGCTATTCTGTTCTAAACCAATCTTGCTGAACCATATTTGAAATCCTTGAGTTTAGGGACAGAGAGGTACAGTGAGGGAAAGTGTCAGTGTGCTATTCTATGCTAAATCTTGTTTGTAGGGACAGAGAGGTACAGTGAGTGAAACTGACAGTGTGCTATTCTGTTCTAAACCAATCTTGCTGAACCATATTTGAAATCCTTGAGTTTAGGGACAGAGAGGTACAGTGAGGGAAATTGTCAGTGTGCTATTCTGTGCTAAATCTTGTTTGTAGGGACAGAGAGGTACAGTGAGTGAAACTGACAGTGTGCTATTCTGTTCTAAACCAATCTTGCTGAACCATATTTGAAATCCTTGAGTTTAGGGACAGAGAGGTACAGTGAGGGAAAGTGTCAGTGAGCTATTCTGTTCTAAACCAATCTTGCTGAACCATATTTGAAATCCTTGAGTTTAGGGACAGAGAAGGACACTCGTGGAAACTATCAGTGTGCTATTCTGTGCTAAATCTTGTTTGTAGGGACAGAGAGGTACAGTGAGTGAAACTGACAGTGTGCTATTCTGTTCTAAACCAATCTTGCTGAACCATATTTGAAATCCTTGAGTTTAGGGACAGAGAAGGACACTCGTGGAAACTATCAGTGTGCTATTCTGTGCTAAATCTTGTTTTTAGGGACAGAGAGGTACAGTGAGTGAAACTGACAGTGTGCTATTCTGTTCTAAACCAATCTTGCTGAACCATATTTGAAATCCTTGAGTTTAGGGACAGAGAGGTACAGTGAGGGAAAGTGTCAGTGAGCTATTCTGTTCTAAACCAATCTTGCTGAACCATATTTGAAATCCTTGAGTTTAGGGACAGAGAAGGACACTCGTGGAAACTATCAGTGTGCTATTCTGTGCTAAATCTTGTTTGTAGGGACAGAGAGGTACAGTGAGTGAAACTGACAGTGTGCTATTCTGTTCTAAACCAATCTTGCTGAACCATATTTGAAATCCTTGAGTTTAGGGACAGAGAGGTACAGTGAGGGAAAGTGTCAGTGTGCTATTCTGTTCTAAACCAATCTTGCTGAAACATATTTGAAATCCTTGAGTTTAGGGACAGAGAAGGACACTCGTGGAAACTATCAGTGTGCTATTCTGTGCTAAATCTTGTTTGTAGGGACAGAGAGGTACAGTAAGTGAAACTGACAGTGTGCTATTCTGTTCTAAACCAATCTTGCTGAACCATATTTGAAATCCTTGCGTTTAGGGACAGAGAGGTACAGTGAGGGAAAGTGTCAGTGTGCTATTCTGTTCTAAACCAATCTTGCTGAACCATATTTGAAATCCTTGAGTTTAGGGACAGAGAAGGACACTCGTGGAAACTATCAGTGTGCTATTCTGTGCTAAATCTTGTTTGTAGGGACAGAGAGGTACAGTGAGTGAAACTGACAGTGTGCTATTCTGTTCTAAACCAATCTTGCTGAACCATATTTGAAATCCTTGAGTTTAGGGACAGAGAAGGACACTCGTGGAAACTATCAGTGTGCTATTCTGTGCTAAATCTTGTTTGTAGGGACAGAGAGGTACAGTGAGTGAAACTGACAGTGTGCTATTCTGTTCTAAACCAATCTTGCTGAACCATATTTGAAATCCTTGAGTTTAGGGACAGAGAGGTACAGTGAGGGAAAGTGTCAGTGTGCTATTCTGTTCTAAACCAATCTTGCTGAACCATATTTGAAATCCTTGAGTTTAGGGACAGAGAAGGACACTCGTGGAAACTATCAGTGTGCTATTCTGTGCTAAATCTTGTTTGTAGGGACAGAGAGGTACAGTGAGTGAAACTGACAGTGTGCTATTCTGTTCTAAACCAATCTTGCTGAACCATATTTGAAATCCTTGAGTTTAGGGACAGAGAAGGACACTCGTGGAAACTATCAGTGTGCTATTCTGTGCTAAATCTTGTTTGTAGGGACAGAGAGGTACAGTGAGTGAAACTGACAGTGTGCTATTCTGTTCTAAACCAATCTTGCTGAACCATATTTGAAATCCTTGAGTTTAGGGACAGAGAGGTACAGTGAGGGAAAGTGTCAGTGTGCTATTCTGTTCTAAACCAATCTTGCTGAACCATATTTGAAATCCTTGAGTTTAGGGACAGAGAAGGACACTCGTGGAAACTATCAGTGTGCTATTCTGTGCTAAATCTTGTTTGTAGGGACAGAGAAGGACAGTGAGGGAAACTGTCAGTGTGCTATTCTGTGCTAAACCAATCTTGCTGAAGCATATTGCAAATCCTTGTGTTTAGGGACAGAGAAGGATAGGCAGGGGACAGTGTCAGTGTCATTGTTGCTAAGCCTCCTGCACAGTATACACCTGAAGGTAGCCCTTATTGCTGTTTTTCCCATCTCCCTGCAGGCCATCCATTAAAATGTCTGGAAGGCAAACAAGGAGAGGCAGACAGTCAGGAGGCAAAAAAAGAGGGCAAGCAGGCTCTGTGTCTGGGGGCAACAGTGCTGGTCGTGGACGCGGTGCATTGTCATCAGCACATGGCCATGGGACACGCTTGTCCTTGTTTTCGGCAGCTGGACATGTTGAGCCACATCATGCCGAAGACTTGGTAGAGTGGATGACCAAGCCCACCTCATCCTCCTCATCCTCTCTCACCCAGGCTCAGGGTACTGGCAAAGCAGCTGCCAAAGCGTCCTCTTCTCTGGTATCATTATCTTCATTAGTCAATCCTTCCCTAGACCCACCATGTCCTCCTCCTGAGGAGTCCCCCAAACTGTTTGAGCACAGAGTTGGGTACATGCTCCAGGAGGATGCCCAGCGTTTCGAAGGATCTGATGATGATACCCAGATAGAGGAAGGCAGTAGCGTGAGAGCAGAGAGAGGGGATGCTCAAGAAGGACACCAATCTGGCAGTCATGCTCCAGCAGCTGCAGCATACTGCCAGATTGGCTCCAGTGATGAGGAGGGAGGGGATGATGAGGTCACTGACTCCACGTGGGTGCCTAATAGGAGAGAGGAGGAGGAGGAGGATGAGGAGGAGGCACATCTCCAACGAGGCAGGATGCCCTTGAGTGGCCAGCGTATGGGCAGCACACCGACGGAATCACACCGCAGAGCTCCGCCTGTGCAGGGCGCTGCCTCTGCCCGTCATTCAAAAAGTTCTTTGGTGTGGGCCTTTTTTGAGCCGAGTGCATCAGATCGCACAGCTGCTGTTTGCAACATATGTCTCAAGCGTATATCGCGTGGCCAAAACATCAGCCGCTTGGGCACCACATGCTTGATCAGACATATTTGACCTGCCATGCAGCTCGTTGGCAAGCCTACCTTAAAGACCCACACCAAAGAACAAAGCGGACCTCTCCTTGCACCGCATCAGCTGGGATCTCAAAACCCACTATACCTTCAGTCCTCTCTGAAACCTGCACTGAGAGGAATGAAGGTGTAGAATTAGGTGTGTCACAGCCCAGTACTTGCGGCCACTCTGCTAGCAGTACACCGACGTCCGATTCTAGCAGGCAAATTTCCCTGCCCCAGCTGCTGGACCGTCAAAAGAAGTTCACTCCCAGCCATCCACATGCCCAGCGGTTGAATGCTAGCTTGGCTAAATTGCTAGCGCTTCAACTGCTGCCTTTTCAGTTGGTAGACTCGGCCCCCTTCCGTGAGTTTGTGCAATGTGCGGTTCCTCAGTGGCAGGTTCCCAAACGCAACTTTTTCTCACGGAAGGCGATTCCGGCTCTCTACAGGCATGTGGAAGGCAATGTCTTGGCCTCGCTGGACAGGGCGGTCAGCGGTAAGGTGCATATTACCGCTGACTCATGGTCCAGCAGGCATGGACAGGGACGTTACCTTTCTTTCACGGCCCATTGGGTCACTCTTTTGGCAGCTGGGAAGGATGCAGGACAAGGTGCAGTAGTGTTGGAGGTTGTTCCACCGCCACGCCTCCAAAATGCTACTACTGGTTGTGACACACCTCTCTCCTCCACCCCCTCCTCTTCTTCTTCCTCCATGGCCTCTTCCTGTGGTTTGTCCTCGGAACCAGCGGTGCTCCGTAGGCGTTCAAGGGGCTACGCAAGTACGCAGGCAAAAAGATGCCATGCCGTGCTTGCGCTGGTGTGTTTGGGGGACAGGAGCCACACTGGGGCAGAGGTCCTGTCTGCTCTGCAGGGGCAGGCCGAGAGGTGGTTGACGCCACGCCAGCTTAAGCCAGGAATGGTGGTTTGCGACAATGGCACCAACCTCCTCTCCGCCCTCCGACAGGGACAACTGACCCATGTGCCCTGTATGGCTCACGTCCTTAACCTGGTGGTGCAGCGGTTCTTGGGCAGGTACCCGGGCTTACAGGATGTCCTGAGGCAGGCCAGGAAAGTCTGTGTGCATTTCCGCAGATCTTATAATGCCAGTGCTCGCCTGGCTGAGCTGCAAAAGGAGTTGAACCTGCCCAAGAACCGCCTTATATGTGACATGCCCACCAGGTGGAACTCAACGTTGGCCATGCTGCAGCGGCTGCACACGCAGCAGAGGGCCATCAATGAGTACCTGTGCGACTACGGCACCAGGACAGGGTCAGGGGAGCTCGGTTTTTTTTTCACCACGACAGTGGGGCATGATCAGGGATGCATGCACTGTCCTGGCACCATTTGAGGAGGCCACGAGGATGGTGAGCAGTGACAGTGCATGCATCAGTGACACTGTACCTCTTGTCCACCTGTTGGAGCACACGCTGCGTGGAATAATGGACAGGGCACTTGAGGCAGAACAGAGGCAGGAAGAGGAGGACTTCCTTGCCTCTCAAGGCCCCCTTTACCCAGACAGTGTTCCTTCTGTCCCACCCATCGCACAGGAAGAGGAGGAGGAGGAGGAGGAGGATTGTGTCAGCATGGAGGTGGAGGCTGGCACTCAGCATCATCAGCAGCAGTCTTTTAGGGATGATTTACAGTCCCAAGAAACCAGTGGACTTGTACGTGGCTGGGAGGAGGTTGCTGCGGATCATGTCGTCCTTAGTGACCCAGAGGACTCCGGACTGAATGCCTCAGCTAACCTACGCTGCATGGCCTCCCTGATCCTGCAAAGTCTGCGGAAGGATCCTCGTATTCTTCGGATCAAGGAGAGGGACCATTACTGGCTGGCCACTCTCCTTGATCCACGGTACAAGGGTAAGGTTGCGGACCTTATGTTACCGTCGCAGAGGGAGCAGAGGATGAGACAACTCCGGGAGGCCTTGCAGAAAGGTCTGTGCAACGCGTTCCCAGAGACTGGGAGGTTACAAACTCCTGGTCCTGGACAACGAGTTGCTGAGGCTTCGGGCAGTCAAAGAAGGAGCGGTGGGGAAGGTGGCCGTCTGACCGATGCGTTCAGACAATTCTTTAGTCCGCAGCCCCAAAGTATGATTGGTTCCAGCAACCATCGCCAGCGTCTGATATACATGGTGCAGGAATACCTAGGGGCAAGGTCAGACTTGGACACCTTCCCCACCGAAAATCCTCTGGCTTACTGGGTCTTGAGGATGGATCACTGGCCAGAGCTTGCACAGTATGCAATTGAGCTACTGGCCTGTCCTGCATCCAGCGTTCTTTCAGAACGCACATTCAGTGCTGCTGGAGGATTTGTCACGGATCACAGGGTGCGCCTGTCCACCGACTCGGTTGATCGACTGACTTTCATCAAGATGAACCAGTCTTGGATCACCACCAGCTACCACACACCTGATGCTGATATAACAGGCTAATTGATTTTAAAATGTCACATCCCTTCAAGACTGATGCTGATGCTGAGTTCCTGTGCTGTTATGTTGACTAGCTATCCTCCTCCTCCTCCTCAATGATCCGATTAATGATGATAGCTTGGAAGATCATTTTGGTTTATAGGTGCCGCCCCCAGTGGCTAAGGCCCAATTTTTCAGTCCCTGTTTAACAGGGGTGTGTAATTACAATTTTTGATGCAATACTTTGCAACAGGCCTCATTGCTGTGCTCCAAGTACAGTGTCTGTGAGGGGTTGCAGTGTTGTGCCACCAGTGCCTAAGGCCCAATTTTTCAGCCCCTGTTCAACAGGCGCATGCAATTATAATTATTGATCTAATAATTCACAGCAGGGCCCATTGCTGCGCCCACCAAGAGTAACTGTCAGGCCTTACAGTGTTGTGGCACCAGCACCACCATCACCACCACCACCACCACCAAAGGCCCAATTTTTCAGCCCCTGTTCAACAGGGGCATGCAATTATAATTATTGATCTAATAATTCACAGCAGGGCCCATTGCTGCGCCCACCAAGAGTAACTGTCAGGCCTTACAGTGTTGTGGCACCAGCACCACCATCACCACCACCACCACCACCAAAGGCCCAATTTTTCAGCCCCTGTTTAACAGGGGCATGCAATTATAATTATTGATCTAATAATTCACAGCAGGGCCCATTGCTGCGCCCACCAAGAGTAACTGTCAGGCCTTACAGTGTTGTGGCACCAGCACCACCATCAAAGGCCCAATTTTTACTACCACTGATCAACAATTATATGTTATTACAATTCCTGATATAATAGTTGACAGCAGGGCGTTCCAGCACCCACCAAGAGTAACTGTGAGTGCTTACAGTGTTGTGCCAACACCAACACCTAAGGGGCCAATTTCTGCAGAGTATATACGGCAGGTCCCTCTTTCAAACATCCAACTTACAAACGACTACTACTTGCAAACGGAAGAAGACAACAGGAAGTGAGAGGAAATCTACCCCTTGGAAGGAAAATTCTCTCCTGTAAGAATTAATATGGGAGAAAGGTGTCTCCTCTCTACTGATGCTTTATCACCAATCCTTGTTTCAATAAAAACACCACATTTCAAAAACAGTTGTCATTGGGACGCAAAGTGAGGTGAAATGTTCTGAACAGGGGCACAGACAGCAAAACAAATGTTACAGGGGTGATAACCCTTCCCTATGTTTTCCAAAAAGCTTAAAAATAGGTATTTGGGCTGGAGCTACACTTAACCACTTGACAACTGGGCACTTAAACCCCCTTCCTAACCAGACGAATTTTCAGCTTTCGGTGCTCTCACATTTTGAATGACAATTACTCAGTCATGCAACACTGTACCCATATGAAATTTTCGTCCTTTTTTTCACACAAATAGAGCTTTCTTTTGGTGGTATTTGATTGCCTCTGGGTTTTTTTTTTTTGTGCTATAAATGAAAATAGACCGAAAATTTTGTAAAAAAATGAATTTTTCTTAATTTCTATTATAAAATTTTGCAAATAAGTAATTTTTCTTCATAAATTTGGGAAAAAATGTATACTGCTACATATCTTTGGTAAAAATAACCGAAATTAGTGGATATTATTTAGTCTGGGTGAAAGTTATAGGGTCTACAAGCTATGGTGCCAATCACTGAAAATGTATCAATTTGATTACACCTGATGTACTGACAGCCTATCTCATTTCTTGAGACCCTAACAAGCCAGAAAAGAACAATTACCCCCCAAATGACCCATTTGTGGAAAGTAGACATTCCAAGGTAGTTAGTAAGAGGCATAGTTAGTTTTTTGAGGTTGTCATTTTTTCTCACAATTCTTTGCAAAATGAAGATTTTTTTTATTTTTATTTTTTTTCACACCAAATTGTCATTATAACAGGTTATTTCTCTCACATGGCATGTACATTCCACAAATAACACCACAAAATATATTCTGCTACTCCTCCTGAGTACGGTGGTACCACATGTGTGAGACTTTTATGCAGCCTGCCCACATACAGAGGCCCAACATTGAAGTAGCCCCTTCAGGCGTTCTAGGAGCATAAATTACACATCTAATCTCTCAACCACCTATTACACTTTTGAAGGCCCTGGAGCACCAGGACAATGGAAACGCCAACAAAGTGACCCCATTTTGGAAAGCAAACACCCCAACGTATAATCTATGAGGCATTATGAGTCTTTTGAACTGTTCATTTTTTTCCAGAAGTTTTTGGAAAATGTGGAAAAAAAATGAAAACGCATTTTTTTTACACAAAGTTGTCCATTTATAAGATATTTCCAACACATAGCATGTACATAGCAAAAATTACACCCCAAAATATATTCTCCTACTCCTCCTGAGTATGGCGGTACCACATATGTGAGACTTTTACACAGCCTGGCCACATACAGAGGCCCAACATTGAAGTAGCAACTTCAGGTGTTCTAGGAGCATAAATTACACATCTAATCTCTCAAACACCTATTACACTTTTGAAGGCCCTGGAGCACCAGGATAATGGAAACGCCAACAAAGTGACCCCATTTTGGAAAGCAAACACCCCAACGTATAATCTATGAGGCATTATGAGTCTTTTGAACTGTTCATTTTTTTCCAGAAGTTTTTGGAATATGTGGAAAAAAAATGAAAACACATTTTTTTTACACAAAGTTGTCCATTTATAAGATATTTCCAACACATAGCATGTACATAGCAAAAATTACACCCCAAAATATATTCTCCTACTCCTCCTGAGTATGGCGGTACCACATATGTGAGACTTTTACACAGCCTGGCCACATACAGAGGCCCAACATTGAAGTAGCAACTTCAGGCGTTCTAGGAGCATAAATTACACATCTAATCTCTCAAACACCTATTACACTTTTGAAGGCCCTGGAGCACCAGGACAATGGAAACGCCAACAAAGTGACCCCATTTTGGAAAGCAAACACCCCAACGTATAATCTATGAGGCATTATGAGTCTTTTGAACTGTTCATTTTTTTCCAGAAGTTTTTGGAAAATGTGGAAAAAAAATAAAAACACTTTTTTTTACACAAAGTTGCCCATTTATAAGATATTTCCAACACATAGCATGTACATAGCAAAAATGACACCCCATAATATATTCTCTTACTCCTCCTGAGTATGGCGATACCACATGTGTGAGACTTTTACACAGCCTGGCCACATAGAGGCCCAATATCCAGGAAGCACCATCAGGTGACCTAGGGACATAAATTACGCATCTAATTTCCTTACAATCTATCACATTTTTGAAGGCCCTTCATATTTCTAGCATATAGCATGTACATACCAAGAATTACACCCTGAACTACATTCTGCTGAGTAAATGGTAAACAAAAGATTACCTGTGGTTTTAGTAGTGCAATTGTCCACAGAAGGAGAGCCCTGATCCAGGCAGCAGGCAGGGACGTGGTCAGCTTCAGTGAATGTAATTGTCCAGGCAGCAGGCAGGAATATTGTCCATAGTCAGTACAGGCAGAGATACTGTCCATATACAGTCCAAGGTCAGTGCAAGTAGAGACATTGCCAGCAGTGCCAAAATATTGGTCCTGGTAGTAAGCAGGAACATGGTCCAAGTAGCAGGCCAGGAAAGAATGGGGACAGGGGTAGAGGCTTCTCCCACCCAAATCTCTTTGAAGCCTCCGAGTCTCCAGACCCTAATCCGGGAATGAGAAAACTAAAAAATTAGTTTTCTTCATCCAGAAAAACAATTCTGGAGCCCCTCACATATGTGAGACCCCTGTGTCCCCATTAGCATAGCAGGGTAAAAGATCAATCCAAGAGGCAGGCAAAAAACGTGGTCAAACAGTCCAGGGTCAGTTCCAGAGCAGGCAGAGGTAGGTACAGTTTAGGGTTAGGCAGAAGCATGGTCGTATAACAAGCCAGGGTCAGTTCCAGAGCAGGCAGAGGTAGGTACAGTTTAGGGTTAGGCAGAAGCGTGGTCGTATAACAGGCCAGGGTCAGTTCCAGGGCAGGCAGAGGTAGGTACAGTTTAGCGTTAGGCAGAGGCGTGGTCGTTTAGCAGGTCAGGGTCAGTTCCGGAGAAGGCAGCGGTATGTACAGTGGCATAAGGGGTGTGGCGGTAAATGACAATTAGGTTTACCATACTTTCCTAATAATGTAGAAAAGTATGGTAACGACGGAAACATCGACCAAAACAAAGGCCTGGTTGGGAAGGACAATCGGGACAATAATACACAGTGTCTCTTCTAGTTCCTTCTTTGGAGCACACCCGGCATCTCTTCTGACGTTTTCGGCCTGTTTCATGGGGGGGGAGTTTATCAGGAAAGTGGCGTTCATGGAGTCTGCTCACTGAATCTGAGCGAATGCTTTCTGGTGGGTCTTCAGGGTACAAAAGGGCTTCGATAATTTCTTCTTGGTACTGAAAATAAGATAAGGGGGTCCTTGTAGATTTACGGTAAATGACATAAGTATTGTAAAGGGCCATACTGAAAAGATATATGGAGACCTTTTTATACCAATAGCGGCTTTTTCTTGTGGGAAGATAGGGTTCAATCATCTGATCATTAAAATCGACTCCCCCCATGAACAAATTATAATCATGAACACATGCTGGTTTTTGGATAGGGCCGTTTCTTTTGGGGATTTCCACGTAGGTGTCGTTATGTATCGTTGAGAGCATGTGGACATTTCTTTTGTCCCTCCACCTGATAGCCAATAGCTCTTCATTCCGCAAAGACGCCGTCTCCCCTTTTCGTAGTCTTTCAGTAACGAGTCTTTGCGGGAAACCCTTCCTGTTGGCTCGCACTGTACCACACGCTGGAGTGCCCTTCCGGTAAAGGTTGCGGAAGAGGGGGATGCTGGTATAGTAATTATCCACATAAAGGTGGTAACCCTTTTCAAGGAGTGGATATATAAGCTCCCAAACAACCTTTCTGCTGGCACCGATGTACTCAGGACATTCAGGGGGATGCAGTTGGGAGTCCTTCCCTTCATACACCAGGAAGGCGTAAATGTAGCCAGTGACCCGGTCACATAGCTTGTAGATTTTAACCCCATATCGGGTCCTTTTGCTTGGAATAAACTGCTTGATGCCAAGCCTGCCTGTGAAGTGGACCAATGACTCATCCACGGATATATTTTGGTCGGGGATATATAACTGGGGGAATTTCTCAGAGAAAAAATTTAGAAGTGGCCGAATTTTAAATAATTTGTCATGTGATGGGTCATTTCGGGGAGGGCACTGGGTATTGTCATTGTAATGGAGAAAGCGCATTATCATGAGGTATCTGGATCTTGACATAATGGATGAAAAGACTGGCATGTGCTGGATGGGTTTGGAGGACCAATAGGAGTATACTTCATTTTTTTTTGAGAGCCCCATGTTGAACGTTAGGCCTAAAAATAATTTAAATTCCTCCACTGTCAATTCTCTCCACACATAGGGGCGGGCATAACTTGAATCAGGGTTGTTAGTTATGAATTGTTGTGCAAATAGGTTGCACTGGGTCACGATGGAGGATAATAGGTCTTGGGTAAAAATTAAATTAAAAAAATCAATAGGGGCAAAATTCTCTGTGTTCACCTGAACACCTGGCTGGGCGGTGAAAGGGGGGATGTTTGCTGCTCCTGAATTGGGGGGAAGCCACAGAGGGTTTTCAAGGGCATATGGAAGGCTGGCATGGGTCCTAACCCTTTGGGGCTGAGATGACACCCCGCTAGTTCTTGGCCTTTGCTGTAGTGGTACTTCATTTCTTGTGGATGGCACTGTGCTACTGGTGGATGGCACTGAGCTGCTGGTTGATGCCACAGCGCTACTTGTGGTAGCCTGCTGATCCATGTCAGAACGCCTTCGTTTCCTGGGCACACTTTCCTCTTCCTCTGAATCTGTAGAAGACCCACTGCTTATAACAGGTTCATATTCTGAACCAGAATCAGACTCAGAGAGCTCGTCGCTGCTCTCGTCAGTCAAGCAAAGCTGTTGGTATGCCTCCTCAGCGGAAAACATTTTTTTCGCCATACTGGTGACTGTGGGCTGTGGTGACAAACTGTGGTAGAAAAACTGGAACAGATATGGCTGTACTGATGGGTGCTGATGAGGCTGGTCTAATGAGGCTGCACTGCTGGGTTCTGATGAGGGTGCTGCTGGGTTCTGAGGAGGGTGCTGCCGGGTTCTGATGAGGATGCTACTGGGTTCTGATGAGGGTGCTGCTGGGTTCTGAGGAGGGTGCTTCTGGGTTCTGATGAGGATGCACTGCTGGTAACTGATGAGGGTGCAGATGAGCACTATAGTGGCGCTGATGTGGTACTGATGGCACCGATGGGGCACTGTAGTGGCACTGGGCACTGTAGTAGCACTGGTGGAGCACTGGCGGCACCGATGGGCACTGAAGTGGCAGAGGTGGCACTGATGAGCACTGGTGGCACTGATGAGCTTTGTAGTGACACTGATCAGCCTTGTAGTGACACTGATCAGCCTTGTAGTGACACTGATCAGCCTTGTGGTGGCACTGATCAGCCTTGTGGTGGCACTGATGGACACTAGTGGCACTGATGGGTACTCTGGTGGCACTGGTGGCACTGATGGGCACTGTAGTGGCACTGATGAGTATTTTTGTGGCACTGCTTACACAGATGGGTACTGTAGTGGAGCTGTAGGGGCGCTGATGGGTAGTGTGGGGCACAGATTGGCACTTGTGTGGCACTGTGTGGCACTGTGTGGCACTTAAGGGCACTGCTGAATATATATGAGACACTCACTGTTAAAAGGATCTCTCCTCTCCTCACACGCTGTATCGGTGTGAGGAGAGAAGAGAGCTGGACCTCTGTTTGACCCCAGTTTGTTTACATTCTGATCGCTCCCTCATTGGAGGGAGCGATCAGGTGGTAAAGAGCCGCTATCATTGGCTCTTCACCGCGATCCTTGTTGCAGTGGGAGCCGTGAACTCAGCGAGCACGGACACTTCCGCGAGCGCGCACCAGGGGGCGCGCGGGAAGCGCAAATGCACGAGGACGTCCCAGGGACGTGAGCTCAGGATAACTCGACCACTCTGTGGACGTCTTTTGTCCATGACGCGGTCGGGAAGTGGTTAAACAATGTAGCTGTTCAAAATTACAAACAGATTCTACATAAGAACAAACCTACAGTCCCTGTCTTGTATGCACCGCCTGTATACGGCTGTTCAGAGTATATAGGGCCTTTTTTATTTTGTGTGCGGGGTTCCCCTTAATATCCATACAAGACCCAAAGGGGCTGGTAATGGGCTGGGGTGGGGGGGGGGTTGATGGGGTAGCTATGCCATTTTTCTTAAAGATTTTCATCCATATTACCGGGACCAGACATTACATTAAAGCCGCAAGCAGTTTTAAATGGCTTTTTTTTTCCTTTAGAAATGTTATTTTGTGCAGGGACAGTTCTAAACACGGGAAACACGTGGCACTTCACAGGCATACTTTAGACACCCCCAGGTACAATATTTAAAGGAATATTTGACTTTTTTTTTTCACTTTATGCATCATTAAAATGACTGCTCCTGGAAAACGTCCGTTTTTAAAACTTCTTTTTGCATTGATACATGTCCCCTGGTGCAGAACCCGGGTTCCCAAACTCTGTTTAGGACAATAACATGGATAATAGTCGTTATAATTAGCACTTTAGAATCCGAACGTTCGCATCCATTGTATTTAATAGGGTTCTAATGTTCGTGCGAACTTTCGGTCCGTTCGCGGGTTCTGGTGCGAACCGAACCCGGGGGTGTTCGGCTCATCACTACTCCTGGCAACTAAAAGTAGTGCCAGTAGAGCAAAGGAAAAGTAAGTATGTGCTGCTCAATAGAAAGACCTTAGAAAGACCTTTAAGCAAACCCATTGATTTGTCCTGTATGAGCAAAGCACAGGTTTAATTTACAGTATTGGAACCATTAACTTAAACTAAAGCTTTAGTAAGATTTACATCTACAAAAAAAATGTTTAATAGCAGAAAATCAGAGCACAGATGAAAAATATGATGCTAGGACTATATAAAGCTCATGAAAGGTCCTAGCAATATGCTGGACCAACATGGGGGAGTTCAAAGGGGACCGCAGATATTGTGCTTTATTTTCTAGGTATGATATATTAGCAGTTTCCCTGGGCAGCAACAGCCATGGGATTGGTTACCTGGATCAGAAGAGGATTGGTCGGCTACAGTAAGCGAAAAGCCCGCGCGGAGAGAGGTTATATAAGGGACCAGTGAGCGGGGCGCCTCAGACCGTTTGAACCGGACCTCAACGGCAGCAGCATGCAGCGCAGTTCTAAGGATCGCGAGTCCCTCTTACGCCGCTTGTTAGAGAAGGCAGAGGGACAGGGCGGTGAGGAGTGGCTGCTTCGTTGCCTGGATGAAGGTCACGGTTCAGCTCTGCCAGTGGAGGCGGCTATCACATCCCCAGAGTCAGTACTAGTGAAGAGCGGTCCGCGCAAGCAGCCAGGCAGAGCCAAGAAACGGAAGATTTCTGCTTCTCCTCAGGTACCTGACAGGGAGAGAGCCGGTGGGAGCCTGCAGTCTGTGAGGAAAAAAGACGCTACTCCGCTGCCTCAAGTGGTCACAAACTGTGAACATCCAGAAGATGGTGAGAAGTGTTCTGTATCTATGGCTGACATGTCAGCGCTTTTTATCTCACTATCTAACATGTTTAAGATGAAAGGGGCACATTCATATGGTGCTTTGTTGGGTCAGGGAGCACAGGTCTCTGGTGCTGAATCATTGGAGGAGGTTGGTACATTAATGGGCAAAGTCCCCAGTGAAAACGAAAATTTTCATCCTAGTATGAAGGTTAATGAGAATAAGAGGGCACAGGTATCTGGTGCAGGCTGCAGTTATATGACTGATTCTAAAGATTTATATGAAGGTGCACATTTATATGGTGCTATGGATGAAGGTGATGCTGACGCTGGTTCTGTATGGCATGGTTTGAATGCGCAGCAATCTATGAATAATGTGAATATTAGGAGCTTTAACCCTTCACAGTTTGTTAACCCTGCCTCGCCTCTAAAACCTTCTGCTACTTTGGTTGGTGAATCCTCATTTAAAGAACCCCTACCGTGTATATTATCACCTCTGGGCTTTCACTTGTCAAAGTCAGTGAAAGAAAAAATTTGGAGAGGTGACTTCATTGACCTATTATCATTGTTGCCAGCTTCAAAAGAATTTCTGGCTAAAAGTGATAAGCTGTCAGGTGATAGATCTGAGGAGGATAGAAGAAGAGCGATTCCCAAAACTTTCCAAAACTGGCTTCAGGCCTTTTGTATTTTTGCTGCGGTTTTGGGGGAACGCTTTCCAGGCAAGTGCTCGGGTTTATTTCAACATGTGGATATTATTGCTGAAGCCTTCCGCCACTTTGGCGGTTCGGCTTGGTATTCTTATGATGAAAATTTTCGCCAAAAATTGGCGGTTCATCCCTCTCTAAACTGGGGGTCTAAGGACGTCGGATTGTGGTTGAATTTAATGCTACCTCCAAAGCCTCAGTTCGCTCCTAGGTTAGCGTCCAATCAGCAGTCCCCTTTTCGCAAAGGTTTTTGTTTCGCCTTTAATGAAGGGCAGTGTAAATTCCTTACTAATTGCCGTTATCGGCACGAATGTTCTAATTGCTATGGTAGCCATGCAGCTAACAGATGTTTTCGCAAGTCTTCTGCAACCTCTTTTCAATCACATGCCAGGGAAGCTGGGCCAAAAAGCTCGGACACCAGTGAGCTTACCAAACATGCTCCCGTGGTTAGAGCGATACCCCGATCGCAAGATGGCAACACTGCTCATTGAAGGCTTTCGGGATGGTTTTTTGGTACCCACTTTCAAAGGTCCTGGCTGTTCTATGGTCAACAATTTGAAATCAGTTGCCTTGAATTATGCAGTGGTGCAAGAAAAAATTTCCAAGGAATTGGTGGAAGGTAGAGTAGCGGGCCCTTTCTCATCCCCTCCTTTTTCCAACTTCAGGCTTTCTCCTTTGGGAATAGTCCCCAAGAGAGAGGTGTGTTGTTATCGTTTAATTCATCACCTCTCTTATCCTGTAAATTTTTCTTTGAATGATGAAGTGTCGGGTGTGGAGGCTCCAGTCTGCTACTCTTCTTTCGATAATGCTTTGGTTATTTTGCAACAACACGGCCGGGGTGCTTTATTATCAAAAGCAGACATCAAGTCTGCTTTTCGATTGCTCCCGGTTCATCCTCAAGTTTTTAATTCATTAGGTTTTCATTTTCAAGATCAATTTTTCTTTGACAAATGTATGCCGATGGGTTTCTCCTTATCGTGTTTTTATTTTGAATCATTTTCTACCTTTTTGCACTGGGTATTGACTCAGAGGTGTCCTGAAGGCGGTTTTTTACATTATTTAGACAATTTTTTATTTTTTGGCCCTCCGGGTTCTCCTTCATGTCTAAATTACCTGCAAACATTCTTCTCCATTTGTGATGATTTCGGGGTTCCTCTGGCTGTAGAGAAGACAGTTCTTCCAACTATGTCTCTTGAGTTTCTGGGGATTGTCATTGATTCCTCTGCTATGGAATTCAGGCTTCCTCTGCAAAAGTTAGAAAGGATGAGATCTATGATCTCTGTCTTTCTATCTAAACGTAAAGTTTTTCTCAAAGAGGCTCAGTCGCTGTTGGGGCTATTTGCCTTCGCAGCCAGGGTAATTCCGATGGCCAGGGTATTTTCTCGCAGGTTTTCTTTATCTACCAAAGGTCTTAAGAACCCGTACTCCCACGTTTACATCTCTAAAACCATTAAAGAAGATCTGAAGTTTTGGGATGCCTTCTTGTGTAATTTCAATGGTACGACCATTTGGCAAAAGGAGTTTGTCTCTAGTGTTCAGCTGAATTTCTTCACAGATGCAGCTGGATCTGTTGGTTTTGGGGCATTTCTCGATGGCCACTGGTGCGCAGAGCGGTGGCATCAGGAGTGGCTTCACCAGGATATTCTCCATAACCTTGTGCTTTTGGAATTATTTCCTGTTGTGGTTTCCGTGGTAATTTGGAAAGAGACCTTTGAGAATCGTAGAGTTTTGGTTTACACTGACAACAAAGGTGTTTTCTTTGCGGTTAATTCCCTGTCCTCAAAGTCGGAACCAGTGATTAACCTATTACGTTTTTTAGTATTGCATTGTTTGCGTTATAATATTTGGTTAAAAGCTGCACATATAGCAGGCATAAAGAATAACATCACCGACGCTTTGTCTCGTCTACAGTTCGAAAGATTTCGGGACTTGGCGCCGGAGGCAGACCTGCATGGAACTCCTTGCCCAGATTTCCTCTGGGGCTTAATCCGGAGCTGATACTTCCGTATCTCAAGAACTCGGTTTCGGAGAAGACTTGGTCGGATTATCTTCTTTCCTGGTACAGATGGTGCTCTTTTTGTCATGATTCAGGTTTAGATTCTTTAGTTGTGACATCATACACCTCTTTGTCCTTTTTGTCCGCTCTGATTCAATCAAATTTAAGTCCTGCTTCCATAAGCCGGATTCTAGCAGGAGTATCTTTCTTTCTGAAGTTTGCAGGTTTACCGGCTTTAACCTCATTCTTTCAGGTCAGTCAAGTTTTAAAAGGCCTTCGGAGGTCCTGTCCGTCTTTGGATACCCGGCGTCCCATTTCAATCCCTTTGCTGATTGATTTATTAAGGGTTTTAGAGGAAGTCTGTTTTTCAAAATTTGAGCTTCTCCTTTTCCGTGCATCCTTTGCGTTGGCTTTCTTTGGTGCTATGAGGCTGGGTGAATTTACAGCGTCCAATAAAAGATCTTTGACCTTTCTGCTTTTTCACCACGTTCGTATAGACAATGATTTTCTTCACATTTTTCTGGCTAGGTCTAAGGCTCAGCCCGGTGGTAAGGGCCAATGGTTCTCTCTAGCTAGATCCTCGAGTCATGTGATCTGTCCTGTACGGCATGTTGCGAGGTATTTGGCGGTCAGACCTCCCTCTGGGGATTCCTTCTTTGTTCACAGAGACCTGTCTTCCCTTACCAGATATCAATTCTCGTCCGTACTGGCTTCCTCTTTGAAACGCTTAAATCTGTCAGGTTTTTGCTTTTCGTCACATTCCTTTCGGATTGGAGCAGCCACTACGGCCGATGCATTGGGTTTCTCTTCGGAAATGTTAAAAAGAGTTGGTCGCTGGGAGAGTAATAGATATAGAATTTATGTACGCCCTGATCTACTAATTGTATGATTTTCTCTTTCAGATATTTCCAGAAAAGTTATCTGGATAGTGGGTCATTCCTTCGTTTTCTGGGCTGCTCAACATGCCGGAAACAGGAACTACTCCACCACTTTAGGTCTGGACGCTAAGTCTTATTTAGTCTTATGGTCAGGGGTACGGGGTTTGAGATGGAGGGGCCTAAGGGAACATTTGATTTATTTGTCCAGTATTTGGCCTTTTCCTCAGGTTTTAGTGATTCACGCAGGGGCGAACGACTTAGGTAAAGTTAGGACTCGGGACCTTTTATGCGAAATAAAAAGAGACTTAGGTTCTATTAAGGTGATGTTTCCTTCTTCCATTTTGGCGTTCTCGGAAATGATTCCGAGATTAGTATGGTCTCCTGCCAGTAATCTCTTCTACGTGGACAGGATAAGGAGGCGCCTAAATAGAACAATCCATAGTTTTCTTAGAGCGTCAGGTGGTGTCTCTTATCGGCACTCGGAGTTGGAAGGTTTCATTCCGGGTTTGTTCCGGGAGGATTCAATCCATTTATCCCCTATAGGTTTGGACATTTTTTGTATGGGTTTGCAAAGTTTAATCGAGTCGGCCACGGTGGGGGGGGGGCTTCAACCAGTAGTTTCCCTACTGGCCTCAGCCGGTGGGGTGTAGTTGTCCAGCATGTCTGGATGGACCCCGTTAATCTCGTTTTAATTATTAGCCAAGATGGCTTTCTTATTTAATTTAATTATAGTAATTATCAGGTTACCCCTTGGATACACCGTGGCCATTTAAAATGCCAAAGAATTATTTATTAATAAATTTATTTGCACCTTTTATCGTTGTGTTCTCTCTTTATTGAGTCCCTTTGTACGAGCCCATGAAAGGTCCTAGCAATATGCTGGACCAACATGGGGGAGTTCAAAGGGGACCGCAGATATTGTGCTTTATTTTCTAGGTATGATATATTAGCAGTTTCCCTGGGCAGCAACAGCCATGGGATTGGTTACCTGGATCAGAAGAGGATTGGTCGGCTACAGTAAGCGAAAAGCCCGCGCGGAGAGAGGTTATATAAGGGACCAGTGAGCGGGGCGCCTCAGACCGTTTGAACCGGACCTCAAAGCCCACCCGCCCTCCCTATTGTTAAAGTCATGGTGTATTCAGTGGGGGTGTAGTTGTCCAGCATGTCTGGATGGACCCCGTTAATCTCGTTTTAATTATTAGCCAAGATGGCTTTCTTATTTAATTTAATTATAGTAATTATCAGGTTACCCCTTGGATACACCGTGGCCATTTAAAATGCCAAATAATTATTTATTAATAAATTTATTTGCACCTTTTATCGTTGTGTTCTCTCTTTATTGAGTCCCTTTGTACGAGCCCATGTGCATTTTGGAATAATTATAAATGAAATGTTTATTTTAATGCAATTAAACATAAAACAAAACCGCAGATTAATGGGAAGCATGATATTTTGGAAATTGGGCATTGGGCCCAATAGTTATAAAAACAATTTCATGAGATGATAATTAAACATCACCACAATTTACAATCCCTATAGAACAAATATATAGCATGCTATTTTGGGAATTGGGCATTGGGCCCAATAATTCTAAAAACAAAACGGATATAAAATTCAGTGATTGCTTGTACTTGTTATCATTTTTATACCAGAAAATGGGGAATAGTATGTTTAAAAATTAGACTTAATAATATATCCACTCTCATTACAGTTAGATGTAAATACAAGTTAAGCTTAACATACATTTACTCAACATGTTTAACAGATACAAAATGAATGTTTTTCTGGTACCTTTAAAAATTATTTGATTGCCTGTGACTTGCACTGTTTTTGGACTTTTATGCACATTGCTGTGGATCACTTAATTTTCCAGCACAAGGAACTGCATCTGCACATGTTGCTGTTTGTTTTTTTGGTGGGGATTTGCCTACTTTGCACATAAAACTGTTGTTTGATGCACATGATATTATTTATCATTGAATATTTATATTAGTTATTATCAGTTTTTTATTTTATTTATATTTTTTTTAAAATGTTTTATTTCATTGGTTAACACAGATATTTTACACAAGAATTTTTTTCACATTTGGATTGTTGCACTTGGGATTTATTTTGCACTGTAGAGGAAGTCATATCTACATATTTATTTATTATTGAAGAATATTTTAAGATTTATACAACTTTTATCTTAATTTTATAGTAATTTTAGAGTGAGCTCCCCTATACCCCCTTCTTTTATTCATTTTGCTATTAGTGTGTGAACACTTACTAGGTGGCTGCTACACATTTGTTTAGTTTTTTCCTTCCACCCCACCCCCTTGTTGGTTTGCGCATTAGTTCCCCCTAATTTTCATGAGTGCATTTTTAACTTCTTTCACTTGGGGTTGTAGTATAACATTTTCAGGTGAAAACTAAATTTTGGAGTGACCTTAGTCATGACAATACTTCTCATACTAAATGACTACATTTGGGAGATGTTACCATATACTTATGCACAGCCTATTGAAGAAGGATGTTAGTTAAAGCGGTATTAAATTGGATTTGGTGATTACATTTGTTTTCTTTTTTTAGGTTTTTAACCTTTTGTTTTCACCTGGTGATCTGGCCAGTAACACGCCTCCTGTATGAATATTGGGGCACAGGGAGCACCTTTGGACAGAAGCATTGTCATTCTGAGGGTAGGGGAGTGTAAGATAGACATGTGCATTCGTTTTCGTCCGAATGCATTTTCGTCCGAATTTCCCAGGGCCCCGGATGGCAACCCTACTTTTTTTTTTTATAAAAATCTTTTTTTTTTATAATTTTTTATTTTACCTTATTTTTTATTTTTTGTAAGGGGCCCAGAGGTCCCCAGAGGCCTGGAGGTCCCCAGGGCCCCCGGATGGCAACCCCCCTTTTTTGTTTTTGTTTGTCAGCACCCAAAGCCCCCTCGACCTCAACAATTTGCGGCGACAGCACCCCCGCTTCTCAATTCGTGGCACCCCCCCGCTTCTCAATTCGTGGCAGCCCCCCCGCCTCTCAATTTGCGGGGGCAGCAACCCCCGGTTCTCCTCTGCCCCAGGGGGCCCATGCCTGAAGCTGTGTAAGGGGCCCCAAAATTCCTGATGGCGGCCCTTACGGTGACAATAGCAATCTGTGTCTATCGAATCTGCGGTTGAATGTGCCTAACCTAACTCTATTAGTCCGAGGTCATTCGACATAGAGAGAAAAGATTAGACAATATAGAGACATGAAGATTCGACATAGAGAGAAAAGAGTTGACATAGAGAAAGATTCGACATAGAGAGAAAAGATTCAACATTATAGAGACATGAAGATTCGACGAAGCAGCTAAAAACATACGATCGCCACGAGCGGACATTTATGGTCAAATGCTCAGCCCATAGGCTATAGAAGAATTCTAATGTTGGTTGACTAGTAATAGTAATTAATAAATATAATTATTACTAGTCATACAACATTACAATTCTACTATAGCTTGTGGGCGGAGCATTCGACCGGAAATGTATGATTGCGGCGTCGTACAGTTTAGCTGCTTCGTCGAATCTTCTTAGAACATTCAACAGACACCATGAGCCTTCAATGACAGATTCGACCTTCATTCATTCTGATTTTCGGACAAATGCATTTTTTAACTAAACAAAATAAATAAAAACGAATTTCAGAAGTAACTAAATAATTTTATTTTTCGGACGAAAACTAAATTCCGAATCAAAATATTTCAGTGTGCACATGTCTAGTGTAAGATGTACTTGCAGATTTAAGTACACTAACAAATTGAAACCAGATCCAGCTAACACTTTATTTTATAAATTGAAATAAAGGTTTTACATTAATAAATAAATAAATACAAGCTGATTATTGTAAGCACCCCTGTCATTACTAAATTGTTTATCTCAACGCTCTAAACTGCTACGTTTGCAGGAGAGCTTGTTCTTTTGAAAACAACAGACTTACTGGCTGGATCATCAGGTGAAAATAGAAGAAGGAAAGCCTAAAAAGGAAAATGAATGCACCAATCACATCTAAGAAATGGTAAGCTGCAATATAATACATTTTTGCTTCTGGGTTTAATACTGCTTTAATTCTGTATAATTACATAAACAATCATGTACCATAAAACAGCTTATTCACTAATGTCTCAGATGTGTGTTTTTTTTCTTATTTGTCTGTATTTCAGTTATCAATATTTGTGTTCAGTTTCTGGTACAGAAAAAAAAGAGATTAAAATAACAAATAGCTGTATGTGCAAATATTGTGTAGGTAGAGATAAAATAATAGAGATAGCAGTATTTTGATATTATGTAAATTAAAGACTCAATAAGAGCTGCATAAATGTGTGAGTAAATACAGGTGAAGTCTAGAAAAAGGGGGAAAGGAAAAGAATGGAAAGGGTGTGTTGCCTTATGAGTTTATGTGAAATCTCCATTAATAGCTGTAAAATATTGTAATTATGAATATACCGTATTTATCGGCGTATAACACGCGCAGGCGTAAAACACGCACCCCAAGTTTAGGAGGGAATTTTAAGGAAAAAACTTTTGGGAGGGAAATTTAGGGAAAAAAACCTTACATTTAAATGCCCATCAATGCAGCCTTATTAGTGTCATTTGCAGCCTTGTCAGTGCAGCCTTGCCCCAGTGTCCATTGCAGCCTTGTCAGTGCAGCCTTGCCCCAGTGTCCATTGCAGCCTTGTCAGTGCAGCCTTGCCCCAGTGTCCATTGCAGCCTTGTCAGTGCAGCCTTGCCCCAGTGTCCATTGCAGCCTTGTCAGTGCAGCCTTGCCCCAGTGCAGCCTTGCCCCCAGTGTCCATTGCAGCCTGACCCCAGTGCAGCCTTGCCCCCAGTGTCCATTGCAGCCTTGCCCCAGTGCAGCCATGCCCCCAGTGTCCATTGCAGCCTTGGATGAATTTAAAATTGGCGCCACCGAGACTGGGCGGAGCGGAGCAAACGCCACCGAGATCGCAGGGACTGGGTGGAGCCGAGATACACATAGCCGAGTGTACTCGGCTCTTTTCGGCTCTGCTCACAGTCACTCCCAGTCCCGCCCTATGATGGACATAACACAGGTCCAATGGCGGGACTGGGCGGGACTGTGAGCGAAGCCGAGAAGAGCCAAGTACACTCTGCTATGTGTATCTCTGCGGCAATCGCTCCGCTCTGCTCACAATCGGTGGGGATCGGTGTATAACACGCACCCACGATTTTCCTCTGATTTTAAGGGGAAAAAAGTGTGTGTTATACACCGATAAATACGGTAGTTCAACTAGCTTTGTATCTATGTAACCAAGCCACCAAGAAGGTTAGACTAAGCAGACTAGGGATGAGCTTCGTGTTCGAGTCGAACATACGTTCGACTCGAACATCGGCTGTTCGATCGTTCGACGAAGATCGAACGATTTGGGCCGTTCGCGCCAAATTCGAGTGACGCGAACGGCCCACAATGCACTACGCCATCACAGTGTCATCCAGGCGCTGTGATTGGCCAAGCATGCACTGTGACCCCGCATGCTTGGCCAATCACAGCGCCGGCAGCGAGGAGAGCAATGATTGGCCACAGGCAGGATGCCTGTGGCCAATTATTGCTGATGGGGTTTAGTTCCGGAGCAGGGAAAGAGAAGCATAGGCAGGGACAGTGTCATTTTTTTTCCTTTACATAATCCTGGATTCCTTGTGTTTAGGGACAAATAAGGATAGGTAGGGAGAGTGTCAGTGACAGTGTGCTATTCTGTGCTAATCCTTGTTTGTAGGGATAGAGAGGTACAGTGAGGGAAACTGACAGTGTGCTATTCTGTTCTAAAACTATTTTGCTGAACCATATTTTCAATCCTTGAGTTGAGGGACAGAGAGCTACAGTGAGGGAAAGTGTCAGTGTGCTATTGTGTTCTAAAACTATTTTGCTGAACCATATTTTCAATCCTTGAGTTGAGGGACAGAGAGCTACAGTGAGGGAAACTGACAGTGTGCTATTCTGTTCTAAAACTATTTTGCTGAACCATATTTTCAATCCTTGAGTTGAGGGACAGAGAGCTACAGTGAGGGAAAGTGTCAGTGTGCTATTGTGTTCTAAAACTATTTTGCTGAACCATATTTTCAATCCTTGAGTTGAGGGACAGAGAGCTACAGTGAGGGAAACTGACAGTGTGCTATTGTGTTCTAAAACTATTTTGCTGAACCATATTTTCAATCCTTGAGTTGAGGGACAGAGAGCTACAGTGAGGGAAACTGACAGTGTGCTATTCTGTTCTAAAACTATTTTGCTGAACCATATTTTCAATCCTTGAGTTGAGGGACAGAGAGCTACAGTGAGGGAAACTGACAGTGTGCTATTGTGTTCTAAAACTATTTTGCTGAACCATATTTTCAATCCTTGAGTTGAGGGACAGAGAGCTACAGTGAGGGAAACTGACAGTGTGCTATTCTGTTCTAAAACTATTTTGCTGAACCATATTTTCAATCCTTGAGTTGAGGGACGGAGAGCTACAGTGAGGGAAAGTGTCAGTGTGCTATTGTGTTCTAAAACTATTTTGCTGAACTATATTTTCAATCCTTGAGTTGAGGGACAGAGAGGTACAGTGAGTGAAACTGACAGTGTGCTATTCTGTTCCAATCAATTTTGCTGTTCCATATTTTCAATCCTTGAATAGAGGGACAGAGAGCTACAGTGAGGGAAACTGACAGTGTGCTATTCTGTTCTAAATCAATTTTTCTGTTCCATATTTTCAATCCTTGAGTTGAGGGACAGAGAGCTACAGTGAGGGAAACTGACAGTGTGCGATTCTGTTCTAAAACTATTTTGCTGAACCATATTTTCAATCCTTGAGTTGAGGGACAGAGAGCTACAGTGAGGGAAACTGACAGTGTGCTATTCTGTTCTAAAACTATTTTGCTGAACCATATTTTCAATCCTTGAGTTGAGGGACAGAGAGCTACAGTGAGGGAAAGTGTCAGTGTGCTATTGTGTTCTAAAACTATTTTGCTGAACCATATTTTCAATCCTTGAGTTGAGGGACAGAGAGCTACAGTGAGGGAAACTGACAGTGTGCTATTGTGTTCTAAAACTATTTTGCTGAACCATATTTTCAATCCTTGAGTTGAGGGACAGAGAGCTACAGTGAGGGAAACTGACAGTGTGCTATTCTGTTCTAAAACTATTTTGCTGAACCATATTTTCAATCCTTGAGTTGAGGGACAGAGAGCTACAGTGAGGGAAACTGACAGTGTGCTATTGTGTTCTAAAACTATTTTGCTGAACCATATTTTCAATCCTTGAGTTGAGGGACAGAGAGCTACAGTGAGGGAAACTGACAGTGTGCTATTCTGTTCTAAAACTATTTTGCTGAACCATATTTTCAATCCTTGAGTTGAGGGACAGAGAGCTACAGTGAGGGAAAGTGTCAGTGTGCTATTGTGTTCTAAAACTATTTTGCTGAACCATATTTTCAATCCTTGAGTTGAGGGACAGAGAGCTACAGTGAGGGAAACTGACAGTGTGCTATTGTGTTCTAAAACTATTTTGCTGAACCATATTTTCAATCCTTGAGTTGAGGGACAGAGAGCTACAGTGAGGGAAACTGACAGTGTGCTATTCTGTTCTAAAACTATTTTGCTGAACCATATTTTCAATCCTTGAGTTGAAAGACAGAGAGCTACAGTGAGGGAAAGTGTCAGTGTGCTATTGTGTTCTAAAACTATTTTGCTGTTCCATATTTTCAATCCTTGAGTTGAGGGACAGAGAGCTACAGTGAGGGAAACTGACAGTGTGCTATTCTGTTCTAAAACTATTTTGCTGAACCATATTTTCAATCCTTGAGTTGAGGGACAGAGATCTACAGTGAGGGAAACTGACAGTGTGCTATTCTGTTCTAAAACTATTTTGCTGAACCATATTTTCAATCCTTGAGTTGAGGGACAGAGAGCTACAGTGAGGGAAAGTGTCAGTGTGCTATTGTGTTCTAAAACTATTTTGCTGTTCCATATTTTCAATCCTTGAGTTGAGGGACAGAGAGCTACAGTGAGGGAAACTGACAGTGTGCTATTCTGTTCTAAAACTATTTTGCTGAACCATATTTTCAATCCTTGAGTTGAGGGACAGAGAGCTACAGTGAGGGAAACTGACAGTGTGCTATTCTGTTCTAAAACTATTTTGCTGAACCATATTTTCAATCCTTGAGTTGAGGGACAGAGAGCTACAGTGAGGGAAACTGACAGTGTGCTATTGTGTTCTAAAACTATTTTGCTGAACCATATTTTCAATCCTTGAGTTGAGGGACAGAGAGCTACAGTGAGGGAAACTGACAGTGTGCTATTCTGTTCTAAAACTATTTTGCTGAACCATATTTTCAATCCTTGAGTTGAGGGACAGAGAGCTACAGTGAGGGAAACTGACAGTGTGCTATTCTGTTCTAAAACTATTTTGCTGAACCATATTTTCAATCCTTGAGTTGAGGGACAGAGAGCTACAGTGAGGGAAAGTGTCAGTGTGCTATTGTGTTCTAAAACTATTTTGCTGAACCATATTTTCAATCCTTGAGTTGAGGGACAGAGAGCTACAGTGAGGGAAACTGACAGTGTGCTATTCTGTTCTAAAACTATTTTGCTGAACCATATTTTCAATCCTTGAGTTGAGGGACAGAGAGCTACAGTGAGGGAAAGTGTCAGTGTGCTATTGTGTTCTAAAACTATTTTGCTGTTCCATATTTTCAATCCTTGAGTTGAGGGACAGAGAGCTACAGTGAGGGAAACTGACAGTGTGCTATTCTGTTCTAAAACTATTTTGCTGAACCATATTTTCAATCCTTGAGTTGAGGGACAGAGAGCTACAGTGAGGGAAACTGACAGTGTGCTATTGTGTTCTAAAACTATTTTGCTGTTCCATATTTTCAATCCCTGAGTTGAGGGACAGAGAAGGACACTCGTAGAAATTATCAGTGTGCTATTCTGTGCTAAATCTTGTTTGTAGGGAGGGACAGAGTAGGACAGTGAGGGAAAGTGTCAGTGTGCTATTCTGTTCTAAAACTTTTCTGCTGAACCATATTTTCAATCCTTGTGTTTAGGGACAGAGAAGGATAGGCAGGGGACAGTGTCAGTGTCATTGTTGCTAAGCCTCCTGCACAATATACACCTGAAGGTAGCCCTTATTGCTGTTTTTCCCATCTCCCTGCAGGCCATCCATTAAAATGTCTGGAAGGCAACCAAGGAGAGGCAGACAGTCAGGAGGCAAAAAAAGAGGGCAAGCAGGCTCTGTGTCTGGGGGCAACAGTGCTGGTCGTGTACGCGGTGCATTGTCATCAGCACATGGCCATGGGACACGCTTGTCCTTGTTTTCGGCAGCTGGACATGTTGAGCCATATCATGCCGAAGACTTTGTAGAGTGGATGACCAAGCCCACCTCATCCTCCTCATCCTCTCTCACCCAGGCTCAGGGTAGTGGCAAAGCAGCTGCCAAAGCGTCCTCTTCTCTGGTATCATTATCTTCATTAGTCAATCCTTCCCTAGACCCACCATGCCCTCCTCCTGAGGAGTCCCCCGAACTGTTTGAGCACAGTGTTGGGTACATGCTCCAGGAGGATGCCCAGCGTTTGGAAGGATCTGATGATGATACCCAGCTAGAGGAAGGCAGCAGCGTGAGAGCAGAGAGAGGGGATGCTCAAGAAGGACACCAATCTGGCAGTCATGTTCCAGCAGCTGCAGCATACTGCCAGATTGGCTCCAGTGATGAGGAGGGAGGGGATGATGAGGTCACTGACTCCACGTGGGTGCCTAATAGGAGAGAGGAGGAGGAGGAGGATGAGGAGGAGGCACATCTCCAACGAGGCAGGATGCCCTTGAGTGGCCAGCGTATGGGCAGCACACCGATGGAATCACACCGCAGAGCTCCGCCTGTGCAGGGCGCTGCCTCTGCCCGTCATTCAAAAAGTTCTTTGGTGTGGGCCTTTTTTGAGGCGAGTGCATCAGATCGCATAGCTGCTGTTTGCAACATATGTCTCAAGCGTATATCGCGTGGCCAAAACATCAGCCGCTTGGGCACCACATGCTTGATCAGACATATGTTGACCTGCCATGCAGCTCGTTGGCAAGCCTACCTTAAAGACCCACACCAAAGAACAAAGCTGACCTCTTCTTGCACCGCATCAGCTGGGATCTCCCACCCCACTATACCTTCACTCCTCTCTGAAACCTGCTCTGAGAGGAATGAAGGTGTAGAATTAGGTGTGTCACAGGCAAGTACTTGCGGGCACTCTGCTAGCAGTACACCAACGTCCGATTCTAGCAGGCAAATTTCCCTGCCCCAGCTGCTGGACCGTCGAAAGAAGTTCACTCCCAGCCATCCACATGCCCAGCGGTTGAATGCTAGCTTGGCTAAATTGCTAGCGCTTCAACTGCTGCCTTTTCAGTTGGTAGACTCGGCCCCCTTCCGTGAGTTTGTGCAATGTGCGGTTCCTCAGTGGCAGGTTCCCAAACGACACTTTTTCGCACGGAAGGCTATTCCGGCTCTCTACAGGCATGTGGAAGGCAATGTCTTGGCCTCGCTGGACAGGGCGGTCAGCGGTAAGGTGCATATTACCGCTGACTCATGGTCCAGCAGGCATGGACAGGGACGTTACCTTTCTTTCACGGCCCATTGGGTCACTCTTTTGGCAGCTGGGAAGGATGCAGGACAAGGTGCAGTAGTGTTGGAGGTTGTTCCACCCCCACGCCTCCAAAATGCTACTACTGGTTGTGACACACCTCTCACCTCCACCCCCTCCTCTTCTTCTTCTTCCTCCATGGCCTCTTCCTGTGGTTTGTCCTCGGAACCAGCGGTGCTCCGTAGGCGTTCAAGGGGCTACGCAAGTACGCAGGCAAAAAGATGCCATGCCGTGCTTGCGCTGGTGTGTTTGGGGGACAGGAGCCACACTGGGGCAGAGGTCCTGTCTGCTCTGCAGGGGCAGGCCGAGAGGTGGTTGACGCCACGCCAGCTTAAGCCAGGAATGGTGGTTTGCGACAATGGCACCAACCTCCTCTCCGCCCTCCGACAGGGACAACTGACCCATGTGCCCTGTATGGCTCACGTCCTTAACCTGGTGGTGCAGCGGTTCTTGGGCAGGTACCCGGGCTTACAGGATGTCCTGAGGCAGGCCAGGAAAGTCTGTGTGCATTTCCGCAGATCTTATAATGCCAGTGCTCGCCTGGCTGAGCTTCAAAAGGAGTTGAACCTGCCCAAGAACCGCCTTATATGTGACATGCCCACCAGGTGGAACTCAACGTTGGCCATGCTGCAGCGGCTGCACACGCAGCAGAGGGCCATCAATGAGTACCTGTGCGACTACGGCACCAGGACAGGGTCAGGGGAGCTCGGGTTTTTTTCACCACGCCAGTGGGGCATGATCAGGGATGCATGCACTGTCCTGGCACCATTTGAGGAGGCCACGAGGATGGTGAGCAGTGACAGTGCATGCATCAGTGACACTGTACCTCTTGTCCACCTGTTGGAGCACACGCTGCGTGGAATAATGGACAGGGCACTTGAGGCAGAACAGAGGCAGGAAGAGGAGGACTTCCTTGCCTCTCAAGGCCCCCTTTACCCAGACAGTGTTCCTTCTGTCCCACCCATCGCACAGGAAGAGGACGAGGAGGAGGAGGAGGAGGATTGTGTCAGCATGGAGGTGGAGGCTGGCACTCAGCATCATCAGCAGCAGTCTTTTAGGGATGATTTACAGTCCCAAGAAACCAGTGGACTTGTACGTGGCTGGGAGGAGGTGGCTGCGGATCATGTCGTCCTTAGTGACCCAGAGGACTCCGGACTGAATGCCTCAGCTAACCTACGCTGCATGGCCTCCCTGATCCTGCAAAGTCTGCGGAAGGATCCTCGTATTCTTCGGATCAAGGAGAGGGACCATTACTGGCTGGCCACTCTCCTTGATCCACGGTACAAGGGTAAGGTTGCGGACCTTATCGTACCGTCGCAGAGGGAGCAGAGGATGAGACAACTTCCCAGAGACTGGGAGGTTACAAACTCCTGGTCCTGGACAACAAGTTGCTGAGGCTTCGGGCAGTCAAAGAAGGAGCGGTGGGGAAGGTGGCCGTCTGACCGATGCGTTCAGACAATTCTTTAGTCCGCAGCCCCAAAGTATGATCGGTTCCAGCAACCATCGCCAGCGTCTGATATACATGGTGCAGGAATACCTAGGGGCAAGGTCAGACTTGGACACCTTCCCCACCGAAAATCCTCTGGCTTACCGGGTCTTGAGGATGGATCACTGGCCAGAGCTTGCACAGTATGCAATTGAGCTACTGGCCTGTCCTGCATCCAGCGTTCTTTCAGAACGCACATTCAGTGCTGCTGGAGGATTTGTCACGGATCACAGGGTGCGCCTGTCCACCGACTCGGTTGATCGACTGACTTTCATCAAGATGAACCAGTCTTGGATCACCACCAGCTACCACACACCAGATGCTGATATAACAGACTAATTGATTTTAAAATGTCACATCCCTTCAAGACTGATGCTGATGCTGAGTGCCTGTGCTGTTATGTTGTCTGGCTATCCTCCTCCTCAATGATACGATTAACGATGATAGCTTGGAAGATCATTTTGGTTTATGGGTGACGCCACCAGTGGCTAAGGCCCAATTTTTCAGCCCCTGTTTAACAGGGGCGTGTAATTAAAATTTTTGATGCAATACTTTGCAACAGGCCTCATTGCTGTGCTCCAAGTACAGTATCTGTGAGGGGTTGCAGTGTTGTGCCACCAGTGCCTAAGGCCCAATTTTTCAGCCCCTGTTCAACAGGGGCATGCAATTATAATTATTGATCTAATAATTCACAGCAGGGCCCATTGCTGCGCCCACCAAGAGTAACTGTCAGGCCTTACAGTGTTGTGGCACCAGCAACACCATCACCACCACCACCACCACCAAAGGCCCAATTTTTCAGCCCCTGTTCAACAGGGGCATGCAATTATAATTATTGATCTAATAATTCACAGCAGGGCCCATTGCTGCGCCCACCAAGAGTAACTGTCAGGCCTTACAGTGTTGTGGCACCAGCAACACCATCACCACCACCACCACCACCAAAGGCCCAGTTTTTCAGCCCCTGTTCAACAGGGGCATGCAATTATAATTATTGATCTAATAATTCACAGCAGGGACCATTGCTGCGCCCACCAAGAGTAACTGTCAGGCCTTACAGTGTTGTGGCACCAGCACCACCATCAAAGGCCCAATTTTTACTACCACTGATCAACAATTATATGTTATTACAATTCCTGATATTATACTTGACAGCAGGGCGTTCCAGCACCCACCAAGAATAACTGTGAGTGCTTTCAGTGTTGTGCCAACACCAACACCTAAGGGGCCAATTTCTGCAGAGTATATACGGAAGGTCCCTACTTTCAAACATCCAACTTACAAACCACTACTACTTGCAAACGGAAGAAGACAACAGGAAGTGAGAGGAAATCTACCCCTTGGAAGGAAAATTCTCTCCTGTAAGAATTAATATGGGAGAAAGGTGTCTCCTCTCTACTGATGCTTTATCACCAATCCTTGTTTCAATACAAACACCACATTTCAAAAACAGTTGTCATTGGGACGCAAAGTGAGGTGAAATGTTCTGAACAGGGGCACAGACAGCAAAAAAAATGTGACAGGGGTGATAACCGTTCCCTATGTTTTCCAAAAAGCTAAAAAAAAGGAATTTGGCATGGAGCTACACTTAAACAATGCAGCTGTTCAAAATTACAAACAGATTCTACAGAAGAACAAACCTACAGTCCCTGTCTTGTATGCACCGCCTGTATACGGCTGTTCAGAGTATATAGGGGCTTTTCTATTTTGTGTGCGGGGTTCCCCTTAATATCCATACAAGACCCAAAGGGGCTGGTAATGGGCTGGGGTAGGGGGGGGGGTTGATGGGGTAGCTATGCCATTTTTCCTAAAGATTTTCATCCATATTACCGGGACCAGACATTGCATTAAAGCCGCAAGCAGTTTTAAATGGCTTTTTTTCCTTTAGAAATGTTATTTTGTGCAGGGACAGTTCTAAACACGGGAAACACGTGGCACTTCACAGGAATACTTTAGACACCCCCCAGGTACAATATTTAAAGGAATATTTGACTTTTTTTTTTTCACTTTATGCATCATTAAAATGACTGCTCCCGGAAAACGTCCGTTTTTAAAACTTATTTTTGCATTGATACATGTCCCCTGGTGCAGAAGCCGGGTTCCCAAACTCTGTTTCGGACAATAACATGGATAATAGTTGTTATAATTAGCACTTTAGAATTCGAACGTTCGCATCCATTGTATTTAATAGGGTTCTAATGTTCGCGCGAACTTTCAGTCCGTTCGCGGGTTCTGGTGCGAACCGAACCCGGGGGTGTTCGGCTCATCACTAAAGCAGACAAGAGATCCAAACCTCATTGTTTTACACTTACTCACTTCAAAGTATCCCATGCAGGGATATGCAATGAAGGGAGGCCAACCCGTAATCAATACCTAACTTCCCGGGAAAATTCAATTAAATCTCCTGCCCAGAATAGTCACCAGGATTTGCATTAAAGGGGCTAACTTATGCAAAGTATAGGAATTGGAGAAATAGTAAGCCCTCCAATCAAGAGCCAAGCTATGCCAACCAATGGGGCATAGCTTGGCTTGGGACTTTAACCTAATATTTTCTGTGTAATAGATAGACTTTCAACTCTACTCCAATAAATGTTATTATGTTAACGTTTTCACTTCTGGTCAAAAGAACTCTCATTTAACCCACATCATATCTCTAAATAAAAAAACTCAAATATTATATTTTTATTCACGGCGACCAACGAAGGCCAGTACAGGACTGAAAGTATTTAATATAATACCAAAATTTGTGTATTGCAGATTAAGGTTAGTGGGGGAATTTAAACTGAGTCAGCTTATCCAGTAGTTTTGAGGTCACAACAAATCTATCTAGGGAAAAATATAGGTAAATATTTTTGGTTTTATTAGTGGGTATCAAATTAATTAAGGAGAGAATATACACCACATGTTATTTTTTTTGTTTGTTTTGTTTTTATTTTATTTATTTATTTTTCTATTTTGTTTCAATAATATCTCGTAATTATAATTGAAAAAGTACTTTCAAAGTACCATTATAAGGCCCCTTTCACACTGGGGCGGGCAGGTGCGGTGGCGGTATAGCGGTGCGATTTTCAGCGCTGGTATACCGTCGTTATCACCGTGGTATGCGGCCGCTAGCGGGAGGTGCATTTAACCCCCGCTAGCGGCCGAAAAAGGGTTAATATCGCCCGCAAACCGCGGCTATTGCCGCGGTTTGCAGGCAGGGTTACCGCAGTGTCCCATTGATTTCAATGGGCAGCCGCGGTAAAGGAGCGGTGAACACACCGCTCCTTCACCGCTGTAAAGATGCGGCTAGCAGGACTTTTGGAGCGGTCCTGCTAGCGCACCGCTTCAGTGTGAAAGCCTTCGGGCTTTCACATTGAAGAATACAGGGCACGATTTTTTCAGGTGGTATAACAGCGCTAATATTAGCGCTAAACCGCCTGAAAAACGCGCCAGTGTGAAAGGGGCCTAACCGGTCAATGTAATGGGGAGGACGTACATAGCAGGAAAAATTTTGTTTTTAGTTGTTTCTTTTGTGCTCACCAAGCTTCATTGCTATCTCTAAGCAGTGTTTGAGTTTGCTTTATGGTGAGTACATATGTGTTTTATTAGAAAGACACTGAAAGAGTGTGGTCTGGATTGTTTTGTTGAAAAGGTTCAACAGGTTTTTGTTTTACAGTGAAACTGAGCTACAAGAAAGTGGATTGTTTGTTTTCGCTTTTTTTTTAGCTGTGGGAATTTACAAGCAATAATATTCTCATTGTTGTCAGTTGAAGCACCAAACTGTGGAATCTGATATCTGATAGCAATTATAGAGTGTAAAATAAGGTGCATTTTGCATACTGTATTATACCTTGAATTTTTTTCAAGGATAAACCCTACCAAAAATTTGATAAGCTGAGTTTGTGGTAGATTTGTTTTTTTTAAACTGAATTTGGTGTAGCAGATATTAGTCTAAACACAGCTGTGTTTAGCGTTCTATTGTCTACCAAGAGGGTGACCTATTGTTCCTTGTGTGTGCTGATCTCAGCACGGGTTCAGCATGTCTCCTCTGTCTTTTGTTTTGGGGATAGACTTTATTCTGTGAAGATAGTAGTATTATTTTAATGTTTGTGTCTCCACTCTTGTGCATATTCTAAGGGGTAGACTACTGTGTCAGAAGTCTGTTCTGTGGCTTATTGTTGTATCATCACTGAACTTGTACATCATGAAAAAATTGATGGCCTGGATTGCTAAAGTTAAAAATAGCTCTGAAATAATAAGAGCAATGGAGGAATCTAAAAGCCCATGGCACCAGGCACAAGAGTATGTAAATATAAAACTTACAGAGAAAAAATACAGCAAACGTAAGGGTAAGACTGCACTAATTTTTGCCACTTTTTGGTTAGCTAACAATTACAGACCATTATTGTTGCAAAGCATATTTCTCAAGGAAGATCTAGAAATAGCCAAAAATAATATCAGTACTCTAATGCCACATACATACGCTCGGAATTTCCTACAACAAATGTTCGATGGGAGCTTGTTGTTGGAAATTCCAACCGTGTGTCAGAATTTCCATCAACAAAAATTTGAGAGCTGGTTTCAAATTTTCCGACAACAAAACTTGTTGTCAGAAATTCCGAGCGTGTGTACACAATTCCGACGCACAAAATTCCACGCATGCTTGGAATCAAGCAGAAGAGCCGCACTGGCCATTGAACTTCATTTTTCTCGGCTCGTCGTACGTGTTGTACGTCACTGCGTTCTTGACGTTCGCAATTTCCGACAACATTTGTGTGACCGTGTCTATGCAAGACAAGTTTTAAACAACATCCGTCGGGAAAAAAAATTCACAGTTTTGTTGTCGGAATGTCTGATCGTGTGTACGCGGCATTAGAGTTTCTTTGACAAATATGAATGCTAGCCACCAGCAGCCAACAATAGACAACCAAAACGAGTAGGCAGGGGTTGATCAGCTGATAGGGGGGCTGAAGGCTGCAGACAGTAAATGTGAACAATTGTCTGCATCTTCCAGCCCAGGGCAGCATCTGCAATCTACACATACCATAGATTGTAATGCAACCAGTTTGAGTATTTCTAGATGCAACAGGAAATTATCTCCGTCTGGAGTATGTGTTAGTTTCAACAACTCATTGAAAGGCGGGAGCTCTTTTGAAAGTGCCCCTATATCTCGTGCGAAGACAAAAAAAGTTGTTAATCAGGTTTTAACCATTGAATATTCTAAGCCTAAAACCACACCAGTTGTTAAGAGACGCTTCAATACTTTACAAAAGATAAAATGCTTCACATGTGGTTTATTCGACCACATTTCCCAGTTTTGTTTTTCTTCTGGTGAAAAGATATTAAAACCAAATCAATATACAACAAAGAGGCGTGATGTGGAAGTGTACTCACCTCGCTGGGGTGACGGGTCTAGGAAATATGAAAATACAAAATCATACACCCCTTCCTCAACTATTAAGGCCGAAAATGAGGCTTAACAGTATGAGATTAGGCAAATAAAACAGGAACGGGATGAGTTTGTGAAAGAATTCCAATCCTTTAAAAGAAACGTTATTGACTCCTTGAATTTGAAAAATGGAGGGAGTAATTTGTCAAAAGAACTCTCATTTAACCCACATCATATCTCTGAGATAATCTCAAATACTATATTATTATTCACGGTTAACAGGTGTGGGAAGAGAGGCTTCTGCCAGGGTTAGGTTGCAGCCCATAAGTAACAGAACAGCCTAGGGTTCAAAAAGACCCTGGTAAAAGTCGGGTGGCAAGAAGACCTGTGATTTTTTTCCAACTAGAAGAAAAGTCATAATAGTGACAAAAAAGAAAGTACTTGGGATTATGTCTATACATAATTGTCTACATTAGATAGCTGTTGCAATGCACAATTTATAGGGATGAACATGCTAGGTTGAGTGTTTCCCATGTAATGAATCTTACATTATTATGCAGATAAACATGCAATTAAAATCAGCTTCACACCTACTGTATGTACTGTGGTAATGTTCAGTAAAAAAACAAATCTATCAAGCATTAACACGTTAATGCGTAGCACTTGCACTATGTGGTGCAATTAATTTAAATGCCCCACCCCCCAGGTTTTATATACAAAACACCCTCTAATGCCGCGTACACACGACAGGCATTTCCGATGAAAAAATTCAGACAGGCCCCATCGGAGAAATTCCGATGAATTTCATCGGAATTTTCAAATAGAACATGTTCTATTTTTTTCCAATAAAATTACGTCGGAATTCCGATGGAAGTTTGGTCAGAAAAAGGTCAGATCGTGTGTACGGGGCATAAGAGTGCGGGAGAACTGGGAGGGGGCATTGGCCAGCTTACAGAAGATCAGTGGGAGGAAGCCTTACAAACAGTTGTGACAAGCTCATTGAGTGTGACGCAAAGATTGACTCAGTTATATATTCTTTTGAGGGTACACCTCACGCATAACAGATTGCATGTAATGGGTCTATTGTCTACTCCAATATGCTCTAGATGTAAGCGAGATCACGGGGATCTGATTAACCTATTGTGGAGGTGCCCCAAAATACTCACGTATTGGAGAGGGGTGGTGGACACTCTGAACAGGGTCTACCAAGTTTTTTTACCCCTGGACCCCACACTTGCTTACTTAGCATTAGGGATGAGCCGAACACCCCCTGGTTCGGTTCGCATTCAGAACATGCGAACAGGCAAAAAATTTGTTCGAACACACGAACACCGTTAAAGTCTATGGGACACAAATCAAAAGTGCTAATTTTAAAGGTTAATATGCAAGTTATTATCATAAAAAGTGTTTGGGGACCCGGGTCCTGCCCCAGGGCACATGTATCAATGCAAAAAAAAGTTTTAAAAACTGAAGTTTTTTTGGGAGCAGTGATTTTTATAATGCTTAAAGTGAAACAATAAAAGTGAAATATTCCTTTAAATTTCGTACCTGGGGGGTGTCTATAATATGCCTGTAAAGTGGCGCGTGTTTCCCATGTTTAGAACTGTCACTGCACAAATTGTCATTTCTGAAGGAAAAAAAGTAATTTAAAACTACTCGCGGCTATTAATGAATTGTCGGGTCCCAGCAATACAGATAAAAGTCATTAAAAAAAAACTTCATGGTTTCCCCCCCCCCCCAGTTCATTACCAGGCCCTAAGGGGAACCCCAAACCAAAATAAAAAAAAAGCGTGGGGTCCCCCAAAATCATTAACCAGGCCCTTCAGGTCTGGAATGGATTTTAAAAAAATAGCGTGGGGTTCCCCCCAAAAATTCATACCAGACCCTTATCCGAGCACGCAACCTGGCAGGCCACAGGAAAAGAGGGGGGACGAGAGAGCGCCCCCCTCCTGAACCATACCAGGCCACATGCCCTCAACATGGGGAGGATGTCCCCATGTTGATGGGGACAAGGGCCTCAGCCCCACAGCCCCACAACCCTTGCCCGGTGGTCACAAAAGAAAGTGTCAAAAATGTTAAAAACCACACAGACACAGTTGGGACAAGTCCTTAAAAAAAAGAAAAAAAGAAAAAAGAAAAAAAAACATTCCAGCGTTGTTATCCATTCTCGATGTCCAACGATGATCCATTCTCCAGCGATGCTCTCCAGCGAGGAACGAAGCACGGTCCTCCCTGCAAAGGAAGCCCCCCGACTAATTACGCGCAAACTGTTTGACAGTCCTTTTATAACTGATGGCGGGGCCACCCGTGACGTGACGCGTGACCCCGCCCCCTCTAACGCATCACTGGAAACCCTAGCGAGGAAACCCCCGCCATTGGTTATAAAATAACTGTCAAACAGCTTGCAAGTCATTGGCCGGGGGGCTCTGGTGCAGGGAGGACAGTGCTTCGTTCCTCGCTGGAGAGCATCGATGGAGAATGGATCATCTTTTTATTAAAGGACTTGTCGCAACTTTGTCTGTGTGGTTTTTAACATTTTGTGAAATGGTAGGGGCAACAATGAACCCCGTTACCAATTCCCAGGGGGGGCAGAATCTGGAGGTCCCCTTTGTTAAAGGGGGCTTCCAGATTCCGGTAAGCCCCCCGCCCGCAGACCCCCACAACCACCGGGCAAGGGTTGTGGGGATGAGGCCCTTGTCCCCATCAACATGGGGATATCTTCCCCATGTTGAGGGCATGTGGCCTGGTACCGTTCAGGAGGGGGGCGCTCTCTCGTCCCCCCTCTTATCCTGCGGCCTGCCAGGTTGCGTGCTCGGATAAGGGTCTGGTATGGATTTTTGGGGGGAACCCCACGCCATTTTATTTTTATTTTGGTGCGGGGTTCCCCTTAAAATCCATACCAGACCTGAAGAGCCTGATTAGGAATTTGGGGGGGACTCCCCAAGCTTTTTTTAACACATTTTGGTCCAGGGTTCCCCTTAATATTCATACCAGACCCAAAGGGCCTGGTAATGGACTAAGGGGGGAGCCCATGCTGTTTTTTTTTTCAATTACTTTTATCTGTATTGCAGGGACCCGACAATTCATTATAGCCGCGAACAGTTTTAAATTACTTTTCTTTCTTTAGAAATTATATTTTGTGCAGGAACTTTTCTAAGCGCGGGAAACATACGCTACTTTACAGGCATACTATAGACACCCCCCAAGTACGAAATTTAAAGGAATATTTCACTTTTATTGTTTCACTGTAAGCATTATTAAAATCACTTCTCCTGAAAAAATGGCAGTTTTTAAAACTTTTTTTGCATTGATACATGTCCTCTGGGGCAGGACCCAGGTCCCCAAACACTTTTTATGACAATAACTTGCAAATTAACCTTTAAAATGATCACTTTAGATTTCTCCCATAGACTTTTAAAAGGTGTCCCGTGGCTTTTAGAATTTGCCGCGAACATCCCAAATTGTTCGCTGTTCGGCGAACAGGCGAACAGGCAATATTCGAGTCAAACTCATGTTCGACTCGAACAGATAGCCTATCCCTACTTAGCATATTTGATGAATTCGACTGAGAGAATCACACTAGAGAAGCAATTATGAGAATCTTATTCTTAGCTTGCAAGCTTATAATGGTTCAATGAAAGTCAGAAAACCCTCCTACAGTCAAGGAATGAATTACTGCAGTAGGTAATACTTTGCGGATGGAAAAACTCCTCTACCAACACAGGGGATGTTCACATAAATATGAAAAGTTATGGTTGGATGTACCTGGGCTTGCCCTGGCAGATCTAGTCATGGATAGACTGGTTGAAGGCTGTATAATGCTTAAACTCTGTGCTTTGCACTTGTTGCTCTAATATGTCTGTATTCAGGATAACAGGTTGACTGTAATGGCTTTGGTTTTACTGGCATGTATGTTGTGGACCAGGGTTGTACTGGTTCTGACTACTTTGTAATATTCACTGGAAGGTACTGCTTGGCTATGTTGTACTAGATTAATGTTAATAAAGTTTTCTTTGGATAAAATAAAAATAAAAAATGGGCACCCCAATGCACAAGTACAGTACCTGGCAAAGCACTTGCTCTAATGCAGGTACCCTAACATAGCAGATAAGTCCAATGGCCCTTCATTGAGTTAATGAAATGGTAGTGAACAGTTTAATAGCTTGTTAGGTTTGTTTATTTTTATACTGAACGTCAAAAAAAATTGATAAGCTGAGCTAACAAGAAATGATACCCAGACAGGCTTGTAAGGCAGGCCTAAATAAACCTAAATGCTCTTAATTAACAACTGCATAGCACAGCTTTCTTAACCAAGAATGTTTTTACATGTCATTGTTTTCATCACAAATCTAAAAAACAAGGTTTATTAGAGGGCTTTTATCTTCCTTTAAACCAATCTAGCTATAATCTGCTTTGGGATTCTTTCAATTGCAAGTCCTATTCGATAGAAGCTATGGGTTATACACTGCACTGATACCGGTTAACAAGCCTAAAACATGCTGTATGTATGCAGTCTGGAAAAAATGGTCCTATAGTATTAGCTGTATCTGTGCTAAAAATCTTGTGGTTCTAGGTGTATAGTTGTTCCAGGGTCATAAAGGAACGATTTGTATTTTTTACTTAAAGGAGGATATGGAATAAAAGTGATGACATTTAAACATGTCCCATTTTAAGACAATTCTTATGAACTGAGCTAAGAAATTAAATTTACCAGAGCAGTCAAAGAAAAATATAAATTATACCTTAAGATTTATGAGGGTTTCCTTCAATTGCATTTGTGTTACTCACACACTACAGAATGTAAGGCTTGTAGTCATTGGGACACAATATGCTAGCTTTGATAATGGCTGTAAAACAAAGTGAGAAAAAATAAATGAAAAATATTCATCATGGGAAAGCAGAGAGGGATATGACAGTTCTCTATATAGAGAAGTGAGTGACACAAATGTCATCCAACTAATGCCATCTATTAGAGTTAGGGGAATACCATTGTTCTATTTAAGGTTATACCTTTTCTTATCTATTTGTTGTTGTTTTTGTTTTGTTTTTTGAGGGGGGGGTTATTTGATTTTTTTTTTATCATGTCATGGTGATAATCAGTTATATTTTGTATAAGGGTTCCATTATGCCTTCTCTCATTCTTGCCACTGTAGTTACACAGAGGTAAATTGGAAGTTAAATTATTTTGTGAAACATGTAAAGAAAATCACCAGTCTTCTGGTGTCATTAACTGAAATTGGAATTCAGGTAGTCAGCAGTTATGAGAATTGTTTTTGATATACAGCAACTACTACTAATGCGGTGTACACACGATAGGAATTTCCGATGAAAAAAGTCAGACGGAGTCCGTCTGAGTTTTTTCATCGGAAATTCCGACCGTGTGTGCGCCCCATCAGAGAAATTCCGATGAATTCCATCTGAATTTTGAAATAGAACCTGTTCTATTTTTTTTCGATTAAATTCCGTCGGAATGCCGAGGGGAGTTTGGTCGGAAAAATGTCCGATCGTGTGTACGGGGTATTAGAGCACTTTTTTTTTCTTGCCTCGCTTATTGGAAAATAATATAATGAAATCATAATGTGGTAAAGCTAAGCTTAATTATAAAGTAAATAAAATATTAAAATATAAAAATATAATTTTTAAAATAGTATATTTAGTCTGATTGCTCCATTATTTTAAAACTTACAGGAGTATGTCCCCCTTAGACTTCAGGAACAAGGCTTGTAAATGGTATTTTAAATATATTTCAATGGATCAGCAAAATGATTGTAGTAATTTTAGCAGAGAGCAAAGCAAGAAAAAACAACAACAACATCTGAGCAATAGAATCATTTCAACCTTCAAAATACATTACACTGATGGAGATTAAAACACTTCAGAATGACTTCTACATTGTAGATTTCCCCACGAATAGGGGACTGTTGTTTTCATTATTCGTTACATTTTTGCTTGTTTACCTAATTTCTCTGATTTGGAACATGATGATGTTTTTGGTAATATTTCTAGATCGTCATTTACAAAAGCCGATGTATTTTTTCTTATGCAATCTGTCATTTGTAGATGAATTGTACATTTGTGTTGCACTTCCTAAACTGTTAGACATCATTAAAACAGGAAATAATAAAATTTATTTTGCAGCATGTTATACTCAAATGTATTTTTTTGCATCTTTGTCCTGTACAGAAATCTGTTTGTTGACTACAATGTCATATGATAGATACATCGCCATCTGCAGGCCATTACATTATACCCTAATCATGCACAAGAGAATGTGTAATCTTCTGGTGGCAGTTTGTTGGACCTTTGGATTTTCAAATTCTCTCTTTGTTACAATATTTGCATCCCGTTTATCCTTTTGTGGAGCTACAAACCTCAATCAGTTGTTTTGTGAAATGAAAACACTCACTAAATTGTCTTGTGGTAATAAAAGTAAATTTAAAATCGTGATATTAGTAGAAGCCTTATTGGTGGGATTTTTTCCTTTTGTGCTTATTTTGATGTCCTACACTAAAATCATATCCAACATTAAAAAAATGAAATCTGTGGGCCAAAGGAAGAAAGCTTTCTCCACTTGCACTTCACACCTTACTGTTCTGTTCCTCTTCTATGGGACGTTACTCTGCATGTACATGATACCACCATCAGAGAACTCTGAGCTGCTTGACCAGGTCTTTTCAGTGCTTTATCTAGCAGTGACTCCCACACTGAATCCTTTGATTTATAGTTTGAGAAATAAGGACATAAATGTTGCTATATTAAATATACTGTTGATGACAAAGTCATGTATGAAATTAACACAATAAGCAAAGAAATATAATAAAGGAAAACCTGAAGAGATATACTTTCCTTAATAAAACAACAATTAGTCTCAGTGAAAGTTAGTCTCAGTGATGGAAATAATGCATGACTAAGGAGGGGTAATGTGTTAAGAAGCGGGTAATTAATGAAGTTTCTTACCTTACAGTAATTGAAAAACAAAAAACACAAGACTCAGATGCTTACTGTCCTGCATAAAAGTCCCAAGTTTTATGAAAGCAACGTGCAAGGACCACAGAAATAATCCCAGAGCAACATCTCTTGCTGCTGTTAGATGACCCTTTGGATGGGGTTAGATAAACAGCAAAGTGTACCAAAACCAAAGTGCATAAGATGTTTCCGGGAGCAATAATCACAGTATGGCCGACATGTGCCTTGTTCCCTGGTAACTTAGTAGAATGTAGGGCGTGTCCGGATGTGAGCAGAGAAGGACGTGCTGATACAGAGCTCCGCTGATCCTGCACAAAATCCGTCATCATCCTCCATACAGAGCGTCCGGGTGAGCCTACACAGTTGCCCTGTCTGTCCCCAGACACCCCTTGCCTCCACCCCAGCCTAAATTTTGGAGCCTGGCTGGCCGATTGTGCAGTTATACGGCCCGCGGCCGGCTCCACACATCCGAGGTCCGCCGCCATCTTGAGGCCTACGGGGCCTCCGCGTTTAGGTGCCGCAATCCGCGGACTGAGCGGTCACCCCTCGCTCCCACTCCTGTGCCAGTATTCCCGGAGGAGGCCGATCGGGTGCACTGCATCGAGGGCTGCTGTAAGGTTCCACACAGCCGGCTCCACTCACCCGCGGCCTGCCACCATCTTGAGGTCCACATGGCCTTCTCCATCCTCCTTGCCGGGTGCCGCGATCCGTGGGAAGAGCGGCCTCTCCACGCACATCCATCCCAGTGGCATCATCCCTGGAGGGGGCAGATAGGGAGTGCAGCATCTGGGGGCTGTCATATGGCTACATTAGGCCTCAGGGAGCACAGCAATACACCAGCAACCCCTGCATGAAAGTCTCCTCCTCTGCAAGCCACAAGCTCTTAAAGGGACAAACCCACCATCCTGCAGTTTAGCCTGACAATCCCCAGAACGCCTGCTCATGCCCTCAAAAAGCAAATCAGCGACCAAAAATGCACCTGCACAGCCCGCCCAGTGTCCCAGTACCATACTGGATCAATTTAAAGTGCTATTAGCAGACATGGAACAGGCAGCAACCCTGTCGGCCTCTCCACCTCCTCAGGCGCCACCACAAGCAAGTGACACCGCTGTTATCCTCGCGGCCATAGAACAGAGTATAACCTCCTCACTGGTCCGCATCGATCACCTGGCTGAGGAATGTAACCTCATCAGGACAGATTTGAACAAAATCAGGGGAAGACTTTCTGAGACTGAGTCACGGATTGCTACCACAGAGGATCTCACTGCCCGCCATGATGATGCCCTACTCACATTGCAGCGCACCGTCCAATCCCTGGTGGCTAAATCTGGTGACGCAGAACTGCCTTCGGAGGAATAATGTCAGGGTCCTGTGTCTCCCGGAGGGGGTGGTGGGGGACCACCCAGCTGAGTTTGCGGAGGCCTTCTTTAAGTCGCTTCTTCACCTGACCGAGTTCCCTCCGACCTACGTGGTGGAAAGGGCCCATAGAGTCCCAACTGGCCGGAGCACCCCCGAGGCTCCACCGAGGCCCTTTCTAGGGATATTTCTCAATTACAGGGACCGTGATCGCATCCCCTGCGAATCCCACAAACATCACACCCTCCCTTTCGAGCATAACATGGTACATCTTTACCCTGACTTCTCCGCGGACTTACAAAGACGTTGCAAAACTTTCACTGATGTCAGAAGACGACTCCGGGAATGGGATATCAAATATTCCATACTCTAACCAAGTCGCCTGCGAGTTCAACATGGCGGTACAGTGAAGTTTTTTGAATCCCCTGATGAGGCTGACACCTGGCTACTATCTTAGTGCTTACCCTACACTTTACAATCCTGGCTGTTCCAAGGTTCCTTTGTTCAAGTTTCATGGCTGCTTGGTCATATCAGCATATTATGGATGCAGCTCTCCCGCAGAGGGGTTTCACAGGGGGTCTCCTCTTCCCAGCTGTCCAACATCCTCCCTCATCCCTGCGACCACCTAGCGTGACTGCCCGGATGACCTCTAAGCAGGCTTCAAATCGGGGGGTAGGCTGGCCTCCTATTTTGCTGCCTCATGTTGCTCCCGGAGCCTCACCGCAGGTCCTTTCCATGGCTGGTGTCTGGCGCGGCTCACTCCCCTTTTTGGGGCGATGCACTCTCCTGATCTTACCTGATCCTAGCTAATGGGAGCTACAGCAAGACAAACCAACGTACCTTCCAGATGATACTGTGCCCACGCTGGGCATCTATGGATTATCCGGTCTCCCGCTGGATGTGATGGGATACAAGTACCCTCGCCTGCTGTTATCCCTCGCTATTGGTGATTTGTATAATATGTCAATCCACTGTCAGGGATATTGCCTGGAATTTTGAGCCTCACGTAGGGGATTTTTGTTTGCTATTAAAGTTTAGGAATTAAACTACAAGCCTGGTTATGTTGGGGTTTGGGCTAAGTAGTAGAGAGTTTTTTGCTAAGGTTATAACTGCTCAGCTGTCTGTCTACACTGTCATACTTATCACCATTCCATCTTCTTTTCTGCATCACTGTTTGCTGGGGGAGATTTTTCTAGGGTCATTACTGGAAGGTTTGGTGATGGTCTTCACTAACTACCTGAAGCTGGCACATGATGGCTATGTCTGATATTAAACTGGAACATACGAGGCCTGAATGACAAATTTAAATGTTCATTAATGTTCAAATTTTTAGCATCCCACAAGCCACATATCCTCTTTCTACAGGAGACTCATCTCATGGGAAGTAGAATACTGGCTCTGCGTAGTACTTGGGTAAGACAGGCCTTCCATGCCACATACTTAACCTACGCGAGAGGAGTCGCAATCCTAATAAATAAAGCCCTACCGTGTAAAGTTGAGAGAGTGATTTTGGACCCCAATGGCAGATATATAATTTTATTACTGGAACTCCATTCAGTTCTCTGGGCTTTAGTAAATGTGTATTTGCCCCCTCCTGTAGACCCTACTGTACTTTTCTCCATTAGCAAGAAACTGGCTCCCCTCCTCTCTGCACATATCATTTTTGCTGGGGGCTTTAATTCAATCCTTGACCCAGCCCTAGACTCCTCTAACCCCCCAACGCACTGTTTTCCCTGATCTCGCTCAATGGGTGGACACATTCGCTCTAACTGAGCTATGGAGATGGAAACATACTGACTCCAAAGTCTTTTTACATCTGTCCACAGCCCATAAATCTGGCTCCAGAATAGATTTTGCTTTTGGTAGCGCCCCAGTGCTCTCTAAAGTTTCTGGGGCCTTGTATCTCCCAGCGGGACTCTCTGAGCACTCACCGCTTGAAATATGCCTCAGGTTGAGTAGACGGAAAGATTCAGGCACCTGGAGGCCAGCTCCCAGATGGATTAACAATGACGATGTAGCTGAGCTCATATCTCCACAGCTCGAAGACTACTGGTCTCACAATACGGACACAGCTTCCCCTGGGATGCTGTGGGATGCCTTCAAGGCCACGGACCGAGGCTCTTATATTTCAGCCATTAAAGCTATCAGATCTGATTGCGCTGCTGAAACTTTAAGGCTAGAGGGTCTAGAGATAGATGCCTCCGCCTCTTTTGCTGAGCATCCCACACCATCCAACTATTTACAACTAGCCCAAGCCAGGAGGAATGTAGCTCTACACTATACCTCTCTAACCCAAACTGATATCCGTTTGTTGTCTGGTAAAATATTTGAATCGGGCGATAAATATGGCCGCCTGCTAGCTAATCTAGTGGCTGACCCGCATCTTCAAACTATAGTCCCCGAACTGTTGTCGGAGACCGGGACCAGTGTTACTGACCCTGACGCAATCCTCCACAAATTTTTTGCCTTCTTTAGGAACTTATATCACCAGCCCCAATGCCCTGCTCCTGAGACTTTCGACACTGAACTACAAAAATTACATCTCCCCAGCCTGCCATCTGCAGAGATCGAGGTCCTGGATGCTCCAATAACTACCCACGAAATAGAGTTGGCCATCGCCTCACTCCCTCCCTCCAAAACCCCCGGGCCAGATGGCCTCCCGGGTGACTGGTACAAAAGATACACCAAGCTTATAGCCCCCAAACTTCAGCTGCTTTTCTCCCACTGCTTAGAGGTTTACTCCTTACCGCCCACTATGTACGGTGCCCACATTATACTCATCCCTAAACCGCGCAAGGACCCAAAACACTGTGCTTCCTACAGGCCTATTTCTCTATTAAACTATGATCTTAAAATTCTGGCCAAAGTCCTTGCCACTAGGTTGGTCAAAGTCCTGCCTGAACTGGTTGACACTGATCAAACCGGGTTCATGCCGGGAAAATCCACTGACATCAACCTGCGTAGAGTCGTCACTCATCTGCAGCTTCCAAATTCTCATTCCCAAACCCGAGTAATGGTTGCACTAGATATTGAAAAAGCCTTTGATATGGTAATCTGGCAATACATGAAATCAGTCCTCCAAACCCTTGGTTCCGGTCCCTCCTTCTGCAAGTGGATTGACATATTATACAAATCACCAATAGCGCAAATCAAACTAGGTGGACTGTTGTCTGATCTTTTCCCAATAGAGAGAGGTACTAGGCAAGGGTGTCCCTCTCCCCATTTGTGTACGCCCTAGTCATGGAACCCCTGGCTATGGCCCTCAGAAACTCAGACTCAGTAAAGGGCATTACAGTTGGCTCTATCACTGAAAAACTCACTCTATACGCAGATGAGCTCATGCTTTTTTTTAATGACCCGGGACCCTCCCTCCGTGCTGCTCTGAATATTATTTCTGAATTTTCCAAATTATCTGGGCTGAGAGTTAATTGGGACAACACTCAAGCACTACCTATTGACCCTCAGGCAAAACTTCATGCAGACCCCTCTGTCGCCCTGACCTGGACCTCCTCTGTCGGATATTTGGACATCAACATTACCCCTAGAGTCTCTGACTTTGCGAAATATAATCTATATCCCTTACTCACCCAACTCAAACTAAAACTTCAAGCTTGGAATAACCTGCCATTTACCCTCATAGGCAGGATAAACCTGCTCAAAATGAAATTCCTCCCAGTCTTTCTTTATGCTCTGAGGCACGCCCCAATTTTGATCCCCAAAGCCTTCTTTCAAAACTTTGACTCCGCTAAAACCCCCTTTCTCTGGAAGTCTGGCTCCCCAGAATAAATAAATCTATACTCAAAAGGCCCTGGACAGAGGGTGGTCTAGCCTGTGCGGATCTTCAGAAATATTTCTTTGCTGCACTACTATCACACGCCCATAACTGGTTAGCCTCAGACGATACCAATGCTGCTGTAGTCCTTGAGGCCGCTCACCTCGGTTCCTACGAGGCGCTGAAAAATGCTCTATATAGGGGTGTCAGGGCCCCTCCTCCTCTCACACTCTCCATGGAAGCGGTGATCAGGGCTTAGCAACTAGTTTCTGACTGTTCCGGACACAGGGTTCTGGGCTGCTAGAGGTATTAAAAAACTGGAGCATATCTGTATTAGTGGATCCGTTCTATCCTTTGATTCCTTTAAGGAGAAATTTGGGCTTACTAATCGACAATTCTTTTGATTTCTTCAAATTTGCCACGCCTTCCCTACCCAATTCGGATCCACCCCTGTGCTTCTCCTTCGGTCCAATCTTAAATCCAAGTTAGGGGAGGTCTCTCTGGTCAAACCCACCTCTACCATTTATAGAGCTTTAATACCCTCAGTTCATTTTGGTCTGAAGGATTTGTTCTCTAAATGGCAGGGCGTGATCCCTGATCTGGAGTCAGAAGACTGGGAAGACGCCTGGAAGTATCCTTTTCTACAACTTATCTCTGTAAGAGATTGGTTGATTCAATTTAAACGGATTCACAGGATTTACTTGTCACCCCAAAGATTATCCAAAATGTACCCAAATTCCTCCTCTAACTGCTTGAAGTGTCGTATAGCAGGTGCTGATTTCAACCATATGTTATGGTCCTGTCCCAGGATCCAGTCCTTTTTGGACGGAGGTCACAAAATTCATTAAAACTCTGCTCCTGATCCATGTTCCCCTGGAAGTGTCGATCTGCTTGCTGGGTCTGGTGGGCTCCCTGGCCCACCACCGACCCACTAGAACTCTAATAGGACTCCTATTATTTTATGCTAGGAAGGCTTTACTCATAAAATGGAAACAACCAAAGGTATCCACTTTGAATTCATGGACATCGTTGATCAACTCAGCGGTGCCATTGTACAAAGTTTGACAAAATTTGGCACGTGTGGTTAGAGTCAGACATCACAAAAGCAACACAGTAAGATCTAGGTCCCTCTGTTTGTTTACTTTAACTAAATGTCTTGTAGCGGTGGAGACCTAAGTCTGCTGGTATTTGAAGGTACCCCTGGATGCGTTTCCCCCAGCCTCAGCACCTCTCCCTGAAGTGGTCATCTGATATATATGATCCATTTTCCTTCACATATCCCTCCAATTTGACAGCACGAGCAGTCTAAGTTGTAGTTGTTACAATAGATGTATTAGAACCTATAGGAATGTTACAATGTATTTTGTTTAAGCTGGGTATGTCCAGAGGCTTTGTCTTGTAACTTTTTTCATTCACACAAAACTCAATAAAAAGTATTTTAAAAAAACAAACTTAGTAGAATGTAGCAAAATGGTATGCAGCTTCAATTACAAGGATAAGTCCATAGTCATTATAACTGAACTATAACAATCCCAAAAGGGCAGTTCCAGTGTAAAACAATATTTAGGCTTGAAAATGCGGGAAAAAAATGAAAACGCAATTTTTTTATGCACAGTTGTCCATTTATAAGATATTGCCAACACATAGCATGTACATAGCAAAAATGACACCCCAAAATACATTCTGCTACTCCTCCTGAGTATGGCGATACCAAATGTGTGAGACTTTTATACAACCTGGCCACATACAGAGGCCCAACATGCAAGGAACACCATCAGGTGTTCTAGGGACACATAGCATGCACATACCAAGAATTACACCCCAAAATACATTCTGATGAGCAAAGGGTAAACAAAAGATTACCTGTGGTTTTAGTAGTGCAGTTGTTCACAGGAGGATAGCACTGGTCCAGGCAGCAGGCAGGGACTTGGTCAGCAAAAGCGAATGCAATTGTCCAGGCAACAGGCAGGAATATTGTCCATTGTCAGTACAGGCAGCAGGCAGGGATACTGTCCATATACAGTCCAGGGTCAGTGCAGGCACAGATTGTCAGCAGTGCCAAAATATTGGTCCTGGTAGTAGGCAGGTCCATGTGGTGTGGTTAGTTCATGCGACATGCAGAGGCATAATGGCATAGGTCCTACAGGCAGCAGGCAGAAGTAGGGCCTCGTTCAGGACTGAATGGGGACAGGGGTAGAGGCTTCTCCCACCCAAATCTCTTTGAAGCCTCCGAGTCTCCAGACCCTAATCTAGGAATGAGAAAAACAAAAACAATTGTTTTCTTCATCCAGAAAAACAATTCTGGAGCACCTCACATATGTGAGACCCCTGTGTTATGAATCCCACTAGTCCACTGGCAGGGTACAAGATCAGTCCAAGAGGCAGGCAAAAAGCATGGTCAAACAGTCCAGGGTCAGTTCCAGATCAGGCAGAGGTATGTACAGAATCGGTAGGCAGAAGCGTGGTCAAATAACAGTCCAGGGTCAGTTCCAGATTAGGCAGAGGTATAAACAGTATCGGTAGGCAGAAGCGTGGTCGAATAACAGTCCAGGGTCAGTTCCAGATCAGGCAGAGGTATAAACAGAATCGTTAGGCAGAAGCGTGGTCGAATAACAAGCCAGGGTCAGTTACAGAGAAACAGAGGCATTTTTTCTGGTGTTTTTGGCTTCTTGGTCTGGGAGGGATTTTATCTGGGAAGTGGCGCTCGGAGAGTCGGCTAATCACATCGGATCTAATGATTACTGGTGGGGCATTCGGGTATAAAAGGGCAGTGGTGATTTCCTCCTGGAAGAAAAGGAAGGATTTGGGTCTTTCAGTGGATTTCCAATAGATGACATAGGCCAAATGAAACAAATAAATGGAAACTTTTTTTATACCACTGGTATGTTCTTCTTGTGGAAAGGTAGGGAGGTAGGGTTCAAGCATCTGGTCGTTGAAGTCGACACCCCCCATGAACTTATTGTATTCGTGGATGCATGTGGGTTTCTGGATCTGGCCATTCCTCCTGCGATCTCAACTAATTCATTGTTGTGGATGGAAGAAAGCATGTACACATCCCTTCTGTCCCTCCACTTCACAGCCAGAATTTCCTCATTGCGTAAACTCGCCGTCTCCCCTCTTTTAAATTTTTTGTTGACCAGGCTTTGAGGAAAGCCCTTCCGGTTTGTCCGTACGGTGCCGCATGCTGGAGTGTTCTTTCTGTAAAGGTTTCGGAACAGGGGCAAACTTGTATAAAAATTGTCCACATACAAGTGGTAGCCTTTCTTCAGAAGTGGGTTTATGAGTTCCCAAACTACTTTCCCACTGGTTCCAATGTAGTCTGGGCGATTAGGGGGGTGCAGTTGGGCGGCCTTCCCTTCATATACAATGAAGGCATACACATACCCTGTGGCTCGGTCGCACAATTTATACAGCTTCACCCCATAGCGGGCCCTTTTGCTGGGTATAAATTGTTTTAAGGCCCAGCCTGCCAGAATATTTTATAAGGGACTCATTCACGCATATGTGTTGGTCTGGGGTAAACAACTGGGGGAAGATTTCAGAAAAATAATTTAGTAGCGGTCAAATTTTATAAAGCTTATCAAAATTTGGGTAATTTCGGGGAGGGCACTGGGTATTGTCACTGTAGTGTAGGAATCTCATAATCATGAGATATCTGGTCCTGGGCATTACTGAGGAAAAGATGGGCATGTGGTAGATGGGGCGGGTTGACCAATAGGAACGCATCTGATTTATTCCGTTTAGTCCCATGCAGAATGTGAGGCCCAAAAAAATTCTAAACTCATCCACTGTAAGTGGTCTCCACTCGTAGGGACAGGCATAATAGGACGTTGGGTTGCTTGCTATGAACTGTTGGGCATAAAGGTTGCACTGGGCCACAATTGATGCCAGCATGTCCTCAGTAAAAATTAAATTGAAAAAATCATTAAGGAAAAAGTTATCTGTATCCACCTGGACTCCTGGCTGGGCAGTGAAAGGGAGAATGTTGGCTTCTCCTGAATTAGAAGGAAGCCACAAGGGGTACTGAAGGGAATAGGGAAGGCTGGCATGGGACCTAACCCTTTGGGACTGAGGTGACACCCCACTGGTACGTGGCCTTGCTTGCCGAGGTATTGCGGTGCTGGTGGATGGCACTGCAGTGGTGGTGGATGGCACTGCGGTGCTGGTGGATGGCACTGCCTCCTCAGCAGAATGCCTTCGTCTGGCGGGCGGGCCCTCCTCCTCTTCCTCCTCCTCCTCCTCGGATGTAATTGATCCACTGCTTAGGACAGGCTCGTAGTCAACGTCAGACTCATAATCTGAATTTGCGGAGAAATCCGAATCGGAGAGCTCCCCGTTGCTCCCGTTGGCCGCAAGAATTTCGTACGCCTCCTTGGCTGAAAACACTCTTTTAGCCATTGTTGGTGATGACAAAAGGCACTGATGACACGTGACACTGACAGATGGCACTAATACGTGACACTGATACGTGGCACTAGAGACGCCAATAAAAGATGGCATGTGGCACTGACAGGTGGCACTGATAAGATGGCACTGACAGGTTGCACTGATGAGATGACACTGACAGGTTGCACTGATGGTAGATGGCACTGACAGGTGGCACTGATGGCAGATGGCACTGACAGGTGGCACTGATGGCAGATGGCACTGACAGGTTGCACTGATGGCAGATGACACTGACGGTGGCGCTGATGGCAGATGGCACTGACGGTGGCACTGATGGCAGATGGCACTGACAGGTGGCACTGGAAGGTGGCACTGGCAGATGGGACTGGCAGATGGGACTGGTGGCAGATGGGACTGGTGGCAGATGGCACTGGCAGGTGGCACTGGTAGATGGCACTGGCAGCAGATGGCACTGGCAGGTGGCACTAGCGGCAGATGGCACTGGCAGGGACTGTGGTCACTGTTTTTTATGTAACGTGTTTTTTTTTTTTACACTCACACTATAATCAGCACAGATCTCTCTCCCTACTCACACGCGGTCTCTGTGTGAGGAGGGAGAAGCCGGCAATGAGAGATGATCTCATATGTTTACATTTGAGATCATCTCTCATTGGACAGTGAGATCGAGTGCTGAATGGCCTCTGTGATTGGCCATTCAGCACGATCTGTGATTGGCTGTGTCCAAGGGACACGGCCAACACAGATTTTCCCTGATGCGCGCTCGTGGGGGCGCGCGGGGGGGATGAAACAGGAGGACGTCCATGGACGTTCTCCCGGTAATTGAGCGCTGCAATGCTGACGTCTTTTCAGCATTGCCCGGGCGCAAAGTGGTTAACTATATACAGCTTTGAGGTTTGAGAGGTTTATAGCTGATAAAGTGTTAAAAATAAGGTAATTTAAATGGAGTAGTCTGATTAAAGCAGTTACTGTAATCTAATAACCAATTGCCTAAATATATACTAGGGATGGAAATTGAACTAACTTCCATGCTAAAGAGATTATTTATTTTATTCCTACGTAGAAATAAATATTAAATAATGCCGCCAATGAATTAGATATGCTGTTTGTTTTATTTTTAAGGATATACCAGGAAGAGAAAGTTTATTCGGTGGGTGGAAGGGAATAGGTCTCTGCTTACCAGAAGCTGTAATTTGATGCAGGGGTTTACATTACTTTCAAAGTTTTGGATTATTAGCAAAACTTGAAACCTTAATGGAAAATATTTGAAATGTGTAATATTTTACTGAAATGTTTAACAACTTGCCGCCCTATTGTCCTCAATGTACTGTAGATGGGTGGCCCACACAGGCAAAGCAACATATTTGTATATTGCTGCCTGCTTTTGGATTTAAGGCTCGCATACGCGCCCCCTCCCCGCTGACACCCACTGTGATTGTACACAGTGGGAGTCTGTCAGCAAGCCTCAGCCAATGATTCATGGCTTGCACCTGCTGATCAGTTGTGTGCAATTTGACAATTAACACAGGGCTCTGTACAGAGGTAGCGATCTCTCTATTTCTTATCTCTGCAAAGCAAGAATAAGAAACAAAGAGATCTGTAGTAAAAAGCAGCACACATTAAAAATTATTACCCCTTGATCATCCTAGATGTAAACCTTTTCCAAGCCTGTGTCATTAGTACAGTTACAGTGTATATTATTAGCACTAATCACTGTATAAGTGGCACTGGTGATGTCAGTGGCAGTCAGTCAGTTAGTTCCTCCCAGCGTCAGTTAGTTTTAGATTTCCATCCACACTATCGCAGTCCCATTATAAGTCACTGATCACAGCCATTAGTAGTATAATTTTTTTCCCAGTATACAGTATATACCATAGTAGTTTGTAAATGCTATAACTTTCACGTAAACCAATCAATATACACTTATTGGGATTTTTGCTATCAAAGACATGTAGCAGAATACATTTTGGCTAAAATTAATGAAGAAATTTGATTTCTTTAAATTGTCTTCTTGGATAAGTTTTGTAGCAGAAAGTTAAAAATATTGTTGTGTTTTTTTTCAACATGTTCTGCCTTTTTCCAGTTAAAGTGGCACAGTGCTAAATGCTAAAAAATGGCCTGCTCATGAAGAGGGTAAAACCTTCCGGAGCTCAAGTGGTTCAATAAGTTTTACTACTATAAAAAAAATTGCTAAATACGTTTTATGCAATTACGGTATGTTGGTAGCATATTTAATTTAAATACCTACAGAGACTGAATTATAATAGTGAACTGCATTTAGTAGTAAAAATTCCAGCATATTATAATTAAAGCAATAATACTTCAGACTCTATCCAACCAATTGTGACGGCAATAAAGCTAGAAGTATAAAAGAGACTTCATGTGCAGGCTATTTTCAAGCTGTTCTCAAGCAGCTCCAGTCGATCATTGGTCCAATTTTAAATATAGAGCTTATTACATGTACTACATGGCAGGGCCAGGCAGGAGATTCTGGGGACATTCCAGACCTGGGTCTGTGGCTATCCTCCAACTATGTAAATTTACCATATATTGGCACCATGGGAGGAATTGATGAGCTGAGTAGCGAGTGCTAAATTAACAAAGCAGATAAACCTGTTTCAGGTCCATCTACACCACCCACACCAGTTTCTTTTTCAGAGTGTGTGTGCTTCAGCACCTAATTAACAAAGGGATCACTGCAGTTTCAATATAGAGAACAGACACAGATCCCTACCAGATTGGACCTGGCTTATAGTTTGTGAACTGCCCCTGTCATTCATTTGATTTTTAGTTCTTTCAAACATAAAGAGTTGGCATCACATGTGGGCATTACCTAGGGCAGTCTACATGCAAGTTATGTGTCTAGGAATGGGAACAGAGGGGCGCCAGACTAAGTGCAGTGTAAATCATATATTTAATAAAAACAAGTAGTAACTAACAGGTTAAATTATGTGGGAATACACCGCTCCAGGATGATTACCTCTCCTGAGGTCAGCTGTCTCCGCAATCAAGTAGGGTGCTGGCTCTATTTGCAACAGAGATAATGAAAAGAAAATAGCTGGATAGCCGCACTCCAAATATTCACCTTTATTCAAAGTTTAAAATCAAGGCATCAAGGGTAAGTACAGACTAACTGCACTGCCGCTGACATGTTTCACACCAGGCACGGTGCTTAGTCATAGCTAAAGTGCTGAATATACATACAGGTATATATATACACCCCAGTAATTAGACAAATAGACAACACGTGTATGCTGTAAGTAACGTAATAGAAAGCACCTTTGAACACCTATAATCCAAAGTTTAACCATTAAGCAGATGGAGAACATCCCCCCCTGCTGGAGATTCCACATAACAAAACATATCATGATAAAGGACAATCTCATGTGTAGGAAAGTAGGCATGGGTGCAACCTAAAAAAGAAAAGACATAACACATAAAATAATACCATATATAATAAAAACTCTCATGCACCAACAAATATACAACAAGGGAAAAGACAAAAACGTTTGTCCCCCATGTATGAATGCCGGTGCATGTAGCTCAAATAATCTAATCCGCTAAAAGATGATACAGTCCCTCCTCAATATTGATACTAGGGATGTCCCGATACCGATACTAGTATTGGTATCGTTACCGATACCAGGCATTTCCCCGAGTACTTGTACTCGGGGAAAATGCTCCGATGCTTCAGCCGATACTTGGGCAGTCAGTGATGATCGGTGCGGCGGGGGAAGTTACAAGCACTGATCACCGCTGTATAGATTTCAATACAGCCCGACAGCTTCTCCCGACCCCCCCCCTTCTTTTCAGCTGTTTTAGTGAAATCTATACAGCGGTGATCGGTGCTTGTAACTCCCTCCAAAGCCGCACCGATCACCGCTGACTGTCCCTGTATCCTCCTCCCGTTCCCCCATCCGTGCTGCTCTCCCCCTTCACGCTCCGTGTCCCCCCCCCCTCCATGCTGCTGATGTCCTTCGTCTTTCTGCTCTCCCCCCCCCCCGCGCTCCGTGTCCCCCCTCCATGCTGCTGCTGTCCTCTGTTATATTGCTCTCCCCCTCCGCGCTGCTGCTGTCCTCAGCTCTGTGCCACCCTCCATATCCTCCTCCGCTTCCCTCTGTCAGGATGGAGAGCGGAGGTAGGAGCCACTAAACCCGGCTCCTACCTTTTCCGAATGAACAGAGTCAGTGACTGACTCTGTCCATTCATATAACTGAAACATCGTAACCTGTGTGTTTACGATGCTTCAGTTTATGAATGGAGAGGAGCCATTGTCTCCTCTCCATTCATTTTCAGTGCAGCTGAGAAAGGGACTGGGGAATCTGTTTCCCTAGACCCTTTCTCTGTCTCAAAGGGGAGATGTCAGAGGTCTGTTAAGACCCCTGATATCTCACCAAAGCCCCCCAACAGGGCTAGAAATAAAAAAATAAATTGCAATAAATAATAAAAAATAAATTGTAAAAAATAAAAAAATAAATACACTGAGATCATCCCCCCCCCCACCCACTCCAACAAAGCATTGTAAAAAAACATGACAAAAAATTGTAAAAAAAAAAAAAATTGTAAAAAAAAAAAAAAAATTGTAAAAAAAAAAAAAAAAATACTGACACATAAAAAAAAGTATCGGTATTCGGTTTCGGCGAGTACTTGAAAAAAAGTATCGGTACTTGTACTCGGTCTTAAAAAAGTGGTATCGGGACAACCCTAATTGATACATATCCATATTATCGTACGATAACGAAATTTAAGAAAAGAGGGAACATAGCAGAAAAATAAGAAAATATGTGAGCCAAGCAGAACTAAGATGGAATACATTGGCAAACAGCAGACAATCATAACACCCCATCAAGAAATATCATAGAGATAAAAGTAAAAATAAATAACTATTCCAAGATGGGGAGATCCCATGTGTAACTCAAACCAAAAGTATATATATGCCATCAAATATATCATCAATACTGGCATATCGAATGTAGAACATACAGTATAAAGGGGGTATAAAGATGGTATAGAAGTGGTATAAAAAGTGGTGTAAAAAGTGGTGTGAAAATTAGATGAGTTCAGTATTAGGTGAAAATCGCCAGTCCTGGAGTCTCAAAAACGTCCTATTTAGCGTCCTTTTTTCCCTTTGCAGCCTGGGGCACTGGTGTGATCTTACAGGGATCCAAAGGAGGCTGGGAACATGTGTGTTTCTAACTGTGGGGGGATGGGACTAATTTTAGGAGGAGACCTATCGCTGTTCAAAATTACTACGAACAGCAGATCTGTCGCACCTCTCCTGCCAGAACAGGGATTTGTGTGTGTACATACACAATTCCCCGTTCTGGCTCTCGTGCCCATGATTGCAGGTGGCCGGCAGTCATCGTGTACGCCGGCCACACGCATAAGGTCCCCCGCCTGATGCTACGGCTCTTAAAGGAGCCAACGTACCCACACAGCGATTCGCGGGAACGAGACACTTTGCCAACATATATGTATGTGAGCTGGTCGGCAAGTGGTTAAGATAAAAAAGTCCAAATATAAGTACTTCAACTATGTATTTAACTGCATGCCTAGAACATATCATTAAAATATCCATAAATATATACAAATATATACAAATATAGATATAAAAATACATACAGTATGTATATATATATATATATATATATATATATATATATATATATACAGTATCTCACAAAGTGAGTACACCCCTCACATTTTTGTGAGTATTTTATTCTATCTTTTCATGTGACAACACTGAAGAAATGACACTTTGCTACAAATTAAAGTAGTGAGTGTACATCTTGTATAACAGTGTACATTTGCTGTCCCCTCAAAATAACTCAACACACAGCCATTAATATCTAAACCGCTGGCAACAAAAGTGAGTACACCCCTAAGTGAAAATGTCCAAATTGGGACCAAAGTGTCAATATTTTGTGGAAAGAAAAATCTTCTGGAAGCAGCACTCTGAATGGGCAGATGTGATCAGTTTGCTGTGTCGTGCAGTGTGTTTTGGTCTCCTGAACCTTTTTTGGAATAAAGGCTTTTTAATCTGAGTGCTGCTTCCAGAAGATTTTTCTTTCCATTGATTGCATTTGCATTTGCTTGCACCCTTGGCTGCTGGGAGGAGGTATTTCCTGGGAGTTCCACACCTGAGCAGCTCCCTTTCTTTCGTGTCAATATTTTGTGTGACCACCATTATTTTCCAGCACTGCCTTAACCCTCTTGGGCATGGAGTTCACCAGAGCTTCACAGGTTACCACTGGAGTTCTCTTCCACTCATCAATGATGACATCACGGAGCTGGTGGATGTTAGAGACCTTGCGCTCCTCCACCTTCCGTTTGAGGATTCCCTACAGATGCTCAATAGGGTTTTGGTCTGGAGACATGCTTGGCCAGTCCATCACCTTTACCCTCAGCTTATTTAGCAAGGCAGTGTCTAGGAGGTGTGTTTGGGGTCGTGATCATGTTGGAATACTGCCCTCCGGCCCAGTCTTCGATGGTAGGTGATCATGCTCGGCTTCAGTATGTCACAGTACATGTTGGCATTCATGGTTTCCTCAATAAACTGTAGCTCCCCAGTGCTGGCAGCACTCATGTAGCCCCAGACCATGACACTCCCACCACCATGCTTGACTGTAGGCAACACACACTTGTCTTTGTACTCTTTGCCTGGTTGCCGCCACACACGCTTGGACACAATCTGAACCAAATAATTTTATCTTGGACATCAGACCACAGGACATGGTTCCAGTAATCCATGTCCTTAGTCTGCTTGTCTTTAGCAAACTGTTTGAGGGCTTTCTTGTGCACAGTCTTTAGAAGAGGCTTCCTTCTGGGAAGACAGCCATGCAGACCAATTTGATGCAGTGTGCGGCAAATGGTCTGAGCACTGACAGGCTGACCCCCCACCCCTTCAACCTCTGCAGCAATGTTGGCAGCACTCATACATCTATTTCCCAAAGACAACCTCTAGATATGACGCTGAGCACGTGCATTCAACTTCTTTGGTCAACCATGGCGAGGCCTGTTCTGAGTGGAACCTGTCCTGTTAAACCGCTGTATGGTCTTGGCCACTGTGCTTCAGCTCAGTTTCATGGTCTTAGCAATCTTCTTATAGCCTAGGCCATCTTTATATAGAGCAACAATTCTTTTTTTCAGATTCTCAGAGAGTTCTTTGCCATGAGTTGCCATGTTGAACTTCCAGTGACCAGTATGAGAGAGTGAGAGCGATAACACCAAATTTAACACACCTGCTCCCCGTTCACAACTGAGACCTTGTAACACTAACGAGTCACATGGCACCGGGGAGGCTAATAGGGCCCAATTTGGACATTTTTACTTAGGGGTGTACTCACTTTTGTTGCCAGCGGTTTAGACATGAATGGCTGTGTGTTGAGTTATTTTGAGGGGACAGCAAATTTACACTGTTATACAAGCTGTACACTCACTACTTTACATTGTAGCAAAGTGTAATTTCTTCAGTGTTGTCACATAAAAAGATATAATAAAATATTTACAAAAATGTGAGGGGTGTACTTACTTTTGTGAGATACTGTATATACTTTATATATATATATATATTTATTTATATGTATATATTATATAGGCACATGTGCAGAATGCTTTTTAATTGCAATATATGATTGGGAATTACATCCAGTAATTATAAAACCACTCCCTGAAGAATAAGATGCTAGCGTTAAAAGAGGATATAAATTCATGGCATGCTGGTACTTGTAACAGTTTCTTTCTATCGGGAAAGGAAAACTATGTTTCAAGGTCAATGTTTATTTTTATTTTTGCTAGCTAGACCCTTGTAGACCATGTCCACTTTTAGAAACTCATTATAAAGATAGATACCGTTTTAGTTACAGAGTTACAAAGATACAGAGTTAATTTGAAATTTACATAATGCAGAAAGTAGTTAGCATTGCACTCAGTGCTGTTTAAGAATATAATTCTATTTAAACTTTGAAAATTAAGTGAAAATTTAAACAAAAAAATCCTGTCCAAGGGAAACAATATAGTGCTTTTCGCAAACAAACATATTTATTATCCAGATAAAAGATGCAACTTACATGTGGGAAAAACTAAGCTCTCTGTGAAATCTCCTCTTTAAAAACTCAGATTTACATGTGTAGCGGGGTCTCTAAATTTAGGTGGGGTACACCTGGGTGGCAGTGAGGTTCAGGTGTGTAAAGTGTGGGAGTAATTGGACCATTTGTATTCGTGGAGGATTGGCCTGAGGGTGGCAGGTACCCACAGGCTCAAGGTAGATTTGCCGCCACAGAGCTGTCCTTTTTGTCTCTTCTCGGAGATGGTACGGCGAGGTCGGGGAACCTGCCGTGGCGTCATTGGAGGGGATAAAAGGGGGAGACGACCTGGTCACGAGGTCTTGCTCTTCTGGAGGTCTTTCATCACGCGCCCAGGATCCTTAGGCCTGGGTGTGGGCGGTTCTGGATTCCGGCTCAGGTGCCCTAGGCCTGACCGGAATGGAGTTGGAGTCCATCCCAGGCACCTTCAGTCTGGGGTGAGGTACTAAACCAGGAGGCCTGGGGCCCAGTGACTTTGACTGGGTCCCGCGAGGGTGGAGAAGTCCGAGGGTCCCTGAAGTGGATGGGGCCCATGTCTGAGGTGAGGAGGCCGGGGAGGTTACCCATTCGGAGAGTCTGGAGCAGCATCAACCCAGTGACGGATGGGCCTCTGGTAACTCTCTTGGAGGGACATCTTCCCCTGACAGGGGCCACAACGCAGCGAAGGTACTCCTATCTACGTTCTCTTGAGTCGCTGGTAGAGACTCTCAAGTTCTAAGTCCTTTCTAGCTAAGGCTATAGTAACCGCTGGCGAGATCGCAGTGGTTTAGCTGACAATCAGGACAGTGCCTCGACCTGCTCATCCCCCTTGTATCAAACTGTTATCAAGTCGCAACCAGTTGGCTACTGAAGCACTGTTTATTGTGAGATATGCAATAAAACAAAAGTTGGACTGTGATCGGTGTGTGGAACTCTAGTTAATGGGAGCAGAGGGAAGCGTTGGCACAGCAGGACTTGATCCTTTACAGAAACACACAGGCCCGAGGAAATATTTGGTACTGGCCTTCACCTCACCCATAGCTATGGGGAGGACATGGGCCGTAGCGCATCTCACTCTGTTGTGTGTGATATCCCTAGAAGAAAGAGATGGGGTGAGGTCGCTACACATGGTTGCTAGATAGCTGCAAAGATCCACAGACAAGCTCCTACAAAACAGGACTCCCTTCAACAGCATTTTCCCCAGGCTCTTCCCAAATAATTATCAGTATGATGTCATCAGGGCCATGATGCCCCTCAGCAGTGGATCTCTACAGTGAGAGCCGATGAACAGTCCCACCTACCTATCAGCCTTGTCAATCTGAGCTTTGAAAGAGGAAGTTTTAAAGCAGTTTTACCCACAAGTGCATCTTTTATCTGGCAAATAGTTATGGTTGTTTGCAGAGAGCACTATGTTGTTTTCCTTGGGTTTTTGAGCTACTATCTGCTGAGTACTCTTGGGTTCCTAATGCCCCGTACACACGATCGGACCTTTGTCCGACCAAACTCACAACGGAATTCCGAGGGTATTCCATCGGAGAAAAATAGAACATGTTCTATATTTAAACTCTGATGAAATTCATCTGAATTTCTCAGATGGGGCACACACATGGTAGGAATTTCTGATGGAAAAAGTCAGTCGGACTTTTTCCATCGGAAATTCCTATTGTGTGTACAAGGCATTAGTGTGGTTGCACTGCAATGACTTTGCCTTACCCTGGTTTTAAATGGACAAGTGTGTGAGACCTTACTACATTTATAGTCATCTTTAGAAGTTGAGAATATGCCCTTAGGAGTGGAGGTGGATTTAATCTGAGCACAAATTTTGTTCACTATAAATATCAATTTGGTGGTTCACAAACTTTATGAGTGCTGATTACATACAAGGATTATGATATAAATACACATGCATCATTGTGTTTGGGACATTATAATTTGCTTGCCACAGCCTTTATGAACAGCTGTTAATAAGTTTAAAACAGTTGTGCACTAATTCACAATTTTATGTATGTACAAGATTTTGTTGTTTACTAATTTTCACATGATTTCATGATTTATATGTATGTTTGGGGCAGTGTGTTTTTATTTTTATTTTAGTAGTAGTTTTAGTAGTTTATTCATATATTTAAATTTGCACTTAAGGCTTACAGCTTGATTTTATTTTATTTTCATATCGTACCTTGGGTGCAAGATTCACTCTTGTGATTTCCCCCTTTAAATTATTGAGTTTAGTTTTTTCTAGCTAAGGGTATTGTTAATGCTACAACAAACAAAGACATTTTAGACAATTGTGTGCTTTCAAACCTGTGCTCCAGCATGCTTGTGATCATGTGCATAAAGAAAGCCACATAAAGCACGGTCTAAAAGAGACGTGTGGGATTTTAAAATACTAAACATACATACTCACCTAGGTGGATGCAACATCGGTCCAATGCTTCATCTGTCCCCCACCACCTCTAAGGCCCCTTTCACACTGAGGCGTATTTCAGGCGTTTTAGCGCTAAAAATAGCACATAAATAACGCCTGAAATACTTCTGCTCGAGCATTCGCAATGTGAAAGCCTGAGGGCTTTCACACTGAGGCGATGCGCTGGCAGGAGAAAAAAAAATCTCCTGCAAGCCGCATCTTTGGAGCGGTGAAGGAGCGGTGTGTATACCGCTCCTTTACCCCTCCTTCCCATTGAAATCAATGGGACCCCGCGGTAATACCGCCTGCAAACCGCGGCTGTAGCTGCGGTTTGTGGGCGGTATTAACCCTTTTTGGCCGCTAGCGGGGGTTAAAACCAAACCGCTAGCAGCCGAATATCGTGGTAAATATGACGGTATATCGGCGCTAAAAATTGCGCCGCTATACCGCCACCGCACATGCCCGCCCCAGTGTGAAAGGGGCCTAAGACCAAGAACTGAGTGATTAAACACAGCTGATCACTCCCTCTGAACACAGAGTGGTTACGGTCAGTCAATGTTCTGTGTTCTGCTCCTCTAGTGCTCACTGGAGCGCTGGAATGTGAAGGAGGTGGGAGTGGATGACTCAGGGCTGAGCCAGCTGCCAGGCATCAGGGTGGATACTGACATTAAAGTTGGGAGTCCTCCAGAGTCTTGACCAGCTGAGTGATGTAAGCCGATAGCGGACTTTAGTCCGCTGTTCGCTGAAACTTGGTCACAGGAGTGCAGAACTAAGTGCACATCTGTGATGCACTGGCAAAGTAGGGCCAAAATTGCTTTGGCTTACTGTTCCTTTAACTAGTTTGGTGTGACCTGCACGGACCATAACTCTTCCATGCTGAACTAAGGAGTTTTGATTAGTGTGTACCCAGCTTAAATATATTGCTGGATGTATTACAGGGAGAGAATGAACTCTGTTGAAACCCTGTACCCATGGCCAGTAGTATAGCCAGAGTCTTCATAAAGCAACATTTCTTTATGAATGTAATGATTTTTAATGAATGTGTAACTTGATTAAATTATTTAGTGAAATACCTGTCTAGTGATCAGTTATAAATAGGCATTATTCCTATATGTAAGATCCAAACATTATATCACCTTAAAGGTACTACGTAGGGAAAATGTAAAACATACCCAATTATTATATATTACAATCATTTGTACGTTACTGATTTCCCCCAGGCAGAAAATTTGCAAGTAGACTTTACACAGTTTTCAGCTACTGGTAGCCATTGAGGTTAGTTCCTGCTAACTCTGCAAACCAAACCACCAATGCCCATCAATAGTATTAGCTGGGTGAAAACATTAATTTTTGACCACTTAACCATAGGTGGGCATCATATACAGTAACGTTCTTAAGTTGAAGGGGAGATATCTGAATGATGCCTGCAGCTGCATATCGTTTTTTTTCAGCCGGCGATTCCCTGCAAAGTAAAAGCAATCATAGCAGCTTGTGCGATCGGGGAGCCGGATAATTATTTAAGCAGTTTACCATAGAGCTGACATCTCTATGATCCTTGGAGGCTGCAAGCGACGTCATGACATTTAAACATTGCCATTTTTTTTCTGGGAAGCTTGGGATTGTTTTTGTTTTTCTGATCTCAGGCTTTCCAGCATAGGGTAGATCTGGGGACTTAATAACCCCCAGGGATGAGCCGAACACCCCCCTGTTCGGTTCGCACCAGAACCTGCGAACAGACAAAATGTTCAAGTGAACTTTAGAACCCTATTAATAACAATGGACTCGAACGTTCGAAATCTAAAGTGTTAATTATAAAGGCTAATATGCAAGTTATTGTCCTAAAAAGTGTTTGGGGACCTGGGTCCTGCCCCAGGGGACATGTATCAATGCAAAAAAAAGTTTTAAAAACGGCCGTTTTTTCGGGAGCAGTGATTTTAATAATGCTTAAAATGAAAAAATAAAAGTGAAATATTCCTTTAAATTTCGTACCTGGGGGGTGTGTATGATATGCATGTGAAGTGGCGCATGTTTCTCGTGCTTAGAACTGTCCCTGCAAAAAATGTCATTTTTGAAAGAAAAAAAGTCATTTAAAACTCACTCGCGGCTATTAATGAATTGTCGGCTCCCGGCAATACATTCAAAAGTCATTGATAAAAAAAAAAAAAAAAGCGTGGGGGTTCCCCAGAATTCAATTACCAGGCCCTTTAGGTCTGGAATGGATATTAAGGGGAACCCCGCCACAAATTTTAAAAAAAAATTGACGTGGGGTTCCCCCAAATATCCATTCCAGGCCCTTCAGATCTGGCATGGATTTTAAGGGGAACTCCACCCCAAATTTAAAAAAAAATGGCGTGGAGTCCCCCTAAAAATCCATACCAGACCCCTTATCCGAGCACGCAACCTGGCCGGCCGCAGGGGAAAAGGGGGGACGAGAGAGCGCCCCCCCTCCCTCCTGAATTGTACCAGGCCACATGCCCTCAACATGGGGAGGATGTCCCCATGTTGATGGGGACAAGGGCCTCATCCCCACAACCCTTGCCCGGTGGTTGTGGGGGTCTGCGGGCGGGGGGCTTATCGGAATCTGGAAGACCCCTTTAACAAAGGGGACCCCCAGATCCCGGCCCCCCCTATGTGAATTGGTAAGGGGTACATTGTACCCCTACCATTTCACGAAGAAAGAGTAAAAAAATGTTTAAAAAAAACACACAAACACCTTGAAAAAGTCCTTTATTTATAAAAAAAACATTAAAAAAAAACATTCCAGCGGTGAAATCCAGTGTCCCGCGGCGATCCCGATGTCCAGCGCTGTCCTTCATTGGTTGTGCCTGAGCGGACCTGATGGGGAACTCCCTCTCAGTGTTTTAAATGTATAGACCCGCCCCTTCTAAAGTTCCCCATCAGGTCCGCTCAGCGGACCAGATGCGGAACATGAGAAGGGGCGGGTCTATACATGTATTACCAAAGTGAGAGCAGTTCCCCATCAGGTCCGCCCCCTCGGTATGTGGGACCCGCCTACGTCATTGGCTTGAGCGGGGAACTTCCTTCACTATGTAAATTTAAATTACACAGTGAAGGAAGTTCCCTGCTCAAGCCAATGACGTAGGCGGGTCCGACATACCGAGGGGGCGGACCTGATGGGGAACTGCTCTCACTTTGGTAATACATGTATAGACCCGCCCCTTCTCATGTTCCGCATCTGGTCCGCTGAGCGGACCTGATGGGGAACTTTAGAAGGGGCGGGTCTATACATTTAAAATACTGAGAGGGAGTTCCCCATCAGGTCCGCTCAGGCACAACCAATGAAGGACAGCGCTGGACATCGGGATCGCCGCGGGACACTGGATTTCACCGCTGGAATGTTTTTTTTTTGTTGTTTTTTTTTAAATAAAGGACTTTTTCAAGGTGTTTGTGTGTTTTTTAAACATTTTTTTACGCTTTCTTCGTGAAATGGTAGGGGTACAATGTACCCCTTACCAATTCACATAGGGGGGGGGCCGGGATCTGGGGGTCCCCTTTGTTAAAGGGGTCTTCCAGATTCTGATAAGCCCCCGCCCGCAGACCCCCACAACCACCGGGCAAGGGTTGTGGGGATGAGGCCCTTGTCCCCATCAACATGGGGACATCCTCCCCATGTTGAGGGCATGTGGCCTGGTACGGTTCAGGAGGGAGGGGGGGGCCGCTCTCTCATCCCCCCCCCTTTTCCCCTGCGGCCAGCCAGGTTGCGTGCTCGGATAAGGGGTTTGGTATGGATTTTTAGGCGGACTCCACGCCATTTTTTTTTTAATTTGGGGTGGAGTTCCCCTTAAAATCCATGCCAGATCTGAAGGGCCTGGAATGGATATTTGGGGGAACCCCACGTCAATTTTTTTTTAAATTTGCGGCGGGGTTCCCCTTAATATCCATTCCAGACCTGAAGGGCCTGGTAATTGAATTCTGGGGAACCCCCACGCTTTTTTTTATTTTTTATCAATGACTTTTGTATGTATTGCCGGGAGCCGACAATTCATTAATAGCCGCGAGTGAGTTTTAAATGACTTTTTTTCTTTCAAAAATGACATTTTTTGCAGGGATAGTTCTAAGCACGGGAAACATGCGCCACTTTACATGCATATCATACACACCCCCCAGGTACGAAATTTAAAGGAATATTTCACTTTTATTTTTTCATTTTAAGCATTATTAAAATCACTGCTCCCGAAAAAACTGCCGTTTTTAAAACTTCTTTTTGCATTGATACATGTCCCCTGGGGCAGGACTCGGGTCCCCAAACACTTTTTAGGACAATAACTTGCATATAAGCCTTTATAATTAGCACTTTAGATTTCTCCCATAGATTTTTCGAATTTGCCGCGAACACCCCAATTTGTTCGCTGTTCGGCGAACGGGCGAACAGGCAATGTTCGAGTCGAACATGAGTTCGACTCAAACTCGAAGCTCATCCCTAATAACCCCTAATCCCAGATCTCTCCATAAAGAGGGCCTGTCGTGCCCTATTCTTATTACAAGGGATGTTTACATTCCTTGTAATAGGAATAAAAGTGATCACAAAAAAAAATTAAGGTAAAGTGTAAAAAAAAATAAAAATAAATAAGATAAACAATATTTTTTTTTTTTTAAAGCGTCCCCATCCCCTCATGCTCTCACGCAGAAGCAAATGCATATGTAGATCATGCTTGCATATGTAATTGGCATTCAAACCACAGATGTGAGGTTTCGCCGCAAACATTCAAGCAAGAGCAATAATTGGGATAACTTTAGTTTTTTTTTTTTTTTTATTAATTCATGAAAATGTTTTTTTTCCCCAAAAATCGCATTTAAAAAAATTGCTGCGCACATACTGTGTGACATAAAAAATTGCAACAACCGCCATTTTATTCCCTAGGGTCTCTGCTAAATAAATAAATAAATATATATATATATATATATATGTAGCGGGGTATCGTTTTACCCGCAGGACTACATTTCCCGGCATGCTTTGCGGCACCCAGGGTGCCATTCCCCACGCAAGGACTGCTGGGGTGGACTTTAAAAGGGAGAGGCGGGGCTCAGTTCGCTCTCTCTGATCGCCGCCCTCCTTGCAAGAGGATCTCCTGCACTCAGCTGCTGCGCGCGCTAGGCCTGAAGCCTGGGTCTCGCGCTCCTGTTCCAGAGAGTTTCTGTTCTGCTAGGGAGTCTGCAGAGCATCCGATCCACCTGAGGTGCCATCATCTTCTGAAGGACTCGGTGCATCGTGGGCCATTGTGACCCCACTCACAGTAGCGGAGGAACCGGATAGGAGTCGGTCCGGTTTGGGTGAGAGAGCTGCAGCAGGGTTAATACCGTTTTATTGCCTAATTTAATGTCATATGCATATAATGTGTACACCTTTATTGCAGGGATCTGCATAGGATATTGTAGTCAGATTACTCTTTTATATTGTTGCTTACAGTAAACCTTTATAGTTAAGTAACTTGATTGTGAGTGTCCATTATTGTGCTGGTATACAAAGGGGGTTGTACTGTGTAAAATATATGTATCGAGATAGTACAGTTATATCACTACTTTCTCCCTTTTCTAACTGTGTCACGAGAAAAGTCAGAGCCGATTGCCAGGGGTTGGTAGCAGTGCATTACAGGGGCCCAAACAAACAAGCAGCCCTCTTAAGCTGAGGGTATCGCTACACGTGGGGGCTCGGTTCCGGGACCCGTGTATATTGCACGCTGCGATCAAGGCGGCCTGAAGTACCAGCATGGACTCGCAGGCAGTAATAGAATGGTGCGCAGAGGAGGGCGTGGATCCACTCCGGGCGGTAGCTATTGAACTCCCGGGAGAGATCCGGGAGAAAGAAGAGATAAAGCAATAGATAATGTCAATGTCCCCAAACTGGAAAGCATGGCCGGTAGATGTGAAGACAAATACTTCAGGGACATATGCACTAATAGAGTGGACAAGGGGAGTCCCAGAGGAGTTTAGAGGACAGAGTGTAAAAGACTTAAATGACAGAACGTATCGCTTAGTGCATACTGGGGCTGTGAAGAAAGAGTCCCCACGGGCCTTCCCACCATTATCTCCGTCACTCCTCTCCAAAATGGGAGGCAGTAGCGAAACGAAAGCACCAAAGTCACCCCTGACCGCCATAGGTCCTGAACTGTTGACTGCTTTGGGGGACTTTGTCGTTAAATGCCAAAAGAACAACACAGTGCATGTGGAAGCTGGGTACCGGAAACTCCGGGTGTTTTCAGGAACACAACCTGTGCCACCCGGGGAGGAAGATTTCGATACTTGGATCGAGCAGGCAATGCAGGCAGAAGAAGGTTGGGAAGTCCCAGAAGCGCAGAAGAAGCAGCGCATCAGTGAGAGCTTGAAAGGCCCTGCTGCTGAGGCGGTGAAAAATCTTAGGTGCAGCAATACTGTGTGTACTGCAATGGATTATTTGTCTATGTTGCAGGAAGAGTTTGGCCAGCTGGAGAAGGTGTCAGATTTGATGTATAAATTTGAACATACCTTCCAACAGCCAAAGGAGAAGTTGTCCGAGTATGTCCGGAGACTGAATAGAATGCTGTGCCAGATTGTACTGAGAAAAGGAATGCAGCCACAGGTTATAGATGCTACCAGGATGAAACAGATCCTAAGGGGAGCCTTGCGGTCGGACCCAGTCTGGCTCCACCTGAAGACCTCTGACGGAGTCATGGCCCTGAACTACACAGACCTTGTGCGGATCATAAGGGACGAAGAGGCTTTGATGAAGGATCAAGAGGGGTTTGAGAAGACCACCCCACCTGTTCCAGTAGGAGTCAGAACGACAGTTGTCACAGAACGTGACCCAGAAGTAGAAACTTTGAAGTCTCAGATGGCCCAAGTACTGGACTTATTAACCTCTTTATTGGCCAAGAATTCTGGAGTAAAGGAGAAAGAAGAGATCCGGAAGGAACCGGACCGGAATGTCCCTATTCCAGCATCCCCAAAGATCCGGAAGGAGATCATTTGCTTCAATTGTGGAGGAGTTGGCCACCCTGAGAGAGTGTGTACCAACCCAAGGAAGAACCGAGGCACTCAATACCAGCCGGCGGAAAACTTCAGAGGGCCCTGTCTGTCGGGAGTTGCAATTTGACAACCAGAAAAAGATCAATGCATACCAGGTTCAAAAAGGGTTGAGATCCAGGGAGAAATGGAAAAAGAAAAAAAAAAACATTGGAAAAGTCAAAAAATTCCAAGGAGAACATACCTCCAAAGAAGTTCCCGGATGAATTAGTTGGACCCTCCCCTCTAGTCTCCGTTCAAGTGGAGGGAGTCTACGCAAAGGCACTCTTAGACACAGGAGCCCAAGTGACTCTCTTATACCGAGACTTTTATCAGAAGCATTTAAGTCACGTACCTTTGCAGAAGCTGGAAGACCTGAAGATAGGGGGGATTGGCACTCGCAGCTTCCCCTACGATGGCTATGTTTTGATCAGGCTGGCCTTTGACCCCTCGGTGACCAGGAAGGCCAAAGCTTTTGACACTTTGGCGGTGGTTTGCCCTCGCCCACCAGGAGCCAACACGATGTCCATGTTGATAGGCACCAACACTGACATGGTCCGGAGACTGCTGACCTCGTTGGTGCAAGAACGGGGTTCTCCCAGACAGAAGATTCACCCCATGCTGCAACAGGTCTACCAGAAGATAATCCTGGAGCAAAAGGCCCCGGAAGAGGGGGTGGGAAGAGTCTGGAGACAGTCTAGAAGATAGAAGATACTACAGCCTGGTGAGGTGACCTGCATTCAGGCTACAGTAAAACTCTCCTGGGAGCAGACAGGTCCCTTTGTGGTCGTGGAACCAGACCCCTCCCATACTCACCAAGGATTGGAAGTACTCCCTGAAGTGGTCCCGTTGAAGGCACTGAAGAAAGCAAAGGGACAGATTCCAGTAAGTGTCAGAAATGTCACAAATTCTCCTGTGAAGATCCCAACCCGGGTGCTATTGGGCAAGGTAAACCCTGCCACCCCAGTGACCCTGTCTGAATTGAAGTCAGAGGAAGGAGAAGCCACCTTGGAAGGGCTTTGCCTTGAAGATACAGCCTTGCCACAGAAATGGAAGGAGAGAGCCAAGGCTCAGCTGACTCGGTGGAGGAGAATATTCTCTGAAGATGAGTTTGATGTAGGGTGTGCGAGAAGTGCCACCCATAAAATCCGTCTTCAAGATGACAAGCTCTTTCGGGAGAGGGTCCGAAGAGTTCCCCTGGCTGATCTGGAAGATTTGCGGGAACAGTTGGCAGAGCTAAAGAGGACAGGGGTCATTAAAGAGTCCAGAAGTCCATATGCCTCCCCCATTGTGGTGGTAAGGAAGAAAAACGGGTCGCTGAGACTCTGCATCGACTATAGGACTCTTAACCGGAGGACCCTTCCTGACCAGTATACTACCCCCAGGATAGAAGATGCTTTGCAGAGTCTGTCTGGGGCCAAGTGGTTCAGTGTCATGGACCTGAAGAGTGGGTATTATCAAATACCCATGCACCCGGAAGATAAAGAGAAGACGGCCTTCATCACCCCAGTGGGATTCTATGAATTCAACAGAATGCCCCAAGGCCTGTCAGGAGCCCCTGCTACCTTCCAGAGGTTGATGGAGAAGACCGTTGGGGATATGAACCTAATTGAAGTCCTGGTGTACTTAGACGACATCATTGTCTTCGGGAAGACTCTGGAGGAACATGAAACAAGATTGGAGAAAGTCCTGAAATGACTCAGCGAGGAAGGACTTAAACTCTCCAGAGAAAAATGCTAGTTCTATCAATCTTCGGTCCACTACCTGGCACACATAGTATCCGCAGAAGGAGTGTCTACAGATCCTGGTAAACTGGAAGCAGTCACCTCTTGGCCCAGACCAACCACAGTGACCGAGCTCGGATCCTTCCTAGGCTTCTGTTCCTACTACCGTAGATTTGTGGAAGGATTTTCAAAAATTGCCAGACCCCTAAATGAGCTACTGAAGACGGAAGGGGAAGAGGATGATACTGGTCCCAGGAAGTCTGGAGAGTCTGTGGAAGACCAGTGGACAGGGGAGTGCGAAGAAGCCTTCCAGATGTTAAAGAAGAGTCTTACCACTGCACCAGTCCTGGCCTATGCTGATCCAAAGAAGCCTTATGAACTGCATGTAGATGCCAGCCATGATGGCCTAGGAGGGGTGCTATATCAAGAATATGAGGGGCAGTTGCGCCCAGTTGCCTATGTTAGCAGAAGTTTGGCACCCACTGAAAAGAACTACCCCACCCACAAGTTGGAGTTCCTGGCCCTAAAGTGGGCAGTCGTGGATAAACTCAGAGATTGCCTGTATGGAGCTGACTTCACAGTAAAGACTGACAATAATCCACTCACCTATCTCTTCACCACGGGCAAGCTGGATGCCACCGGTCACCGTTGGTTGGCCGCCTTAGCCGGGTTCAACTTCAGCCTGAAGTATAGGCCGGGAGCAGGAAACCGCGACGCGGATGCACTGTCCCGAAGAGGCTATGCACCCACCCACCATCCAGAAGATTGGACCCAGGTAACCCCAGATGGGGTACGGGCCCTGTGTCAAGGAGTACAACTCCAAGCTAGTGGAGGGTCAAGGGCTGAAGAGATCGGTGTTTCTACCGTGGGGGTGCCTAAGTGTTACTGCAATGTGACCCAAGTGGGAGAGGATAACCTACCCAAACTGTCCAAGAAGGACTTGAGGAAAGACCAGCTGGAAGACCCTTAGGGAAGATTAGCACTGGAGACCTTGGAAGACCAGGATCCAGAAAGACTTCTGAAGAACCCTTCAAAGGTGGCCCGGTTGGTCCACAAGGAATGGGACAAGTTGCAGGTTCATCAAGGGGTGGTCTACTGAAGGGGCCCCTCTGATGATCTGGAAGATAAGTGGCAGCTATTTCTGCCGGAAAAGTACAGAAGAACCGTCTTAGCTGCCTTACATGATGATCATGGCCACTTGGGGGCTGAACGAACATTCCAACTTGTAAGGGATAGGTTCTATTGGCCTTGTATGCGGGCTGAAGTGGAAGAATACTGCCACTCCTGTGCACGCTGTATCCAGAGGAAGACATTGCCACGTCAAGCTGCCCCAATGGGCCATCTGCAGAGTCAAGGACCCTTGGACTTGGTGTGCATTGACTTTCTCTGTCTTGAACCTGACTTAAGTGGACAAGGAAATGTTCTGGTGATAACCGACCATTTCACCCGTTATGCCCAAGCTTTTCCAGCCAAAGACCAGAAGGCCTCCACTGTAGCTAAAATCTTAGTAGAGAAATACTTTGTGCACTATGGACTGCCACAACGCTTGCACTCTGACCAAGGGAGAGACTTTGAGAGTCGATTGATTAAGAAACTGTTGGACTCTTTGGGTATCAAGAAAACCCACACCACCCCTTATCACCCTCAGGGTGACGCTCAACCGGAGAGGTTCAACAGGACTCTATTAAATATGTTGGGGACTTTAAGTAGTGAGCAGAAACAGCACTGGAGCAAGCATATAGCGGCCATCGTGCACGCCTACAACAGTACCACTAGTGATGCCACAGGGTACTCTCCATATCGCCTTATGTTTGGCAGGGAAGCAAGACTGCCTGTGGATCTGGCATTCGGCATATCCACGGATCGCACTTCAGCCACCTCACACAAGGGCTACGTTGACAGGCTGAGTAGGAGTTTGAAGTTGGCTTTTGAACAGGCTCAAGAGGCCTCAGAACAAAGAGGAGCTCGGAACAAGAGGAATTTTGACCTCAAGGTTCGAATCCAGGACCTCCAGCCCGGGGACCGAGTGCTGCTGCGCAACCTAGGAGTTCCAGGGAAGCATAAGTTAGCAGACAGATGGAGACCTGAACCCTATGTGATATGTAAGAAGTTACCAGATTTGCCGGTGTACCAGCTAAAGCCAGAAGGGAAGATAGGGCCACTGAAGACATGGCACAGGAACCATTTACTCCCACTTTCGGAAGTGGTCCAGATACCTTCTGTCTGAGATTCCCCTGAGCTATCCTCAAGTTTGGAGACACCTAGGCTAAACACTAGGTCTCAGGCCTCTCAGTCTAGAGAAATGGATGCCTCGGATCAAAGTTTAGAAGAAGAACTTGGGTGGTTATGGCCTTCTCAGACCCCAGGACCCATGTCTATAGATCTTCCACCATCTGAGGGTGCTGTGGACAGCACATTGAACGTGGAAGCCACTGAGTTTGTTCCGCCTAGTCCTCTGGCTGAAGAGTGGAAAGATGCGACGTGGTCACCTTCCGCTGATCATCAAGATTACTCCCCCCATCTGCCTACCCCTGATTTGGATGTACCAGGAGTAGTGGAGCCCAGTTTGCCCACCTTAGAGGAAAATGAAACAAGGGATGTGACAGTCACCCCAAGAGAACAAAGGGCCAAAAGAGTTGTTCGTCCTCCTCGGAAATTAACCTACACCCAGATGGGGGAAAGTTCTGAGGATACAGTGACCACTGCTAGAAGGACTTTGCCAACACCCGATCCTTCTGCTGTGCAGCTGGTGGAAGGCAACCCCAGCTCTCTCTCTGGCACAGTTAGACAGGACAACCCCTTTGATGTAACCAGTGGGCAGGACAAACCCCCTTCCCCATTCTGGTGGGAGTTTCCTCTGCCAACTTCTCTAGCTGCCCTTAATGAGTTTTTGTTTTCCTACTGTTGATGATGTCTTTGAGGGACCAAAGATTTCAAGTGGGGAGAGTGTGTAGCGGGGTATCGTTTTACCCGCAGGACTACATTTCCCGGCATGCTTTGCGGCACCCAGGGTGCCATTCCCCGCGCAAGGACTGCTGGGGTGGACTTAAAAAGGGAGAGGCGGGGCTCGGCTCGCTCTCTCTGATCGCCGCCCTCCTTGCAAGAGGATCTCCTGCACTCAGCTGCTGCGCGCGCTAGGCCTGAAGCCTGGGTCTCGCGCTCCTGTTCCAGAGAGTTTCTGTTCCGCTGGGGAGTCTGCAGAGCATCCGATCCACCTGAGGTGCCATCATCTTCTGAAGGACCGAGGACTCGGTGCATTGTGGGCCGCTGTGACGCCACTCACAGTAGCGGAGGAACCGGATAGCAGTCGGTCTGGTTTGGGTGAGAGAGCGCCTGCTCGAAACCTTAAATCACTAACTTTGCCTAGGCCTTCTATTGAATAGTTATACTTTGGAGAGACTGTTATCCTGAACTGAGCTTGCCAGTCTCTCCAGTTTGCCAAGTTAGCGGTTATCTACAACCCCATTTTGGATTACAAATTGTTTCTCTATGTGCACCACCTACCCACAGTTATAGTCAGGCCTGACTGGGTAGTTAGGACATAGCTGGGCGCCATTTCTTTGCTCACGAGGGAGGATAGCTGCAGCGGGGTTAATACCGTTTTATTGCCTAATTGAATGTCATATGCATATAATGTGTATACCTTTATTGCAGGAAACTGCATAAGATATTGTAGTCAGATTACTCTTTTATATTGTTGCTTACAGTAAACCTTTATAGTTAAGTAACTTGATTGTGAGCGTCCATTATTGTGCTGGTATACAAAGGGGGTTGTACTGTGTAAAATATATGTATAGAGATAGTACAGTTATATCACTACTTTCTCCCTTTTCTAACTGTGTCACGAGAGAAGTCAGAGAGCTGATTGCCAGGGGTTGGTAGCAGTGCATTACCGGGGCCCAAACAAACAAGCAGCCCTCTTAAGCTGAGGGTATCGCTACATATATATATATATATATATATATATATATATATATATATATATATTATAATGTTTAGGGGTATCTGAGTCATTTTCTAGCAGAAAATTATGATTTTTACATGTAGGAGAGGAGTGCCAGAATAGGCCTGGGCTTGCAGTGTTAATATTTTCCGGTCCAATTTCATAAACGCTCAACTCATAAATGTCTGTTATATATTTTTCACTCTGTAGAGGCTTCTACAGGCTTTCTTTACTCTCCTAACTGGCAATTGTTAAAGTACTTTCCCTGATTTGTCCTCTTTGGGGAATTATCATCCCAATTTAAATAAAATATAACTGTTTGGAAGATATTGTGAACCTATTTGCCAGGAAGATATGGAAAGCATGCTTTATATACATCAGCAGCTACTAAGAGTAAGCAAAGTACATTAAGCTAGATTAATTTATACAATGAGTAATTGTTAAAATAATAACTTAATGGAGAATAAGACACATCAGATTGATTTCTACATTATAGCTATTTCCAAAAATAGTGGACCCTTGTTTTTGTTATTTGTTACATTTTTACTCCTCTATCTCATTTCTCTGATTTGGAATATGATAATTTTTGTGGTCACATTTCTGAATAGTCACCTTCAAAAGCCAATGTATTTTTTCTTATGTAATTTGTCTACTGTAGATGTATTATACATTTCTGTTGCAGTTCCTAAACTGTTAGACATAATTATAACAGGAAATAATAAGGTTTCATTCATAGCTTGTTATACCCAGATGTATTCCTTCACATCCTTGGCTTGCACAGAAATCTGTTTGTTGACAACAATGTCTTATGATAGATACATCGCCATCTGCAGGCCATTACATTATACTCTGATCATGCACAAAAGAATGTGTAATCTGCTAGTGGCAGGTTGTTGGACCTCTGGATTTTCAAATTCTCTCTTTGTTACAATATTTGCATCCCGTTTATCCTTTTGTGGAGCTACAAACCTCAATCAGTTTTTTTGTGACATTAAAACTCTCACAAAGATTTCTTGTGGTGACAAAAAGGAATTACAAACTATGATATTTATCGAGGCCTTGCTCATGGGGTTTTGTCCTTTTGTGCTTATTTTGATGTCCTACGCTAAAATTATTTCAAATGTTCTAAACATGAAGTCTGTAAGCCAAAGAAAGAAAGCTTTCTCCACGTGTACCTCACACCTTACTGTCCTGTTGCTCTTCTATGGAACATTACTCTGCATGAACATGATACCACCTTCAGAGAACTCGGAGCAGCTGGACCAGGTCTTTTCAGTGTTTTATTTGGCAGTGACTCCAACACTGAATCCTTTGATTTATAGTTTGAGAAATAAAGATATACATAGTGCTATAATTCAAATATTGTTGAGGTCAATGTCATGTATGCAATAAAAAAGGGAAAAAAATCTGGAAACATCTCACATACTCATCTCGCCAAAACAAATATGATAATAAGTGGCAACAAAATTTTAGCAATAATTGCACATGCTACCAAGTTAAAATGTACACTCAATTTCATCCATAATATTACACCCTATATAATCCATCCCAACATAAACCAGCCCAAGCTACTGGAACAAAGATGCAAATTCCCCAAGTTTATGTGGGGAAACAGCAAACCTGCCTGCACTGGCCCTTGAAGAGGCTGCACTTTTAGAACGACCTCTGAGGCGGTGCACCTATCTAGACTACTCGACTGGTGTGCCCGAGATAAGAAACAATGGGTACACTTGGAACAGGCAAACATGGGTATACCATTAGCAGAACTCCCCCGGATTTCAGAGGATTCCACCCCGACAGAGGCCACACAGCTACCCTTAAGGCTGTCAGATTGGTCTTTAAACATATGGATTTCTCCCCTTCGCCTAGTCCTTTAACCCCAGGTTTGGGTTTTCCATCCTTTCAATCTGGAGTTAACAAGCCTCAATTTGATGAACTCATTCAACAGGGTTTCTTCCATCTGATGCACTTTTTTCAAGGAAATTGGCTTATGACAAGCCTTGAATTTGCAAGTAACTTTTCCCACACACTGGACTTCCTCTGCTGCACTCAGCTTGGTGCATACCTCTGCACCCTGCCGGAGGAAGGTTTTAAGATGAGAGACCTTTCCAGGTTCGAGCAGACCTGCCTTGCAGGGAAATCAATAAGACACTCTTTGTCCCATCTGTACTCTTTGTTGATAATGGCCAATGTTCCACAGACTCTCTCTTTCCTCCAACAATGGGAAAGAGATCAGTGTTACATCGTATGTTTCCTCAAACCTCCAATTTCTGTTGACGCTGTCGGGAATCGGAGGGTATCTTCTGATATATGGTTAAACAAATGGTTAAAGCGTTAACTGGTGTGTCTCTTAAAAGTAAGCCTGTAGCATACTTACTCCATAATACATCCTTATCTAATAAAAGTTATAAAAGCTCATCGTTGAAACACCTCTTAACAGCTGCAAAAGCATGTATATCAGCACATTGGAAGAGCCCAGTCGTTCCAACAACATCTCATTGGTTGGCTAGAATTACAGAGATTCAGAGTGAGAAATATTGGAGGATATGGACTCTGTATTTTGTATATAAAGACCAATCTCCTCTAGTGTCAGAAGGTTAATTTCATAGATTCTATGTGTGGTGTGTAAAGTTTTTTTTTCTTTTTGTTTTTTTTAAATGAAAAAGAAAAAGGTGTGGCGGAAGTATACACTATTATCCTAGCAGGGTTTGAAACTTTGGGGTAAAACATTTATTGAGAATAGCAGTTAGAAAATATGCTGTATAATAGAGATGTATATGTCTTACATTTTGAAATTCATGTAAGCTACACTTACAGTATATTTGCAATATGTCTATATTTTTCTATCCTGCCGAACTAGATGGCGTATTCCTGTCTGCAAAATATTGTGGTTGTTTAGTAACTTTTTGGTGATATAGTAATGATGTTACTTCTTATATAAATAAAAAATTGGAAAAAAAAGAACGACCTCTGATTGAAGATGAACTACGTTTGGCAATAGCCCAAATTAAACCTGGCCAGAGCCTGTGTCCTGATGGGCTTCCTATGCAGTCATTCTTACAGATGCTAACTATGTAAATTTTGTTCATAAAGTGACTGAAAAGGTGTAATTTATTTTATTTTTTAAATAATAAACATGCTATACTTACCTGCTCTGTGTACTATGGGGGCACTTGTGCGTGCTTGCTCCTGAGCCTGGACACACAGAGTGGGGCTCAGCCTTGCTCCTTCACTTCTCATTGGCTGGGATTGACAACAGCAGGAGCCAATGGCTCAACTTCCCTCTGTGGAGCCAGTCTGGAGATCCTGTGGTCAACCACCTGGACTACCAGCCACAGCCAGCCTCCCTGTGAGGGAGTTGTTATTCCCAGGGAAAATTTATTTTCACTAGACTGAACTGTACTGTGATGTGTATTATTGATTGTAGTGATCTCTTCTTATACTCTGTTCTCTTTTAGATACTGTTATTCTGTATTGTGCTGCCACCTAGTGGCTTTTATGGGAACAAATCCTAGGAAGCCCTGTATTACAATAGTTGCACTGCCTGTTATATTTTGTCTTATGCTTGTTACATATCCCTTTACCATTTCATTAGCATTTTTAGTTTATCTTGTATTATCTTGTATTCATACAGTAAACATCAAGTTGCACATTACTGTTTGTGTAACAATTTGGCTGATACTTTTACATAACACTACTATCGCCAAGTAACGTGGGCGGATCCAGGGGGGCAACAGGGCAATTGCCCCCCCCCCCGAGACCATCTGTCACACTCACTTGCTTGCTCTGTTTATTTTTTTTGTGCCTGATCTCCCGAACTTTGGGGACCCGGTACCGGCCGGCCCCAGAATTGGCACACATGTAGCCCCATGTCTCCTCTACAAGTGTGCAAAGTTTGGTGTCTGGGAGACCTATGGCCGGGGAGAACCGATTTTTCAAAGCCGGGCACTCCTTCTATAGACTCCCATGTTAAACATCAGTCTAGTCATGGGCACAGTGAGGCATGGGCACAGTGAGGCATGCAGATGGACACCCTAGGCTTATACTCAAGTCAATAAGTTTTCCCAGTTTTTTGGGGTAAAATTAGGTGCCTCGGCTTATATTCGGGTTGGCTTATACTCGAGTATATACAGTACTTGTTCTGCGGCTGCCGCTGCTTCTCTGAGACCCAAAACAAAACCAGCAGCTCCTACGGGGGTAGTGCTACACGTGGAATTCCTCTAAAAATCAGACTAGTCACTAATTCTATAATATGACCATTTTTTTCTTTTGCTGAATTATAATGGAGATTAGTAAATTAACATTCACACGAGTTAAAAAAAAAAAATCACACACACACACTTACTTTTAAAGAATCCCACACCTCCATCTTTTACTGTTAGAAAGAAGAGAAAAGAGAGGTCAGGGCAGGGGTGGATCTGAGTCTCTGAGTCTCTCTCTGTTTCTCACATCAGCGGATCAGCAGCGCCGAGAGAGAGACTCGTCTAATGTAGTTACGCAGCGCACTGACACAATACTAGGAGCAGAGGAGGAGGTGGGTGGAGCCTCTTCCCTGCACTCATTGCTAACGCCTGGGCCGCTTGGCGTCTAGCAATGAGTGACGTCAGTGAGTCACGTCGGGCCGCTCTGCGGGCAGGTGCGATAGCGTGCGGCTCCACAGACGGGTAAGAAAGCGGGCGGCTCCGCTTGCGGTGCGGTTTGTGGGCGGGCGGCGCGGTTTGTGGGCAGACCGTGCTGCTCAGTGTGTTGGCAGCGCAGGTGAGAGTGAGAGAGCAGGCTCAGTGTGGCAGCTGGCCAATCAGCTAGCCGAGAGCGGAAGAGCAGAGACATGAGATCATCTCTCACCGCCAGTGCCTGCCCTGCATTCCTGCAGTGACTTCCGCCCTCACTGTGCAGGCAGCAGAAAGATTACATTATCTCTCTGCTGCCTGACTCTGGGAGTCTGGGACACAGCAAGAGACAACCAAAACTACACCTTAGCAGGCAAGTTAGTGACAATCCGCAAGGTGTGGCAGGCGACGTGGCAAGTGACAATCTGCAAATTGTGGCAGGTGACGTGGCAAATGACAATCTGCATCTGGTGGCAGGCAAGTGACAATCAGCAAGGTACGGCAGGTGATGTGGCAAGTGACAATCCGCAAATTGTGTCAGGTGACGTGGAAAATGACAATCTGCATCTGGTGGCAGGCAAGTGACAATCAGCAAGGTGTGGCAGGTGACGTGGCAAGTGACATATCCGCAAGGTGTGGCAAGTGACAATCCACAAGATGTTGCAGGTGACGTGGCAAGTGACAATCCGCAACGTGTGGCAAGTGACACATTCAGGGCTCCCACTAATTGCAGGCGACGGTGGCAAGTGACACACTGGGGACTCCCACTGATTCTGCATTGAACTATTTAATTTTATATTACAATGTAATAATAGAAATAATGCGCTTCAATCATCCTGACACCATAACAACCATGGTGCCGGGATGATTGAATCGCCGACACCAGCCATTTCCCCGATAAATTTCCCACAAAAAAAACATATTTTTTGGCAGTGCCCCTCCCGAGAAAAGACTCTGGATCCGCCCCTGCCAAGTACTGTATGTAATGCCTACATTTATTATTAAGGACATATGTATAAAGTATGATGGACATCATTCCTAACCATTTACAGTTTTCTGAAGCAAATAGATTTTAGTGAATCTGTTGCAAAGTATTTTACCTGGAGATCCTGACAGTGAAAGCATTTCCTGTTGCAGGCTGACAATGCTAATATGTTGCCTCGTGATTATCAGTAGTGTTGTCAGTGTAGATTTCTTCAAAATGAATTATTTGCATGGCTGTGCCCACTATCCTAAAATGTGGAATAAACCTCTTGTTTTTTTGGATTTGTGATTTGTAAGTGAGCCCTGGTTCACACTGGTGCGTTTTGACATGCGATTTTAGGTGAATGCGCCCTTTTAGGTGAAGTTCCACTTTAAGCATTTAAGTAGAAACCCTATCACCTGTGTATATTGATTTATTTATTGATCTTACTCTTTTGATCCATCTCACTAGGTGCGCTTGCAATGACATTTGTCCCCAGTTACATACGTGCTGTTCTTCAGATTTCCTAGCTGGACTTCTTCTGGTGGCAGAGCATGCACTATTCATGTACATTCTTATAGAGAATGATAGAGAGGAGCTAGGCTGTCAATCAAACAATCATGGATGAAGCAGGAGTGTGGCTTACAAAAGATTCCTTCACTGCTGCTTGTGTTGTGAGCTCACAGAGTGTCCTTGCATTAGAATTTTTGAAACATGAGCTCTTTGTTAAAAAAATATTTAATTATAGGCTCTTATTTTCTTGGAATACAGCAATTGTTGTTTAGTAAAGATACAGATCTGATTTGTAGAGAGTCAAGCAATATAGACAATAAGTTGTGAATTGTTTATTTCTCAATAGATCATTCACTGTTTATCCTGAAGCTATGCCATATATCTTCATTTTTTTTAGTTCTCTATTTAGTTGGTGTACTACCAAACTTTGTAATCATTAAAGTGACAGTGCAGGAAAATAATTTACATACCCCAATGTATTTCTTTCTATCTAATCTGTCTACAGTCAACATTTGTTACATCACAGTCACTCTTCCTAAACTGATGGACATTCTGCTAACAAGGAAACATTCAATATCCTTTATACAATGAAATTACTTTGCTATCCTCTATGGCCTTTGACCGCTATGTTGCAATTTGCAGACCCCTGCATTACCAAACTATTATGAGCAAGAAAAATTGCCTATGTATGTTAGGTGGCACATGGATGTCTAGCCTTGGAAACTCAACATGTGTTACACTGCATGTTTCAGAATTACCTTTTTGCCTTTCCAATACAATTGAACAGTTCTACTGTGAAATTAAAGCCATTGCGAAAAATCGTATGCATAGACAGAGGTCTCAACGTTCTAATATTTGTAGATACCTTCTTATTTGGGGTTTGCCCATTTATACTCAGTCTCATATCTTATGCTAAAATAATTGCCATTATTCTAAAAATTAAATCAAGTGAAGGAAGAAGAAAAGCCTTTTCCACATGCATCTCATAATCCTCCTTATTTTTTATGGAACCATTATTTGCATGTACTGTATACCAGTGGAGGACTGTCACCCTAGGACAGAAAGTGTGTTACTGGAAGGAAAGGAACACAAGGTAAACATAAAGGTGAAAAAGCCTGAAAAAAAAACGAAGCAGCCACCACATCTAATGACTGGTAAGCTAATCTATTGCACAATTCATGTTCTTGAGTTTAGATACATTGTAAAATCACTTTTCTAGGTCTGCACTGATTATTTATTGTCTGTCACCAAAGAGTCACTTGTAAACATACACCCTGTATAGACATGTGCAATTCGTTTTGGTCTGAATATAAATTCGGGTACATTTTTGGGTATTCGAAGTTTCAGATGTATCCGAATCTCCAAAATCAAATATTATGGAATTTTGTTGAAATTTGTTTAATTTAATTTTGTATATTTATTTTCTAACAAATTTCAAAATTTTGAAACTATTCAAATTCGGATCGGTCAAACAGCGATCAATGTTTTTTTTCTTTTTTTTTTTTAGTTTCAAAAGATTTTATTTTGAAAAAGTGCGATACAAGTAAAAAAAAGGTAACATTGTACCCCGTCCGGGGTCTATACAGATCACGTTCAACAGAAATAAACAAAGATAAACAGAATGAGGCTATCTGAAAGAAAAAAAAAAAAAGGGATCCATCACCTTATCCCAGACCAACTTGCTTAATATAGATGGATTTTTGGGCTTTACATTCCAATGGTAGTAATTGATAAATTGCCAAATGGCCCCGAGGGGCAGCGGCCTCTCATCCACTCCCTGCCAGTCCGCACACCCCATCTGGGAACCTGCTGTGTGCAGAGTGGCTAGGGGCAAAGCACCCAGGGAAGGGAATGACCAAAAGGTTTCGGCAACCCATCCATCTACCCTGGCTGTTGCCCCCGAAAGGGGGACAAGCATCCAGGGTGAGACTAAGCTTAACCCTCTATTGGAGATCTGGGGGGGTTTCAGGCCCCAACTAAGAAGTAGCCTCCAGCGTTCTATAAAGCTGATCATCTAGCTGTACCTATCAACAAGAAAATATGACAAAGAAAAGAAGGAAGAAAGAAAGAAAAGGAGAAGAACAGGTCAGAGGAAAGCCCCTGGGAGGCTGGAACCATTCTATTTGTGAGGATACGAGTAGAAAATAAAAGATGGGAGAGAAGAGTGGGGTAGGGGAAGGGAAAAGGGAGTGAGGTAGAAAGAGAAAGTTAAAGGGGAGGGATGAGGAGGTCGGGGATTCCTCGCGGAGGTGGGAGATAGGGATCCAGAAGTCGGTGAGATTGGGGGTTATCTAGCGTTGACCTATGAGGAAAGCAGGGAGATGCCCAGGTGTGTAGCCCAGGGTTCCCAGATATGACGGAACTTTTCTGGAGAGTCAAGCAAGGTGCTTGAAATCCTTTCTTGTGACATAATCCAGGAATCTTGTGTTTAGCTTGGCGAAATGACACAAAGGGCGATTTCCAGGAACGGGCCAAGGTAATCTTGGCTCCCAGCAAGATGAAGTGTATGAGGTGTCGGGAAGATTTAGGAACCTTAGGGATAGCATCATTGAGAAGTGCGATAGTGGGGATATGCCTAACGTCGTGGCCGGTGACTTTGCGAATAAGGCTAAAGATTCTATTCCAGAACCCCCTGATTTTAGGACATTCCCAGAGAGTGTGGAGGAGGGACCCTGTAAGGCCACAACCTCTGAAGCATAGGGGGGAGGATTCCGGGTAGAACTTAGAGAGGCGTGTAGGGACCAGGTACCATCTGGAGATAACCTTGATGTCAGCTTCTATCAGGGAGGTGTTTAAAATGCCTTTAAATGAGCGGAAAAAATTTGAGTACCAAGTGTCTAGATCCCATTCAAACTGGAGGTCATGCTCCCATTTTGACATATAGCTCGCTTTGCCCCTAGGGTCAGCTAATGCCGAGTAGATCAGGGAAATGCCCCCCTGACGCCCACAGCTGAGGAACACCATAGCTCATATTGCGTAATAGATAGTGGGTTGTCCGAGCTTTTCCAGACCCCACGCAGAAAATGAAGCAATTGATAATAACGGAAAGTTTCGGAGGTGGGCATATCTAGTTTAGAAGAGCAGTATTTGAGTGAAATGGGGCCATCATTGTTAAAGTATTGTCCTATTCTGTAAAGGCCCTTGTCGAGCCACCATCCAAAAGCCCTGATGTTTAGACCTGGGGGAAATTGGGGGTTGTGGAAAATATGAGCCAGAGGATGCCAGGAGGAGGATAGTGAGGGATGTTTATGAAGAGTGTCGCAGAGTGCCATTGAATGGGAAAGGGTAGGTGATAGGATCGAGGGACGTTCCTTGCGTGGTCTCCAGGCTAAATAATCTAAAGTGTGATTAGGGGTTGCTTGCCTTTCTATATCTACCCAGTCTGGTTTTGGGCCCTTGGTATAGATCGCAGAGAATTGACATAGTTGGGCTGCTTGGTAGTACCACCACAAATTGGGGAGACCAAGGCCTCCTTTCTTCCTTGCCCTATACAAATTTTTTTTGGAAAGACGATGTCCCTTGCCCCCCCATATAAACTGTATGACTTTTAGACATGTGCAAACGTTTTCGTCCGAATGCATTTTCGTCCGAATTTCAGCTATTTTCGTTATCGTTTTAACAAACGAAAACGAAAGCACAGAATCCGAAAACCGAAAGATCCGACATAAACAAATGCTTTATTTTCGTTTTCGTTGCTACAACAGTTCGATATAGATAGGAGATTCGACGTGACGCTGACAATAACAATCTGTGTCTATCGAACCTGTGGTCGAATGTGCCTAACCTTAACTCTATTAGTCCAAGATTATTCTACATAGAGAGAAAAGATTCGACATAGGAGAGAAAAGATTCGACATAGGAGAGAAAAGATTCGACATAGGAGAGAAAAGATTTGACATTATAGAGAGAAAAGATTCAACATTATAGAGAGAAAAGATTCGACATAGGAGAGAAAAGATTCGACATAGGAGAGAAAAGATTCGACATTATAGAGAGAAAAGATTCGACATAGGAGAGAAAAGATTTGACATTATAGAGAGAAAAGATTCGACATAGGAGAGAAAAGATTCGACATAGGAGAGAAAAGATTTGACATTATAGAGAGAAAAGATTTGACATTATAGAGAGAAAAGATTCGACATAGGAGAGAAAAGATTTGTTATTATAGAGAGAAAAGATTTGACATTATAGAGAGAAAAGATTCGACATTATAGAGAGAAAAGATTCGACATAGGAGAGAAAAGATTTGACATTATATAGAGAAAAGATTCGACATAGAGAGAAAAGATCACTGCTTGTGGGCGGAACATTCGACCGGAAATGTATGATTGCAGCGTCGTACAGTTTCGCTGCTCCGTCGAATCTTCTTTGAACATTCGACAGACACCATAAGCCTTCAATGACAGATTCAACCTTAATTAATTCAGATTTTCGGACGAATGCAATTTTTAACGAAAAACGAAATAAATAAAAACGAATTTCGGGAGTAACTTAATAAATTTATTTTTCGGACGAAAACGAAATTCCGAAACAAAATATTTCAGTGTGCACATGTCTAATGACTTTCGATTGGATTCTATCCAGCGCTCGTTTTTTGACAGGGATAGGCAGGGACCGAAAAAGGTATAACAGCCTGGGTAATAGGGTCATCTTGACTGAGTTGACTCTGCCCAGCCAGGACAGGTTATAAAGAGACCATTGTGAGAGGTCTTCCGTGATTTTTTGGAACATGGCAGGGTAATTGTTTTGGAATAGGAGTTCTACTCTGGGAGTAAGGAAGACTCCCAAATGGGGAAGGGAGGAGGTACACCAGGCAAAGGGGAAGCTAGCTTTGAGTTTATCAACTATGTCAAGGGGGGTGGTGATGTTCAGGGCCATTGACTTTGCCATGTTTACCTGTAGGCCTGAGACCGTACCGAAAGTTTTTAGTAGTTGGAATATGATGGGTGTTGACTGGAGAGGGGAGGTGATGAAAAGAAGGACGTCGTCCGCAAAGAGAGCGCATTTGTGTGAACGTTGACCACATTGTATCCCATGAATGCCTGGGTGCTGTCTAATTGCAAGAGCTAGGGTTTCTATCGCTATAGCGAAAAGGATAGGGGAGAGTGGGCAACCTTGTCTGGTGCCTTTTAAAATAGGGAATTGGTCTGAGAGATGCCCTTGTAGTCTGATCTGTGCTTTAGGGGAAGAATAAAGAGTTTCTAGGGTACGTAGGAATTCAGGACCGAAGCCCCACTGTTGTAAGATGGAGAAAAGGTATGGCCAAGTGACAGTGTCAAAGGCCTTTTGGAGGTCTATAGAGAGAATGTATCCCTTCTGAGGTGGTCCGCCATCCCAGGAGGATTGCATGAGGGAAATTAAGTCTACCGCTCTCCTGATCTGGTCTGGTCCCTGTCTTCCGGGGATGAAACCCACCTGGTCTCTGTGTACATAAGAAGCAATGAAGGAGGCCATTCTATTGGCCAGAATCTTGGTCATGATTTTCAGATCATTATTGATCAATGAAATTGGCCTGTAGTTGCCCACATCGCTAGGGTCCTTTCCCTGTTTGGGGATCACCGAGATAAAAGCAAGATTGGCTGCGGGTTCGAGAGGGGAGCCTTCTCGAAGGGAGTTAAAGAGACGAGCTAGGTGGGGGGAGAGGATCCCAGAGAAGGTTTTATAATAAAGGGCTGGGAAGCCGTCCGGCCCTGGGGCCGAGTCAGTTTTGAGGTGTTTAATGACTTCCTGGACTTCCTCAGTGCGAAATGGAGATTCCATTAAGGATCTGTGGGACTCTGAAAGTTTGGGAAGGGTCACATGCGCTAAAAAGGATTCTAAGGCAACAGGGTCTGCGGGAGTGGGAGAGGAGTATAGCTTGGAATAGAAGGCCTGGAAGGTTTCTAGTATTTTCTGGGGGTTCTGGGTGAGGGAGCCCTTAAGTGATTTAATCCTGGGTAAGGAGAAATTTTTGGTCCTTGGAGAGAGTTTGGATGCAAGACGTGAGCCTATTTTGTTCCCCTGTAAGTAGTATTTGCCGCTTAACCAGCTTAGATGCTTGTCCGCATTAGAGGTCAAGGCTAGATTCAGGGCTGTGCGGGCTGATTCCAACTTACCCAAGCTGGAGGGAGTTGGGTTTGATTTATGGGACTTACTGAGCATTCTAAAATCCCTTTCCAGGTTGTCCAACTCAATCTTCCTACCTTTTTTCAGATTGGAAGCCAGTTGAATCATCCTTCCCCTCAGGACGGCTTTGTGGGCTCCCCAAAGAGAACTAGGGGTTGTGTCCCCGTTATCATTGAGGAGGAAGAATTCTTGAATGTCCCTTTCCAGCATGGTGCAGTGGACCGGGTTAGCTAGGAGGGATTTACTCAGACGCCATTGAGGGGGACCTGAGGGTGATAGGGAGCCAGAGAGTGTAAGGGTTACTAGGGAGTGGTCAGACCATGGAACGTCCTGAATTTTGGCATGAATAGCTGTGTGTATGTCCGAATTGGGTATGAACACATGGTCAATCCTGGCATATGTTTTGTGGGGAGCAGAATAGTGGGTGAAGTCTTTGGCCGTGGGGTTTAATTCTCTCCAAGAATCGATTAGGCCTAAGTCATGCAGGAGTCTGGCAATTCTGAGGCTCTGTTTGGAAGGTCTTTTAAGGCGGGGTCTGTCCAGGTGGGTTTTGTCTAGTGAATGGTCAAACGTGATGTTAGAATCTCCCCCTACGAGGATTCTACCTTCTAGGTGAGGAGAGAGGACGGAGAACATGGAGGCAAAAAATTTAGCCTGGCCCTTATTAGGGGCATAGTATGACACGAAGGAGTGCATTACTCCTTCTATATGTCCTTTGACCAGAAGGTACCTACCGTCTGTGTCACGAAATGTGTAAGCATGAGTAAATGGAATCCGCTTAGCGAAGAGGATGGCTACACCTCTCTGTTTAGTGTCCGCATTCGCAAGGTAGAAGGTGGGGAAACTGCGGTGGAGAAAGGAGGGGGTATAGCTAGCAGGGAAGTGAGTCTCCTGTAGGAGGACAACATCAAGGCTTCTGGAGTGGTAGCTCTGGAATGCCTTCCGGCGTTTTGATGGAGAATTAAGACCCTGTGTGTTGTGGGAGGCTACCTTAAGAGGCAGCTTGTGGGTGTTACTCTCAGCCATGGGCGCCCAGGGGGGTGTGCGAGAATGCAGAAGGGGAGCTTACCTGGTAGGAAGGGGTTGACCGGACCTCCGATGTGAAGCAGATCATCGACATGCGCCTGAGAATAAGGCATAGGGGAAGCCTCCGCGAGGAGTCATGAAGGAAAGGGGATGGGATCCCTGTAGAGAGGGGAGAAGGTAAGAGCGAGAAGAAAGAAGAGGTGTAGGAGAGAAGAACAGAGATGTCATTACAACAGCTGAATAAATTGCAAGAAGAAGGTAAATCAAACATATGCCACAAATCAGTGAAAAAAAAAAAAAAAAGAGAACAACCGACCCGGCAAGCCGGGAGTACGTCCAAAGACTCCTGTAAAAGGGGTCTTGGAGAGAGGGCAACCCCGCTCGGGGTTGTCTACCTGCCGTCACCAGAGGGAAAAAGGAGATTCCCACTGCGAAACAACAGAAAGAGTGGCGTGGGGGGCCACTCCGGCCTCTGGAGCCCCCAAGGGGGAAAATATGTCTAGAGAGGCCAACGTGCGAAAGAGTTTTGGAGAACATTACGGCAAAAGTAACAAAAATAACAGGCCAGAAAGTAGTGTGTACCCAGATAAGATTAGTGTATAAAGAAACACCTGCAAGGTGGGGGGGTAAGTGGGGGGGGAAGAAGCATGGGAGAGGGGAGTGGGGGGGAGGGGAAAAAAGGGGGGGGAAGGAGGGATAGGGTAGGTAGAGACTAATAAGCTTAACCATATGTGGGAACTAAAACAGGCACATCATAATTGCATTAAGTCAGGAGTACCGAGGAAACTTCTTCCTCGTTAATGTGGGAGTATCAATAGGTGATGGGTGTCTCCTCAAGCCACACATGGGCAAGCGGGGATCCCCCCAACCCGAATCAGACTCTGGTCCAACAAATGGAACTCCGAGCCATGTGGGATCGTTAATCCCCTAACTTAACTAGGGGGGTCATTTACTCTCCGAGTCATTGAGGGCAGTCAAAAACAAGACCTCCTCCGGCTGGGAGAAAATGGAAAGAAAGGCAGAGAAGAAGGCTTTCATCTCGGGGGTCGGGATTCCTTCTGTCTCTTCGTTAGTGGTTTGTTCCATAACGGTGTCAGAGGGCTTCCCGGGGGTGGGCGTTTTGAGGAGCTTGACTTGGCCGTAGTATTCAGCGTAGCCAATTCTTGGGAGATAAGGCCGAGTTGGAGCAGGAGACGTTCGCCATCTTGGAATGTGGAGAAGCCGCAGGCTTTATCTCTGAAATGAAACTGCAGACGAAATGGGAAAGCCCAGCGGTATTTGATGGAGTTCCGGTTTAGGATTTCCAGGAGGGGTTTGAGGGATCTCCGTTTCTGGACCGTGGTAGGCGAGATGTCAGCGAAGATTTGTATTTTCTGATCCTGGAAGGAGAGATTGTCCAAGTTACGGGTTAGTCTCATCACATCCTCCTTCACACCATAAAAATGGGGTTTGACGATGATATCCCTTGGTAGGCCGTCTGGGCGGGGGGGCTGGAGAGCTCTGTGAGCTCTATCAAGTTCCAATCTATGTTCCTGAATGTCTGGAAGAAGTTCTTTTATGAATAGCTTAACTGTGCCGGGTACATCAGCTACAGATTCAGGGATCCCACGTATGCGGAAGTTATATCTCCTACTTCTGTTCTCCAAATCATCGATCTTAGAGAGGGCATTCTCAAGTTGATCTTGCAAGGTTTGTATGCATGTGGTGTTTTGGTTAGTGCGGGCCGCAGTATTATCTACTGCCTGCTCAATAGCTTCTATGCGGGCTCCTAAGCTCTGTAGATCAGCCTTAATGGTGGCAGTGATCTGTGAGGCATTTTGAGCTAGTCCTGATGCTAGCATTTCAGAGAAGTTCCGCAGCATGAGTTGCATGTCAGCAGAATGTACTGGCTGCAGAGGGGAGGAAGGGTGGGGGCCTGCCAGACCCAAGGGGGATCGCATCATGGGAGTGTGGGGGAAATCTCCAAATGTCCTGTTCAGCAGCGACTCAGTGGAAGCTGGGGAGATTGCCGGGGGATTGCAGGTACTTACTGGGGTTGCCAGCAGGCCATTCTGGGGCTGGTAGATGGATGGAAGATCCGCGATGGAGTCGGATTCCTCAATTCCCCCTCGTACTGCGGCCGCCATCTTAGGTGTAGAAAGCACCGCCTGTGTAAAGTCCAGCTGACGGCTAACCTCGCTTCTTTGCGAGCCGCCAGACATATGTAGCTGCGCCTGGAACTCCCGCAATTCGATGGGGTCAGAGTCGGCCGAATCCTGCTCAATCTAAGAGCTCAGGGGGCAGTGAGAGGCCGGAGTGGTGCGGAGCTCCCGTTCAAGGCGTCTTCCCGGAAGTCCTGCGCATGCGCACTCCCAATGTTTTTTTTTTCTTAATTTTTCATTGCCCACATTCTTTTGTTTACATTTCAGCTGTCAGTGGGGAAGCCCGCAAACAGCTGATGAGTCATCAGTTATTAAGGATGGAGTGGCCGGCTTCCTGGCCTGCTCCGGACCGACCAGTTATTCTTTACACAGAATTCGAATCGTTCCAAAAAATTTGGAATTCGTTTGAAAATTAATAAACAAAGCAAAATTCAACTAAATTAAACGAATTCCGAAACAAATCAAAAAAACAAAATTAGTAACATAATGAATCTATCCAAAACAAAACAAATTTTTCTGTTCTGCACATGTCTAACCCTGTAGAAAAATAGCAGATATACTTACTTTGTAAAACCATATCATTGATGTTTTACACTGTATATCATTTTAGGTGCACTCAAAGAGCTCATAGAAAAAAAAAATTCTTAAGAAAGAAATAACTTTGTTTTAAAAATAATAAAATATTTAATAATATTTTGAAAATAAATACATGTTTTTGCTTTTTATTTATTGCTATGAGTGACTGGGCTTAGGGTTAGGGTTCAGGTTCCTCTGTACTTTAACTAATGTCAGTTGTCCAGCTAACAATGATCAGTTTATAAGCACAAGGACAGGTCCAGGATAGCCAAGAGGTGCTTCTGTAGTTCTTAATATCTATTTAAATTCTATAGCACCCTTACAAATTACTAAAAAGCACTTTCATCTCATATTTTGCCAAAATTGCATATTTCAGTAATATGTCCTGATTTTGTTACCAAGAAGTTAGTACAGCAAAAAGCTTTCAATTTTGCTTACCCCTGCTGTATTAGATGAGAGTGAACACTTCAAATGCTGGACCTTGTCATTGCTTTCACTGGTAGAAAGGAGGAGAAAATTTCACTCTATTTTGTTAGTAAAATAATTTTTGCTTATGCATGCCTGTGTGTATATTGTAAAATAAATACGTAATTATTTAAAGAATGGATTTGCCTATATATCTTCCACTTAAGACTTCTATTAATAGACAAAAATAAATAATAAAAAAAAAAACATAAGAAGGAACAGGGTTGGCATATCAGGAATGGATTAATGGATTACTAAAAACTAGCACACATGTGGGTCAGTAATGGATGGGACTGAAGAGAGTGTGTTGTCACCTCCAGAGCCCCTCAACCAACACAGCAGCCCACTGGGGTTTCCCTAGTGTGGTGCACTACAAGCCCCAGCATGCTCTGCCAGTATATGTATATATATATATATATATATATATATATATATATATATAGCACAGGCTAGTAGGCCTTGTTTGCTGACCAGCAAAAATAAATGTTTTTATTTTGTATGCAATCCATGGACACAAATGTAACAAAATAAAAGGCACAGTTTTCCTGCATTGACCAATGTTAGTTTAAAACAAAAAATCATTGTTGAAAAAAGTGTACATTTATTCTGTACTTTGTCTGTTTGAAAAGACACAAAAATTATGACTCTGGTATAAAGCATTACAAAGATATTTACAAATACAATAAGGCCCCTTTCACACGGAGGTCCGTTCAGGTCCGCCTGTCAGTTTTTTAGGCGGACCTGAAACGGATCCTCCATGTACCCCTATGGAGGCACGGATGTCAGCGGAGACATGTCCGCTGACATCCGCTCCGCCAAAGTGTGACGGAGGAAAACCCTATTTTTCCTTCCGTCGGCGGAGCGGATCGGATGACAACGGACTCTACGGTCCGTCGTCATCCGATTCCCCATAGGGGAGAGCGGCGCTCTGACAGGGCGGTCCCTGCACAGTGTGCGGGGACCGCCCAGTCATCCGTCGGCTCAGCGGGGATCAACGAAGCGATCCCCGCAGAGCAAGCGGAGCTTCACGGGGCGGATCTTCACGGATCCGCCCCGTGTGAAAGAGCCCAAAAGGCTTATTTTTCCATTTTGTTTTTGAAATGTATTGCAACACTAACAAAATAATAAACAAAATATTTTTTTTTAAAAAGGTAAAATTTTAACACTTAGAAAAATAGAAATAAGCACATAAAAATCAGTAGAAAAATAATAGTTATTTTGTAGGGGAAAATTAGTTAGTTTGGGCTGATTAAGCACAACTAAGAGTTAATTAGGGTTTAAATAGGAACAAATTGAATTAAAAAAAACGTTTTTTTACCTACACTGCTCTTATTTGTGTTTGTTTGTTTTTGTACTTATCCTTATGTCTATGAATCCATGATTATTTTAATTGTGGCACAAATTTTTGTATATATGTTTTGAAATGTCCCTGTTTTCTGGTCTATGTTGCAAAAACCACCAGGCCTTTTAAGTGCTGTAAAAACATATTAATAATATCAGAATTACACTTGACAACCAGAATCAGTAAATGTCTACTAATCATGAAAAAAAACGGTCACAATTCAGCTTGTTTAGCATCAAACACATGAATTTAGATGCACAGTTCTTGAAAGGGCTCCAACCTTAAATCGTGGTGGTGACAAAAGTCGTCTTTTGTGGAAATGTCCCAAACACACCTGTGTTTAGTTTGGGAAGGTTAAGCCAAACATAATAAAACTTTAGATGCTGAATCTGAACCCCATTGAAGTAAATAGGAGCCAAATCTGTCAAATCAATTTTCTTAATTTTTAAGGCTAATAGCGAAAGGAATGGCAAAAATAAGTGGATGGGCATTGGGTATTTTGATTTACGTATATTTGATAATTTGCCCATTATATTTTAGTTTTTTTTCTAGTATTTGCTGAGGCCTCAGTAAGTTTGTCTATGTCTTTTATGTTTATGTCTTTTCAATATTCAAATAGCTGTTATAGAGTACTAATTAAAAGTTTGGTTTTATTGTATTCATGCACTGTGCTCCCAGATAACCAAATTTCTATACTCCTATAAGGGCACTTAAACTAATAGATTTATTATTTAACTTCCTGGTACTTTAACGCCAAAAAATATATACATAAAATTTCAGTTGTTGTCTAGCGTGTCCAAACTAGTTTTATATTTTATAACATAATAAACTACAACTGTGTTGTTGTCTCAGTAGAAAACCCATAATGCTGTGAATTCTGTGTCATGAACAGAACTATAAGTTGGTTTTTATTTGTGAAATAAAGTTTTTATATAAATGTTTACAAATACACAATGGGGGTAATTTACTATAGCGCCGCGGCGCTAATTAGCGCAAATTGCCGCAAATTCGCGCTAATTAGCGCAAATTGCCGCGAATTCGTGCTACATAGCGCAAATCGCGGCAATTTGCGCTAATTAGCGCTAAAACAGTATTCACTATAGCGCTGGAGAAAAAATACTTGCCAAAATCAAATTTACTATAGCTCCCAGAATCCAAATAGCGCCCAAATCCTTACTCTACTAAAAGCTGGAGTTGTGCACATGACAATAATGTTTAGAGTGTGATATAATTGCCTAAATGGTACTGAAATATGCGGTATATTATTTAAAGATAATCTGCTTTTAAACTGTGTGAAAAAGTGATTTCTACACTGAAATATCTTTAAAAGTCTGAGAAGTAAAAAAATGCCCGTTTTTGGACAACTATTTTCAAGCTAAACTGAGCATGCCCAGAGCTAATATAACTAAAATTTTAACTCAAGTGACTTTTTTCACAAGAGTTATAGTAAATACCGAAATGAGAGCTAATTAAAAAGCATGTTTTGGAAGTGAAAATCTGAGCTATTTTAGTCCAATGCAAGTTTTAGCCATTGATTCTAATGATACAATTGTAACTTTCACAAATAAATCCTTTTAATGTTGAGATGAAATGTATCTTTCTCTGAAATAAAGTTTCCTTTGCAACAATGTTGCTTCTAATTAAAATATTTTATTTTTAAAGAAAGCTAGAATGTGGAATGTTTTGATAAAATATATTTTTCTCTCTCACTTTCACTTGTTACTCCATCTCACACCAATTTTTACCCAACACACACAGGTGTCTTTACAAAGCACAATCAATACTATTGCAAATTTAAAATTAGTTACATTTTTTTGTGCTTTTTATTATTTCTAAATAATGATAATTTGAGCCCCAAAAATCTGATATGTGTTCCAACATCAGAAATAAAAATGTAATTCCCCAAAATTTGAGGGTAATTTCACTATTCTAAACTCACCCCCAAAAAAACACCAAATATCACAGAATAAATCAAGAAGAATAACTCTTGAGTAATGTAATTCCATCACCTGTATGTCCAAAGAAATGCAGTATTTATGTGTATTTACATGTAGGAGGATTCCACATGTGGCAGCTCTGTGGCTTAGAGGTTAGAACTTCTGCTTAGCATCTCTGAGTGTCTGGGTTCAAATCCCAAACATGCTGCTTCATGTAGAGAAGTTGTCTCATATCCCAGGTCCTAAAACTATGTCTAAATCTTGTATTTATGTGTAGGAGGGTTCCACCACCACTGTAAATCTTGCCAGATACACAATTTAGCCCAAAGTATTGGGACGCCTGCCTTTACACACACATGAACTTTAATGGCAACCCAGTCTTAGTCCGTAGGGTTAAAATTTGATTTGGCCCACTCTTTGCAACTAGAACAGCTTCTGGGAAGGCTGGGAAGGCTGTCCACAAGGTTTAGTGTGTCTATGGGAATGTTTGATCATTCTTCCAGAAGTGCATTTGTGAGGCCAGGCACTAATGTTGGATGAGAAGGCCTGGCTCACAGTCTCTGCTCTAATTCATCCCAAAGGGAGTTCTATCGGGTTGAGGTCAGGACTCTGTCCAGGCCAGTCAAGAATGGTCAAACATTTCCATAGACACACTTCTAAACCTTGTGGACAGCCTTCCTAGAAGACTTGAAGCTGTTATAGCTGCAAAGGGTGGGCCAACTCAATATTGAACCCTACGGACTAAGACTGGGATGTGATTACAGTTCATGTGCGTTTAAAGGCAGGCGTCCCAATACTTAGGCCAATATATTGTATATTGCTTGGAGACACGGAACTTGGCTATGGACTTAGGGCTGCTTCACACCACAGAGATGCAGAGAACATGTGTGAGGCTGCCTGGTGGCTAAGTGGGCAGCAATTCTGTCTAGCAACACTGGGGTTGCTGGTTCAATTCCCCAACATGCTAATGCTTATGTTGAAGACATGCTGGCATTTTATTTGTCTCCTGTCAAAATAGTCTCTAATGTAAAAAAGTTTATTTTGGACTTTAGATTGGAAGCTCATTGGAGCCAGGGCCTGATGTTAATGTTTGTTAGCACTAATCATACCCAGGGACTTGGACATTTAAAATTGTAGGGTTTACACTGCACAGGTACATATGCTTAGAAAACTGTTGCTTTGTTTATGTGCATGCAAATGGACTTGGATCTTTGGCCTGTATTTGGAGATTTGATGCACATAGCCAAGGGCTAACACAGTTGCAAATAGTATTATTTGTTCCTGCCCATCAGGTGAAATAACTTTAGACATACACGAAGAGACAGATTGAAAGATACTGGTGGGTGTGTACTTCTAGTGGGCGTGTACTTCTATTGGGCGTGTGTCAGTTTGCTAACAATACAACCTCTCTTATATAAAGGCCTGCAGTATGGGGGATAGTTTGGTCTGAGAAGGCCAGGTTTTTTGCTGTGATTTGTGGGGGGAGAAGGAATGATATTGTGCAGATTGACAACTCCCCCCCCCCCCCCCAACTAGTGTTATTTGCTGAAAGTCTTGTGCATTTTTTCAATCAAAAATTGTGTGTGTATTGTTCCTGTCTGACCATGCAAAATCGTTTGGAAGCATCTGCTGACCTTCTACTCTTGGATCTCATTGCTTAATCGTGTACACAGAAATGCAGATTTCAGCAGAACATGGTCACCAATGTATGTATATGTGGATTGTGGGGTGGGGGTGGGTGTTTTGAACATGTCTTTTTTATTATGTTGGAATGCTTTGTAAGTATAATGACTTGAGTATGTTTCTATTATCTTGCAGATAAAAATGTGATGTGTTGCCCGTTATACACTAAAAGTAAAGCTGTGTGCACTCTAAGGTTTTGACAAATTTTAGATTGTAAGCTCCTATGAGCAGGGCCCTTAAAATCCACTTGCTAAATGTAGCACCATGTATCCTGTCCAAATTTTTTTGAAGCTAGTAAATGAATGTACATAATTTTGTTTCTGCTGGCAAAATAGAAGTATGTTATTGAGCTTTGGTGTGTGTGTGTGTGTGTGTGCGCTTTTTTTTTGGCAAAAAATGAATCTCTTTGCCCTTGTTCACATTGATGCTACTTTGAAATCGCGCTACTTCACTTAAGCTAGCGCGATTTTACTTTCAAATATCATATGTAGAAATACAGATTTGCATATCTGCAAATCAAAAATAATAAATTCTAAGTGTGATTGAGATCAAATTTTCGCAGCTGCAATCAACAGAGCGTGGTTTCACCCCCTGACCTGGAAATGAGTCATTGTAATCACCCGGAAGTTCCTGTGCTGGTCAGGATCTTCATCTAGCTGGACATGGCGATGTCCCTCTTTAGCATAGAGGAAGTGCTGCTGATTTGCCGGGTAAGTGTAGGATATGTACTTGTGCTTACTCAAGGTGGGGGTGGATTTGGTGTGGGTGGGCTTCATTGATTTGTTTGGTATCACTACACATTTGCTTCTGGCCCATGTGCACACATCACTACTTCCTGCATTTGTTCTGCTGATGTAAATCAGTAAGGACTATGCAAGTATAAATGAGAGCTTCTTTCTATTAAAATATATATGACTTGATTCACAGTTGGGTGACTTTTCATGATTCTCAATGATAACCATTCATATCTGTGCTACTTTAAGTCAGACCAACTTCAAAGTAGTCCTTGTACTACTTTGGTGTGACTTTCAGGCTCGGTTTCCACTAGTGCGACTTGTCATGCAACTTGGGACTGCAAAGTCGCATGACATGTCATACCCTATGATTTTCAATGAGAATGGTTCATATCTGTGCGACATCAAGTCGCAGCGACTTCAAAGTAGTCCCTGCACTACTTTGGACCCACTTTGATACAGCTTGAGGTCCATAGACCTCAAGAATATACAGGCATTGCTCCAAGTCGCATCAAAATCGCGGCAAAAAATTGCGGCAAAATCATGCGAATTTAGGGTTGCAATAGTGGAAACAGAGCCTCATGTGACTTGAGGTACATAGGGCACAATATTACACAGGCATTCCCAGAAGTTGGGGCCAAGTTGCAGCGACAAAGTGGCAGCAAATTAGGGTGACTTTCAGGTCGCAGCAGTGTGAAAGAGATTCAAGGATATCTTTGAATTTGGCCCTATTGTCACTTGTGCATCCTGAAAGTGGAGAAAATTCATTCCTGCACTACCTTGGTTTGACTTTGATGCGATTTGAGGTCCATACACCACAAGATAACACAGACATTGCTTCAAGTCATGGCAAAGCTGTGCAATTTTAAAGTCGCACAAGTGCAAATGGGGCTTTATTCAAAGGTGTTATTTAATCTCATTAGGTTACTTTCACACTTATGTGACTTTTCATGCAGCTTTGGACCTCAGAGTCGCATTAAAAGTCCCCCCCCCCATGAGTTCCATTCATATCTATGCAACTTCACCCATGTTCACATAGCTCTGAATTGACATGTCAAATTGCAGGCCAAATCGGCGCCTATTGACGGCAATAGAACTGTCCGAATTGGTGCGACGCCACACACATTCCCAAAAGTGTTTCCTACACTACTTTGGGCGACTTCAGGAGGCGATTTCTTACCTCCCAACTTTTTGAGATGGGTATAAGGGACAACTATTAGCAAAAGTATGTAGGTATAGTACACACCTCCTAAAACACCTTCTTAAAGGAGAATTATTAAAATATATATATATATATTAGTTAAACCCCCAAGTGCTTTTTTTTAACAATAATATCCCTTTAGATTGGCTTTGAGAATTTACAAACAAAGCAATTTAGAAATTAGATGAAAGGTTTAGCGCTGGAAAACACTTTTTGAAAGATAAAAATTGCATTTTATATCAAACTATACAGATCAGAACAAAATGAGGGACAAATGAGGAGGAAAGAGGGACTGAGGGACTTTGGTCCAAATCAGGGACAGTTGAGACCTATGTGATTTCACTAGACATCTGTGCAGGAAAGTGCACTGATGTCTCTGAAATCGCTCACAAAGTCGGGCTGAGGCCCCTTTCACACTTGAGCGACTTTTCCTGAGACTTTGGTCATCAGAGTTGCATGACAAGTCATACCCCATGATTTTCAATGTGTACCATTTATATCTGTGCAACTTCAAGTCACACCGACTTCAAAGTAGTCCTTGTACTACTTTGGTCCGACTTTGATACGAGTTGACAGGCATTCCCTGGGATCGCAGAAAAAATGCAGACGGAAGTTTGCGTGCCTTTCCCTGCGACTCCTGCGTCCATAGACCTCAAGATTACACAGGCATTGCTTAAAGTCGCATCAAAATCACACAAATTTCAGGTTGCACAAGTGTGAAAGGGGCCTAAGTCACTGTGCTGAGTACTATTATACCTAGAATATAAAGTAGTCCCACCATCAAACACTCAGCAGCATATGCTAAAAAGAGGCAAATGCCTATTAGCCAATGCCACATCAGCATGAGCATGGTTGTTACAATAATATTAAAGTGGTTGTAAACCCACTTAGACAACTTGCATCTATAGGTAAGCCTAGATTAAGGCTTACCTGTAGGTGCAAGAAATATCTCCTTATCCTACACACACTAGTAGATGTTTGTGCTACACTCAATAGGCTAGTGGTCAGCACTTCTACCTTGAAAAACTCAGGCTTTGAAGCACTCATGAGTTCAAATCCCACCGAGAGATACTAAAAGATTGTATTGGTGAAAAAAGGCAAATGCCTATTAGCCAATTAGCCAAAGCAGCATATGCTGAAAATAGGTGAATGCCAATTAGCCAATGCACTTTTATTCAATAATATTATGGTGTGGACTTCCAAACATCACACACTAGCTAACGGGCAGTTTACATTTCTTTGTTTGTTTATTTTAATTTGCTTGTGCAAATAATAAACATAGCTGTTGTATGGTAGGTTGGCTGGTATTTGAACTTGTAACATGAGAGCTGTATAGACATGGGAGCAGATCACTAAGCCATTGTGCTAAGTACAAGACCTGCATAATAGTGTAGTATGATTAAAGAATGGACATAAATAATTACCGCTTTATAGCCACCTAAATGAAAAAATAAAAACATGAAAAAAACAACATACAACAAATAGGTAACCTAAATGTTTAATACATGTAATTTTACATAATAGCAGACATTACTATGTAATAATCCTTCATAACTGCATTTGTTAGCAAAAGAAGGAAAAAAACTAGGAATACTAATTGCAATATACATCAATAGATAGAGCACATCTCATATAAAAATGTTTCTTTCACATACATGGATCATGGTTACAGTGCAGTGCTATATAAAAACGTAGTGATAAATAACTAACACTTGTTTGCTGCTAATAGTGCTCTTTTTCATTCGCAAATTTGTGCATGGAATTTTTAATTGTCAAAAATTGGAGCTATTTTTTGCGATGTGCTCAGTATCACGTTCCAGTGAGGGAATTAAGGACGGTACGTTGTCCTTGTAACGGGGAACCAGCAGCGTGGCCACCCAGTAATCAGCACCTGTTAGAATGTGGACAACTCGGCGGTCGTTGCGGAGATACTGCAGCATGTAATCGCTCATGTGTGCCAGGCTGCCCAGAGGCAACGAAAAGCTGTCCTCTGTGGGAGGTGTATCATCTGTGTCCTCTGTATCCCCCCAGACACGCACCAGTGATGGCCATGAGCTGGTCTGGGTGCCACCCTGCTGTGAACATGGTTCCTCCTCCTCCTTCTCCTCCTCCTCATCCTCCACCTCGTCATCCTCCAGAACTGTGCCCTTGCTGGACAAATGTGTACCTGGTGTTTGTTGGTGCAGGAACCCACCCTCAGAGCCACTTGTGAATGACTGCCCTGAAAGCCTTGAAAATGATCCCTCTTCCTCCTCCTCCTTCTCCTCCTCCTGTGCCACATCCTCTCCCATCATCGCCCGAAGCGTTTTTTCAAGGAGGCATAGAACTGGGATATTAAAGCTGAGAACTGCGTCATCGGCACTGGCCATGTTGGTGGAGTACTCAAAACAGCGCAACAAGGCACACAGGTCTCGCATGGAGGCCCAGTTATTGGTGGTGAAGTGGCGTTGTTCCGCAGAGCAACTCACGCGTGCATGCTGCAGCTGAAACTCCACTATCGCCTGCTGCTGCTTGCACAGTCTGGCCAGCATGTGCAAGGTGGAGTTCCACCTTGTGGGCACGTCACATATGAGGCGGTGAGCGGGAAGGCCGAAGTTACGCTGCAGCGCTGACAGGCGAGCAGCAGCAGGGTGAGAACGCCGAAAGTGCGCACAGACGGCCCGCACTTTCTGCAGCAGCTCTGGCATATCGGGGTAATTTTTAAGGAACCCCTGCACCACCAAATTCAGCACATGCGCCAGGCAAGGGATGTGCGTCAAACCGGCTAGGCCCAGAGCTGCTATGAGATTTCGCCCATTATCGCACACCACCAGGCGCGGGCTTGAGGCTCACTGCCACCAACCACTCATCAGTCTGTTGTTCCATGTCCATCCACAACTCCTGCGCGGTGTGGCGTTTTTCCCCCAAACAGGAAAGTTTTAAAACTGCCTGCTGTCGTTTACCCCTGGCTGTGCTGAAGTTGGCGGTGAAGGTGTTACGCTGACCGGATGAGGAGGCGGTAGAGGATGAGGAAGCGGAGTAGAAGGAGTTAGCAACAGGAGGCAAACTGAAGCGCCCTACAATCCTCGGTGGTGGAAGGACATGCGCCAAACTGCTATCTGCCTCAGGCCCAGCCGCCACTGCATTTACCCAGTGTGCTGTTAGGGAGATATAATGTCCCTGACCGTGCTTACTGGTCCACGTATCCGTAGTTAGGTGGACCTTGCCACAGATGGCGTTACGCAGTGCACACCTTATTTTTCCCCCACTTGGTTGTGTAGGGAAGGGATGGCTCGCCTGGAAAAGTAGTGGCGGCTGGGCACGACGTACTGTGGGACAGCCAATGCCATCAGGCTTTTAAAACTCTGCGTCTCCACCAGATGGAATGACAGCATTTCAAAGGCCAGGAATTTTGCAGTGCTGGCATTCAGGGCCAGGGATTGCGGCAGGGTAGGGGGGGTACTTCCTCTTTCGCTCCAGTGTTTGGGAGATAGAGAGCTGAACGCTTCCATGGGACAATGTGGAGATGGTTGGTGACCCAGGTGGTAGTGTTGCTGGCAGATACTCTGTTTGCGGGGTGGCATGTGCCACTATCACTACAGAGGTGGATGAAGAGGCCGAGACTGCAGCAGAAGAGGAAGCAGGAGGAGCCAGAGACCTTTCTTGTTTTTTGAGGTGTCTTCTCCACTGCAGCTTGTGCTTTGCACTTAGATGCCTGGTCATGCAGGTTGTGCTCAGTTTGAGAACGTTTATGCCTCGCTTCAGGCTCTGATTGCACAGCGTGCAAACCACTCGTGTCTTGTCATCAGCACATTGTTTGAAGAACTGCCATGCTAGGGAACTCCTTGGATCTGGCTTTGGTGTGCTCGGTTCCTTGCTGCGTTGGGCAGTAGCAGGCATACTGTCTAGGGGACAGACGCTCCGCTTTTGCACCCTGCTCCCTCTTCTGCTGTGCTGGTGGCTCTGTGCGACCACTGCCTATTCCTCTGAACTACACAGGTCACCTGCATTACGTTGATTCCATGTGGGGTCGAGGACCTCATCGTCCTCCACATCATCTTCCACCCAGTCTTCACCCCTGCCCTCCTTGTCGGTCTGCACAATTGCGAAAGCAGTAGCAGTTGACACCTGTGTTTCTTCATCATCCGAGACATGCTGCGATGGTCCTCCCATGTACTCATCTTGAAACATAAGTGGTTGGGCATCGGTGCACTCAATCTCTTCCACTTCTGGGGCAGGGCTAGGGGGATGGCCCTGGGAAACCCTGCTGACAGACTCATCAAAAAGCAGAAGAGACTGCTGCATGACTTGGGGCTCAGACTGCTTGGCTGATTTGCAAGGGGGTGAGGTGAAAGACTGATGGACATCGGCTGCAGGTGCCAACTCTGATCTTTCAGCAGTAGACTGGGTGGGAGACAGTGTGAAGGAACTGGAGGCACTGTCAGCAACCCAATCTACTATCGCCTGTGTTTGTCCTGGACCTGGCCTCAACATTCGTAGAGCCGCATTAGGCCCGACCAAATACCGCTGCAGGCTCTGTCGCCTACTCGCACCTGAGGAAGGTGTTTCACTTGTGCGTGTAGCTGGCACAGATCGACCACGTCCAGGGCTGGACTGGGCCAAAAATTTGGCCCTGAACTTCATCCAGACCGGCCCACTTTAATTCAATAAAATGCTACCCCCCACCCCCCAAAAAAATCACGCCCACCAAAAGGCCCCTACATCCATTATTGTATATCATGAGAGGGTGAGCGAGAGGGGAATGAGAGAGAGGGAGGGTTGAGGGAAAGGGGGTGAGAGAGGGGGGTGAGTGTAAGAGAGAGGGAGTGAGTGTAAAAGAGAGGGGGTGAGTGTAGGACCCCTTTCACACTGAGGCGTTTTTCAGGCACTTTTGGGCTAAAAATAGCGCCTGTAAAGCACCTGAAAAATGCCCCTGCCGCAGTCCCAGTGTGAAAGTCCTCCAAGCAGCATCTTTGGGACGGTGTACACACCGCTCCTGCCCATTGAAATGAATGGCCACCACTGCTGAAGCTCCTGCAAAGCACTTCGGCAGCAGCGCTACACAGGCGCATTTAACCTTTAATTTGGCTGCTAGCCAGGGTTAAAAGCACCTGCTAGAAGCCGACTAGCACAGCTAAAATGACAGTAAAGTGCTGCTAAAACTAGCAGCGTTTTACCGTCAATGCCCACCCCAGTGTGAAAGCAGCCTAAAAGTCAGGGAGTGAATGAGACAGAGGAAAGGGCAGAGAGACAGAGGGGGGAGCTGAGAGACAGAGGGGGGAGCTGAGAGACAGAGGGGGGAGCTGAGAGACAGAGGGGCGAGCTGAGAGATAGAGGATGAGAGCTGAGAGATAGAGGGGGAGCTGAGAGATAGAGGAGGGGGCTGAGAGACAGAGGGGGAGCTGAGAGATAGAGGAGGGGGCTGAGAGACAGAGGAGGGGACTGAGAGACAGAGGAGGGGCTGAGAGACAGAAGAGGGGGCTGAGAGACAGAGGAGGGGCTGAGAGACAGAAGAGGGGGCTGAGAGACAGAGGGAGGGCTGAGAGACAGAGGAGGGAGCTGAGAGACAGAGGGGGAGCTGAGAGACAGAGGGGGAGCTGAGAGACAGAGGGGGAAGCTGAGAGACAGAGGGGGAAGCTGAGAGACAGAGGGGAGCTAAGAGACAGAGGGGGAGCTGAGAGACAGAGGGGGGTCTGAGAGACAGAGGGGGGAGCTGGAAGACAGGGGGCTGAGAGATAGAGGGAGCTAAGAGACAGAAGGAGGAAGCTGAGAGACAGAGAGGGAGCTGAGAGACAGTGGAGGGGTCTGAGAGACAGAGAAGGGGTCTGAGAGACAGAGGAGGAGGCTGAGAGACAGTAGAGGGGTCTGAGAGACAGAGAAGGTGTCTGAGAGACAGAGGAGGGGTCTGAGAGACACAGGGGGGCTGAGAGACAGGGGGGCTGAGAGACAGGGGGGCTGAGAGACAGAGGGGGGACTGAGAGACAGAGGAGGGGCTAAAAGAGGGGGGACTGAGAGACACGGGAACTGAGAGACAGAGGGGGGTCTAAAAGACAGAGGGGGTCTAAGAGACAGAGGGGGGTCTAAGAGACAGAGGGGGGTCTGAGAGACAGAGGGGGGTCTAAGAGACAGAGGGGGAGCTGAGAGGCAGAGGGGGAGCTGAGAGACAGAGGGGGAGAGCTGAGAGACAGAGGAGGAGAGCTGAGAGATAGAGGGGGAGAGCTGAGAGACAGAGGAGGAGAGCTGAGAGACAGAGGAGGAGAGCTGAGAGACAGAGGAGGGGTCTGAGAGACAGAGGAGGAGAGCTGAGAGACAGAGGAGGAGAGCTGAGAGATAGAGGGGGAGAGCTGAGAGACAGAGGGGGGTCTGAGAGACAGAGGGGGGAGCTGAGAGACCCCCTGTCTCTGAGAGCTGAGAGATAGAGGGAGCTGAGAGACAGAAGGAGGGAGCTGAGAGACAGAGGGGAAGCTGAGAGATAGAGGAGGAGGCTGAGAGACAGTGGAGGGGTCTGAGAGACAGAGAAGGGGTCTGAGAGACAAAGGAGGGGTCTGAGAGACAGAGGTGGGTCTGAGAGACAGAGGGGGGAGCTGAGAGACCCCCTGTCTCTGAGAGCTGAGAGATAGAGGGAGCTGAGAGACAGAGGGAGGGAGCTGAGAGACAGAGGGGGAGCTGAGAGATAGAGGAGGAGGCTGAGAGACAGTGGAGGGGTCTGAGAGACAGAGAAGGGGTCTGATAGACAAAGGAGGGGTCTGAGAGACAGAGGGGGCTGAGAGACAGGGGGCTGAGAGACAGAGGGGGGACTGAGAGACAGAGGAGGGGCTAAAAGAGGGGGACTGAGAGACACAGGAACTGAGAGACAGAGGGGGGTCTGAGAGACAGAGGGGGGTCTGAGAGACAGAGGGAGGTCTAAGAGACAGAGGGGGGTCTAAGAGACAGAGGGGGAGCTCAGAGACAGAGGGGGAGAGCTGAGAGATAGAGGAGGGGGCTGAGAGACAGAGGAGGGGTCTGAGAGGCAGAAGGGGAGCTGAGAAACAGAGGGGGAGAGCTGAGAGACAGAGGAGGAGAGCTGAGAGACAGAGGAGGAGAGCTGAGAGACAGAGGAGGAGAGCTGAGAGACAGAGGAGGAGAGCTGAGAGATAGAGGAGGAGAGCTGAGAGATAGAGGAGGAGAGCTGAGAGACAGAGGAGGAGAGCTGAGAGACAGAGGAGGAGAGCTGAGAGACAGAGGAGGAGAGCTGAGAGACAGAGGAGGAGAGCTGAGAGACAGAGGAGGAGAGCTGAGAGACAGAGGAGGAGAGCTGAGAGACAGAGGAGGGGGCTAAAAGAGGGGGGACTGAGAGACAGAGGGGGGTCTGAGAGACAGAGGGGGGTCTAAGAGACAGAGGGGGAGCTGAGAGACAGAGGGGGAGAGCTGAGAGATAGAGGAGGGGGCTGAGAGACAGAGGAGGGGTCTGAGAGGCAGAAGGGGATCTGAGAAACAGAGGGGGAGAGCTGAGAGACAGAGGAGGAGAGCTGAGAGACAGAGGAGGAGAGCTGAGAGACAGAGGAGGAGAGCTGAGAGACAGAGGAGGAGAGCTGAGAGACAGAGGAGGAGAGCTGAGAGACAGAGGAGTCGAGCTGAGAGACAGAGGAGTCGAGCTGAGAGACAGAGGAGGAGAGCTGAGAGATAGAGGAGGAGAGCTGAGAGATAGAGGAGGAGAGCTGAGAGATAGAGGAGGAGAGCTGAGAGATAGAGGAGGAGAGCTGAGAGACAGAGGAGGGGGCTGAGAGACAGAGGAGGGGGCTAAAAGAGGGGGGTCTGAGAGACAGAGGGGGGTCTGAGAGACAGAAGAGGGTCTGAGAGAGAGAGGGGGGACTGAGAGACAGAGGGGGGACTGAGAGACAGAGGAGGGGACTGAGAGACAGAGGGGGCAGAGAGACAGAGGGGAGGGCTGAGACAGACCACATAGCACTGTCCCTTTCTGCAGTCCCTCCTCTGCTCACCTCCCACTGTCTCAGTGTTCTGTGGTGTGTAGGATGGCAGGTACCTGATGGCTAGCAGCGGCAGCGCCGAGTCTCCCTCTTGATCCGGGGGGTGCTCTCGCTGCTCTGCTCCTTACAGCGGCGCATGTTCTCTTCCTCTGGGCTCCCAGCAGCCTGCCCTCTGGCCCAGGCCGCATTTTTCCTGGAGCAGAGAGGAGGTGGAGGAATCGAGGCTCTGGGAGCGCCGGGGTGGCCGCGCTCGCTACTGTCCGCCTCTTCGGTGGTCACGGAGGGGGTGCAGCTTTTCTCCCTCCTCTGAATTTTACATCCAACTGCCACATTCCCCGAATCCCCACTGCTGTTTGCTGCCACGCTCCCGCTGCCACCGAACTGCTTAAAAAAACGGCCCACAAAAAAAATATATATATATAGATATATATATATATTTTTTTAAACGGCCCACTGAGCCATCGGCCCACCGGGAAACTCCCGGTAGTCCCTATGGCCAATCCATTCCTGACCACATCCTCTCCCTGCAACAGGAGCTCCACCAGCAGCACCACGACCGGGGCCACGACCCTTATTTGACGGTCTCCTCATTCTTCTAAAATTTAGGATCTTGCCCTAAATGGGTGTTTTTTGAATAGCAGAATAGAGCAACAGTATCTAAAGGGTGTATCTTACAGGTACAGATATGCAGAAAACTCACCAAAAAAAATTGCCCTAAATTATTATTTATTTGAAGATCAGAATAGGAGACCAGTATCTAAAGTGTGTATCTCACATGTACAGATATGCAGAAAATGCACCAAAAATTTTTTTGGACAGAAAACGCACCAAAAAAATTTTTTGGGCCCCAAATTATTACTTTTTTTGAAGAGCAGAATAGGAGAACAGTATCTAAAGTGTGTATTTCACACGTACAGATATGCAGAAAATGCACCAAAAAAATTTTTTGGGCAGAAAACGCAACAAAATTTTTTTTTTGCCCCTAAATTATTACTTTTTTTGAAGAGCAGAATAGGAGAACAGTATCTAAAGTGTGTATCTCACACCTACAGATATGCAGAAAATGCACCAAAAAATTTTTGGGCAGAAAACGCACCAAAAATGTTTTTTTGCCCTAAATATTATTTTTTTTTTGAAGAGCAGAATAGGAGAACAGTATCTAAAGTGTGTATCTCACATGTACAGATATGCAGAAAATGCACCAAAAAACATTTTTGGGGCAGAAAACGCACCAAAAAAGTTATTTTTGCCCTAATTTTTTTTTTTTTTTTTGAAGAGCAGAATAGGAGAACAGTATCTAAAGTGTCTATCTCACACGTACAGATATGCAGAAAATGCACCAAAAAAATTTTTTTTGCCCTAAATTTTTTTTTTTTGAATAGCAGAATAGGAGAACAGTATCTAAAGGGTGTATCTCACAGTAACATATGCAGTGCTGGTGCACTGAGCTTGCATAAAATGTCCACCGAAGCCAACCTAACTAACAGACGGATAAAAGTTATCTTTTCTCTGGCACTGGGCTCAGGGCAGGATAAAAAGATTGTGCACTGCACCCACACAACAAAAGCAAGGTAGATCGCTGAGTAATTTGATTTCTGAATCAGGACTCCTATCTAATTCTCTCCCTCAAAGCAGCAGCAGCAGCAACCTTTCCCTACACTAATTTAAGCAGGGTGACGTGCTGTACTATGTGCCTCTAGCTTATATAGAGGCTGGGTCACATGCTGCACTGGCCAATCACAGCCATGCCATTAGTAGGCATGGCTGTGATGGCTTCTAAGGGCACACAAGTTAAACAAATGTTGATTGGCTGCCCTGCAGCTTTTTAAAATGCGCCATTACATTGCCGAACACTGAACCCAAACCCGAACATACAGTACAATGTTCGGGTTCGGGTCCGGGTACCAAAAACCCAAAAGTCCGGTACGAACCCGAACTTTACAGTTCGGGTTCGCTCAACCCTAGTTATTGATCCTTCTAGTTTTTTTATAATCCTCTGGGAAAGAGTTAGTAATTTGGAATCCTTGATATATTTCTCTATCTCTTCCATCCATCTCCTATCTTCCCACCTCAATGAGGTTGTTTGTATATTATATAATTCTGTATGTAGCAGGGTGTCACTTTAACCACTTGCTTACTGGGCACTAAAACCCCCTTCGTACCCGGACCAATTTTCAGCTTTCAGCGCTGACGCACTTTGAATGACAATTGCGCGGTCATACAACACTGTACCCAAATGACATTTTTATAATTTTTTTCCCACAAATAGAGCTTTCTTTTGGTGGTATTTGATCACCTCTGCGTTTTTTATTTTTTGCGCTATAAACAAAAAAAGAATGACAATTTTTAAAAAAAAGAACACAATATTTTTTACTTTTTGCTATAAAAAATATCCCAATTTAAAAAAAAATAATAATTTTCCTCAGTTTAGTCCAATACGTATTCTTCTACATATTTTGGTAAAAAAAATCGCAAGAAGCGTTTATTGATTGGTTTGCGCTAAAGTTATAGTGTCTACAAAATAGGGATAGATTTATGGCATTTTTATTAATATTTTTTTTTTTACTAGTAATGGCGGCGATCAGCGATTTTTATTGGGACTGCGACATTATAGCGGACACATCAGACACTTTTGGCGCTATTTTGGGACCATTCACATTTATACGGCGAACAGTGCTATAAAAATGCATTGATTACTGTATAAATGTGACTGGCAGGGAAGGGGTTAACACTAGGGGGCGAGGAAGGGGTTAAATGTGTTTCCTTAGATGTGTTCTAACTGTGGGGGGAGGGGACTGACTGGGGGAGGTGACTGATGGTTGTCCCTATGTACAAGGGACACACCATCGGTCTCCTCTCTCCCTAACAGGACGTGGATCTCTGTGTTTACACACAAAGATCCGCGTCCCTGGCTCTGTGGCAGCCGATCGCGGGTACCTGGCGGACATCGGGGCCGCCAGGCGCGCACATCGACCCCCGTGTGACACAGCGGGCACAGCTCTTCTGCGATGCGCGCCGCCGAGGGTGCGCATTGCAGAAGTAAACAAGGGGGACATCCTCCCGGCAGTTTAGGTCCGCGCTGCAGCCGTCTTTCGGCTATAGCGCGGATCTGAAGTGGTTAAGGAGCCTAAAAAAACTACTATACCCAGAGTACAGCGGGACACCCACAGTGCATTGCCCGGCGCAAGGTCTGCTGGGGAAGGCCTATTTAAGGAGGAGCGGAGCAACACGCGGGTCTCTTTGGACGTCGCTCACCTAGCAAGTGTAGCCTGAGCTGGGTCTGTCGTTGGACTCCGCCTGAAAGTCGGGCCTTGTGATCCAAAGAGCCTCCGGCCTTCACGGGAGAACCCAAGAGTTACCTCGTCTATCATCCTTCTAAGGACTGTCGGGAGGATCGGAGACTACGGGAGTCGTGAGACTGTGCAGAGGAGCCCAGTTACGGAAGTTGGTTGTACGGACTGGTCCGGTTGGGTGAGAGAGCATTTGCTCAAGGATTAATTGACTAATCTGTAGGCTCAGGATCCCTTGTTCAGGGACCACAGTTTGCCGGAGTGTCGCATTTGTACGCAAGAGGGACAGTGTGTTGTGCAGCAATAGTTGAACCCTTTATTGCATATCAAGTAAATGACTGTTCTTTTTCCCTGTGGATTACAAATACCCTTTTTAAGTGCACCACCATTGCTAGCGAAGATCTCTCCCAACAGAGCATCGTATCTGCAATAGTCAGGCCTGACTCTAAAGCAATTAGACACTGTTTGGGCGCCATCTTTGACCACGAGGGGGAAGCTCGCGAGCGTAGTTGATTGACATTTAGTGTGTGAAATACCATTAGAACTTATTGCTTGTTTACATGCTTAACAGTTACATTGCAGGGCTCTGCATAGGCACATGTACTATTGTCTAACTTCATGCTTTATATTCAGTAAAACTTACTTGTGCTTAAGCAAATACGCTGTGTGGTTATATGTTTATTGCGGTATTGTGATCCCCTTAGCTAGCGGGCTTCACAATACCATATTTACTGCTATCTGTGCCAAGGGAGGTTAGAGCCAGATACTGGGGGTTGACAGCAGTGTGTTACAGGCCCAAAATCTATATCAGCAGCCCTCTTAACTGGGGGTATTGCTACATGTGGGGGCTCGTCTGTGATCCTGTACGCTGCAATCAAGCCTGCCAGAAGTACCGGCATGGATCTTTTAGCAGTGACCCAGTGGTGCGCATCAGCCGGCGCTTTTCCAGACAAGGCTGTAGTCATTGAACTTCCCGGGGAACAGCACACAAAAACTCCTGCGCACAAGTGGATCCTCTAGCAGTCAATCTTGCACGATGCTAACACCGGCTTTGCAGCCCTTCATGGACAGGGGTGTCCTAGTGCAGAATAGAAGAAAGGAAACAAGGGTGCACCAGCCTAGTGTATTATCGTTTAGGATAGATTTTATTAAAAAAGCAAAGATACTACTTACAAGTGTAGCAGGAAAAAACTAGCAGTGCAATGATATTCCAAATAGATGGCAGCTGAGACATGAGCTCGAAACCATACTCCACAGACGCACCGCGCATATGAATGGAACCACTGCCGGCTTACGCGTTTCGAAGTCATACACTTCTTCCTCAGAGCCCAGCAGTGCTTACACCTCATGTAGCACTCCATTTATAGACACATGGATATGAGAGCTCCAGCACAATCAGAGGGCGGGCCCACCCGGGCCAGGGAAACAAACCCCTCCCACCCCACTACAGATAACCAACACAGCTGATAGACTAGACCCACAAGATGGTAGCAGAGGGGCTGTCCAAACACGGTACTCATACACTGGGTATTAATGACCCCATCAAAATACATCGGGTGCTGACACAGGGTGCTCGTGAGTCATATACTTAGACTAGAACTGCTATACAGGCCATACTTCCATTTATCAGCACAGCTCTAATCGATATTACGGACCACTAAATGGCAACCACATAAAGGGCATGGGCACAGACTGCGGGCACAGGGTGTAGTCCGGATGTCACCAGCAGGCGATGCGGCCAAGTGACAAAAGGTCACCTCCAGGCACTTACTATTTGATGGGGCTGGCGGCGCTGTAGTACTTACCGCTCGCTCGCACGATCGTAACCCCCCCGGCTGACAAGCCGCACGTGGAGCGCAAACAGACCTGTCTGCGTTCCACGAAAACCGGAAGTAGACGGACTCAGTCACTTCCTGTGCGTCGGCCGTCACTCTGCTATTGGCTCAATGGCCAAAACGTGACGCCGACATTGAGGGGGAGTCCCAACGAAGAGGCCGTTTGATAACCCCGGCCATCATTGTACAAAAGAGAGCAAAGCAATAGTACCATCAATGATAATAATAAAAAAGTGAAAGTAACGGGTAGTAGAGGGGACAGTCAGCCATCAGACCAGTAGGAACCAGTGATGTAGTTAGTAAGAATGAAAATAATTATGTTATCAGTAAAAAAAAAAAAAAAAATGGAAATAAAAAATAAAATAAAGAGAAGAAATAAAAAATAAATAATAAATAATAAATAATAAATAAAAAATAATAATAATAATAATAAATAATAATAAAAAGAAAGGAAAATAGAGAAAAAAAAAAAGGAAAGAAAAAGGAAAAAAAAATAATAATAATAATAAATTAGAATAAATTGAAATAAAATAAAATAAAACACAATAAAATAAAGTAAAATAGAAAGTGAAATAAAAAGTGAAATAAAAAGTGAACTAAACATACACACACCAAACTACTTGGGGCCCTCATCCTAAATCAAAATAACCATTAAAACAACCATTAAAAAGGGGGCCCGCCACTAACAGCGCTGAAGCTACTCACATCCCTGCACCCAGAAGTTCGCATGTGGACCCTGGAGGGAGGACTGATGTAGCCGCGGGGCTTACGGCGTGTGCATAAGCGTACTAAACGCATTGCTATCACAATGGATTCAAAGCAGTATATAAGAATGATGCCAAATAAATAAATAAAAGCATAAACCCATATAAACATATGGTATATAAACATATACATACATAAATATATATAAAATATGTATATGCATAAAAGCAAACTGCATAAAGAAAATCACATACAAGAGTATATAGAAAATGTGACACAAATTGGTCATATTGGCAGACCCCCGCGGTACCATCATGGCCTCCCTTACACATATCCACACACAAGCTAACCTGCTGGTGCAGAATCCAGTGTCCACACCTAAGTGCTACAGAATAAAATCACCAACCCGTTCTACCTAGGCCATTGCAAAGGACGTAACCGCAATGGAACTAAATATTAAAAGAACATATTATACAAGACAGCATACATGTAGCCAAACTATATAAAAGGAAATACTTAACATAGTCAAACATGTAAAACATGTAAAACGGGAGGATTATAACAGACATCAATTGTCACATATATCGCTTTGATGCATAATAGATTAAAAACAATATTAAAATTAAATAGACTTAGATGGACGGATATCATGAACCATGTTAAATATGGACTAAGGACATGGACTAAGAAGGGCCAGAAGGGCCTAAAGGCATACTGAATCACTGCCATTACGCTAAAACTAAGGACTGGAGAGGGTACAAAATGCAAAGGGATGGGGGAGGGGGGATGGGCCCGGGATTGCCTACAGAAATGGAATAGTAAGAAGATTTTACGGGGGGTTGCTGACCGAATTGACAGTTTTAGAACAATGACCAAACCAGTCTATTAATTAATTTTATGTATCTCAGGGTCCTCATTCAACCCCCCAGGGGTGAGACTTCCAAGAGTGAAGATCCAGTAGGCCTCACGTTTACAGAGCCTCTGGTGTCTCCTCCCCCTATCAAGATCTCCTCCAATGGACTCAATCCCAAAGACTTTCATCCCAGATGGATCACCCTGGTGAGCTTCTTCAAAGTGCCTAGGGACCGGATATTTCGTTCTAGTCTTAATAATGTCGCACTTATGTTCGCCTATCCGTACTCTCATAGGACGAGAAGTGCGGCCTACATAGAGACGCCCACAAGGGCACATGATCCCATAGACAACAAATTCTGTCCCACAGTTGATGAATTGCTTGAGCTTGTGCACCTTACCATCTATAACGACCACTGTTTACTTCCCGGGGAAGACTGGTCCGAAAGCGATGTAGAACGGCTCATGGAGTTACTGTCCCAGAGCCAGAAGGCATGGTTACCTGACCTCAGGCCAGACGAAGAGACCTCCTATACCTATGCATTGGTAGAATGGAGGGAGGAGATACCTGAGAGCTTCAGAAGCCAGAGTGTGCAGGCCATAGACCAAACAATATACCGCTTAGCGCATGCAAAGCCTGTAAAGAAAGAACCCCCTGAACTAACAAATAGGGGGAAGCAGACAAAAGAGACAACAACCTCCGCGGCGCCCCTGACCGCCATAGGCCCTGAGCTTCTCAACACTTTAGGGGACCTTGTCGCAAAATGTCAGAAGAGTAACACTGTGTGCCTGAAGACTGGGTAACGGAAACTCAGAATGTTCTCGGGTAAACAACCTGTGCCACTCGGGAAAGAGGACTTTGATACATGGATGGAACAAGCAATGCAGGCTGTGGAAGGATGGGAAGTGACAGAAGCCCAGAAGAAACAGCGCATACACGAAAGTTTAAGGGGGTCTGCTGCTGAAGCGGTGAAGAATCTCAAATTCAGCAATACCTCCTGTACTGCTTATGACTACCTAACCATGCTGCAGGAAGAGTTCGGCCAGTTGGAGAAGGTTACTGACTTAATTTACAAATTTGAACATACTCTTCAACAGCCAGGGGAACAATTTTCTGAATATGTCCGCAGGTTGAACAAAATGCTCTGCCAGATAGTCCTGAAGAAAGGGATGGTACCACATGCCATAGATGCAGCCAGGATGCGGCAGGTCATGAAGGGAGCACTGCGCTCTGATCCAGTCTGGCTCCATCTGAAGACCATTGGTGGAGTTATGTCCCTAAGCTATCCAGACCTCGTGCGAATAGTGAGAGACGAAGAGGCTTTGCTCAAAGACCAACAGGTGACTGAGAAACACACTCCTTTCCCCTCAACCGTGGTTGGATCTGTCATGGCCATGGAACGGGACTCTGAGGTGGCTGCCCTGAAGTCACAAATGTCTCAAGTGTTGGAAATGCTGACTTCCTTAATGGCTAAAAACCCAGGAGCCATGAACAAGCCAGAGCAGAAGAAAGAAGTGTTTCAAAATGTCTCAACGCCAGTTTCCCAACAAGCCAGAAGAGAAGAGATTTGTTTTAACTGTGGAGGGGTTGGGCATGAGTGTGTCCAAGCCCAAAGAAGACCCAAGGCATATACCGCAACCCAGCGGAAAACTTCAGAGGGCCCCGGTGAAGGAGACAACCGCGTGCCCATCAGTTCCAGCAAACTCCAAAGGAATCAGAGAACAAGAGAAGCCAAGAAGAGAGGGGAACAAACTCACAAACTCAATATTCCTCACCTTAAGTCCAAAACCAAAACTTGGCAAGTGATCAATGCATACCAGGCCCAACAAGGACTCAGATCCAGGAAGAGAGTACAAAGAAAGAAAGCTCAGAAAACTAAACCCATGGAATCTAGGAAGGAAACCTCTCCGAGGAAATTTCCTGTCAAACTGGTCGGACCCTCCCCTGTGGTTCCCATTCAAGTGGAAGGAGAGGGCCAGAGCCCAGTTGACTAGATGGCAGAAGATCTTTTCAAGGGATGAGTTCGACGTGAGGTGTGCAAAAAGTTCTACCCACAGGATCCACCTGCAGGAGGACAGGCCATTCAGGGATAGAGTCCGGTGGGTCCCCTTGGCTGATTTGGAAGGTCTGCAAGAGCAACTGACAGATTTAAAGAGAACCGGTGTCATCCGGGAGTCTAGGAGCCCATACGCCTCTCCAATAGTGGTGGTTAGGAAGAAAAATGGGTCATTGAGGCTATGTATCGATTATCGGACCCTCAATAGAAGAACGAGACCCAATCAATACACCACCCCACGAATAGAGAATGCCCTACAGAGTCTGTCTGGAGCAAAATGGCTCAGTGTAATGGACCTGAAGAGTGGGTATTACCAGATTCCAATGCACCCGGATGACCGATAGAAAACAGCCTTCATCACCCCGATGGGGTTCTATGAATTCAATCGCATGCCCCAAGGCTTGTCGTGAGCTCCAGCCACCTTTCAGCGACTTATGGAGAAGACAGTAGGGGACATGAATCTCATCGAAGTACTGGTTTATCTGGATGATATAATTGTGTTCGGGAAGACTCCAGAAGAGCATGAGGCGAGGCTGTAAAAGGTGTTGAAGAGACTCAGTGATGAGGGACTCAAGCTTTCTTTGGAGAAGTGCCAGTTTTACCAATCTTCAGTCCACTACCTGGGGCACATTGTGTCTGCCGAAGGGGTGTCCACAGATCCAGAAACATTGGAGGCTGTTACCTCCTGGCCCCGGCCCACTACAGTGACTGAGCTTAGATCGTTCTTGGGGTTCTGCTCCTACTACAGAAGGTTTGTGGAGGGGTTTGCCAAGATCGCCAAGCCCTTGAATGAACTCTTAAAGACAGAAGGAGAGGAGGATGACTCAGGCCCTAGGAAGCCGGGGGAGTCCGTGGAAGATCAGTGGACGGGAAAATGTGAAGAAGCGTTTACAAGATTGAAGGAGAGTTTGACCACTGCCCCCGTCTTGGCTTATGCAGACACCAAGAAGCCGTATGAGTTACATGTGGATGCCAGTCATGATGATCTGGGAGGAGTACTGTATCAGGAGCATGATGACCAGCTGAGGCCCGTTGCCTATGTGAGCAGAAGCTTGACCCCAGCTGAGAAGAATTACCCCACCCATAAGTTGGAATTCTTGACCTTGAAGTGGGCTGTGGTGGACAAGCTGAAAGACTACCTGTATGGAGCCGAATTTGTGGTTAGAACAGACAATAACCCACTCACTTACCTTCTGACCACAGCCAAGCTGGATGCCACCAGCCACCGTTGGCTGGCAGCCCTCTCAGGATTCACCTTCAGTTTAAAATACAGACCTCGGACTGGAAACAGAGATGCAGACGCCTTGTCCAGAAGGGCCTATGCCCCCACTAATCCTACAGAAGACTGGACTCGACGTACCCCAGAGGGCCCTGTGTCAAGGAGCGGAGTTACAAGCCAGTGGAGGATCCAGGGCTGAAGAAATTGGGGTCTCGGTTGTTGGAGTACCTAAGTATTACTGTGACGTGACCCAGATTGGGGAAGAGAACCTACCCAGACTTTCAAAGAGGGATCTAAGGAGAGATCAACTGGAAGACCCGCTGGGGAGGCTGGCCCTGGAAGCATTGGAGAACCAAACCCCAGAATTACTCCTGAAGGACCCCTTGAAGGAGGCTCACCTATTGAGAAGAGAATGGGACCGGTTGCAGATGCATCAAGGGGTGGTCTACCGAAGGGGCCCCTCCTGATGATCTGGAGGATAAGTGGCAACTGTTTCTGCCCGAGAAGTACCGAAAGATTGTTCTGACCGCTTTACATGACGATCATGGTCACCTAGGATCGGAAAGAACTTTCCAACTCATTAGGAACCGGTTTTACCGGCCCTGTATGCGGGCTGAAGTGGAGGAATCTTGCCATTCATGTGCAAGCTGCATACAAAGAAAGACTCTGCCTCATCAAGCTGCCCCAATGGGCCACCTACAATATCAAAGGCCCTTGTATCTGGTATGCATTGATTTTCTTTGTATAGAACCTGATTTGAGTGGACATGGGAATGTTCTGGTGATAACCGATCATTTCACCCGATACGCTCAGGCATTCCCAACCAAAGACCAGAAGGCCTCCACAGTGGCCAAGGTACTTGAGAAGTTCTTCATACATTATGGACTACCTCAACGCCTCCACTCGGATCAGGGAAGGGATTTCAAAAGTAGACTGATAAGGAAACTGTTGGATTCCCTGGGTATAAAGAAGACTCGAACCAACCCCTACCACCCACAAGGGGATGCTCAGCCAGAACAATTCAATCGGACATTGTTAAATACGGTATGCTGGGGACTTTGAGTAGTGAGAAGAAACAGCATTGGGACAAGCATGTGGCTGCCATTGTGCATGTGTATAATAGTACAACTAGTGATGCCACTGAATACTCCCCATCAGGGATGAGCCAAACACCCCCCTGTTCGGTTCGCACCAGAACCTGCGAACAGACAGAATGTTTGCGTTAACTTTAAAACCCTATTAAATACAATGGACTCGAACGTTCGAAATCTAAAGTGCTAATTATAAAGGCTAATATGCAAGTTACTGTCCTAAAAAGTGTTTGGGGACCCGGGTCCTGCCCCAGGGGACATGTATCAATACAAAAAAAAGTTTGAAAAATAGACGTTTTTACGGGAGCGGTGATTTTAATAATGCTTAAAATGAAAAAAAAAAACTTTTCCTTTAAATTTCGTACCTGGGGGGTGTGTATGATATGCATGTAAAGTGGCGCATGTTTCCCGTGTTTAGAACTGTCTCTGCACAAAGTGTCATTTTTGAAGGAAAAAAAGTAATTTAAAACTCCCTCGCAGCTATTAATGAATTGTCGGCTTTTATCAATACATAGAAAAGTCATTGAGAAAAAAAAAAAAGCGTGGGGGTTCCCCCAAATTCAATTACCAGGCCCTTCATGTCTGCAATGGATATTAAGAGGAACCCCGCCGCAAATTTAAAAAAAAATGGCGTACGGTTCCCCCTAAATATCCATACCAGGCCCTTCAGATCTGCCATGGATTTTAAGGGGAACTCCACCCCAAATTTAAAATAAATGGCGTGGAGTCCCCCCAAAAATCCATACCTGACCCTTATCCGAGCACGCAACCTGGCCGGCCGCAGGGGAAGAGGGGGGTCGAGAGAACGGCCCCCCTCCCTCCTGAACTGTACCAGGCCACATGCCCTCAACATGGGGAGGATGTCCCCATGTTGATGGGGACAAGGGCCTCATCCCCACAACCCTTGCCCGGTGGTTGTGGGGGTCTGCGGGCAGGGGGCTTATCGGAATCTGGAAGACCCCTTTAACAAAGGGGACCCCCAGATCCCGGCCCCCCCATGTGAATTGGTAAGGGGTACATTGTACCCCTACCATTTCACGAAGAAAGTGTAAAAAAATGTAAATAAAACACACAAACACCTTGGAAAAGTCCTTTATTAAAAAATAAATAAAAAAAAACAAAACATTCCAGCGATGAAATCCAGTGTCCCGCGGCGATCCCGATGTCCAACGCTGTACGTCATTGGTTGTGCCTGAGCGGACCTGATGGGGAACTTCCTCCGCAGTCTATTACATGTATAGACCCGCCCCTTCTAAAGTTTCCCATCAGGTCCGCTCAGCGGACCAGATGCGGAACGCGAGAAGGGGCGGGTCTATACATGAATTACACAGTGAAGAAAGTTCCCCATCAGGTCCGCCCCCTCGGTATGTCAGACCGCGCCTACATCATTGGCCTGAGCGGACCTGATGGGGAACTTCCTTCACTGTGTAAATTTAAATTACACAGTGAAGGAAGTTCCCCGCTCAGGCCAATGACGTAGGCGGGGTCAGACATACCGAGGGGGCGGACCTGATGGGGAACTTCATTCGCTGTGAAATACATGTATAGACCCGCCCCTTCTCATGTTCCGCATCTGGTCTGCTGAGCGGACCTGATGGGGAACTTTAGAAGGGGCGGGTCTATACATGTAATAGACTGCGGAGGAAGTTCCCCATCAGGTCCGCTCAGGCACAACCAATGACGTACAGCGCTGAAATTGTTCGTTGTTCGGCGAACGGGCGAACAGGCAATGTTCGAGTCGAACATGAGTTCGACTCGAACTCGAAACTCATCCCTACTCCCCATACAGGTTGATGTTCGGCAGGGAAGCAAGATTACCGGTAGATTTAGCCTTTGGCACTTCAATAGATCATACATCCGTGTCTTCTCACAAAGGATATGTGGACCGGTTCCGACAGAGTTTAAGACTGGCATATGAGAAGGCCCAGGCAACTTCCGATCAAACAGGAGCCAGGAATAAGCGGAGCTACGACCTCAGGGTTCGGATTCATGGCCTACAGCCAGGAGACAGGGTGCTGTTGCGGAACTTAGGCATACCGGGAAAACATAAGCTGGTCGACCGGTGGAGGTCCCAACCCTATGTGATCTGTAAGCAACTGCCAGGCTTACCAGTATACCAACTCAAGCCAGAAGGAAGTGTGGGGCCATTGAAGACATGGCACAGGAATCACCTACTGCCCCTCTCTGAAGCAGTCCATTTGCCCCCTACCTCGGATCCTTCTGAGCCCCTTTTGGCCTCAAGTACTCCCAGACCTGTCACCAGGTCTCAAGCAACCCATTTAGAAGAGATGGATGCCCAAGACCACAGTGAAGATGAAGAATTGTAACTTGATTGGTTGTGGACACCGCAAACACCTGAATCCATGGCCACGGCCACTCCATCATCCGAGGTTACTACTAGAGACACTTTAAATGCTGAGGCTGCTGAATTCATACCACTTGCTACTCTTACTGAGGAATGGGAGGAATGGGAGGATGCTCAAGACTCTTTTCCAGAAGAAGATCCCAGGGATTCCTTATACCTCTCCGCACCTGAAGTAGATGCCCCTGGACCATTGGAACCCAATATACCGGACTCAGTAGAAGGAAAGTTGGGTGGACCCACTGCGGTAGAAACTTCGGCCCCTAGAGAACAAAGAGAGAAAAGGATCATCCCTCCCCCAAGAATGTATACTCAGATGGGAGAGTGTTCGGAAGAGACTATTGCCACTGCAAGAAGGACAGTAGATAAGCCTGTCCCCTCTATTGTGAATTTAGTAGAGGGCAACCCTAGCTCGCTCCCTGGCACAGTTAGACAGGTCACTTCCACTAATGTGACTTGTGGGCAAGACAACCTCTCACCCAAGGCTTGGTGGGAGGTTCCTCTGCCAGGCTCCTTTGTGACCGTACGTTGTGTTGAATGTTCATATGCTAACAAAGTTTGTTAACTGTTTATCTTTGGGGACCAAAGACTCTAAGCGGGGGGAGTGTGTAGCAGGGTGTCACTTTAAGGAGCCTAAAAGACTACTATACCCAGAGTACAGCGGGACACCCACAGTGCATTGCCCGGCGCAAGGTCTGCTGGGGAAGGCCTATTTAAGGAGCAACACGCGGGTCTCTTTGGACGTCGCTCACCTAGCAAGTGGAGCCTGCGCTGGGTCTGTTGTTGGACTGGGCCTGAGAGTCGGGCCTTGTGATCCAAAGAGCCTCTGGCCTTCATGGGAGAACCCAAGAGTTACCTCGTCCATTATCCTTCTAAGGACTGTCGGGAGGACTGGAGACTACGGGAGTCGTGAGACTGTGTAGAGAAGCCCAGTTACGGAAGTCGGTTGTACGGACTGGTCCGGTCGGGTGAGAGACAACTTGCTCAAGGATTAATTGACCAATCTTTAGGCTCAGGATCCCTTGTTCAGGGACCACAGTTTGCCGGAGTGTCACATTTGCACGCAAGGTGGACAGTGTGTTGTGCAGCAATAGTTGAACCCTTTATTGCATATCGAGTAAATGACTGTTTTTTTTCCCTGTGGATTACAAATACCCTTTTTAAGTGCACCACCATTGCTAGCGAAGATCTCTCCCAACAGAGCATCGTATCTGCAATAGTCAGGCCTGACTCTAAAGCAATTAGACACTGTTTGGGCGCCATCTTTGCCCACGAGGGGGAAGCTCGCGAGCGTAGTTGATTGACATTTAGTGTGTGAAACACCATTAGAACTTATTGCTTGTTTACATGCTTAACAGTTACATTGCAGGGCTCTGCATAGGCACATGTACTATTGTCTAACTTCATGCTTTATATTCAGTAAAACGTACTTGCGGTTAAGAAAATACGCTGTGTGGTTATATGTTTATTGCGGTATTGTGATCCCCTTAGCTAGCGGGCTTCAAAATACCATATTTACTGCTATCCGTGCCAAGGGAGGTTAGAGCCAGTTACTGGGGGTTGACAGCAGTGTGTTACAGGCCCAAAATCTATATCAGCAGCCCTCTTAACTGGGGGTATTGCTACACGTGGGGGCTCGTCCGGGATCCTGTACGCTGCAATCAAGCCTGCTAGATATTTTTCTTCTACTGTGCTATCCTAAAAAAACTAAAACATTTTTGAATACCATTTTCTGCAGTTCTGTAGCTGTGCGATCCAGCGGTTACGTACTGTGGGTGTGTTGTGGTCTTGCAAAAAGCCCCATTTAGGGCCACAAAAAATATTTTGGAGTGTGTTATGCATATCTGGAATTGTGTGAAATAAACAATTTCTATATATTTTACTTATACTGTGCTATCCTAAAAAAACAACATTTTTTTTGGATAGCATTTTCTGCAGTTCTGTAGCTGTGCGATACAGCAGTTACGTACTGTGGGTGGGTTGTGGTCTAGCAAAAAGCCCCATTTAGGGCCACAAAAAATATTTTGCAGTGTGTTATGCCTATCTGGAGGTGTGTGAAATAAACAATTTCTATATATTTTTCTTCTACTGTGCAATCCTAAAAAAAAAAACATTTTTTTAAATAGCATTTTCTGCAGTTCTGTAGCTGTGCGATACAGCGGTTACGTACTGTGGGTGGGTTGTGGTCTAGCAAAAAAGCCCCATTTAGGGCCACAAAAAATATTTTGCAGTGTGTTATGCATATCTGGAGGTGTGTGAAATAAACAATTTCTATATATTTTTCTTCTACTGTGCTATCCTAAAAAAACAACATTTTTTTAATAGCATTTTCTGCAGTTCTGTAGCTGTGCGATACAGCGGTTACGTACTGTGGGTGGGTTGTGGTCTTGCACAAAGCCCCATTTTGGGCCACAAAAAATATTTTGCAGTGTGTTATGCATATCTGGAGGTGTGTGAACTAAACAATTTCTATATATTTTTCTTCTACTGTGCTATCCTAAAAAAACACATTTTTTGAATGGCATTTTCTGCAGTTCTGTAGCTGTGCAATCCAGCGGTTACGTACTGTGGGTGTGTTGTGGTCTTGCAAAAAGCTCCATTTAGGGGCACAAAAATATTTTGCAGTGTGTTATGCATATCTGGAGGTGTGTGAAATAAACAATTTCTATATATTTTTCTTCTACTGTGCTATCCTAAAAAAAAAAACATTTTTTTAATAGCATTTTCTGCAGTTCTGTAGCTGTGCAATCCAGCAGTTATGTACTGTGGGTGTGTTGTGGTCTTGCAAAAAGCTCCCTTTAGGGCCACAAAAATATTTTGCAGTGTGTTATACATATCTGGAGGTGTGTGAAATAAACAATTTCTATATATTTTTCTTCTACTGTGCTATCCTAAAAAAACAAAAAGTTTTTTGAATAGCATTTTCTGCAGTTCTGTAGCTGTGTGATCCAGCGGTTACGTACTGGGGGTATGTTGTGGTCTTGCAAAAAGCCCCATTTAGGGCCACAAAAAATATTTTGCAGTGTGTTATACATATCTGGAGGTGTGTGAAATAAACAATTTCTATATATTTTTCTTCTACTGTGCTATCCTAAAAAAACAACATTTTTTTTAAGAGCATTTTCTGCAGTTCTGTAGCTCTGCAATCCAGCAGTTATGTACTGTGGGTGTGTTGTGGTCTTGCAAAAAGCTCCATTTAGGGCCACAAAAATATTTTGCAGTGTGTTATACATATCTGGAGGTGTGTGAAATAAACAATTTCTATATATTTTTCTTCTACTGTGCTATCCTAAAAAAACAACATTTTTTATAGCATTTTCTGCAGTTCTGTAGCTGTGCGATACAGCGGTTACGTACTGTGGGTGGGTTGTGGTCTTGCAAAAAAGCCCCATTTAGGGCCACAAAAAGTATTTTGCAGTGTGTTATGCATATCTGGAGGTGTGTGAAATAAACAATTTCTATATATTTTTCTTCTACTGTGCTATCCTAAAAAAACTATTTTTTTTTGAATAGCATTTTCTGCAGTTCTGTAGCTGTGCGATACAGCGGTTACGTACTGTGGGTGGGTTGTGGTCTTGCAAAAAGCCCCATTTAGGGCCACAAAAAATATTTTGCAGTGTGTTATGCATATCTGGAGGTGTGTGAAATAAACAATTTCTATATATTTTTCTTCTACTGTGCTATCCTAAAAAAAATAAAAAAATTTGAATAGCATTTTCTGCAGTTCTGTAGCTGTGCGATACAGCGGTTACGTACTGTGGGTGGGTTGTGGTCTTGCAAAAAAGCCCCATTTAGGGCCACAAAAAGTATTTTGCAGTGTGTTATGCATATCTGGAGGTGTGTGAAATAAACAATTTCTATATATTTTTCTTCTACTGTGCTATCCTAAAAAAAAACATTTTTTTTTAATAGCATTTTCTGCAGTTCTGTAGCTGTGCAATCCAGCGGTTACGTACTGTGGGTGTGTTGTGGTCTTGCAAAAAGCTCCATTTAGGGCCACAAAAATAATTTGCAGTGTGTTATACATATCTGGAGGTGTGTGAAATAAACAATTTCTATATATTTTTCTTCTACTGTGCTATCCTAAAAAAAACTTTTTTTTTAATAGCATTTTCTGCAGTTCTGTAGCTGTGCAATCCAGCAGTTATGTACTGTGGGTGTGTTGTGGTCTTGCAAAAAGCTCCATTTAGGGCCACAAAAATATTTTGCAGTGTGTTATACAAATCTGGAGGTGTGTGAAATAAACAATTTCTATATATTTTTCTTCTACTGTGCTATCCTAAAAAAAAACATTTTTTTTAATAGCATTTTCTGCAGTTCTGTAGCTGTGCGATCCAGCGGTTACGTACTGTGGGTGTGTTGTGGTCTTGCAAAAAGCCCCATTTAGGGCCACAAAAAATATTTTGCAGTGTGTTATGCATATCTGGAATTGTGTGAAATAAACAATTTCTATATATTTTTCTTCTACTGTGCTATCCTAAAAAAACAACATTTATTTGAATAGCATTTTCTGCAGTTCTGTAGCTGTGCGATACAGCGGTTACGTACTGTGGGTGGGTTGTGGTCTTGCAAAAAGCCCCATTTAGGGCCACAAAAAATATTTTGCAGTGTGTTATGCATATCTGGAGGTGTGTGAAATAAACAATTTCTATATATTTTTCTTCTACTGTGCTTTACTAAAAAAACAACATTTTTTTTTAATAGCATTTTCTGCAGTTCTGTAGCTGTGCGATACAGCGGTTACGTACTGTGGGTGGGTTGTGGTCTTGCAAAAAAGCCCCATTTAGGGCCACAAAAAGTATTTTGCAGTGTGTTATGCATATCTGGAGGTGTGTGAAATAAAGAATTTCTATATATTTTTCTTCTACTCTGCTATCCTAAAATAAAAAAAAAAAATTATAGCATTTTCTGCAGTTCTGTAGCTGTGCGATACAGCGGTTACGTACTGTGGGTGGGTTGTGGTCTTTCAAAAAGCCCCATTTTGGGCCACAAAAATATTTTGCAGTGTGTTATGCATATCTGGAGGTGTGTGAAATAAACAATTTCTATATATTTTTCTTCTACTGTGCTATCCTAAAAAAACAACATTTTTTTTAATAGCATTTTCTGCAGTTCTGTAGCTGTGCGATACAGCAGTTATGTACTGTGGGTGTGTTGTGGTCTTGCAAAAAGCTCCATTTAGGGCCACAAAAATATTTTGCAGTGTGTTATGCATATCTGGAGGTGTGTGAAATAAACAATTTCTATATATTTTTCTTCTACTGTGCTATCCTAAAAAAAACAATATTTTTTTAATAGCATTTTCTGCAGTTCTGTAGCTGCGCAATCCAGCAGTTATGTACTGTGGATGTGTTGTGGGCTTGCAAAAAGCTCCATTTAGGGCCACAAAAATATTTTGCAGTGTGTTATACATATCTGGAGGTGTGTGAAATAAACAATTTATATATATTTTTCTTCTACTGTGCTATCCTAAAAAAAACACATTTTTTTTAATAGCATTTTCTGCAGTTCTGTAGCTGTGCGATCCAGTGGTTACGTACTGTGGGTGTGTTGTGGTCTTGCAAAAAGCCCCATTTAGGGCCACAAAAAATATTTTGCAGTGTGTTATGCATATCTGGAATTGTGTGAAATAAACAATTTCTATATATTTTTCTTACACTGTGCTATTCTAAAAAAACAACATTTTTTTGAATAGCATTTTCTGCAGTTCTGTAGCTGTGCAATCCAGCGGTTACGTACTGTGGGTGTGTTGTGGTCTTGCAAAAAGCTCCATTTAGGGGCACAAAAATATTTTGCAGTGTGTTATGCATATCTGGAGGTGTGTGAAATAAACAATTTCTATATATTTTTCTTCTACTGTGCTATCCTAAAAAAAAACATTTTTTTTAATAGCATTTTCTGCAGTTCTGCGCGTTGTGGTTCCCTGCACCATCCAGCTGACGTCAGACGCTCCTCTCCGGACCGACCGTTGCCATCTTTCGCTGCTGTCTCCTATCACGGACAAGCCAGCCTGCATCCCGGCTACTTGCGGCCACCATAACCGGGACCTGGGAAATCCGTGGACTAGCGTCAGAGATCCTGGACGCAATATAAACATTGATCCTACTGGATGACACCTGATACTTACCATGATGTAAGTGTTTGATACAAATTGTCTGCTACATAATAAATCTGTTTTGCTAAGAGGCGCTTTTCTATTTTTCCTTTCTGCAGTTCTGTAGCTGTGCAATCCAGCAGTTATGTACTGTGGGTGTGTTGTGGTCTTGCAAAAAGCTCCCTTTAGGGCCACAAAAATATTTTGCAGTGTGTTATACATATCTGGAGGTGTGTGAAATAAACAATTTCTATATATTTTTCTTCTACTGTGCTATCCTAAAAAAACAAAAAGTTTTTTGAATAGCATTTTCTGCAGTTCTGTAGCTGTGCAATCCAGCGGTTACGTACTGTGGGTGTGTTGTGGTCTTGCAAAAAGCTCCATTTAGGGCCACAAAAATATTTTGCAGTGTGTTATGCATATCTGGAGGTGTGTGAAATAAACAATTTCTATATATTTTTCTTCTACTGTGCTATCCTAAAAAAAAAACATTTTTTTAATAGCATTTTCTGCAGTTCTGTAGCTGTGCAATCCAGCAGTTATGTACTGTGGGTGTGTTGTGGTCTTGCAAAAAGCTCCCTTTAGGGCCACAAAAATATTTTGCAGTGTGTTATACATATCTGGAGGTGTGTGAAATAAACAATTTCTATATATTTTTCTTCTACTGTGCTATCCTAAAAAAAACATTTTTTTAATAGCATTTTCTGCAGTTCTGTAGCTGTGCGATACAGCGGTTACGTACTGTGGGTGGGTTGTGGTCTTGCAAAAAAGCCCCATTTAGGGCCACAAAAATATTTTGCAGTGTGTTATGCATATCTGGAGGTGTGTGAAATAAACAATTTCTATATATTTTTCTTCTACTGTGCTATCCTAAAAAAACAACATTTTTTTATAGCATTTTCTGCAGTTCTGTAGCTGCGCGATACAGCGGTTACGTACTGTGGGTGGGTTGTGGTCTTGCAAAAAAGCCCCATTTAGGGCCACAAAAAGTATTTTGCAGTGTGTTATGCATATCTGGAGGTGTGTGAAATAAACAATTTCTATATATTTTTCTTCTACTGTGCTATCCTAAAAAAAACATTTTTTTAATAGCATTTTCTGCAGTTCTGTAGCTGTGCAATCCAGCAGTTATGTACTGTGGGTGTGTTGTGGTCTTGCAAAAAGCCCCATTTAGGGCCACAAAAAATATTTTGCAGTGTGTTATGCATTTCTGGAGGTGTGTGAAATAAACAATTTCTATATATTTTTCTTCTACTGTGCTATCCTAAAAAAAAAAAAAAAATTTTGAATAGCATTTTCTGCAGTTCTGTAGCTGTGCGATACAGCGGTTACGTACTGTGGGTGGGTTGTTGTCTTGCAAAAAAGCCCCATTTAGGGCCACAAAAAGTATTTTGCAGTGTGTTATGCATATCTGGAGGTGTGTGAAATAAACAATTTCTATATATTTTTCTTCTACTGTGCTATCCTAAAAAAAAAAAATTTTTTTGAATAGCATTTTCTGCAGTTCTGTAGCCGGGCGATACAGCGGTTACGTACTGTGGGTGGGTTGTGGTCTTGCAAAAAGCCCCATTTTGGGCCACAAAAATATTTTGCAGTGTGTTATGCATATCTGGAGGTGTGTGAAATAAACAATTTCTATATATTTTTCTTCTACTGTGCTATCCTAAAAAAACAACATTTTTTTTGAATAGCATTTTCTGCAGTTCTGTAGCTGTGCGATACAGCAGTTATGTACTGTGGGTGTGTTGTGGTCTTGCAAAAAGCTCCATTTAGGGCCACAAAAAATATTTTGCAGTGTGTTATGCATATCTGGAGGTGTGTGAAATAAACAATTTCTATATATTTTTCTTCTACTGTGCTATCCTAAAAAAAAACATTTATTTTAAATAGCATTTTCTGCAGTTCTGTAGCTGTGCGATACAGCGGTTACGTACTGTGGGTGTGTTGTGGTCTTGCAAAAAGCTCCATTTAGGGCCACAAAAATATTTTGCAGTGTGTTATGCATATCTGGAGGTGTGTGAAATAAACAATTTCTATATATTTTTCTTCTACTGTGCTATCCTAAAAAAAACAATATTTTTTTTAATAGCATTTTCTGCAGTTCTGTAGCTGTGCAATCCAGCAGTTATGTACTGTGGATGTGTTGTGGTCTTGCAAAAAGCTCCATTTAGGGCCACAAAAATATTTTGCAGTGTGTTATACATATCTGGAGGTGTGTGAAATAAACAATTTATATATATTTTTCTTCTACTGTGCTATCCTAAAAAAAACACATTTTTTTTAATAGCATTATCTGCAGTTCTGTAGCTGTGCGATCCAGTGGTTACGTACTGTGGGTGTGTTGTGGTCTTGCAAAAAGCCCCATTTAGGGCCACAAAAAATATTTTGCAGTGTGTTATGCATATCTGGAATTGTGTGAAATAAACAATTTCTATATATTTTTCTTCTACTGTGCTTTACTAAAAAAACAACATTTTTTTAATAGCATTTTCTGCAGTTCTGTAGCTGTGCGATACAGCGGTTACGTACTATGGGTGGTTTGTGGTCTTGCAAAAAAGCCCCATTTAGGGCCACAAAAATATTTTGCAGTGTGTTATGCATATCTGGAGGTGAGTGAAATAAAGAATTTCTACATATTTTTCTTCTACTCTGCTATCCTAAAAAAAAAACATTTTTTTATAGCATTTCTGCAGTTCTGTAGCTGTGCGATACAGCGGTTACGTACTGTGGGTGGGTTGTGGTCTTGCAAAAAGCCCCATTTTGGGCCACAAAAATATTTTGCAGTGTGTTATGCATATCTGAAGGTGTGTGAAATAAACAATTTCTATATATTTTTCTTCTACTGGGCTATCCTAAAAAAACAACATTTTTTTTTAATGGCATTTTCTGCAGTTCTGTAGCTGTGCGATACAGCAGTTATGTACTGTGGGTGTGTTGTGGTCTTGCAAAAAGCTCCATTTAGGGCCACAAAAATATTTTGCAGTGTGTTATGCATATCTGGAGGTGTGTGAAATAAACAATTTCTATATATTTTTCTTCTACTGTGCTATCCTAAAAAAAACAATATTTTTTTTAATAGCATTTTCTGCAGTTCTGTAGCTGTGCAATCCAGCAGTTATGTACTGTGGATGTGTTGTGGTCTTGCAAAAAGCTCCATTTAGGGCCACAAAAAATATTTTGCAGTGTGTTATGCATATCTGGAATTGTGTGAAATAAACAATTTCTATATATTTTTCTTACACTGTGCTATTCTAAAAAAACAACATTTTTTTGAATAGCATTTTCTGCAGTTCTGTAGCTGTGCGATACAGCAGTTACGTACTGTGGGTGGGTTGTGGTCTTGCAAAAAGCCCCATTTAGGGCCACAAAAAATATTTTGCAGTGTGTTATGCATATCTGGAGGTGTGTGAAATAAACAATTTCTATATATTTTTCTTCTACTGTGCTATCCTAAAAAAAAACATTTTTTTTGAATAGCATTTTCTGCAGTTCTGTAGCCGTGCGATACAGCGATTACGTACTGTGGGTGGGTTGTGGTCTTGCAAAAAGCCCCATTTTGTGCCACAAAAAATATTTTGCAGAGTGTTATGCATATCTGGAGGTGTGTGAAATAAACAATTTCTATATATTTTTCTTCTACTGTGCTATCCTAAAAAAAAAAACATTTTTTTGAATAGCATTTTCTGCAGTTCTGTAGCTGTGCAATCCAGCGGTTACGTACTGTGGGTGTGTTGTGGTCTTGCAAAAAGCTCCATTTAGGGCCACAAAAATATTTTGCAGTGTGTTATACATAGCTGGAGGTGTGTGAAATAAACAATTTCTATATATTTTTCTTCTACTGTGCTATCCTAAAAAAAAAAAAATTTTAATAGCATTTTCTGCAGTTCTGTAGCTGTGCAATCCAGCAGTTAAGTAGTGTGGGTGTGTTGGGGTCTTGCAAAAAGCTCCATTTAGGGCCACAAAATATTTTGCAGTATGTTATACATATCTGGAGGTGTGTGAATTAAACAATTTCTATATATTTTTCTTCTACTGTGCTATCATAAAAGAAAAAAAAACATTTTTGAATAGCATTTTCTGCAGTTCTGTAGCTGTGCGATACAGCGGTTACGCACTGTGGGTGGGTTGTTGTCTTGCAAAAAAGCCCCATTTAGGGCCACAAAAAGTATTTTGCAGTGTGTTATGCATATCTGGAGGTGTGTGAAATAAACAATTTCTATATATTTTTCTTCTACTGTGCTATCCTAAAAAAAACATTTTTTTAATAGCATTTTCTGCAGTTCTGTAGCTGTGCAATCCAGCAGTTATGTACTGTGGGTGTGTTGTGGTCTTGCAAAAAGCCCCATTTAGGGCCACAAAAAATATTTTGCAGTGTGTTATGCATTTCTGGAGGTGTGTGAAATAAACAATTTCTATATATTTTTCTTCTACTGTGCTATCCTAAAAAAAAAAAAAATTTTTTGAATAGCATTTTCTGCAGTTCTGTAGCTGTGCGATACAGCGGTTACGTACTGTGGGTGGGTTGTTGTCTTGCAAAAAAGCCCCATTTAGGGCCACAAAAAGTATTTTGCAGTGTGTTATGCATATCTGGAGGTGTGTGAAATAAACAATTTCTATATATTTTTCTTCTACTGTGCTATCCTAAAAAAAAAAACATTTTTTTGAATAGCATTTTCTGCAGTTCTGTAGCCGGGCGATACAGCGGTTACGTACTGTGGGTGGGTTGTGGTCTTGCAAAAAGCCCCATTTTGGGCCACAAAAATATTTTGCAGTGTGTTATGCATATCTGGAGGTGTGTGAAATAAACAATTTCTATATATTTTTCTTCTACTGTGCTATCCTAAAAAAACAACATTTTTTTTGAATAGCATTTTCTGCAGTTCTGTAGCTGTGCGATACAGCAGTTATGTACTGTGGGTGTGTTGTGGTCTTGCAAAAAGCTCCATTTAGGGCCACAAAAAATATTTTGCAGTGTGTTATGCATATCTGGAGGTGTGTGAAATAAACAATTTCTATATATTTTTCTTCTACTGTGCTATCCTAAAAAAAAACATTTATTTTTAATAGCATTTTCTGCAGTTCTGTAGCTGTTCGATCCAGTGGTTACGTACTGTGGGTGTGTTGTGGTCTTGCAAAAAGCCCCATTTAGGGCCACAAAAAATATTTTGCAGTGTGTTATGCATATCTGGAATTGTGTGAAATAAACAATTTCTATATATTTTTCTTACACTGTGCTATTCTAAAAAAACAACATTTTTTTGAATAGCATTTTCTGCAGTTCTGTAGCTGTGCAATCCAGCGGTTACGTACTGTGGGTGTGTTGTGGTCTTGCAAAAAGCTCCATTTAGGGGCACAAAAATATTTTGCAGTGTGTTATGCATATCTGGAGGTGTGTGAAATAAACAATTTCTATATATTTTTCTTCTACTGTGCTATCCTAAAAAAAACATTTTTTTTAATAGCATTTTCTGCAGTTCTGTAGCTGTGCAATCCAGCAGTTATGTACTGTGGGTGTGTTGTGGTCTTGCAAAAAGCTCCCTTTAGGGCCACAAAAATATTTTGCAGTGTGTTATACATATCTGGAGGTGTGTGAAATAAACAATTTCTATATATTTTTCTTCTACTGTGCTATCCTAAAAAAACAAAAAGTTTTTTGAATAGCATTTTCTGCAGTTCTGTAGCTGTGTGATCCAGCGGTTACGTACTGTGGGTGTGTTGTGGTCTTGCAAAAAGCCCCATTTAGGGCCACAAAAAATATTTTGGAGTGTGTTATGCATATCTGGAATTGTGTGAAATAAACAATTTCTATATATTTTACTTCTACTGTTCTATCCTAAAAAAAAATCATTTTTTTTAATAGCATTTTCTCCAGTTCTGTAGCTGTGCGATACAGCGATTACGTACTGTGGGTGGGTTGTGGTCTTGCAAAAAGCCCCATTTAGGGCCACAAAAAATATTTTGCAGTGTGTTATGCATTTCTGGAGGTGTGTGAAATAAACAATTTCTATATATTTTTCTTCTACTGTGCTATCCTAAAAAAAAAAAAAAATTTTTGAATAGCATTTTCTGCAGTTCTGTAGCTGTGCGATACAGCGGTTACATACTGTGGGTGGGTTGTTGTCTTGCAAAAAAGCCCCATTTAGGGCCACAAAAAGTATTTTGCAGTGTGTTATGCATATCTGGAGGTGTGTGAAATAAACAATTTCTATATATTTTTCTTCTACTGTGCTATCCTAAAAAAAAAACATTTTTTTGAATAGCATTTTCTGCAGTTCTGTAGCCGGGCGATACAGCGGTTACGTACTGTGGGTGGGTTGTGGTCTTGCAAAAAGCCCCATTTTGGGCCACAAAAATATTTTGCAGTGTGTTATGCATATCTGGAGGTGTGTGAAATAAACAATTTCTATATATTTTTCTTCTACTGTGCTATCCTAAAAAAATAGCATTTTCTGCAGTTCTGTAGCTGTGCGATACAGCAGTTATGTACTGTGGGTGTGTTGTGGTCTTGCAAAAAGCTCCATTTAGGGCCACAAAAATATTTTGCAGTGTGTTATGCATATCTGGAGGTGTGTGAAATAAACAATTTCTATATATTTTTCTTCTACTGTGCTATCCTAAAAAAAAAACATTTATTTTAAATAGCATTTTCTGCAGTTCTGTAGCTGTGCGATACAGCGGTTACGTACTGTGGGTGTGTTGTGGTCTTGCAAAAAGCCCCATTTTGGGCCACAAAAATATTTTGCAGTGTGTTATTCATATCTGGAGGTGTGCGAAATAAACAATTTCTATATATTTTTCTTCTACTGTGCTATCCTAAAAAAAACAATATTTTTTTTATAGCATTTTCTGCAGTTCTGTAGCTGCGCAATCCAGCAGTTATGTACTGTGGATGTGTTGTGGTCTTGCAAAAAGCTCCATTTAGGGCCACAAAAATATTTTGCAGTGTGTTATACATATCTGGAGGTGTGTGAAATAAACAATTTATATATATTTTTCTTCTACTGTGCTATCCTAAAAAAACACATTTTTTTATAGCATTTTCTGCAGTTCTGTAGCTGTGCGATCCAGTGGTTACGTACTGTGGGTGTGTTGTGGTCTTGCAAAAAGCCCCATTTAGGTCCACAAAAAATATTTTGCAGTGTGTTATGCATATCTGGAATTGTGTGAAATAAACAATTTCTATATATTTGTCTTACACTGTGCTATTCTAAAAAAACAACATTTTTTTGAATAGCATTTTCTGCAGTTCTGTAGCTGTGCAATCCAGTGGTTACGTACTGTGGGTGTGTTGTGGTCTTGCAAAAAGCTCCATTTAGGGGCACAAAAATATTTTGCAGTGTGTTATGCATATCTGGAGGTGTGTGAAATAAACAATTTCTATATATTTTTCTTCTACTGTGCTATCCTAAAAAAACAAAAAGTTTTTTGAATAGCATTTTCTGCAGTTCTGTAGCTGTGCGATACAGCGGTTACGTACTGTGGGTGTGTTGTGGTCTTGCAAAAAGCTCCATTTAGGGCCACAAAAAATATTTTGCAGTGTGTTATGCATATCTGGAGGTGTGTGAAATAAACAATTTCTATATATTTTTCTTCTACTGTGCAATCCTAAAAAAAAATATTTTTTTTTAATAGCATTTTCTGCAGTTCTGTAGCTGTGCGATACAGCGGTTACGTACTGTGGGTGGGTTGTGGTCTTGCAAAAAAGCCCCATTTAGGGCCACAAAAAATATTTTGCAGTGTGTTATGCATATCTGGAGGTGTGTGAAATAAACAATTTCTATATATTTTTCTTCTACTGTGCTATCCTAAAAAAACATTTTTTTTTTAATAGCATTTTCTGCAGTTCTGTAGCTGTGCGATACAGCGGTTACGTACTGTGGGTGGGTTGTGGTCTTGCACAAAGCCCCATTTTGGGCCACAAAAAATATTTTGCAGTGTGTTATGCATATCTGGAGGTGTGTGAACTAAACAATTTCTATATATTTTTCTTCTACTGTGCTATCCTAAAAAAAACACATTTTTTTTAATAGCATTTTCTGCAGTTCTGTAGCTGTGCAATCCAGCGGTTACGTACTGTGGGTGTGTTGTGGTCTTGCAAAAAGCTCCCTTTAGGGCCACAAAAATATTTTGCAGTGTGTTATGCATATCTGGAGGTGTGTGAAATAAACAATTTCTATATATTTTTCTTCTACTGTGCTATCCTAAAAAAAAAACATTTATTTTAAATAGCATTTTCTGCAGTTCTGTAGCTGTGCGATACAGCGGTTACGTACTGTGGGTGTGTTGTGGTCTTGCAAAAAGCCCCATTTTGGGCCACAAAAATATTTTGCAGTGTGTTATTCATATCTGGAGGTGTGTGAAATAAACAATTTCTATATATTTTTCTTCTACTGTGCTATCCTAAAAAAAACAATATTTTTTTTAATAGCATTTTCTGCAGTTCTGTAGCTGCGCAATCCAGCAGTTATGTACTGTGGATGTGTTGTGGTCTTGCAAAAAGCTCCATTTAGGGCCACAAAAATATTTTGCAGTGTGTTATACATATCTGGAGGTGTGTGAAATAAACAATTTATATATATTTTTCTTCTACTGTGCTATCCTAAAAAAACCACATTTTTTTTAATAGCATTTTCTGCAGTTCTGTAGCTGTGCGATCCAGTGGTTACGTACTGTGGGTGTGTTGTGGTCTTGCAAAAAGCCCCATTTAGGGCCACAAAAAATATTTTGCAGTGTGTTATGCATATCTGGAATTGTGTGAAATAAACAATTTCTATATATTTTTCTTACACTGTGCTATTCTAAAAAAACAACATTTTTTTGAATAGCATTTTCTGCAGTTCTGTAGCTGTGCAATCCAGCGGTTACGTACTGTGGGTGTGTTGTGGTCTTGCAAAAAGCTCCATTTAGGGGCACAAAAATATTTTGCAGTGTGTTATGCATATCTGGAGGTGTGTGAAATAAACAATTTCTATATATTTTTCTTCTACTGTGCTATCCTAAAAAAAAACATTTTTTTAATAGCATTTTCTGCAGTTCTGTAGCTGTGCAATCCAGCAGTTATGTACTGTGGGTGTGTTGTGGTCTTGCAAAAAGCTCCCTTTAGGGCCACAAAAATATTTTGCAGTGTGTTATACATATCTGGAGGTGTGTGAAATAAACAATTTCTATATATTTTTCTTCTACTGTGCTATCCTAAAAAAACAAAAAGTTTTTTGAATAGCATTTTCTGCAGTTCTGTAGCTGTGTGATCCAGCGGTTACGTACTGTGGGTGTGTTGTGGTCTTGCAAAAAGCCCCATTTAGGGCCACAAAAAATATTTTGGAGTGTGTTATGCATATCTGGAATTGTGTGAAATAAACAATTTCTATATATTTTACTTCTACTGTTCTATCCTAAAAAAAAAAAAAATTTTTTAATAGCATTTTCTGCAGTTCTGTAGCTGTGCGATACAGCGGTTACGTACTGTGGGTGGGTTGTGGTCTTGCAAAAAGCCCCATTTAGGGCCACAAAAAATATTTTGCAGTGTGTTATGCATTTCTGGAGGTGTGTGAAATAAACAATTTCTATATATTTTTCTTCTACTGTGCTATCCTAAAAAAAAAAAAAAAATTTTGAATAGCATTTTCTGCAGTTCTGTAGCTGTGCGATACAGCGGTTACGTACTGTGGGTGGGTTGTTGTCTTGCAAAAAAGCCCCATTTAGGGCCACAAAAAGTATTTTGCAGTGTGTTATGCATGTCTGGAGGTGTGTGAAATAAACAATTTCTATATATTTTTCTTCTACTGTGCTATCCTAAAAAAAAATCATTTTTTTTAATAGCATTTTCTGCAGTTCTGTAGCTGTGCGATACAGCGGTTACGTACTGTGGGTGGGTTGTGGTCTTGCAAAAAAGCCCCATTTAGGGCCACAAAAAATATTTTGCAGTGTGTTATGCATATCTGGAGGTGTGTGAACTAAACAATTTCTATATATTTTTCTTCTACTGTGCTATCCTAAAAAAACAAACATTTTTTTAATAGCATTTTCTGCAGTTCTGTAGCTGTGCAATCCAGCAGTTATGTACTGTGGGTGTGTTGTGGTCTTGCAAAAAGCTCCCTTTAGGGCCACAAAAATATTTTGCAGTGTGTTATACAAATCTGGAGGTGTGTGAAATAAACAATTTCTATATATTTTTCTTCTACTGTGCTATCCTAAAAAAAACATTTTTTTAATAGCATTTTCTGCAGTTCTGTAGCTGTGCGATCCAGCGGTTACGTACTGTGGGTGTGTTGTGGTCTTGCAAAAAGCCCCATTTAGGGCCACAAAAAATATTTTGCAGTGTGTTATGCATATCTGGAATTGTGTGAAATAAACAATTTCTATATATTTTTCTTCTACTGTGCTATCCTAAAAAAAAACATTTATTTGAATAGCATTTTCTGCAGTTCTGTAGCTGTGCGATACAACGGTTACGTACTGTGGGTGGGTTGTGGTCTTGCAAAAAGCCCCATTTAGGGCCACAAAAAATATTTTGCAGTGTGTTATGCATATCTGGAGGTGTGTGAAATAAACAATTTCTATATATTTTTCTTCTACTGTGCTTTACTAAAAAAACAATTTTTTTTTTAATAGCATTTTCTGCAGTTCTGTAGCTGTGCGATACAGCGGTTACGTACTGTGGGTGGGTTGTGGTTTTGCACAAAGCCCCATTTTGGGCCACAAAAAATATTTTGCAGTGTGTTATGCATATCTGGAGGTGTGTGAACTAAACAATTTCTATATATTTTTCTTCTACTGTGCTATCCTAAAAAAAACACATTTTTTTAATAGCATTTTCTGCAGTTCTGTAGCTGTGCAATCCAGCGGTTACGTACTGTGGGTGTGTTGTGGTCTTGCAAAAAGCTCCATTTAGGGCCACAAAAATATTTTGCAGTGTGTTATGCATATCTGGAGGTGTGTGAAATAAACAATTTCTATATATTTTTCTTCTACTGTGCTATCCTAAAAAAACAAACATTTTTTTAATAGCATTTTCTGCAGTTCTGTAGCTGTGCAATCCAGCAGTTATGTACTGTGGGTGTGTTGTGGTCTTGCAAAAAGCTCCCTTTAGGGCCACAAAAATATTTTGCAGTGTGTTATACAAATCTGGAGGTGTGTGAAATAAACAATTTCTATATATTTTTCTTCTACTGTGCTATCCTAAAAAAAACATTTTTTTAATAGCATTTTCTGCAGTTCTGTAGCTGTGCGATCCAGCGGTTACGTACTGTGGGTGTGTTGTGGTCTTGCAAAAAGCCCCATTTAGGGCCACAAAAAATATTTTGCAGTGTGTTATGCATATCTGGAATTGTGTGAAATAAACAATTTCTATATATTTTTCTTCTACTGTGCTATCCTAAAAAAAAACATTTATTTGAATAGCATTTTCTGCAGTTCTGTAGCTGTGCGATACAACGGTTACGTACTGTGGGTGGGTTGTGGTCTTGCAAAAAGCCCCATTTAGGGCCACAAAAAATATTTTGCAGTGTGTTATGCATATCTGGAGGTGTGTGAAATAAACAATTTCTATATATTTTTCTTCTACTGTGCTTTACTAAAAAAACAATTTTTTTTTTAATAGCATTTTCTGCAGTTCTGTAGCTGTGCGATACAGCGGTTACGTACTGTGGGTGGGTTGTGGTCTTGCAAAAAAGCCCCATTTAGGGCCACAAAAATATTTTGCAGTGTGTTATGCATAGCTGGAGGTGAGTGAAATAAAGAATTTCTATATATTTTTCTTCTACTCTGCTATCCTAAAAAAAAACATTTTTTTATAGCATTTTCTGCAGTTCTGTAGCTGTGCGATACAGCGGATACGTACTGTGGGTGGGTTGTGGTCTTGCAAAAAGCCTCATTTAGGGCCACAAAAAATATTTTGCAGTGTGTTATGCATATCTGGAATTGTGTGAAATAAACAATTTCTATATATTTTTCTTACACTGTGCTATTCTAAAAAAACAACATTTTTTTGAATAGCATTTTCTGCAGTTCTGTAGCTGTGCAATCCAGCGGTTACGTACTGTGGGTGTGTTGTGGTCTTGCAAAAAGCTCCATTTAGGGGCACAAAAATATTTTGCAGTGTGTTATGCATATCTGGAGGTGTGTGAAATAAACAATTTCTATATATTTTTCTTCTACTGTGCTATCCTAAAAAAAAAACATTTTTTTAATAGCATTTTCTGCAGTTCTGTAGCTGTGCAATCCAGCAGTTATGTACTGTGGGTGTGTTGTGGTCTTGCAAAAAGCTCCCTTTAGGGCCACAAAAATATTTTGCAGTGTGTTATACATATCTGGAGGTGTGTGAAATAAACAATTTCTATATATTTTTCTTCTACTGTGCTATCCTAAAAAAACAAAAAGTTTTTTGAATAGCATTTTCTGCAGTTCTGTAGCTGTGTGATCCAGCGGTTACGTACTGTGGGTGTGTTGTGGTCTTGCAAAAAGCCCCATTTGGGGCCACAAAAAATATTTTGGAGTGTGTTATGCATATCTGGAATTGTGTGAAATAAACAATTTCTATATATTTTACTTCTACTGTTCTATCCTAAAAAAAAAAAAAAAATTTTAATAGCATTTTCTGCAGTTCTGTAGCTGTGCGATACAGCGGTTACGTACTGTGGGTGGGTTGTGGTCTTGCAAAAAGCCCCATTTAGGGCCACAAAAAATATTTTGCAGTGTGTTATGCATTTCTGGAGGTGTGTGAAATAAACAATTTCTATATATTTTTCTTCTACTGTGCTATCCTAAAAAAAAAAAAAATTTTTGAATAGCATTTTCTGCAGTTCTGTAGCTGTGCGATACAGCGGTTACGTACTGTGGGTGGGTTGTTGTCTTGCAAAAAAGCCCCATTTAGGGCCACAAAAAGTATTTTGCAGTGTGTTATGCATGTCTGGAGGTGTGTGAAATAAACAATTTCTATATATTTTTCTTCTACTGTGCTATCCTAAAAAAAAATCATTTTTTTTAATAGCATTTTCTGCAGTTCTGTAGCTGTGCGATACAGCGGTTACGTACTGTGGGTGGGTTGTGGTCTTGCAAAAAAGCCCCATTTAGGGCCACAAAAAATATTTTGCAGTGTGTTATGCATATCTGGAGGTGTGTGAACTAAACAATTTCTATATATTTTTCTTCTACTGTGCTATCCTAAAAAAAACACATTTTTTTTAATAGCATTTTCTGCAGTTCTGTAGCTGTGCAATCCTGCGGTTACGTACTGTGGGTGTGTTGTGGTCTTGCAAAAAGCTCCATTTAGGGGCACAAAAATATTTTGCAGTGTGTTATGCATATCTGGAGGTGTGTGAAATAAACAATTTCTATATATTTTTCTTCTACTGTGCTATCCTAAAAAAAAACATTTTTTTAATAGCATTTTCTGCAGTTCTGTAGCTGTGCAATCCAGCAGTTATGTACTGTGGGTGTGTTGTGGTCTTGCAAAAAGCTCCCTTTAGGGCCACAAAAATATTTTGCAGTGTGTTATACATATCTGGAGGTGTGTGAAATAAACAATTTCTATATATTTTTCTTCTACTGTGCTATCCTAAAAAAACAAAAAGTTTTTTGAATAGCATTTTCTGCAGTTCTGTAGCTGTGTGATCCAGCGGTTACGTACTGTGGGTGTGTTGTGGTCTTGCAAAAAGCCCCATTTGGGGCCACAAAAAATATTTTGGAGTGTGTTATGCATATCTGGAATTGTGTGAAATAAACAATTTCTATATATTTTACTTCTACTGTTCTATCCTAAAAAAAAAAAAAAATTTTTAATAGCATTTTCTGCAGTTCTGTAGCTGTGCGATACAGCGGTTACGTACTGTGGGTGGGTTGTGGTCTTGCAAAAAGCCCCATTTAGGGCCACAAAAAATATTTTGCAGTGTGTTATGCATTTCTGGAGGTGTGTGAAATAAACAATTTCTATATATTTTTCTTCTACTGTGCTATCCTAAAAAAAAAAAAAATTTTTGAATAGCATTTTCTGCAGTTCTGTAGCTGTGCGATACAGCGGTTACGTACTGTGGGTGGGTTGTTGTCTTGCAAAAAAGCCCCATTTAGGGCCACAAAAAGTATTTTGCAGTGTGTTATGCATGTCTGGAGGTGTGTGAAATAAACAATTTCTATATATTTTTCTTCTACTGTGCTATCCTAAAAAAAAATCATTTTTTTTAATAGCATTTTCTGCAGTTCTGTAGCTGTGCGATACAGCGGTTACGTACTGTGGGTGGGTTGTGGTCTTGCAAAAAAGCCCCATTTAGGGCCACAAAAAATATTTTGCAGTGTGTTATGCATATCTGGAGGTGTGTGAACTAAACAATTTCTATATATTTTTCTTCTACTGTGCTATCCTAAAAAAAACACATTTTTTTTAATAGCATTTTCTGCAGTTCTGTAGCTGTGCAATCCTGCGGTTACGTACTGTGGGTGTGTTGTGGTCTTGCAAAAAGCTCCATTTAGGGCCACAAAAAATATTTTGCAGTGTGTTATGCATATCTGGAGGTGTGTGAAATAAACAATTTCTATATATTTTTCTTCTACTGTGCAATCCTAAAAAAAAAACATTTTTTTTAATAGCATTTTCTGCAGTTCTGTAGCTGTGCGATACAGCGGTTACGTACTGTGGGTGTGTTGTGGTCTTGCAAAAAGCCCCATTTTGGGCCACAAAAATATTTTGCAGTGTGTTATTCATATCTGGAGGTGTGTGAAATAAACAATTTCTATATATTTTTCTTCTACTGTGCTATCCTAAAAAAAACACATTTTTTTTAATAGCATTTTCTGCAGTTCTGTAGCTGTTCGATCCAGTGGTTACGTACTGTGGGTGTGTTGTGGTCTTGCAAAAAGCCCCATTTAGGGCCACAAAAAATATTTTGCAGTGTGTTATGCATATCTGGAATTGTGTGAAATAAACAATTTCTATATATTTTTCTTACACTGTGCTATTCTAAAAAAACAACATTTTTTTGAATAGCATTTTCTGCAGTTCTGTAGCTGTGCAATCCAGCGGTTACGTACTGTGGGTGTGTTGTGGTCTTGCAAAAAGCTCCATTTAGGGGCACAAAAATATTTTGCAGTGTGTTATGCATATCTGGAGGTGTGTGAAATAAACAATTTCTATATATTTTTCTTCTACTGTGCTATCCTAAAAAAAACATTTTTTTTAATAGCATTTTCTGCAGTTCTGTAGCTGTGCAATCCAGCAGTTATGTACTGTGGGTGTGTTGTGGTCTTGCAAAAAGCTCCCTTTAGGGCCACAAAAATATTTTGCAGTGTGTTATACATATCTGGAGGTGTGTGAAATAAACAATTTCTATATATTTTTCTTCTACTGTGCTATCCTAAAAAAACAAAAAGTTTTTTGAATAGCATTTTCTGCAGTTCTGTAGCTGTGTGATCCAGCGGTTACGTACTGTGGGTGTGTTGTGGTCTTGCAAAAAGCCCCATTTAGGGCCACAAAAAATATTTTGGAGTGTGTTATGCATATCTGGAATTGTGTGAAATAAACAATTTCTATATATTTTACTTCTACTGTTCTATCCTAAAAAAAAATCATTTTTTTTAATAGCATTTTCTCCAGTTCTGTAGCTGTGCGATACAGCGATTACGTACTGTGGGTGGGTTGTGGTCTTGCAAAAAGCCCCATTTAGGGCCACAAAAAATATTTTGCAGTGTGTTATGCATTTCTGGAGGTGTGTTGTCAGGGTCACCTGTGGCCAGGTGACAGATGCACACCGTAGGGGGACAGGAGTGCACCGCGAGGTAGTGAACCCTATGGCTGGCTTCTGTGGATAGGAAACTGGGTGGTTGTGGAAAGCGGGACCAGAGGAGCACAACCGGGATCCCAACGGAAGCGAGAGCCAAGATTCCCCAGGGCGCGGAGTCTAAGACCCAGCTGGTCTTCTCCAGGGCCTCTAGTGGTGAGGATGTTACGCTGCAGGCTGGGACCAGGTCGCGGCCCCTGGAGTTTCCTAGCTCACGCCCCGTAGGATAAGGGGAAGCAGCAGCACACGATAGAGAGAACCGAATAACAAGCCGAAGGTCAGGGGCCACAAGTAGACAAGGATAACGAAGAACGAGCCGAAGGTCAAGGGTCACGAGCAGACAGGGATGGTCGGGGACAAGCCAATAACGTAACAGAGAGACAGACGTAGCACACGGCAGGCAGGAACCCAAACACACAATGCCTAACAAACACGTTGATCAGCAAAGCAGGCTTGCAGTGCACAGGTTAATATAGTGTTCAGTGATAGGGCCTGGGGTGGAGTCAGGCTGGGAGGAGATTATAAAGGAAGCCAGGTGAAGGAGGTCTGGTCTCTAGATGAACACATGAGGAGGAAGGTAAGATGGCAGACAGACATTAATGCATATCCATGACAGTACCCTCCCTCTTACGAGGCCTCCCCCTTCCCCGCCTGGGCCCAGGTTTAGAGGGAAACTTCAGATGAAACTCCTTTAACAGACGAGGTGCAAAGACCTCAGATGCAGTGATCCAAGACCTCTCCTCAGGACCAAACCCTTTCCAATGAACGAGGTACTGAAGAACGCCTTTACAGAGTCGGGAGTCCAGAATTTGACTGATCTCGTACTCCTGATTATCCTCCGAGACAGGCGCCACGGTAGGAAGAGGACGAGAGAATTTATTGAGGACTAAAGGCTTTAGAAGAGCAACATGAAAGGAGTTAGTGATTTTAAGGCTCTTAGGAATCTGGAGTTTGAAACAAACCGGATTCAGTTTAGCAGTTACCGTGTATGGACCGATGAATCGTGGAGCAAACTTCAGAGAAGGAACTCGGAGCTTGATGTTCCTGGTAGAGAGCCAGACTTTGTCCCCTGGCTGAAGAGAAGGCGGTTTACGCCTGCGGCGGTCGGCAAAGCCTTTGAATTTTTCAGCAGCTGCCCGGAGGGAATCATGAACGTGAGCCCAAACGGAATTGAGAGACTCCTGAACCGAAGCCAAAGCTGGAATGTCTGGAGAACAGATCATAGGAAGAGGAAGTTGAGGGTGTTTTCCATAAACTGTGAAAAAGGGTGTCTTCTGCGAACTGGTATTCACATGATTGTTATGGGAGAATTCTGCCCACGGGAGTAGAGAGGACCAATCGTCATGGTGAGAAGACACAAAGGTGCGAAGAAAGACCTCTAACTCCTGATTAACCCTCTCAGTCTGTCCATTGGATTGGGGATGGTAAGAAGAAGAAAAATCCAAGACAATATTGAGGGATTTGCAAAAGGCTCTCCAAAAACGAGACGTGAATTGGACTCCCCTGTCGGAAACAATATGAGAAGGGACCCCATGTAGGCGGAGAATTTCTCGAATGAAAATGGGAACCAAGGCAGGGGCAGAAGGAAGACCAGGAAGAGGAACAAAATGAGCCATCTTGGAGAATCGATCGATTACCACCCAAATGACTGTATTATTCTCAGACAGTGGGAGATCGGTGATAAAATCCATGGCAATATGGGCCCAGGGTTCCTTAGGAATAGGCAAGGGCATGAGGAGACCAGCAGGAGCTTGTGTGGAGGATTTGGACTGAGCACAGACATGACAAGCTTTAACGTAGTCTTTGACGTCTGAGCGGAGATTAGGCCACCAGTAGTGACGACTGATGAGTAGGAAGGATCGGAGGAATCCAGAATGCCCTGCCACCTTGGAATCATGTCCCCAACGAAGGATCTTAGCTCTTAGCTCAGTGGGGACAAAGGTCTTACCAGGCGGAATTTTAGACTTCAGGGTGGTAGAGTGGGCAACAATGCATGAGGTGGGAATGATCGGCTCAGGTTCAGGGGCGGACTCCTCGTCCAAAGTGTCAAATGACCTAGAGAGCGCATCAGCCCGACCGTTGCAGGAACCAGGTTTGTAGGTAATCGTGAAATTAAAACGGGCAAAGAAGAGACTCCACCTGGCCTGTCTAGGATTCAGACGTTTAGCATTCTGTAGATACTGTAAATTCTTGTGATCGGTAAAGATCGTTATGGAGTGAGGGGAACCCTCCAAGAGATGACGCCACTCCTCTAACGCCAATTTAATTGCGAGAAGTTCCCGATCACCGATGGCATAATTCCTCTCTGCCTGAGAATTTTTTTTGGAGAAGAACGCACATGGTTGGCGTCTCTTCTCAAAGATTTGAAGAAGCACAGCTCCCACCCCCATTGAGGAAGCGTCCACTTCAATAAAAAATGCATTCCCAGGATTTGGTCTCCTCAAGAGGGGGCCAGAAACAAAGGCCTGTTTCAGGTTGTGAAATGCAGAGACAGCTTCGGGAGGCCAGTCTCTGGCATTCACACCCTTCTTGGTCAAAGCGATAATAGGCGCGGCAATGGAAGAGTAATTCCTTATGAACTGCCTATAATAATTAGTGAAGCCAAGAAAGCGCTGTGTGGCCTTGAGGCTAGCAGGAAGAGGCCAGTTGGTGATAGCCAAGACCTTCCCAGGGTCCATACGAAGCCCCGAACATGAGACAAAGCACCCCAAAAACAGGACCTCAGAACATTCAAAGGAACATTTCTCCAGCTTGGCATAGAGATTGTTCTCTCTAAGACGTTGAAGTACAGTGCGGACATGGTTTCTGTGGACGAGCAGATTTTCAGAAAAGATCAGAATGTCATCCAGATAGATGACAACAAACTGGTACAGCAGATCTCTGAAGATTTCATTGACAAAGTTTTGAAACACGGCTGGAGCATTACACAGACCAAAAGGCATCACCAGATATTCGTAATGCCCGTCTCTAGTGTTAAATGCAGTCTTCCATTCGTCACCCTCCCGTATTCGAATGAGATTGTACGCGCCTCTGAGATCCAACTTGGTGAAAATGGAGGCACCCTTCAACCTATCGAATAGCTCAGATATTAAGGGTAAGGGGTATCGATTTTTAATAGTAACCGCATTTAAACCCCGATAATCGATGCAGGGTCTTAAGGTACCATCCTTTTTGGCAACAAAAAAGAACCCTGCCCCTGCAGGCGATGAGGATTTCCGGATGAACCCTCTCTCCAGATTCTCTGCTACATACTCCGACATGGCCTGGGTCTCTGGGATGGACAGAGGGTAGGTACGACCCCTGGGTAGAGTTGCTCCGGGGACAAGATCAATAGCACAGTCAAAAGACCTGTGGGGAGGAAGCACCTCAGCTGATTTTTTACAGAACACATCCCGGTAATCGCTGTATGCGGCGGGAAGATCAGAAGAAACAGAAGTGGCAGCAACCGGAAGACTCTCCTTGGGGGTCACCTTGAGAAGACACGACGAGAAACATGAGGAACCCCAGGCCAGGATCTGCCCAGAGACCCAGTCCACATGTGGAGAGTGGAGCTGTAGCCAAGGGAGGCCCAATACAACTGGGGTAGAGGCCTTGGGTAGAATAAGAAAGGATATCCACTCCTGGTGGAGAATCCCTACCGACATCCTAATGGGTAGCGTCTGGAAGCGAATAGGGCCCCCTGGGAGAACAGTGCCATCAATTGCCGAGACTACCAATGGGGTAGTGAGAGGTGAAAGGGTAAGCTTCATAGAAGAAGCAGTTCTCCAATCCATGAAATTGCCGGCAGCCCCGGAATCCAGGTATGCAAGGGTTGACTGAGGAGAAGTGCCTACATGAAGGGACACCGGCAAGAGCAGGCGAGAAGGTGATGTTTCTGGGTCCAATACTCCACCTTCCAAATGTATTAGACCCGAGCGTTTCCCGGACGAAGCGAGCAGGAGTCACGAAAATGACCCTTGCCCCCACAATAGAGGCACAAGCCCAGAGTTCTGCGCCTAGCACGTTCTTCGGGGGTTAGTCTGGTCCGGCCCAGCTGCATAGGTTCTTCAGCAGGTAGAGGATGCTCCACGGAATGAAGGGAGGGGAGCTCAGACTGGCTAGGACCCAGAGAGTGCTGGCGTCTTTTTTCTAAGGACCTCTCTTGAAAACGAATGTCGATCTGGTTGCATAATGAAATTACATCGTCCAGACCGACGGGAATGGCTCTTCCCGCTAATTCGTCTTTCACTCGGTCAGAGAGGCCATGTAAAAAGGTAGCGACCAGGGCCTCATTATTCCAGCTCAATTCAGCTGTGTGGATACGGAACTGAAGAGCATATTGCCCCACTGAACTAGATTCTTGGCGAAGACGTAAGACAGCACTAGCCGCTGAAGAAGCCCGAGCCGGCTCTTCGAAGATATTACGAAAGAGCTTCAAGAATTCGGACAGACTGGAAACCACCGGATCGTTCCTCTCCCACAGGGGGGCAGCCCAGGCCAAAGCTTCACCGGAGAGGAGGGAAATGATATAGGCTACCTTAGCCCGGTCAGATAGGAAGCTTTGAGGCTGAAGCTCAAAATGAATAGTGCATTGGCTGAGAAACCCCCTGCAGGCCTTGGAGTCCCCAGAGAAACGGAACGGAGCTGGCAATCTTAGTGAGTGTGAGGCTGCGACTGGTGCGATAGGTACAGCCGCTGGTTGTACTTGGGGTTGCGGATTCGGGGTTCCCAAGGAGACCTGAAGCTGCTCGAATCGAGAAGCCAGATCCTGGAGGAATCGCATCACCTGGGTCTGATTTGATTCCTGGGTCTCAAGTCTGCGAACTATGCCCTGCAATGGATCATCCGCGGGAAGCGGGATGTCAGCCGGGTTCATGGCTGATCAAACTGTCAGGGTCACCTGTGGCCAGGTGACAGATGCACACCGTAGGGGGACAGGAGTGCACCGCGAGGTAGTGAACCCTATGGCTGGCTTCTGTGGATAGGAAACTGGGTGGTTGTGGAAAGCGGGACCAGAGGAGCACAACCGGGATCCCAACGGAAGCGAGAGCCAAGATTCCCCAGGGCGCGGAGTCTAAGACCCAGCTGGTCTTCTCCAGGGCCTCTAGTGGTGAGGATGTTACGCTGCAGGCTGGGACCAGGTCGCGGCCCCTGGAGTTTCCTAGCTCACGCCCCGTAGGATAAGGGGAAGCAGCAGCACACGATAGAGAGAACCGAATAACAAGCCGAAGGTCAGGGGCCACAAGTAGACAAGGATAACGAAGAACGAGCCGAAGGTCAAGGGTCACGAGCAGACAGGGATGGTCGGGGACAAGCCAATAACGTAACAGAGAGACAGACGTAGCACACGGCAGGCAGGAACCCAAACACACAATGCCTAACAAACACGTTGATCAGCAAAGCAGGCTTGCAGTGCACAGGTTAATATAGTGTTCAGTGATAGGGCCTGGGGTGGAGTCAGGCTGGGAGGAGATTATAAAGGAAGCCAGGTGAAGGAGGTCTGGTCTCTAGATGAACACATGAGGAGGAAGGTAAGATGGCAGACAGACATTAATGCATATCCATGACATGTGTGAAATAAACAATTTCTATATATTTTTCTTCTACTGTGCTATCCTAAAAAAAAAAAAAAAATTTTGAATAGCATTTTCTGCAGTTCTGTAGCTGTGCGATACAGCGGTTACATACTGTGGGTGGGTTGTTGTCTTGCAAAAAAGCCCCATTTAGGGCCACAAAAAGTATTTTGCAGTGTGTTATGCATATCTGGAGGTGTGTGAAATAAACAATTTCTATATATTTTTCTTCTACTGTGCTATCCTAAAAAAAAAACATTTTTTTGAATAGCATTTTCTGCAGTTCTGTAGCCGGGCGATACAGCGGTTACGTACTGTGGGTGGGTTGTGGTCTTGCAAAAAGCCCCATTTTGGGCCACAAAAATATTTTGCAGTGTGTTATGCATATCTGGAGGTGTGTGAAATAAACAATTTCTATATATTTTTCTTCTACTGTGCTATCCTAAAAAAATAGCATTTTCTGCAGTTCTGTAGCTGTGCGATACAGCAGTTATGTACTGTGGGTGTGTTGTGGTCTTGCAAAAAGCTCCATTTAGGGCCACAAAAATATTTTGCAGTGTGTTATGCATATCTGGAGGTGTGTGAAATAAACAATTTCTATATATTTTTCTTCTACTGTGCTATCCTAAAAAAAAAACATTTATTTTAAATAGCATTTTCTGCAGTTCTGTAGCTGTGCGATACAGCGGTTACGTACTGTGGGTGTGTTGTGGTCTTGCAAAAAGCCCCATTTTGGGCCACAAAAATATTTTGCAGTGTGTTATTCATATCTGGAGGTGTGCGAAATAAACAATTTCTATATATTTTTCTTCTACTGTGCTATCCTAAAAAAAACAATATTTTTTTTATAGCATTTTCTGCAGTTCTGTAGCTGCGCAATCCAGCAGTTATGTACTGTGGATGTGTTGTGGTCTTGCAAAAAGCTCCATTTAGGGCCACAAAAATATTTTGCAGTGTGTTATACATATCTGGAGGTGTGTGAAATAAACAATTTATATATATTTTTCTTCTACTGTGCTATCCTAAAAAAACACATTTTTTTATAGCATTTTCTGCAGTTCTGTAGCTGTGCGATCCAGTGGTTACGTACTGTGGGTGTGTTGTGGTCTGGCAAAAAGCCCCATTTAGGTCCACAAAAAATATTTTGCAGTGTGTTATGCATATCTGGAATTGTGTGAAATAAACAATTTCTATATATTTGTCTTACACTGTGCTATTCTAAAAAAACAACATTTTTTTGAATAGCATTTTCTGCAGTTCTGTAGCTGTGCAATCCAGTGGTTACGTACTGTGGGTGTGTTGTGGTCTTGCAAAAAGCTCCATTTAGGGGCACAAAAATATTTTGCAGTGTGTTATGCATATCTGGAGGTGTGTGAAATAAACAATTTCTATATATTTTTCTTCTACTGTGCTATCCTAAAAAAACAAAAAGTTTTTTGAATAGCATTTTCTGCAGTTCTGTAGCTGTGCGATACAGCGGTTACGTACTGTGGGTGTGTTGTGGTCTTGCAAAAAGCTCCATTTAGGGCCACAAAAAATATTTTGCAGTGTGTTATGCATATCTGGAGGTGTGTGAAATAAACAATTTCTATATATTTTTCTTCTACTGTGCAATCCTAAAAAAAAATATTTTTTTTTAATAGCATTTTCTGCAGTTCTGTAGCTGTGCGATACAGCGGTTACGTACTGTGGGTGGGTTGTGGTCTTGCAAAAAAGCCCCATTTAGGGCCACAAAAAATATTTTGCAGTGTGTTATGCATATCTGGAGGTGTGTGAAATAAACAATTTCTATATATTTTTCTTCTACTGTGCTATCCTAAAAAAACATTTTTTTTTTAATAGCATTTTCTGCAGTTCTGTAGCTGTGCGATACAGCGGTTACGTACTGTGGGTGGGTTGTGGTCTTGCACAAAGCCCCATTTTGGGCCACAAAAAATATTTTGCAGTGTGTTATGCATATCTGGAGGTGTGTGAACTAAACAATTTCTATATATTTTTCTTCTACTGTGCTATCCTAAAAAAAACACATTTTTTTAATAGCATTTTCTGCAGTTCTGTAGCTGTGCAATCCAGCGGTTACGTACTGTGGGTGTGTTGTGGTCTTGCAAAAAGCTCCCTTTAGGGCCACAAAAATATTTTGCAGTGTGTTATGCATATCTGGAGGTGTGTGAAATAAACAATTTCTATATATTTTTCTTCTACTGTGCTATCCTAAAAAAAAAACATTTATTTTAAATAGCATTTTCTGCAGTTCTGTAGCTGTGCGATACAGCGGTTACGTACTGTGGGTGTGTTGTGGTCTTGCAAAAAGCCCCATTTTGGGCCACAAAAATATTTTGCAGTGTGTTATTCATATCTGGAGGTGTGTGAAATAAACAATTTCTATATATTTTTCTTCTACTGTGCTATCCTAAAAAAAACAATATTTTTTTTAATAGCATTTTCTGCAGTTCTGTAGCTGCGCAATCCAGCAGTTATGTACTGTGGATGTGTTGTGGTCTTGCAAAAAGCTCCATTTAGGGCCACAAAAATATTTTGCAGTGTGTTATACATATCTGGAGGTGTGTGAAATAAACAATTTATATATATTTTTCTTCTACTGTGCTATCCTAAAAAAAACACATTTTTTTTAATAGCATTTTCTGCAGTTCTGTAGCTGTGCGATCCAGTGGTTACGTACTGTGGGTGTGTTGTGGTCTTGCAAAAAGCCCCATTTAGGGCCACAAAAAATATTTTGCAGTGTGTTATGCATATCTGGAATTGTGTGAAATAAACAATTTCTATATATTTTTCTTACACTGTGCTATTCTAAAAAAACAACATTTTTTTGAATAGCATTTTCTGCAGTTCTGTAGCTGTGCAATCCAGCGGTTACGTACTGTGGGTGTGTTGTGGTCTTGCAAAAAGCTCCATTTAGGGGCACAAAAATATTTTGCAGTGTGTTATGCATATCTGGAGGTGTGTGAAATAAACAATTTCTATATATTTTTCTTCTACTGTGCTATCCTAAAAAAAAACATTTTTTTAATAGCATTTTCTGCAGTTCTGTAGCTGTGCAATCCAGCAGTTATGTACTGTGGGTGTGTTGTGGTCTTGCAAAAAGCTCCCTTTAGGGCCACAAAAATATTTTGCAGTGTGTTATACATATCTGGAGGTGTGTGAAATAAACAATTTCTATATATTTTTCTTCTACTGTGCTATCCTAAAAAAACAAAAAGTTTTTTGAATAGCATTTTCTGCAGTTCTGTAGCTGTGTGATCCAGCGGTTACGTACTGTGGGTGTGTTGTGGTCTTGCAAAAAGCCCCATTTAGGGCCACAAAAAATATTTTGGAGTGTGTTATGCATATCTGGAATTGTGTGAAATAAACAATTTCTATATATTTTACTTCTACTGTTCTATCCTAAAAAAAAAAAAAATTTTTTAATAGCATTTTCTGCAGTTCTGTAGCTGTGCGATACAGCGGTTACGTACTGTGGGTGGGTTGTGGTCTTGCAAAAAGCCCCATTTAGGGCCACAAAAAATATTTTGCAGTGTGTTATGCATTTCTGGAGGTGTGTGAAATAAACAATTTCTATATATTTTTCTTCTACTGTGCTATCCTAAAAAAAAAAAAAAATTTTGAATAGCATTTTCTGCAGTTCTGTAGCTGTGCGATACAGCGGTTACGTACTGTGGGTGGGTTGTTGTCTTGCAAAAAAGCCCCATTTAGGGCCACAAAAAGTATTTTGCAGTGTGTTATGCATGTCTGGAGGTGTGTGAAATAAACAATTTCTATATATTTTTCTTCTACTGTGCTATCCTAAAAAAAAATCATTTTTTTTAATAGCATTTTCTGCAGTTCTGTAGCTGTGCGATACAGCGGTTACGTACTGTGGGTGGGTTGTGGTCTTGCAAAAAAGCCCCATTTAGGGCCACAAAAAATATTTTGCAGTGTGTTATGCATATCTGGAGGTGTGTGAACTAAACAATTTCTATATATTTTTCTTCTACTGTGCTATCCTAAAAAAACAAACATTTTTTTAATAGCATTTTCTGCAGTTCTGTAGCTGTGCAATCCAGCAGTTATGTACTGTGGGTGTGTTGTGGTCTTGCAAAAAGCTCCCTTTAGGGCCACAAAAATATTTTGCAGTGTGTTATACAAATCTGGAGGTGTGTGAAATAAACAATTTCTATATATTTTTCTTCTACTGTGCTATCCTAAAAAAAACATTTTTTTAATAGCATTTTCTGCAGTTCTGTAGCTGTGCGATCCAGCGGTTACGTACTGTGGGTGTGTTGTGGTCTTGCAAAAAGCCCCATTTAGGGCCACAAAAAATATTTTGCAGTGTGTTATGCATATCTGGAATTGTGTGAAATAAACAATTTCTATATATTTTTCTTCTACTGTGCTATCCTAAAAAAAAACATTTATTTGAATAGCATTTTCTGCAGTTCTGTAGCTGTGCGATACAACGGTTACGTACTGTGGGTGGGTTGTGGTCTTGCAAAAAGCCCCATTTAGGGCCACAAAAAATATTTTGCAGTGTGTTATGCATATCTGGAGGTGTGTGAAATAAACAATTTCTATATATTTTTCTTCTACTGTGCTTTACTAAAAAAACAATTTTTTTTTTAATAGCATTTTCTGCAGTTCTGTAGCTGTGCGATACAGCGGTTACGTACTGTGGGTGGGTTGTGGTCTTGCACAAAGCCCCATTTTGGGCCACAAAAAATATTTTGCAGTGTGTTATGCATATCTGGAGGTGTGTGAACTAAACAATTTCTATATATTTTTCTTCTACTGTGCTATCCTAAAAAAAACACATTTTTTTAATAGCATTTTCTGCAGTTCTGTAGCTGTGCAATCCAGCGGTTACGTACTGTGGGTGTGTTGTGGTCTTGCAAAAAGCTCCATTTAGGGCCACAAAAATATTTTGCAGTGTGTTATGCATATCTGGAGGTGTGTGAAATAAACAATTTCTATATATTTTTCTTCTACTGTGCTATCCTAAAAAAACAAACATTTTTTTAATAGCATTTTCTGCAGTTCTGTAGCTGTGCAATCCAGCAGTTATGTACTGTGGGTGTGTTGTGGTCTTGCAAAAAGCTCCCTTTAGGGCCACAAAAATATTTTGCAGTGTGTTATACAAATCTGGAGGTGTGTGAAATAAACAATTTCTATATATTTTTCTTCTACTGTGCTATCCTAAAAAAAACATTTTTTTAATAGCATTTTCTGCAGTTCTGTAGCTGTGCGATCCAGCGGTTACGTACTGTGGGTGTGTTGTGGTCTTGCAAAAAGCCCCATTTAGGGCCACAAAAAATATTTTGCAGTGTGTTATGCATATCTGGAATTGTGTGAAATAAACAATTTCTATATATTTTTCTTCTACTGTGCTATCCTAAAAAAAAACATTTATTTGAATAGCATTTTCTGCAGTTCTGTAGCTGTGCGATACAACGGTTACGTACTGTGGGTGGGTTGTGGTCTTGCAAAAAGCCCCATTTAGGGCCACAAAAAATATTTTGCAGTGTGTTATGCATATCTGGAGGTGTGTGAAATAAACAATTTCTATATATTTTTCTTCTACTGTGCTTTACTAAAAAAACAATTTTTTTTTTAATAGCATTTTCTGCAGTTCTGTAGCTGTGCGATACAGCGGTTACGTACTGTGGGTGGGTTGTGGTCTTGCACAAAGCCCCATTTTGGGCCACAAAAAATATTTTGCAGTGTGTTATGCATATCTGGAGGTGTGTGAACTAAACAATTTCTATATATTTTTCTTCTACTGTGCTATCCTAAAAAAAACACATTTTTTTAATAGCATTTTCTGCAGTTCTGTAGCTGTGCAATCCAGCGGTTACGTACTGTGGGTGTGTTGTGGTCTTGCAAAAAGCTCCATTTAGGGCCACAAAAATATTTTGCAGTGTGTTATGCATATCTGGAGGTGTGTGAAATAAACAATTTCTATATATTTTTCTTCTACTGTGCTATCCTAAAAAAACAAACATTTTTTTAATAGCATTTTCTGCAGTTCTGTAGCTGTGCAATCCAGCAGTTATGTACTGTGGGTGTGTTGTGGTCTTGCAAAAAGCTCCCTTTAGGGCCACAAAAATATTTTGCAGTGTGTTATACAAATCTGGAGGTGTGTGAAATAAACAATTTCTATATATTTTTCTTCTACTGTGCTATCCTAAAAAAAACATTTTTTTAATAGCATTTTCTGCAGTTCTGTAGCTGTGCGATCCAGCGGTTACGTACTGTGGGTGTGTTGTGGTCTTGCAAAAAGCCCCATTTAGGGCCACAAAAAATATTTTGCAGTGTGTTATGCATATCTGGAATTGTGTGAAATAAACAATTTCTATATATTTTTCTTCTACTGTGCTATCCTAAAAAAAAACATTTATTTGAATAGCATTTTCTGCAGTTCTGTAGCTGTGCGATACAACGGTTACGTACTGTGGGTGGGTTGTGGTCTTGCAAAAAGCCCCATTTAGGGCCACAAAAAATATTTTGCAGTGTGTTATGCATATCTGGAGGTGTGTGAAATAAACAATTTCTATATATTTTTCTTCTACTGTGCTTTACTAAAAAAACAATTTTTTTTTTAATAGCATTTTCTGCAGTTCTGTAGCTGTGCGATACAGCGGTTACGTACTGTGGGTGGGTTGTGGTCTTGCAAAAAAGCCCCATTTAGGGCCACAAAAATATTTTGCAGTGTGTTATGCATAGCTGGAGGTGAGTGAAATAAAGAATTTCTATATATTTTTCTTCTACTCTGCTATCCTAAAAAAAAAAACATTTTTTTATAGCATTTTCTGCAGTTCTGTAGCTGTGCGATACAGCGGATACGTACTGTGGGTGGGTTGTGGTCTTGCAAAAAGCCCCATTTAGGGCCACAAAAAATATTTTGCAGTGTGTTATGCATATCTGGAATTGTGTGAAATAAACAATTTCTATATATTTTTCTTACACTGTGCTATTCTAAAAAAACAACATTTTTTTGAATAGCATTTTCTGCAGTTCTGTAGCTGTGCAATCCAGCGGTTACGTACTGTGGGTGTGTTGTGGTCTTGCAAAAAGCTCCATTTAGGGGCACAAAAATATTTTGCAGTGTGTTATGCATATCTGGAGGTGTGTGAAATAAACAATTTCTATATATTTTTCTTCTACTGTGCTATCCTAAAAAAAAAACATTTTTTTAATAGCATTTTCTGCAGTTCTGTAGCTGTGCAATCCAGCAGTTATGTACTGTGGGTGTGTTGTGGTCTTGCAAAAAGCTCCCTTTAGGGCCACAAAAATATTTTGCAGTGTGTTATACATATCTGGAGGTGTGTGAAATAAACAATTTCTATATATTTTTCTTCTACTGTGCTATCCTAAAAAAACAAAAAGTTTTTTTAATAGCATTTTCTGCAGTTCTGTAGCTGTGTGATCCAGCGGTTACGTACTGTGGGTGTGTTGTGGTCTTGCAAAAAGCCCCATTTGGGGCCACAAAAAATATTTTGGAGTGTGTTATGCATATCTGGAATTGTGTGAAATAAACAATTTCTATATATTTTACTTCTACTGTTCTATCCTAAAAAAAAAAAAAATTTTTTAATAGCATTTTCTGCAGTTCTGTAGCTGTGCGATACAGCGGTTACGTACTGTGGGTGGGTTGTGGTCTTGCAAAAAGCCCCATTTAGGGCCACAAAAAATATTTTGCAGTGTGTTATGCATTTCTGGAGGTGTGTGAAATAAACAATTTCTATATATTTTTCTTCTACTGTGCTATCCTAAAAAAAAAAAAAATTTTTGAATAGCATTTTCTGCAGTTCTGTAGCTGTGCGATACAGCGGTTACGTACTGTGGGTGGGTTGTTGTCTTGCAAAAAAGCCCCATTTAGGGCCACAAAAAGTATTTTGCAGTGTGTTATGCATGTCTGGAGGTGTGTGAAATAAACAATTTCTATATATTTTTCTTCTACTGTGCTATCCTAAAAAAAAATCATTTTTTTTAATAGCATTTTCTGCAGTTCTGTAGCTGTGCGATACAGCGGTTACGTACTGTGGGTGGGTTGTGGTCTTGCAAAAAAGCCCCATTTAGGGCCACAAAAAATATTTTGCAGTGTGTTATGCATATCTGGAGGTGTGTGAACTAAACAATTTCTATATATTTTTCTTCTACTGTGCTATCCTAAAAAAAACACATTTTTTTTAATAGCATTTTCTGCAGTTCTGTAGCTGTGCAATCCTGCGGTTACGTACTGTGGGTGTGTTGTGGTCTTGCAAAAAGCTCCATTTAGGGCCACAAAAAATATTTTGCAGTGTGTTATGCATATCTGGAGGTGTGTGAAATAAACAATTTCTATATATTTTTCTTCTACTGTGCAATCCTAAAAAAAAAACATTTTTTTTAATAGCATTTTCTGCAGTTCTGTAGCTGTGCGATACAGCGGTTACGTACTGTGGGTGGGTTGTGGTCTTGCAAAAAAGCCCCATTTAGGGCCACAAAAAATATTTTGCAGTGTGTTATGCATATCTGGAGGTGTGTGAAATAAACAATTTCTATATATTTTTCTTCTACTGTGCTATCCTAAAAAAACATTTTTTTTTGAATAGCATTTTCTGCAGTTCTGTAGCTGTGCGATACAGCGGTTACGTACTGTGGGTGGGTTGTGGTCTTGCACAAAGCCCCATTTTGGGCCACAAAAAAATATTTTGCAGTGTGTTATGCATATCTGGAGGTGTGTGAACTAAACAATTTCTATATATTTTTCTTCTACTGTGCTATCCTAAAAAAAACACATTTTTTTAATAGCATTTCCTGCAGTTCTGTAGCTGTGCAATCCAGCGGTTACGTACTGTGGGTGTGTTGTGGTCTTGCAAAAAGCTCCATTTAGGGCCACAAAAATATTTTGCAGTGTGTTATGCATATCTGGAGGTGTGTGAAATAAACAATTTCTATATATTTTTCTTCTACTGTGCTATCCTAAAAAAACAAACATTTTTTTAATAGCATTTTCTGCAGTTCTGTAGCTGTGCAATCCAGCAGTTATGTACTGTGGGTGTGTTGTGGTCTTGCAAAAAGCTCCCTTTAGGGCCACAAAAATATTTTGCAGTGTGTTATACAAATCTGGAGGTGTGTGAAATAAACAATTTCGATATATTTTTCTTCTACTGTGCTATCCTAAAAAAAACATTTTTTTAATAGCATTTTCTGCAGTTCTGTAGCTGTGCGATCCAGCGGTTACGTACTGTGGGTGTGTTGTGGTCTTGCAAAAAGCCCCATTTAGGGCCACAAAAAATATTTTGCAGTGTGTTATGCATATCTGGAATTGTGTGAAATAAACAATTTCTATATATTTTTCTTCTACTGTGCTATCCTAAAAAAAAACATTTATTTGAATAGCATTTTCTGCAGTTCTGTAGCTGTGCGATACAACGGTTACGTACTGTGGGTGGGTTGTGGTCTTGCAAAAAGCCCCATTTAGGGCCACAAAAAATATTTTGCAGTGTGTTATGCATATCTGGAGGTGTGTGAAATAAACAATTTCTATATATTTTTCTTCTACTGTGCTTTACTAAAAAAACAATTTTTTTTTTAATAGCATTTTCTGCAGTTCTGTAGCTGTGCGATACAGCGGTTACGTACTGTGGGTGGGTTGTGGTCTTGCAAAAAAGCCCCATTTAGGGCCACAAAAATATTTTGCAGTGTGTTATGCATAGCTGGAGGTGAGTGAAATAAAGAATTTCTATATATTTTTCTTCTACTCTGCTATCCTAAAAAAAAAAACATTTTTTTATAGCATTTTCTGCAGTTCTGTAGCTGTGCGATACAGCAGTTATGTACTGTGGATGTGTTGTGGTCTTGCAAAAAGCTCCATTTAGGGCCACAAAAATATTTTGCAGTGTGTTATACATATCTGGAGGTGTGTGAAATAAACAATTTATATATATTTTTCTTCTACTGTGCTATCCTAAAAAAAACACATTTTTTTAATAGCATTTTCTGCAGTTCTGTAGCTGTGCGATCCAGTGGTTACGTACTGTGGGTGTGTTGTGGTCTTGCAAAAAGCCCCATTTAGGGCCACAAAAAATATTTTGCAGTGTGTTATGCATATCTGGAATTGTGTGAAATAAACAATTTCTATATATTTTTCTTACACTGTGCTATTCTAAAAAACAACATTTTTTTGAATAGCATTTTCTGCAGTTCTGTAGCTGTGCGATACAGCGGTTACGTACTGTGGGTGGGTTGTGGTCTTGCAAAAAGCCCCATTTAGGGCCACAAAAAATATTTTGCAGTGTGTTATGCATATGTGGAGGTGTGTGAAATAAACAATTTCTATATATTTTTCTTCTACTGTGCTATCCTAAAAAAAAACATTTTTTTTAATAGCATTTTCTGCAGTTCTGTAGCCGTGCGATACAGCGATTACGTACTGTGGGTGGGTTGTGGTCTTGCAAAAAGCCCCATTTTGGGCCACAAAAAATATTTTGCAGTGTGTTATGCATATCTGGAGGTGTGTGAAATAAACAATTTCTATATATTTTTCTTCTACTGTGCTATCCTAAAAAAAAAACATTTTTTTGAATAGCATTTTCTGCAGTTCTGTAGCTGTGCAATCCAGCGGTTACGTACTGTGGGTGTGTTTTGGTCTTGCAAAAAGCTCCATTTAGGGCCACAAAAATATTTTGCAGTGTGTTATACATATCTGGAGGTGTGTGAAATAAACAATTTCTATATATTTTTCTTCTACTGTGCTATCCTAAAAAAATAAATAATTTAATAGCATTTTCTGCAGTTCTGTAGCTGTGCAATCCAGCAGTTATATAGTGTGGGTGTGTTGGGGTCTTGCAAAAAGCTCCATTTAGGGCCACAAAAATATTTTGCAGTATGTTATACATATCTGGAGGTGTGTGAATTAAACAATTTCTATATATTTTTCTTCTACTGTGCTATCATAAAAAAAAAACATTTTTTTAATAGCATTTTCTGCAGTTCTGTAGCTGTGCGATACAGCGGTTACGTACTGTGGGTGGGGTGTGGTCTTGCAAAAAAGCCCCATTTAGGGCCACAAAAATATTTTGCAGTGTGTTATGCATATCTGGAGGTGTGTGAAATAAACAATTTCTATATATTTTTCTTCTACTGTGCTATCCTAAAAGAAAAAAAAATGTTTTGAATAGCATTTTCTGCAGTTCTGTAGCTGTGCGATACAGCGGTTACGTACTGTGGGTTGGTTGTTGTCTTGCAAAAAAGCCCCATTTAGGGCCACAAAAAGTATTTTGCAGTGTGTTATGCATATCTGGAGGTGTGTGAAATAAACAATTTCTATATATTTTTCTTCTACTGTGCTATCCTAAAAAAAAACTTTTTTTTTAATAGCATTTTCTGCAGTTCTGTAGCTGTGCAATCCAGCAGTTATGTACTGTGGGTGTGTTGTGGTCTTGCAAAAAGCCCCATTTAGGGCCACAAAAAATATTTTGCAGTGTGTTATGCATTTCTGGAGGTGTGTGAAATAAACAATTTCTATATATTTTTCTTCTACTGTGCTATCCTAAAAAAAAAAAAAAATTTGAATAGCATTTTCTGCAGTTCTGTAGCTGTGCGATACAGCGGTTACGTACTGTGGGTGGGTTGTTGTCTTGCAAAAAAGCCCCATTTAGGGCCACAAAAAGTATTTTGCAGTGTGTTATGCATATCTGGAGGTGTGTGAAATAAACAATTTCTATATATTTTTCTTCTACTGTGCTATCCTAAAAAAAAAACATTTATTTTAAATAGCATTTTCTGCAGTTCTGTAGCTGTGCGATACAGCGGTTACGTACTGTGGGTGTGTTGTGGTCTTGCAAAAAGCCCCATTTTGGGCCACAAAAATATTTTGCAGTGTGTTATGCATATCTGGAGGTGTGTGAAATAAACAATTTCTATATATTTTTCTTCTACTGTGCTATCCTAAAAAAAACAATATTTTTTTTTAATAGCATTTTCTGCAGTTCTGTAGCTGTGCAATCCAGCAGTTATGTACTGTGGGTGTGTTGTGGTCTTGCAAAAAGCCCCATTTAGGGCCACAAAAAATATTTTGCAGTGTGTTATGCATATCTGGAATTGTGTGAAATAAACAATTTCTATATATTTTTTTTACACTGTGCTATTCTAAAAAAACAATATTTTTTTTAATAGCATTTTCTGCAGTTCTGTAGCTGTGCAATCCAGCAGTTATGTACTGTGGGTGTGTTGTGGTCTTGCAAAAAGCTCCATTTAGGGCCACAAAAATATTTTGCAGTGTGTTATACATATCTGGATGTTTGTGAAATAAACAATTTCTATATATTTTTCTTCTACTGTGCTATCCTAAAAATAAATCATTTTTTTAATAGCATTTTCTGCAGTTCTGTAGCTGTGCGATACAGCGGTTACGTACTGTGGGAGGGTTGTTGTCTTGCAAAAAAGCCCCATTTAGGGCCACAAAAAGTATTTTGCAGTGTGTTATGCATATCTGGAGGTGTGTGAAATAAACAATTTCTATATATTTTTCTTCTACTGTGCTATCCTAAAAAAAAAAACATTTTTTTTGAATAGCATTTTCTGCAGTTCTGTAGCCGGGCGATACAGCGGTTACGTACTGTGGGTGGGTTGTGGTCTTGCAAAAAGCCCCATTTTGGGCCACAAAAAATATTTTGCAGTGTGTTATGCATATCTGGAGGTGTGTGAAATAAACAATTTCTATATATTTTTCTTCTACTGTGTTATCCTAAAAAAAACACATTTTTTTTAATAGCATTTTCTGCAGTTCTGTAGCTGTGCAATCCAGTGGTTACGTACTGTGGGTGTGTTGTGGTCTTGCAAAAAGCTCCATTTAGGGCCACAAAAATATTTTGCAGTGTGTTATACAAATCTGGAGGTGTGTGAAATAAACAATTTCTATATATTTTTCTTCTACTGTGCTATCCTAAAAAAAATGTTTTTTTTAATAGCATTTTCTGCAGTTCTGTAGCTGTGCAATCCAGCAGTTATGTAGTGTGGGTGTGTAGTGGTCTTGCAAAAAGCCCCATTTAGGGCCACAAAAAATATTTTGCAGTGTGTTATGCATATCTGGAATTGTGTGAAATAAACAATTTCTATATATTTTTCTTCTACTGTGCTATCCTAAAAAAACAACATTTATTTGAATAGCATTTTCTGCAGTTCTGTAGCTGTGCGATACAGCGGTTACGTACTGTGGGTGGGTTGTGGTCTTGCAAAAAGCCCCATTTAGGGCCACAAAAAATATTTTGCAGTGTGTTATGCATATCTGGAGGTGTGTGAAATAAACAATTTCTATATATTTTTCTTCTACTCTGCTATCCTAAAAAAAACACATTTTTTTATAGCATTTTCTGCAGTTCTGTAGCTGTGCAATCCAGCAGTTATGTACTGTGGATGTGTTGTGGTCTTGCAAAAAGCTCCATTTAGGGCCACAAAAATATTTTGCAGTGTGTTATACATATCTGGAGGTGTGTGAAATAAACAATTTATATATATTTTTCTTCTACTGTGCTATCCTAAAAAAAACACATTTTTTTTAATAGCATTTTCTGCAGTTCTGTAGCTGTGCGATCCAGTGGTTACGTACTGTGGGTGTGTTGTGGTCTTGCAAAAAGCCCCATTTAGGGCCACAAAAAATATTTTGCAGTGTGTTATGCATATCTGGAATTGTGTGAAATAAACAATTTCTATATATTTTTCTTACACTGTGCTATTCTAAAAAAACAAAATTTTTTTGAATAGCATTTTCTGCAGTTCTGTAGCTGTGCGATACAGCGGTTACGTACTGTGGGTGGGTTGTGGTCTTGCAAAAAGCCCCATTTAGGGCCACAAAAAATATTTTGCAGTGTGTTATGCATATCTGGAGGTGTGTGAAATAAACAATTTCTATATATTTTTCTTCTACTCTGCTATCCTAAAAAAAACACATTTTTTTATAGCATTTTCTGCAGTTCTGTAGCTGTGCAATCCAGCAGTTATGTACTGTGGATGTGTTGTGGTCTTGCAAAAAGCTCCATTTAGGGCCACAAAAATATTTTGCAGTGTGTTATACATATCTGGAGGTGTGTGAAATAAACAATTTATATATATTTTTCTTCTACTGTGCTATCCTAAAAAAAACACATTTTTTTAATAGCATTTTCTGCAGTTCTGTAGCTGTGCGATCCAGTGGTTACGTACTGTGGGTGTGTTGTGGTCTTGCAAAAAGCCCCATTTAGGGCCACAAAAAATATTTTGCAGTGTGTTATGCATATCTGGAGGTGTGGGAAATAAACAATTTCTATATATTTTTCTTCTACTGTGCTATCCTAAAAAAAAACATTTTTTTTAATAGCATTTTCTGCAGTTCTGTAGCCGTGCGATACAGCGATTACGTACTGTGGGTGTGTTGTGGTCTTGCAAAAAGCTCCATTTAGGGCCACAAAAATATTTTGCAGTGTGTTATACATATCTGGAGGTGTGTGAAATAAACAATTTCTATATATTTTTCTTCTACTGTGCTATCCTAAAAAAAAAAAAAATTTAATAGCATTTTCTGCAGTTCTGTAGCTGTGCAATCCAGCAGTTATGTAGTGTGGGTGTGTTGGGGTCTTGCAAAAAGCTCCATTTAGGGCCACAAAAATATTTTGCAGTATGTTATACATATCTGGAGGTGTGTGAATTAAACAATTTCTATATATTTTTCTTCTACTGTGCTATCATAAAAAAAAACATTTTTTTAATAGCATTTTCTGCAGTTCTGTAGCTGTGCGATACAGCGGTTACGTACTGTGGGTGGGGTGTGGTCTTGCAAAAAAGCCCCATTTAGGGCCACAAAAATATTTTGCAGTGTGTTATGCATATCTGGAGGTGTGTGAAATAAACAATTTCTATATATTTTTCTTCTACTGTGCTATCCTAAAAGAAAAAAAAAATTTTGAATAGCATTTTCTGCAGTTCTGTAGCTGTGCGATACAGCGGTTACGTACTGTGGGTGGGTTGTTGTCTTTCAAAAAAGCCCCATTTAGGGCCACAAAAAGTATTTTGCAGTGTGTTATGCATATCTGGAGGTGTGTGAAATAAACAATTTCTATATATTTTTCTTCTACTGTGCTATCCTAAAAAAAAACATTTTTTTTAATAGCATTTTCTGCAGTTCTGTAGCTGTGCAATCCAGCAGTTATGTACTGTGGGTGTGTTGTGGTCTTGCAAAAAGCCCCATTTAGGGCCACAAAAAATATTTTGCAGTGTGTTATGCATTTCTGGAGGTGTGTGAAATAAACAATTTCTATATATTTTTCTTCTACTGTGCTATCCTAAAAAAAAAAAAAATTTTTGAATAGCATTTTCTGCAGTTCTGTAGCTGTGCGATACAGCGGTTACGTACTGTGGGTGGGTTGTTGTCTTGCAAAAAAGGCCCATTTAGGGCCACAAAAAGTATTTTGCAGTGTGTTATGCATATCTGGAGGTGTGTGAAATAAACAATTTCTATATATTTTTCTTCTACTGTGCTATCCTAAAAAAAAACACATTTTTTTTGAATAGCATTTTCTGCAGTTCTGTAGCCGGGCGATACAGCGGTTACGTACTGTGGGTGGGTTGTGGTCTTGCAAAAAGCCCCATTTTGGGCCACAAAAAATATTTTGCAGTGTGTTATGCATATCTGGAAGTGTGTGAAATAAAAAATTTCTATATATTTTTCTTCTACTGTGCTATCCTAAAAAAAAAACATTTTTTTTAATAGCATTTTCTGCAGTTCTGTAGCTGTGCAATCCAGCGGTTACGTACTGTGGGTGTGTTGTGGTCTTGCAAAAAGCTCCATTTAGGGCCACAAAAATATTTTGCAGTGTGTTATGCATATCTGGAGGTGTGTGAAATAAACAATTTCTATATATTTTTCTTCTACTGTGCTATCCTAAAAAAAAACATTTATTTTAAATAGCATTTTCTGCAGTTCTGTAGCTGTGCGATACAGCGGTTACGTACTGTGGGTGGGTTGTGGTCTTGCAAAAAGCCCCATTTAGGGCCACAAAAAATATTTTGCAGTGTGTTATGCATATCTGGAGGTGTGTGAAATAAACAATTTCTATATATTTTTCTTCTACTGTGCTATCCTAAAAAAAACATTTTTTTTGAATAGCATTTTCTGCAGTTCTGTAGCCGTGCGATACAGCGATTACGTACTGTGGGTGGGTTGTGGTCTTGCAAAAAGCTCCATTTTGGGCCACAAAAAATATTTTGCAGTGTGTTATGCATATCTGGAGGTGTGTGAAATAAACAATTTCTATATATTTTTCTTCTACTGTGCTATCCTAAAAAAAAAACATTTTTTTGAATAGCATTTTCTGCAGTTCTGTAGCTGTGCAATCCAGCGGTTACGTACTGTGGGTGTGTTGTGGTCTTGCAAAAAGCTCCATTTAGGGCCACAAAAATATTTTGCAGTGTGTTATACATATCTGGAGGTGTGTGAAATAAACAATTTCTATATATTTTTCTTCTACTGTGCTATCCTAAAAAAAACACATTTTTTTTAATAGCATTTTCTGCAGTTCTGTAGCTGTGCAATCCAGCAGTTATGTAGTGTGGGTGTGTTGGGGTCTTGCAAAAAGCTCCATTTAGGGCCACAAAAATATTTTGCAGTGTGTTATACATATCTGGAGGTGTGTGAATTAAACAATTTCTATATATTTTTCTTCTACTGTGCTATCCTAAAAAAAAACATTTTTTAATAGCATTTTCTGCAGTTCTGTAGCTGTGCGATACAGCGGTTACGTACTGTGGGTGGGGTGTGGTCTTGCAAAAAAGCCCCATTTAGGGCCACAAAAATATTTTGCAGTGTGTTATGCATATCTGGAGGTGTGTGAAATAAACAATTTCTATATATTTTTCTTCTACTGTGCTATCCTAAAAGAAAAAAATTATTTTTTGGAATAGCATTTTCTGCAGTTCTGTAGCTGTGCGATACAGCGGTTACGTACTGTGGGTGGGTTGTTGTCTTTTAAAAAAGCCCCATTTAGGGCCACAAAAAGTATTTTGCAGTGTGTAATGCATATCTGGAGGTGTGTGAAATAAACAATTTCTATATATTTTTCTTCTACTGTGCTATCCTAAAAAAAACACATTTTTTTTAATAGCATTTTCTGCAGTTCTGTAGCTGTGCAATCCAGCAGTTATGTACTGTGGGTGTGTTGTGGTCTTGCAAAAAGCTCCATTTAGGGCCACAAAAATATTTTGTAGTGTGTTATACATATCTGGATGTTTGTGAAATAAACAATTTCTATATATTTTTCTTCTACTGTGCTATCCTAAAAATAAATCATTTTTTTAATAGCATTTTCTGCAGTTCTGTAGCTGTGCGATACAGCGGTTACGTACTGTGGGAGGGTTGTTGTCTTGCAAAAAAGCCCCATTTAGGGCCACAAAAAGTATTTTGCAGTGTGTTATGCATATCTGGAGGTGTGTGAAATAAACAATTTCTATATATTTTTCTTCTACTGTGCTATCCTAAAAAAAAAAACATTTTTTTTGAATAGCATTTTCTGCAGATCTGTAGCCGGGCGATACAGCGGTTACGTACTGTGGGTGGGTTGTGGTCTTGCAAAAAGCCCCATTTTGGGCCACAAAAAAATATTTTGCAGTGTGTTATGCATATCTGGAGGTGTGTGAAATAAACAATTTCTATATATTTTTCTTCTACTGTGTTATCCTAAAAAAAACACATTTTTTTTTAATAGCATTTTCTGCAGTTCTGTAGCTGTGCAATCCAGCGGTTACGTACTGTGGGTGTGTTGTGGTCTTGCAAAAAGCTCCATTTAGGGCCACAAAAATATTTTGCAGTGTGTTATACAAATCTGGAGGTGTGTGAAATAAACAATTTCTATATATTTTTCTTCTACTGTGCTATCCTAAAAAAAATGTTTTTTTTAATAGCATTTTCTGCAGTTCTGTAGCTGTGCAATCCAGCAGTTATGTAGTGTGGGTGTGTTGTGGTCTTGCAAAAAGCTCCATTTAGGGCCACAAAAATATTTTGCAGTGTGTTATACATATCTGGAGGTGTGTGAATTAAACAATTTCTATATATTTTTCTTCTACTGTGCTATCCTAAAAAAAAACACATTTTTTTAATAGCATTTTCTGCAGTTCTGTAGCTGTGCGATACAGCGGTTACGTACTGTGGGTGGGTTGTGGTCTTGCAAAAAGCCCCATTTTGGGCCACAAAAAATATTTTGCAGTGTGTTATGCATATCTGGAGGTGTGTGAACTAAACAATTTCTATATATTTTTCTTCTACTGTGCTATCCTAAAAATAAATCATTTTTTTAAATAGCATTTTCTGCAGTTCTGTAGCTGTGCGATACAGCGGTTACGTACTGTGGGTGGGTTGTGGTCTTGCAAAAAGCCCCATTTAGGGCCACAAAAAATATTTTGCAGTGTGTTATGCATATCTGGAGGTGTGTGAAATAAACAATTTCTATATATTTTTCTTCTACTGTGCTATCCTAAAAGAAAAAAAAAATTTTTTGAATAGCATTTTCTGCAGTTCTGTAGCTGTGCGATACAGCGGTTACGTACTGTAGGTGGGTTGTTGCCTTGCAAAAAAGCCCCATTTAGGGCCACAAAAAGTATTTTGCAGTGTGTTATGCATATCTGGAGGTGTGTGAAATAAACAATTTCTATATATTTTTCTTCTACTGTGCTATCCTAAAAAAAAAAACATTTTTTTAATAGCATTTTCTGCAGTTCTGTAGCCGTGCGATACAGCGTTTACGTACTGTGGGTGGGTTGTGGTCTTGCAAAAAGCCCCATTTTGGGCCACAAAAAATATTTTGCAGTGTGTTATGCATATCTGGAGGTGTGTGAAATAAACAATTTCTATATATTTTTCTTCTACTGTGCTATCCTAAAAAAAAACATTTTTTTTTTAATAGCATTTTCTGCAGTTCTGTAGCTGTGCAATCCAGCGGTTACGTACTGTGGGTGTGTTGTGGTCTTGCAAAAAGCTCCATTTAGGGCCACAAAAATATTTTGCAGTGTGTTATACATATCTGGAGGTGTGTGAAATAAACAATTTCTATATATTTTTCTTCTACTGTGCTATCCTAAAAAAGCAAAATTTTTTTATAGCATTTTCTGCAGTTCTGTAGCTGTGCGATACAGCGGTTACGTACTGTGGGTGGGTTGTGGTCTTGCAAAAAGCCCCATTTTTGCCACAAAAAATATTTTGCAGTGTGTTATACATATCTGGAGGTGTGTTAAATAAACAATTTCTATATATTTTTCTTCTACTGTGCTATCCTTAAAAAAAAACATTTTTTTTAATAGCATTTTCTGCAGTTCTGTAGCTGTGCAATCCAGCAGTTATGTAGTGTGGATGTGTTGTGGTCTTGCAAAAAGCTCCATTTAGGGCCACAAAAATATTTTGCAGTGTGTTATACATATCTGGAGGTGTGTGAAATAAACAATTTATATATATTTTTCTTCTACTGTGCTATCCTAAAAAAACAACATTTTCTTTGAATAGCATTTTCTGCAGTTCTGTAGCTGTACGATACAGCGGTTACGTACTGTGGGTGGGTTGTGGTCTTGCAAAAAGCCCCATTTAGGGCCACAAAAATATTTTGCAGTGTGTTATGCATATCTGTAATTGTGTGAAATAAACAATTTCTATATATTTTTCTTCGACTGTGCTATCCTAAAAAAACAACATTTTCTTTGAATAGCATTTTCTGCAGTTCTGTAGCTGTGCGATACAGCGGTTACGTACTGTGGGTGGGTTGTGGTCTTGCAAAAAGCCCCATTTAGGGCCACAAAAATATTTTGCAGTGTGTTATGCATATCTGTAATTGTGTGAAATAAACAATTTCTATATATTTTTCTTCGACTGTGCTATCCTAAAAAAACAACATTTTCTTTGAATAGCATTTTCTGCAGTTCTGTAGCTGTGCGATACAGCGGTTACGTACTGTGGGTGGGTTGTGGTCTTGCAAAAAGCCCCATTTAGGGCCACAAAAATATTTTGCAGTGTGTTATGCATATCTGGAGGTGTGTGAAATAAACAATTTCTATATATTTTTCTTCTACTGTGCTATCCTAAAAAAAAAAACATTTTTTTTTAATAGCATTTTCTGCAGTTCTGTAGCCGTGCGATACAGCGGTTACGTACTCTGGGTGGGTTGTGGTCTTGCAAAAAGCCCTTTTTTGGGCCACAAAAAATATTTTGCAGTGTGTTATGCATATCTGGAGGTGTGTGAAATAAACAATTTCTATATATTTTTCTTCTACTGTGCTATCCTAAAAAAAAACATTTTTTTTGAATAGCATTTTCTGCAGTTCTGTAGCTGTGCAATCCAGCGGTTACGTACTGTGGGTGTGTTGTGGTCTTGCAAAAAGCTCCATTTAGGGCCACAAAAATATTTTGCAGTGTGTTATACATATCTGGAGGTGTGTGAAATAAACAATTTCTATATATTTTTCTTCTACTGTGCTATCCTAAAAAAAAACTTTTTTTTAATAGCATTTTCTGCAGTTCTGTAGCTGTGCAATCCAGCAGTTATGTAGTGTGGGTGTGTTGTGGTCTTGCAAAAAGCTCCATTTAGGGCCACAAAAATATTTTGCAGTGTGTTATACAAATCTGTAGGTGTGTGAATTAAACAATTTCTATATATTTTTCTTCTACTGTGCTATCCTAAAAAAAAACATTTTTTTAATAGCATTTTCTGCAGTTCTGTAGCTGTGCGATACAGCGGTTACGTACTGTGGGTGGGTTGTGGTCTTGCAAAAAAGCCCCATTTAGGGCCACAAAAAATATTTTGCAGTGTGTTATGCATATCTGGAGGTGTGTGAAATAAACAATTTCTATATATTTTTCTTCTACTGTGCTATCCTAAAAAAACAAAAAAAATTTTGAATAGCATTTTCTGCAGTTCTGTAGCTGTGCGATACAGCGGTTACGTACTGTGGGTGGGTTGTGGTCTTGCAAAAAGCCCCATTTTGGGCCACAAAAAATATTTTGCAGTGTGTTATGCATATCTGGAATTGTGTGAAATAAACAATTTCTATATATTTTCCTTCTACTGTGCTATCCTAAAAAAAACATTTTTTTTAATAGCATTTTCTGCAGTTCTGTAGCTGTGCAATCCAGCAGTTATGTAGTGTGGGTGTGTTGTGGTCTTGCAAAAAGCTCCATTTAGGGCCACAAAAATATTTTGCAGTGTGTTATACATATCTGGAGGTGTGTGAATTAAACAATTTCTATATATTTTTCTTCTACTGTGCTATCCTAAAAAAAAAACATTTTTTTAATAGCATTTTCTGCAGTTCTGTAGCTGTGCGATCCAGCGGTTACGTACTGTGGGTGTGTTGTGGTCTTGCAAAAAGCCCCATTTAGGGCCACAAAAAATATTTTGCAGTGTGTTATGCATATCTGGAATTGTGTGAAATAAACAATTTCTATATATTTTTCTTCTACTGTGCTATCCTAAAAAAACAATTTTTTTTATAGCATTTTCTGCAGTTCTGTAGCTGTGCGATACAGCGGTTACGTACTGTGGGTGGGTTGTGGTCTTGCAAAAAGCCCCATTTTTGCCACAAAAAATATTTTGCAGTGTGTTATACATATCTGGAGGTGTGTTAAATAAACAATTTCTATATATTTTTCTTCTACTGTGCTATCCTTAAAAAAAACATTTTTTTTGAATAGCATTATCTGCAGTTCTGTAGCTGTGCAATCCAGCAGTTATGTAGTGTGGATGTGTTGTGGTCTCGCAAAAAGCCCCATTTTGGGCCACAAAAAATATTTTGCAGTGTGTTATGCATATCTGGAGGTGTGTGAAATAAACAATTTCTATATATTTTTCTTCTACTGTGCTATCCTAAAAAAAAAACATTTTTTTTAATAGCATTTTCTGCAGTTCTGTAGCTGTGCAATCCAGCGGTTACGTACTGTGGGTGTGTTGTGGTCTTGCAAAAAGCTCAATTTAGGGCCACAAAAATATTTTGCAGTGTGTTATACAAATCTGGAGGTGTGTGAAATAAACAATTTCTATATATTTTTCTTCTACTGTGCTATCCTAAAAAAAATGTTTTTTTAATAGCATTTTCTGCAGTTCTGTAGCTGTGCAATCCAGCAGTTATGTAGCGTGGGTGTGTTGTGGTCTTGCAAAAAGCTCCATTTAGGGCCACAAAAATATTTTGCAGTGTGTTATACATATCTGGAGGTGTGTGAATTAAACAATTTCTATATATTTTTCTTCTACTGTGCTATCCTAAAAAAAAACACATTTTTTTAATAGCATTTTCTGCAGTTCTGTAGCTGTGCGATACAGCGGTTACGTACTGTGGGTGGGTTGTGGTCTTGCAAAAAAGCCCCATTTAGGGCCACAAAAAATATTTTGCAGTGTGTTATGCATATCTGGAGGTGTGTGAAATAAACAATTTCTATATATTTTTCTTCTACTGTGCTTTCCTAAAAAAACAACATTTTTTTTAATAGCATTTTCTGCAGTTCTATAGCTGTGCGATACAGCGGTTACGTACTGTGGGTGGGTTGTGGTCTTGCAAAAAGCCCCATTTTGGGCCACAAAAAATATTTTGCAGTGTGTTATGCATATCTGGAGGTGTGTGAACTAAACAATTTCTATATATTTTTCTTCTACTGTGCTATCCTAAAAAAAAACACATTTTTTTTAATAGCATTTTCTGCAGTTCTGTAGCTGTGCAATCCAGCGGTTACGTACTGTGGGTGTGTTGTGGTCTTGCAAAAAGCTCCATTTAGGGCCACAAAAATATTTTGCAGTGTGTTATGCATATCTGGAGGTGTGTGAAATAAACAATTTCTATATATTTTTCTTCTACTGTGCTATCCTAAAAAAAAACATTTATTTTAAATAGCATTTTCTGCAGTTCTGTAGCTGTGCGATACAGCGGTTACGTACTGTGGGTGGGTTGTGGTCTTGCAAAAAGCCCCATTTAGGGCCACAAAAAATATTTTGCAGTGTGTTATGCATATCTGGAGGTGTGTGAAATAAACAATTTCTATATATTTTTCTTCTACTGTGCTATCCTAAAAAAAACATTTTTTTTGAATAGCATTTTCTGCAGTTCTGTAGCCGTGCGATACAGCGATTACGTACTGTGGGTGGGTTGTGGTCTTGCAAAAAGCTCCATTTTGGGCCACAAAAAATATTTTGCAGTGTGTTATGCATATCTGGAGGTGTGTGAAATAAACAATTTCTATATATTTTTCTTCTACTGTGCTATCCTAAAAAAAAAACATTTTTTTGAATAGCATTTTCTGCAGTTCTGTAGCTGTGCAATCCAGCGGTTACGTACTGTGGGTGTGTTGTGGTCTTGCAAAAAGCTCCATTTAGGGCCACAAAAATATTTTGCAGTGTGTTATACATATCTGGAGGTGTGTGAAATAAACAATTTCTATATATTTTTCTTCTACTGTGCTATCCTAAAAAAAACACATTTTTTTTAATAGCATTTTCTGCAGTTCTGTAGCTGTGCAATCCAGCAGTTATGTAGTGTGGGTGTGTTGGGGTCTTGCAAAAAGCTCCATTTAGGGCCACAAAAATATTTTGCAGTGTGTTATACATATCTGGAGGTGTGTGAATTAAACAATTTCTATATATTTTTCTTCTACTGTGCTATCATAAAAAAAAACATTTTTTAATAGCATTTTCTGCAGTTCTGTAGCTGTGCGATACAGCGGTTACGTACTGTGGGTGGGGTGTGGTCTTGCAAAAAAGCCCCATTTAGGGCCACAAAAATATTTTGCAGTGTGTTATGCATATCTGGAGGTGTGTGAAATAAACAATTTCTATATATTTTTCTTCTACTGTGCTATCCTAAAAGAAAAAAATTTTTTTTTTGGAATAGCATTTTCTGCAGTTCTGTAGCTGTGCGATACAGCGGTTACGTACTGTGGGTGGGTTGTTGTCTTTTAAAAAAGCCCCATTTAGGGCCACAAAAAGTATTTTGCAGTGTGTTATGCATATCTGGAGGTGTGTGAAATAAACAATTTCTATATATTTTTCTTCTACTGTGCTATCCTAAAAAAAACACATTTTTTTTAATAGCATTTTCTGCAGTTCTGTAGCTGTGCAATCCAGCAGTTATGTACTGTGGGTGTGTTGTGGTCTTGCAAAAAGCTCCATTTAGGGCCACAAAAATATTTTGTAGTGTGTTATACATATCTGGATGTTTGTGAAATAAACAATTTCTATATATTTTTCTTCTACTGTGCTATCCTAAAAATAAATCATTTTTTTAATAGCATTTTCTGCAGTTCTGTAGCTGTGCGATACAGCGGTTACGTACTGTGGGAGGGTTGTTGTCTTGCAAAAAAGCCCCATTTAGGGCCACAAAAAGTATTTTGCAGTGTGTTATGCATATCTGGAGGTGTGTGAAATAAACAATTTCTATATATTTTTCTTCTACTGTGCTATCCTAAAAAAAAAAACATTTTTTTTGAATAGCATTTTCTGCAGTTCTGTAGCCGGGCGATACAGCGGTTACGTACTGTGGGTGGGTTGTGGTCTTGCAAAAAGCCCCATTTTGGGCCACAAAAAAATATTTTGCAGTGTGTTATGCATATCTGGAGGTGTGTGAAATAAACAATTTCTATATATTTTTCTTCTACTGTGTTATCCTAAAAAAAACACATTTTTTTTTAATAGCATTTTCTGCAGTTCTGTAGCTGTGCAATCCAGCGGTTACGTACTGTGGGTGTGTTGTGGTCTTGCAAAAAGCTCCATTTAGGGCCACAAAAATATTTTGCAGTGTGTTATACAAATCTGGAGGTGTGTGAAATAAACAATTTCTATATATTTTTCTTCTACTGTGCTATCCTAAAAAAAATGTTTTTTTTAATAGCATTTTCTGCAGTTCTGTAGCTGTGCAATCCAGCAGTTATGTAGTGTGGGTGTGTTGTGGTCTTGCAAAAAGCTCCATTTAGGGCCACAAAAATATTTTGCAGTGTGTTATACATATCTGGAGGTGTGTGAATTAAACAATTTCTATATATTTTTCTTCTACTGTGCTATCCTAAAAAAAACACATTTTTTTAATAGCATTTTCTGCAGTTCTGTAGCTGTGCGATACAGCGGTTACGTACTGTGGGTGGGTTGTGGTCTTGCAAAAAGCCCCATTTTGGGCCACAAAAAATATTTTGCAGTGTGTTATGCATATCTGGAGGTGTGTGAACTAAACAATTTCTATATATTTTTCTTCTACTGTGCTATCCTAAAAATAAATCATTTTTTTAAATAGCATTTTCTGCAGTTCTGTAGCTGTGCGATACAGCGGTTACGTACTGTGGGTGGGTTGTGGTCTTGCAAAAAGCCCCATTTAGGGCCACAAAAAATATTTTGCAGTGTGTTATGCATATCTGGAGGTGTGTGAAATAAACAATTTCTATATATTTTTCTTCTACTGTGCTATCCTAAAAGAAAAAAAAAATTTTTTGAATAGCATTTTCTGCAGTTCTGTAGCTGTGCGATACAGCGGTTACGTACTGTAGGTGGGTTGTTGCCTTGCAAAAAAGCCCCATTTAGGGCCACAAAAAGTATTTTGCAGTGTGTTATGCATATCTGGAGGTGTGTGAAATAAACAATTTCTATATATTTTTCTTCTACTGTGCTATCCTAAAAAAAAAAACATTTTTTTAATAGCATTTTCTGCAGTTCTGTAGCCGTGCGATACAGCGTTTACGTACTGTGGGTGGGTTGTGGTCTTGCAAAAAGCCCCATTTTGGGCCACAAAAAATATTTTGCAGTGTGTTATGCATATCTGGAGGTGTGTGAAATAAACAATTTCTATATATTTTTCTTCTACTGTGCTATCCTAAAAAAAAACATTTTTTTTTTAATAGCATTTTCTGCAGTTCTGTAGCTGTGCAATCCAGCGGTTACGTACTGTGGGTGTGTTGTGGTCTTGCAAAAAGCTCCATTTAGGGCCACAAAAATATTTTGCAGTGTGTTATACATATCTGGAGGTGTGTGAAATAAACAATTTCTATATATTTTTCTTCTACTGTGCTATCCTAAAAAAACAAAATTTTTTTATAGCATTTTCTGCAGTTCTGTAGCTGTGCGATACAGCGGTTACGTACTGTGGGTGGGTTGTGGTCTTGCAAAAAGCCCCATTTTTGCCACAAAAAATATTTTGCAGTGTGTTATACATATCTGGAGGTGTGTTAAATAAACAATTTCTATATATTTTTCTTCTACTGTGCTATCCTTAAAAAAAAACATTTTTTTTAATAGCATTTTCTGCAGTTCTGTAGCTGTGCAATCCAGCAGTTATGTAGTGTGGATGTGTTGTGGTCTTGCAAAAAGCTCCATTTAGGGCCACAAAAATATTTTGCAGTGTGTTATACATATCTGGAGGTGTGTGAAATAAACAATTTATATATATTTTTCTTCTACTGTGCTATCCTAAAAAAACAACATTTTCTTTGAATAGCATTTTCTGCAGTTCTGTAGCTGTACGATACAGCGGTTACGTACTGTGGGTGGGTTGTGGTCTTGCAAAAAGCCCCATTTAGGGCCACAAAAATATTTTGCAGTGTGTTATGCATATCTGTAATTGTGTGAAATAAACAATTTCTATATATTTTTCTTCGACTGTGCTATCCTAAAAAAACAACATTTTCTTTGAATAGCATTTTCTGCAGTTCTGTAGCTGTGCGATACAGCGGTTACGTACTGTGGGTGGGTTGTGGTCTTGCAAAAAGCCCCATTTAGGGCCACAAAAATATTTTGCAGTGTGTTATGCATATCTGGAGGTGTGTGAAATAAACAATTTCTATATATTTTTCTTCTACTGTGCTATCCTAAAAAAAAAAACATTTTTTTTGAATAGCATTTTCTGCAGTTCTGTAGCCGTGCGATACAGCGGTTACGTACTCTGGGTGGGTTGTGGTCTTGCAAAAAGCCCTTTTTTGGGCCACAAAAAATATTTTGCAGTGTGTTATGCATATCTGGAGGTGTGTGAAATAAACAATTTCTATATATTTTTCTTCTACTGTGCTATCCTAAAAAAAAACATTTTTTTTGAATAGCATTTTCTGCAGTTCTGTAGCTGTGCAATCCAGCGGTTACGTACTGTGGGTGTGTTGTGGTCTTGCAAAAAGCTCCATTTAGGGCCACAAAAATATTTTGCAGTGTGTTATACATATCTGGAGGTGTGTGAAATAAACAATTTCTATATATTTTTCTTCTACTGTGCTATCCTAAACAAAAACATTTTTTTAATAGCATTTTCTGCAGTTCTGTAGCTGTGCAATCCAGCAGTTATGTAGTGTGGGTGTGTTGTGGTCTTGCAAAAAGCTCCATTTAGGGCCACAAAAATATTTTGCAGTGTGTTATACAAATCTGTAGGTGTGTGAATTAAACAATTTCTATATATTTTTCTTCTACTGTGCTATCCTAAAAAAAACATTTTTTTAATAGCATTTTCTGCAGTTCTGTAGCTGTGCGATACAGCGGTTACGTACTGTGGGTGGGTTGTGGTCTTGCAAAAAAGCCCCATTTAGGGCCACAAAAAATATATTGCAGTGTGTTATGCATATCTGGAGGTGTGTGAAATAAACAATTTCTATATATTTTTCTTCTACTGTGCTATCCTAAAAAAACAAAAAAATTTTTGAATAGCATTTTCTGCAGTTCTGTAGCTGTGCGATACAGCGGTTACGTACTGTGGGTGGGTTGTGGTCTTGCAAAAAGCCCCATTTTGGGCCACAAAAAATATTTTGCAGTGTGTTATGCATATCTGGAATTGTGTGAAATAAACAATTTCTATATATTTTCCTTCTACTGTGCTATCCTAAAAAAAAACATTTTTTTTAATAGCATTTTCTGCAGTTCTGTAGCTGTGCAATCCAGCAGTTATGTAGTGTGGGTGTGTTGTGGTCTTGCAAAAAGCTCCATTTAGGGCCACAAAAATATTTTGCAGTGTGTTATACATATCTGGAGGTGTGTGAATTAAACAATTTCTATATATTTTTCTTCTACTGTGCTATCCTAAAAAAAAAACATTTTTTTAATAGCATTTTCTGCAGTTCTGTAGCTGTGCGATCCAGCGGTTACGTACTGTGGGTGTGTTGTGGTCTTGCAAAAAGCCCCATTTAGGGCCACAAAAAATATTTTGCAGTGTGTTATGAATATCTGGAATTGTGTGAAATAAACAATTTCTATATATTTTTCTTCTACTGTGCTATCCTAAAAAAACAATTTTTTTTTATAGCATTTTCTGCAGTTCTGTAGCTGTGCGATACAGCGGTTACGTACTGTGGGTGGGTTGTGGTCTTGCAAAAAGCCCCATTTTTGCCACAAAAAATATTTTGCAGTGTGTTATACATATCTGGAGGTGTGTTAAATAAACAATTTCTATATATTTTTCTTCTACTGTGCTATCCTTAAAAAAAAACATTTTTTTTGAATAGCATTATCTGCAGTTCTGTAGCTGTGCAATCCAGCAGTTATGTAGTGTGGATGTGTTGTGGTCTCGCAAAAAGCCCCATTTTGGGCCACAAAAAATATTTTGCAGTGTGTTATGCATATCTGGAGGTGTGTGAAATAAACAATTTCTATATATTTTTCTTCTACTGTGCTATCCTAAAAAAAAAAACATTTTTTTTAATAGCATTTTCTGCAGTTCTGTAGCTGTGCAATCCAGCGGTTACGTACTGTGGGTGTGTTGTGGTCTTGCAAAAAGCTCAATTTAGGGCCACAAAAATATTTTGCAGTGTGTTATACAAATCTGGAGGTGTGTGAAATAAACAATTTCTATATATTTTCTTCTACTGTGCTATCCTAAAAAAAATGTTTTTTTAATAGCATTTTCTGCAGTTCTGTAGCTGTGCAATCCAGCAGTTATGTAGTGTGGGTGTGTTGTGGTCTTGCAAAAAGCTCCATTTAGGGCCACAAAAATATTTTGCAGTGTGTTATACATATCTGGAGGTGTGTGAATTAAACAATTTCTATATATTTTTCTTCTACTGTGCTATCCTAAAAAAAACACATTTTTTTAATAGCATTTTCTGCAGTTCTGTAGCTGTGCGATACAGCGGTTACGTACTGTGGGTGGGTTGTGGTCTTGCAAAAAAGCCCCATTTAGGGCCACAAAAAATATTTTGCAGTGTGTTATGCATATCTGGAGGTGTGTGAAATAAACAATTTCTATATATTTTTCTTCTACTGTGCTTTCCTAAAAAAACAACATTTTTTTTAATAGCATTTTCTGCAGTTCTATAGCTGTGCGATACAGCGGTTACGTACTGTGGGTGGGTTGTGGTCTTGCAAAAAGCCCCATTTTGGGCCACAAAAAATATTTTGCAGTGTGTTATGCATATCTGGAGGTGTGTGAACTAAACAATTTCTATATATTTTTCTTCTACTGTGCTATCCTAAAAAAAAACACATTTTTTTTAATAGCATTTTCTGCAGTTCTGTAGCTGTGCAATCCAGCGGTTACGTACTGTGGGTGTGTTGTGGTCTTGCAAAAAGCTCCATTTAGGGCCACAAAAATATTTTGCAGTGTGTTATACATATTTGGAGATGTGTGAAATAAACAATTTCTATATATTTTTCTTCTACTGTGCTATCCTAAAAATAAATCATTTTTTTTAATAGCATTTTCTGCAGTTCTGTAGCTGTGCGATACAGCGGTTACGTACTGTGGGTGGGTTGTGGTCTTGCAAAAAGCCCCATTTAGGGCCACAAAAAATATTTTGCAGTGTGTTATGCATATCTGGAGGTGTGTGAAATAAACAATTTCTATATATTTTTCTTCTACTGTGCTATCCTAAAAGAAAAAAAAAAATTTTTGAATAGCATTTTCTGCAGTTCTGTAGCTGTGCGATACAGCGGTTACGTACTGTAGGTGGGTTGTTGCCTTGCAAAAAAGCTCCATTTAGGGCCACAAAAATATTTTGCAGTGTGTTATACATATCTGGAGGTGTGTGAAATAAACAATTTCTATATATTTTTCTTCTACTGTGCTATCCTAAAAAAAATGTTTTTTTTAATAGCATTTTCTGCAGTTCTGTAGCTGTGCAATCCAGCAGTTATGTAGTGTGGGTGTGTTGTGGTCTTGCAAAAAGCTCCATTTAGGGCCACAAAAATATTTTGCAGTGTGTTATACATATCTGGAGGTGTGTGAATTAAACAATTTCTATATATTTTTCTTCTACTGTGCTATCCTAAAAAAAACACATTTTTTTAATAGCATTTTCTGCAGTTCTGTAGCTGTGCGATACAGCGGTTACGTACTGTGGGTGGGTTGTGGTCTTGCAAAAAAGCCCCATTTAGGGCCACAAAAAATATTTTGCAGTGTGTTATGCATATCTGGAGGTGTGTGAAATAAACAATTTCTATATATTTTTCTTCTACTGTGCTTTCCTAAAAAAAAACATTTTTTTTTAATAGCATTTTCTGCAGTTCTGTAGCTGTGCAATCCAGCGGTTACGTACTGTGGGTGTGTTGTGGTCTTGCAAAAAGCTCCATTTAGGGCCACAAAAATATTTTGCAGTGTGTTATACATATCTGGAGGTGTGTGAAATAAACAATTTCTATATATTTTTCTTCTACTGTGCTATCCTAAAAAAACAAAATTTTTTTATAGCATTTTCTGCAGTTCTGTAGCTGTGCGATACAGCGGTTACGTACTGTGGGTGGGTTGTGGTCTTGCAAAAAGCCCCATTTTTGCCACAAAAAATATTTTGCAGTGTGTTATACATATCTGGAGGTGTGTTAAATAAACAATTTCTATATATTTTTCTTCTACTGTGCTATCCTTAAAAAAAAACATTTTTTTTGAATAGCATTATCTGCAGTTATGTAGCTGTGCGATACAGCGGTTACGTACTGTGGGTGGGTTGTGGTTTTGCAAAAAGCTCCATTTAGGGCCACTAAAAGATTTTGCAGTGTGTTATACATATCTGGAGGTGTGTGAAATAAACAATTTCTATATATTTTTCTTCTACTGTGCTATCCTAAAAAAAAACATTTTTTTTAATAGCATTTTCTGCAGTTCTGTAGCTGTGCAATCCAGCGGTTACGTACTGTGGGTGTGTTGTGGTCTTGCAAAAAGCTCCATTTAGGGCCACAAAAATATTTTGCAGTGTGTTATACATATCTGGAGGTGTGTGAAATAAACAATTTCTATATATTTTCCTTCTACTGTGCTATCCTAAAAGAAAAAACATTTTTTTTAATAGCATTTTCTGCAGTTCTGTAGCTGTGCAATCCAGCAGTTATGTAGTGTGGGTGTGTTGTGGTCTTGCAAAAAGCTCCATTTAGGGCCACAAAAATATTTTGCAGTGTGTTATACATATCTGGAGGTGTGTGAATTAAACAATTTCTATATATTTTTCTTCTACTGTGCTATCCTAAAAAAAAAACATTTTTTTAATAGCATTTTCTGCAGTTCTGTAGCTGTGCGATCCAGCGGTTACGTACTGTGGGTGTGTTGTGGTCTTGCAAAAAGCCCCATTTAGGGCCACAAAAAATATTTTGCAGTGTGTTATGCATATCTGGAATTGTGTGAAATAAACAATTTCTATATATTTTTCTTCTACTGTGCTATCCTAAAAAAACAACATTTATTTGAATAGCATTTTCTGCAGTTCTGTAGCTGTGCGATACAGAGGTTACGTACTGTGGGTGGGTTGTGGTCTTGCAAAAAGCCCCATTTAGGGCCACAAAAAATATTTTGCAGTGTGTTATGCATATCTGGAGGTGTGTGAAATAAACAATTTCTATATATTTTTCTTCTACTGTGCTATCCTAAAAAAACAAATTTTTTTTATAGCATTTTCTGCAGTTCTGTAGCTGTGCGATACAGCGGTTACGTACTGTGGGTGGGTTGTGGTCTTGCAAAAAGCCCCATTTTTGCCACAAAAAATATTTTGCAGTGTGTTATACATATCTGGAGGTGTGTTAAATAAACAATTTTTATATATTTTTCTTCTACTGTGCTATCCTTAAAAAAAAACATTTTTTTTGAATAGCATTATCTGCAGTTCTGTAGCTGTGCGATACAGCGGTTACGTACTGTGGGTGGGTTGTGGTTTTGCAAAAAGCTCCATTTAGGGCCACAAAAAGATTTTGCAGTGTGTTATACATATCTGGAGGTGTGTGAAATAAACAATTTCTATATACTTTTTCTTCTACTGTGCTATCCTAAAAAAAAAACATTTTTTTTAATAGCATTTTCTGCAGTTCTGTAGCTGTGCAATCCAGCAGTTATGTAGTGTGGATGTGTTGTGGTCTTGCAAAAAGCTCCATTTAGGGCCACAAAAATATTTTGCAGTGTGTTGTACATATCTGGAGGTGTGTGAAATAAACAATTTATATATATTTTTCTTCTACTGTGCTATCCTAAAAAAAACACATTTTTTTAATAGCATTTTCTGCAGTTCTGTAGCTGTACGATCCAGTGGTTACGTACTGTGGGTGTGTTGTGGTCTTGCAAAAAGCCCCATTTAGGGCCACAAAAAATATTTTGCAGTGTGTTATGCATATCTGTAATTGTGTGAAATAAACAATTTCTATATATTTTTCTTCTACTGTGCTATCCTAAAAAAACAACATTTTTTTTTAATAGCATTTTCTGCAGTTCTGTAGCTGTGCGATACAGCAGTTACGTACTGTGGGTGGGTTGTGGTCTTGCAAAAAGCCCCATTTAGGGCCACAAAAATATTTTGCAGTGTGTGATGCATATCTGGAGGTGTGTGAAATAAACAATTTCTATATATTTTTCTTCTACTGTGCTATCCTAAAAAAAAAAACATTTTTTTTTAATAGCATTTTCTGCAATTCTGTAGCCGTGCGATACAGCGGTTACGTACTCTGGGTGGGTTGTGGTCTTGCAAAAAGCCCTTTTTTGGGCCACAAAAAATATTTTGCAGTGTGTTATGCATATCTGGAGGTGTGTGAAATAAACAATTTCTATATATTTTTCTTCTACTGTGCTATCCTAAAAAAAAAACATTTTTTTTGAATAGCATTTTCTGCAGTTCTGTAGCTGTGCAATCCAGCGGTTACGTACTGTGGGTGTGTTGTGGTCTTGCAAAAAGCTCCATTTAGGGCCACAAAAAATATTTTGCAGTGTGTTATGCATATCTGGAGGTGTGTGAAATAAACAATTTCTATATATTTTTCTTCTACTGTGCAATCCTAAAAAAACAACATTTTTTTTTAATAGCATTTTCTGCAGTTCTGTAGCTGTGCAATCCAGCGGTTACGTACTGTGGGTGTGTTGTGGTCTTGCAAAAAGCTCCATTTAGGGCCACAAAAATATTTTGCAGTGTGTTATACAAATCTGGAGGTGTTTGAAATAAACAATTTCTATATATTTTTCTTCTACTGTGCTTTCCTAAAAAAACAACATTTTTTTTAATAGCATTTTCTGCAGTTCTGTAGCTGTGCGATACAGCGGTTACGTACTGTGGGTGTGTTGTGGTCTTGCAAAAAGCCCCATTTTGGGCCACAAAAAATATTTTGCAGTGTGTTATGCATATCTGGAGGTGTGTGAACTAAACAATTTCTATATATTTTTCTTCTACTGTGCTATCCTAAAAGAAAAAAAAAATTTTTGAATAGCATTTTCTGCAGTTCTGTAGCTGTGCAATCCAGCGGTTACGTACTGTGGGTGTGTTGTGGTCTTGCAAAAAGCTCCATTTAGGGCCACAAAAATATTTTGCAGTGTGTTATACATATCTGGAGGTGTGTGAAATAAACAATTTCTATATATTTTTCTTCTACTGTGCTATCCTAAAAAAAAACATTTTTTTTAATAGCATTTTCTGCAGTTCTGTAGCTGTGCAATCCAGCAGTTATGTAGTGTGGGTGTGTTGTGGTCTTGCAAAAAGCCCCATTTAGGGCCACAAAAAATATTTTGCAGTGTGTTATGCATATCTGGAATTGTGTGAAATAAACAATTTCTATATATTTTTCTTCTACTGTGCTATCCTAAAAAAAACATTTATTTGAATAGCATTTTCTGCAGTTCTGTAGCTGTGCGATACAGCGGTTACGTACTGTGGGTGGGTTGTGGTCTTGCAAAAAGCCCCATTTAGGGCCACAAAAAATATTTTGCAGTGTGTTATGCATATCTGGAGGTGTGTGAAATAAACAATTTATATATATTTTTCTTCTACTGTGCTTTCCTACAAAAACAACATTTTTTTTAATAGCATTTTCTGCAGTTCTGTAGCTGTGCAATACAGCGGTTACGTACTGTGGGTGGGTTGTGGTCTTGCAAAAAAGCCCCATTTAGGGCCACAAAAAATATTTTGCAGTGTGTTTTGCATATCTGGAGGTGTGTGAAATAAACAATTTCTATATATTTTTCTTCTACTGTGCTATCCTAAAAAAACCTCATTTTTTTAATAGCATTTCCTGCAGTTCTGTAGCTGTGCGATACAGTGGTTACGTACTGTGGGTGGGTTGTGGTCTTGAAAAAAGCCCCATTTTTGCCACAAAAAATATTTTGCAGTGTGTTATACATATCTGGAGGTGTGTGAAATAAACAATTTCTATATATTTTTCTTCTACTGTGCTATCCTTAAAAAAAACTTTTTTTTTGAATAGCATTTTCTGCAGTTCTGTAGCTCTGCGATACAGCGGTTACGTACTGTGGGTGGGTTGTGGTCTTGCAAAAAGCCCCATTTAGGGCCACAAAAAATATTTTGCAGTGTGTTATGCATATCTGGAGGTGTGTGAAATAAACAATTTCTATATATTTTTCTTCTACTGTGCTATCCTAAAAAAAAACATTTTTTTTGAATAGCATTTTCTGTAGTTCTGTAGCCATGCGATACAGCGGTTACGTACTCTGGGTGGGTTTTGGTCTTGCAAAAAGACCCATTTAGGGCCACAAAAAATATTTTGCAGTGTGTTATGCATATCTGGAGGTGTGTGAAATAAACAATTTCTATATATTTTTCTTCTACTGTGCTATCCTAAAAAAAACTCTTTTTTTAATAGCATTTTCTGCAGTTCTGTAGCTGTGCAATCCAGCGGTTACGTACTGTGGGTGTGTTGTGGTCTTGCAAAAAGCTCCATTTAGGGCCACAAAAATATTTTGCAGTGTGTTATACATATCTGGAGGTGTGTGAAATAAACAATTTCTATATATTTTTCTTCTACTGTGCTTTCCTACAAAAACAACATTTTTTTAATAGCATTTTCTGCAGTTCTGTAGCTGTGCGATACAGCGGTTACGTACTGTGGGTGGGTTGTGGTCTTGCAAAAAAGCCCCATTTAGGGCCACAAAATATATTTTGCAATGTGTTATGCATATCTGGAGGTGTGTGAAATAAACAATTTCTATATATTTTTCTTCTACTGTGCTATCCTAAAAAAACAACATTTTTTTATAGCATTTTCTGCAGTTCTGTAGCTGTGCGATACAGCGGTTATGTACTGTGGGTGGGTTGTGGTCTTGCAAAAAGCCCCATTTTTGCCACAAAAAATATTTTGCAGTGTGTTATACATATCTGGAAGTGTGTTAAATAAACAATTTCTATATATTTTTCTTCTACTGTGCTATCCTAAAAATAAATCTTTTTTTTTTTAATAGCATTTTCTGCAGTTCTGTAGCTGTGCGATACAGCGTTTACGTACTGTGGGTGGGTTGTGCTCTTGCAAAAAGCCCCATTTAGGGCCACAAAAAATATTTTGCAGTGTGTTATGCATATCTGGAGGTGTGTGAAATAAACAATTTCTATATATTTTTCTTCTACTGTGCTATCCTAAAATAAAATAAAAAATTTTTGAATAGCATTTTCTGCAGTTCTGTAGCTGTGCGATACAGTGGTTACATACTGTGGGTGGGTTGTTGTCTTGCAAAAAAGCCCCATTTAGGGCCACAAAAAGTATTTTGCAGTGTGTTATGCATATCTGGAGGTGTGTGAAATAAACAATTTCTATATATTTTTTTCTACTGTGCTATCCTAAAAAAAACATTTTTTTTAATAGCATTTTCTGCAGTTCTGTAGCCGTGCGATACAGCGGTTACGTACTGTGGGTGGGTTGTGGTCTTGCAAAAAGCCCCATTTTGGCCACAAAAAATATTTTGCAGTGTGTTATGCATATCTGGAGGTGTGTGAAATAAACAATTTCTATATATTTTTCTTCTACTGTGCTATCCTAAAAAAAACATTTTTTTTAATAGCATTTTCTGCAGTTCTGTAGCTGTGCAATCCAGCGGTTACGTACTGTGGGTGTGTTGTGGTCTTGCAAAAAGCCCCATTTAGGGCCACAAAAAATATTTTGCAGTGTGTTATGCATATCTGGAATTGTGTGAAATAAACAATTTCTATATATTTTTCTTCTACTGAGCTATCCTAAAAAAACAACATTTATTTGAATAGCATTTTCTGCAGTTCTGTAGCTGTGCGATACAGCGGTTACGTACTGTGGGTGGGTTGTGGTCTTGCAAAAAGCCCCATTTAGGGCCACAAAAATATTTTGCAGTGTGTTATGCATATCTGGAGGTGTGTGAAATAAACAATTTCTATATATTTTTCTTCTACTGTGCTTTCCTACAAAAACAACATTTTTTTATAGCATTTTCTGCAGTTCTGTAGCTGTGCGATACAGCGGTTACGTACTGTGGGTGGGTTGTGGTCTTGCAAAAAGACCCATTTTTGCCACAAAAAATATTTTGCAGTGTGTTATACATATCTGGAGGTGTGTGAAATAAACAATTTCTATATATTTTTCTTCTACTGTGCTATCCTTAAAAAAAACATTTTTTTTGAATAGCATTTTCTGCAGTTCTGTAGCTGTGCGATACAGCGGTTACGTACTGTGGGTGGGTTGTGGTTTTGCAAAAAGCTCCATTTAGGGCCACAAAAAGATTTTGCAGTGTGTTATACATATCTGGAGGTGTGTGAAATAAACAATTTCTATATACTTTTTCTTCTACTGTGCTATCCTAAAAAAAAAAACATTTTTTTTAATAGCATTTTCTGCAGTTCTGTAGCTGTGCAATCCAGCAGTTATGTACTGTGGATGTGTTGTGGTCTTGCAAAAAGCTCCATTTAGGGCCACAAATATATTTTGCAGTGTGTTATACATATCTGGAGGTGTGTGAAATAAACAATTTATATATATTTTTCTTCTACTGTGCTATCCTAAAAAAAACACATTTTTTTAATAGCATTTTCTGCAGTTCTGTAGCTGTACGATCCAGTGGTTACGTACTGTGGGTGTGTTGTGGTCTTGCAAAAAGCCCCATTTAGGGCCACAAAAAATATTTTGCAGTGTGTTATGCATATCTGGAATTGTGTGAAATAAACAATTTCTATATATTTTTCTTCTACTGTGCTATCCTAAAAAAACAACATTTTTTTTGAATAGCATTTTCTGCAATTCTGTAGCTGTGCAATCCAGCAGTTATGTAGTGTGGGTGTGTTGTGGTCTTGCAAAAAGCTCCATTTAGGGCCACAAAAATATTTTGCAGTGTGTTATACATATCTGGAGGTGTGTGAATTAAACAATTTCTATATATTTTTCTTCTACTGTGCTATCCTAAAAAAAAAACATTTTTTTAATAGCATTTTCTGCAGTTCTGTAGCTGTGCGATACAGCGGTTACGTACTGTGGGTGGGTTGTGGTCTTGCAAAAAAGCCCCATTTAGGGCCACAAAAAATATTTTGCAGGGTGTTATGCATATCTGGAGGTGTGTGAAATAAACAATTTCTATATATTTTTCTTCTACTGTGCTATCCTAAAAAAACAAAAAAAAATTTGAATAGCATTTTCTGCAGTTCTGTAGCTGTGCGATACAGTGGTTACGTACTGTGGGTGGGTTGTGGTCTTGCAAAAAGCCCCATTTTGGGCCACAAAAAATATTTTGCAGTGTGTTATGCATATCTGGAGGTGTGTGAAATAAACAATTTCTATATATTTTTCTTCTACTGTGCTATCCTAAAAAAAAACATTTTTTTTAATAGCATTTTCTGCAGTTCTGTAGCTGTGCAATCCAGCAGTTATGTAGTGTGGGTGTGTTGTGGTCTTGCAAAAAGCTCCATTTAGGGCCACAAAAATATTTTGCAGTGTGTTATACATATCTGGAGGTGTGTGAATTAAACAATTTCTATATATTTTTCTTCTACTGTGCTATCCTAAAAAAAAAAACATTTTTTTAATAGCATTTTCTGCAGTTCTGTAGCTGTGCGATCCAGCGGTTACGTACTGTGGGTGTGTTGTGGTCTCGCAAAAAGCCCCATTTAGGGCCACAAAAAATATTTTGCAGTGTGTTATGCATATCTGGAATTGTGTGAAATAAACAATTTCTATATATTTTTCTTCTACTGTGCTATCCTAAAAAAACAACATTTATTTGAATAGCATTTTCTGCAGTTCTGTAGCTGTGCGATACAGCGGTTACGTACTGTGGGTGGGTTGTGGTCTTGCAAAAAGCCCCATTTAGGGCCACAAAAAATATTTTGCAGTGTGTTATGCATATCTGGAGGTGTGTGAAATAAACAATTTCTATATATTTTTCTTCTACTGTGCTTTCCTACAAAAACAACATTTTTTTAATAGCATTTTCTGCAGTTCTGTAGCTGTGCGATACAGCGGTTACGTACTGTGGGTGGGTTGTGGTCTTGCAAAAAAGCCCCATTTAGGGCCACAAAATATATTTTGCAATGTGTTATGCATATCTGGAGGTGTGTGAAATAAACAATTTCTATATATTTTTCTTCTACTGTGCTATCCTAAAAAAACAACATTTTTTTAATAGCATTTTCTGCAGTTCTGTAGCTGTGCGATACAGCGGTTACGTACTGTGGGTGGGTTGTGGTCTTGCAAAAAGCCCCATTTTTGCCACAAAAAATATTTTGCAGTGTGTTATACATATCTGGAAGTGTGTTAAATAAACAATTTCTATATATTTTTCTTCTACTGTGCTATCCTTAAAAAAAAACATTTTTTTTAATAGCATTTTCTGCAGTTCTGTAGCTGTGCGATACAGCGGTTACGTACTGTGGGTGGGTTGTGGTTTTGCAAAAAGCTCCATTTAGGGCCACAAAAAGATTTTGCAGTGTGTTATACATATCTGGAGGTGTGTGAAATAAACAATTTCTATATACTTTTTCTTCTATTGTGCTATCCTAAAAAAAAACATTTTTTTAATAGCATTTTCTGCAGTTCTGTAGCTGTACGATCCAGCGGTTACGTACTGTGGGTGTGTTGTGGTCTTGCAAAAAGCCCCATTTAGGGCAACAAAAAATATTTTGCAGTGTGTTATGCATATCTGTAATTGTGTGAAATAAACAATTTCTATATATTTTTCTTCTACTGTGCTATCCTAAAAAAACAACATTTTTTTTGAATAGCATTTTCTGCAGTTCTGTAGCTGTGCGATACAGCGGTTACGTACTGTGGGTGGGTTGTGGTCTTGCAAAAAGCCCCATTTAGGGCCACAAAAATATTTTGCAGTGTGTTATGCATATCTGGAGGTGTGTGAAATAAACAATTTCTATATATTTTTCTTCTACTGTGCTATCCTAAAAAAAAAACATTTTTTTTGAATAGCATTTTCTGCAGTTCTGTAGCCGTGCGATACAGCGGTTACGTACTCTGGGTGGGTTGTGGTCTTGCAAAAAGCCCTTTTTTGGGCCACAAAAAATATTTTGCAGTGTGTTATGCATATCTGGAGGTGTGTGAAATAAACAATTTCTATATATTTTTCTTCTACTGTGCTATCCTAAAAAAAATCATTTTTTTTAATAGCATTTTCTGCAGTTCTGTAGCTGTGCAATCCAGTAGTTATGTAGTGTGGGTGTGTTGTGGTCTTGCAAAAAGCTCCATTTAGGGCCACAAAAATATTTTGCAGTGTGTTATACATATCTGGAGGTGTGTGAATTAAACAATTTCTATATATTTTTCTTCTACTGTGCTATCCTAAAAAAAAAATATTTTAATAGCATTTTCTGCAGTTCTGTAGCTGTGCGATACAGCGGTTACGTACTGTGGGTGGGTTGTGGTCTTGCAAAAAAGCCCCATTTAGGGCCACAAAAAATATTTTGCAGTGTGTTATGCATATCTGGAGGTGTGTGAAATAAACAATTTCTATATATTTTTCTTCTACTGTGCTATCCTAAAAAAACAAAAAAAATTTTGAATAGCATTTTCTGCAGTTCTGTAGCTGTGCGATACAGCGGTTACGTATTGTGGGTGGGTTGTTGTCTTTCAAAAAAGCCCCATTTAGGGCCACAAAAAGTATTTTGCAGTGTGTTATGCATATCTGGAGGTGTGTGAAATAAACAATTTCTATATATTTTTCTTCTACTGTGCTATCCTAAAAATAAATCATTTTTTAATAGCATTTTCTGCAGTTCTGTAGCTGTGCGATACAGCGGTTACGTACTGTGGGTGGGGTGTGGTCTTGCAAAAAGCCCCATTTAGGCCACAAAAAATATTTTGCAGTGTGTTATGCATTTCTGGAGGTGTGTGAAATAAACAATTTCTATATATTTTTCTTCTACTGTGCTATCCTAAAAAAAAAAAAAATTTTTTGAATAGCATTTTCTGCAGTTCTGTAGCTGTGCGATACAGCGGTTACGTACTGTGGGTGTGTTGTGGTCTTGCAAAAAGCTCCATTTAGGGCCACAAAAATATTTTGCAGTGTGTTATACATATCTGGAGGTGTGTGAAATAAACAATTTCTATATATTTTTCTTCTACTGTGCTATCCTAAAAAAAAAACATTTATTTGAATAGCATTTTCTGCAGTCCTGTAGCTGTGCGATACAGCGGTTACGTACTGTGGGTGGGTTGTGGTCTTGCAAAAAGCCCCATTTAGGGCCACAAAAAATATTTTGCAGTGTGTTATGCATATCTGGAGGTGTGTGAAATAAACAATTTCTATATATTTTTCTTCTACTGTGCTATCCTAAAAAAAACATTTTTTTTAATAGCATTTTCTGCAGTTCTGTAGCTGTGCAATCCAGCAGTTATGTAGTGTGGGTGTGTTGTGGTCTTGCAAAAAGCTCCATTTAGGGCCACAAAAATATTTTGCAGTGTGTTATACATATCTGGAGGTGTGTGAAATAAACAATTTATATATATTTTTCTTCTACTGTGCTATCCTAAAAAAAAAACATTTTTTTAATAGCATTTTCTGCAGTTCTGTAGCTGTACGATCCAGCGGTTACGTACTGTGGGTGTGTTGTGGTCTTGCAAAAAGCCCCATTTAGGGCCACAAAAATATTTTGCAGTGTGTTATGCATATCTGTAATTGTGTGAAATAAACAATTTCTATATATTTTTCTTCTACTGTGCTATCCTAAAAAAACAACATTTTTTTTTAATAGCATTTTCTGCAGTTCTGTAGCTGTGCGATACAGCGGTTACGTACTGTGGGTGGGTTGTGGTCTTGCAAAAAGCCCTTTTTTGGGCCACAAAAAATATTTTGCAGTGTGTTATGCATATCTGGAGGTGTGTGAAATAAACAATTTCTATATATTTTTCTTCTACTGTGCTATCCTAAAAAAAAGCATTTTTTTTTAATAGCATTTTCTGCAGTTCTGTAGCCGTGCGATACAGCGGTTATGTACTCTGGGTGGGTTGTGGTCTTGCAAAAAGCCCTTTTTTGGGCCACAAAAAATATTTTGCAGTGTGTTATGCATATCTGGAGGTGTGTGAAATAAACAATTTCTATATATTTTTCTTCTACTGTGCTATCCTAAAAAAAACATTTTTTTTTAATAGCATTTTCTGCAGTTCTGTAGCTGTGCAATCCAGCGGTTACGTACTGTGGGTGTGTTGTGGTCTTGCAAAAAGCTCCATTTAGGGCCACAAAAATATTTTGCAGTGTGTTATACATATCTGGAGGTGTGTGAAATAAACAATTTCTATATATTTTTCTTCTACTGTGCTATCCTAAAAAAAACATTTTTTTAATAGCATTTTCTGCAGTTCTGTAGCTGTGCAATCCAGCAGTTATGTAGTGTGGGTGTGTTGTGGTCTTGCAAAAAGCTCCATTTAGGGCCACAAAAATATTTTGCAGTGTGTTATACATATTTGGAGGTGTGTGAATTAAACAATTTCTATATATTTTTCTTCTACTGTGCTATCCTAAAAAAAAAACCATTTTTTTAATAGCATTTTCTGCAGTTCTGTAGCTGTGCGATACAGCGGTTACGTACTGTGGGTGGGTTGTGGTCTTGCAAAAAAGCCCCATTTAGGGCCACAAAAAATATTTTGCAGTGTGTTATGCATATCTGAAGGTGTGTGAAATAAACAATTTCTATATATTTTTCTTCTACTGTGCTATCCTAAAAAAACAAAAAAAATTTTGAATAGCATTTTCTGCAGTTCTGTAGCTGTGCGATACAGCGGTTACGTATTGTGGGTGGGTTGTTGTCTTTCAAAAAAGCCCCATTTAGGGCCACAAAAAGTATTTTGCAGTGTGTTATGCATATCTGGAGGTGTGTGAAATAAACAATTTCTATATATTTTTCTTCTACTGTGCTATCCTAAAAAAAAAACAATTTTTTTGAATAGCATTTTCTGCAGTTCTGTAGCTGTGCAATCCAGCGGTTACGTACTGTGGGTGTGTTGTGGTCTTGCAAAAAGCTCCAATTAGGGCCACAAAAATATTTTGCAGTGTGTTGTACATATCTGGAGGTGTGTTAAATAAACAATTTCTATATATTTTTCTTCTACTGTGCTATCCTAAAAAAAAAACATTTTTTTAATAGCATTTTCTGCAGTTTTGTAGCTGTGCGATACAGCGGTTACGTACTGTGGGTGGGTTGTGGTCTTGCAAAAAAGCCCCATTTAGGGCCACAAAAAATATTTTGCAGTGTGTTATGCATATCTGAAGGTGTGTGAAATAAACAATTTCTATATATTTTTCTTCTACTGTGCTATCCTAAAAAAAAAAAAAAAATTTTGAATAGCATTTTCTGCAGTTCTGTAGCTGTGCGATACAGCGGTTATGTATTGTGGGTGGGTTGTTGTCTTTCAAAAAGCTCCAATTAGGGCCACAAAAATATTTTGCAGTGTGTTGTACATATCTGGAGGTGTGTGAAATAAACAATTTCTATATATTTTTCTTCTACTGTGCTATCCTAAAAAAAAAACATTTTTTTAATAGCATTTTCTGCAGTTCTGTAGCTGTGCGATACAGCGGTTACGTACTGTGGGTGGGTTGTGGTCTTGCAAAAAAGCCCCATTTTGGGCCACAAAAAATATTTTGCAGTGTGTTATGCATATCTGGAGGTGTGTGAAATAAACAATTTCTATATATTTTTCTTCTACTGTGCTATCCTAAAAAAAACATTTTTTTTAATAGCATTTTCTGCAGTTCTATAGCTGTGCAATCCAGCAGTTATGTAGTGTGGGTGTGTTGTGGTCTTGCAAAAAGCTCCATTTAGGGCCACAAAAATATTTTGCAGTGTGTTATACATATCTGGAGGTGTGTGAATTAAACAATTTCTATATATTTTTCTTCTACTGTGCTATCCTAAAAAAAAAAAAACATTTTTTTAATAGCATTTTCTGCAGTTCTGTAGCTGTGCGATCCAGCGGTTACGTACTGTGGGTGTGTTGTGGTCTTGCAAAAAGCCCCATTTAGGGCCACAAAAAATATTTTGCAGTGTGTTATGCATATCTGGAATTGTGTGAAATAAACAATTTCTATATATTTTTCTTCTACTGTGCTATCCTAAAAAAACAACATTTATTTGAATAGCATTTTCTGCAGTTCTGTAGCTGTGCGATACAGCGGTTACGTACTGTGGGTGGGTTGTGGTCTTGCAAAAAAGCCCCATTTAGGGCCACAAAATATATTTTGCAATGTGTTATGCATATCTGGAGGTGTGTGAAATAAACAATTTCTATATATTTTTCTTCTACTGTGCTATCCTAAAAAAACAACATTTTTTTATAGCATTTTCTGCAGTTCTGTAGCTGTGCGATACAGCGGTTACGTACTGTGGGTGGGTTGTGGTCTTGCAAAAAGCCCCATTTTTGCCACAAAAAATATTTTGCAGTGTGTTATACATATCTGGAGGTGTGTTAAATAAACAATTTCTATATATTTTTCTTCTACTGTGCTATCCTTAAAAAAAAACATTTTTTTTGAATAGCATTTTCTGCAGTTCTGTAGCTGTGCGATACAGCGGTTACGTACTGTGGGTGGGTTGTGGTTTTGCAAAAAGCTCCATTTAGGGCCACAAAAAGATTTTGCAGTGTGTTATACATATCTGGAGGTGTGTGAAATAAACAATTTCTATATACTTTTTCTTCTACTGTGCTATCCTAAAAAAAAACACATTTTTTTAATAGCATTTTCTGTAGTTCTGTAGCTGTGCAATCCAGCAGTTATGTAGTGTGGATGTGTTGTGGTCTTGCAAAAAGCTCCATTTAGGGCCACAAAAATATTTTGCAGTGTGTTATACATATCTGGAGGTGTGTGAAATAAACAATTTATATATATTTTTCTTCTACTGTGCTATCCTAAAAAAAACACATTTTTTTAATAGCATTTTCTGCAGTTCTGTAGCTGTACGATCCAGCGGTTACGTACTGTGGGTGTGTTGTGGTCTTGCAAAAAGCCCCATTTAGGGCCACAAAAATATTTTGCAGTGTGTTATGCATATCTGTAATTGTGTGAAATAAACAATTTCTATATATTTTTCTTCTACTGTGCTATCCTAAAAAAACAACATTTTTTTTGAATAGCATTTTCTGCAGTTCTGTAGCCGTGCGATACAGCGGTTACGTACTCTGGGTGGGTTGTGGTCTTGCAAAAAGCCCCATTTTGGGCCACAAAAAATATTTTGCAGTGTGTTATGCATATCTGGAGGTGTGTGAAATAAACAATTTCTATATATTTTTCTTCTACTGTGCTATCCTAAAAAAAAAACAATTTTTTTGAATAGCATTTTCTGCAGTTCTGTAGCTGTGCAATCCAGCGGTTACGTACTGTGGGTGTGTTGTGGTCTTGCAAAAAGCTCCAATTAGGGCCACAAAAATATTTTGCAGTGTGTTGTACATATCTGGAGGTGTGTTAAATAAACAATTTCTATATATTTTTCTTCTACTGTGCTATCCTAAAAAAAAAAACATTTTTTTAATAGCATTTTCTGCAGTTTTGTAGCTGTGCGATACAGCGGTTACGTACTGTGGGTGGGTTGTGGTCTTGCAAAAAAGCCCCATTTAGGGCCACAAAAAATATTTTGCAGTGTGTTATGCATATCTGAAGGTGTGTGAAATAAACAATTTCTATATATTTTTCTTCTACTGTGCTATCCTAAAAAAAAAAAAAAAATTTTGAATAGCATTTTCTGCAGTTCTGTAGCTGTGCGATACAGCGGTTACGTATTGTGGGTGGGTTGTTGTCTTTCAAAAAGCTCCAATTAGGGCCACAAAAATATTTTGCAGTGTGTTGTACATATCTGGAGGTGTGTGAAATAAACAATTTCTATATATTTTTCTTCTACTGTGCTATCCTAAAAAAAAAACATTTTTTTAATAGCATTTTCTGCAGTTCTGTAGCTGTGCGATACAGCGGTTACGTACTGTGGGTGGGTTGTGGTCTTGCAAAAAAGCCCCATTTTGGGCCACAAAAAATATTTTGCAGTGTGTTATGCATATCTGGAGGTGTGTGAAATAAACAATTTCTATATATTTTTCTTCTACTGTGCTATCCTAAAAAAAACATTTTTTTTAATAGCATTTTCTGCAGTTCTATAGCTGTGCAATCCAGCAGTTATGTAGTGTGGGTGTGTTGTGGTCTTGCAAAAAGCTCCATTTAGGGCCACAAAAATATTTTGCAGTGTGTTATACATATCTGGAGGTGTGTGAATTAAACAATTTCTATATATTTTTCTTCTACTGTGCTATCCTAAAAAAAAAAACATTTTTTTAATAGCATTTTCTGCAGTTCTGTAGCTGTGCGATCCAGCGGTTACGTACTGTGGGTGTGTTGTGGTCTTGCAAAAAGCCCCATTTAGGGCCACAAAAAATATTTTGCAGTGTGTTATGCATATCTGGAATTGTGTGAAATAAACAATTTCTATATATTTTTCTTCTACTGTGCTATCCTAAAAAAACAACATTTATTTGAATAGCATTTTCTGCAGTTCTGTAGCTGTGCGATACAGCGGTTACGTACTGTGGGTGGGTTGTGGTCTTGCAAAAAAGCCCCATTTAGGGCCACAAAATATATTTTGCAATGTGTTATGCATATCTGGAGGTGTGTGAAATAAACAATTTCTATATATTTTTCTTCTACTGTGCTATCCTAAAAAAACAACATTTTTTTATAGCATTTTCTGCAGTTCTGTAGCTGTGCGATACAGCGGTTACGTACTGTGGGTGGGTTGTGGTCTTGCAAAAAGCCCCATTTTTGCCACAAAAAATATTTTGCAGTGTGTTATACATATCTGGAGGTGTGTTAAATAAACAATTTCTATATATTTTTCTTCTACTGTGCTATCCTTAAAAAAAAACATTTTTTTATAGCATTTTCTGCAGTTCTGTAGCTGTGCGATACAGCGGTTACGTACTGTGGGTGGGTTGTGGTCTTGCAAAAAGCCCCATTTTTGCCACAAAAAATATTTTGCAGTGTGTTATACATATCTGGAGGTGTGTTAAATAAACAATTTCTATATATTTTTCTTCTACTGTGCTATCCTTAAAAAAAAACATTTTTTTTGAATAGCATTTTCTGCAGTTCTGTAGCTGTGCGATACAGCGGTTACGTACTGTGGGTGGGTTGTGGTTTTGCAAAAAGCTCCATTTAGGGCCACAAAAAGATTTTGCAGTGTGTTATACATATCTGGAGGTGTGTGAAATAAACAATTTCTATATACTTTTTCTTCTACTGTGCTATCCTAAAAAAAAAAACATTTTTTAATAGCATTTTCTGTAGTTCTGTAGCTGTGCAATCCAGCAGTTATGTAGTGTGGATGTGTTGTGGTCTTGCAAAAAGCTCCATTTAGGGCCACAAAAATATTTTGCAGTGTGTTATACATATCTGGAGGTGTGTGAAATAAACAATTTATATATATTTTTCTTCTACTGTGCTATCCTAAAAAAAACACATTTTTTTAATAGCATTTTCTGCAGTTCTGTAGCTGTACGATCCAGCGGTTACGTACTGTGGGTGTGTTGTGGTCTTGCAAAAAGCCCCATTTAGGGCCACAAAAATATTTTGCAGTGTGTTATGCATATCTGTAATTGTGTGAAATAAACAATTTCTATATATTTTTCTTCTACTGTGCTATCCTAAAAAAACAACATTTTTTTTGAATAGCATTTTCTGCAGTTCTGTAGCTGTGCGATACAGCGGTTACGTACTGTGGGTGGGTTGTGGTCTTGCAAAAAGCCCCATTTAGGGCCACAAAAATATTTTGCAGTGTGTTATGCATATCTGGAGGTGTGTGAAATAAACAATTTCTATATATTTTTCTTCTACTGTGCTATCCTAAAAAAAAGGATTTTTTTTTAATAGCATTTTCTGCAGTTCTGTAGCCGTGCGATACAGCGGTTATGTACTCTGGGTGGGTTGTGGTCTTGCAAAAAGCCCTTTTTTGGGCCACAAAAAATATTTTGCAGTGTGTTATGCATATCTGGAGGTGTGTGAAATAAACAATTTCTATATATTTTTCTTCTACTGTGCTATCCTAAAAAAAACATTTTTTTTTAATAGCATTTTCTGCAGTTCTGTAGCTGTGCAATCCAGCGGTTACGTACTGTGGGTGTGTTGTGGTCTTGCAAAAAGCTCCATTTAGGGCCACAAAAATATTTTGCAGTGTGTTATACATATCTGGAGGTGTGTGAATTAAACAATTTCTATATATTTTTCTTCTACTGTGCTATCCTAAAAAAAACATTTTTTTAATAGCATTTTCTGCAGTTCTGTAGCTGTGCAATCCAGCAGTTATGTAGTGTGGGTGTGTTGTGGTCTTGCAAAAAGCTCCATTTAGGGCCACAAAAATATTTTGCAGTGTGTTATACATATTTGGAGGTGTGTGAATTAAACAATTTCTATATATTTTTCTTCTACTGTGCTATCCTAAAAAAAAAACATTTTTTTAATAGCATTTTCTGCAGTTCTGTAGCTGTGCGATACAGCGGTTACGTACTGTGGGTGGGTTGTGGTCTTGCAAAAAAGCCCCATTTAGGGCCACAAAAAATATTTTGCAGTGTGTTATGCATATCTGAAGGTGTGTGAAATAAACAATTTCTATATATTTTTCTTCTACTGTGCTATCCTAAAAAAACAAAAAAAATTTTGAATAGCATTTTCTGCAGTTCTGTAGCTGTGCGATACAGCGGTTACGTATTGTGGGTGGGTTGTTGTCTTTCAAAAAAGCCCCATTTAGGGCCACAAAAAGTATTTTGCAGTGTGTTATGCATATCTGGAGGTGTGTGAAATAAACAATTTCTATATATTTTTCTTCTACTGTGCTATCCTAAAAATAAATCATTTTTTAATAGCATTTTCTGCAGTTCTGTAGCTGTGCGATACAGCGGTTACGTACTGTGGGTGGGTTGTTGTCTTGCAAAAAAGCCCCATTTAGGGCCACAAAAAGTATTTTGCAGTGTGTTATGCATATCTGGAGGTGTGTAAAATAAACAATTTCTATATATTTTTCTTCTACTGTGCTATCCTAAAAAAAACAACATTTTTTTTGAATAGCATTTTCTGCAGTTCTGTAGCCGGGCGATACAGCGGTTACGTACTGTGGGTGGGTTGTGGTCTTGCAAAAAGCCCCATTTTGGGCCACAAAAAATATTTTGCAGTGTGTTATGCATATCTGGAGGTGTGTGAAATAAACAATTTCTATATATTTTTCTTCTACTGTGCTATCCTAAAAAAAAACATTTTTTTTTAATAGCATTTTCTGCAGTTCTGTAGCTGTGCAATCCAGCGGTTAAGTACTGTGGGTGTGTTGTGGTCTTGCAAAAAGCTCCATTTAGGGCCACAAAAATATTTTGCAGTGTGTTATACAAATCTGGAGGTGTGTGAAATAAACAATTTCTATATATTTTTCTTCTACTGTGCTATCCTAAAAAAATGTTTTTTTTAATAGCATTTTCTGCTGTTCTGTAGCTGTGCAATCCAGCAGTTATGTAGTGTGGGTGTGTTGTGGTCTTGCAAAAAGCTCCATTTAGGGCCACAAATTTTTTTTGCAGTGTGTTATACATATCTGGAGGTGTGTGAATTAAACAATTTCTATATATTTTTCTTCTACTGTGCTATCCTAAAAAAAACACATTTTTTTAATAGTATTTTCTGCAGTTCTGTAGCTGTGCGATACAGCGGTTACGTACTGTGGGTGGGTTGTGGTCTTGCAAAAAAGCCCCATTTAGGGCCACAAAAAATATTTTGCAGTGTGTTATGCATATCTGGAGGTGTGTGAAATAAACAATTTCTATATATTTTTCTTCTACTGTGCTATCCTAAAAAAAAACATTTTTTTTAATAGCATTTTCTGCAGTTCTGTAGCTGTGCAATCCAGCGGTTACGTACTGTGGGTGTGTTGTGGTCTTGCAAAAAGCTCCATTTAGGGCCACAAAAATATTTTGCAGTGTGTTATACATATCTGGAGGTGTGTGAAATAAACAATTTCTATATATTTTTCTTCTACTGTGCTATCCTAAAAAAAAAAACATTTATTTGAATAGCATTTTCTGCAGTTCTGTAGCTGTGCGATACAGCGGTTACGTACTGTGGGTGGGTTGTGGTCTTGCAAAAAGCCCCATTTAGGGCCACAAAAAATATTTTGCAGTGTGTTATGCATATCTGGAGGTGTGTGAAATAAACAATTTATATATATTTTTCTTCTACTGTGCTTTCCTACAAAAACAACATTTTTTTTAATAGCATTTTCTGCAGTTCTGTAGCTGTGCGATACAGCAGTTACGTACTGTGTGTGGGTTGTGGTCTTGCAAAAAAGCCCCATTTAGGGCCACAAAAAATATTTTGCAGTGTGTTATGCATATCTGGAGGTGTGTGAAATAAACAATTTCTATATATTTTTCTTCTACTGTGCTATCCTAAAAAAACAACATTTTTTTATAGCATTTTCTGCAGTTCTGTAGCTGTGCGATACAGCGGTTACGTACTGTGGGTGGGTTGTGGTCTTGCAAAAAGCCCCATTTTTGCCACAAAAAATATTTTGCAGTGTGTTATACATATCTGGAGGTGTGTGAAATAAACAATTTCTATATATTTTTCTTCTACTGTGCTATCCTTAAAAAAAACATTTTTTTTGAATAGCATTTTCTGCAGTTCTGTAGCTGTGTGATACAGCGGTTACATACTGTGGGTGGGTTGTGGTTTTGCAAAAAGCTCCATTTAGGGCCACAAAAAGATTTTGCAGTGTGTTATACATATCTGGAGGTGTGTGAAATAAACAATTTCTATATACTTTTTCTTCTACTGTGCTATCCTAAAAAAAAAACTTTTTTTTAATAGCATTTTCTGCAGTTCTGTAGCTGTGCAATCCAGCAGTTATGTACTGTGGATGTGTTGTGGTCTTGCAAAAAGCCCCATTTAGGGCCACAAAAAATATTTTGCAGTGTGTTATGCATATCTGGAATTGTGTGAAATAAACAATTTCTATATATTTTTCTTCTACTGTGCTATCCTAAAAAAACAACATTTTTTTTGAATAGCATTTTCTGCAGTTCTGTAGCTGTGCGATACAGCGGTTACGTACTGTGGGTGGGTTGTGGTCTTCAAAAAGCCCCATTTAGGGCCACAAAAAATATTTTGCAGTGTGTTATGCATATCTGGAGGTGTGTGAAATAAACAATTTCTATATATTTTTCTTCTACTGTGCTATCCTAAAAAAAACTCATTTTTTTAATAGCATTTTCTGCAGTTCTGTAGCTGTGCAATCCAGCGGTTACGTACTGTGGGTGTGTTGTGGTCTTGCAAAAAGCTCCATTTAGGGCCACAAAAATATTTTGCAGTGTGTTATACATATCTGGAGGTGTGTGAAATAAACAATTTCTATATATTTTTCTTCTACTGTGCTATCCTAAAAATAAATCATTTTTTTTAATAGCATTTTCTGCAGTTCTGTAGCTGTGCGATACAGCGTTTACGTACTGTGGGTGGGTTGTGGTCTTGCAAAAAGCCCCATTTAGGGCCACAAAAAATATTTTGCAGTGTGTTATGCATATCTGGAGGTGTGTGAAATAAACAATTTCTATATATTTTTCTTCTACTGTGCTTTCCTACAAAAACAACAATTTTTTTAATAGCATTTTCTGCAGTTCTGTAGCTGTGCGATACAGCGGTTACGTACTGTGGGTGGGTTGTGGTCTTGCAAAAAAGCCCCATTAAGGGCCACAAAAAATATTTTGCAGTGTGTTATGCATATCTGGAGGTGTGTGAAATAAACAATTTCTATATATTTTTCTTCTACTGTGCTATCCTAAAAAAAAAACATTTTTTTGAATAGCATTTTCTGCAGTTCTGTAGCCGTGCGATACAGTGGTTACGTACTCTGGGTGGGTTGTGGTCTTGCAAAAAGCCCCATTTTGGGCCACAAAAAATATTTTGCAGTGTGTTATGCATATCTGGAGGTGTGTGAAATAAACAATTTCTATATATTTTTCTTCTACTGTGCTATCCTAAAAAAACAAAAAAATTTTTGAATAGCATTTTCTGCAGTTCTGTAGCTGTGCGATACAGTGGTTACGTACTGTGGGTGGGTTGTGGTCTTGCAAAAAGCCCCATTTTGGGCCACAAAAAATATTTTGCAGTGTGTTATGCATATCTGGAGGTGTGTGAAATAAACAATTTCTATATATTTTTCTTCTACTGTGCTATCCTAAAAAAAAAACATTTTTTTTAATAGCATTTTCTGCAGTTCTGTAGCTGTGCAATCCAGCGGTTACGTACTGTGGGTGTGTTGTGGTCTTGCAAAAAGCTCCATTTAGGGCCACAAAAATATTTTGCAGTGTGTTATACATATCTGGAGGTGTGTGAAATAAACAATTTCTATATATTTTTCTTCTACTGTGCTATCCTAAAAAAAAAACATTTTTAATAGCATTTTCTGCAGTTCTGTAGCTGTGCAATCCAGCAGTTATATACTGTGGGTGTGTTGTGGTCTTGCAAAAAGCCCCATTTAGGGCCACAAAAAATATTTTGCAGTGTGTTATGCATATCTGGAGGTGTGTGAAATAAACAATTTCTATATATTTTTCTTCTACTGTGCTATCCTAAAAGAAATTTTTTTTTTTTGAATAGCATTTTCTGCAGTTCTGTAGCTGTGCGATACAGCGGTTACGTACTGTGGGTGGGTTGTTGTCTTGCAAAAAAGCCCCATTTAGGGCCACAAAAAGTATTTTGCAGTGTGTTATGCTTATCTGGAGGTGTGTGAAATAAACAATTTCTATATATTTTTCTTCTACTGTGCTATCCTAAAAAGGCAACATTTTTTTATAGCATTTTCTGCAGTTCTGTAGCTGTGCGATACAGCGGTTACGTACTGTGGGTGGGTTGTGGTCTTGCAAAAAGCCCCATTTTTGCCACAAAAATATTTTACAGTGTGTTATACATATCTGGAGGTGTGTGAAAAAAACAATTTCTATATATTTTTCTTCTACTGTGCTATCTTTAAAAAAAAACATTTTTTTTTAATAGCATTTTCTGCAGTTCTGTAGCTGTGCGATACAGCGGTTACGTACTGTGGGTGGTTTGTGGTTTTGCAAAAAGCTCCATTTAGGGCCAAAAAAGATTTTGCAGTGTGTTATACATATCTGGAGGTGTGTGAAATAAACAATTTCTATATACTTTTTCTTCTACTGTGCTATCCTAAAAAAAACAACATTTTTTTTTAATATCATTTTCTGCAGTTCTGTAGCTGTGCAATCCAGCAGTTATGTACTGTGGATGTGTTGTGGTCTTGCAAAAAGTTCCATTTAGGGTCACAAAAATATTTTGCAGTGTGTTATACATACAGTATCTGGAGGTGTGTGAAATAAACAATTTATATATATTTTTCTTCTACTGTGCTATCCTAAAAAAAACACATTTTTTTTAATAGCATTTTCTGCAGTTCTGTAGCTGTGCGATCCAGTGGTTACGTACTGTGGGTATGTTGTGGTCTTGCAAAAAGCCCCATTTAGGGCCACAAAAAATATTTTGCAGTGTGTTATGCATATCTGGAATTGTGTGAAATAAACAATTTCTATATATTTTTCTTCTACTGTGCTATCCTAAAAAAACAACATTTTTTTTTGAATAGCATTTTCTACAGTTCTGTAGCTGTGCGATACAGCGGTTACGTACTGTGGGTGGGTTGTGGTCTTGCAAAAAGCCCCATTTAGGGGAACAAAAAATATTTTGCAGTGTGTTATGCATATCTGGAGGTGTGTGAAATAAACAATTTCTATATATTTTTCTTCTACTGTGCTATCCTAAAAAAAAAACATTTTTTTTAATAGCATTTTCTGCAGTTCTGTAGCTGTGCAATCCAGCAGTTATGTACTGTGGGTGTGTTGTGGTCTTGCAAAAAGCTCCATTTAGGGCCACAAAAATATTTTGCAGTGTGTTATACATATCTGGATGTTAGTGAAATAAACAATTTCTATATATTTTTCTTCTACTGTGCTATCCTAAAAATAAATCATTTTTTTAATAGCATTTTCTGCAGTTCTGTAGCTGTGCGATACAGCGGTTACGTACTGTGGGTGGGTTGTGGTCTTGCAAAAAGCCCCATTTAGGGCCACAAAAAATATTTTGCAGTGTGTTTTGCATTTCTGGAGGTGTGTGAAATAAACAATTTCTATATATTTTTCTTCTACTGTGCTATCCTAAAAAAAAAAAAATTTGAATAGCATTTTCTGCAGTTCTGTAGCTGTGCGATACAGCGGTTACGCACTGTGGGTGGGTTGTTGTCTTGCAAAAAAGCCCCATTTAGGGCCACAAAAAGTATTTTGCAGTGTGTTATGCATATCTGGAGGTGTGTGAAATAAACAATTTCTATATATTTTTCTTCTACTGTGCTATCCTAAAAAAAACATTTTTTTTTAATAGCATTTTCTGCAGTTCTGTAGCCGTGCGATACAGCGGTTACGTACTCTGGGTGGTTTGTGGTCTTGCAAAAATCCCCATTTTGGGCCACAAAAAATATTTTGCAGTGTGTTATGCATATCTGGAGGTGTGTGAAATAAACAATTTCTATATATTTTTCTTCTACTGTGCTATCCTAAAAAAAAAAAGTTTTTTTTAATAGCATTTTCTGCAGTTCTGTAGCTGTGCAATCCAGCAGTTATGTAGTGTGGGTGTGTTGTGGTCTTGAAAAAAGCTCCATTTAGGGCCACAAAAATATTTTGCAGTGTGTTATACATATCTGGAGGTGTGTGAATTAAACAATTTCTATATATTTTTCTTCTACTGTGCTATCCTAAAAAAAAAAACATTTTTTAATAGCATTTTCTGCAGTTCTGTAGCTGTGCGATACAGCGGTTAAGTACTGTGGGTGGGTTGTGGTCTTGCAAAAAAGCCCCATTTAGGGCCACAAAAAATATTTTGCAGTGTGTTATGCATATCTGGAGGTGTGTGAAATAAACAATTTCTATATATTTTTCTTCTACTGTGCTTTCCTAAAAAAACAACATTTTTTTTATTGGAATTTTCTGCAGTTCTGTAGCTGTGCGATACAGCAGTTACATACTGTGGGTGGGTTGTGGTCTTGCAAAAAGCCCCATTTTGGGCCATAAAAAATATTTTGCAGTGTGTTATGCATATCTGGAGGTGTGTGAAATAAACAATTTCTATATATTTTTCTTCTACTGTGCTATCCTAAAAAAAACACATTTTTTTTTAATAGCATTTTCTGCAGTTCTGTAGCTGTGCAATCCAGCGGTTACGTACTGTGGGTGTGTTGTGGTCTTGCAAAAAGCTCCATTTAGGGCCACAAAAATATTTTGCAGTGTGTTATACATATCTGGAGGTGTGTGAAATAAACAATTTCTATATATTTTTCTTCTACTGTGCTATCCTAAAAAAAAAAACATTTTTTTTTAATAGCATTTTCTGCAGTTCTGTAGCTGTGCAATCCAGCAGTTATGTACTGTGGGTGTGTTGTGGTCTTGCAAAAAGCTCCATTTAGGGCCACAAAAATATTTTGCAGTGTGTTATACATATCTGGATGTTAGTGAAATAAACAATTTCTATATATTTTTCTTCTACTGTGCTATCCTAAAAATAAATCATTTTTTTTAATAGCATTTTCTGCAGTTCTGTAGCTGTGCGATACAGCGGTTACGTACTGTGGGTGGGTTGTGGTCTTGCAAAAAGCCCCATTTAGGGCCACAAAAAATATTTTGCAGTGTGTTTTGCATTTCTGGAGGTGTGTGAAATAAACAATTTCTATATATTTTTCTTCTACTGTGCTATCCTAAAAAAAAAAAAAATGTGAATAGCATTTTCTGCAGTTCTGTAGCTGTGCGATACAGCGGTTACGTACTGTGGGTGGGTTGTTGTCTTTCAAAAAAGCCCCATTAGGGCCACAAAAAGTATTTTGCAGTGTGTTATGCATATCTGGAGGTGTGTGAAATAAACAATTTCTATATATTTTTCTTCTACTGTGCTATCCTAAAAAAAATACATTTTTTTTAATAGCATTTTCTGCAGTTCTGTAGCTGTGCAATCCAGCAGTTATGTACTGTGGGTGTGTTGTGGTCTTGCAAAAAGCTCCATTTAGGGCCACAAAAATATTTTGCAGTGTGTTATACATATCTGGATGTTTGTGAAATAAACAATTTCTATATATTTTTCTTCTACTGTGCTATCTTAAAAAAACAAAAAAAAATTTGAATAGCGTTTTCTGCAGTTCTGTAGCTGTGCGATCCAGCGGTTACATACTGTGGGTGTGTTGTGGTCTTGCAAAAAAACCCATTTAGGGCCACAAAAATTATTTTGCAGTGTGTTATGCATATCTGGAGGTGTGTGAACTAAACAATTTCTATATATTTTTCTTCTACTGTGCTATCCCAAAAAAGCAAACTTTTTTTTGAATAGCATTTTCTGCAGTTCTGTAGCTGTGCGATACAGCGGTTACGTACTGTGGATGGGTTGTGGTCTTGCAAAAAGCCCCATTTAGGGCCACAAAAAATATTTTGCAGTGTGTTATGCATATCTGAAGGTGTGTGAAATAAACAATTTCTATATATTTTTCTTCTACTGTGCTATCCTGAAAAAACAAAACATTTTTTGAATAGCATTTTCTGCAGTTCTGTAGCTGTGCGATACAGCAGTTACGTAATGTGGGTGTGTTCTGCTCTTCCAAAAACAACCCATTTAGGGCCTGATCCTAATTTTTTTTAAATATGAGTAGAAGGTCAAAGGGACGTGGTGGCCCCGGTCGTGGTGCTGCTGGTGGAGTTCCTGTTGCAGGGAGAGGACGTGGTCGATCTGTGCCAGCTACATGCACAAGTGAAACACCTTCCTCATCTTCCTCATGTGCGAGTAGGCGACCGAGCCTGCGACGGTATTTTGTCGCGCCTAATGAGGCTGTACGAATGTTTAGGCCAGGACAAGTACAAACGATAGTAGATTGGGTTGCTGACAGTGCCTCGGGATCCTTCACATTGTCTCCCACCCACTCTTCTGATGAAAGATCAGAGTTGGCACCTGAAGCCCATGTCCATCAGTCTTTCACCTCACCCCCTTGCAAATCAGCCAAGCAGTCTGAGCCCCAAATCATGCAGCAGTCTCTTCTGCGTTTCGATGACTCTGTTAGCAGGGTTTCCCAGTGCCATTCACCTAGCCCTGCCCCAGAAGTGGAAGAGATTGAGTGCACCAATGCCCAACCACTTATGTTTCATGATGAGTACATGGGAGGACCATCGCAGCACGTCTCGGATGATGACGCAACACAGGTGCCAACTGCTGCTGCTTTTGCAATTGTGCAGACAGACAAGGAGGGCAGGGGTGAAGACTGGGTGGAAGATGATGTGGAGGACAATGAGGTCCTCGACCCCACATGGAATCAACGTTATGCAGGTGACCAGTGTAGTTTGGAGGAAGAGGCGGTGGTCGCACAGAGCCACCAGGACAGCAGAAGAGGGAGCAGCTGACACCATTGATCTTTTTAGATATCTGTAAGGAGGTAATTCTTCCCAATGACCACAAGTGTAAGGACCATTCTTCCCACTGACCATCACACTAATGTATCCTGAGTTGTAGATTTCAAATTTTTAGCAGGGGTTCCCCGAGACCAGAGAACTATTTCAAGGGTTCCTCTGTGTTGAAAAGGTTGAGAAAGGCTGCCCTAGACAGTACGTCTGCTACTGCCCAACGCAGCAAGGGACTGAGCCCACCAAAGCCAGGTCCAAGGAGTTCCCTAGCGTGGCAGTTCTTCACACAATGTGCTGATGACAAGACACGAGTGGTTTGCACGCTGTGCAATCAGAGCCTGAAGCGAGGCATAAACGTTCTCAACCTGAGCACAACCTGCATGACCAGGCATCTAAGTGCAAAGCACGAGCTGCAGTGGAGTAGACACCTCAAAAAACAAGAAAGGTCTCTGGCTCCTCCTGCTTCCTCTTCTGCTGCAGTCTCGGCCTCTTCATCCACCTCTGTAGTGACAGTGGCACCTGCCACCCCGCAAACAGAGGATCTGCCAGCAACACTACCACCTGGGTCACCAACCATCTCCACAATGTCCCATGGAAGCGTTCAGCTCTCTATCTCCCAAACACTGGAGCGGAAGAGGAAGTACCCCCTAGCCACCAAAATTCCTCACCTTTGAAATGCTGTCATTAAGTCTGGTGGAGACGCAGAGTTTTAAAAGCCTGATGGCATTGGCTGTCCCACAGTACGTCGTGCCCAGCCACCACTACTTTTCCAGGCGAGCCATCCCTTCCCTGCACAACCAAGTGGGGGACAAAATCAGGTGTGCACTGCGCAACGCCATCTGTGGCAAGGTCCACCTAACTACGGATGCGTGGACCAGTAAGCACAGTCAGGGACGTTATATCTCCCTAACAGCACACTGGGTAAATGCAGTGGCGGTTGGGCCTGAGGCAGATAGCAGTTTGGCGCATGTCCTTCCACCACCTTGGATTGCAGGGCTCTTCAGTTTGCCTCCTGTTGCTAACTCCTCGTACTCCGCTTCCTCATCCTCTACCGCCTCCTCATCCGGTCCGCGTAACACCTTCACCACCAACTTCAGCACAGCCAGGGGTAAACGACAGCAGGCAGTTTTAAAACGTTCCTGTTTGGGGGAAAAACCCCACACCCCGCAGAAGTTGTGTAGGGACATGGAACAACAGACCGATGAGTGGTTGCTGTCAGTGAGCCTCAAGCCCGGCTTGGTGGTGTGCGATAATGGGGCGAAATCACGTAGCAGCTCTGGGCCTAGCCGGTTTGATGCACATCCCTTGCCTGGTGCATGTGCTGAACTTGGTGGTCCAGAGGTTCCTTAAAAATTACCCTAATATGCCAGAGCTGCTGCAGAAAGTGCGGGCCGTCTGTGCGCACTTTTGGCATTCTCACCCTGCTGCTGCTCGCCTGTCAGCGCTGCAGCGTAATTTCGGCCTTCCCGCTCACCGCCTCATATGTGACGTGCCCACAAGGTGGAACTCCACCTTGCACATGCTGGCCAGACTGTGCGAGCAGCAGCAGGCGATAGTGGAGTTTCAGCTGCAGCAATCACACGTGAGTCGCTCTGCGGAACAGCACCACTTCACCACCAATAACTGGGCCTCCATGCGAGACCTGTGTGCCTTGTTGCGCTGTTTTGAGTACTCCACCAACATGGCCAGTGCCAATGACGCCGTTCTCAGCGTTACTATCCCAGTTCTATGCCTCCTTGAAAAAACGCTTTGGGCAAGGATGGAAGAGGATGTGGCACAGGAGGATGAGGAGGAGGAGGAGGAAGCGGGATCATTTCAAAGGCTTTCAGGGCAGTCTTTCACAAGTGGCTACGAGGGTGGGTTCCTGCACCAACAAACGTCAGGTACACAATTGTCCGGCAGCAAGGGCACAGTTCTGGGGGATGACGAGGTGGAGGAGGAGATGGATGAGGAGGAGGAGGAGAATGTTCACAGCAGGGTGGCACCCAGACCAGCTCATGGCCATCACTGGTGCGTGGCTGGGGGGATATAGAGGACACAGACGATACACCTCCCACAGAGGACAGCTTTTCTTTGCTTCTGGGCAGCCTGGCAGACATGAGCAATTACATGCTGCAGTGTTTCCGCAACGACCACCGAGTTATCCACATTTTAACTGGTGCTGATTACTGAGTGGCCACCCTGCTGGATCCCCGTTACAAGGACAACGTACCATCCTTAATTCCCTCACTGGAGCGGGATCGTAAGATTCGCGAGTACAAGCGCACGCTGGTAGACGCGCTGCTGGTGGCATTCCCACCTGACAGCGGGCGTACGGTGGAAGCACAAGGCGAAGGCAGAGGAGGAGGAAGAGGTCGCCAATGCAGTCGGGGCACCGCCAGCACCTCAGAAGGCAGGGTTAGCATGACCGAAATGTGGAAAAGCTTTGTCAGCACGCCACAACAACCAGCACCACCAGCTGAGATGGAACGTCTTAGCAGGAGGCAGCATTTTACCAAGATGGTTGTGCAGTATGTGTCCACAGGCCTACACGTACTGGATGACGGGTCTGCCCCCTTCAACTTCTGGGTCTCCAAATTGGGCACATGGCCTGAGCTTGCCCTTTACGCCTTGGAGGTGCTGGCCTGCCCTGCAGCCAGTGTATTATCTGAACGTGTATTTAGCACGGCATTTAGGGGGCGTTATCACAGACAAGCGCAGCTTCCTGTCCAGAGCCAATGTGGACAAGCTCACGTTCATTAAAATGAACCAGGCATTTAGCTGCCCGGTTTTTTCAAATGGCACAATGGAGTATCCCTAACTCAAAAGTTCCCTGGGTCTTGTTTGAATCTCTATCCATCAAACCCTATTGTATTCAATCCATTCTTTGGTCCCCTACTAATCTGGCACACAAACTCTCCTCCCTTAATTCCTTGGTAACCCATGCCCTTATTCTTTGGGGCCGGTATAAAACCAAATTGGACCTTGTTACCTCTGCTCCCCCGGGTTCTTCCTTTTTAGGTGAGCCCTTATTTACCCCGGCATTGGCACGCCCCCAAAACTTCTCATGGTGGGTGACCAACTCTTTGGTCTCACTACGAGACCTCCAAATGGATGGTGTTTTTGCCTCCTTTGACCTTCTTCGGACCCGTAAACAGGCCCCACCTAATGAATACTATAGGTATCTACAAATCAAGCACTTTTTTAGCTCCCATTTTGCACTCACACCGTCCCACCCCCCTTCCGTCTTCGAACAGATCTGCCGTGACTCTCCCAGGGGCAAAGGCCTTATCTCATGGCTATACAGTGATACGGTGGCCTCGACCTTCTCTGGAGAGCCTCCATATAAAGCTAAATGGGAGGCTGACTGTGGAGAACAATTCTCTCCTGAAGATTGGGATAACATGCTGGATAACTTGCGCAAGGCCACGAAATCCCTAGCAGTAAGGGAAACCGCCTACAAAGTCCTAACAAGGTGGTATTATACTCCATCCAGACTTCAGATTATGTTTCCTGGTACCTCGGGTCTGTGCTTCAGGGGATGCAATGTTTTAGGCACCTTGAAGCATATATTCTGGGATTGTGAAAAGCTCTCCCCAGTTTGGGATAGGATTTCCGCTTTAGCCTCGGCTTTTGCGGAAACCCCTCTACAACTCACGGTCTCGATGGGTCTCCTAGGGGCACCGATCCCGGGGATTCCCGGTAAACAAGAATGCCTCATACGCACAATTTGCATCTCCACTCTGTGGAGCATTGCTCTACACTGGAAGTCCCCTGCGGTCCCTATCCCCTCGGTTCTATCCAGAATAGATAATATAATGCTGATGGAGAGGATTTTAAACACCTTACAGGATGGAATGATCCTGTTTGACCAAAGATGGGAACCCTGGAGGACCCACAAGAATATTCTAGAACCCTGACCTAACATATACTTTATATGACATAATCCCCCGGTAGCGGATATTTCCCGGTGTGCCTGTTCCGCTCTTTATAAATCCTGGTTGTTAATAGTCCATAGGATCCTTATTTTCTGAATCTCTATAAGTTATGCTTAAAAAAGTTGTTTTCTTTTTTGTCTTGTAAATTATTCCTTTTTTTTGTTTTTGATTTCTAGATTGATGTATGTTTATTGATGCTTTGATATATACGAGATATGCCTTCCCAGGTTTGTATATTTTTACTTTTATCCTCAATAAAAAGTTTGTACAAAAAAAAAATGAACCAGGCATAGATCCCACAGGACTTGTCGGTACCTTGTGCAGAATAGACATGTATACCGGTGTTGTGACAAAAACTGTCCGGCCATCGGATTGTGTCCGGCCCGTACTGCGCAGGCGCAGCGCTTGCGCAGTACAGAGGACAAGGAGATTCACAAAATCTCCGAAGATGAACGGCGCCTGCGCAGTGAGTGCAGGTTCAAGCCCCACCATCCAAGTGGACATACAGTAGTTCATAGTAACAGGGCCCCTCACGGGCTCGCTTCGATCACCACACTTCGGGCACGGCCTCGCTTGGCTCGGCTTGAACCTCGGATGGTGTGGCTTTCACCTGGACTCACCCCGCAGGCGCCGTTCGTCTTGGGAGATTTTCGAAATCCCCTTGTCCTACATACTGAGCAAGCGCAGTACAGGGCGGACACTAATCGACGGGGGACAGAATTCGACACATCACCGGCCTTACCCAGCCATTGTTGTATTTTTGAACCAGTGTTGGCTACCTCGTCCTCCTCCACCGCCGCTTCCACCTACACAGCCACATCCACCGCCACCTAAACCTCCTACTCCATATGGACCTCGTCCTCCTAGGTCAAGATTATAATTTTTATTTTATTTTTTTCTAGCGCACAGATCCTTTCCCCCTTACCTGCCTTTATGTTGTTGGCTCCTCGCAGGAGGAAGAAAGGCACACTGCACTACCAGCCCGTACCCTCCTATATAAAGAGGATGAGCGGTGTACTTGATGGGCCGTGTCCACAGCCGGAGTCAAAACTCCTCCAGAGGATGATTCTCACCTCTGCTGTAGGTAGAGGCAAGTCCCTGAATTCCCAGTAAAGTCACTGTCCACACCAGCTGAAACTCCAACTCTTATTCTCTCATGGCAAAAAAAACTGTACTCGGATAGAAAAGGTTAAAGCAAAGAAACAGGACAGCTTAAGGTGTGGAGGAGGTCCAGGCACAAACGTAGCACATTCACTTCACTGCTTAGGTTTCTCAAACAGATTTAGGTGCACGGTCTCTGCCACAGACCGGGTGTACAAGGCCCCTGCCACGGACCTGAGGACTTTGGTCTCTGCCACGGGCCGGGTGAATAAGGCCTCTGATACAGTCAAGATGACCTTGAGCTTCTCCTTCTACGAACCTAGCCCATATCAAGGGGAAGACATCTCTCCAGAGAGTCAACAGACCCTTCCTTCACCGTGACTCCCGCATCGGTCCATCAGAATGATCCTCCCTTCCCTGGAACAGGGTCCCCTACACGAGGCGGCACCCTAAGACTCCTCGACCCTTAGCGGACTCCAGACGAAGGCTCTGGACTCCAGGCTTTACTCCCGCCCCTAGGCCTCCATACCCAGGGCAGCAGGAACTCCAGGATAGTACCTCATCCCGGGCTAAAGGTTGCCCGAGATGGAACAGGAACACGTGCACCCAGGCCGAAGGCACCTGGGCGCGGACCCCACTGGACATCAGGCCAAAGGCCAAAGGTCTGCCCCTTTTATATCCTCTCCCGGCATGCACAGCAGGTTCCCCGCCCCGCTGTACTACTGCCAAGAGGGGACACAAAAGGCACAGCACTGTATCGGCGGCTCAACCCTAGCCTACCATGGCAATGCCACCTGTAGGCCGCAGGGAACTGCACACCAATACTGTCCCCCGAGGACAAAATGGTCCATGAATCCTACAGAATTAGGGTGTTTGAGCCTATTTACCACTCAAACACTTCCCTTAAATTTAGCACCCCGCTACATTTTTATTTCAAAGTATTATTTTCCCACTAGCTTATCCATTAAATTTAATATTTTTTTACAGAAAGGGCGTATTTTGGGGCATTCCCACCATATGTGTGGCATCGTGCCGTTGAGTTTCTGAGGTTCTTAATGACTTCCTGTACCTCTTCTGCTGAGAAGGGGGCCTCCAGCATATTATTTTATTTTTATTTTATTGATTATCCCTATCCACATTTGTTTGCAGAGCACTTGCTATGCTTTTAACAACATTTTGCTGCCATTTGCAGCCCTCTAGCCCTTTCCATTACTTTTTTAGAGCCTTTTTAGTCCTCAGAAGTTAGGAAGGAAACCTCTCCAAGGAAATTTCCTGTCAAACTGGTCGGACCCTCCCCTGTGGTTCCCATTCAAGTGGAAGGAGAGGGCCAGAGCCCAGTTGACTAGATGGCAGAAGATCTTTTCAAGGGATGAGTTCGATGTGAGGTGTGCAAAAAGTGCTACCCACAGGATCCGCCTGCAGGAGGACAGGCCATTCAGGGAAAGAGTCCGTGCGGGTCCCCTTGGCTGATTTGGAAGATCTGCAAGAGCAACTGACAGAGTTAAAGAGAACCGGTGTCATCCGGGAGTCTAGGAGCCCATACGCCTCTCCAATAGTGGTGGTTAGGAAGAAAAATGGGTCATTGAGGCTATGTATCAATTATCGGACCCTCAATAGAAGAACAATACCCAATCAATACACCACCCCACAAATAGAGGATGCCCTACAGAGTCTGTCTGGAGCAAAATGGTTCAGTGTAATGGACCTGAAGAGCGGGTATTACCAGATTCCAATGCACCCGGATGACCGAGAGAAAACAGCCTTTATCAGCCCGGTGGGGTTCTATGAATTCAATCGCATTCCCCAAGGCTTGTCGGGAGCTCCAGCCACCTTCCAGTGACTTATGGAGAAGACAGTAGGGGACATGAATCTCATTGAAGTACTGGTTTATCTGGATGATATAATTGTGTTCGGGAAGACTCCAGAAGAGCATGAGGCGAGGCTGGAAAAGGTCTTGAAGAGACTCAGTGATGAGGGACTCAAGCTTTCTTTGGAAAAGTGACAGTTTTGCCAATCTTCAGTCCACTACCTGGGGCACATTGTGTCTGCCGAAGGGGTGTCTACAGATCCAGAAAAGTTGGAGGCTGTTACCTCCTGGCCCCGGCCCACTACAGTGACTGAGCTTAGATCGTTCTTGGGGTTCTGCACCTACTACCGAAGGTTTGTGGAGGGGTTTGCCAAGATCGCCAAGCCCTTGAATGAACTCTTAAAGACAGAAGGAGAGGAGGATGACTCGGGCCCTAGGAAGCCGGGGGAGTCCGTGGAAGATCAGTGGACGGGAAAATGTGAAGAAGCGTTTACAAGATTGAAGGAGAGTTTGACCACTGCCCCCGTCTTGGCTTATGCAGACACCAAGAAGCCGTATGAGTTACATGTGGATGCCAGTCATGATGATCTGGGAGGAGTACTGTATCAGGAGCATGATGACCAGCTGAGGCCCGTTGCTTATGTGAGCAGAAGCTTGACCCCAGCTGAGAAGAATTACCCCACCCATAAGTTGGAATTCTTGGCCTTAAAGTGGGCTGTGGTGGACAAGCTGAAGGACTACCTTTATGGAGCCAAATTTGTGGTTAGAACAGACAATAACCCGCTCACTTACCTTCTGACCACAGCCAAGCTGGATGCCACCGGCCACCGTTGGCTGGCAGCCCTCTCAGGATTCACCTTCAGTTTAAAATACAGACCTGGGACTGGAAACAGAGATGCAGACGCCTTGTCCATAAGGGTCTATGCCCCACTAATCCTACAGAAGACTGGACTCGACGTACCCCGGAGGGAGTGCGAGCACTGTGTCAAGGAGCGGAGTTCCAAGCCAGTGGAGGATCCAGGGCTGAAGAAATTGGGGTCTCGGTTGTTGGAGTACCTAAGTATTACTGTGACGTGCCCCAGATTGGGGAGAGAACCTACCCAGACTTTCAAAGAGGGATCTAAGGAGAGATGAACTGGAAGACCCGCTGGGGAGGCTGGCCCTGGAAGCATTGGAGAACCAAACCCCAGACTTACTCCTGAAGGACCCCTCGAAGGAGGCTCGCCTATTGAGAAGAGAATGGGACCGGTTGCAGATGCATCAAGGGGTGGTCTACCGAAGGGGCCCCTCTGATGATCTGGAGGATAAGTGGCAACTGTTTCTGCCCGAGAAGTACCAAAAGATTGTTCTGACCGCTTTACATGACCATCATGGTCACCTAGGATCGGAAAGAACTTTCCAACTCATGAGGAACCGGTTTTACTGGCCCTGTATGCGGGCTGAAGTGGAGGAATATTGCCAATCATGTGCAAGCTGCATACAAAGAAAGACTCTGCCTCATCAAGCTGCCCCAATGGGCCACCTACAAAGTCAAATGCCCTTGGATCTGGTATGCATTGATTTTTTTTGTTTAGAACCTGATTTGAGTGGACATGGGCACGTTCTGGTGATAACCGATCATTTCACCCGATACGCTCAGGCATTCCCAACCAAAGACCAGAAGGCCTCCACAGTGGCCAAGGTACTTGTCGAGAAGTTCTTCGTACATTATGGACTACCTCAACGCCTCCACTCGGATCAGGGAAGGGATTTCGAAGGTAGACTTATACGGAAACTGTTGGATTCCCTGGGTATAAAGAAGACCTGAACCACCCCCTACCACCCACAAGAGGATGCTCAGCCCGAACGATTTAATCGGACATTGTTAAATATGCTGGGGACTTTGAGTAGTGAGAAGAAACAGCATTGGGGCAAGCATGTGGCTGCCATTGTGCATGCGTATAATAGTACAACTAGTGATGCCACTGAATACTCCCCATACAGGTTGATGTTCGGCAGAGAAGCAAGATTACCGGTAGATTTAGCCTTTGGCATTTCAATAGATCATACATCCGCGGCTTCTCACAAAGGATAAGTGGACCGGTTGTGACAGAGTTTAAGACTGGCATATGAGAAGGCCCAAGCGACTTCCGATCAAAGAGGAGCCAGGAATAAGCGGAGCTACGACCTCAGGGTTTGGATTCATGACCTACAGCCAGGAGACAGGGGGCTGTTGCGGAACTTAGGCATACCGGGAAAACATAAGCTGGCCGACCGGTGGAGGTCCCAACCCTATGTGATCTGTAAGCAACTGCCAGGCTTACCAGTATACTAACTCAAGCCAGAAGGAAGTGTGGGGCCATTGAAGACATGGCACAGGAATCACCTACTGCCCCTCTCTGAAGCAGTCCGTTTGCCCCCTACCTCGGATCCTTCTGAGCCCCTTTCGGCCTCCAGTACTCCCAGACCTTTCACCAGGTCTCAAGCAACCCATTTAGAAGAGATGGATGCCCAAGACCACAGTGAAGATGAAGAATTGGAACTTGTTTGGTCGTGGACACCGCAAACACCTGAATCCATGGCCACGGCCACTCCATCATCCAAGGTTACTACTAGAGACACTTTAAATGCTGAGGTTGCTGAATTCATACCACTTGCTACTCTTACTGAGGAATGGGAGGAATGGGAGGATGCTCAAGACTCTTTTCCAGAAGAAGATCCCAGGGATTCCATATACCTCTCCGCACCTGAAGTAGATGCCCCTGGACCATTGGAACCCTATATACCAGACTCAGTAGAAGGAGAGTTGGGTGGACCCACTGCGGTAGAATCTTCGGCCCCTAGAGAACAAAGAGAGAAAAGGATCATCCACCCCCCAAGAAGACTAACGTATACTCAGATGGGAGAGTGTTCGGAAGAGACTATTGCCACTGCAAGAAGGACAGTAGAAAAGCCTGTCCCCTCTATTGTGAATTTAGTAGAGGGCAACCCTAGCTCACTCCCTGGCACAGTTAGACAGGTCACTTCCACTAATGTGACTTGTGGGCAAGACAACCTCTCACCCAAGGCTTGGTGGGAGGTTCCTCTGCCAGGCTCCTTTGTGGCCGTACGTTGTGTTGAATGTTCATATGCTAACAAAGTTTGTTAACTGTTTATCTTTGGGGACCAAAGACTCTAAGCGGGGGATTGTGTAGCGGGGTGTCACTTTAAGGAGCCTAAAAGACTACTATACCCAGAGTACAGCGGGACACCCACAGTGCATTGCCTGCACTGGGTCTGTCGTTGGACTGGGCCTGAGAGTCGGGCCTTGTGATTCAAAGAGCCTCCGGCCTTCACGGGAGAACCCAAGAGTTACCTCGTCCATCATCCTTCTAAGGACTGTTGGGAGGATCGGAGACTACGGGAGTCGTGAGCCTCTGTAGAGGAGCCCAGTTACGGAAGTCGGTTGTACGGACTGGTCCGGTCGGGTGAGAGAGCACTTGCTCAAGGATTAATTGACTAATCTTTAGGCTTGGGATCCCTTGTTCAGGGACCACAGTTTGCCGGAGTGTCGCATTTGCACGCAAGAGGGACAGTGTGTTGTGCAGCAATAGTTGAACCCTTTATTGCATATCGAGTAAATGACTGTTATTTTTCCCTGTGGATTACAAATACCCTTTTTAAGTGCACCACCATTGCTAGCAAAGATCTCTCCCAATGGAACATCGTATCTGCAATAGTCAGGCCTGATTCTAAAGCAATTAGACACTGTTTGGGCGCCATCTTTGCCCACGAGGGGGAAGCTCGCGAGCGTAGTTGATTGACATTTAGTGTGTAAAAATACCGTTAGAACCTATTGCTTGTTTACATGCTTAACAGTTACATTGCAGGGCTCTGCATAGGCACATGTACTATTGTCTAACTTCATGCTTTATATTCAGTAAAACTTACTTGTGGTTAAGCAAATACGCTGTGTAGTTATATGTTTATTGCGGTATTGTGATCCCCTTAGCTAGCGGGCTTCACAATACCATATTTACTTCTATCTGTGCCAAGGGAGGTTAGAGCCAGTTACTGGGGGTTGACAGCAGTGTGTTACAGGACCAAAATCTATATCAGCAGCCCTCTTAACTGGGGGTATTGCTACAGGTATAAAAACAATGGAATTATGCTGCTATTGCTTTCGTATCCTCTATTTTTTTATTGTTTGCTGCTATATTATGCACATGAATAGTTTTGTGTTGCTTTTTTATTTGGTTAACTAATAATCTACTACATTTATTTCCTTGTTCATAAAATTGATGGGCAAGGAATCTATATTTATCTTTATTTCTTCTATCCAGGCATTCCAAAAGTTCTATCCTTAGTATATCTAGCTGCCTGGCTTCTTCTGGGTCTAGATTAATTTTATGCTTGATCTCTCGGTCGTGTATTTTCCCCAACAGCTCCTCTATCTCCTTCCTCTTTTCCCTTTTAGCTCGAATGCCATGTGCTATTAGTTCTCCTCTAATGACGGCCTTATATGCTTCCCAGTCTGTTTGGTCAGATGTTTCCCCGGCTATATTATTCTAAAAGTATTCTTCTAACTTGTACTGTCATCTGCTATCTGTCTGTCGTCCAGCAGTAACTCGTTTACGCGTCATGTCCTCTCCTGGCGGCCCACAGACACCGGATGAAACACTACTACCACTGGAGCATGATCAGAGATTGTTATAAGTTCTATAGTGGCGGATTTCACACAGTCTAAATAATATAGGTCTACCAAAATCAAATCTAACCGGGAATATATTTTATGGGTCTTTGAGTAGTAGCTAAAATCTTTCTTCTCTTTATTTAGCACTCTCCAGCTATCTATTAGATGTAGAGACCGAAGGAGTTTTTTAATGTGTTTAAGGGCTCTAAAAGATAGTGGGGTTTTGCCTGTAGTAGTATCTAATTGAGGGTTAAGGGTGATATTAAAGTCTCCTCCTAAAATTACAATCCCTTCCCTGAATTTTTACAATGACCTTAAAGTTTTAATTAAAAAGCAGGCTGTGCTAGAGTTGAGTGCATAGATAGAGGCGAATGTATAGCATTGTCCCTGCAGCATACCTTTGATAAAGAGGTATCGTCCCTCTGGATCCATCTTCCCCGACGTGGGCACCAGCGGGCAAGCTCTCCCAAAGGCTATTGTTACCCCCTTTGCCCTTGCGATAGGTGATACTGTGTGAAACCATTGATTATATAGGGATAAAGGTAGCTTAGGTACTGATCCTGCCATAAAATGTGTCTCCTGCAGGAAGGCGACATCCACTGCCTGGTGTTGCAATTTCTGCCACAGACGGCCCCTTTTCTGGGGGGAACACAACCCTCTCACATTATAAGTCATAATTTTTATTGGGGTAGCCATCACTATCTCGAGTGGATAGAAAAATCTCTTGTATCTCTTGTGTCTCTTGCCGCATATCTCTTTTTCCTCTCTCTAAATAGACCTGAAGTGTGTCCTACTACAATATAACTAAACATTCTACTATATAACATCTAACATATAACAACTAAAGGAGGGATAGGTCCGTGTGGGTACTCCCTATACCCCCCCCCCTCTCACCGAACCACCCCACCTATCTGCTTCCGTGCAGATTAACCAGTCCCTTTTACAGGACCTACCTAATGGGAAAAAAATAAAAACCAGAAAATAACCCCCCAAGGGGAATAATTTAACCTCTTCTATTCCCCGGGCATCATTTGTATCATATTTGTATCATATTTGTAAATCATATAGTAAATCATTTATATCAAAAAAATACTGTTTAAGTCCCCTTAATCAATTATCTAAGCAGACAAACTATTTCAGCACTCTCCTTTTAGTGGGGTGAGGGGAGGAGGAGACACTCTCAAAAAAAAAAAAAAAAGGAGGAGAGGAAAAAAAAATTAATTATTAATCTATATCACTATGTGTCTCCTTCTCCCTTCCTCCCGATTTTTGTTCTTTATTTATATATCTTTTTCTTTTTCCTTCTTTTTCATTTTCTCCTCCTTTTCTTTCCCTTCCCCTTTGATCAGTTGCTTACACAAACAAATTGTCAATCTCCTTTTGGTGGAGTGGGGGGAAGAGGATACACTCCCCAAAAAAAAGGAAAAAAGGAAAAAAACTTCCAAAAAAAAAGGGGGGGGGACAAAAAAATCATCTCCCTTCATTTGCTCCCAATTTCCACAAGTTTTTTGTTTTTGTTTTTATTTTCATTTTATCACCCCTTAATCAATAATATGAACAAACTATTTTAGCACTCTCCCTTTTTCTTAGTGGAGTGAGGGAGGAGGAGACATTCTAAGAGAAAAAAAAGGGAGTAAAAAGAAAGAGAGGGAGAAATCCTTTTTCTTCATTATCCTATATTACTATATGTCTCCTTCTCCCTTCTTCCCAATTTCCCCTCCTTTTTTCATCTCCCCCTTCCCATCTTCTCCCCCCCCCCCCCATTATTTTTTTATTTTTTTCCTTATGGGTCTTTCCCTAGAACCCTATGCCACGGCTCTGGGCGCTGCAAGGGGACCTATATATTGGGCCCTCTCCAATCCTGGAAGTCAGTTGGGGGGAGATCTAAAGTTTCCAAAAACATTTCCAAATCATCCTTAGTCTAGAGTGCTGCCGTTTTCCCATTCCGAGAGGCTGTTAGACGAAAGGGGAACCCCCCAACAGTATCTAGAGTCTACCGCACGTAGTGCCTCTAACACTGGTCTTACTGCTCTTCTCTGCATTAAAGTGTGGCGTGATATGTCTGGAAATATGGAAATTTGAGCTCCCTCAAATTCAATTGTAGGTGTATCCCATGCAGATCTCATAATAGCCTCTTTCACCGAGTACTTGTGCATTTTACAGATCACGTCTCTCGGCCTCTCCTTGTTCTGATAGGCAGTGAGTGTCACACGATGGACTCTATCCACTTCCATAGCCTCAGATGTAGATTCACCTAGGATTTGATGAAATAACTTCTGCACTATTCCTAGGAGGTCAGCGTTATGATATTTTTCAGGTAGGCCTCGTATACGTATGTTCTGACGACGGTCCCTGTTCTCAAAATCGCCCAGCTGATCTCTATATGTATTCAGGGCTTCTTCATGTGATCTAGTGATGTCTTTGATGTCCATTATGGCTTGTATGATCTCCTCCTGACCATTTTCCATGACCTCCACTCTATTTCCTACCTCCCCCTGCTCTTCTTTGAGCTCTTCCACTGCCTGTTTGCACAATCGTTCTACTGTTGCTATTAACTGTTGTATGTCTGCTTTTGTGGGAAGGGCTTTTATGTGCTCTAAAATAGCCCCAATTTCTGTCCCGCCTGTCCCATGTATACCAGGGTTTCCAGATATATCCATTGTTTTAGGTGTATCAATTACACCTTGTCCTTTGGGGGGTGACCTGTCGGGCATAGCATTAGGTGATACAGTTGCGGCAGATGCTGGTGCAATGCTAAAGTTTGTACAGTCAGTTTCTAGCGAAGATTTCATTTCTGGGGAGGTTTCTCTATCATACTACTGGTTTGATCTTCTCACATCTTCTCCCCCTTTTTTTTCTCACTCTGGGGGTTGCTATTATGCCCCCCCCCCCCCCATCTTCTATAGCCATTGCTATTGCTATTACTCTTTCGTCCATGGACCGACACAGCTTCTCTATTGACAAAGTGGGTATTATCCGTTAATTAGGAGTGACTAGGCAGAAAAACTTGTAAAAAGTGTTGCATCACACCTTCTACAGTACCGCCCAGGGGGCAGACCCTCCGGGTTTAACCTCTCAGTCTGCATCTTCGCAGATCAGTTTTTTTCTGTCTAGCAAGGAGTAGGACATGGCTCCCTTCAGGCCCATTGGTCCGGGGGAAAAAGATATATATTTTTTTGCTACATTTTTGTTTCCTGCGATCTTCGATCAACTGCCGACTGGGTGACAGGCTGGATCCTCGATCCTTGTAGTCTCCCCAGTTTCGGCCATCGAGCGTGTGCCGAACCTAGCTACGCGCTGGGTTTTCCACGACATGCCCGTCGCTCCACGGGTGGCCGGTGAGCCTACGCTCCAGGGCCTGCATCGGACCGCTCAGCTTCGGCTGACCTTACGGCCGAGTCGCAGCAGCCTGTCCGGTGAGCTTACGCTCCAAGGCTTGCATCGGACCGCTCAGCTTCGGCTGACCTTACGGCCGAGTCGCAGCAGCCTGTCCGGTGAGCGTCACGCTCCAGGGCATACATATGATCGTCCCTTTTGAGTCCAATCACAGCATGCCTGGCCAACAGTCACCTTCCGTGCGCGGACGATGACCTGTTTGGAATGTCTTCCAGCATAATACATGCAGGATAGGTAAGTAAAACTCCCCTGCCTCGGCTGGGTGATTTAGTTGGACATTCCTGGAGAGATCAAGTAAGTGGTTGTGGCCCCTTTCTTCCCTCTCTCCCTGCCTTTCCCTCCTCCCTGGGCTTCTAACTAAAGGTTGCTGGGTGCTGGGGGTCACCTAGGGGGTTCCACTGGAGCGGGGCTGGCTGTAACTAACATTTAAAAGAAATGTCATTTCTGCTTACCTGTGTTTGTGTGCTTCCTCCTCCATGCTGTCGGCGGCCATTTTGAGGTGGTTCATGCCGAGTTCGGCCTCTTGTGACTGCCCGGCGGCCATCTTCCTGTGGTTCGGCCACACCCACTGGCCCCTATCAGCTGATCGGCGGTCATGTTTGTCCACCCTGTATGCATATATTGCCGTTCGGCGGCCATCTTTTTGTGGGCTATGGCTGCTTGACCTCTATCTTCGGTTGGCGGCCATTTTCTTAGAGCCCACATTATCTTCCATACAGACGTTTTTGGCAACCATTTTGCGAGAGCCTCCGGCCTCTAGGGTGGATTACACTGGTGCGAAAATTCACACAGGAAATGCTGATAAAAGAAGCAGACTGACACAGCAGCAGGGGGACAGCATCACAGGCGCAGCACACGGCAGCATAGCAGTACCTATCCAGGGTGGTGAGTCCTCTGGGTGACCCAGCCTCTCTGCAGCACAGGAGGGTGGCCTATTGATATCTTGCCTGGAGCCCTGTGAGTGTCAGCGTGTGGTCAGCATGGCATCTGAGCCAGATGTCTTCTCCCCTGAAACACCAGATTTAGCAGCTTGTGCCCCTGAGGTGTCTATGAACGCTATGACGGCAATCCTAGAGGTGTTTGCTGCCAGGGTGGAAGCAGCATACGGGAATACAGGGGGTAGTAAACGCCCCGTCCCCTGCAAGCTTCTGGGGATAATTCTGATGCAGAACCAGGTCCAGCTACGGCTCGGGGCCCAGATTCTGACGCATCAGAGACTGCAGACCGTGACCGGACAGTGAGGATGACTCCAACTCCAGGTCAGTACGCAAGACGGCTTTGGTATCTGACCTTATTACTGCAGTGCGGGATATGCTAAAGTTGGAAAATACTGCAGAAGCAGCAGAGACTCCGGTCCACTTGGGTTTCATAGACCTGCCCGCACTGCTAAGGTGTTCCCTTGTGTGTCTTTTGATAAACTCTTATACAAGGAATGGGAGAACCCAGTGAGGGTCTTTACAGCCCCAAAGAGGTTTGCGGTACGGTACCCCTTTGAGGAGAGTTTTCTGAAGAAATGGACCTCTCCCCCTATAGTGGACCCTCCGGTGTCCAGACTTAATAGAGCCACCACAATTCCTGTAGAAGGGGCTCCTGTTTTCAAGGACCCTGTGGATAAGAAGGCTGAAGCACTCGCTTGCTACCTATACTCAGTGGTAGGCTTGGCAGTACGCCCGGCATTGGCGGGGGCCCTAGTGTCTCACACACTTACTGAATGGGCAAGATTGCTACTCCAGGGGTTAAGGAGCGAGATGCTCCTCCTGATGAGATAACAATGGCCGACCAGTTGGTCCAGGGCCTTAGGTTTGTCTGCGAGTCAGACATGAATACTATTCCCCTGCTGTCTAAAACTTCGGTTTATGCAGTAGCAATATGCCGCCTGATCTGGCTAAAAGGCTGGTCTGCGGACCAGACTTCCAAGAAAGCCCTGTTGGATCTGCCTTTTAAGGGCGACAGACTTTTTGGGGCTTCTCTGGATGACATCATCAAGGATGCCACAGGAAGTAAAAGCACTTTGCTTCCCCAAATTAGCAAGGGTAAGGGGCCACGCCAAGGGGCAAGGGCCCTCCTTTACTGCACGCAAGCGTTTTTTTCGTCCCCCTAGAGCGACAGGGAAAAGACCCCAGGCCGATTAAGCGCCTGCCCAAGGACAAAAGCGTCCTTGGTCCCGCATACCCAATAAGCCTGCGGACAAATTTGCGTCCGCATGAAGGTCCACCCCCACCCAGCTCTCGGGTGTGGGGACGTCTTCACAAATTCGCGACTCAGTGGACAGCTCTAATCTCCGACAGGTGGGTTTGCGAAGTAATCTCCTCAGGCTACAAGATAGAGTTTCTCTCTTGTCCACCGGACAGATTCAACACCTCCAATCTCCAGCTACTACGACCCGTCGGGAAGCCCTGTATAGGGCGGTCCAGGGTCTACTAGAACGCGGGGTAGTTTCCCTTGTAGTCTCCCCAGTTTCGGCCATCGAGCGTGTGCCGAACCTAGCTACGCGCTGGGTTTTCCACGACATGCCCGTCGCTCCACGGGTGGCCGGTGAGCCTACGCTCCAAGGCTTGCATCGGACCGCTCAGCTTCGGCTGACCTTACGGCCGAGTCACAGCAGCCTGTCCGGTGAGCGTCACGCTCCAGGGCATACATATGATCGTCCCTTTTGAGTCCAATCACAGCATGCCTGGCCAACAGTCACCTTCCGTGCGCGGACGATGACCTGTTTGGAATGTCTTCCAGCATAATACATGCAGGATAGGTAAGTAAAACTCCCCTGCCTCGGCTGGGTGATTTAGCTGGACATTCCTGGAGAGATCAAGTAAGTGGTTGTGGCCCCTTTCTTCCCTCTCTCCCTGCCTTTCCCTCCTCCCTGGGCTTCTAGCTAAAGGTTGCTGGGTGCTGGGGGTCACCTAGGGGGTTCCACTGGAGCGGAGCTGGCTGTAACTAACATTTAAAAGAAATGTCATTTCTGCTTACCTGTGTTTGTGTGCTTCCTCCTCCATGCTGTCGGCGGCCATTTTGAGGTGGTTCATGCCGAGTTCGGCCTCTTGTGACTGCCCGGCGGCCATCTTCCTGTGGTTCGGCCACACCCACTGGCCCCTATCAGCTGATCGGCGGTCATGTTTGTCCTTGTCCACCCTGTATGCATATATTGCCGTTCGGCGGCCATCTTTTTGTGGGCTATGGCTGCTTGACCTCTATCTTCGGTTGGCGGCCATTTTCTTAGAGCCCACATTATCTTCCATACAGACGTTTTTGGCAACCATTTTGCGAGAGCCTCCGGCCTCTAGGGTGGATTACACTGGTGCGAAAATTCACACAGGAAATGCTGATAAAAGAAGCAGACTGACACAGCAGCAGGGGGACAGCATCACAGGCGCAGCACACGGCAGCATAGCAGTACCTATCCAGGGTGGTGAGTCCTCTGGGTGACCCAGCCTCTCTGCAGCACAGGAGGGTGGCCTATTGATATCTTGCCTGGAGCCCGTTGAGTGTCAGCGTGTGGTCAGCATGGCATCTGAGCCAGATGTCTTCTCCCCTGAAACACCAGATTTAGCAGCTGGTGCCCCTGAGGTGTCTATGAACGCTATGACGGCAATCCTAGAGGCGTTTGCTGCCAGGGTGGAAGCAGCACACGGGAATACAGGGGGTAGTAAACGCCCCGTCCCCTGCAAGCTTCTGGGGATAATTCTGATGCAGAACCAGGTCCAGCTACGGCTCGGGGCCCAGATTCTGACGCATCAGAGACTGCAGACCGTGACCGGACAGTGAGGATGACTCCAACTCCAGGTCAGTACGCAAGACGGCTTTGGTATCTGACCTTATTACTGCAGTGCGGGATATGCTAAAGTTGGAAAATACTGCAGAAGCAGCAGAGACTCCGGTCCACTTGGGTTTCATAGACCTGCCCGCACTGCTAAGGTGTTCCCTTGTGTGTCTTTTGATAAACTCTTATACAAGGAATGGGAGAACCCAGTGAGGGTCTTTACAGCCCCAAAGAGGTTTGCGGTACGGTACCCCTTTGAGGAGAGTTTTCTGAAGAAATGGACCTCTCCCCCTATAGTGGACCCTCCGGTGTCCAGACTTAATAGAGCCACCACAATTCCTGTAGAAGGGGCTCCTGTTTTCAAGGACCCTGTGGATAAGAAGGCTGAAGCACTCGCTTGCTACCTATACTCAGTGGTAGGCTCGGCAGTACGCCCGGCATTGGCGGGGGCCCTAGTGTCTCACACACTTACTGAATGGGCAAGATTGCTACTCCAGGGGTTAAGGAGCGAGATGCTCCTCCTGATGAGATAACAATGGCCGACCAGTTGGTCCAGGGCCTTAGGTTTGTCTGCGAGTCAGACATGAATACTATTCCCCTGCTGTCTAAAACTTTGGTTTATGCAGTAGCAATATGCCACCTGATCTGGCTAAAAGGCTGGTCTGCGGACCAGACTTCCAAGAAAGCCCTGTTGGATCTGCCTTTTAAGGGCGACAGACTTTTTGGGGCTTCTCTGGATGACATCATCAAGGATGCCACAGGAAGTAAAAGCACTTTGCTTCCCCAAATTAGCAAGGGTAAGGGGCCACGCCAAGGGGCAAGGGCCCTCCTTTACTGCACACAAGCGTTTTTTTCGTCCCCCTAGGGCGACAGGGAAAAGACCCCAGGCCGATTAAGCGCCTGCCCAAGGACAAAAGCGTCCTTGGTCCCGCATACCCAATAAGCCTGCGGACAAATTTGCGTCCGCATGAAGGTCCACCCCCACCCAGCTCTCGGGTGTGGGGACGTCTTCACAAATTCGCGACTCAGTGGACAGCTCTAATCTCCGACAAGTGGGTTTGCGAAGTAATCTCCTCAGGCTACAAGATAGAGTTTCTCTCTTGTCCACCGGACAGATTCAACACCTCCAATCTCCAGCTACTACTGACCCGTCGGGAAGCCCTGTATAGGGCGGTCCAGGGTCTACTGGAACGCGGGGTAGTTATTCCAGTTCCAGAACTGGAACGGGGTTTTTACTCAAATCTGTTCTTTGTGCCGAAGAAGGAGGGGGTTCGTCCAAGCTTGGATCTCAGAGCCCTCAATTGCTTTGTGAAGGTACAAAGATTTCGGATGGAGTCGGTTCGATCTGTAGTCACGGCTCTCCATCCGGGGGACTTTCTGGCCTCCTTGGACATCAAGGACGCATACCTGCATGTCCCCATATACTCCAGACACCAGAGGTTTCTGCGATTTGCTATCGGGAAGGACCACTACCAGTTTGTGGCCCTCCCGTTGGGCCTTGCCTCAGCACCCAGGACGTTCACCAAGGTGCTCGCTCCGATTCTGGCACTTCTAAGACAGCAGGGTATCGCTATCACAGGCTACTTGGACGACCTTCTGCTGAAGGCCCCTTCAAGCTCAGAATTAGAGGTAAGCGTGTCCATTACCTGTCAGACTCTTCGAGACTGTGGTTGGATACTAAACACGCAAAAGTCAGTATTGGTGCCCACTCAACGCCTAGTGTACCTGGGATTGATTCTGGATTCCTCAGAGGCAAAGGTATTCCTCCCTGTGGAGAAGTTGCAGACCCTCCGGGCTGCAGTACGGCAGCTGACTTCCAGAAATTGGTCGTCACTCCGTTTTTGCATGCGAGTGTTGGGCCTCATGGTAGCCTCCTTCGAGGCGGTCCCATATGTTCAATACCACACTCGAGTGTTACAGAAGGAAGTTCTGTCCAGATGGAACAGATGCCCTTCATCTCTGGATTATCAAATCCGAGTGAGCCACCTAGTCAGGAGATCCCTGGTATGGTGGCTGACAGCACCGGCTCTAATGGCCGGGAAGTCATTTCTTCCGGTTTACTGGATAGTGATCATGACGGACGCCAGCCTTACAGGTTGGGGGGGAGTCTGGGGTGTCCAGTCGGCGCAAGGTCGCTAGACCCCAGAGGAAGCCCTCCTGCCGATCAATGTCTTGGAGATCCGGGCGATCAAGCTGTGCCTCTTCAAATGGTCTCAGAGGCTGCAAGGACGTCCAGTCAGGATCCAGTCAGACAACGCCACAGCGGTGGCATATGTCAATCATCAAGGAGGAACAAGAAGCTCAACTGCAGCATCGGAGGTTGCTCCCATCCTGAAGTGGGCAGAGAAGAGCGTACCGGCACTATCGGCCGTGTACATTCCGGGTTTCGAAAACTGGCAGGCAGACTACCTGAGCCGCCAGATGCTGGACCAGGGAGAATGGTCCTTACACCCGGAGGTGTTCCAACTCCTCTGCCAAAGATGGGGCACACCAGACGTAGATCTTCTGGCTTCCCGACTCAATCGGAAGGTATTGAGATTTGTGGCCCAGTCAAGAGACCCATGGGCAGACGCAACGGATGCGTTGGTAGCATCGTGGGGTCAGTATCGGCTAATCTATGCCTTCCCTACCTTAAGGCTTCTTCCTCTTCTGCTCCGCAGAGTGGAGGCAGAGGGAATTCCAATGATCCTAATCGCTCCAGATTGGCCTCAGCGTCCTTGGTACGCCGATCTAGTACGTCTGGTAGCAGACGTCCCCTGGCGCCTACCACTACGGAAGGACCTGCTATCGCAAGGTCCCATATTCCATCCTGCTTTACAGTCATTGGCTTTAACGGCATGACTGTTGAGAACCAGGTACTGAGAGACCGGGGCCTGTCAGACTCAGTAATCTCTACTATGAGAAGTGCTCGAAACCGTCCTCTAGAAAGGTTTATCACCGCACTTGGAGGGCCTACCTCTCCATGTGTGAGGAAATGAAATGGCATCCGCGTACCTATTTGGTTTCCAGAATCCTGCTGTTTTTACAGCATGGGGTGGACCAAAGGCTTGCCCTAAGTACGATTAAGGGTCAGATATCTGCCCTGGCTGTCTTTTTTCAGCGACCCCTGGCGACTCACTCTCTCGTGAGTACATTTGTGCAGGGGGTTCGACATGTGGCCCCTCCGGTCCGTCCCCTGTTACTTCCGTGGGACTTGAACCTGGTCCTCTCGGTGCTTCAGAAGGCACCGTTTGAGAATATTAGAGATATTCCCCTGTTGACACTTTCTCAGAAAGTGGTCTTTTTGGTGGCTGTTACGTCAGTTAGACGAGTCTCTGAGCTGGCAGCCTTGTCCTGCAAGGCTCCCTATTTGATTTTCCACAAGGATAAGGTGGTTCTGCGGCCGCAGCCTTCCTTTCAAAAGTCGTTTCGGCTTTTTATCTCAATGAAGACATTGTACTTCCATCCTTGTGTCCTCAGCCGTCGAATCCTAAGGAGTCGGCGTTGCATTCCTTGGACGTTGTCCGAGCTTTGAGAGTATACCTATCTGCTACTTCCCGGTTCCGGAAGTCAGACTCACTGTTTGTTTCGGTGGCTGGTCCCAAGAAGGGCCAAGCAGTCTCATCGGCCACCATCTCTAGGTGGATCCGACAGATAGTAATCCAGGCTTACTCCTTAAAGGGTCAAGCCCCCCCCTTCCCGGTCACGGCGCATTCGACCAGGGCAATAGGTGCCTCTTGGGCTTTCCGACATCAAGCGTCTGTTTCCCGATTATGTAAAGCGGCGACTTGGTCGTCCGCTCACACTTTCACAAAATTCTACAAAATTGATGTAGGTGCATCTTCGGATGCCTCTTTCGGCCGCAAGGTTTTACAAGCGGCTGTTTAGAGTTGCAGCTCCTCCGTTGGAGGAGTGCTGTTTTGTGTTTGGGGTGAAGTTTATTTTTATGCTGTTACCACCCCTCGTTTTTTCTCTGACACTGCTTTGGGACGTCCCACTTTGTCAATAGAGAAGCTGTGTCGGTCCATGGACGAAAGAGTAAATAGGATTTTTTACTCACCGTAAAATCCTTTTCTCTGAGTCCATGGACCGACACAGCACCCACCCCTCCTTTTAAGTTTGTACTGCTTTTTGACGAACTGATCTGCGAAGATGCAGACTGAGAGGTTATACCCGGAGGGTCCGCCCCCTGGGCGGTACTGTAGAAGGTGTGATGCAACACTTTTTACAAGTTTTTCTGCCTAGTCACTCCTAATTAACGGATAATACCCACTTTGTCAATAGAGAAGCTGTGTCAGTCCATGAACTCAGAGAAAAGGATTTTACGGTGAGTAAAAAATCCTATTTTTCAGGGGGTCCTGGCTTGACTCTACAGGGGTATCTCTCACCTCCTACCAACAGTCCTCTCTCCCCTTAGAGCTGCCACCCCCCCCGTACCGTACATACTTCTGGCAGTCTGCCAACCGTCCCTCTGCTCCATACTCAGGCTTCCGGGGGTTCTTTCAGAGCTCCACCGCCTGCTGTCAGGGTGCCTCGTCCATGTGCTGAGGGACCACGGTTCAATGCAGGTACAGCTGTACCCCGTTTAGGAGTTGATGCCCCGCATCCTTTCTTCAGGTCTGCTCTATATATCTCCGGGCTGCCAGTCCTCACCTCCTCCTCCAATCTTCTAGCTGTAGCTCCGATTGTCTGGTCGCCTCTCTGCAGCGTCAGATACGCTCTAAGCCCACCAGCCGGGCTCCTGTTTCCACCTCCAGGGGGCTGAAATGCCGCCCGCCTATGGGTTGTCATCCCTGCTGCTGTTTCACTCCCCGCCGCCGTCAGTGTCTGCGCAGGCGTCTACTGCTTCTCCTCTACCCGCCTGGGGTGTTACACTCACACTGCCGGTATCACTGCCAGTATCTCGGGCACCTGCGTGGTGTCAGTGTCTGAGTCGGCTGGGGTCGGCTGGGGTGGAGACCAAACGGAGACCAAACGGAGATTAAACAGGGGATTGGTGTCAGCGATGGCTACAACTGTGCAGCGGGTGTCCTTGTGTCTCTCTGTGTTTCTGTGGAGAGCGTCTCTCTCAATCAATCAGGCTCTCATGATCTTAGGCAGCTGTATGTTATCCCGGGGAAGAGCAGGAGCTCTCACATTACACATCCACACGCATCCATGCCTGAACCTCTATGGTTCAATATTGAATTAGCCCACCCTTTGCAGCTAGAACAGTTTCATCTCTTTAGGTTTAGGAGTGTGTCTATGGGAATGTTTGACCATTCTTCCAGAATGGTCAAACATTGACCTGACAGAGTCCTGACCTCCACCCAATAGAACACCTTTGAGATGAATTAGAGTGGAGACTGCGAGCCAGGCCTTCTCGTCCACATCAGTGCCTGACCTCACAAATGTGCTTCTGGAAGAACGGTCAAACATTCCCATAGACACACTCCTAAACCTTGTGGACAGCCTTTCCAGAAGAGTTGAAGCTGTTATAGCTGCAAATGGTGGGCCAACTCAATATTGAACCCTACGGACTAGACTGGGATGCCATTAAAGTTAATCTGTGTGTAAAGGCAGGAGTCTTAATACTGTTGGTAATATAGTGTATGTACCACTGAGGTGTTATAAACAAAAAGTAAAATACAATTGATCAAAATAGTATTTATAATAGTATCTATATACTATTCTGGTTATACATATAAATGCATTCTGTATAGTTTTTATAACATTAAAAAATTAAAATTGTGTTATTGTCTCAGTAGAAAACCCATAATGCTCTAAGAATTCTGTGTCATAGTTTCACAACTTGGTATTTACTTGTGAAAGAAAGATTTTATATACATGGTAAAAACAAATGAAATGTTATAAACAAAAAATAAAAATAAAATAGACCAAAACAGTATCTATATTTTTTTTTGGCTTTAGTATATAAATATATTCTGTATAGTTTCCTTTTCAGATAACATTTTCCTTTAAAAAATATAAACGTTCTGAGGTATATTTTTAGTCACTCTTATGAGACTCAACTCACCAGGTGCTAAGGGAAATTTTCTCACATAGTATATATAAATGTGCTCTTCCTAATGATAATAACTATTATGAACATGAGAAGAGGAGTTATTGCAGGTACAGTACATTTCACATACGTGTAACTCATATGTAGGCAGGTAATTCAAATATGAAATCGTTGATTACACACAATAGCTTTTATTTTTTTTTTTTGTTAACAATTCTACAAGCACATACATTTCATACACATTTACTCCAGTCTTACAGTAACACACTTTGCAACTTGGAACTGAATAACCTTTCCACTTATGACATGTTTGGAGATTATAGGGAGATTTCAAACTTGTATAATAAATGACCGGCCACTTTATTAGGTACACCTGTTCAATTGCTTGGTAACACAAATTGCTAATCAGCCAATCACATAGCAGCAACTCAATACATTTAGATATCTAAGCGTGTTAAGCAATTCAAAACTGTCTCTCTGCTTTGCAAACTTTGCTTTAGCCCTGGTTCACACTGGTACGTTTTGACATGCGATTTGGCATGTCAAATCGCATGTCAAAACAACGGTATTTGCCACAAATTTCCAACAATGGCACCGTCCTAATCGGTGCGACGCCGCATCCGCGGCGCTGCACCGATTTCAAAAAGTAGTTTCTGTACTACTTTTTGTGATTTTGGCCCGCGATTTACATTGACATCTGTGCAGAAACCTGCACAGATGTCTCTGTAATCCTGGCCGAAATTGGGACTGACCAGCGGGAGTGAAGCCGTGCGAGTTCAGATGAACTCGCACTGCTTCACTCTCGCAGCCCAGTGTGAACCTGGGCTTAAATGGGGTATGTAACACTCTATCAAGCAATTCAAAACTGTCTTTTTGTTTTTATATTTAAAAAAAAATTATTGAAAAAGAAACAAATCTCAAAATTAACAGACACATTAATAGAACAATAGGCACTGTGTTCAGTGTTCCGCCAATCACGGACGTCTTTTCATCCTCGGACAAGAGAACGTCCATGATAGGCGGAACACTGAACACAGTGTCTGTTGGGAAACGGAGTCCGAGAATGAGAGGACCTCTGTGATAGGCGGAACACTCAACACAGTGTTTGCTGGAAACGCCTATCACAGAAGGGGCCAGGAGAAATCGGCGATATTTAAAAAATAAATGCCGGCCGCAGTATAAGAAGATTTTCAGGTACTGACTCGAGTATAAGCCTAAAAAAGGGCTGAAAACTTGGCTTATACTCGAGTATATACGGTAATTAGCAGTTGAACACAGCAGTTTAACTAAAGCAGGATAACGAAAGCAGCAAGAAAGTATCACAAAGAACTCTGTTTCACTCTGGGTTGACCACAAATCACCACTTTAGAAGGCATCCTGCAAGTCTGATTCCTATCCCCACTTCCCTTTAATATGTCCCCTCTACTCTGCCTTCTTATATTAGTATCCTCTGCTTTCAAATTCTCACTTCCTTTCCCCTCTTCTCCACCCCAAAACTTGCACATATCACCATCACTTCTACCCTCTCCCTACTATGGCTCTCATCACCTCCTGCTAATACTTAACCCACCTGCTGACCCACACACAAAGACATCTCACTTATCTCACCCTCCTTCTTCTGCTAACCTCTGGGGAAATCTCCCCTAATCCCAGTCCTCAAGTATCTCACCCCCACACCTGGCACCCTCCCACCTCCAACATCAGCCGCAATTTTCTCAATCTTACCTCGATCCCCCTGCTCCCAACTTTTAAACTTAACCTCATACTTTGACCTTACACAATGGACCCAGTCCCCCACTCACTCTGATGGTTATACCTTCAACCTTGTTTTCTCCCATCATTGCACCCCCTACAACCTCACCAACACCCCCTTTCCTCTCTCTGACCACGAGTCCACGACCTCATTACTTTCACAATGTGCTTGTCTCCAACCACCTGTCCCACCAAGCAGAAAATAATTACCCACAGAAACCTTCACCACTTTATTCCTTTTCTTTTCTACTCTGCAAATGACCACCTCAATGACAAAATCTCACCCCTGTCTTTCCCCGACCTGGCCACCTCTATCCACAACAGTTCACTTTCATCCTCACTGGACTCTCTTGCGCCTCTCACCACACAAAATGTCAGGCCCTGACCATTACAACCTTGGCAGACCGACAACCCCAGACACCTTAAGAGACATAGCCGAGCACTGGAGTGAGTGTGGTGTAAAACCAACTCCCAGCATGCATTCACCCAATATAAATCTGCCTTCTTAAAATACAATTTCTCCCTCCATGCTGCCAAACAAACCGACTTTGTCACCCTCATTAATACTCTGTCCTCCAGTCCTCGTCCCCTCTTCTCTACTTTTAACTCTCTACCAGGGATGAGCCGAACACCCCCCTGTTCGGTTCGCACCAGAACCTGCGAACAGACAGAATGTTTGTGTGAACTTTAGAACCCTATTAAATACAATGGACTCGAACGTTCGAAATCTAAAGTGCTAATTATAAAGGCTAATATGCAATTTATTGTCCTAAAAAGTGTTTGGGGACCCGGGTCCTGCCCCAGGGGACATGTATCAATGCAAAAAAAGGTTTAAAAAATAGATGTTTTTACAGGAGCGGTGATTTTAATAATGCTTAAAATGAAAAAATAAAAGTGAAATATTCCTTTAAATTTCCTACCTAGGGGGTGTGTATGATATGCATGTAAAGTGGCGCATGTTTCCCGTGCTTAGAACTGTCCCTGCACAAAGTGTCATTTTTGAAGGAAAAAAAGTCATTTAAAACTGACTCGCGGCTATTAATGAATTGTCGGCTCCCGGCAATACATACAAAAGTCATTGATAAAAATAAAAAAAAAGCGTGGGGGTTCCCCAGAATTCAATTACCAGGCCCTTCAGGTCTGGAATGGATATTAAGGGGAACCCCGCCGCAAATTTAAAAAAAATGGCGTTGGGGTTCCCCCTAAATATCCATACCAGGCCCTTGAGATCTGGCATGGATTTTAAGGGGAACTCCACCCCAAATTTTTAAAAAAATGGCGTGGAGTCCCCCAAAAAAATCCATACCAGACCCTTATCCGAGCACGCAACCTGGCCGGCCGCAGGGGAAGAGGGGGGGACGAGAGAGCGGCCCCCCCCTCCCTCCTGAACCGTACCAGGCCACATGCTCTCAACATGGGGAGGATGTCCCCATGTTGATGGGGACAAGGGCCTCATCCCCACAACCCTTGCCCGGTGGTTGTGGGGGTCTGCGGGCGGGGGGCTTATCGGAATCTGGAAGACCCCTTTAACAAAGGGGACCCCCAGATCCCGCCCCCCTATGTGAATTGGTAAGGGGTACATTGTACCCCTACCATTTCACGAAGAAAGTGTCAAAAAATTGTAAATAAAAACACACAAACACCTTGAAAAAGTCCTTTATTAAAAAAAACAAAAAAACATTCCAGCGGTGAAATCCAGTGTCCCGCGGCGATCCCGATGTCCAGCGCTGTCCGTCATTGGTTGTGCCTGAGTGGACCTGATGGGGAACTTCCTCCTCAGTGTTTTAAATGTATAGACCCGCCCCTTCTAAAGTTCCGCATCTGGTCTGCATTATTAAAATCACTGCTCCCGAAAAAACTGCAGTTTTTAAAACTTCTTTTTGTATTGATACATGTCCCCTGGGGCAGGACCCGGGTCCCCAAACACTTTTTAGGACAATAACTTGCATATAAGCCTTTATAATTAGCACTTTAGATTTCTCCCATAGATTTTTCGAATTTGCCGCGAACACCCCAATTAGTTCGCTGTTCGGCGAACAGGCAATGTTCGAGTCGAACATGAGTTCGACTCGAACTCGAAGCTCATCCCTACTGACAACAACCTTCTTGACCCCTTACAGTCTTGCTTCGACTTGCTACATTCATACTACTCAACCTCTCTGCAGCCTTTGATACTGTTGACCATCCCTTCCTCCTCAAAAAGCTCCACTCTCTTGGCCTTCAAGACTCTGCTCTCTCCTGGCTCTCCTCATACCTATCACAGTATTCTTTCAGAGTGACCTATAACTCTGTTTCCTCCTCTCCACTTCCTCTTTCTGTAGGGGTAAATCAAGGTTCGGTCCTCGGACCCCTTCTCCTCTCCATTTACACTTCCTACCTTGGTCTGTTAATAAACTCCCATGGCTTCCAGTACCACCTCTATGCTGATGACACACAAATCTATCTCTTTACTCACCTCACTCCTTCAGTCTCCTCTCGCATTACTAACTTACTAACGGACATATCAACAAGGATTTCACACCACTTCCCCAAACTCAGTCTTTCTAAAACTGAGCTCATAATTTTTCCTCCAGCCAGTGCCCCTCCCACTGATTTCTCCATCAAGATCAATAATACAACCATCAGTCCCTCCCCTCATGCCAAGGTACTAGGTGTAATTCTAGACTCTCACCTATCCTTTCAGCCCCAAATCCAATCACTGCCCAAATCATCCAGACTTCACCTCCCAAACATCTCCAAAATACACCCCTTTCTAACTGTCAAGACCACTAAGCAACTTTTTCTCTCCCTCGTTATCTCTCGCCTTGACTATTGTAACTCCCTCCTCATTGGCCTACCTCTCCACAAGCTATCCCCTCTTTAGTCTATCACGAATGCCGCTGCCATACCCATCCACCTTACAAACCGTTCAGTGTCCGCCACTCCTCTCTGCCAATCCCTCCACTGGCTTCCCATTGCCCAACGCAAACTTTTGCCGCTATATAAATCCTGTATAAAAATAATAATAACTTGCTAAATTTCAAACCAAACATCAGAACGGGGAAGAAAGGGGATTAAAGTGACATTGAATGTGGCATGATTATAGGTGCCAGACAGTCTGGTCTGAGTATTTAAAAAACTGTTGATCTACTGGGATTTTCATACACAGCCATCTCTAGGGTTTACAGAGAAAAACACAACGCACCTTAAAGCAGATGGGTTACAGCAGCAGAAGAACTGGTGTCATTCCTGTCAGCTAAGAACAAGAAACTGAGGCTACAATTCACACAGGCTCACCAAAACTGCACAATAGAAGATTGGAAAAACTGAGACATTCAGATGGTAGGGTCAGAATTTGGCGTAAACAACATGAAAGCGTGGATCCATCCTGCCTTGTATCAATGGTTCAGGCTGGTGGTGGTGGTGTAATAGTGGTGTAATAGTGTGGGGGGATATTTTCTTGGCACACTTTGGGCCTCTTAGTACCAATTGAGCACTTAACCGCTTGCCGACCGCAGCATGACTATTTATGCTGGCAGAATGGCACGGCTGCGCATATGGACGTACCTGTACGCCCCCTTTGAATCGCGGCATTGCACCAATCAGGTCTGTGTTACCTGTCACCTGATTGGCTGAAGCGACAGGCGCTGTGATTGGCCACCTATCAGGTGTCCAATCACAGCACAGGATGAGAGGAGGAGCGGGTGGGAGAAGACATCGGGGTAGGGGAAGACACCGGACACCGCTCGTCGCTCGCCGCTCGCTGTCTGCCACCTGCCGCCATCACCCGCTGCCCACCCGTGTCAAGGTAAGTGCCGAGCAGGTGACGGGGGGCACAGTGGCAGCACTTGGGGCACAGTGGCAACATTTGGGGCACAGTGGCAAGACTTGGGGCACAGTGGCAGCACATGGGGCACAGTGTCAACACTTGGGGCACAGTGGCAGCACATGGGGCACAGTGGCAAAATTTGGGGCACAGTGGCAGCACTTGGGGCACAGTGGCAACATTTGGGACACAGTGGCAAAACTTGGGGCACAGTGGCAGCATTTGGGGCACAGTGGCAGCATTTGGGGGACAGTGGCAGCACTTGGGGCACACTGGAAAAGTTTGGGGAACAGTGGCAGCACTTGGGGCACAGAGGCAGCACATGGGGCACAGTGGCAACCCTTGGGGCACAGTGACAACACTTGGGGCACAGTGGCAGCACATGGGGCACAGTGGTAACATTTGGGGCACAGTGGCAATAGTTGGGGCACAGTGGCAGCACTTGGGGCACAGTGGCAACATTTGGGGCACAGTGGCAAAACTTGGGGCAAAGTGGCAAAATTTGGGGCACAGTGGCAGCACTTGGGGCACAGTGGCAACATTTGCATTTTAATGGGCAAAGTGGCTGCGTTTGATGGGCACAGTGGCTGCGTTTGATGGGCAAAGTGGCTGAATTTGATGGGCACAGTGGCTGTGTTTGATGGGCACAGTGGCTGCGTTTGATGGGCAAAGTGGCTGCGTTTGGTACAGTGGCCGCAATTGATGGGGTTTTTTTCCCAGAATTTTTCAGTTTGTTTGCGCCCCCCCAAAAAATTTTGAGCACCAGCCGCCACTGCTCCCTAGGACAAACTTAACCCCTTCCTCGCTCCCTAGTGGTTAACCCCTTCCCTGCTAGTGTCATTTATACAGTAATCAATGCATTTTTATAGCACTAATCGCTGTATAAATGACAATGGTCCCAAAATAGCATCAAAAGTGTCCGATGCGTCCGCCACAATGTCGCAGTCACGATAAAAATCGCAGATCGCTGCCATTACTAATAAAAAAATTAAAATAAATGCCATAAAGCCCTATTTTGTAGACGCTATAACTTTTGCGCAAACCAATCAATATAGGCTTATTGCGATTTTTTTTTACCAAAAATATGTAGAAGAATACATATCGGACTAAACTGAGGAAAAAAATTGTTTTTTATATATATTTTTGGGGGATATTCATTATAGCAAAAAGTAAAAAATATTGCTTTTTTTTCAAAATAGTCGCTCTTTTTTTGTTTATAGCGCAAAAAATAAAAACCACAGAGGTGATCAAAAATCACCAAAAGAAAGCTCTATTTTGGGGAAAAAAGGACATCAATTTTGTTTGGGTACAATGTCGCACGAACGAGCAATTGTCAGTTAAAGCGACGCAGTGCCGAATCGCAAAAAGTGCTCTGGTCAGGAAGGGGGTAAATTCTTCTGGGGCTGAAGTGGTAAAGACCGGAAGGGTTTACCTACTTAATGATTAGGCCATTTTTTGCAATAGGGCCCTGCGTTAATTTAACTAACAATTGCGCGGTCGTGTGACGCTGTACCCAAACAAAATTTATGTCAGTTTTTTTCCTACAAATAGAGCTTTCTTTTGGTGGTATTTGATCACCTCTGCGATTTTAAATTTTTGCGCTATAAACAAAAACAGACCGACAATTTTGAAAAAAAAAAACAATATTTATTACTTTCTGCTATAAAGCATACCCAATAAAATAAAAAATAAAAAATCTAATTTCTTCATGTATTCTGCTACATATTTTTTATTAAAAAAATCCCAATAAGATTATATTTATTGGTTTGCGCAAAAGTTATAGCGTGTACAACATAGGGGATAGATTTATGGCATTTTTTTTTCTTACTAGTAATGGCGGTGATCATCGATTTTTAGCAGGACTGCGACATTGCAGCAGACAGATTCCGGGACACTTTTGGCACTTTTTTGGGACCAGTGACATTATTACAGTAAAGAATGATCCAATAGCTAAGAGTGATCCAAAAGCTAAATTAAATCAAACAGTGAAAATTAACTAAATAAAAAGTCCAGTAACATAAATAATCCGGTGAAAATGCTCTGTGATTCCAATGGATCTTCACCACCATCCAACACCTTGAAAAGTGATCCATACCCAGCCAGGGCCTTTAAATCCAGTCAGTCTTTTAAACAAGGGACATCAATCCTCCTCATAAGGTGATCATAACGGTACCCCCAAAATAAAGAAGACTCTGCATACTGTAAAATCCTCAGAGCTTTAATAAACTCTCCTCAGCTGGCACATCAGCGGCCAGTGAAGCCGGAAGCAGTGTGTACACAGGATCCTGTGCACACACACCACTTCCGGCTTCACTGGCCACTGATGTGCTGGCTGAGGAGAGTTTAATAACCACTTTTACTTCTTGCATAGCAGAAAGAAAGGATCCGTGTGCTCTCCCCTGTCAGAACAGAGATTTGCCTTGTCTACACAGGCACATCCCCGTTCTGTCACTGTGGGGAATGATCGCGGGTGGCCGGCGGACATCGAGTCTGCCCCACCTGCTGATTGGCTCCCCCGCTGGCCAGTGGGCGCCCACAGAATAGAGTTCCCGAGCCAACATACAATGATGGCAATTGACGGGAAGGAGCCGACCTGCCGCAGTATAATGACGGCGGCTGGTCGGCAAGTGGTTAAAGCTCTGAGGATTTTACAGTATGCCGAGTCTTCTTTATTTTGGGGGTACCGTTATGAACACCTTATGAGGAGGCTTGGTGCCCATTGTTTAGAAGACTGATTGGATTTAAGGGCCCTGGGTGGGTACCTTTTGTAATAAGCAAGCCCTTTTTCAGTCTTTGGTGTTAATTCACAAGATCACTTTTCAAGGTGTTGGATGGTGGTGAAGATCCATCGGAACATTACAGAACATTTTCACCAGATTATTCATGTTACTGGACTTTTTATTGGATAATAAATTGATTTATTTTATCTATTGGATCACTCTTATGCCCCATACACACGATCGTTTTTCATGCCGTTAAAAATGCCATTTTTAAAAATGGCCATTAAAAATGATCGTGTGTATGCTCCAGAGCATTTTTAACGACGTGAAAAACGGCCATTAAAAATTTCGAACATGCTCTCTTTTTTCACGTCGTTTTTCATGTCGTTTTTTTTAACGACGTGAAAAACGATAGTGTGTATGCTTTAACGACGTGAAAAAAAAAACGCGCATGCTCAGAATCAAGTATGAGACGGGAGCGCTCGTTCTGGTAAAACTAGCGTTCGTAATGGAGATAGCACATTCGTCACGCAGTAACGGACTGAAAAGCACGAGGCTGAATAACGCGAATCGTTGCTCAACAAACTTTACTAACATGAAGGGTGGCGCCATTCGAGCGGAACTTCCCCTTTATAATGCCGTCGTACGTGGTATACGTCACTGCGCTTTGCTTGATAGTTTTTTAAAATGATCGTGTGTACGCAAGACAGGCTTGAGAGGAAACATGAAAAAAAACGACGTGAAAAACGGCAATAAAAAAAATGACAAGAAAAACGATTGTGTGTATGGGGCATAAGCTATTGGATCATTCTTTACTGGATCACCTTTATTTTTGTTATTTATGTTTTGCATCTATATATGTTATGCATTTTTTAGCGCAGCTTATTTAAAGAAAATTATTTTCACTGTGTTAGTATCTCACAGAAACGTTGCTGCTGGGTCACGTTTTAGGTTTATTAGCACATTTTTTTACATTTATTTATACATTACAGTGATTAGTGCGAAAAATATGCACTGATCGTTGTATAAATGGCACTGACGGGGAAGGGGTTAACATCAGGGACGATGAAGGGGTTAATTGTGTTTCCTGGGTGTGTTTACTAACTGTATGGGGGACGGTCTGACTGGGACAACACAGAGATCCGTCTTACTGCATAGCATATTCCCTGTCAAAACGGAGATCTGCTTTGTTTACTTTGCCAGATCCCCGTTCTGTCTCTGTGAGGAACGATCGCAGGCTGCCGGTAGACATCGCGTCTGTCGGACCCGCTGATTGGCTCCCCCGCTGGCCAATCGGTGCGCACGCGCCCACACAGGCTAATGCATGAAACAACGTACCAGTACTTCCAGCAAGATAATGCACCATGTCACAAAGCTCAAATCATCTCAAACTGGCTTCTTGAACATGAGAGTGAGTTAACTGTACTCCAATGGTCTCCACAGTCACCAGATCTTAATCCAGTAGAGCACCCTTGGTATGTGGTGGAATGGGAGATTTGCATCATGGATGTGCAGCCGACAAATCTGCAGCAACTGTGTGATGCTATGTCAATATGGACCAAAATCTCTGAGGAATGTTCCCAACACCTTGTTGGATTTATGCCATGAAGAATTAATTCAGTTCTGAAGGCAAAAGGGGGTCCAACCCGGTACTTGCAAGGTGTACCTAATAAAGTGGTGGGTGAGTGTAATTGTACACAGAAAGAATATTTAATGTATTAAAACCCAAATGCATCCAAAACATTTATTTTAACTTTGAATGGAGTATGGAAGGGTCGGAACTCTTCAGGTTTCTGGTATGGCAATGAACAAGGAGCAGAAAGAAGAGAAAGGTGAGGAAGGCTGACATAAAAAAGACCTAAAGCTTGAGGCACAAGGTACCCCAAAAGGACAGATAAAAAAGACACATATGCTACATATGGGGCCAGGCCCGCCATCAGGGGGTACAGGCAGTACACCTTTTTGTTCTTTTGTTCTTTTTTTCAAAGCTCCCCCGACCTCAACAATTCGCGGCGGGGCAGCAACCCCCCCGCTTCTCAATTCGTGGCACCCCTGCTTCTCAATTCGCGGCATCCCCCCTCCCGCTTCTCAATTTGCATTGCCTGCCAGCACCCCCCTCCCCGGTTCTCCTCTGCTCCAGGGGGCCCATGCATGAAGCTGTGTAAGGGGCCCCAAAATTCCTGATGGCGGCCCTGTATGGGGCAGCAAGATATTTTGTAGACAGGATTGCTAAAAATAGATTCAGAGAAAAACACACAATGGGACAGGACTGAAGGAAAGAGGCAATAGGTACAAAGCCAGAACAAACCTAGGTAATAGGACCAGAAAGCTATTGTTAAGATAAACTAAACAGAACAAGGCAAACAGAAGACAAGAAGGCAAAAACATCAAGAACAGGAGTCACGGGAAACACAGGAACAGAAGCATGAGATCCACAAAATACACAAACAATTATGGGTATCAATATTAGCTAATTGGTAAATGTATTTTATTTTATCCACTTTCTGGTCACATAACACATATGTGTGGAGGCAAATAGGGGGGGGGGTGCTTTAATGCCCACATGCCACACATATGCATCTATGGGTGACAGAGCATTCTGTTCTCACACATTGACTGAGCTCTTAAAGTGGTTGTAAATTCTGTTTCACCACTTGTACCTACAGGCAAGCCTATAGTAAAGCTTACCTGTAGGTACTGTAAACTTGCACAGTTTAGGAGATATTCCGAGTGCATGCAGCCGATGACATCACTTACAGTGCCAAACCTCCAGAGCCCATGCTGGAAATGGCGGCTCCCACCCGCATGTGCGGGAGTGACATCATCACGCCCCCGGCAAGTCATGTAGCTGGAGGCTGCAAACCCAGAAGGAAGACCGGTTGAAGATGTCAGCCGTCTCAGCACTGGGCCAGATTTGCTGGTTGAAAGAGTGGGAACTTTTAGTGGAGAGTGAAAACCAGTTTTGCTTTTGACTGCTGGTGATTGCTGTGTTTGCATTTTTAGGTTCTTTTTGGGGTCTTTCCTTTCAACTTTCTTAACACCTTTTCAGTCACTTTTTAAACCGAGTTATTTTTTCTTTCCTTCCTTCAGACTACTAATTAAGGGGAGTGGTTAAATTGTCACAGGTGCTTCAGGTCCTATCTAACTTTCTGTTGAACTCATTTCTGAACTTGCCCCTCCTTGAGCTTGCCACCTTTTTGCTTGCTGGAACTTAGACCAAGTGGAACTGGACTAAGTTATAAGTTAAAAACCATAGTTGCCCTTCTGGAAGCTCGCATTAGAGATCTGGAGGAGCAAATTGCAACACTGGGCAGAGCTGAGAACCTTGAAAGGGATCCTCTGCTCACTGAACAGTTGGCTAGTGGCTTTAATGGGGAAGGTGGAGGGGTAGGTCAGGATTATAAGCTAGGAAAATGGGTTAATACAGCTAGAGGGAGTAGTAGAGGCTCACAGAAAAGGAAGTCCAGCCCTGGGGTTGAGCACCCTAACAGATTCGCCAGATTGGGTGAAGATATAGGGTATCAAGCTCAGAGGTGGCAGCCCTAGATGTCACTGCTCCCCCTAACAGCTGGTAGAGCAGCCCATCTAGTAGGGGTGGTGAGGGGAGTGCAGGTAGGCCTAGACAGTTGGTGGTAATAGGGGATTCCATAATCAGAAGGACTAGTAGAATAATTTGTCGTCAGGATCGCCTCAACCGAATGGTTTGCTGTCTCCCTGGTGCCAGGGTTTGGCATGTGGTGAACAGGGTTGATGAATTACTGGGAGGGGCTGGGCATGACCCAGCTGTCTTGGTCCACGTTGAAACCAATGACAGAATATATGGAAGGTGAAGGCAAGTTGAAGGGAAGGACCTCCAAAATAATATTGTCTGAAATATTGCCTGTGCCATGCGCAACACAGGAAAGTCACCAGAATGCATGGCTAGAGACCCGGTGTAAGAAGGAGGGATTTGGGTTTTTATAGCACTGGGTTGACTTTTCATTGGGGTGCAACCTATATGCTAAAGATGGTTTGCACCTAAATGGAAGGGGGTCTACTGTGCTGGGGGAGAGGTTTATGGGAAGGCTGGAGGAGTATTTAAACTTGGATTGTGGGGGAGGGTGAATCTGATTATAATGGGGCAGACAAGGGTCAGCCCCTATTGGTGGTTGGAATGGGGAAAGATGGGGAAGGGCTATGGCAGATGATATGAAGGTTCCTATGTTACAAACAACCATTGGAAATGTATTTGTACTATAATAAAAAATATGCAACATACGTTTGCAAAATGTGACAATGAATTAAAGTGTTTGTTCACCAATGCCAGAAGTCTGCCAATCTAAATAGGTGAGTTGGAAGCTCTGGTGCACGAGGTGAACTATGATCTAATTGGCATTGCTGAATCTTGGCTTCATTCTTCTCATGACTGGACTATTAATATTCCTGGGTATGCACTCTTTCGGAAAGACAAGATAAAACAGAGAGGTGGTGGTGTCTGTCTCCATGTGAGAAGTGACCTCAAAGTAAGTTTGAAAGAGGACCTAGTTGATGGAGAGTGTGATAAGTCTAAAGCATTATGGGTGGAACTGTACATGGGTGTGAGTACTACAAAGGTTATCATTGGAGTTTGTTATAGACCTCCCAGTGTTAACGAGCAGGTGGAGACTCAGCTCCTTGCACAGATACAAAGGGCTGCCAGGGCTGGGACAGTGATAATAATGGGGGATTTTGACTATCCGGAAATTTACTGGAGTAATGGCACTGCTGGGACAGTTAAAGGGCAAAAATGTATAAACCTATTACAAGACAACTTTATGGTCCAGTTTATTGAGGCCCCAACTAGGAATGACACTCTGCTGGACCTGGTAATCTCAAACCACGCAGAGCTTATTACCAACATTCATATAAAAGAACATCTGGGTAGCAGTGACCTTAACATGATTACATTTAATGTTAGCTGTAAGCAACAAACACATACGGGAAAGATAAAAACACTTAACTTTAAGAGAGCAAATTCTCCAAGGATGAGAGCTGCTCTCCAAGACTCAAGCCTCGTACACACGACCGAGTTTCTCGTCCAAAAACGACAAGAAAACTGCTGAGAGAGCTTTCTTGTCGAGAAAACCGTTCGTGTGTATGGTTTTTCGTCGAGAAAACTGCTGTGAATCTCGACGAGAAAAATATAGAACCTGCTCTCTATTTTCTCTTCAGGATTCTCCATTTTCTCGTCGAGATTCTCGTCAGCCTGTTTCTCGACGAGAAAAGTGTGTGTGTGTATACTTACCTGTCCTCCGGGAAGCCCGCGCATGCTCGAAATGACTTTGATGCATGCGCGGTAGCTTCCTAGGCATAGGTAGGATGTAGAAAGATGGCACCGACGGCATCGAATGTGACTAGCGCACGCTCGTCGTAGTCGATGACGTCACCGCGTTCGCTCCATTCAAAGAACCGCGGGTTCTTTGAATCGAGCGTCTGTACACTCGGCCGGGACAAGTTTCTTGTCCAAGAATCTCGTCAAGAAAAACGACAAGTTTTTTCCTGACGAAATTCTCGGTCGTGTGTACGAGGCTTTAGACTGGGAGGGAATATTGGCATCCATGGACACAGAACAGAAATGGGAGTTCTTCAAAAAGTCTGTCTGCAAACTCACTGCAAAGTATATTCCCATGGGCAATAAGTATAAAAGGCTGAAAATAAAACCTATGTGGCTCACGGGCAAAGTTAAAATGACTATAAATAATAATAAAAGAACTTCAAATAATATAAAAATAAAGGAACTCTATCATCATTAAAATGCTACAAAGAATATAACAGAATATGTAAAAAGGAAATCAAGGATGCAAAAATCAAAAACAAACGGCAGATTGCAAAAGATAATAGGACAAACCCCCAAAAATTATTCAAATATATTAACAGTAAAAAGGTCAGTTCAGAGCATATAGGCCCTTTACAAAATAATCTAGAGTGGGTGACTGGGGACAAAGAGAAGGCAAATTTATGAAATACTTTCTTCAGCTCTGTGTATACAAAGGAGCATGGGGGAGCTCATGTCCATAATGGGGATGGTATTGACACAGCCCCAAATGATACACAATGGCTCAATGGCTCAATGGCACAAACACATACGTGAAAGATGAAAACACTTACCGGTAAGAGCTGCTCTCTTTGTGGCTCAAAAGTGATATGGTCCAGAAATATTTAGACAGAATAAAGGTGAATAAAGCACATGGACGAGATGGCATCCATCCTAAAAGAATTGAGCTCTGTCATTTCGAAGCCATTGTTTTTCATTTTTAGGGACTCTTTTTAGGGACTCGTTAATGACTGGAATGGTACCACTGGATTGGCGTAGGGTCAATGTGGTGCCCATATTTAAAAAAGGATCAAAGTCTTTATCAAGTAACTATAGACCTGTTAGTTTAACTTCTATAGTCGGGAAGATACTGGAGAGTTTAATAAAAGACCATATAGACGAGTTCTTGCTGAATAAAATTTTTTTTAAGCAACAGATAGCATGGATTCATGAAAGACAGAAGTTGTCAAACAAACCTGATTTCTTTTTCTGAGGAGGTAAGTAAAACCTTGGACAGAGGGGAGGCTGTGGATGTGGTATACTTGGATTTTGCAAAAGCATTTGACACATTTCCCCACACATGACTAATGTGTAAGGTAAAGTCTACAGGCTTGGAAAGATCAATTTGTAAATGGATAGAAAACTGGCTAAAAAAATAATTTAGAGAGTAGTGGTCAATGATTCTTACTCTGAATGGTCTAAGGTTATCAGTGGTGTATCCCAAGGTTCAGTGTTGGGACCCATACTTTTTAATATCTTTATAAATTATATTGGGTCTGGGATTAAAAGTACAATTTCTGTCTTTGCAGATGACACCAAGCTATGCAGTGGAATAACGTCCTTACAGGATGTCTCCAATTTACAAGCTGACCTCTAATTGGGCGACTAAGTGGCAAATGAGGTTTAATGTAAAGTTATGCACTTGGGGGCTAAGAATATGCATACATCATACATACTTGGGGGAGTACAACTGGGGGAATCCATAGTGGAGCAGGATCTTGGGGTTTTGGTAGATCATAAGCATAATAGCATGCAATGCCAAGCTGCAGTTTCCAAAGCGAGCAAAGTCCTTTCTTGTATTAAGAGAGGTATGGACTCCAGAGAGAGAGATATAATTTTGCCCCTGTACAAATCATTAGTAAGACTTCATCTGAAATATGCAGTTCAGTTTTGGGCACCATTTCTCAAAAAGTATATCGGGGGAACTGGAGAAAGTGCAGAGAAGGGCAACCAAACTGATAAGAGGCATGGAGGAGCTCAGCTATGAGGAAAGATTAGAGGAACTGAATCTATTCTCTCTTGAGAAGAGGAGATTAAAGTGGTTGTAAACCCACTTAGAGAACTTGCACCTACAGGTAAGCCTAGATTAAGGCTTACCTGTAGGTGCAAGAAAGATCTCCTTAACCTACACGGTTAAGGAGATATTTGCTGTAAACACAGCGCCGATGACGTCACACGCATGCGCACTAGTGGGCCGGCATCATTGCCGGTTTTCTGAATGGGATCTTGTCGGCCCGAGCACGCATGCGTGTGACGTCATCGCTGCTCTGGCCAATCACAGCGTGGGAGCAGCGATAGACTGACGACAGTGACGGGACATCGAGGCAAGATGGTGGCTGCGGCGGAGGGGAACGAGGAGCAGTTCGGGGGATTCGATCTCAGGTAAGTCATTCATAATGAGCTAGTATGCTATGCATACTAGCTCATTATGCCTTTCTTTTGCAGGGTTTTAAAAAAAAAAACATGGGTTTACTTCCTCTTTAAGGGGGATATGATAAACATGTACACATACATAAGTGGTCCATATAGTAAACTTGGTGTTGAGTTATTCACTTTAAGGTCATCAAAAAAAATGGTGTGGGGTCCCCCTTAAAATCCACCATAGATCCTTATCCGAGCATTCAGCCTGGCAGGTCAGGAAAAGGGGGGGGACAAGTGAGCGCCCCCTCTCCTGAACCATACTAAGCCACATGCCCTCAACATGGGGGGTGGGCTCTGCGCCGCCCACTCCAAAGCACCTTGTTCTCATGTTGATGGGGACAAGGGCCTCTTCCCGACAACCCTTGGCTGTGGTTGTCGGGGTCTGTGGCTAGGGGACTTATCGGAATCTGGAAGCCCTCTTGAACAAGAGGGCTCCAGATCCTGCCCCTCCCCCCCATGTGAATGGGTATCGGGTACATTGTACTCGTAATTATTCACCAAAAAAGTGTACAACAGTAAGAAACACAGTAAACAGTTTTTGACCAGTCCTTTTTTTTTGGTGTGGAGTTCCCCTTAAAATCTATACCAGACCCAAAGGGCCTGGTATGGAAAATGGGGGGGGGCCCAATGCCGTTCTTTTTTTCTTAATTCTGTCATAGGGTTCCCCTTAACCACTTCAATACACTGTATTATATATTATCTACACTACACTGTATTATATATTCTCTACACTACACTGTATTATAAATTCTCTACTAGGGATGAGCTTCGAGTTCGAGTCGAACTCATGTTCGACTCGAACATTGCCTGTTCGCCTGTTCACCGAACAGCGAACAATTTCGGGGTGTTCGGGGCAAATTCAAAAAGCCGCGGAACACCCTGTAAAAGTCTATGGGAGAAATCTAAAGTGCTAATTTTAAAGGCTTATATGCAAGTTATTTCATAAAAAGTGTTTGGGGACCCGGGTCCTGCCCCAGGGGACATGTATCAATGCAAAAAAAAGTTTTAAAAACTGCAGTTTTTTTGGGAGCAGTTATTTTAATAATGCTTAAAATGAAACAATAAAAGTGAAATATTCTTTCAAATTTCGTACATGGGGGGTGTGTATAGTATGCCTGTAAAGCAGCGTGTGTTTCCCGTGTTTAGAACTGTCCCTGCACAAAGTGTAATTTCTGAAGGAAAAAAAGGCATTTAAAAGCACTCGCGGCTATAATGAATTGTCGGCCCCGGCAATACAGAGAACAGTCATTGAAAGTCATTGATAAAAAAAAAATGCGTTGGGGTCCCCCCAAATTCAATTACCAGGCCCTTCAGGTCTGGTATGGATTTTAAGGGGAACTCCACGCCAAATAAAAAAATGGTGTGGAGTTCCCCCCAAAAATCCATACCAGACCCTTTATCTGAGCACGCAACCTGGCAGGCCGCAGGAAAAGAGGGGGGGAAGAGAGAGCAGCCCCCCCTCCTGAACCATACCAGCCCACATGCCCTAAACATGGGGAGGATGCTTTGGGGTCTGGACCCCAAAGCACCATGTCCCCATGTTGATGGGGACAAGGGCCTCATCCCCACAACCCTTGCCCGGTGGTTGTGGGGGTCTGCGGGCGGGGGGCTTATCGGAATCTGGAAGACCCCTTTAACAAAGGGGACCCCCAGATTCAGCCCCCCTATGTAAATTGGTAAGGGGTACATTGTACCCCTACCATTTCACAAAGAAAGTGTAAAAAATTGTAAAAAAACACACAGACACTGTTGGGAAAGTCCTTTATTAAAAATAAAAAAATTAAAAATAAAAAATCCATTCCAGCGATGTAATCCAGTCTGTCCAGCGTTATTCTCTATGTCCCAAGGTGATCCGTGTCCAGCGCTGCAGTCTCCTCCAGTCTCCACTCCATGACGCACGAGGAGGCGGGGTCACCCGTCACATCATAGGGTATGCCCCAGCTTTCCCCGCTTGCCGGGGAATAGCCAATGACGTAGGCGGGACCCCGCCTACGTCTTTGGCTATTCCCCGGCAAGCGGGGAAAGCCGGGGCTTACCCTATGATCTGATGCGTGACCCCGCCCCCTCATACGTCAGACCCCGCCTATGTCATTGGCTATTCCCCGGCAAGCGGGGAAACCCGGGCTTTCCCAGTGACGTGCGGGTGACCCCACCCCCTCTGATTCAACGGGAAACCTGCTTTTTTATTTTTATTTGGCGTGGAGTTCCCCTTAAAATCCATACCAGACCTGAAGGGTCTGGTATGGAGATTTGAGGGGAACCCCATGTCATTTTTTTAAAAAATTTGACGCAGGGTTCCCCTTAATATCCATACCAGACCTGAAGGGCCTGGTAATTGAACTTGTGGGGACCCCCACGCATTTTTAATTTTTTTTATCAATGATTTTTCTCTGTATTGCCGGGAGCCGATAATTCATTATAGCCGTGAGTGCTTTTAAATGACTTTTTTTCCTTCAGAAATGACACTTTGTGCAGGGACCGTTCTAAGCATGGGAAACAAGCACTACTTTACAGGCATACTATACACACTCCCTAGGTACAAAATTTAAAGGAATATTTCACTTTTATTGTTTCACTTTAAGCATTATTAAAATCACTGCTCCCAAAAAAAGGTCTGTTTTTAAAACTTTTTTTGCATTGATACATGTCCCCTGGGGCAGGACTCGTGTCCCCAAACACTTTTTATGACAATAACTTGCATATAAGCCTTTAAAATTAGCACTTTAGATTTTTCATGTTCGAGTCCCATAGACTTTAACAGTGTTCGGATGTTCGAATAAATGTATTGCCTGTTCGCAAGTTCTGGTGCAAACCGAACTGGGGGGTGTTCGGCTCATCCCTATTCTCTACACTACACTGTATTATATATACTCTTTACTACACCATATTATATATTCTACACTACACTGTATTATATGTTCTCTACACTACACTGTATTATTTATACTCTTTACTACACTGTATTATATACTGTACACTACACTGTATTATATATTATCTACACTACACTGTATTATATACTCTACACTGACTGACTTCACACTACACTAACTACCCTGCCTAATCTCCATTCATACACTATATACGGCCGCCGTGTAAGCAGCAGCCTTATATAGTGTGGGGAGTGGATTTAGCCAATGAGCCATGATTGGCCAAAGGCACCCTGCCTTTGGCCAATCATGGCTCTCACAACACATTGCGCTGTGATTGGGCAAAGCATACAGGTCGGATGCATGCCTGGGCCAATCAGCAGCCATCAATGCACTGCGATCTCGCAGTGCATTATGGGGCACTCGTCGGGGGGCGAACTTCCTGCGAGCGCCCCATTAGTTTGTTCAGCGAAAAAATTAACAACACCCGATGTTCAACTCGAACATCCAGCCCATCCCTATTTCTAAGGTAAGTTTATCATAATGTGCGAGTATGCGATGCATACTCGTACATTATGACATTGCCTTGCAGGATTATTATTTTTTTACCACCATTTTAAAGGCAGCTCTCAGTCCATACTAATGATCGGGAGCCAGCAGTACTGGCTACCAATCATGTGACCAATGTGACAGCCCGTTACAGTGGTCATGTGATCAGCCAATCCTTTCTGCCCCCTGGGTGAACAGAACAGACCCTGTTAAAGGGACTCCAGGGCTGGGCAGGAAGGACTCGGAGTTAATAGCTAACAAATGTACAAGGCCCATAAAAACTAACTGCTATTACTCTTTTTAATTTAACTGACTAAAATGTACACTCTTTAACCACTTAACGACCGCCCACTGTATATATACGTTGGCAGAATGGCACGGACAGGCATAATCACGTACCTGTACGTGGCCCTTTAAATGCCCGTCGTGTGGTCGCGTGCGCGCCGGCGCGCTCGCGACCCTGCCGTCTTCCCCGTGAGTCGGACCGCAGAATCCCGCGGACTCGATCGCTACCGGGCCCCCCGCGATCGTCTCACGGAGGTATAGAGCGGGGAGATGCTTGTGTAAACAAGCATCTCCCCGCTCTGACTAGTGACAATGACACTGATCTTTGCTCCGTGTACTCGGAGCGAAGATCAGTGTCATGTGACACAGAGCCCAACCCCCCCTCAGTTAGAAACAAAATGCAGGGAACACTTAACCCCTACAGCGCCACCTAGTGGTTAACCCCTTCATTGCCAGTGTAATTTTCACAGTAACCAGTGCATTTTTATAGCACTGATCGCTGTGAAAATTACAATGGTCCCAAAAATGTGTCAACAGTGTCCGATGTGTCCGCCATAATGTCGCAGTCACGAAAAAAATCACTGATCGCCGCCATTACTAGTAAAAAAAAAATATATATAAATATGCCATAAAACTATCCCCTATTTTGTAAACGCTATAACTTTTGTGCAAACCAATCAATAAACTGTGATTGCGATTTTTTTTACCAAAAATATGTAGAAGAATACGTATCGGCCTAAACAGAGGAAAAAACATTTTTTTTTATATATTTTTGGGGGATATATATTATAGCAAAAAGTAAAAAATATGTAATTTTTTTCTAAAATGTTGCTCTATTTTTGTTTATAGCGCAAAAAATAAAAACCGCAGAGGTGATCAAATACCACCAAAAGAAAGCTCTAGATGTGGGAAAAAAAGGACGTCAATTTTGTTTGGGAGCTACGTCGCATGACCGTGCAATTGTCAGTCAAAGCGACGCAGTGCCGAATTGCAAAAAGGGACCTGGTCTTTAACCAGCCAAAATGGTCCGGGGCTTAAGTGGTTAATAAATCATTAGCTTTATCTTTAGCAGTTATTTGAGGTAGCTTTTTATGCAAAAATATTTTTGTTTTAATAGATTTAAGGGTATTTTATGATCTCTTGAAATAGTCTTCCAAAAGTTTAGAATAATGATTCATATTTAAAGTATAACTAAAGGCAAAACTTTTTTTAGTTTTGGAGAGAGTGCATAGAGATTAGAATGCTTGTCAGTTTTTATTTATTTTTGCTGTCTGTACCCCCATAGGAGATTCACCCTCTCTATTTGTCCTGTTTACCATTATCATTCAAAGTGAATGTAAAGAAAAATCATAAATATTGTGTTGTCCTCAGAAAAGTAAGGGGAAATCTTCCAAAAGGGACATTAGTTCTGGTGACCTGGGGGTCTCCAAGGAATCCTGTTTAATTGCAGGGATTTCGTCTCATTTTCTGTTTGGCTATGCGACAGGCCAGTTAGAAAGCGCAGCGCACTTCGCGCATGCACAATAGGGAACGCTTCACAGCCGGTTTCCACGAATGGCCATGGCAGCACCCGAGAGACGATCAGAAAATCGTCTGTGGTGTCGACATCGGAGGATCAATGGACAGATAAGCGGACAATATTAAAAGTCAGCAGCTACAGTACTTGTAGCTGCTGACTTGAAATTTTTTGGTGGGGGGGCGGAACTCCTATTGAAGTAAAAAAACATACTAGATTGTAGTTTGCTTTTATTTGTTTAGGTTATCTTGTGTTGATCATTTTCTTATTGCTGTAAGTGCCGGTTCGACTTTGCGAGGCAACTTCGAGGCAACTTCAAGTCGCCTCCAGGACAGGCGACTTTGCCAGTGGCCAATCAAAGAATAATCAGCTCTGTGGGAGGGAGGGGTTTGCCTGAGAGAACAATTTTCTCTTCCTGTAAAGTTGCTTCAGTTAAGACACTGATCTGACTTTGGAGGCGACTTCCATTGAAATCAATGGATACAAGTTGCCTAGAAGTCGCCTTGAAGTAGTACAGGAACCTTTTCTGAAGTCGGAGTGACTTCAGTAGTGTACATTAAGACGGTTCTCATTCACTTTAATGTAATTTCTCATGTCGCGCGGCTTGGGCCGACACAAGTCGGATCCCAAGTCGCGGTAGTGTGAACAGGCACTGAAGTTTAAAATGTATAATATGTGTATCATAAAAATATGATTTTAAATACATTATTATTAATATTAAATATAACATTTTAAATACACTTTTTAACACCAGTTTCAAATATTTCAATGGATCTACCATGCAAAGGAAATATTCAAAATGTCACACTCTACAATAAATTCCATATGCTAGCCTTTTCAAACTATCCAAATGTCCAATATGTGATTTTTATTGGTGTGTTATTTAATTATTTGTTTGGCATACTCGGAAACTTGTTAGTTACTTTAATTGTATGCCGAACTCAGCAGTTGCATACCCCAATGTACTTTTTTCTATGCAATCTAACAGTCTTGGACATTTTATACATCTCTGCCATCTTGCCAAAGCTGCTGTTTATAACAATCACGGGTGATACCATAATCTCCTATCAAGGATGTTTTACACAAGTTTTTTTCTATGTTTTTTGTGTTGGCACAGAATTTTTCTTATTAACTTCTATGGCATATGATCGATACATCGCCATTTGCATTCCGCTTCACTACATTCTTATAATGAACAAAATCATGTGCTTAACCCTGAGCTTATTCTGCATCATTTTAGGTACATTTAATGCGTTGATGTATGTGTTGTTGATATCTAAGTTATCATTCTACAGTTCCAGTGAAATTAATCATTTCTTTTGTCATATGAAGACAATACTCAGTATCTCCTGTAGTGACAGCAGTAGCATATCGGTTCTAATAAATGTAGATGCTGTCGTTTTGGGGTTTTTTCCCTTTATACTTATTCTTACATCTTACATATACATTCTATCTACAGTTATGAAGATCCACACATCTTCAGGAAGACTAAAGGCATTTTCCGGCTGTTCTTCTCATCTCACCATTGTTCTTTTATTTTGTCTCACATCTCTTACTCTTAACATAAAACCAGAATCTGGGTTTTCTCAAGAACAAGACAAACTGCTCTCTATACTGTACATTGGTGTTGTTCCAATGTTAAATCCCCTGGTATACAGTCTGAGAAACAAAGAAGTCATAAAAGCCATAAAAATTCTATTTCAATACCAATGTTTTTGCCATGATACAATATAAGGATTATGTGAAATCTCTGCTGGCAAATGTAAGTGTAACGTTTACCCCCATAGGTGCCGCTGGTGATAATGCCACAACTCTTAAAACCGCTTGGTCCCCACTGACACACCAGGTTAGAGGTAGAGGCCCTCTCACCCCTGAATAACATACGCATTAGTAAGTCACAAATATGAAACATTGTACAGAAATTAGGCAACAGACTAACAAATACATTAAGTAAGAGTATTATATCAAAGCAGGTAAACAGTTCAAGACTTATGCCGCGTACACACGCTCGGAATATCCGACAACAAATGTTCGTTGGGAGCTTGTTGTCGGAAATTCCGACCATGTGTAGGTTCCATCGAACATTTGCTGTCGGAATTTCCGACAACAAAAATTTGAGAGCTGGTTCTCAAATTTTCCGACAACAAAACTTGTTGTCGGAAATTCCGACCATGTGTACACAATTCCGACGCACAAAATTCCATGCATGCTCGGAATCAAGCAGAAGAGCCGCACTGGCTATTGAACGTAATTTTTCTCGGCTTGTTGTACGTCACCGCGTTCTTGGCGTTCGGAATTTCCGACAACATTTGTGTGACCGTGTGTATGCAAGACAAGTTTGAGCCAACATCCATCGGAAATAAATCCACGGTTTTGTTGTCGGAATGTCTGATTGTCTGTTCGTGGCATTAGCCTCAAACAATAGAACTCTTTAAGGTTGTAGAACTAAGCAGAGTGGACACTAGCCTCTAACAGGATGAATGATCTGAACTGCAGCAGTGTTGAATCAGGTTTTAAATAAAATAGCTAAAAAGAAGTGAGATCAGACCCAGTTATTGCAAAGGTAATGTTCTTGAGTGCACTCTAAACTGATACCCCCAATTTGGGTATTTGTAAGTGTTCATAAGCGGTGTACCACTAGATCAGTGGTTCTCAACCTTCCTAGTGCCGTGACCCCTTGATAAAATTTCCCAAGTTGTGGGGACCCCTAAAAGTAAAATTATTTTCATTGCTCCTTCATTGCTGTAATTTTGCGACTGTTATGAATCGAAATATAAATATCTGATATGCAGGAGCCATTATTGTGCAATATTCCAAAAAATATAATTTATTTAGCTTAAAACATGAACAGATGTACACTCACACGATAGGGTGTTGTTAGACCGGCACTAAGTCTATCTAGCAATCCGACATACAGTTTGTATATGTCGCTCCGTGCTTGGAAGCCGGCGTGCGTTCCAAGCCTCATTTATGGTGCGGGTCAGGGGCCGGATGTGATGTCAGCGTTGCTCCACTAGCCTCAACGCTTCCCGGGGAAGCATATTTCATGCAAAACATGTTGAGGCTAGTGGAGCGATGCCGACGTCACATCCGGCCCCTGACCCGCACCGAAAATTAGGCTTGGAATGCACAGCTTCCAAGCACGGAGCGGCATATACAAACTGTATGTTGGATTGCTGGAAAGACTTAGTGGCGGTCTAACACCCTATCATGTGAGTGTACATCTGTTCATGTTTTAAGCTAAATAAATAATCTTTTTTGGAATATTGTGCAATGATGGCTCTTTAGCTTGCATGAGTATATGGGTGGAGAATACATACCGCTGGACCATATACTGTATTCTGGTGAGTGCACAATTCAGAAGGTGGTGGCACATCACGGGTGTTTGGGTGCTATACACTTTGTATATCTAGCACTGGCACGGAATAACCACTTTTGAGGAACCAACGGGGACATTTATATATAAATTATATGTTTTGTTCCATAATAAAAAAATTCTTGCACAGTCAGGTCATGTTGACCTATTTTATTCACAATCTATTGATTGATTGGGTCGGTGGCACACAGTACGTATATGTTTTTAGTAACATGTTTTTGACTTACCAGTTACTCGAGTGTTCCATCAGAATCAGCAACCCGTCTAATGTGGAAAGGGAAGTGACGTTCCGTCACCGCCATCTTGGTACACTCATCCGCAGTAAGGCTACAGTTAGAAGTCGGCAAGCAGACATCTTTTTACACCCACGAAGTCTTGCATTTTACACGTATTTTTACCAGTAAACTGAGCTTATATACTATATAAGCCTCCTCTCCCGAAAGTGACGTCTCGCTGGCCGAGATGGACCCGACATTACTATGTGTATGGAGTCGGGTCTGTCAGGATTGGAACAGCGTTCGCGACCCCCTGGCAAATCAGCAATCGACCCCCCAGGGGGTCATGACCCACGGGTTGAGAACCGTTGCACTAGATGGTGGTGTCTCAAGTACCAGGCGCCTCAACGTTAGAATTGGCTGGCTTGTGGTGGGGCCCTTCTGTCAGTGGTGCACAAGAGTCTGTCGCTTTAAGAGTAGGTAGTGTATAGCTGCAGGGCTGCTAAATGATGAGCAGTCTATGTGGAACTGCATGTAGCAAGAGGTTAGAAGTTGTATGTTCTCTCACAACTCCTGGCAGGCGACATGTCTGGTTCCACACACTTGGCAGTTAGCATTCTTGATGTCAGGTCCCGGAGTCTCTCAATGCACGATCACACACTTGCAGTCCATAGCAACTCTGGCATGCTCAGCAGCAGGTTGGTCCTCCCTGTACAGTAGGCAGTCAGGCTCCAATCAGCTGCTGAGGAAAGAGCAAGCGATTTTATACTGCCCGTTCTCACAGCATGAAAGGCAGCAGCAAGGGCGAGTGGGTGGTGGGGAGAAGAAGAGTTTAGCCTGCTCATCTGTCTCACCTGATTATATGGATTGGAGACCTGGCAGCACAGTGGCCGGGGGGTTCCACTGCCCTCTGGCTTCAGAGGCATGTCATGCTTTTTCATAAGCTGTCTTTAGGTTTTTGCTAAGCCTTTCAACATAGCCTCTGTGGGTTGCAGCAGATGTGCCATCTAAATAGACACCGAAGGCCAAATTTACTGCCAGGTGAGCTTTCCTCCCAAACATAAGTTTGTATGGGAAATAGCATTATTCTGAGTGCTATTGTAGGCATGCACCACAGGCAAAGATGTGCCTTCTCCAATGGTGCTTTTTCTCTGTAGGCAAGGTCCCCAACATGTCAAGAAGAGTTCTGAATCTTCTTGAGGTTGATATGGTGTAGTTCAAGTAGTTGCTAAATGAGTCAGCTTTAAAAGTATCTTCCTTTGTCAGAATGAATTCTTTCAAGCAGTCAGTAGTGTACAAAGAACTTCTCTACTAACACTTTTGCAACTGTGACAGCTTGTTGGTTTTTTGTGGGATAAGTTGGAGCTTAACGTGTGAAGTGATCAGTCACCACCATTATGTTCCCATGACAACTAGTCAGGGTCTAGACTCAAGAAGTCAATGCACACCAAATCCATGGGACCTTGGCTCTGAAGATTGGCCCATTGAGGCAGCTTTAAAGGGAAAACCCTTTCTTTGGATGCAGTGAAGACAGATGCAGCAGTAGTTTTCAACGTTGGCCAGCACACATGGCCAAAAGAATTGATCTCTGACCCACTTGGACGTCTTGTCTGGCCCTAGATGCCCATGATTATCATGTAAACTTTTCAGCACTGTCTCCCCATGCTTCGTGGGAACAAACGGTTGCCATCTCTCTTCCAGTTCATCCAAGGGGCCCCTTTGGTAGACTACCCCAGTGGTTCTCAACCTCAGTCCTCAAGTATGGGGGGAAGGGGTAGAGAAGGAGAACTGGGTGCTGTTATTAGAATGCAATGTTTCAGCAGGGTGGATTACTCCATCCACTGCATTTCTGCAGATTTCTGTAAGAGGAATCTGGCTGAACTAAAAAAAGGAAAAAAAAATAGGCAAAATCAGTCAGCAGGGTCCAGCCGAATTTTGATCCTTGTATGGGCACCCTGGTTGTACACAAGTCTATACCCTACTCGCAATACCTGCGCCTACGGCGCAATATTTGCGATGAAGCTAACTTTAAAAAAGTAGCTGGTGATAAAAAACGTTGTTTTCTAGAAATGGGATATTCCATATCCTGTCTTTGGAAGGCCTTTAACAAGGCCTTGCAACAACCACAATCACGACTTCTCTTTGGATCCAAACCACTACAGATCATTGCTTCTTTTAATGCACAACATGCTGACATCAGGAGGTATATCCAAATATATTGGCACCTTCTGATATCTGACTCCAAAGTGGCTAAAACCATTACTTCACAAACACAAATTACTTTTAGAAGGGCTCCCTCTCTCCGAGATAGATTGGTTGCTAGTAATTTCTCTTCTAACACTAAATCTGCCACCCCTAGCCTTGTGGGGATGTTCCCATGTGGAGCATGTAATTATCGTAGATACATCTGCCTATATCGTACTCCTCTTCTTCCCAATGGGCAGATTTCTCACCCTAAACATTTTGTAAATTGCCAATCAAAAGGGGTTATTTGCATTATGACATGTCCGTGTGGATCTTGTTATATTGGTAAGACTACAGGAGGTCCCCGGGTTACGAACCCGTTAGGGACTTTCCTCATGTTTGTAATTCGGAAATGAACGTAAGTCAGCCGCGCATGCACAGAACGACAATTACGGACATTTCCGATGTTTTCCGATGTTCCGTTGAATGCCGTTCTGCGCATGCGCGGCCAATTACGGATATTTCCGAAATTTTACGAGGCTCCGTCTGCCCGCGCATGCGCAGAACAGCAGATGGACCGTGCAGAATGGCAGAGGGTCCCCGCAGCGCCCTGTTCGTAAGTAGGAGGGGTTCGTAAGTCGGGCATTCGTAAGTCGGGGACACCCTGTATACGTGAATTATGAAGCAGACTAGAAAATGCATTTCCTGCAGAAAATGCGTGGGAATGCTGAATAGCTGATTCGCTAAAGCTAACTGGATGAATAGCTTAAATCCGTACGAAAAAGTTGAAGAAGTGAGAATAGTTGGAAAAGTAGGAATGGTTTTAAAATAAACATGAATTTCATTAAAATAGTTTAACAACACCACTAATGTATGAAAGATGTGGAATATTTAAAGTTTTTTTTGAAAAGTTGACACTAAACTGAATTGTTGGCTGTAAAAGTTTGCAAAGAATAAGTCCAATACACACTCTGTTTAATCAATAAAATTTCCTGAAATGATCACTAAACTTAAACAGCTTTTTCACAAAAACTGTAAAAGATATCAAACTGAAAAGATAGAGCCGGATAGCTGGATATTTTGTGAACATTTTAAAGTTTGTTTGGCGTCTGTAGGTGAAAGCATGAAGGAGCTGAAACTTTCGGGAGCGGAAGAAGATTTTAAGGATTTGAAGCATGCTTTTATTCACTTCAATGTTAAAAAAAGGGTTAAAAAGCTTAATTTAAAAAAAAGTATAAATAGTATAAAAAAGTTGAAGAAGTCCCATCATTAGCTGAAAGAGCTGAACATTTTAAAAAGTTGAATGGTTTTAATAGGTGAAAGTATGCAGAAGTTACACAGAGCCAAAAAACGTACGGAATAAAAAAACTAATAACAATAGTGGGAATGCTGCTGAGCATTCCGACTAAATATACGAACATACTCATGCGGGCCTAATACGTAACATTTATTCCCCCATTTATAGACATGTGGTGGTGGCACATAACTACCATGTGCCCAATCTTCTCTTCTGGGCTCTGGAATGCATTTACCCGGATGCCAGAGGAGGGGATTGGAATAAAATCCTTTTGCAAAAATAATCTCTCTGGATCTATAATCTCAAAGCCATTTATCCTCCTGGTTTGAATGAGATCCTGAGTTGTAGACCGTTTTTGGATGGAATTATCTAGGGAAAAACAGAGTTTGATGTAATTTTTCCTTTTTTTTCTGCCTAGCTATATATTATATTGTATTGAAATGTTATATCCCTATTTGGGGTTCTGTATATGTGATTCTATATCATTTGGTGTTTTGTCATATGATGTTGGTGCTGGGATCCAGCCATCTTTAACGTCTTTGGGGTCCTTGGGCCGTAACTAGGGATGAGCTTAGTTTGGCAAACAGCGGCAAATTCAAAAAGCCGCGAAACACCCTTTAAAAGTCTATGGGAGAAATCAAAAGTGTTAATTTTAAAGGTTAATATGCAAGTTATTGTCATAAAAAGTGTTTGGGGACCTGGGTCCTGCCCCAGGGAACATGTATCAATGCAAAAAAAAGTTTTAAAAACGTAAGTTTTTTCGGGAGCAGTGATTTTATTAATGCTTAAAGTGAAACAATAAAAGTGAAATATTCCTTTAAATTTCGTACCTGGGGGGTGTGTATAGTATGCCTTTAAAGTGGCGCGTGTTTCCCGTGTTTAGAATTGTCCCTGCACAAAATTTCATTTCTAAAGGAAAAAAAGTAATTTAAAACTACTTGTGGCTATTAATGAATTGTCGGTCCTGGCAATACAGATCAAAGTCATTGAAAAAAACGGCAGGGGTTCCCCCCCCAGTCCATTACCAGGCCCTTTGCCGTTTTTTTTCAATGACTTTTATCTGTATTGCCGGGACCCGACAATTCATTAACCACTTGCTTACTGGACACATAAACCCCCTTCCTGCCCAGGCGAAATTTCAGCTTTCGGCACTGTCACGCTTTGAATGACAATTGCGCGGTCGTGCGACGTGGCTCCCAAACAAAATTGACGTCCTTTTTTCCCACAAATAGAGCTTTCTTTTGGTGGTATTTGATCACCTCTGCGTTTTTTATTTTTTGCGCTATAAACCAAAAAATAGCGACAATTTTGAAAAAAACACAATATTTTTAGATTTTTGCTATAATAAATATCCCATTTTTTTTTTTAAAAAAACTATTTTTTTTCTCAGTTTAGGCCGATACGTATTCTTCTACATATTTTTGGTTAAAAAAAATCCCAATAAGCGTATAGTGATTGGTTTGCGCAAAAGTTATAGCGTCTACAAAATAGGGGATAGAATCCTGACATTTTTTATTTTTTTTTACTAGTAATGGCGGTTATCTGCGATTTTTGTCAAGACTGCGATATTATGGCGGACACATCGGACACTTTTGACACATTTTTGGGACCATTCACATTTATACAGCGATTAGTGCTATAAATATGCACTGATTACTGTATAAATGTGACTGGCAGGGAAGGGGTTAACACTAGGGGGCGAGGAAGGGGTTAAATGTGTGCCCTATGAGTGATTCTTACTGTGGGGGGAGGGGAATGACTGGGGGAGGTGACCGATCTGTGTCCCTATGTACAAGGGACACAGCATCGGTCTCCTCTCCCTGACAGGACGTGGATCTGTGTGTTTACACACACAGATCCACGTCCTTGTCTGTGTACCGGCTGATCATGGGTAGCTGGCGGACATTGCGGCCGCCAGGCACGCGCAACGGCATCTCAGTGAAGCGCCGGGCACCGCGCGCCCCCCAGTGGCCGGAGGAGCGGAGGCCATATAATGACGGCCTCCCGGCATTTTAGAACCACTTTGCGGCCGTCATTTGTCGTATGGCGGGCGCGAAGTGGTTAATAGCCGCAAGTAGTTTTAAATTACTTTTTTTCCTTCAAAAATTACATTTTGTACAGGGAACCAAAATAAAATAAAAAATGCATGGGGGTCCCCCCAAAATTCCATTGCCAGGCCCTTCAAGTCTGGTATGGATATTAAGGGGAACCCTGCACCAAATAAAAAAAAAATGGCGTGGGGGTCCCCCTCAAAATCCATACCAGGACCTTCAGGTGTCTGTGACCCCCAAAGACCTTGTCCCCATGTTGATGGGGACAAGGGCCTCTTCCCCACAACCCTTGCCCGGTGGTTGTGGGGGTCTGTGGGCGGGGATGGGCTTATCGGAATCTGGAAGCCCCCTTTAACAAAGGGGACCCCAAGATTACGCCCCCCCCCCATGTGATTTGGTAACGGGGTACATTGTACATTGGATTAGTCACCTGGTCAATCACCTGTCCTATGTGGTGTTCATCAGCAACTGAATTCTCTTACCAAGACCTCAAAAAAGCATTAACTCTCAGGATTATCTTCGGAAGAAAAAGCAATCCCCGCACACTAACAGCCTGAGTGGAAAGCTTCACCATAATCAGATGAGAGCTCCCTCCCTGGAGTGAGGAACAGGTGGATCTTATCGCTGCCGGCAGGCTAATGCACCAGGCCCACAAGATCTCTATAATTTGAGGTCCAACGTATCTGGTAAGTGGCGTTATTGTTACATCTTTTGGCTGCAGAACGTATCAAAATTCCTTCTGGATATTTGAATATTGGAAAATCCTTACAAGTTGTATATTGTGGCTATTATCCATATGGACTTTTGTTTAAACACAGCACAGTGCACTGGATAATATGTTCTATATGGACTATTTATATTTTTAAAACACACACTGGACTTTTGTTTATGCACAGCATGGTTCATCCAAAGTTGCTTGTTTTTCAACACAGAATTACTTTCACACAGTGATTATTGTGATATGCACATCTATTTTTGGATGTTTAATTTTATGTTTTATTTCACAGTTTGACCCCATCAACATGGGGACAAGGTGCTTGTCACAGACCCCCAAAGCATCCTCCCCTTGTTGAAGGCATGTGGCCTGGTACGGTTCAGGATGGGGGTGCTCTCTCGTTCCCACCTCTTTTCCTGCGGCCTGCCAGGTTAAGGGTCTAGTATGGATTTTTGGGGGAACCCCACGCCATTTTTTTTTTAAATTTGGTGCGGGGTTACCCTTAAAATCCTGAAGGGCCTGGTAATGGAGTTTTGGGGGACCCCCACACATTTTTTTTACATTTTGGTTCCCTGCACAAAATGTCATTTTTGAAGGAAAAAAAGTAATTTAAAGCTACTTGCGGCTATTAACCACTTAACGACCGCCCACTGTAAATATACGTCGGCAGAATGGCACGGACAGGCACAATCACGTACCTGTACGTGCCTGCCTTCGTATGGGTGGGGGGTCCAATCGGACCCCCCTCTGGTACAGTGAGCGGCCGGGATCGCTTCGGGAGCGATCCGTGATGAGGGGGCCGCCATTCGATTCTGGCCACCCCCTCGCGATCGCTCCCGGCGAATCAAATGCTTCCTCTGCCTGTGTAATGTTTACACAGGCAGGAGGAAGTGATGTCATCCCTCATGCGGCACTCACATATACCGAGCGCCACATGAGAGAAGACACACAGGTTAGTGCACAAACACTACACTAACACCAGCACACATAGGTACATAAATCGCCCCCCCAGACACCCCCAGATCACCCCCCAGCCCCCAGTCACAGTGTCACTGATTGCAGTGACCATTTATTTACTGATCACTGCAATCAGTGACATTTGTGACTGTAAAAGTGTCAGGGCAGTAAGTTTTAGGTCCAGTGTAGCCCCCTAACCGCCCCCCTAATAAAGGTTTAACCCCTTGATCGCCCCCCAGATAACCCTTTCACCCCCTAGCACCGCCGTCACTAAGCGATCGTTTTTCTGATCGCTGTTTTAGTGTCGGTGATACCGATAGGTAGCCAGTTATTTTTTTTAGGTTTGCCGCAGGTTTTTATAGCGTCGGGTACCCCTATATATTACCTAATAAAGGTTTAACCCCTTGATCGCCCCCCCAGGTAACCCTTTCACCCGTGTCACTAAGCGATCGTTTTTCTGATCGCTGTCTTAGTGTCGGTGATGCCGATAGGTAGCCAGTTATTTTTTTTAGGTTCGCCACAGGTTTTTATAGCGTCGGGTACCCCCATATATTACCTAATAAAGGTTTAACCCCTTGATCGCCCCCCCCCCAGGTAACCCTTTTACCCCCTTTTGCCAGTGTCACTAAGCGATCGTTTTTCTGATCGCTGTCTTAGTGTCGGTGATGCCGATAGGTAGCCAGTTATTTTTTTTAGGTTCGCCACAGGTTTTTATAGCGTCGGGTACCCCCATATATTACCTAATGAAGGTTTAACCCCCTGATTGCCCCTAGTTAACACTTTCACCAATGATCACCATATAAGTGTTACGGGTGACGCTGGTTAGTTAGTTTGCTTTTTATAGTGTCAGGGCACCCGCCGTATATAATCCAATAGTTAAAGGTTTAACCCCCTGATCGCCCGGCGGGTGATATCAATTAGGTTTTAGCGTCAGAGAGGGTCTGCGTCGCCCCAGGCAGCGTCAGGTTAGTGGCAGTAACGCTAACACCCACGCGTGAAGCATACACCTCCCTTAGTGGTATAGTATCTGAACAGATCAATATCTGATCTGATCAGATCTATACTAGCGTCCCTAGCAATTTAGGGTTCCCAAAAACGCAGTGTTAGCGGGATCAGCCCAGATACCTGCTAGCACCTGCGTTTTGCCCCTCCGTCCAGCCCAGGCCACCCAAGTGCAGTATCGATCGATCACTGTCACTTACAAAACACAACACACATAACTGCAGCGTTCGCAGAGACAGGCCTGATCCCTGCGACTCCAGTGCTGTAGGAGGTGATTTCACCACCACAGTTAAAAAAAAAGCATATATGCCGAAGCATTGGGGCAGCAGGGGCGGAGGAGCGGAGGAGCGATTTTGCTCCTAATGCCGCATACATACGGTCGAAATTCCGACGGAGGCCTGCCCGTGGAAAAGTCCGACCATGTGTGTGCAGCATAACTTTTGCGGGAGGATGCCCCCATGCTTCGGCATATATGAATGGTGCATGTATGCCCATCATTAGAAGTGGGTGAATGAAGGGAGGTATTCTAATGGTGGGCATACCCACCGATCAATCTCTTTTTTCGTTCAGCCAGCAGGCTGCATGAAAAAAAAGATTACAATACATGTCCAACAAGGACCAGCAACGTACTGGTATGTTGCTGGACTTTGAATGGTTATACCAGATTGATGCCTGCGGGTTTAGGTATCATCTTGGTATCATTCTTTTCAGCCAGCGGCCGGCTTTCATGTAAAAGCAATCCTAGTGGCTAATTAGCCTCTGGACTGCTTTTACAAGCAGTGGGAGGGAATGTCCCCCCCCGATATAAAAAGCACCATTGGGAAATTGGGAAAGCATTTTATCACACCGATCTTGGTGTGGTCAGATGCTTTGAGGGCAGAGGAAAGATCTAGGGTCTAATAGACCCCAGTTTTTTCAAAAAAAGAGTACCTGTCACTACCTATTGCTATCATAGGGGATATTTACATTCTCTGAGATAACAATAAAAATGATAAAAAATAAATAAATTGGAAGGAACAGTTTAAAAATAAAATAAAAAAGCAAAATTAATAATAAAAAATAAAAAAAAGCACCCCTGTCCTGCCCTGCTCTTGGCGAACGCAAGCGACGGTCTGGCGTCATATGTAAACAGCAATTGCACCATGCATGTGAGGTATCACCGCAAAGGTCAGATCGAGCGCAGTCATTTTAGCAGTAGACCTCCTCTGTAAATCTAGCGTGGTAACCTGTAAAGGCTTTTAAAGGCTTTTACAAATGTATGTAGTTTGTCGCCAATGCGCGTTTGTGCGAAATTTTAAAGCATGTTATGTTTGGTATCTATGTACTCAGCCTAAGATCATCTTTTTTATTTCATCAAACATTTGGGCAATATAGTGTGTTTTAGTGCATTAAAATGAAAAAAAGTGTATTTTTTCCAAAAAAAATGCGTTTGAAAAATCGCTGCGCAAATACTGTGTGGAAAAAAAAATGCAACACCCACCATTTTAATCTATAGGGCCTTTGCTTTAAAAAAATATATAATGTTTGGGGGTTCAACATAATTTTCTTGCAAAAAAATAAATATGTTTTCATATAAACAAAAGTGTCAGAAAGGGCTTTGTCTTCAAGTGGTTAGAAGAGTGGATGTAAGCTTCCTAATCTTGTGTATAAAATGCCAGGACAGTTCAAAACCCCCCCCAAATGACCCCATTTTGGAAAGTAGACACCCCAAGCTATATACTGAGAGGCATGTCAAGTCCATTGAATATTTTATATGTTGACACAAGTTGCAGAAAAAAGAAAAAATTTTTATTTTATTTTATTTTTTGCACAAAGTTGCGCCCTTAGAAATCCTGAAGGCGGCAGGGGCGGATCCAGGGGGGGGCAACAGGGCAATTCTAAGCATGGGAAACACGCGCCACTTTACAGGCATACTATAGACGCCCCCCAGGTATGAAATTGAAAGGAATATTTCAGTTTTATTGTTTCACATTAAGCATTATTAAAATCACTGCTCCCGGAAAAAATGCAGTTTTTAAAACTTTTTTTTGCATTAATACATGTCTCCTGGGGCAGGACCCGGGTCCCCAAACACTTTTTAGGACAATAACTTGCATATTAGCCTTTAAAATTCGCACTTTTGATTTCTCACGTTTGAGTCCCATAGACTTTAACGGTGTTCGAATGTTCGCGTGAACACCGGGGGGGTGTTCGGCTCATCCCTAGCCATAACACAGAGCTGACAGGCAGGGAGGGGAGGGGGGGGAGGACAGAGGGAGACACAGGACAGCAGAGAGCAGGGCTGTGGCTGACGAAGGCACATGCACTTATCACAGTGTCAGGGCTCAGCAGCCCTGATATACCGTCATTAGCGTACAGAGGGGAGAGCAGAAACTGGAAGGATCAGCCAGGTATTTCAGGTGATACAGGGGGCCAAATGACACAGTACAAGCACTGTGCTATATAAAATGCTTTAAAGGTGCAGGATCTTTATTTTATTTTTTGGGGATTAACAAACGCTTTAAATAATACCACCTTGTTCAATAATACTTTGTTAAATCTATTTAATAAAGGCTTTTAAATAAGGTTTGGAGGTCTTTAGTTTGTATGTATTGTTTTTTTAGGGAGGGCTTACAGAGTGTTTAATGAATGTCTTCATTATTAACAAACATGTTAAGTACTACCTACAGCTCATCAGCTTTTAGTAACCCAATACCAAACACAATTTTAAACAGGAAAATAAGTAATTCAGGGCTTACTATACTAAAGTCTACAGGAAAACTGACACTTCCTGATTTTATTGATTTGCTATTCCCCCCACAACACTCAGTGGTTCCTTTCTCTCACCCACATGCAACTACAAGATACAGTAGTGACATACGTAGAGGTCAGCAGGACTTCAGCAGAGGATTTTCAGTGAATGGAATGGTGTTATGAAAGTGTGGAAATAGGAAAAGTATTGACTTCTTTTCCAGGTATATTTGTTTAGAATTATATTTGGTAGTGGCAGGGTCACTTTAGCAAATCTTGCTTTTTCATGGAGAGAATTAATAGCTAAGGCAAGTCTGTGCAGTAGGAACATGCACCCTGCCACTTTCCGTTATATTCTTTTTAACAGTTTGCAGAATGTTTTTGAATAAGCCTGTGTAGCCCATGTTAAGCCCCATAAACCTCGAAGGAATCACAGAGGAAGAGAATATGAAATGTGCTGTGCTTTCTGGGAATTACAAAAAGCCTGCTGGGAGAAACTGGTGGTGATGGGAAATGTATTCTCTACAATGTAACTAAGTCCTCTGGAAGGAACAGTATGAACTACATTTCCCAGGGTGCCTAGACAGAGTAGACAGAATATGAAGGAGGGAAAGAGAACTGAGAGTCTAGGTGGGAAAAAATTATACGTTGGGAGGCAGATGTTTCCAGCACAGACTCTGGATCGTGCTGAGGCAAGAAGTAGAAAAGGATCTCTGGCTGGCTGCTACTGGAATGAAAGGTCACTGAACACAAGCACAGGGCTCCTGACTGCACACCTGCCTGTGTGAACTGAACTGCTGCAGGGAGACCATAATTCCAACCTGTTTACTGTGGTACTTCTACAGGACCCAGAGAGGGGAAATAGTGAGTACTGATACCTGTGTTGCCCCATTCTGCTTGTTCTGCCTGTTGTGGGGACTGAGGAGCTGCAATTATTGTCTCTGAGTGTAGACCAGCAGGACCTGTGTGGTCTATGTAAAACTGCTCATCAGAGGCTGTGTTGCTGCTCTATGCCTGTCAAAGATGGCGCCATTAGAGATACTGGCCAGTGCCACTGCTAAGGACGCCAATCGAGGGAGAAAGGTGCGTTATTGTCAAACACCAGCTTAAGAAGGAAACCCTGTGCGTTCAGCATGACCACTTGCTAGGCTTCAAGAAAACACATTAGGACCATATGGAGTGGTGAGAGACCCTTTGGCCACTTGTTAATACTGAAAGACAAAACCAGAGCAAATTCCCAGCTCAGCTCACCAACCAGTCTGCTTACCAACCAAATTAACCTGTCCAACAGTATGCGTTAAAAACAGGGGTTTAGTTAGCACACATTTGCAAACGCATGCGTAAGCTGCAAGGCTTCTTCACAGCACCCTGTATCACTTGCAGTCCTAACCTTCTAAATTCATGAGGGTCCCCTGTTTTTAAAGCATACTGTTGGACAGTAGGGATGAACTCATGTTCGACTCGAACAGCGAACAATTTGGAGTGTTCGCGGCAAATTCGAAAAGCCACGGAACACCTTGTAAAAGTCTATGGGAGAAATCTAAAGTGCTAATTTTAAAGGCTTATATGCAAGTTATTGTCATAAAAAGTGTTTGGGGACCTGGGTCCTGCCCCAGGGGACATGTATCAATGCAAAAAATTGTTTCAAAAACAGCCGTTTTTTCGGGAGCAGTGATTTTAATAATGCTTAATGTGAAACAATAAAAGTGAAATATTTCTTTAAATTTCGTACCTGGTGGGTGTGTATAGTATGCCTGTAAAGTAGCGCTTATTTCCCGTGCTTACAACTGTGCCTGCACAAAGTGTAACTTCTGAAAGAAAAAAAGTCATTTAAAAGTACTCGCGGCTGTAATGAATTGTTGGCTCCCAGCAATACAGAGAAAAGTCATTGAAAGTCATTGATAAAAAAAAAAATGTGTGGGGGTCCCCCAAATTCATTTACCAGGCCCTTCAGGTCTGGTATGGATATTAAGGGGAACCCTGTGCCAAATTTCAAAAAAAATTACGTGGGGTTCCCCCCAAATATCCATAGCACACCCTTCAGGTCTGGTATGGATTTTAAGGGGAACTCCACGCCAACTAAAAAAATGGCGTGGAGTTCCCCCCAAAAATCCATACTAGACCCTTATCCAAGCACGCAACCTGGCAGGCCGCAGGAAAAGAGGGGCCACCCCCCTCCTGAACCGCACCAGACGTACCAGGCCACATGCCCTCAACATGGGGAGGATGCTTTGGGGTCTGGACCCCAAAGCACCATGTCCCCATGTTGATGGGGAAAAGGGCCTCATCCCCACAACCCTTGCCCGGTGGTTGTGCGGGTCTGCGGGCGGGGGGCTTATCGGAATCTGAAAGACCCCTTTAACAAAGGGGATCCCCAGATCCCGCCCCCCCCCTATGTGAATTGGTAAGGGGTACATTGTACCCCTACCATTTCACAAAGAAAGTGTAAAAAATCCTGTCAGATCTCCGCTCTCCTCTATGGGGGATTGGATGAACACGGACCCTCTGTTCCTGTTCATACGATCCGCAGATGGATGGAAAAAATAGGATTTTCCTCCGTCTGCAGAAACGGAGCATAGCAGAGACTGATGAGATCGGGTGTCAGCGGATGTTCATCCACTGACACCCGCTATCCCATAGGGATACATGTATGTCCGTTTTACATCCGAAAACGGATGAATGAAAAACTGACATACGGTCCGCAGGTGTGAAAGGGGCCTAAGAGAGATTCTGGGAAGACATTGGTCTACCCTGTCTCGATGTCCTGTTTTGTCAGGTGTCATGGGTTATTATCCTCATATATTTGCACAGAGAGCCCCGAACCTATCTGACATGCTCACTCAGTCTGAGTTCATTCAGGCAACCAGTGATTCTTGGTTAACGTCCTTTCCCAGAACTATCAGGATGTTTGCTTGTGGGCATTGTCAGATCTGTAAGTTCGTGGGGCGCACTGGGGTTTTCACGGATGCGAACAATAGCACTATATATAAGATTAAAAGCCTAATTAATTGAGAGTGATCTACAGTTTGCAACGTCCATGCAAGAAGATCTACATAGGGAAGACCAAGCGTCAACTTTGGTTCGCATTAGCGAACACCTTGGTGACATTAAACACAAAGAACCTAAAGGTCCACTAGCTCAGCATTTTATCCTGCATCACCAGTCCAAAACTGATGGACTGACGGTCAAGGGGATATATGCTTTGAAACTTAGTAAAAGACGATTTTGATAAAGTGCTCCTTCAAAAGGAAAAGTTCTGGATTTATAGGCAGAATACTTTAATGCCACATGCATCTGTGTTTACAGGTCTTTCTAGATTGAATTTAGCCTTTTAATGTGGTATCTGTATCTTACATTTACATTTACATACACATTAAATAAGATATATACATGTATCTATTAATTTTCCTGTGTATATAATTTATCTAATTTTGTTTGATGTGCCGTTTGTTATACGTCTGTGGTTTTCTGTTTAGGCTCTTGTTTAGATTTGTTTCTTTTTATTTATTTCTCACGTCCTGCTGTTTGTGTTCTCCCAAATTTCCCCCCTCCCTTTATGGACAACATGCCGTGGATTTGATTCTACCCTTCAGGGGTTAACATTGCCATCCACCCATATATCTGGTAGGATAAACCCAAACTGCAATTGATCTACCTATGAAATGTAAGCAGCTGAGTCAGCAATTGCATTTATATCCATCTCAGCTAGGGGGCACTCATCCTGATGAAGCTGGGGTTTCCCAGTGAAACATGTTGACGCCATCACCCTGAATGTCTGACACTCTGTGCAACTCTGCATCACCGCCCAGGGTGCGGGCTATTATGCCCAGTGGCTACCCACAAGACTGCCTTTGTTTCATGCAGTCACTCCCCACACATAGTAGGTGACAGGACTCCCAGCTTGGCGTGGTGTGGGCCGCTACGAGATAACTATGAGGAAACTGGAAACAACCGTATCTGAAGAGATTTCCCTTTCTCAGCTATCACAGCCGTGGAGCATCACCGCTATCCACATCCCAGCTAATGATGAAGCACGCTCACAGCTTACTACGTGTCTTTAATCGGTAGAGCTTTACATCTACATACTAGATGAAGGTACTTTATACTCTAGATGGTTGTCTCTGCTAATTGTGCTCATGTTGGGAAATTGGCATTTGCTTCATGAGTAACTATCCATGTTGTCAGCAAATATTCAGTGTTTCCCGTATCTCCTCTGATCAGCGTGTATGGTTTGCACATTACCATCCACCATCAAGCCTCCCGCGCAGTGTCCCATCCCGTGTGTCCCATTCAGCCACATTTTTCGGCCCTCTGGATTTTTGATTTTTGCATTTGCCCTTCTCCCTATCCATATCTGGACTGTGTGGCACTGGCGGTGTTTCCTAAATTTTTGCCTATTGCCTTTTTGCAGTGCATTTACAGGGTCCCTATTGCTGATGCATGTGTAGTCTCTAGACGTTTTGTTTGTTTTTTTGTTTGTTTGTCCTGTTTGTCCTCAAGCAACATTGTATATGGATGGTAAATGGTGGAGGATTGATGATTTTATGAAACTGTACTTGATTCATTGCATATTTATTTTTTGTAATAAATTCAAATTTTTTATATTTTAATTGTATTGTATTTTTTCAAACATTATATCTCAGAGGCTCTATGGTGTGGCACTTTCTCTATACCTGTCTTCTTTTGGCATAGCTGTTTTTTCCTATGCTATTTAGCCATTGAGCCCCACCTCTGTTTATGGGGTGAGTGGATGAGTGCCTGGCGGTAATACCGTTTAATTTGATTGGTTTGGTTTACACTTCTTTCATACTCTGTGAGGTTTTTGATGTTTACATTAAAGGGACAGTTTAAAAATAAAGTAAAATAAATAAGAAAAAATAAGCAAAAAATGTAAATGCATCGTCCTTTCGAGCTCACGCGCAGAAGCGAATGCATACATAAGTCGCGCCCACATATGTAAACGGTGGTCAAACCGCACATATGAGGTATCGCCATGATCGTTAGGTGAGAGCAATAATTCTAGCACTAGACCTCCTCTATAACTCTAAACAGGTAACCTGTAAAAAAAAATTAAATTGTCGCCTATGGAGATTTTTAATCACTTCCCGTCCGGTCAATAGCATATTGACGTCCGGGAAGTGGTTCTGTTATCCTGACTGGGCGTCATATGATGTCCAGCAGGATAACATGCCGGCGCGCGCCCGTGGGGGAGTGCAGCGTGGCGATCGCGAGTTCGGTGTGTCAGTCTTACACCCCGCATCTCCGATCGCGATAAGAAGCCTCTGTCGGAGCCTTCTTACCACGTGATCAGCTGCGACCAATCACAGCTGATCATCGCGTGAACCAGGAAGTGCCGGTAAACGTCATTCCTCAGTTCGCGCTGACAGCAAGAGCCGATCAGCAGCTCTTCCTGTCGGGGGGGGGGGTCTGTGCTGATAATCAGCACATTTATTATTAGTACAGCCCCCTCAATAGTACCAATCACCTGCCAATCAGTGCCCAGCAATGAACAAATATAAAATTCTGCCAGTGCCCACCACAGTGCCAATCACTGCCCACCACAGTGCCAATCACTGCCCAACAGTAACACCTGTCAGTACTTATCAGTACCTTATCATCAGTGCTGCCCATCAGTGCCACCTGTCAGTGTCAATCAGTACCGCCTATCAGTGCCAATCAGTGCCACCTGCCAGTGCCCATCACAGCCACCGTTCAGTGCCCATCAGTGCCGCCTGTCAGTGCCCATCAGTGCCACCTATCAGTGCCGCCTATCAGTGCCTATCAGTGCTGCATATCAGTGCCGCCTATTGGTGCCCATCAGTGCTGCATATCAGTGCCGCCTATCAGTGCCCATCAATTCTACATATCAGTGCCTCCTCATCAGTGCCCATCAGTGCCAACTCATCAGTGCCCATCAGTAATGCCTCATCAGTGCCCATCAGTGCCACCTCATCAGTGCCTGTCATTGAAGAGGAAAACACAATTTTATGACAGAAACTAAAAAAAAAAAAATGTTGGTCTTTTTTAGTTTGTTTAGCAAAAAATTAAAACTGCAGAGGTGATCAAATACCACCAAAAGAAAGCTCTATTTGTGGGAAGAAAATGATAAAAATCTTGTTTGGGTACAGTGTTGCATGACCACACAATTGCCATTCAAAATGTGACAGCGCTGAAAGCTGAAAATGATCCTGGACAGGAAGGGGTAAGTGCCTGGTATTGAAGTGGTTAAGTACGGTAGCTTGTCGCCATTCCACGAACGTGCGCAATTTTAAAGCATGACATGTTAGGTATCTATTTACTCGGGATAACATAATTTTTTACATTATTTAAAAAAAATTGGGGTCACTTTATTGTTTTGGTTTTTTTTTTATTCAAAAAGTGTATTTTTTCCCAAAAAATAGTGTTTGTAAGCCCGCTGTGAAATACGGTGTTACATAAAATATTGCAACGTTCACCATTTTATTCTCTAGGGTCTCTGCTAAAAAAAATATATAATGTTTGGGGGTTCTAAGTAATTTTCTAGAAAAAAATACTAATTTAAACGTGTAAGTAAAAAGTTCCAGAAAATGCCTGGTCTTAGCCACAGGCATGTCGGGAAGCGTGGTGCTTCTATTTAGAGTCGTGGGCACTGGAAACAGAGGTTCCAAGGAAAATGTGGCTCCTTATGTGTTAAAGTAGATTTGACATAATGCTAATAATAAAAATACTTACAAATGAGATTGTTGTGGCTAGTGGACCTCACTATGCAAAGACCATCTAGACCAGGGGTCTCAAACTGGCGGCCCTCCAGCTGTTGCAGAACTACAAGTCCCATCAAGCCTCTGCCTATAATGCCGCGTACACACGATCATTATTCACGGCGGTTTAAAAACCGCCGTGAATAATGACATTTTAAACGAGGGAACAGCTTGTTCCCCACACACGGTCATTTTTCTCGTCATTTTTTAAAATGACGAGAAAAACGATCGTCTATGGGCTCCGCGGCAGTGTTTCCCTATGGGAAACACTGCCGCGGAAGAAATGTCAGGAAAAACGACGAGAAAAATTAGAACATGTTCTAATTTTTCTCGTCGTTTTTAATGCCGTTTTTCTCGTCGAGAAAAACGACATAATGCCCACAGACGATCATTTTTCTCGTCAAATGGGAAAAATGTCGTTTTTCCCGACGAGAAAAACGGCCGTGTGTACGCGGCATGAGAGTTAGCTTGTAACTGTCAGCCTTGAAATGCCTCATGGGAATTGTAGTTCTGGCTGGAGGGCTACCAGTTTGAGACCCCTGATCTAGACAGTACACCATGGCTAATGATAATTTAAGCTGTTATTTAGAACTTAGCAAATATTTGTTCCTGCAAGAAGCATTCTTATCAAATGTATTCAAGTGTGAGCCATTAGGAATCTAAACTCCGGTTTTACAGTTATTATATTATCCCTCAGATAGTATATAATATCCAATCAATAAAGTTTGATAGAGTACCATTGGGCCCAGGTAGTGCTCTATGTTCAACAGGGTTATTTTATTAACTCCTTGCTGATGCCTGATCATGTGACTGTTGTGATTAGCTGTCACAGCGGTCACATGATTGGAGCCCCTCCCAGCAGCTTCCAATTGTTAACAATGGCTGGAAGCTGTCAGTGACAGCTCCGCCAGTGTGCTAGGAGCATGCAGTGAGGGTGCTCTCAGCACACAACAGAGGTGCAGAATGGACACATATGTGTGGAATGTAGACATTAAGACCCACCCACCCTGCTGCAGACCATATGCGTTGGGTGGAGTTGTTCACTTTGATTGGTAACTAAAGTCAACGCTGTATCCTGGCCTAGGCCAACAAGGCCCAGGCCTGGGGCAGCACGGAAAGTGTCCCCGCCGGCTTGCGCTACACTGTTAGTGTAGCGCAGTCTTATGCTTCCTCACTGTGCTATATGTTTTCTGCTGCACCATTGGCATGTTTATATCTTCTTAGTCCTCTCGATAAAATTATCAGAAATTTGTCCTTAAAGTAGAACCATAGGCAACACTTTTTTTTTTCATTTTGGATAGAGTAAGGGAGGGTTATAGCCCCTGTCAGTTTTTTTTTTTACCATCCCTGTCCCATTGCAGAGATTTCCCTTCACTTCCTGCCCCATAGCCAAACAGGAAGTGAGAGGAAATCTATGCAAATTAAGGGAATTTATTGCCCCCCCCAGGCCCTCAGAACTAGTGTCCCCACTCAAAAATTTAAACAGCAAGGGGTGTGGCCTTGACAGAGAGGGGTGGGTCATATTTAAATTAGGGGGTGCATGCGTTTAGTCAGGCCTAGGGCAGCACAAAACCTAAATACACTACTGACTAAGGTGATACTATACCTAGAACTTCATAGACCAAGAATGACCAAGAAATTGCATCCCCCAAAATACATGTGTAGCAAGGGGTTACGATTAAGAGTATCCTAAAATACTACTTTGTGTTCCTAACTAAGAAGTTGGCTCCCTCTGGTGTCTGTTTATGTTGTGCCATTGAAGTTTGTTCAGTTCCGTTGTATTATGAAACAAAGCATGGTGGGCATTGTAGTGCAAGAGGAAGTGACTCTATTGCCGTGGGTTGGATTGAAACTACATAAGAACTCTAATGCTTGATGTAACTGTTTATATTGCCTCTGTGGTTCTGCTGTTATAGTGAGTGTGTGTGAAACTTGGTGGGGAAGTGTCCCAGTGCCGGTATCGTGGCATTGGGAGATTCCTCCACCATACACTTACTCGCATCTGACCAAAGTTATGGTAATCGGGTCTTGTGATATAGAAATCTTGAACCAGTTATGTTTCATTGGCTTTGCAGGGTTCTGTGTACTGTCAAATTCATCTGTGTAACCGTTGTTCTGCTTTTTTCCAAGTAAACATTTTACAACTGGTTAAGTTACATCCTGTGTGGACCTCTGTCTTTTGCAGCTGAGAGTCAGGTGACCAGTGCCAAGGTAACGGTAACTATACATATTACAGTGTGGTGTTGTTGTGGCCCTTTTTGCCATTGGGTCCCACATCCATATTGTTATCCAGTTGTGCCAAGGGGGGTTTGAGACAAATTTCTGGGGTTGACAGGCAGAGTGCAGACCCAAACAAATACCAGCAGCTCCTACGGGAATAGTGCTAAACATACTAGACCCTTTGAGTCTGGTATGGGTTTAAAGGGGGTACTTTATGCAAAAAACAAAAACAAAAAAAGTTAGATCCCCAGGAATACCATACCAGAATCTTTGGATTTAGTAAAAAAAAAAAAGAAAAAAGTGCAAGATGCCTCTAAAACGTCATACTAGGCCCTACATACATACATACATACATACATACTGTGACAGTGTGAGGCCCTGCCATGGTTTGAGATCAGAACATGGTTAGAAAAAGGAAACTGGATTTGTGCATGTGCAGCATGTGGGACTCCAGAGTATATATTATGAGTAGAGAAAACTGTTTCTACAGCTTTCTTTAGATTTTAATAGACCTGGAGTGGGCTCCATAGTTTGGAGATTTCAAAGTGTCTTGGATGGGAAGAAATCTCCAACGCAGTGGCCGGGTTTTGTGGAAAACCAGCAGGGTGTGTGTCCAGGTACACTCAGCCCTTATCAGCCAAGTGAGGTGACCCAGTGGGGAGACAAGACTCCAAGGTGGAGAGATTCCCTTACCCACAGGACTGGGAGAGTTGGGACAGCAAAGAGGGTCAGCAAAGGACTGAGAGAACTAAGGCAACTAGAGAGTCCAGGAAGAGGATCTGTGAGTCTCAAGAGTGGGAGAGCCCGGGTTTTTGGGAGAACCCTATTCAGGGAGGCAAGGAGTTGGGCACATGTAGTGAGATACTGCAAGCACAGACTGAGGGAGCCTGAGGAACCCATGGTCAAGGAGACTGTAGAAAGCAGTGGTACTGCTGACTGAAGAACCAGGCGGCTCTGCATTTTTGGTTAATATTGTTTTGTGTGAAACTGAAACCCCTGCGTGGGCAACCTGTTGGCGTTGGACTTTTGCTTTGTTTTCCCCTTTTTTAATAAAAGTTGGCTACTAGGCCCTTAAACATAGTTCAGACTGATGGGAACTCACTTAAAAAAAAAAAGCATCGACCACAAAAGCTAACAACATCAATATCACAATACATACATGCTCGATACATCTAAGCATGCAGCCTGACTGGTCAGAAAGAGAAGGGGGACAAGCAAGCTCTCCCAATTCTTCTGAACCACATCAGGCCACATGCTGTCAACATTGAGGCGGGGGGTGCCTTGCCAGAGGCTCTGTAACAAATGTTCATGTATAGTATGAAACCTATAACTGGAGGTCAGTGGGTCACAGAATTCTTGGACTAAAATATCTACATTGGTATGCAGGTAAGAGTTGAAAATTAAATAGTGAAATATCTTTTTATAAAATAGAATCATTCATAATCAATAATACAGTAGGTAGTGAGGTTTAGTGCGTGATAGTATATTCTCATATCTGAATTTCCGAACTACAATAGTAACAAATTTAAACAAATCCAAAATAATTAAACGAAAATTTGGCCGAAATGTTAATTCAAATCGAATTTGAAAGGAAATTTGAAAACAAGTGTAGCGATACCCCCAGTTAAGAGGGCTGCCTGTATGATTTTTGGGCCCTGTAGTGCACCGCTGTCAACCCCTGGCAATCGGCTCTAACCTCCCCTGGCACAGTAAGTAGGGGATGATAGGATCGTGCGCCCTGTAACTCACAGCGGCACAATCCTATGACAAGAATACACAATAAGGCTTTAAAACTTCCTTTACCTATTTCTTCTGTTAAGTAAAGAACACAGACACCAATATGCTTATCCCTTGTATGTTTACTTAGACTAGTGGGTAAGCAGTAAAACATGTCATGTCATAAGTACATGTCATAAGCAGAGCCCTGAAATAAACAGTGTTAACAAGCAAACAGGTATTCAACGTTATGCAACTCTAACAGTCCCCTTTGCGGCTACTTCCCCTCATGGGCAATATGGCGCCCAGGAATGTATATGCTACCCAGTCAGGCCTGACTGAACTAAAGTGGAAGTCCTGTAGGGAAATCTTCGCTAGCAACGGTGTTGCACTTGAAGAACAGAATTGTAATCCACCAAGGTAACAAAGGTACTGTGTCTATTTTATTGAGCAGGTGCTCTCTCACCCAACCGGACCAGTCCGCGTCCGTTTCTTCTGCTGCGGTGGCTAAACACACCGATCCCTCGACATCCGGGTCTTCGGTCCTCCTGGCAAAGGTGCAGTATAAAGAAGAGACGTCCCTCAGGTTCCTCGGTGCTCGCAGAAGGCTCTTTGGAGAAAACGGCCAGGCTTCTGGCCTAAAGTCACAGGAGCTCAGACAGCAGTTCAGCTTGCTGGGCGGGCGGTGTCCAAAGAGAAATAACTGGGCCCTGCCTCTCCCTTTTAAAGTCCGCCCCAGCAGTCCTTGCGCGGGGCAAGGCACCCTGGGTGCCTAAAAGTGTACTGCATAATGTAGTCTCTGAGGGATTTAAATAGCAATACCCCGCTACACAAGAATAAAATAGAATATAATTGGAATATAAAGGAATAGAATAGAGTAAAACAGAAGAAAATAGAATAGAATAAAAAAGTAAAACAGAACAGAGTAGAATAGAAAATAAACAAATAGAATTAAATAGAATAGAATAGAAAATAAGGGAATAGAATAGAAAATAACAGGATAGAATAGAAAATAAGGGAATAGACTAGAGTAGAACAGAATAGAAAAAAAAATAAAAGAATAGAACAGAATAGAAAATAAAATAATAGGAGTAAAACAGAACAAAATAGAATAGAAAATAAAAGAATAGAATAAAATAAAATAGGATAGAAATTAAAGGAACAGAATAGAATAGAAAATAAAATAAAATAATAGAATAGAAAAAACAATAGATTAGAATATAATATAACCATCTTCTGAAATTCAAATTTCGAATAGAATGAATTTAAATAGAATAAATTAGAATATAATAGAATGGAAAATAATTGAATAAAACAATAGAATAGAATTCAATAGCATAGAATAAAATATAAAGAATTTAACCATCTTCTAAAATTCGATTTTTCAAATAGAATAAATTTGCATTTGAATAGAATAGATTAGAATAGAATAGAAAAGAAGACGAGAATAGAAAAGAATAGAATAGAATTGAATACATTAGAAAGAATATAATCATTGTCCGAAATTCACATTTTGAATAGATTGAATTCTAATTTGAATAGAATAGATTACATTAGAATAGAAAATAATAGAATGGAATAGTAAAGAACCGAATAGAATTAAAAAAACATAATAGAATAGAATTCAATAGAATAGAATAGAAAGAATATAACCATCTTTCGAAAATCTAATTTCAAATAGAATAAATTTGAATAGAATAGTTTAGAATAGAATATAATAGAAAATAATAGAATAGAATGGAAAAACCAATAGAATACAATTAGATAGAATAGAACAAAAAAATTGAATAGAACAGAACAAAATAGAAAAAAAGTAGCCTTCTTTTGAAATTTGAATTTTAAATAAAATGAATTTCAATTTGAATAGAGTAGAAAAGAATAGAATAGAAAAGAATAGAATAGAAAACCTCAGGTGCAATGGCTGGCAGTACTTGTAGTTTAATCATTAACAGGAAACTGATGCGGCCGTGTGGGTGGATCCCTGAATGGCGGCGCTGTTTTCGATTGTGATTGTGATGTGGGAGAGGATCACAGGGAGGGAGGATCAGGGGTTGAGCGGGTGCATGCTGAATAGACTTGTGCACAACGGAAAAATTTGTTTAGTTTCGGTTCGCTTCTTGTCGGTCCTGTTGATTCGTAATCATTCGTAATTTTGCTAGACGGGATTTTTTGTGTTCGGACTAATTCGTATTTTCGCAAGCGACATTTTTTGTTGAATCGGAATGATTCGTATTAATGTAAGCCTTATTTTTAGTTGATTTATAATTCGTACTTTCGGTAGAGTACGTTGTTTTTCGTTGATTCTGGACACAACTCCTACATTCGTAACTTTTTTTGGGTTCGTTGATTCGTAATTTTCCGTGTCTCTCTCACAACGACGCTGCCTATTATGCCTAATGTGCTTCGAATGGATTTGTACTTTTCTAAATACATAGCGGTTATTTGTAACGATTCGAAATCTCGTATTTTACTTTCGTTTTTTACATGCGGCTATAGGCTCCGCCCCTGTACACCATTTTGAGAGGGAGTTCAGCACGGTGAGGGAGAAGCAGAGAGCAGAGTGAGTGTTATTGTGCTTCGAATGGATTCGTACATTCGTAACTTTTTTCATAACGAATTATGCCGAAGACATTCGGGCATTCGCTATTTGCGATATAATTTATTTTGGATTTGGTTTTATTCGTAATTGCTTTGTTCGGAAATTCGAATGCTTCCGAATGTCCGAAAGTTGCTAAATTCGGACGAATTTCGATTCGTTACGAAACGAATTGCACAAGCCTAATGCTGAACATGTTACATGTTACACCCTAAATAGGGGTGTAACATGTAACATATTCAGAAAGGTGAATTTAGCCTTTAACTTATTTTAAAGGTTGGCCCCTGATCACCTGTAATTCCCTGCACAAATCTGTTTTTAATTTCTATGTTATCTCTTTGAAGTATGGCTATAGGTCCTTATGGGATATTTTCCCAAGAGGTCTTTTAATTCATCCTTGTTATATATAAGGCTAGGATATTTTCAGTCAAATACATTTTGTGAGTAGGGATGAGCTTCGTGTTCGAGTCGAACATACGTTCGACTCGAACATTGGCTGTTCGATCGTTCGACGAAGATCGAACGATTTGGGCCGTTCGCGCCAAATTCGAGTGACGCGAACGGCCCACAATGCACTACGCCATCGCAGTGTCATCCAGGCGCTGTGATTGGCCAAGCATGCACTGTGACCCCGCATGCTTGGCCAATCACAGCGCCGGCAGCGAGGAGAGCAATGATTGGCCACAGGCAGGATGCCTGTGGCCAATTATTGCTGAGGGTGTTTAGTACACGCCCCACACTATAAAAGGCCGCCAGCACGGCGGCCTAGTGTAGTGTGTTCCGGAGCAGGGATAGAGTAGCATAGGCAGGGACAGTGACTGTTATTTCTTTCTTGCTTAACCTGGATTCCTTTAGTTTAGGGAAAGAGAAGGATAGGTAGGGAGAGTGTCAGTGTGTTTTGTGCTTCTGCTATAGTGTGCTTAAAAAAAAACATTTATTCTAGGGACAGAAAACTCTAGGTAGGGACAGTGTCAGTTTCTTTCACTCTGCAAGTCCTTGTTTCCAGGGACCTGGAAGGACAGTGAGTGAATTGTCCTTTTGCTATATTGTGATTAAAAAAAACATTTATTCTAGGGACAGAAAACTCTAGGTAGGGACAGTGTCAGTTTCTTTCACTCTGCAAGTCCTTGTTTCCAGGGACCTGGAAGGACAGTGAGTGAATTGTCCTTTTGCTATATTGTGATTAAAAAAAACATTTATTCTAGGGACAGAAAACTCTAGGTAGGGACAGTGTCAGTTTCTTTCACTCTGCAAGTCCTTGTTTCCAGGGACCTGGAAGGACAGTGAGTGAATTGTCCTTTTGCTATATTGTGATTAAAAAAAACATTTATTCTAGGGACAGAAAACTCTAGGTAGGGACAGTGTCAGTTTCTTTCACTCTGCAAGTCCTTGTTTCCAGGGACCTGGAAGGACAGTGAGTGAATTGTCCTTTTGCTATATTGTGATTAAAAAAAACATTTTTTTCTAGGGACAGAAAACTGTAGGTAGGGAGAGTATTTTTTTTCTTTCACTCTGCAAGTCCTTGTTTCCAGGGACCTGTAAGGACAGTGAGTTAATTGTCCTTGTGCTATATTGTGCTGAAAAAAACATTTATTCCAGGGACAGAAAACTCTAGGTAGGGACAGTGTCAGTTTCTTTCACTCTGCAAGTCCTTGTTTCCAGGGACCTGGAAGGACAGTGAGTGAATTGTCCTTTTGCTATATTGTGATTAAAAAAAACATTTTTTTCTAGGGACAGAAAACTGTAGGTAGGGAGAGTGTTTTTTTTCTTTCACTCTGCAAGTCCTTGTTTCCAGGGACCTGTAAGGACAGTGAGTTAATTTTCCTTGTGCTATATTGTGATTAAAAAAAACATTTATTCTAGGGACAGAAAACTCTAGGTAGGGACAGTGTCAGTTTCTTTCACTCTGCAAGTCCTTGTTTCCAGGGACCTGGAAGGACAGTGAGTGAATTGTCCTTTTGCTATATTGTGATTAAAAAAAACATTTATTCTAGGGACAGAAAACTCTAGGTAGGGACAGTGTCAGTTTCTTTCACTCTGCAAGTCCTTGTTTCCAGGGACCTGGAAGGACAGTGAGTGAATTGTCCTTTTGCTATATTGTGATTAAAAAAAACATTTTTTTCTAGGGACAGAAAACTGTAGGTAGGGAGAGTATTTTTTTTCTTTCACTCTGCAAGTCCTTGTTTCCAGGGACCTGTAAGGACAGTGAGTTAATTGTCCTTGTGCTATATTGTGCTGAAAAAAACATTTATTCCAGGGACAGAAAACTCTAGGTAGGGACAGTGTCAGTTTCTTTCACTCTGCAAGTCCTTGTTTCCAGGGACCTGGAAGGACAGTGAGTGAATTGTCCTTTTGCTATATTGTGATTAAAAAAAACATTTTTTTCTAGGGACAGAAAACTGTAGGTAGGGAGAGTATTTTTTTTCTTTCACTCTGCAAGTCCTTGTTTCCAGGGACCTGTAAGGACAGTGAGTTAATTTTCCTTGTGCTATATTGTGATTAAAAAAAACATTTATTCTAGGGACAGAAAACTCTAGGTAGGGACAGTGTCAGTTTCTTTCACTCTGCAAGTCCTTGTTTCCAGGGACCTGGAAGGACAGTGAGTGAATTGTCCTTTTGCTATATTGTGATTAAAAAAAACATTTTTTTCTAGGGACAGAAAACTGTAGGTAGGGAGAGTATTTTTTTTCTTTCACTCTGCAAGTCCTTGTTTCCAGGGACCTGTAAGGACAGTGAGTTAATTGTCCTTGTGCTATATTGTGCTGAAAAAAACATTTATTCCAGGGACAGAAAACTCTAGGTAGGGACAGTGTCAGTTTCTTTCACTCTGCAAGTCCTTGTTTCCAGGGACCTGGAAGGACAGTGAGTGAATTGTCCTTTTGCTATATTGTGATAAAAAAAAACATTTTTTTCTAGGGACAGAAAACTGTAGGTAGGGAGAGTGTTTTTTTTCTTTCACTCTGCAAGTCCTTGTTTCCAGGGACCTGTAAGGACAGTGAGTTAATTTTCCTTGTGCTATATTGTGATTAAAAAAAACATTTATTCTAGGGACAGAAAACTCTAGGTAGGGACAGTGTCAGTTTCTTTCACTCTGCAAGTCCTTGTTTCCAGGGACCTGGAAGGACAGTGAGTGAATTGTCCTTTTGCTATATTGTGATTAAAAAAAACATTTTTTTCTAGGGACAGAAAACTGTAGGTAGGGAGAGTGTTTTTTTTCTTTCACTCTGCAAGTCCTTGTTTCCAGGGACCTGTAAGGACAGTGAGTTAATTTTCCTTGTGCTATATTGTGATTAAAAAAAACATTTATTCTAGGGACAGAAAACTCTAGGTAGGGACAGTGTCAGTTTCTTTCACTCTGCAAGTCCTTGTTTCCAGGGACCTGGAAGGACAGTGAGTGAATTGTCCTTTTGCTATATTGTGATTAAAAAAAACATTTATTCTAGGGACAGAAAACTCTAGGTAGGGACAGTGTCAGTTTCTTTCACTCTGCAAGTCCTTGTTTCCAGGGACCTGGAAGGACAGTGAGTGAATTGTCCTTTTGCTATATTGTGATTAAAAAAAACATTTTTTTCTAGGGACAGAAAACTGTAGGTAGGGAGAGTATTTTTTTTCTTTCACTCTGCAAGTCCTTGTTTCCAGGGACCTGTAAGGACAGTGAGTTAATTGTCCTTGTGCTATATTGTGCTGAAAAAAACATTTATTCCAGGGACAGAAAACTCTAGGTAGGGACAGTGTCAGTTTCTTTCACTCTGCAAGTCCTTGTTTCCAGGGACCTGGAAGGACAGTGAGTGAATTGTCCTTTTGCTATATTGTGATAAAAAAAAACATTTTTTTCTAGGGACAGAAAACTGTAGGTAGGGAGAGTGTTTTTTTTCTTTCACTCTGCAAGTCCTTGTTTCCAGGGACCTGTAAGGACAGTGAGTTAATTTTCCTTGTGCTATATTGTGATTAAAAAAAACATTTATTCTAGGGACAGAAAACTCTAGGTAGGGACAGTGTCAGTTTCTTTCACTCTGCAAGTCCTTGTTTCCAGGGACCTGGAAGGACAGTGAGTGAATTGTCCTTTTGCTATATTGTGATTAAAAAAAACATTTTTTTCTAGGGACAGAAAACTGTAGGTAGGGAGAGTGTTTTTTTTCTTTCACTCTGCAAGTCCTTGTTTCCAGGGACCTGTAAGGACAGTGAGTTAATTTTCCTTGTGCTATATTGTGATTAAAAAAAACATTTATTCTAGGGACAGAAAACTCTAGGTAGGGACAGTGTCAGTTTCTTTCACTCTGCAAGTCCTTGTTTCCAGGGACCTGGAAGGACAGTGAGTGAATTGTCCTTTTGCTATATTGTGATTAAAAAAAACATTTATTCTAGGGACAGAAAACTCTAGGTAGGGACAGTGTCAGTTTCTTTCACTCTGCAAGTCCTTGTTTCCAGGGACCTGGAAGGACAGTGAGTGAATTGTCCTTTTGCTATATTGTGATTAAAAAAAACATTTTTTTCTAGGGACAGAAAACTGTAGGTAGGGAGAGTATTTTTTTTCTTTCACTCTGCAAGTCCTTGTTTCCAGGGACCTGTAAGGACAGTGAGTTAATTGTCCTTGTGCTATATTGTGCTGAAAAAAACATTTATTCCAGGGACAGAAAACTCTAGGTAGGGACAGTGTCAGTTTCTTTCACTCTGCAAGTCCTTGTTTCCAGGGACCTGGAAGGACAGTGAGTGAATTGTCCTTTTGCTATATTGTGATAAAAAAAAACATTTTTTTCTAGGGACAGAAAACTGTAGGTAGGGAGAGTGTTTTTTTTCTTTCACTCTGCAAGTCCTTGTTTCCAGGGACCTGTAAGGACAGTGAGTTAATTTTCCTTGTGCTATATTGTGATTAAAAAAAACATTTATTCTAGGGACAGAAAACTCTAGGTAGGGACAGTGTCAGTTTCTTTCACTCTGCAAGTCCTTGTTTCCAGGGACCTGGAAGGACAGTGAGTGAATTGTCCTTTTGCTATATTGTGATTAAAAAAAACATTTTTTTCTAGGGACAGAAAACTGTAGGTAGGGAGAGTGTTTTTTTTCTTTCACTCTGCAAGTCCTTGTTTCCAGGGACCTGTAAGGACAGTGAGTTAATTTTCCTTGTGCTATATTGTGATTAAAAAAAACATTTATTCTAGGGACAGAAAACTCTAGGTAGGGACAGTGTCAGTTTCTTTCACTCTGCAAGTCCTTGTTTCCAGGGACCTGGAAGGACAGTGAGTGAATTGTCCTTTTGCTATATTGTGATTAAAAAAAACATTTATTCTAGGGACAGAAAACTCTAGGTAGGGACAGTGTCAGTTTCTTTCACTCTGCAAGTCCTTGTTTCCAGGGACCTGGAAGGACAGTGAGTGAATTGTCCTTTTGCTATATTGTGATTAAAAAAAACATTTTTTTCTAGGGACAGAAAACTGTAGGTAGGGAGAGTATTTTTTTTCTTTCACTCTGCAAGTCCTTGTTTCCAGGGACCTGTAAGGACAGTGAGTTAATTGTCCTTGTGCTATATTGTGCTGAAAAAAACATTTATTCCAGGGACAGAAAACTCTAGGTAGGGACAGTGTCAGTTTCTTTCACTCTGCAAGTCCTTGTTTCCAGGGACCTGGAAGGACAGTGAGTGAATTGTCCTTTTGCTATATTGTGATTAAAAAAAACATTTTTTTCTAGGGACAGAAAACTGTAGGTAGGGAGAGTGTTTTTTTTCTTTCACTCTGCAAGTCCTTGTTTCCAGGGACCTGTAAGGACAGTGAGTTAATTTTCCTTGTGCTATATTGTGATTAAAAAAAACATTTTTTCTAGGGACAGAAAACTGTAGGTAGGGAGAGTGTTTTTTTTCTTTCACTCTGCAAGTCCTTGTTTCCAGGGACAGAGAAGGACACCTGAAGGTAGCCCTTATTGCTTTTTTCCCATCTCCCTGCAGGCCATCTATTAGAATGTCTGGAAGGCAAACAAGGAGAGGCAGACAGTCAGGAGGCAATAAAAGAGGGCAAGCAGGCTCTGTGTCTGGGGGCAACAGTGCTGGTCGTGGACGCGGTGCATTGTCATCAGCACATGGCCATGGGACACGCTTGTCCTTCTTTTCGGCAGCTGGACATGTTGAGCCACATCATGCCGAAGACTTGGTAGAGTGGATGACCAAGCCCTCCTCCTCCTCCTCATCCTCTCTCACCCAGGCTCAGGGTACTGGAAAAGCAGCTGCCAAAGCGTCGTCTTCCCTGGTATCAATGTCAGACAAATCATCAGTCACTCCTTCCCTAGACCCACCATGTCCTCCTCCTGAGGAGTCCCCCGAACTGTTTCAGCACAGTGTTGGGTACATGCTCCAGGAGGATGCCCAGCGTTTCGAAGGGTCTGATGATGAAACCCAGCTAGAGGAAGGCAGTAGCGTGAGAGCAGACAGAGGGGATGCTCAAGAAGGACACCAATCTGGCAGTCATGTTCCAGCAGCTGCAGCATACTGCCAGATTGGCTCCAGTGATGAGGAGGGAGGGGATGATGAGGTCAATGACTCCACGTGGGTGCCTAATAGGAGAGAGGAGGAGGAGGAGGATGAGGAGGAGGCACATCTCCAACGAGGCAGGATGCCCTTTGGTGGCCAGCGTAAGGGCAGTACACCGACGGAATCACACCGCAGAGCTCCGCCTGTGCAGGGCGCTGCCTCTGCCCGTCATTCAAAAAGTTCTTTGGTGTGGGCCTTTTTTGAGGCTAGTGCATCAGATCGCACAGCTGCTGTTTGCAACATATGTCTCAAGCGTATATCGCGTGGCCAAAACATCAGCCGCTTGGGTACCACATGCCTGACCAGACATATGTTGACCTGCCATGCAGCTCGTTGGCAAGCCTACCTCAAAGACCCACACCAAAGAACAAAGCGGACCTCTCCTTGCACCGCATCAGCTGGGATCTCCAACCCCACTATAACTTCAGTCCTCTCTGAAACATGCACTGAGAGGAATGAAGGTGTAGAATTAGGTGTGTCACAGCCAAGTACTTGCGCCCACTCTGCTAGCAGTACACCGACGTCCGATTCTAGCAGGCAAATTTCCCTGCCCCAGCTGCTGGACCGTCGAAAGAAGTTCACTCCCAGCCATCCACATGCCCAGCGGTTGAATGCTAGCTTGGCTAAATTGCTAGCGCTTCAACTGCTGCCTTTTCAGTTGGTAGACTCGGCCCCCTTCCGTGAGTTTGTGCAATGTGCGGTTCCTCAGTGGCAGGTTCCCAAACGCCACTTTTTCTCACGGAAGGCTATTCCGGCTCTCTACCGGCATGTGGAAGGCAATGTCTTGGCCTCGCTGGACAGGGCGGTCAGCGGTAAGGTGCATATTACCGCTGACTCATGGTCCAGCAGGCATGGACAGGGACGTTACCTTTCTTTCACGGCCCATTGGGTCACTCTTTTGGCAGCTGGGAAGGATTCAGGACAAGGTGCAGTAGTGTTGGAGGTTGTCCCACCGCCACGCCTCCAAAATGCTACTACTGGTTGTGACACACCTCTCTCCTCCACCCCCTCCTCTTCTTCTTCCTCCATGGCCTCTTCCTGTGGTTTGTCCTATGAACCAGCGGTGCTCCGTAGCCGTTCACGGGGCTACGCAAGTACGCAGGCAAAAAGATGCCATGCCGTGCTTGCGCTGGTGTGTTTGGGGGACAGAAGCCACACTGGGGCAGAGGTCCTGTCTGCTCTGCAGGGCCAGGCCGAGAGGTGGTTGACGCCACGCCAGCTTAAGCCAGGAATGGTGGTTTGCGACAATGGCACCAACCTCCTCTCCGCCCTCCGACAGGGACAACTGACCCATGTGCCCTGTGTGGCTCACGTCCTTAACCTGGTGGTGCAGCGGTTCTTGGGCAGGTACCCGGGCTTACAGGATGTCCTGAGGCAGGCCAGGAAAGTCTGTGTGCATTTCCGCAGATCTTATAATGCCAGTGCTCGCCTGGCTGAGCTGCAAAAGGAGTTGAACCTGCCCAAGAACCGCCTTATATGTGACATGCCCACCAGGTGGAACTCAACGTTGGCCATGCTGCAGCGGCTGCACACGCAGCAGAGGGCCATCAATGAGTACCTGTGCGACTACGGCACCAGGACAGGGTCAGGGGAGCTTGGTTTTTTTTCTCCACGCCAGTGGGGCATGATCAGGGATGCATGCACTGTCCTGGCACCATTTGAGGAGGCCACGAGGATGGTGAGCAGTGACAGTGCATGCATCAGTGACACTGTACCTCTTGTCCACCTGTTGGAGCACACGCTGCGTGGAATAATGGACAGGGCACTTGAGGCAGAACAGAGGCAGGAAGAGGAGGACTTCCTTGCCTCTCAAGGCCCCCTTTACCCAGACAGTGTTCCTTCTGTCCCACCCATCGCACAGGAAGAGGAGGAGGAGGAGGAGGAGGAGGAGGATTGTGTCAGCATGGAGGTGGAGGCTGGCACTCAGCATCATCAGCAGCAGTCTTTTAGGGATGATTTACAGTCCCAAGAAACCAGTGGACTTGTACGTGGCTGGGAGGAGGTGGCTGCGGATCATGTCGTCCTTAGTGACCCAGAGGACTCCGGAGCGAATGCCTCAGCAAACCTACGCTGCATGGCCTCCCTGATCCTGCAAAGTCTGCGGAAGGATCCTCGTATTCTTCGGATCAAGGAGAGGGACCATTACTGGCTGGCCACTCTCCTTGATCCACGGTACAAGGGTAAGGTTGCGGACCTTATGTTACCGTCGCAGAGGGAGCAGAGGATGAGACAACTCCGGGAGGCCTTGCAGAAAGGTCTGTGCAACGCGTTCCCAGAGACTGGGAGGTTGCAAACTCCTGGTCCTGGACAACGAGTTGCTGAGGCTTCGGCCAGTCAAAGAAGGAGCGGTGGGGAAGGTGGCCGTCTGACCGATGCGTTCAGACAATTCTTTAGTCCGCAGCCCCAAAGTATGATTGGTTCCAGCAACCATCGCCAGCGTCTGATAAACATGGTGCAGGAATATCTAGGGGCAAGGTCAGACTTGGACACCTTCCCCACCGAAAATCCTCTGGCTTACTGGGTCTTGAGGATGGATCACTGGCCAGAGCTTGCACAGTATGCAATTGAGCTACTGGCCTGTCCTGCATCCAGCGTTCTTTCGGAACGCACATTCAGTGCTGCTGGAGGATTTGTCACGGATCACAGGGTGCGCCTGTCCACCGACTCGGTTGATCGACTGACTTTCATCAAGATGAACCAGTCTTGGATCACCACCAGCTACCACACACCTGATGCTGATATAACAGACTAATTGATTTTAAAATGTCACATCCCTTCAAGACTGATGCTGATGCTGAGTGCCTGTGCTGTTATGTTGACTGCCTATCCTCCTCCTCCGAGTCCTCAATGATACGATTGATGATGATAGCTTGGAAGATCATTTTTGTTTATGGGTGCCGCCACCAGTGCCTAACGCCCAATTTTTCAGCCCCTGTTTAACAGGGGCGTGTAATTACAATTTTTGAAGCAATACTTTGCAACAGGGCTCATTGCTGTGCTCCAAGTACAGTATCTGTGAGGAGTTGCAGTGTTGTGCCACCAGTGCCTAAGGCCCAATTTTTCAGCCCCTGTTTAACAGGGGCGTGTCATTACAATTTTTGAAGCAATACTTTGCAACAGGGCTCATTGCTGTGCTCCAAGTACAGTATCTGTGAGGGGTTGCAGTGTTGTGCCACCAGTGCCTAAGGCCCAATTTTTCAGCCCCTGTTCAACAGGGGCATGTAATTACAATTCTTGATCTAATAATTCACAGCAGGGCCCATTGCTGCACCCACCAAGAGTAACTGTCAGGGCTTACAGTGTTGTGGCACCAGCACCACCATCAAAGGCCCAATTTTTACTACCACTGTTCAACAATTATATGTAATTAAAATTCCTGATATAATAGTTGACAGCAGGGCGTTCCAGCACCAACCAAGAGTAACTGTGAGTGCTTACAGTGTTGTGCCAACACCAACAACTAAGGGGCCTATTTCTGCAGAGTATATACGGCAGGTCCCTACTTTCAAACATCCAACTTACAAACGACTCCTACTTGCAAACGCAAGAAGACAACAGGAAGTGAGAGGAAATCTACCACTAGGAAGGAAAATTCTCTCCTGTAAGAATAAATATGGGAGAAAGGTGTCTCCTCTGTACTGATGCTTTATCAGCAATCCTTGTTTCAAGAAAAACACCACATTTCAAAAACAGTTGTCATTGGGACGGAAAGTGAGGTGAAATGTTCTGAACAGGGGCACAGACAGCAAAACAAATGTTACAGGGGTGATAACCCTTACCTATGTTTTCCAAAAAGTTTAAAAATAGATTTTTGGGCTGGAGCTACACTTCAACAATGTACCTGTTCAAAATTACAAACAGATTCTACATAAGAACAAACCTACAGTCCCTGTCTTGTATGCACCGCCTGTATACGGCTGTTCAGAGTATATAGGGCCTTTTTTATTTTATGTGCGGGGTTCCCCTTAATATCCATACAAGACCCAAAGGGGCTGGTAATGGGCTGGGGTAGGGGGGGGGGGGTCATGGGGTAGCTATGCCATTTTTCTTAAAGAATTTCATCCATATTACCGGGACCAGACATTACATTAAAGCCGCAAGCAGTTTTAAATGGCTTTTTTTTCCTTTAGAAGTGTCATTTTGTGCAGGGACAGTTCTAAACACGGGAAACACGTGGCACTTCACAGGCATACTTTAGACACCCCCCAGGTACGATATTTAAAGGAATATTTGACTTTTTTTTTTTCACTTTATGCATCATTAAAATGACTGCTCCCGAAAAACGACCGTTTTTAAAACTTCTTTTTGCATTGATACATGTCCCCTGGTGCAGAACCCGGGTTCCCAAACCCTTTTTAGGACAATAACATGCATAATAGTTGTTATAATTAGCACTTTAGAATTCGAACGTTCGCATCCATTGTATTTAATAGGGTTCTAATGTTCGTTCGAACTTCCGGTCCGTTCGCGGGTTCTGGTGCGAACCGAACCCGGGGGTGTTCGGCTCATCACTATTTGTGAGCATGGAAGCAACTGGAATAACAGGTAAATCTTGCTTACACTATTAGATCCAGTAGTATAGGTTAAGTTGTGGCTCTCCAACCATGAGAAAACAATATTCTAGGTGTGTTGGTTTGGTATTTTTGATGAGTGGACGTGCCTAATATTGTTTAGTTAAATAATAGATAAAAACAAACAAAAAATAATAATAATAGTAAGCAGGACTTTTTTCCCATCAATTACAGAAGCAGTTGATAACTATGGAAGAGCCCTGGATAATTCTGTAAAAAAAAAAAAAAAAAATGCAGTTTTTTTTTTTTTTTTTTAGGATGGCCCCAGGGCTCTTCCATAGGAATAACCACTCTAGTGTAAACCTAGTGTGATAATAAATAGTACTGGTGAAATGTTTACTGAAATGTAAACAATATTTTTTTTTTATTTCAATAGGTCAAATTATTACAAGGGTATACTACAAAAAAAAAAAAAAAACACCTTTAAAGGGGTTGTAAAACCTAATTTAAAAAAAAAATATATATATATATATATATATATATGCCTATACTTACCTGCTCTGTGCAATAGTTTTGCACAGAGCAGCCCCGATCTTCTTCTGCTGGGGTGCCCGGCCAGGCGCTCCTGGCCCCTCCTCTTCATCAGGTGCCCCCACAGAAAGCCGCTTTCTCTGGGGGCACCCGTGCAGTCTCTCCCCCTAGTCCTTCTGCTGCGTCCATTGACACAGACAGCAGGACTCGGCCCCGCCCCCTGCTCCCATGTCACTGGATTTGATTGACAGCAGCTGGAGCCAATGGCTCCTGAGGGTTTCCCCACATCCAATTCACATGGCAGGCAAGTGTGACCGGCTCTCAATGGAGCTGGTGTTCTATCGAATACAGTCTCCCGTTGAAAAAGGCCTCCGATTGGTTGCGCTAGGGATGAGCTTCGAGTTCGAGTCAAACTCATGTTCGACTCGAACATTGCCTGTTTGCCCGTTCGCCGAACGGTGCATGGTTTAGGAGATATCCCCTGGATCAGCATGTGCCGACATCATCGGCACATGCGCACTGAAGTAATGGCATGTTTGTGTCGTTGCTTCAGCTAGTGTTCTGTTACCAGCGGCTCCCACGTGCTTTCACAGGAGTGACGTCATCGCGGCTCCAGCTAGACATGTGCACACTGAAATATTTCGTTTCGGAATTTCGTTTTTGTCCGAAAAATACATTTATTTAGTTACTCACGGAATTCGTTTTTATTTATTTTGTTTTGTTAAAAAATGCATTTGTCTGAAAATCCGAATTAATTAAGGTCAAATCTGTCATTGAAGGCTTATGGTGTCTGTCGAATGTTCAAAGAAGATTCGACGGAGCAGCTAAACTGTACGACTACGCAATCGTACATTTCCGGTCGAATGCTCCGCCCACAAGCTATAGTAGAATTCTTATGTTGTATGACTAGTAATAATTATATTTATTAATTATTATTACTAGTCAACCAACATTAGAATTCTTCTATAGCCTATGGGCGGAGCATTTGACCATAAATGTCCGCTCGTGGTGATCATATGTTTTCAGCTGCTTCGTCGAATCTTCATGTCTCTATAATGTCAAATCTTTTCCCTCTATGTCGAATAATCTTGGACGAATAGAGTTAGGTTAGGCACATTCAACCGCAGGTTCGATAGACACAGATTGCTATTGTCACCGTCATGTCGAATCTTCTATCTGTATCGAACTGTTGTCACAACGAAACAAAAATAAATAATTTTTAATGTCGGATCTTTCGGATTTCGGATTTTGCGCGTTCATTATCGTTTGTTAAAATGAACGCGAAAATCCCCGAAATTCGGACGAAAATGCATATGCTGTGCAAACTAGCTCATTATGCCTTTGTCTTGCAGTTGTTTTTTTACAACCACTTTAATGATTTATTAATTACTACAGGGCTGTATTATTTGTACCTCTTGTGTCTACTTGGAGTTCGGCTTTAACAATGAAAGCTACAATGTAACATGTAAACCCAATATGATCATGTTAAATCCTGTTTACATTTTCTTCTTTAAGGTGTAAATGTTTCTATTGATCTTTGCAAAGCTTTGTCAGGAACTATTCCTGCAGCTACAAAACATAAGGTATTGCACCTTCTGGCATTTTCCAGTTATCCTGAAGTTAAACGTATCATTTTTATTATTATCTTATTAATGTATTTACTCTGCATACTTGGAAATGTGCTTGTATGTATAATTGTGTGTCTCACTCCCCGTTTGCATACTCCCATGTACTTTTTTCTGGGTAACCTAACAATCCTCGATATTGTGTATGTTTCTGTAATCTTGCCAAAGCTTCTGGCCATTACTATGACAGGTGACACCGGCATCTCCTATCCAGGATGTATTACACAAATATTCTTCTATGTTTTCTCTATTGGAACAGAGTTTTTCTTATTGACTTCGATGGCTTATGACAGATATGTGGCCATTTGTATTCCATTACTCTACAATGTGATAATGAATAGAAGGACATGTGTGATATTGGCCATGTTATGTTGCACTATTGGGACTTTTAACTCGCTGATGTATGCATTGCTTATTTCACAATTATTGTTTCCCATTTCCAGTGCGATCAACCATTTCTTTTGCCATATGAAGTCAGTACTTCTTATCTCCTGCTATGACAGCACACGTATTGCAATCCTAATTACCGTTGATGGTATTGTTTTAGGGTTTGTCACCTTCATATTGATTCTCATATCTTATATGTACATCATATCTACAATTCTAAAGATCCATACATCCACCGGGAGACTTAAAGCGTTTTCTAGCTGTTCCTCTCACATCATCATCGTTGCATTATTTTGTCTGACATCTCTCACTCTTAACATGAAACCAGAAATGGAGTCTTCTCAGGAACAGGACAAAATACTCTCAATTGTGTATATTGCTGTAGTTCCAATGTTAAATCCCATAGTATATAGTCTAAGAAATAAAGAAGTTCTAAAAGCTATAAATGAAGTTATTTCAAAAATCAAAAATAAGATATGTGCCAACTGACATCAAAGGTAAATACAGAAGACAAGACATACAGGAAACAGCTTGGGAAGATTATAAACATAAACGACCACAAAACTGGGGGGGGGAGAAAATATACTAACTAGCATTTAGGACAACTCCTGAATAGAAAAAGAAAACCCTTGCAGTGGGGCCCCTCTGCTATGCGAGGGTTAATGGCTCAGTAACTCTAGAGCAGTAATGGCGAACCTTGGCACCCCAGATGTTTTGGAACTACCTTTACCATGATGCTTGTACTCTGCAGTGTAGTTGAGCTTCATGTAGGGTTGCCACCTGACCAGGATTCACCCGGACAGTTCGGGTTTTGAATCATGTGCTCAGGTTTCAGGAAGACTGAAACCCAGACACAATATTCAGACAGGAATGTGGCTCGGAACTGGGCCTGACAGGTGGGTGAAGGGGCACTATGCATGCTGCATTACTATTCTCTTTGGAGCGCCCAAAGGTGTCCCAGTTCTGTTACAATCCTATAGTGTATGCTAAAACATTTTTTTTGCTGTGCACTGCTAAAGTGGCTTGAAGAAAAATTGGCAACCCTAGCTTCATGGGAAATGTAGTTCCAAAACTTCTGGGGTGCCAAGGTTCACCATCACTACTCTAGGGGATAGGCTGTTTTAGATACCATCAACACAACAAGGTCCTTCAGCACTGGTTTAAATACCATGCCCCCTTATTCTGACAGGCTTCAGCACTCTCCTCTTCTTTCTTCTCCTGTGGGTTGTGGGCAGTCCCTCTGCGACATCATGTACAATTAATGGCTATTAGTCCTGCATTGTATGTGAGGAAGCAAGCATTTGACCTCAAATGATGCACCTTGGACAGTAGACTGCAGGGGACCAGTCACATGGATGAAGGGAGCCTGCTGAAGCGAGAAACAAGGTTACTATTACACCCTATTTCTCTACCCCCACTGCCAGGGTATTTTATTGGGGCTCAGAGTCGGGGTTTAAACCTAACTGACTAAATTACCAAGTTTACAAATTATTGCTGGTATAATTGTTTATGTTTCTCTCTATCTCAACTCTTCTGTGGAAGCTTTGAACCAGCAACATCAACGTATGCACTGAAACAGAGCCATGCATATCATACCTTGGGCTTACACAAGACTATTTTATTGATGGTTATATAAAATTCCCATAATCATACTTACATATGTAGCGCACACACCCCCTTCTCCTTGTCTGCTTCGGCTCCTCTTAGGAGAAAGGGGCACACCGCACCACAAGCCCGTACCCTCCTGTGTTAAGAGGTTAGGCAGTGTTGTTTTTGGGCCTTGTCTGCAGCCAGAGCATAAAGTCCTCCTGAGAATGATTCTCACCTCTACACTGTGTAGATGCAAGTCCTTGACTTCCCCAGGAACGTAAATGTCCACAACAGCTGAAAGTCCAACTCAATATTTATTTTCCACTTGCACAACACATAGTTTCTTGGATTGACGAAAGGTTGGAGCAAAGACACAGGACAGCTTTAAGGTGTGGAGGAGGTCCAGGCACAAACGTAGCTCAAACTCTTCTGTCTGTTCAGGTTTCTCAAACAGTTTTGGCGCACGGTCTCTGCCACAGACCATGAGGTTGGTCTCTGCCACAGACCTTGTGAATAGGGTCACTGCCACTGACCTGGCGAACAGGGTCACTGCCACTGACCGGGTGAATATGGTCACTGCCACTGACCTGGTGAATATGGTCGCTGCCCCTGACCGAGTGAATCTTGATTTCCTTCCTAGGACATAGCCCCTTTCAGGGAGAAGACATCCCCCCCAGAGAGTCAACAGACCCCTTCCTTCACCGTGTCCACAGCACCGGTCCTTCGGAATAGGTCCTCCCTTCTCTTAGGGTGCAGGTCCCCTCGCAATGCGGCACCCTGGACTCCTCGATCCCTTGCGGATCCCAGCCAAAGGCTGCTGGGCTCCAGGCCATTACTGCAACTCCTGGGCCTCCATTCCCAGGCGAACAGGAGCGGTTAGGTAGTACCTCACCCCAGGCTAAAGGTGCCTGAGGTGGAACCGGAACAAGGCCTCCGGGCCTAGGGCACCCGGAGATGATGAACCACACACACACACACACTCAGGCTGAAGGTGCCTGGGCGTGGACGGACGAAGACGACCCCTTCTCAGAAGATGTCCGCCCCTTTTATACCCTCTCCCGGCGTGCACAGCAGGTTCCCCGCCCCACTGTAGGGCTGCCGAGAGGGGACACAAAAGGCACAGCACTGCGCTCGCAGTTCAACCCTGGCCCAGAATGGCAGCGCTGGCCACAGGGAACACATCACCAGCATTAACCCCTGAGAACAAAAATGGTCCATGAATCCTATCAATTTAATGTGTCTGAGCCTGGTTACCACTCAGACACTTCCCTTAAATTGAACACCCCGCTACACATTCCCCCCACTTATGGACACTGGTCCCCAGTGTCTGGAGCAAACCCATGCCTCCTAAATCCGAGTTATCATAGGCCGGGTCCAGAGACAGAAAAACAAAATCACATCACAGTCTCAAATGTCACATAAACATTATCTTAACCATTACATCCTCTTCCCGTCTACACTAGTCAAACCCACCCCATTCTCAGTGTCTTGATCGGTATCCACCTGCAGAGGGAGAAAGCACAACATAAAACCAACATATTCACAATAGAAGTGAAAAGATTCTCCCCGAAGGAACAATCCTTCCCTTCCAAAAGGGAAAGACATTTTTTTTTTTTTTTAGACAATGCAACACCGCCACCTAGTCGGAGTGCCACCGTCAGAACACTCGTCCTGAAAGAAACGTTACTTTTGGGTAAAACTTCCTCTTCTTCTTCTTTGGCCCTGCGCTTCTACCCGAAAGTCCTTATGTCTTTGCAATGTGGAAGAGGGAGAAAAAAAACACAATCTGCTCCCGATCCTCCTATAAGTAGAACACCCGTTATCAGGGCAAACAGTTCTGGGCTCCAGAGAGTGCACTCCGGACATAAAAGGCAAACAACAAGAGTCTAGTCTCTTCACAGATAATACTGAGGATGTGGCAACACCAACGGCTTCCAATGCTTATCAAAGGTGTCAATATGGTACTCAACATTAGGGATGGGCCCGGTGCTCGATTCGAACCCATGTTCGAATCGAGCATCGGGCGTTCGCTCGCTCGTCGAGCCCAGAACTATTTGGGCCGTTCGCATCACATTCGTGTGATGCGAGCGGCCCCGCAATGCATTGCGGCCGGCGCGGCCGGCGCAGTGCATTGCTGGCTGATGATTGGCCAAGCATGCACTGTGACCCCGCATGCTTGGCCAATCACAGCGCCCGAAACTCGGAGAGCAATAATTGGCTACAGGCAGGACGCCTGTAGCCAATTACAGCTCAGGGGCTTTAGTACACGCCCCACCATTTAAAAGGCCGCCACGCCATCGGCCCCGGTCACATGAGTTCCGGCTTTAGGAGAGATTAGTCTGCTGATTCTGTCTTTGCTTGATACTGAAAGATTTGCTCTTCTTTGCTAAACCATTGGCTATTTCTTTGCTAAACCATTGCTACCTAAGTCATTGATCGTTCATTGCTGCTGATTGCACAGTTAGTGTGTTATTAGCTGCTGCTGGGGATTAGTCTGGTGCGTGCTTACTGTTAGTACAGTATTGCAGTAGTACCAACCGCAGTGCTGTTAGCACAGCATTGCACCCCAACAGCACCCATAGGACTTCTAGTGTGTTAGTGGCAGCAAACAGAGCTCCTATATTTTCTTCTCAGCAGCACCCATAGGACTTCTAGTGTGTTAGTGGCATCACACAGAGCTCCTATATTTTCTTCTCAGCAGCACCCATAGGACTTCTAGTGTGTTAGTGGCAGCAAACAGAGCTCCTATATTTTCTTCTCAGCAGCACCCATAGGACTTCTAGTGTGTTAGTGGCAGCAAACAGAGCTCCTATATTTTCTTCTCAGCAGCACCCATAGGACTTCTAGTGTGTTAGTGGCAGCAAACAGAGCTCCTATATTTTCTGCTCAGCAGCACCCATAGGACTTCTAGTGTGTTAGTGGCATCACACAGAGCTCCTATATTTTCTTCTCAGCAGCACCCATAGGACTTCTAGTGTGTTAGTGGCAGCAAACAGAGCTCCTATATTTTCTTCTCAGCAGCACCCATAGGACTTCTAGTGTGTTAGTGGCATCACACAGAGCTCCTATATTTTCTTCTCAGCAGCACCCATAGGACTTCTAGTGTGTTAGTGGCAGCAAACAGAGCTCCTATATTTTCTTCTCAGCAGCACCCATAGGACTTCTAGTGTGTTAGTGGCAGCAAACAGAGCTCCTATATTTTCTTCTCAGCAGCACCCATAGGACTTCTAGTGTGTTAGTGGCAGCAAACAGAGCTCCTATATTTTCTTCTCAGCAGCACCCATAGGACTTCTAGTGTGTTAGTGGCATCACACAGAGCTCCTATATTTTCTTCTCAGCAGCACCCATAGGACTTCTAGTGTGTTAGTGGCAGCAAACAGAGCTCCTATATTTTCTTCTCAGCAGCACCCATAGGACTTCTAGTGTGTTAGTGGCAGCAAACAGAGCTCCTATATTTTCTTCTCAGCAGCACCCATAGGACTTCTAGTGTGTTAGTGGCAGCAAACAGAGCTCCTATATTTTCTTCTCAGCAGCACCCATAGGACTTCTAGTGTGTTAGTGGCATCACACAGAGCTCCTATATTTTCTTCTCAGCAGCACCCATAGGACTTCTAGTGTGTTAGTGGCAGCAAACAGAGCTCCTATATTTTCTTCTCAGCAGCACCCATAGGACTTCTAGTGTGTTAGTGGCAGCAAACAGAGCTCCTATATTTTCTTCTCAGCAGCACCCATAGGACTTCTAGTGTGTTAGTGGCAGCAAACAGAGCTCCTATATTTTCTTCTCAGCAGCACCCATAGGACTTCTAGTGTGTTAGTGGCATCACACAGAGCTCCTATATTTTCTTCTCAGCAGCACCCATAGGACTTCTAGTGTGTTAGTGGCAGCAAACAGAGCTCCTATATTTTCTGCTCAGCAGCACCCATAGGACTTCTAGTGTGTTAGTGGCATCACACAGAGCTCCTATATTTTCTTCTCAGCGGCACCCATAGGACTTCTAGTGTGTTAGTGGCAGCAAACAGAGCTCCTATATTTTCTTCTCAGCAGCACCCATAGGACTTCTAGTGTGTTAGTGGCATCACACAGAGCTCCTATATTTTCTTCTCAGCAGCACCCATAGGACTTCTAGTGTGTTAGTGGCAGCAAACAGAGCTCCTATATTTTCTTCTCAGCAGCACCCATAGGACTTCTAGTGTGTTAGTGGCAGCAAACAGAGCTCCTATATTTTCTTCTCAGCAGCACCCATAGGACTTCTAGTGTGTTAGTGGCATCACACAGAGCTCCTATATTTTCTTCTCAGCAGCACCCATAGGACTTCTAGTGTGTTAGTGGCAGCAAACAGAGCTCCTATATTTTCTTCTCAGCAGCACCCATAGGACTTCTAGTGTGTTAGTGGCATCACACAGAGCTCCTATATTTTCTTCTCAGCAGCACCCATAGGACTTCTAGTGTGTTAGTGGCAGCAAACAGAGCTCCTATATTTTCTTCTCAGCAGCACCCATAGGACTTCTAGTGTGTTAGTGGCAGCAAACAGAGCTCCTATATTTTCTTCTCAGCAGCACCCATAGGACTTCTAGTGTGTTAGTGGCAGCAAACAGAGCTCCTATATTTTCTTCTCAGCAGCACCCATAGGACTTCTAGTGTGTTAGTGGCATCACACAGAGCTCCTATATTTTCTTCTCAGCAGCACCCATAGGACTTCTAGTGTGTTAGTGGCAGCAAACAGAGCTCCTATATTTTCTGCTCAGCAGCACCCATAGGACTTCTAGTGTGTTAGTGGCATCACACAGAGCTCCTATATTTTCTTCTCAGCAGCACCCATAGGACTTCTAGTGTGTTAGTGGCAGCAAACAGAGCTCCTATATTTTCTTCTCAGCAGCACCCATAGGACTTCTAGTGTGTTAGTGGCATCACACAGAGCTCCTATTTTTTCTTCTCAGCAGCACCCATAGGACTTCTAGTGTGTTAGTGGCAGCAAACAGAGCTCCTATATTTTCTTCTCAGCAGCACCCATAGGACTTCTAGTGTGTTAGTGGCAGCAAACAGAGCTCCTATATTTTCTTCTCAGCAGCACCCATAGGACTTCTAGTGTGTTAGTGGCAGCAAACAGAGCTCCTATATTTTCTTCTCAGCAGCACCCATAGGACTTCTAGTGTGTTAGTGGCATCACACAGAGCTCCTATATTTTCTTCTCAGCAGCACCCATAGGACTTCTAGTGTGTTAGTGGCAGCAAACAGAGCTCCTATATTTTCTTCTCAGCACCACCCATAGGACTTCTAGTGTGTTAGTGGCAGCAAACAGAGCTCCTATATTTTCTTCTCAGCAGCACCCATAGGACTTCTAGTGTGTTAGTGGCATCACACAGAGCTCCTATATTTTCTTCTCAGCAGCACCCATAGGACTTCTAGTGTGTTAGTGGCAGCAAACAGAGCTCCTATATTTTCTTCTCAGCAGCACCCATAGGACTTCTAGTGTGTTAGTGGCAGCAAACAGAGCTCCTATATTTTCTTCTCAGCAGCACCCATAGGACTTCTAGTGTGTTAGTGGCATCACACAGAGCTCCTATATTTTCTTCTCAGCAGCACCCATAGGACTTCTAGTGTGTTAGTGGCAGCAAACAGAGCTCCTATATTTTCTTCTCAGCAGCACCCATAGGACTTCTAGTGTGTTAGTGGCATCACACAGAGCTCCTATATTTTCTTCTCAGCAGCACCCATAGGACTTCTAGTGTGTTAGTGGCAGCAAACAGAGCTCCTATATTTTCTTCTCAGCAGCACCCATAGGACTTCTAGTGTGTTAGTGGCAGCAAACAGAGCTCCTATATTTTCTTCTCAGCAGCACCCATAGGACTTCTAGTGTGTTAGTGGCATCACACAGAGCTCCTATATTTTCTTCTCAGCAGCACCCATAGGACTTCTAGTGTGTTAGTGGCAGCAAACAGAGCTCCTATATTTTCTTCTCAGCAGCACCCATAGGACTTCTAGTGTGTTAGTGGCATCACACAGAGCTCCTATATTTTCTTCTCAGCAGCACCCATAGGACTTCTAGTGTGTTAGTGGCAGCAAACAGAGCTCCTATATTTTCTTCTCAGCAGCACCCATAGGACTTCTAGTGTGTTAGTGGCAGCAAACAGAGCTCCTATATTTTCTTCTCAGCAGCACCCATAGGACTTCTAGTGTGTTAGTGGCAGCAAACAGAGCTCCTATATTTTCTTCTCAGCAGCACACATAGTACCTATAGTGTGTTAGTGTCAGCACCCATAGGACCTACAGTGTGTTGTGAGCACACATAGGAGTTCTATTTTTTATACTATATACACTACCGACTACAATGGCTGGAAGACCGCCAAGGAGAGGCAGAGCGTGCCGAGGCAAGAACACAGGGCAGGCAGGCTCTGTTTCTAGAGACAACAGTGCTGGCCGTGGACGTGGTCGTGCATCGTCATCAGCGCGTGGCCATGGGACACGCTTGTCTTTGTTTTCGGCAGCTGGACATGTGGAGCCGCATCATGCCGAAGGCTTGGTAGAATGGATGACCAAGCCCTCCTCATCCTCCTCATCCTCTCTCACCCAGGCTCAGGGTACTGGCAGAGCAGCTGCCAACGCGTACTCAATGGCATCATCAGCCACCCCTTCCCTAGACCCACCATGTCCTCCTGAGGAGTCCCCCGAACTGTTTGAGCACAGTGTTGGGTACATGCTCCAGGAGGATGCCCAACGATTCGAAGGCTCGGATGATGATACCCAGCTTGAGGAAGTCAGTAGTGTGCGCGCAGAGAAAGGGGATGCTGAAGGACAGCAATCTGGCAGTAGTGTTCCACCAGCTGCAGCTTACTGCCAGGTTTGCTCTAGTGGTGAAGAGGGAGGGGATGATGAGGTCACTGACTCCACGTGGGTGCCTGAAGGGAGAGAGGAGGAGGAGGAGGAGGATGCAGCGTCACATGTCCAACGAGGCAGGATGCCCCCTGGAGGCCAGCTAGAGGCCAGCACAGCAACTGTACCACACCGCAGAGCTCCGCCTGTGCAGGGCGCTGCCTCTGCACGTTATCACAAAAGTTCTTTGGTGTGGGCCTTTTTTGAGACGAGTGCATCAGATCGCACCACTGCTATTTGCAATATTTGTCTCAAGCGTATCTCGCGTGGCCAAAACATCAGCCGCTTGGGCACCACAAGCATGAGCAGACATATGTCGACCTGCCATGCAGCTCGTTGGCAAGCACACATAAAAGACCCACACCAAAGAACAAAGCGGACCTCTCCTTGCTCCTCATCAGCTGGGATCTCCATCCCCACTATATCTTCAGTCCTCTCTGAAAGCTGCTCTGAGAGGACTGAAGGTGTAGAATTAGGTGTGTCACAACCAAGTACTTGCAGTACACCGACGTCCGATTGTAGCAGGCAAATTTCCCTGCCCCAGCTGCTGGACCGTCGAAAGAAGTATACTCCCAGCCATCCACATGCCCAGCGGTTGAATGCTAGCTTGGCTAAATTGCTAGCACTTCAACTGCTGCCTTTTCAGTTGATAGACTCGGCCCCCTTCCGTGAGTTTGTTCAATGTGCGGTTCCTCAGTGGCAGGTTCCCAAACGCCACTTTTTCTCACGGAAGGCAATTCCGTCTCTCTACTGGCATGTGGAAGGCAATGTCCATGCCTCGCTGGACAGGGCGGTCAGCGGTAAGGTGCATATTACCGCTGACTCATGGTCCAGCAGGCATGGACAGGGACGTTATCTTTCTTTCACGGCCCATTGGGTCACTCTATTGGTAGCTGGGAGGGATGCAGGACAAGGTGCAGTAGTGTTGGAGGTTGTTCCGCCACCACGCCTCCAAAATGCTACTACTGGTTGTGACACACCTCTCTCCTCCACCCCCTCCTCTTCTTCTTCCTCCATGTCCTCTTCGAGTGCTCTGTCCTCGGAACCAGCGGTGCTCCGTAGGCGTACAAGGGGCTACGCGAGTACGCAGGCAAAAAGATGCCATGCCGTGCTTGCGCTGGTGTGTTTGGGGGACAGGAGCCACACTGGGCCAGAGGTTCTGGCAGCTCTGCAGGGGCAGGCCGAGAGGTGGTTGACGCCACGCCAGCTTAAGCCAGGAATGGTCGTTTCTGATAATGGCACCAACCTCCTCTCCGCCCTGCGACAGGGGCAGCTCACCCATGTGCCCTGTATGGCTCACGTCCTCAACCTGGTGGTGCAGCGGTTCTTGGGCAGGTTCCCAGGCTTACAGGATGTCCTGAGGCAGGCCAGGAAAGTCTGTGTGCATTTCCGCCGATCTTATAATGCCAGTGCTCGGCTGACTGAGCTGCAAAAGGAGCTGAACCTGCCCAAGAACCGCCTAATATGTGACATGCCCACCAGGTGGAACTCAACGTTGGCCATGCTGCAGCGACTGCACATGCAGCAGAGGGCCATCAATGAGTACCTTTGCGACTACGGCACCAGGACAGGGTCAGGGGAGCTTGGCTTTTTTTCCCCACGCCAGTGGAGCATGATCAGGGATGCATGCACTGTCCTCTCACCATTTGAGGAGGCCACGAGGATGGTGAGCAGTGACAGTGCATGCATCAGTGACACTGTACCTCTTGTCCACCTGTTGGAGCATACGCTGCGTGGGATAATGGACAGGGCACTTGAGGCAGAACAGAGGCAGGAAGAGGAGGACTTCCTTGTCTCTCAAGGCCCCCTTTATCCAGACAATGTTCCTTCTGTCCCACCCATCACACAGGAAGAGGAGGAGGAGGAGGATTGTGTGAGCATGGAGGTGGAGCCTGGCACTCAGCATCAGCAGCAGCAGTCTTTTAGGGATGATGTACAGTCCCAACAAACCAGTGGACTTGTACGTGGCTGGGAGGAGGTGGCTGGCGATCATGTCATCCTCAGTGACCCAGAAGACTCCGGACCGAATGCCTCAGCTAACCTACGCTGCATGGCCTCCCTGATCCTGCAAAGCCTGCGGAAGGATCCTCGTGTTCTTCGGATCAAGGAGAGTGACCATTACTGGCTGGCCACTCTCCTTGATCCACGGTACAAGGGTAAGGTTGCGGACCTTATCTTGCCGTCGCAGAGGGAGCAGAGGATGAGACATCTCAGGGAGGCCTTGCAGAAAGGTCTGTGCAACGCGTTCCCAGAAACTGGGAGGTTACAAACTCCTGGTCCTGGACGACGAGTTGCTGAGGCTTCGGTCAGTAGCAGAAGGAGCGGTGGGGAAGGTGGACGTCTGACCGATGCGTTCAGACAATTTTTTAGTCCGCAGCCCCAAGGTATGATCGGTTCCAGCAACCATCGCCAGCGTCTGATATACATGGTGCAGGAATACCTAGGGGCAAGGTCAGACTTGGACACCTTTCCCACCGAAAATCCTCTGGCTTACTGGGTCCTGAGGATGGATCACTGGCCAGAGCTTGCACAGTATGCAATTGAGCTACTGGCCTGTCCTGCATCCAGCGTTCTTTCCGAACGCACATTCAGTGCTGCTGGAGGATTTGTCACCGATCATAGGGTGCGCCTGTCCACCGACTCGGTTGATCGACTGACCTTCATAAAAATGAATCAGTCTTGGATCACCACCAGCTACCAGACACCTGAAGCGGATATAACGGAATAATTTATAATGTCACATCCCTTCAAGACTGCCTATGCTGATGCTGAGTGACTGTCCTGTTATGTTCACTGACTATCCTCTTCCTCCTCCTCAATGATCCATGCCACCACACCAGTGCCTAAGGCACAATTTTTCAGCCCCTGTATAACAGGGGCGTGTAATTACAATTTTTTAAAAAGATGCTTCGCAACAGGTGTGACTGCTGTGCTCAGAGTACAGTATCTGTGAGGGGTTGCAGTGTTGTGGCACCAGCACCAGTGCCTAAGGCACAATTTTTCAGCCCCTGTTGGGGCGTGTAATTACAATTTTTAGGCAATGCTTTGCAACAGGTCTCATTGCTGTGCTCAGAGTACAGTATCTGTGAGGGGTTGCAGTGTTGTGGCACCAGCACCAGTGCCTAAGGCACAATTTTTCAGCCCCTGTATAACAGGGGCGTGTAATTACAATTTTTTAAAAAGATGCTTCGCAACAGGTGTGACTGCTGTGCTCCAAGTACAGTATCTGTGAGGGGTTGCAGTGTTGTGGCACCAGCACCAATGCCTAAGGCACAATTTTTCAGCCCCTGTTTAACAGGGGCGTGTAATTACAAATCTTGATCTAATAGTTCACAGCAGGGCCCATTCCTGCGCCCACCAAGAGTAACTATGAGGGCCTACAGTCTTGTGGCAACACCGTCCACCACCACCACCACCACCAAAGGCCCAATTTTTCTGCCCTGTTCAACAGGTGCATGCAATTACAAATCTTGATCTAATAACTCACAGCAGGGCCCATTCCTGCACCCACCAAGAGTAAATGTGAGGGCTTACAGTCTTGTGGCAACACCGTCCACCACCACCACCACCACCACCAAAGGCCCAATTTTTCTGCCCGGTTCAACAGGTGCATGCAAGTACAAATCTTGATCTATTAACTCACAGCAGGGCCCATTCCTGTGCCCACCAGTCTTGTGGCTACACCAACATCTAATAGGGCAAATTTCTGCAGAGTATATACGGCAGGCCCCTACTTTCAAACATCCAACTTACAAACGACTCCTACTTGCAAACGGCAAGAGAAAACAGGAAGTGAGAGGAAATCTACCCCTAGGAAGGAAAATTCTATCCTGTTAGATTTAATTTGGGAAAAAGGTATCTCCTCTCTACTGATGCTTTATCACCAATCCTTGTTTCAATTAAAACCCCACTTTTCCAAAAACATTTGTCATTGGGACGGAAAGTGAGGTGACATGTTCTGAACAGATGTGCAAAGACAGCAAATGTTACAGGGGTGATAACCCCTCCCTATGTTCTCCAAAAAGCTTAAAAATTGATTTTTTTGGGATGTAGCTACACTTCATAATGTACCTGTTCAGATTCTACTTAAGAACAAACCTACAGTCCATGTCTTGTTTGCACCACCTATATACTGCTGTTCAGAGTATATAGGGTTGTAGGTATAGGGTTTTATTTTGGGTGCGGGGTCCCCCTTAGTATCCATACAAGACCCAAAGGGGCTGGGGTGGGGGGGGGGGTGATGGGGTAGCCATGCCATTTTTCTCAAGGATTTTCAGCCATATGGCGGCCAGGACAAGACATGACATTGAAGCCGCAAGTGGTTTTAAATGGCTTCTTTTTTTCCTTTACAAATGTCATTTTGTGCAAGGACAGTTCTAAACACGGGAAACACATGCCACTTCACAGGCATACTTTAGACACCCCCCAGGTACCGTATTTAAAGGAAAATTTCACTTTTTTTTTTTTCACTTTATGCATCATTAAAATGACTGCTCCCGAAAAAACTTTAGTTTTTAAAATTTCTTTTTGCATTGATATATGTCCCCTGGGGCAGGACCCGGGTCCCCAAACCTGTTTTATAACATTAACATGCATATTGGCCGTTGTAATTAGCAATTTTGATTTCGAACGTTCGCGTCCATTATAACGAATAGGGTTCGAAAATTCGCGCGAACTTTCGGTCCGTTCGAAGGTTCTGGTGCGAACCGAACCCGGGGGTGTTCGGCTCATCCCTACTCAACATTATCTTTGTCCTTTCGGCAAATAACCACCTTGTCCGCATGTATGTGCCGACCGAGCATCCAGGCACTCCCACAGTCCTTGTACCACTTGGTAGCTGTGGGAGAGCATGAATAGAACCTGCGGGCTGGGGGTGCTTTGATATGTGTCCATACAAAGTCCGCGTACCACCGGTGTCTATAGGCCTCCACCTCGAACAAAAGTTCCTTTGGCAGGTACGGGTACTCCCACCCATATCCGCTAGCAACCTTCTGGTTAAATAACCTCTGCAAACGGGATAACGGTGGCATGGTCAGACGATCTCCCATACCGGTCATGACTATGGCATCTGGGTGCCGAGGTACTTTCACTACCTCCGGACCAGACACAGGGGCCCGCAATGACACCCGCTCCATCCCAGCAACGGATCCAGGTATCTCTAGCGGTGGAAGGGCAGACAAGGGGACAGATCCCTCCTCAGGCTCCGGGGCCTCCACCCGGGGTGTGCTCTCCCCAGTAGACATTAGTGGGTCCCTACTTCCACGGGACAAGGACAGGGGCATCTTATCCCAACCCTTTTTCTCAAACACCTCGTCAATGGCGGCGTCGTCTCCCGGATCAGAGACCGACTCCAGGTCAGAGGTATCACATTCCTCTGCAGGCAAGTAGCTCCGGGTAGAAGACGAGTCACCGCCTCTAACCAGTTCAAGGGCCCTGGGATTTCTGACCCAAGCATCCCCGATACTTCGGACTTCCGACAGAGTCTTTTTTCCCGGCTTACCTCGGCTTGTAGCTGAGCCAGGACGTCCGGAACTTTTACCTTCGGATGCATCCGTTCCGAGTAAGCGCTGGGGCGTAACTCCACCACGGCCGCAGGATGCTTCACAAAGCCAATCTTCCTCTTGGGCGGTGGGAGTAAGAACTCTGTGGTGACCGAGGCAACATCCTCCGGTCTCTCCGATTCCGGTTCCTCAATCTCCGGGAACATCTCTGCTTGCGACTTCCTCCGAAGTAGTGGCACCTGTAAGGCAATTGAGGCGGAAAGCCCGAGGCTTCTCTGTAGGTTGCTCCACCTCAAACAAGAACTCCTTACACTGCTCGCATCTGCCGAAGGGCTTGAGATGCACCACCAGTCCCGAGCAGCCGGGACAAACCACTCTGAGGGCCTCCACATCTCTGCAAACGTAGAGGGCAAAACGTCCCCGGGGCTTCAGCCGAATCCCTGTATCCGTCATGGAAGCAGCAAACAAGGTCATATTCATGGTGGTTGCGGACGGAATCCATGAGGCATGAGACGCCATGTTGCTCGCTTGCTGTTCCATTGCGCACTGTCCTCTTTGCTCCAAAGTCCCCACATGCAACTCCTCACATGGCCAGACTCCTCCCATCTTCTGCACTGTTCGCTGGCTTTCTCTATAGGCACGCCCACAAACTACGCAGTCAGGGTTCTCCTCGTGGCGCAGTTCTCAATATGGCCGACCTCCACGGAACTTCACTGGGGAATAAAGTTCAAACTCTGGGGGGGTCTTCACACTTTCCAACCTGCAGACAAATCCCGGACGAGCCCCCACGTGTAGCGCACACACCCCCTTCTCCTTGTCTGCTTTGGCTCCTCTTAGGAGAAAGGGGCACACCGCACCACAAGCCTGTACCCTCCTGTGTTAAGAGGTTAGGCGGTGTTGTTTTTGGGCCTTGTCTGCAGCAAGAGCATAAAGTCCTCCTGAGAATGATTCTCACCTCTACAGCGTGTAGATGCAAGTCCTTGACTTCCCCAGGAACGTAAATGTCCACAACAGCTGAAAGTCCAACTCAATATTTATTTTCCACTTGCACAACACATAGTCTCTTGGATAGACAAAAGGTTGGAGCAAAGACACAGGACAGCTTTAAGGTGTGGAGGAGGTCCAGGCACAAACGTAGCTCAAACTCTTCTGTCTGTTCAGGCTTCTCAAACAGTTTTGGCGCATGGTCTCTGCCACAGACCATGAGGTTGGTCTCTGCCACAGACCTTGTGAATATGGTCACTGCCACTGACCTGGCGAACAGGGTCACTGCCACTGACCGGGTGAATATGGTCACTGCCACTGACCTGGTGAATATGGTCACTGCCACTGACCGAGTGAATCTTGATTTCCTTCCTAGGACATAGCCCCTTTCAGGGAGAAGACATCCCCCCAGAGAGTCAACAGACCCCTTCCTTCACCGTGTCCACAGCACCGGTCCTTCGGAACAGGTCCTCCCTTCTCTTAGGGTGCGGGTCCCCTAGCAAGGCGGCACCCTGAACTCCTCGATCCCTTGCGGACCCCAGCCGAAGGCTGCTGGGCTCCAGGCCATTACTGCAACTCCTGGGCCTCCATGCCCAGGCGAACAGGAGCGGTGAGGTAGTACCTCACCCCAGGCTAAAGGTGCCTGAGGTGGAACTGGAACAAGGACTCCGGGCCTAGGGCACCCGGAGATGACGAACCACACACACACACCCAGGCTGAAGGTGCCTGGGTGTGGACGGACGAAGACGACCCCTTCTCAGAAGATGTCCGCCCCTTTTATACCCTCTCCCGGCATGCACAGCAGGTTCCCCGCCCCACTGTACGGCTGCCGAGAGGGGACACAAAAGGCACAGCACTGCGCTCGCGGTTCAACCCTGGCCCAGAATGGCAGCGCCACCCACCGGCCACAGAGAACACATCACCAGCATTAAACCCCGAGAACAAAAATGGTCCATGAATCCTATCAATTTAATGTGTCTGAGCCTGGTTACCACTCAGACACTTCCCTTAAATTGAACACCCTGCTATACATATGTATGCATATATTTTTTCATTTAGACTTTAGTGGTTTAGACATTAGATGGAGCATAATTTGATTATGTGACCTTGGTCTATGCAACATAAGGGAAAATGGAGTCTCTATCTTTCTGTGTGAGTTTGTGAGCTTCCATTCTTGGCACTTCTTACGTTTATACCTTTAAAGTTTTGTATAGAATAGGGACTGGTTAAAACCCCTGCCAGATTTTTGTTTTTGCAGTCTATGCACCACTGGGGAGGTTTATTTTACTTCCTGCCACAGAGATGGAACAGGAGAAAATCTCTCAAAATGAGGGGACAGTTGACAGTTGTCCCTTGAACAGGGAACAACACAACATTTTTAGATTTCCCTTAACCACTTGCTTACCTGGGCACTTTTACCCCCTTCCTGCCCAGGCCAATATTTAGCTTGTCATGCAACAATGTACCCAAACAACATTTTTATCATTTTATTTTACACAAATAGAGATTTATTTTGGTGATATTTAATCACCACTGGGGTTTTTTATGATTTTTGCAAAATAAACGAATAAAAACCAGAAAATTTTGAAAAAAAAAAACGTTTTCATAGTTTGTTATAAAATTTTGGAAACAGGTAATTTTTCTCCTTCACTGTGCGCTGATGAGGCTGCATTGATGGGCACTGATAGGCTTCATTAATGGGCACTGATGAGGCACTGATGGGCACTGATGAGGAGACACTGGTGGGCATTGATGAGGCACTAGCCGCCCACGCTGTAGCCATCATTTTGCTATAGCATGGTCGGCAACAGTAAAACCAGTCTGTATATGCAGTAAAGCATGCTTGTTATACTCACTGTGGAACCTAAGGGATAATCTTCTGCATTGTGTAAAAAGGCAGTTTGAGCCTATCTTCTCTGATCCTCCCCATCTTCCACTGTCCCTAGTCCATCTCCTGATAGTACAGAGCCTTGGGGGCACTCTGCACATGCTCAGGTTTTTTTTTTGGATGGTGCATGTGATCAGCACAGGGCCAATCAGCACTGTCCAGACAGAGGGTCAGGGGTCATACAGCCTCACATGACAGTCAGAGGAGATTGAAAACTCCCCCTACAAGCTTTAACCAGTGCTCAGCCGAACATTGATAGAAGTTACAAGACTGCTATATACTGCTGATGAGAAAAGGTATTTAGCAGTTTATATTTGCTAAAATAATAATTTCCATGTTCTGTGTACTGTGTACTGTGGGAGACCAGATATAGTGAATGCAGGCTCCTGGGTTTAGTAACACTTTAACTTTCTTTCATGTGTGACAATGATCACCAGTACAAATAAAGTAGTGAATCTACTCAATGGGTATGCAGAGAGCAATGAAAGCATGACAGATAGTCTAACCCTTCCCCACTCTTCCCAAAACTAAAAAAAAAGTTTTCTAGATAAACACTTTGGGGGAGATTTAACCGCTTGCCGACCGCCGCACGAGTATTTACGTCGTTAGAATGGCACGGCTGCGCAAATGGGCGTATATATACGTCCCCTTTAATTTGCCACCGCGTGGTCGCGCATGCGCCGCCGGCGCCGCACTCGCGACCCTGCTGCGAGCTCCGTGACCATGCCCGGGGGACCCGCAGACTCATAGTCCGCCGGTGTCCCACGATCGGGTCATTGAGCTGAAGAACGGGGAGATGTTAGTTAGTGTAAACACAACGTCTCCCCGTTCTTCCTAGTGACTTGTCACTGATCGTCTGTTCCCTGTCATTGGGAACAGCGATCAGTGACGTGTCACGGCAAGCAATGCCCCCTAACAGTTAGAATCACTCCCTAGGTCACACTTAACCCCTTCAGCGCCCCCTACAGGTTAACCCCTTTTACTGCCAGTGTAATTTTTACAGTAATCAGTGCTTTTTTATAGCACTGATCACTGTAAAAATGACAATGGTCCCAAAATGGTCTCAAAAGTGTCCGATGTGTCCACCATAATATCGCAGTCACGATAAAAATCGCTGCTTGCCACCATTACTAGTAAAAAAAAATTGTAATAGAAATGCCATAAAACTATCCCCTATTTTGTAGACGCTATAACTTTTGCGCAAATCAGTCAATAAACACTTTTTGCGATTTTTTTTTACCAAAGATATGTGGAAGAATACGTATCGGCCTAAACTGAGGAAAAAAAATTTTTTTAGATATTTTTGGGGGAAATTTATTATAGCAAAAAGTTAAAAATATTGCATTTTTTTCAAAATTGTCACTCTATTTTTCTTTATAGCGCAAAAAATAAAAACCGCAGAGGTGATCAAATACCACCAAAAGAAAGCTCTATTTGTGGGGAAAAAAGGACATCAAATTTGTTTGGGAACCACGTCGCACGACCGCGCAATTGTCAGTTAAAATTATGCAGTGGCGAATCGCAAAAAGTGTCCTGGTCTTTGGCCAGCCAAATGGACCTGGACTGAAGTGGTTAACCTCCCTGGCGGTATGATTATGTCAAATTTTTGATGCTGAAAGCGGTACCATTATTTTGCATGGAAATTTGGCGTTTTATATTGTAGGCCTGTAATTCTTAGAAATAACTCACTTAAATCTGTCCAAACCAGAGTCTAGTAGACATCCCGGGTATGATAAAGTTTGAAACACAAAATCATAAATTATAATATAATAAATAACTATAAATAATTATAACAAATAATAATATAATAATAATAAAAATTATTCAATAATGTAATCAAATCAAAAACACTGAAATTTGCGCAGTTGCAGAATTGTCGCTGTCATCACTTTCAGTGTTTTATGACAAATTTTCCCACAAATCGCTATCGCTCAATTCTGCAAGTGATTCTAATTTATTATCGCTGTCTAGCTGGTCTAAAACGTTTTTGATGTAAAGGGACACTTTTTGGTTGCTATGGACAATCTCCAGTTTCCAGGCAGAAAAAACTGTATTTACTGTATAATATAAAAGTGCATGCAGGGCACTGGACAAAACACTAGGGACAAAGGGGGTGTGTAATTATTTTATACAGTACTGTAATCTGTAAGATTACAGTATATTGTATGTATATTGTGTTTTTCACTTTTTGAATTTGGCGCCGAACTCCGTCACCGTGCGTCGCAACGCTCGCAGGGAACGGAGCTCGGCACTGTGAATCGAGCGAGACACGGCTTGCAGATCACAGCAAGGAGGCATCGCAGGATCCAGGGAACAAGGTAAGTAACCTCTACATGGATCCTGCGATGTGATCCCGAGTGTGGCTCGGGGTTACCGCTTTTGGTATGAAAAATTCACCCCGAGCCACATTCGGGAATACCGCCAGGGAGGTTAATAAAACTGGTGCACACAGAATCTGGTGTAGCTGTGCATAGTAACCAACCATCTTCTAACTTCAGCTTGTTCATTTAAGCTTTGACAATAAAACCTAGGAGCTGATTGGTTTATACGCACAGCTGCACCAGATTCTGTGTGCACCAGGTTTAGTAAATTCCCCTCTTTAAGTCATTCTTTCCTCTTTTACACTTTACACTATTTTACTTTTCAAAACAATGATTCTTTTCAGTATGCAGTCAACTGTGTATAACTAATTACTGATTGTTGGCCCCAACCTAATAATTTCTCTGTCTGTAAAGCGATAGGCATTCCTAGAAAATGTTTGATTCTTTTCTGGGTAATACCGGAACTTCCAGCCAACCCTCCGCCCACACACACACATTTCTATTGGCCCAATACTAAGTTGGGCAGCCTTTATGGTCAGCAGGAACGGAATAGGAGGGAAAAACTGGAGTTCAAGTTTCTGCTCTATAAGCCTCGTACACACGACTGAGTTTCTCATCCAAAACCGGCAATAAATGTGCCGCGAGAGCTTTTTTGTCGAGAAAAACGTTCGTGTGTATGGTTTTACGACGAGAAAATTGCCGAGAATCTCGATGAGAAAATAGAGAACCTGCTCTCTATTTTCTCGTCAGGATTCCAGATTTCCTCGTCGTGTTTCACGTCGGGCTGTTTTGTGACGAGAAAATGGTTCGTGTGTATGCTTTTTACGACTCTTCCAAAAGTGCGCATGCTCACAAGCAACTATGAGACGGGAGCGCATCTTCTGGTAAAACAAGTCTTCGTAATGGAGAGAGCACATTCGTCACGCTCAAAAATATTGCATCGTTTAAATGTTCTGCATTGAAATCTTCGTTAGAATGTTACATTAATCAAAACGAGTGACCTTCTTTTGCTACTGATATTCACACAGAGTTATGACTTTTTTTTAACCTTTTTTATGCTGCTCTTAAGAAGATTTATGTGTATTATATCGTGCAAGTTTTTAGGAATAATTTAAATGGTAATATTTTTAAAAATGATGTTAATTATAATTTCGCAATGTTTTGGTAGTGATCTCCCATTTAATTTTGGAATCTATATTAGTTAAATTTCCCACCATGTTTTTTTGATAATCAGATTTAGTTATTCTTTTGGGGGGTTGTTATCTGTCCCTTTTTTTGTCAGTCAAAATCTGCTTACTCCAAAGCTAGATTTTTAATTTTTACAAATACACATAGTCAAGTATGAACTTAAACAAAAATCACATTTATTCATGTTTAAAAATAAAATAAAGAGAAGGCAGCGCTGGAGAACCTGCTGCCATTTGTGCATCCCAGGGACCCCAGAGCACACAGCAACCCTGTGTGGACACTAAAATTGGGAGCTTGAGAAGGCCAACATTTCTGAACACAATCTGATGCTGGCCTCCCAGAGGTCAGGAACAGCAGCAGGTGAGATATATGTCCCAAGTCTGTGGTACTACAACAGGCTGCCTTCTGTCTGACCACAATGAAGCAAGGCCATCACTTCCTCTTCTTCCTGGCAACCTTCCCTGCAACCTTCCCTGAAGCCTTCCCTGCAGCCTTCCTTCTTCGTTTGGCTGGAGGCTGGCCCACTGGAGGGGTACTCCTGTCAGGAGGAGGAGGAGGAGATGTAGCAGAAGGGGGTGAGGCAGAAGAAGAAGGGGGAGGTGTAGCAGAAGGGGGTGGGGCAGAAGAAGAAGGGGGAGGTGTAGCAGAAGGGGGTGGGGCAGAAGAAGAAGGTGGAGGTGTAGCAGAAGGGGGTGGGGCAGAAGAAGAAGGGGGAGGTGGAGGTTGAGGTTGGGTCAGTTGTGCCACCTCACATATGGCGGTATTGGGGGTAATTTTCTCCATCACCCCCTTGTTGAGCAAGGTGATGAGCAGGGGTTCGCATAGGAGGCGTTGCTCCATGCTCATCACCTTGAACTTAGCCTCCACTAGGCCGGCAATGGCCTCTTCAGGGGATGTGGGCTCCTGGAGGGTGGCATGGGCCTCACGAATAAGGGCCATTGCTGCCTCACTCGTGCTCCTGTCCCTCCTGCCTCTTTTGTGAAGCCGGATGGGAGGCACCTGGGATCTGGTGCTTCTCCTTTGCCCTGCCACCTCCTGTCTGCCACTGGGCCCTGCCACCTCCTGTCTGCCACTGGGCCCTGCCACCTCCTGTCTGCCACTGGGCCCTGCCACCTCCTGGCTGCCACTGGGCCCTGCCACCTCCTGGCTGCCACTGGGCCCTTCCTCCTCCTGCCTGACAGTTTCCAGACCCTCCTCCTGGCTGATTTCATCCTGTGTATGAAAAAGGGACATAGTTTAATATGTTAGTTTAATCTTTGCATCAAACTTTGTAATCCTGATTGAAGCAATTAGAATGTAAATCCATAAATCCTTGCTTTAAATTTACCACTACATCAGATTGACTATTTAGGACCCAATTAAGTGCAGAATAATGTCTACAGATCTTGATTTCACTTGTGCAATCCAAAATATTTTATGTTTGTCATCTTGACATATTTGTCAAACATTAAGTTTATCCCAATACATTTTCGATAAATACTATACCTGGCTCCAGATGGCCAAATCAGGATCATCCAGGATGGCTGCCTCCTCTTGCTCCAGAGAAGGCTCAGGTTGGCTGCAGGGAAGTCTGGGGGGAAGAGTGGAGAGTGATGGCCTTGTCTCAATGTGGTCATCCAGGAAGGACATCCTGTTGTAGTACCACAAAATCGGGACATACACATCATCTGCTGCTGCTCCTGACCTCTGAGAAGCCAGCACCTTAGAGCGTTCAGTCCTGTAGGTACCTCTCAAGCTCCCAATTTTAGTGTCCACTTGTTTTGCTGTGGCTGTGGGCACCTTGGTATGCACAAATGGGAGCAGCTTCTCCAGCGCTGCTTTTCTCACCCCTCTTTTTTTGTGTATGGGGTTTTTCGTCTCCCACAGAGCCGGCAGCTCCCTTACCCGGTCAATAAATTCCGCCAGGAACTCTTTGTCGCTAATAAAGACATTCATATTGTATCTGCAAGTTAAATAAATTATATATAACTAATGTGAGGCAAACAGTCTAACCTCCTTAACATGCTAGTCACCATATATATCCTCCAACATTCTCAAGACAGTATAGGCCAGGGATATGCAATTAGCGGACCTCCAGCTGTTGCCAAACTACAAGTCCCATGAGGCATAGCGAGACTCTGACAGCATCAAGCATGACACCCAGAGGCAGAGGCATGATGGGACTTGTAGTTTGGCAACAGCTGGAGGTCCGCTAATTGCATATCCCTGGTATAGGCCAACAATTTGTACAAGTCACAAAATCACATACCTTCGTTCGCACGTCCGTCACTTGAACTCCTCTCTCCGCACACCGAACGTACTATAGTCACATGTGTGTTTGCTATATACACACCACGCATGCGTCAAAATACGAACACGTCGCTCCGCACACGTCGCCCGCCCATGACGTTCTAACTAACATCTTTTCCCCGCCCCTTCTCTTTCGGCGCGCAGACAGATATGGCGGAGTTACAGCAGGTGTCTGATAATTCCGCAACTAACGAGGAGGAGACAAGCCCGGAGACCGAGGAAACGTCACGATCAAGGAGGAGATTCAAGGCATCGAATATGTCTTTTGCGGAGATGGCGGAGATGGTGGACATCTTGCTCAAGGCTGATTATGATGCCAAGCATGGGCCGTATAGCAAACCAAATAGAAGGAAGGCCAAAATCCTCACTAAAGTCGTGAAGAGTCTGAAGGCGAATTTCGGGGTGAAACGCTCAAATGAGCAGCTCAGAAAGAGGTGGTCAGACCTCAAACTGAGGGAGCCAGAGCAGTTGAGGAGCATAAAGAGAATGCTCGCTAAAAGTAAGTAAAATGTAGACTTTTCTGCTATTAATCTTTTTCTAAACTGACATGTTGCTCTTTATTTTGGTTTCTCATATTGGAGTCGCTTCCAAAATTTAATATTTTGAACTTGGTTGGGCACAGTAATCGTTCGTTACGTTACCGACACTACGTTCGGCCACTATCCGCGGTTTTGGCTTATTTTAGAGCCACCAAAGTAATTATACATCTGCCATTTTTGCTCCAAAATTGTGGCGTATTTTTTCGTCTAGATGATGTGTTTGTAAAGAGAATGAAATGCAAACTTTTATCAGTGTAAAGGAGAGCACACTCAGCAGCTGCTTCCACATCTGTACTTTGGAGCACTATAGTGTGGGCCACCAGACCCGCCTTTTTTGGGTGTCCCACACAGGTGCATACGAGAATTTTTGTGGTGCCTCCATGTCAAATAAATGACATCCAAAGGTGAATACTAAGCATATTCTTGGTCATAAATAATGCATTCTTCTTTAAATTCCGCCCAAACACACACTTGTACCACACTTCCAATCAATTTAGCCTGTTTTTATTTTAACATTGAGATTTACAGTGTGATAAATAGACCTTTTGTTTGATTCTCATAGGGGAGAGAAGACTGGGAGGAGGACACTCCAGGGAGCACATGCACCCCACAACTTCCAAGCAACCCCAAACTCCCAAAGACCCACAACCGAAAGATGTGCAGGAAGTTGAGGTGGAGGAAGGAGAAGTGCAGGAAGGAGAGGTGGATGACGTTGTGGATCTGGTCACCACAACAGGTCAGTATCTGTCACCACAGCTTCAGGTAAGAGATGTAGGCCTGCAGAGTTATAATACCTTTTGTTTTTTGTTTTTAGGGGATATAAATGTTGTGAAGGATAGTACACGGTTCTCTGCTGACAGTGCCCTCCGCCTCATCCAGCAAGTGATGGAATGTAGCACGGAACTGGACCTTATTAAACAAAGAATCCATGTGATGGAACAAACATTTAAAGACATTCTCGATGTTTTGGGGAGAATTCAATAAGCCATCCAAACACATTTGTTTTTACATGTTTGTTTTTGCAACTTTTCGAATTTTTTTGACAATCAAACCAGCCAAAAATTGAATCTGCACACAGTGTGTCAACATGTGCTATCTGCCATCAGGGGATATCCATGTACGTCTTTTGTGGGTGCAACCCCTTCCTCGTATCTAAAGTCGGTGAACTGAGGAAGGGGTTGCACCCCCAAAACACGTCCATTGATCACCCCTGATGGCAGATAGCACATGTTGACAATAGGGATCAGGATTGTAAACTTCCTAGATGAAAAAAATCCCAAATGTGTGCATATTCAATTTTTGCCTGGGCAAGGGGTGGCAGGACCCCATATTAGGACGGGCACATAGAGACATAGTTTGTGTAAGTGAATGTCTCAGATTGCTCAGAGGTATCCAATGTTGTAATTTTTGGAATGCAACTGTTATTTTTGTATTTTCATAAGCAAAAAATTGCTGGGTTGGGGCCAGGCCAACCCAAAAAAACAGAAAAAACTAAAAATGGTGAGAATGTGCACAGAGTAAAATATTTGACCACAAACAACGTGTAGCTTCTTTTTATAATACCCTCTAAGCTTATTTGGTTATTTTGTAAGGTTACATAGTGAAATGGTTGTTATTTACTAAAGTAAAATACACTTGGCACTACAAATGCACAAAGACAAACTAGGAGACAGGAAAGAACAAATAATTAAAGGTTTAAACAAGCTTTTTATTGGGATCCTTAGACATAGGCTGGCATAGGAATTGCCCCCCTACCCGTGAAATACTCCATGTATTTGTCCCGAACCTCATGCACATTTTGGGAGGGCAAGCCAGGACGGGCAGATTCCAGGCCCGGCAGGGGATTTGCAGGGGAAAGTCCAGCCTCTGGCAAAACTGAGGCCATATAGGAATTTGATTTTTGGCTCAGAAAGTTGTGTAGCACACAGCAGCATAATACGACATAGTTTATTTTGTAGTCCGCCAAGTGTATTGAAGTCATAAAAAGGCGGAACCGGCTGGCCATTATGCCAAAGGCATTTTCGACAACTCTTCGGCCCCTGGCCAGCCGGTAATTGAACACCCTCTTCTCTGGGGTCAGGGTCCTCTGTGGAAATGGCCTCATAAGATGCCGTCTGAGTCCGAAGGCTTCATCAGCCAAGAAAACAAAGGGGAGTCCTTCAATATTCCCTGCATCCGGTGGCAATGCAAGGTCGTCACTCTGGAGACGGAGGGCAAACTCCGTCTGGATGAAGGATCCCCCATCGGACATCCGGCCATTCTTCCCTACATCAACATAGAGGAATTCATACCGTGCTGACACCACCGCCATCAGCACAATGCTATGAAACCCCTTGTAATTGTAGTACTAGGATCCAGAACGGGGGTGGCGGCACGATGCGGACGTGCTTCCCGTCTATGGCACCACCGCAGTTGGGGAAGTCCCACCGCGTGGCAAACTCCGATGCCACAGTCTGCCATTCCTGTGGCGTGGAAGGAAGCTGTGGAGTGAAACAAGATGAAATAATATTAGAATACCAAAGTCAGACATTACAAGGAAATTTGATTCTAAAAAAATAAAGGCCAACATCAATCAAATTCTACGTTTATTAAGGTGTTTAAAATAAGTATAAGGGAAGGCTCATTTATCAGATTCATCACCCCCTCTGATGGGCCATTACTAAATTATTTTGGGGGGGGGGGGAATGTGTTTGGCCACAGGATAGCATTGCAGTGGCGGTGCGTCCAGAGTGGGCGCTGGAGCACTGCCCCCTCTCTCCTGTGCCCATCACTCAGAACAATACATAGGTTCATGCGTTGCATTAACCTATGTATTGTCTATGCCGCCCACTATTCAGGTAGATGGCCTCTTGTTAAGCGACCGACATATGAATAATTGCGGCATTTAGGGGGTTCAAATTGCATAGCAGAAACAGGTAGTAAAATAGTCTTGCACATTACAACCTGAGGGATGTAATTGGCTCTCGAAAAGTAAAATAGGGGACGCAGGGGGGGCATTCCTTGGGGAAACACTGGCAGGCTGCTCTGCCAATCATGTTCACCAAGTCTGTTTAATGGTAACATGATTGGCTGATGCAACATCAAGGGAAGGAGAAGACATCAAGGACAGAAGAAGGATGGCGCTGACCACAAGAAGGTAAGTGCAGGGCTGGGGGGAAACTGGCTGCATTAGAGGGGACTAAATGGCTGCATTGGAGGGAACAAAATGGCTGCATTAGAGGGGACAACTGGGGGCGTTTAATAGGCACCTGAGCAAAAAAGGAGGAAGTTTAGTTCATAAATTGGGGTGGGACCCTCAAACATTTGGAGCAACAGGCGCCCCTGCTGGAAAAGTTAGTGAAGGGAAATATTTATGGAGGAGAAAAAAGGGGCAATCTAAAGCTTCCAGCATGCATGGGGACAAAGGGGACATTCTCAGCATATTACAATCATGGTAATTAGGGAAGGATGAAAGAAATACAATACATTAGCATACATGTAATACATAAAATGTGATGTTAATGGAGAAAACTTACCCTAATATAGTCCTCCTGCAGGACTTGTATAATAGCAGAACAGGTGTCTGGGATTATGAGGCCCAGAGCCTGGGGGGAGATGCCTGTCGTGAACTTCAAGTCCTGAAGACTTCTCCCTGTCGCCAGGTAACGCAACGTGGCGATGAGCCTCTGCTCAGCACTGATGGCTTCCCGCATAACGGTGTCCTTCCTGGTAATATAGGGGGACACCAAAGCCAACAGTTCCTGAAAAACGGGGTCAGACATCCGCAGAAAATGCCTGTAGTCCTCAGGATTATTCTCGACGATCTCCCGCAGCAGAGGCATATGGCAGAATTGGTCCCGCTGGAGCAACCAATTCTTGGTCCATGAACTCCTCCTCACACCATTCATGGACTGGTCTTGGTCCAAAACAAGCAGACCAACACCAAGCGCACGCACAGCACGAACTCGACGACGAGAACGTCCAGGCGACATGGCTAATAAGAAACGGTCGTCTTATCAGAACGTACAGAACAGAACGCACTTTAGAACAGCAAGGCCTATGAATAACGAACTGAAAAACAGAAACGAACAGGCAAGAACGCACTGTAAAACAGATACGACCTGCCTAGACGCCCTGAAAGTCAAGATACGAACCCACAAGCACAAACTGAACCGCAGAAAACGATCTGAAAAGTACGAAGACTGAAAAGCGTGAATCGTCTCTTCCCAAACTTTTACTTCACACGCGGTAACACAAGATCAGCAAAAGCAGCCCAAGGGGTGGCGCCAAGAAAAAAGATCTTCCCCTTTATAGTGCCGTCGTACGTGCTGGACGTGAGCGTGGAGATCAACGAGGAAATTGGGAAATGTCAGTGTGTACGCATAGAAAGCTTGACGAGAAAATCGACAAGTTTAACAAAAATCTCGTCGAAAAAAACGACGTGTTTTTTACGACGAGAAACTCGGTCGTGTGTACGAGGCCTATAGGGAAACTGTTAAATCTTTCTCAAGATTTAGCCATGACAGCAGGGCTTTGGATGCCATATACAAAGATGACCCAGCTCCAGGCGCTCACATGTGTTAAACACTCCCTCTTTATGCACAGACTTCCAATTGCTCATCTATGCTCGATGCTCATTAAGTAAGGGGGAAAATGCTGCACTATGGGTTAGAGTGACTAGACATCCCTGGTTTCCGGGGACAGTCCCCGGACTGAGGACATTGTCCCCGGACCAAGTCTGCCCCAGTTTTGTCCCCCGATAGGGTTTGCGACGTGTCCGCTATTGCCCCGGATAGTCCAGGCTGCGCCTCTCTGCCTCCCCGCCCAGTGCCTCTCTCGTCCCCCACCTCAACTGCGGCCACCTCGATGATCTCCTTTGCAGTCATTGGTTGCTGTCCTAGCAACCAATGACATGCTTTTTCTGCTGTTCACACTGCATAGTGGGAGGTAAATAGCCCTAGAGTGGCTCCACCTCCCAGCTCCGCCCCCCAGCTCGGCTCTCACACGTCCCTTCTTTGGTTGCAGTAGTTTCCGGGTCCCACTGGTAAGGCGATCTGAATAGAAGTGTTAAAGAGGGCAGGGGGCGCTGATATAGGGGGGGTCTGTCTGATCTCTGAAGGTCTCTAAGGAAGGGGATGGGCACTTATATAAGGGGACTGTGAGCTAAGTGGGTCTCTAAGAGGGGGTACTGTCTGCTGATTTAATGTATCAGTGCCCCCCCCTTCCTTATCAGTAATGCCTGTCAGTGCCACCTATCAGTGCCCATCATTGCCACCTATCATTGCCCATCATTGTGGCCTATCAGTACAGCCTCATCAGTGCCCATCATTGCCACCTATCAGTGCCCATCCTTGCCGCCTACCAGTGCCCATCAGTGCCACATATCATTGCCGCCTACCAGTGCTCATCATTGTCACCTATCAGTGCCCATCATTGCCGCCTACCAGTGCCCATCAGTGTCCTTCATTGCCACATATAAGTGCCCATTATTGCCATTTACCAGTGCCCATTGTTACCACCTACGAGGGCCCATCAGTGCCACCTATCAGTGCCCATCATTGTCACCTATCAGTGCCGCCTATCAGTGCCCATCATTGCCACATATCAGTACTGCCTATCAATGCTTATCATTGCCGCATATCAGTGCCGCCTATCAGTGCCCATCATTGCCGCCTATCAATGCCCATCAGTGCCCATCATTGCTGCATATCAGTGCCCATCATTGGCGCCTATTAGTGCCCATCATTGGCGCCTATCAGTGCCCATCATTGCCACATATCAGTGCCGCCTATCAGTTCCCATCATTGCCGCGTATCAGTGCCCATCATTGCCGCTTATTGTTGCTGCCTGTCAGCTCCCATCATTGCCGCCTATCAATGCCCATCATTAGCACCTGTCAGTGCCCATCATTGCCGCATATCAGTGTAGCCTATCAGTGCCCATGATTGCCACATATCAGTTCCACCTATCAGTGCCCATCATTGCCACAGGTCAGTGCCAGCTACCAGTTCTCACCATTGGCACATATCAGTGTCCATCAGTGCAGCCTCATCAGCACACATCAGTGAAGGAGAAAAAATACTTATTTTCATATTTGTTTAACAAAAACAAAGAAAAACTTTTTTTTTCAAAATTTTCGGTCGCTTTTCATTTGTTAAGCAAAAAATAAAAAACCCAGTGGCAATTAAATATCACCAAAAGAAAGCTCTATTTGTGTGAAAAAAAAAGATAAAAAAACTCATATGGGTATGTGTTGTTACCATGCAATCTTTTACTGTCCTGCATTGTTAATGTATATTGTTATTGTTGAACCAAAAATCTTTGGTAAGAATAAAATACCAAATATGCATTAAAAAGTTTTCTCTCTATCATATCCCAAAAAATTCTAAGAAGTATCTTATTTTTAATCTCATGGATGAAATGTGAGAAATAACGTATATATATATCATACAATCATTCTATAAACACATACCACATACACTGCACCTATCATTTGAGGAAAATATGCTTATAAAATAGTTTACCATTTGCCAATAAAAAAAAAAAAATATGTCTCTGGCTTTCAGATAAAAATCTGGTCACCTTACTATGGGTCCCACATAAGAGATTATTTCTATGAGCACATCACACATTTCCAGGAATCTATGCAGAATGTGCTGAGAGAAATAACCATGGTATCGGGATCAGAATGTGGCGTCTTTTCTCGCAAAAAAAAGGTATATGCAATTCTAGGTACCTTCATATTGTACCTACAGCAATTTAGATTTTTTTTTTTCCCCCAAAGTCAGAAATAAAGTCTCTTTCATTTTCTTGACAAGCGAAACCAGTTGTGAACATGACTATGATACCGCTATATATGTGAATATACTATGACAGTATAACCGAGATGTGTTTATATTTCCTATCTTTTTTACCAAATTATAATCTTGTATATCAATAAATTGTAAAAATGTTCTTCTCATTTTCTCTGTGTATGGCACCTAAAAAAATCCCACATTGCTACAATTATTCTCCTGATGTACACTATATTGTCAAATAGTCTTAGTCCGTAGGGTTCAATATTGAGTTGGCCCACCGTTTGCACCCTTTGCAGTTGGAAGAGCTTCAACACTTCTAGGAAGGCTGTCCACAAGTTTGAGGAGTGTGTCTTTGGAAATGTTTGACCATTTTTCAAGAAGCCTATTTGTGAGGTCAAGCACTGATGTTGGACGAGAAGGCCTGGCTCACAGTCTACGCTCTAATTCATCCCAAAGGTGTTCTATCGGGTTTAGGTCAGGACTCTGTGCAGGCCAGTCAAGTTTCTTTACCCCAAACTCGCTCATTCATGTTTTTTTTTTGTAAATATTTATATTCAGAGTTTGCATGGTACATCAACACTATCATAGAAAACACAGGAAGATAGTGTATACAAAGCAGATAACTACAGATATACAGGTACTGAGCTGGTAAGCAGGTGTTGTATATCAGAATGAACAAAAAAACAAAAAAAACAGAAAAACAAGTATAATATATAACGGTTGAACAATAGGATCACGTATATCCCGCAAAATCAGTGGTAGACATATATCTAGAGTAAGAAGTGAGAAGCATGAATGTTAAGGGTGTCTCTGTCTCCTACCGCATCACAGAAGAGAGAGAGGGATTCACAGTAAACTAGCGGATCCAAAACAGTGGTAATTGACCAAACTATACTAAAGTAAAATAAACATAAACTGATAGTTGGCCTGGGGAGGTTTCTCATAGTCAAGTGAGCAAATAGGAGAGTATATAGCTCAGGATTGATCACATGGTGAATGGGCATCTTTCAAAGGATGGGTGTGGTCAACACCTTGCCAGGGTGTGGTGGATCATTGCCCATGGTGAGAGAAAGGTCTGGTAGTTTAAGTTTGCCCAGGGTATTGTTGAGGTTTGCCTTGGCATACCGGGCTGAAAACTGAAATGTGGTCATGAGATGTTGAATTTCAGACAAGAAGAAGGAATGTTCAATAAAGCTTTTCCAACGGGTGAAAAAGCGCTTGGTGGGTCCCAAGTTCTGTAGTATGGCTTCCAATTTTTACAGATAAAGAAGCGTTTTTAATTCCTTCTTAACCGTAGCAGGTGATGGTCCCTGTGGAGATGTCCAGGTCTGGAGTATGGCCTTCCTGGCCATTAGAAGGCAGAGATGTATCCATGGGGTCAAGGACAGTGGTTTTATCCTAGTCAGAGAGGCATTATCAGGAGGCAGTGAGTAGCTGAATAGGCAGAGTATGGGATCCTTGGGTAATCTCAGGTTGGTGATTTCAAATATGTAGTGAGTAATTTGATCCCAAAAGTCCTGAATCGCATTGCATGACCAAAATCGATGGAGAAGGGTCGGTTTGCTAGCCCCACACCAGGGACAAACAGATAGCAGGAGATTGGAAGGGTCCATCAGGGCAGGGATGAACGCCCTGTGAATGAGCTTGAATTGTGTTTCTTGCCATTGTTCATTAACAGTTACTTTACAGATTGACTTGTATCCCTCTAGGAGGATTGCAGTGTTCTCCAATTCTGGGATATTATTAGACCAGCCTTTCAATAGGGATGGTCCCTTGGAGGTGGTGGTATGTTGCAGCAGCTGGGAATACAGTGATATGGAGTAGTTTTTTTGTTGTAACGCTCTGTCAACAACTGGATGTGCCAGAGTAGACATCCCAATGCCCAATTGAGTTTTGACTAAATCCCCTAGTTGGTAGTAATGGAAGACATGATGAGGGGATAGATGCAGAGGCAGCTCTCCAATTAGGCAAAATAGGTGATCGCCTTAGGCCTAGCGATCACAGGGGCCTCGCGATCGCCTAATTTGCCTGATCTGTGTAGAGGGTGTCGGCGCCGCAGATCCCCATCCCCCTTGCTCTGCCTGCTGGCCGCCGGCAAATGACAGGCACGGTCCGAGAAGGAGACCTCCTTCACCCCCCTGCTCGAGCTGCCGCTGAAAGACTGGAGGGCTATCTGTGCTTCCTGCCCATTCCCCCTCCTTCCTCCTGTCAGAGGAGGAGAGCAGAGCAATGAAAATAATTACCGCTCACCAAGCCACTGGACCTTTGCAATGCTCCCACCCTACTTTGAACAAACAGGTGCTGGCTCTGCACAGGTCTATGGAGAAAAAGAATAAAATCCAATCCAAAGCAATGCAGTCAAATCAAATGAAAACAAGGACAAAAGGCTAACGCGTTTCACATCATTAGATGCTTACTACTAGCTAAATGAACAGAAGCAAAAAATGTGTATAAGAGGAGGGTGGAAAGGACCACCCACCAATCAAAATGTGAACGTTTAAGTGAAAACACCTTGACACATAATTAGATCTGATAATCCCAGAAATTTGAGTGAACCCGCAAGGCAAGAATCTAGCAACTAAAAAAGTTATATAGAATGCTGAAAGTATTAACATTTCTCAAATGCCCCAGCATGGCACACTCAAAAAGATGGGATCAAAAATAGGAGTACAACAAAATCACTATGACCGTATGTGTGTAATGGGTGAACATTAAAATGAAATGTAAATAAATGCAATAGTCATTGTGTGACGAGCACACCATGATTATATAGTGCGTTAATCAAGAACATACAGTATATCAATCATGTGAATGTGAAATTAGCATGAACACAAAATAAGGTCATCACTGGGGAGTCGGCGGTAAAACGCCTCTATTTTTAGTGGCGCTTTACCATAATTTTTGCTGATGTTTTCGGCCGCTAGCGGGGCGCTTTTAACCTCCACTAGCGGCCGAAAGAGGGTTAAAACCACCCGCAAAGCGCCGCTGCAGCGGCGCTTTGCCAGCAGTTCGGTGGCTCTGCCAATTCATTTCAATGGGCATGAGCGGTGGAGGAGCGGTGTATACACCGCTCTTCCACCGCTGCAAAGATCCTGCTTGCAAGAGTTTTTTTTAACGTCCTGCCAGCGCATCGCCTCAGTGTGAAAGTTTTTCAGGTGCTTTACAGACACTATTCACAGCTGCAATGTGCACCATTGATTAGAGATGAAGATTTAGGACTTAGTGCTAGTTCACACTGTAACGATGTCCGACATCGGATGTGATTTGTACCACACTGCAGTGCAAATCACATGCGATGTCTGTGCGATGCGATTTCAGCCATACAAATAGTATGGCTGAATTTGCATTGCATTCGGACCAAATTCGCACAGGACCCATTTTCTGATCCGCAGCAGAATCGTAACGCATGGGTGTTCACACCCATGCGCTAAGATTCCTGTCCGAATTTGCAGTTCGCACTGCGATATGCGAACCGATCTGGGGGTGTCATTAACTTTAAATTGACACTCCCAGCAATTTCGCATAGGGCAGTGTGAACTGCCACCGGGAGACATGCGATGCGGGAATCCGCAGTGGATTCGCAGGGTTCCCACATTGCTGCAGTGTGAACCAGCACTTAGGCTCAGTTCACACTGGTGCGATGTGAGAACCCTTGCGAATCCACTGCGGGTTCCCACATCGCACCTGACTCGCAGTCGGTTCAAACTGCCTTATGCGAACCGCTGGGAGTGTCAATACAAAGTTAATGACACCCCCAGATCGGTTCACATATTGCAGTGTGAACTGTCAATTTAAACATGAATCGGATCGCATGGGTGTTCACACCCATACGATCCGTTTCTGGTGCAGACCAAAAAAGGGTCCTGCACGACTTTGGTCCAAATGCGATGCAAGTTCAGCCATACAATCTGTATGGCAGAAATCGCATCTCACAGACTTCACATGTGATTTGCACTGCAGTGTGGTGTGAATCACATGTGAGGTCGCACAGCACACTGGTGTGAACCCAGCCCAAAGACTGCCCTATAACTGTAGAGGCCCCAGGGCTATGGCCGGCACTACCATATGACAGCTTAAGCCGCCACCTCAGGGCACCAGGATAAGGGGGCAGTAAAATCCTAATCCCCAGCCACTTTTTTTACACACTCCCAGCCCCTATAGCAGCTGGGAGTGTGTGTACTTTAGTAAAGCCGACTGTCGCCTTTCATGTGGAAGTGTTATAAGTGGCTGAGAATCCGCCTACCACTGCCACGATGTGCAACCCCCTTCACCATGTTTACCGGGCACCACTGTCTCACCTTTGGGCCCGGTGCTGTCATGGTGGGTGGCACTGGGAAGAGTGGCAGGAGCTCAGCAGACCTTCGTCCGCTCAGCCACCCTCCTGTACACAGACCGGGAAGTGTCATGTATGACATCAGGGGCGGGCTGGGCTGGGGGCAGAGTGACAATTGCCCCCTAGTCCACCTAAACCTATGTTGAAAACAGCCGGCAGCTGCTGCCCGCTGCCTTTTTTTTTCTTCTGTAGGAAGTTGGGCCGGCGGAAAATACAACTCTGATGAGCCTGCATTTATGGACACTGATGAGGCTGCATTGATGGCCACTGATAAGGCGGCACTGGTGAGGCTGCATTGAAAAGCCAGGTGGGCATGGATGAGCTGATTCGGTGGTTCAATGGGCCACTTGATTGGACAGGCTGCCAGCCCTCCCCTGTATGACGTCACTTCTTGGACCGGGGATAACTAAACAAAAATCCTTGCACCAGCCCTGCGAAGTTTGTTGTTGCCATTTAAAGGGGAACCCCACCTTCTCTCATTTCTTCGAGTGCACTCGAAAACCACTATGAAACTGCTATTCCTTTAGACACGTTTAGATTACAGTTGTGTTGCTAAATATTGATTTACCTATTCTCGTATTGATTTTTCTGCTATTGATATAGAGCTGCTTTTATAGATATATTTTCTTACTTTTATTACTTGAGGGCAGTTCTACTCTGCTTTGTGAACTGCAATTTTTGGCATTTATGCAAGTTCCTAATTCTAGACAAATAGCATCTACTGCTAAGCATGTGTGTAATCATTTATTGCCTATATCCTACAGTAAGGGGAAAGGTACTATATATACGCTACGTGTGTCTGTAGTGATTCAATCAACCAGGTGTGTCAGAGGGGCTGAGGGTGTTCTTGGAGTTGAGGCGCAGAACAGGGAACCCAAAATTACCAAACAGTTCCTTCAGGGATAGTGCTACACACATTACCCCAGTTTTGTGCTCAGAGCCCTGCCTCACTTAAGCGTGCTGAACATCTGATTTGCAGCAGTTTATTTTAGAGGTGGCAAGACATCTTAATGCCACTGTGTGCAGGCAACGTTAAGAGCCCTGTTACACGCACCTCTCGCATAACCTAAGACTCCTGATGTTCTGCCTGCCAGCCAATGAGGAGTGATAGGTTTGTAAATAAATTGCGCTAACTTATACCTGTATGTGTTTAATCACTACTACTCCTGTGAACTTGTAAATATCAATCTGTATCGAATTATTAATAAAAAATACTACGTGTAACATATATTACTTAACGTGCAAAAAACCATATCATGTGCAAAAAAAGTTTTTTGCACATGATATGGTTTTTTGCACGTTAAGTAATATATGTTATGCCGCGTACACACGACCGTTTTTAATGACGAGAAAAATGCCATTTTTTAAAATGGTCATTAAAAATGATCGTGTGTGGGCTTCAGAGCATTTTTCACGACGTGAAAAATGGGCATGAAAAAATTGGAACATGCTCTAATTTTTCTCGTCGTTTTTCACCTCGTCGTTTTTCTCGTGTGTAGGCTTTAAAGACGTGAAAAAAAATGTGCATTCTCAGAATCAAATATGAGATGGGAGCGCTCGTTCTGGTAAAAGTAGCGTTTGTAATGGAGATAGCACATTCGTCACGCTGTAACGGACTGAAAAGCACGAGGCTGAAAAGCACGAGGCTGAAAAGCACGAGGCTGAAAAGCGCAAATCGTCTCTCAACAAACTTTACTAGCATGAAGGGTGGCGCCATCCGAATGGAACTTCCCCTTTATAGTGCCGTCGTACGTGTTTTACGTCACCGCGCTTTACTCAAGCATTTTTTTCAACGATAGTGTGTAGGCAAGGCAGGCTTGAGAAGAATCACGTCGAGAAAAATGCAGTTTTATTCAATGACATTAAAAACGGTCGTGTGTACGCTGCATTACACGTAGTATTTTTTATTAATAATTCGATACAGATTGATATTTAGTAGTAGTAGTGATTAAACACATACAGGTAAAAGTTAGCGCAATTCATTAACAAACCTATTTTTTCATATCCAACCCTTTTGGGCTGAATATCACTTTATTGCAGCAGGACTTAAAGAGAACACTGACATTATCTTGGCGCCAGTGACACACAAAACTTTTTCTCAATGAGGAGTGATGTTGCATCTGCGCACGTCACATCTCCCATCCACCGCATGAGGATCCCAATCTGGGAAGGCCTGCTGCATAGCTCAGGGGCATCAGTAGGGCCTCATGTCTAAGTTTTGCCTAAGGCCTCACAAAGCCTAGAGCCGCCTCTGGGTAGATGGTATTTCTGGGATATCTCCTGAGGATCAGAGGTTACGGGTGCCAAGACAGAGAACGGAAGCAGCTCGTGTGAAACCTTGAGATGTCCATAGAAGAAAGACATCATTGTCCAATCCAGGGGGAACATTGGGATTACCTTGTATAGGTAAGTGTTTGGAAATGGTTGAGGGGGCGCCTATAAGGCCTACAGACCTCCCGACATGCTATCACAGTGTCCCTAAATAGAGAGTTATTCCTCAAGTGAGCGGGTAGAGCCTTTAGTGGAGAGTGGAGCACTGCAGATAAATTGAGGGGTGATACCCATGTTGCCTCTAGGGTGTATTTGGAGAAAGAGGACCTATGTATCAACCAGTCTATGCCCTGTCTAAGAAGACAAGATAGATTGTACAATCAGAGATTTGGTAGCCCTACCCCCCCTTCGTGTTTCGGAAGATGCAATTTATTACTGGCAATACAAGGTCGTTTAGACCGCCATAAAAAAGCCGATAGGGCCTTGGTGAGGTTTTGGATATCGTTATGTTTGAGCAGTAATGGCAATGTTTGCATAGGGTAGAGCAACTTAGCAAAATAGACCATTTTGTAGAGGTGGCATCTTCCGAAAACGAAATGGGAAAAGACATCCATGCTTCCAGTTCATGGGTAATTTTTTCAAAAATCGGGGAGTAATTAAGGTGATAGAGAGATGATGGGTCATGTCCTATTTTAATACCTAAATAGGTGATGTAATGCGTAGCTACCTGTAGTGGTGAGGAATTCATGTTTTTATGGACCTTGCTTTGTGCACTAGTGCTCAGTCATGTTGGAACAGAAAGGGGCCATCCCCAAACTGTTCCCACAAAGTTGGGAGTATGAAATTATCCAAAATGTCTTGGTATGATGATGCCTTAAGCTTTCCCCTCACTGAAACTAAGGGGCCAAGCCCAACCTATGAAATACAACCCCACACCATAATCCCCCCCCCTTCCACCAAATGATTTGGACCCGTGCACAAAGCAAGGCCCTGACCTAAACCCGATAGAACACCTTTGGGATGATTTAGAGCGCAGACTTAAAGCCAGGCCTTCTCGTCCAACATCAGTGCCGGACCTCACAAATGGAATTCTGGAAGAATGGTCAAACATTCCCATAGTCAAACTCCTAAACCTTGTTGACAGCCTTCCCAGAATAATTGAAGCTGTTATAGCTGTAAAGGGTAGGCCAACTCAATATTGAACCCTATGGACTAAGACTGGGATGCCATTAAAGTTCATGTGCGTGTAAAGGCAGGCGTCCTAATACTTTTGACAATACAGTGTATATTTTTGGCTTTACTGAGTTTAACATATTAGTATATACTAAGAACATAAAAGGATTCTAAGTAAATAAATGCATATAAATATGATTTTCCCTTTGAATGAGAAAAAATAAATATGATTTCCCCCCCCCCCCCCCCTTCTGGACTAGGCGGTTCATCTTCACCACAGCCCCGGGCCAGATGTTCGTTTTGGCGCCCTCACTTTCCTCTGAGATCCTGGGTTCCTTGTTTCTTTAAGCTGACATGTAAGTGATTAGGTCATCCCCCCTTTTTTATTGTATTTTTTTACATTTATATGAGATTTTTGCATTCTAATACAATCTAAATCCATAGATCTCTTTGCATCAAGCTCCTGACGAGTGGACAGTGAACGATTGACGAAACATGTAGAGCCCCACAGATGCTTGGATATATAATTTTAAGCTTGATTACGCATTTTTATAGGGAATATTTTCTAACTATTACAACATGGACTGTATTATTACATGAGTGTCACATGTCAGTTTTCTGTATTTATATCTGTAATATATTTGGACATTGATTTTATGCATTTTTGTGTACTATGAAACGTTTAATAAAATATTACATTTTACTTTGCTCAATGTGTTCTCAAGTGACCTGCCTCACTCAAAGTCCCATGACCCCTGTTTTTTGTTTGTGTCCCTTACAATGGTGGTCAGTGGGAACAATCCACACCCTTTCCACTGATTACCAGTGAAAGGAGCATTCTTCAAACTATGTATGTAAAGGGCATTCTTTCTTTTACTGAACATCAAATTTTAGGGAGAATTTTAAATGTCTCCAACACTGGCAGTCAGTAAGAAGAATGCCAGTATGAACTTTGTGGTTCATGTCTTGAACACAAATAACTCCATTTGAATTACATTATGTAACTGATTAATGGGGGAATGGCACAACCATGACAGTGTGGAAACACATTAGGACTAAGCTCTGAGTTATTGGGTGGTAAGCTGAGCAGAACGTGTAGGCCGGTTATCTTCCAATCCATGCATGAAAGGAGGAAGACAGCAGGATCCACCCACACCTCCATATACTCAAATGTCAACTGCTAGCTCACCACTTGACCCAACCATTAACTGGACAACAGTCCCAACATGGCGATCTCACAATCTAAAGCCTTCGAACCCCTGGTGGAGGGAGAATGATCTGCCATGCTGCTAAGATCAGGGAATCAATTGTCAATGAGCACCGTACTAAGCCAAACGGCTTCTCTAATACTGACATTGGTCCTACTGGTGCCAGACTCCCCTCTTTCCTCAATGTCCTCTCTAAGTCCACAACACTTCTTCCCATCAGAAGAAGCAGACAGTTGAAGGCTGCTACAGGCACTCTTGACAAAGAAGGATATCAGATCCATGACAGGAAAGATCAAGGCAGCACTAAGAGAGGAGTTGGAGGAAATAACATTGAAGATTTTCTTGTCGGATAAAAAAGTCACAAGCTTGGTCGGGTACATAGAGTCCCGGGTTCCCGAAATCCATCGTAAACTGCAATCCATTTTTTTTTACAGGCAAAACTTTGTTTACTGAAACCTTTGCTAGGATGCCTCTGAACAATATGAATGGCAAACACATGAGGATATCCTTTCTCTTTGAATGGCGATCTCAGGGAACACCACAACCTAGGCCACAGCAGCAGAGGAGACCATTCTTCCATCACGCACAGCATGATGACCCAGTCCAACTGACCACACTAGACAGAAATAGATATTGCAGCGCTAGCGGAATATGTGAACAAAGATTAAATTATATAATATGACACTATTTTTGACAGATGGATGTTGCCACCCAATTGCAAAAACAAAAAGTGACAGTGCTTGACAAATGGATGTTGCCAACCACTTGCAGAAACAAAAAAGTGACAGTGCTTGAAACTGTGTGTAGTGCCCTGCTCCTGATGATCAGATGCTATATTTAAATCTAGTGGGTATCTGAGCCACTTACTGGCTCAGATCTTATTATGAAGGCTAAATTGGCCTCTGTTTCGGCTGTGGCTGTGTTGGCAGGACTTCCCACTGTTCGCCTGTAGGTGGCGTTACCACCACAGGCCAGTGTTGGAACACAATCAAGCCAGAGCGGATTGGGTGTCCTTCCCTGGGAACAGTTCAGTGGGAGTAGTCTTCCTGATGAGCATGCTGGGGGAGGGTGCTTAAGGGGCAGACGCCATTGTTCTGGGCTCGTCTGCCATGTGGCCCTCCTGACTCAAGGTGTGTGTTACTGCCTGTCTCGTTTTCCCGCCTCGGGGCCGGCTGGCATGAGGCTGTGCACCTACAAGGTAGGCCCAGATGTCCTGTCTGGGGCCTACGGCTCGAGGGTGGTCCTGTGCTGTCTTTTCTGAGGGAGGAAGCCACTCAATGGAGGAACCGGGGGAGGACCCGTCTTGGAGAGAACCCAGTGGAAGGCTGGTATCTCGGGAGGAGGCCTGGTAACTTTATTGGAGGATGCACCCTAGCCAAATGCTACCCTGCAATATCGCCGGTCCGGCGTAAAGGCTCTCATACTGCTCGGCTGAATACTTGCTAAGTCTTTTGGCGGAGGACCAAGTTGCAATTTGTCCACATCACCCAATCCTGTGGCAGAGGATTGTCTACCTGTTCTACTTTCATCAAGTCTGTGGCAGAGACTTTGGGTCCGTGCTTCACCCCGGCTGCTAGGTCAGTGAGAGAGGTCTATCCAGGTGAGCAATTTCCACTCGATGGAAAGTGGTATGTGTACTTTGTTTAGTGTCGTTTTAAAACCTAAAAGTTCCTCAGTGGTCTGCATCATGTGCCTGAACTTCCCCTAACCCTCCGTCCTTTTTTTCCTGCAAGTTGGTGTGAAATAAAAGCAAAGAAAAAGGATTTACAACTTGTGTGGACATTGAAGTTTCTCCTGAAGTGTATAGACTCTCATCCCCTAGACAACGAATGGTGGGGTAACGTGCAAGGCCCAAATATAAACCAGCAGTTCCTACGGGGGTAGTGCTACACGTGCAAAAAAAGTTATTTTTATACTGACAAATGATGTACAAATATTATAGTTCAAAGTGCTTAAACAGTGCAAAAAAATTAATAGGTGATAGCACATGTAGTGTATATATACTGATCACAAAGTGCTATCCATGTGCTTCCAAAATGGTGAGTGTCGGTATCCAAATTGATGGTTTCCCCTCTTGTGGCCCCACTCACCAAAATGAAGAAATTGATAGTCACAATATGGGTCACGGTCCTCGGATATCCGGAATCCAGAGGTAGTCTTGGGGTTAAGTTAGCAGCGTATCTCAGCAAGTTCAGCGAAGAAACGAAGCATGACGAGGGAGAGGGAGAGAGAAAAATATACGGTATATGTGAAGTACCGCCTGTACATACAGCACTGATCAGTATATATACACTACATGTGCTATCACTATTATTTTTTTTTGCACTGTTTAAGCACTTTGAACTATAATATTTGTACATCATATGTCAGTACAAAAATAACTTTTTTTACACAGTTTCAAGCACTGTCACTTTTTTGTTTCTGCAAGTGGTTGGCAACATCCATATGTCAAGCACTGTCACTTTTTGTTTTTGCAATTGGGTGGCAACATCCATCTGTCAAAAAAAGTGTCATATTATATAATTTAATCTTTGTTCACATATTCCGCTAGCGCTGCAATATCTATTTCTGTCTATCTTTGGATGTGTTAGTGCCTTATGCTGCAGCAACTGCGGTCTCAATTTACTATTGTTTAATTCCTAGCGCGAGTTTTAGTTTGTTTCATACAACTGACCACACTGATCACCAAAGCTGTTGGAGTCCGCACCCAGTGCTTTGGCCCCTATGACCCAATTACTGCTTTATTCCCAATTCTACAATAAAGTCACAATTGAGATCCCACCTTTTCTAGGTCCATACAGGAATGCTAATAAATACTCTCAGGTAAGATATGCTGTTACTATGCTATTGCTACTCACCACTTTTACAGGGCAATCCCTTGCATTTTACCAGCCAAATGTATTACCCTATAGAATTAACAGGATGACTTTCGCCCTACTATCATACCAGGCAGTTACTAAGTCCTGCTTAATGGGTTTTCAGGTGACAGGTGACATGGAGTTGATAGGTTCAGAAGCTTGATTTGCCCCATACATGCTGTCTTTTATGTGGCCATGCACATGCCAGCCTGCTATGCTCTCCCATAAATACAGCCCTCTCCCATACCACTATGCAATTTAATTTGGTACCCCATCAAGGGACTTTTGAATGATCTCTGTGGATAATAATCTGTGGTGGGTTCATAGGGATTGCAAGACAAGTAGACTACCTTGGTATCGTTATGCACTGACTCTGGCTGTATATCAGCAACCTATGCTTTACTGAATGAAACTTTGTGGGGTCATACCACCCGTTAAACTTTCAGTTGACTCCCATGGTATGCTTTGAGTTACACATTAGGTACCTTGGAGAAAAATAAATGGACCAGGTGGAATATGAATATATAATGTCTTGTATCATGCAACTTTAAGTCCCTTTCTAACCCCTCTTAGCTTACAACTCCCTTGTTGAAGTTTTTTAGCCCCTGCCCCTAGGACATGTGCTTACCTATCAGACATAACCATAGGTAACGTTATGATGCTTCATGCTAAGAAAGCTCCTGTCATGCTTTTGGGTGGCCCTGCTCCTCCCTCCCCTCTTCCTCTTTTCTCAGAGGTAGACCATGTTGGTCAGCCTTTCTAACACCCCCTGTTAGATGTCTCTAAGGGTGTTGTCCATCTTCCTTATCAAAACTGAGAACTGCCCAAAAAATAATTAATGACCACAAGTTAGCTGACACTTGGAGGACCACTAAACACAAGATATACAGTAAAATATACACTCTATTTAGCTAATCACCAGATCTAAACTGGGATTGACTATATTCAACAGAGTGCTCTCCCTCTTTTGGCCTTCGCACACATACAGTAGACTACTTCACATTATCAGACCACGCTCCTACCCACTGCTCCCTCACAATTAAGGAACATGTGCCATGCCCGTGGCATTGAAAAAAATCACTCATTTAGGAACCCTCTGGCAAAAAAAACAATGGGAAATGGACCTGTCCTTTACAAAGAACACCAATGATCAATCACTTCCATTCTGCCTCTAGGGTTTGGGGTTTGTTTACACTTGAGGCAAGGATTGCTGCTCCTCTGCCTGAGGAGGCAATATGTCTTGAGGTGATATGCACTTTATACATAGAAGCATTTACGTATATGAATTTTTGCACATGAGGTTAATATTTTTATGTTTGTATATTTTATTGTGCACATAGGGGTTGACGTGTTTTTTTTTTTTTATGTGAGGGATTTTATTGACCGTGCTGTCACTTTTTTTGACATCTAGAACTTAACATTAAATATAATACGGTATATGAAAAGGAACATACTGTAAAAATGCACTATAACATGCACTTAAATACATATACAAAATATAAAAAATACAGAAAAGCAAATATGCCCCAAATTTTTTAGTTAAAAATTACACTTGATATTTAAGCCTTCGGGATGCAATGTTTCCAGTTAATAAATGCACTTTGTTTCATTTATAGAGATCTGTTTCTTCATATTTGAACCTCTCCAACGAAGATATAAGTGTGCTTAAAAGTTTGCAGTTGCTGGCAGAAATCAGGAAATTTTAACATTGACCCCTTCACACCGATCATACACAAATATGCAGCCCCACTGGACTGGGATTTTTTCCGTGGGGATGCATATTTGCGTATCTCCTGGACCCAGAATTCATCATCACAAGAAGGCCTGGCTCGCAGTCTCTGGTCTATTTCACCCCAAAGGTGTTCTATCGGGTTGAGGTCAGGACTCTGTGCAGGCCAGTCAAGTTCCTCCACCCCAAACTCGCTCATCCATGTCTTTATGGACCTTGCTTTGTGCACTGAAGAGCAGTCATGTCGGAACAGGAAGGGTCCATCCCCAAACTGTTCCCACAAAGTTGGGAGCATGAAAGTGCCCAAAATGTTTTGGTATGCTGACGCCTTAAGAGTTATTTTCACTGGAACTAAGGGGCCAAGCCCAACCCTTCCTTTAAGCCCAACTATTCCTTTAAATTCCGTACCTGGGGGGTGTATAGTATGCCTGTAAAGCAGCGCTTGCTTAGAACTGTCCCTGCACAAAGTGTCATTTCTGAAGGAAAAAAAGTTATTTAAAAGCAATTGCGGCTATAATGAATTGTCGGCTCCCGGCAATACAGAGAAAAGGGTCCCCCCAAATTCAATTACCAGGCCCTTCAGGTCTGGTGTGGTTATTAAGGGGAACCCTGTGTCAATTTTTTTTTTTTTAAATGACGTGGGGTTCCCCCAAATATCCATACCAGACCCTTCAGGTAAGGTATGGATTTTAAGGGGAACTCCACGCCATATTTAAAAAAAAAATGGCATGGAGTTCCCCCCAAAAATCCATACCAGACCCTTTATCCGAGCACGCAACCTGGCAGGCCGCAGGAAAAGAGTGGGGGAAAAGAGAGGGGGACGAGAGAGCGCCCCCCCTCCTGAACCGTACCAGGCCACATGGCCTCAACATGGGGAGGATGCTTTGGAGGTCTGTGACCCCTCAAAGCACCATGTCCCCATGTTGATGAGGACAAGGGCCTCATCCCCACAACCCTTTCCCGGTGGTTGTGGGGGTCTGCGGGCGGGGGGCTTATCGGAATCTGGAAGACCCCTTTAACAAAGGGCACCCCCAGATCCCGGCCCCCCTATGTGAATTGGTAAGGGGTAAATTGTACCCCTACCATTTCACAAAAGAAAGTGTAAATAAAATGTAAAAAAAAACACACAGACACCATTGGGAAAAGTCCTTTATTAAAAATAAAAAAATAAAAAATAAAAAACCCATTCCAGCGATGTAATCCAGTGTCCCGCAGTGATCCGATGTCATTGGCTAGGCAGACCTACACTGCGGAGGAAGTTCTCAATCAGGTCCGCTCAGCCAATGACATAGGCGGGGTCTGAGGTACGAGGGGGCGGGAGCGCCCTTGTATCTCAGACCCGCCTCCTACGTCATTGGCTGAGCGGACCTGATGGGGAACGTGAGAAGGGGCGGGTCTATTCATTTTTTACACTGCGGAGGAAGTTCCCCATCAGGTCTGCTCAGCCAATGACGTAGGCGGGGTCTGAGATACAAGGACGCCCCCGCCCCCTCATACCTCAGACCATGCCTACATCATTGGCTGATGGGGAACTTCCTCCGCAGTTTAGATCCGCTCAGCCAATGATGTTTCGTGTGGAGTGGAGACTGCAGCGATGGACATCGGATCACCGCGGGACACTGGATTACATCACTGGAATGTGTTTTGTTTTTGTTTTTAATAAAGGACTTTTCCCAACGGTCTCTGTGTGTTTTTTTTACATTTTATTTACACTTTCTTTTGTGAAATGGTAGGTGTACAATTTACCCCTTACCAATTCACATAGGGGGGCCGGGATCTGGGGGTACCCTTTGTTAAAGGGGTCTTCCAGATTCCGATAAGCCCCCTGCCCGCAGACCCCCACAACTACCGGGCAAGGGTTGTGGGGATGAGACCCTTGTCCCATTCAACATGGGGACATGGTGCTTTGAGGGGTCACAGACCCCCAAAGCATCCTCCTCATGTTGAGGGCATGTGGCCCGATACGGTTCAGGAGGGGGGGCGCTCTCTCGTCCCCCCCCTCTTTTCCTGCGGCCTGCCAGGTTGCGTGCTTGGATAAGGGGTCTGGTATGGATTTTTGGGGGAACTCCACGCCATTTTTTTTTTAATTTGGGGTGGAGTTCCCCTTAAAATCCATACCAGACCTGAAGGGTCTAGTATGGATATTTGGGGGGAACCCCACGTCATTGTTTTTTTTAAATTTGACGCAGGGTTTCCCTTAATATCCATACCAGACCTGAAGGGCCTGGTAATTTAACTTGGGGGGACCCCCACGCATTTTTTTTTCTTTTTTATCAATGACTTTTCTCTGTATTGCCGGGAGCCGACAATTCATTATAGCCACGAGTGCTTTTAAATGACTTTTTTTCCTTCAGAAATGACATTTTGTGCAGGGACAGTTTTAAGCACGGGAAACCAGCACTGCTTTACAGGCATACTATACACCCCCCCCCCCCCCCAGGTACGAAATTCAAAGGAATATTTCCCTTTTATTGTTTCACTTTAAGCATTATTAACCACTTCTCTACTGTGCACGAAAACCCCCTTCCTGCCCAAGCCATTTTTCAGCTTTCAGCGCTGTCACATTTTGAATGACAATTGCGCGGTCGTGCGACGTGGCTCCCAAACGAAATTTGTGTCCTTTTTTTCCCACAAATAGAGCTTTCTTTTGCTGGTATTTGATCACCTCTGCGGTTTTTATTTTTTGCGCTATAAACAAAAGAAGAGCGTCCAGTTTGGAAAAAAAACACTATTTTTTACTTTTTGCTATAATAAATACCCATTTTTTTTTTTTAAATAAAATTTTCCTCAGTTTAGGCCGATACGTATTCTTCTACATATTTTTGGTAAAAAAAAAAAATCGCAATAAGCGCGTATTGATTGGTTTGCGCAAAAGTTATAGCGTGTACAAAATAGGGGATAGATTTATAGCATTTTTATTTTTTTATTTTTTTATTAGTAATGGCGGCGATCTGCGATTTTTTATTGTGACTGCGATATTGCGGCGGACACATCGGACACTTTTGACACATTTTTGGGACCATTCACGTTTATACAGCGATCCCTGCTATAAAAATGCATTGATTACTGTATAAATGTGATTGGCAGGGAAGGGGTTAACCACTAGGGGGCGGGAAGGGGTTAAATATGTTCCCTCAATGTGTTCTTACTGTGGGGGGAGGTGACTGACTGGGGGAGGTGACCGATGGTTGTCCCTATGTACAAGGGACACACCATCGGTCCCCTCTCCCTCACAGGACGTGGATCTCTGTGTTTACACACAGAGATCCACTTTCCTGCTCGTTTCCCGGGCAATCGCGGGTGCCCGGCGGCAATCGCGGCCGCTGGGCACGCGCACCGGGGCCTTGTGAACGCGGCGGGCGCGCCTCCTAGCTCGTTTTAAAGGGAGGACGTCATATGACGTCCTCCCAGAACGAGAGTATCCTCCGCCCGCCGTCAATTGACAGTGGGCGGGGGACAAGTGGTTAAAATCACTGCTCCCGAAAAAACTGCTTTTTTTTTGCATTGATACATGTCCCCTGGGGCAGGACCCGGGTCCCCAAACCCTTTTTAGGACAATAACTTGCATATTATGCCGTGTACACACGACCATTTTTCTCGTCGAGAAAAACAACATTTTTTCCTTTTGATGAGAAAAACGATTGTCTGTGGGCATTTTGTCGTTTTTCTCAACGAGAAAAACGGCATTAAAAACGACGAGAAAAATTAGAACATGTTCTAATTTTTCTCGTCGTTTTTTCCGAGATTTTTTCCGCGGCAGTTTTCCCATAGGGAAACACTGCCGCGGAGCCCACAGACGGTAGTTTTTCTCGACAAGAGAAAAAATGATGTGAAAAATGACCGTGTGTGGGGAACAAGCCGTTCCCTCGTTTTTAATGTCATTATTCACGGCAGTTTTTTAACCGCCGTGAATAATGATCGTGTGTACGCGGCATGAGCCTTGATAATTAGCACTTTTGATTTTGAACGTTCAAGTCTATTGTATTTAATAGGGTTCTAAAGTTCGCGCAAACTTTCGGCCGTTCGCAGGTTCTGGTGCGAACCGAACAGGGGGGTGTTCGGTTCATCCCTAATCCCGAGTCATTTAAATCAGTTACAAGATTTGAATCACACTGCGACAATCCGAAAAGTAATCAAATTACTTCATAAATATGATAAAATAACATATTCGTGGATGGGAAGAATCAATATAGTGAAAATGAATATTTTGCCAAAATTACTATATATTTTTCAAACAGTACCCTTAGCCCTTCCAAAAAAATTAATGATGGAATTAAGAAAAGCAATAGGAAGCTTTATTTGGGCCCAAAAAACTCCCTGGATGAAAAGAGAAATTTTAATTAGAACTAAATAAAACGGAGGTCTAGCATTACCTGACATTTCAAAATATTTACAAGCAGCATCATTGACTAGAATTATAGATTGGCATCATAATATGGAAGACAAACAATGGGTTAAGCTAGAAGAAGATATCATAGGAGTACATCTTAAATCCCTTCCTTGAATAAAATCCCATCAAAGACCTGGAAAAAAAGAACTAAAGATTTTTGAAAGAGCCATATTAAAAATATGGGACGTTGTTTTAAAAAAGGGGAAACTCTCCACCATGTCCCCATTGTTCTCTAATCCAGAATTTCCGCCAGATTTAGAAACCACAAATTATTTCAAATGGAATATATTGGAAAACGCAAGGGTGGTTCAGATCCTAGTGGATGGTAAATTGCCAAGAATGCAAGATTTAGGACCTGAATATAAAAATAAATGGCTACAATATCATCAATTAAATACATATATCGAAACGAAAATACAATTATCTTTAAACTGCCTAGCGGTATTCCCGAGTCAGGCTCGGGGTGAAATTTCAGTACCATTAGCGGTAACCCAGAGCCAGACTCAGGATCGCATCGCAGGATACAGGGAAAGTTACTTACCTTGTCCCCTGGATCCTACGATGTCTCCCTGCTGTGTGTGCGAGCTGTCGCCGAGCTCCGTTCCCTGCGACATTGCGACGCACGGGGGGCGGAGATCGGCGCCAAATTCAAAAAAGGAAAAACACACAATACATACAGTACACTGTAATCTTACAGATTACAGTACTGTATAAAATAATTACACATCCCCTTTGACCCTAGTGGTTTTTCCAGTGCCCTGCATGCACTTTTATATTATAAATTCATTTTTTTCTGCCTGGAAACTGGAGATTGTCCATAGCAACCAAAAAGTGTCCCTTTATGTCAAAAGTGGTTTTAGATCAGCTAGAAAACAACGCAAATAAATTAGAATCACTTGCAGAATTGAGCGATAGTGATGGGTAAATTCGTCATCAAACACTGAAAAACAATTTTATTATTATTATATTATTATTTGTTATAATTTTTTTATAGTTATTTATTATATTATAATTTATGATTTCGTGTTTCAAACTTTATCATACCCTGGATGTCTACTAGACTCCTGTTTAGACAGATTTGAGTGAGTTATTCCTAAGAATTGCAGGCCTACAATATAAAACGCCAAATTTCCATGTAAAATAATGGTACCCGCTTTTAGCACCTAAAATCTGAAATAATCATACCGCCAGGGAGGTTAATAAATAGGCCAATAACCAAATTTGAACAAATATTTATAGAAGAACAAAAGCGGACTAAAAAATTATCTAAGATATACGATCTATTACTCCCTTACGGATTTCTTAGAGAGTTAACAGGAATGAAAAAATGGGAGGAGGAAATAGGAAGCCCAATATTAGAGAAAGAATGAGAGAAAATATTTGCAACAATACATAAAACATCTGTAGCGATTAAGCATCAAGAGAGAAATTATAAAATTGTAATGAGATGGTATTGGAACCCAGTAGCCTTAAATAAAGGAAATGCAGAGATCTGTTGGAGATGTATGGTAGGAAGGGGGACTATGGATCATATCTGGTATGGGTGTCATCTGGTGAGTAATTTTTGGAATAAGGTATTTGAGATTTATCAGAAAGTGTCGGGAGTGGAAATGGATCCAAGTATAAATGTTTAATTACTATCTTTAATGCCAGATTCAATCAAAGGTATTAAAATGGATATTCTTCACCATATGACAACGGCAGCTAGAACATCAAAAACAAAAAGTCCTACGTTAACAGATTGGATATGTGAAATTAACGAATTACAATATATGGAAAGACAGATAAGGGAAGAAGGATATATAAAAAATCAAATGCCAGAAATATAGCAAAAATGGGAAGAATTTCGGTCCTCAACAAGAATGATAGAGTATTTATAAATGGATGGGAACAATCAACCTCATTATGGGGTGTAGGAGGAAGAATGGGAGGGAGTGGGAGAGGTAGGTGGGGTGTCCTTTTTTTTTTTTACTTGGTATGGAAATATGAATGGGCCTGGAAAGACAGTAGAAGTATGTAAAAGAGATCGTAGAACTCCTGAAGAAGAATAGGGGAACAAAGGATGGGAATAAGGAAGATAATAGATAGCTAACTATGGTCCCTTATCGACATATAGGAGAAGAAATAAATGTATATTTTAATAGACATGTGCAATTCATTTCGTTCCGTATTAGTTTTTTAACAAATTTTGACAAATTCGTTAATTCGGAAATATCCGAATTAACGAAAACTCGTTTAACAAATTTTAACGAATATTCGTAAATTCGAATATCGAAAATTTGTAAATTCGTACATTCGTAAATTCGTACATTCGCACATTCGGAAATTCGTACATTCGTAAATGCTTAAATTCATACATTCATATATTTGTAAATTCGTAAATTAGTAAATTCGGAAATCTGAAATAATAATTAACTAATAATAACTTAACTATTACTAATTATTCAATTATAGGTATTGGAATTTCCTTTTAAATTTGGCTGTTAGTGAACTTAACAAATACAAATTCATCCGAAGTTACGAATTGTTTTCCTAAATAATGAATGCTGTATCTAAACGAATAGAACGTAATGAATTAATAATAATAATAAATAACAATAATAATAAAAACTTTTTATTATTATTATTTATTATTAATTTGTTCCGTTCCATTTGTTTAGATGTGGCATTTGTTATTTCAATGCATAACTTCGGATAAATTTGTATTCGTTACGTTGGCTAACAGCCAAATTTGAAAGGAAATTACAATACCTATAATTTAATAGTTATTTTTTCAGGTTTTCTGATATTCGAATTTCGAATTTCAAAATTTGTGAATTTCCAAATGTAAGAATGTACGAATTTACAAATTTACGAATGTATAAATTTATGAATGTACGAATGTATAAATTTACAAATTTACGAATTTACGAATGTACGAATTTACGAATTGCGATCATAACGAATGACCCGAAAAACGAAAATGGAAAAAACCCTGAATAAAACGAAAACTAACAAATTTTTTGTCAGTGCACATGTCTATATTTGAATGAATTGTGTATAATTGTATTTTTTTTTATAAATCAATAAATCAATAAAAAGAAATTGAAAACCAAACTAAACTAAAGTTCATGTGCGTATAAAGGCAGGCATCCCAATACTTTTGGCAATATAGTGTATGTAGTACTGTTTTAACCACAAGAAGTGGCAAAATATGTTTTGTGGTGTTTTATAGCAAAGACACCTGCCCTCTGAAAAAATCTTTAGTAACAAATTCACATTTTAATTTTGCATGTAACATGTTTCCATTTTTTTATTATTTGTTAGAAAAAAAAGTAGAATAAAGATCATAAAAAACATAATTGTTACCTTAAAGTGTTTACTGTTAAAATATTCATGGTTTTAGGGTATATATATGTTTTATTTTAAACCAGTAGGAACTTTAAATTACTGATACACTATGAGAAAATTAAATATATACAAAACATTAAAAAAGTTTTTTCTTTTGTTAATAACTTTAGTGTTGCAGTAAATAAGACAAGTAGCAAACTAAAATGTACAGGTTTTCTCCATGCTACTTGTGTTTAAAGTAATTATACAGTTATACCTTCATGAACAGACAAATAGCAGAAATGTGAAAATATTTTTCTGGTCCATAGGGTGTTAACAGGTGTGAAAGCTTTTGTAGGATTTTGCATTGGAATTATTTCCCCAAAGATTTAGAATGCTTTAAATGTTCAGGTTGTTCTTTGAAGCACCAGCGGGAGAACTGTGCTCCAAGGTAATCACAACTCGCTGCACAGCTTTGTTATCTATAACGTTTCTCGGAATCCAACGTGACTTTTTTACATTAAACAAATAGACTATTTTATCTAGAATTACTGCACAGGGTGCTCTTTATTTTTTCATAGTATTCGTTTTTCCTTAATTTTTTTTTCACTAGGGTAATGAATGGCAATCCAAACTGTAAGGTATACGGTCTGCTTGTGTTATTTTATTCTGCTGCCATTTGCTGTGAATTCATATGGTTTTTATACTGCCATGACTTTGTATAACAACGAACACCCTAACCCATTGTTCTCTTATGCCTTCTGTACTTATGATCTTAGTTGGCCCTATTTTTTTTATTTATTTTTTGTAAGCACTGCACTGTTTTATCCCACAGCCACATCAGTTTGACCACCTTAATCTCCACCATTTTTAGTGTAGCTTTAAATTTGATTGGTAGCACTAAGCAACAACCAAATGATAAATAGGAGGGAATGTTTCTGTTGTATAAGAGTTCGTTTTTTTTTATCTGTTGTCATAATTCCTACAACCATTGTATTGTTTATTATTCACATTTTTTTTTTTTTTTTACTGTAAACTGGTTTATCTGCACCTGTGTTTTTATTCCCTTTTTTCAGAGCCATCTTTAAAAATTATTGGACTCTGGGCAAACATTTTCTTGCCCCCCGCCATGCAATTTCGCTCTCAACCCCAAGCAAATTTCTGTACTCCAAGCACAACTCAGTACTCCCAGCACATCAATATACACCCCCAACACATCACTGCACACCCAACACAATTCTGTACCCCCCAGCACCTCCCCTAGAAGACTTCCACACACCCTATCGCACCTCTGGTTTCTTCCATGTCCACTAGCATATCTTTGTATACTCTTGCACATCTCTACACCCCCCCCTGGACTCTTCTGCACCCACTCCCCCCCCCCCCACACACACCTCCACACCGACCAGCACCCTTTTTATGCCCCAACACACCTTTGTCCCCCTAACACACCTCCTTATCCCCAGTAAGTCTCTGCACACCCACCATCATAGGCGTGCCCACGGGGTGTGCCTTGTGTGCCCAGGCACACCCCAATCATCCCTGTGCCTTGTCTGTGTTTCACAAGTTTTGTTGCCTGCTAAATCTGTCCTGTCCCTGTGTAACTCAGTCACCACCACTGGGGCCGGTAAAAACAGCTGTGCTGCGAGTGGGAGGTGTTTGAGCAGGGAACTAGGACCTCAGCCGTGGAGTAAGCCAGACGCATTTGCCAATGCAGCTTCAATAGTTCCGGCTGCAGGCACCCACAGGCACCGGCGGAGTGATCTACATCTGCACGTTACCAGTCAGCCAGCCTGTGAATTCTCTTGAAGCCTGTCACTGTGCTGTGCCCTCCATAACACCACCCACCCCCGCCACCACTGCTGAAAGCGAAAGTTCAGCAGCGCGTGGGACAGAACGAGGAGAACAAGCAGCAGTGACAGCCCAGAGCTCCTTCACAGACATCGGAGCTCTACAGGGATTTCTTCCTCCTCCTTATCTGATACGGTGAGTCACCTCCCTCCCCCTCTCCACTGTGGCCGGAGATGTTGTATGTGTAACTCTATAAATGTCTTCACTCACTACATTGTCATTCACCTTATTAAGAGGGAGGAGGGGCAGATGTCTGCATTCCTCCTAGCCAGTGGTCTCCTTCTACCAGAGGGGGGTTATCAAGGTCTCCTCTTATCATCCCTCACCTATTCCTGGATGGGGGTCCCCCTTATCACCCCTTCAATCCTCCTAGCTGGAGGTCTTCTTTACTAGAGGGGGGGTCCTATGCTCCTGGATGGGGATCCCCTCTTTTCACCTCCCCAGAGTCCTCCTAGCTGGATGTCTTCTTTACTGGAGGGGGGGTCCTATGCTCCTGGATGGGGATCCCCTCTTTTCACCTCCCCAGAGTCCTCCTAGCTGGAGGTCTACTTTACCGGAGGGGGGTCCTATGCTCCTGGATGGGGATCCCCTCTTTTCACCTCCCCAGAGTCCTCCTAGCTGGATGTCTTCTTTACTGGAGGGGGGGTCCTATGCTCCTGGATGGGGATCCCCTCTTTTCACCTCCCGCAGTCCTCCTAGCTGGAGGTCTTCTTTACTGGAGGGGGATCACCTCTTATCACCTCCCGCAGTCCTCCTAGCTGGAGGTTTTCTTTAACTGGAGGGGTGAGGTAGGGGGATTTCCTGTATTCCTGGATTGGGGTCTCCTCTTATGTGTTAGCATTAGCTAACCTGGGGAGGATAATACTGGGAAACAGACTGACCTTCTGACCACACCTACTGTTCATCACGGAATCACATTACTGCTCTTTTGGGGCACCCGAAGGTGTTCCAATTCTTTTACAATTCTTTAGTGTATACTGAAAATAAAAATGAATTGCTGTGCGTCGCTAAAGTGTTCGGGTTTGGCTTAATGGAAAGGTGGCAACCCTAGTCTGTGCTGAAGGGGGGTTGGTCTGTGCTGAAGGGGGGGATGTGCTGAAGCGGGGGTCCATCTGTGCTCAAGGGGAGGTCTGTGCTGAAGGGGGGGTCCATCTGTGCTGAAGGGGGGTCTGTGCTGAAGGGGGGGTCCATCTGTGCTGAAGGGGGGTCTGTGCTGAAGGGGGGTCCATCTGTGATGAAGGGGGGTCTGTGCTGAATGGGGGGGTTTGTGCTGAAGGGGGGGTCTGCGCTGAATGGGGGGTCCATCTGTGCTGAATGGGAGGTCTGTGCTGAATGGGGGGGTCTGTGCTGAAGGGGGGGTCTGTGCTGAATGGGGGGTCTGTGCTGAGGGGAGCTGTATAATGTAAAGGGGTCCAGAGGTGCAGGGTGCTGTGTAATGTAAAGGGGTTCAGTGATGCAGGGTGCTGTGTAATGTAAAGGGGTCCAGTGATGCAGGGTGCTGTGTAATGTAAAGGGGTCCAGTGATGCAGGGTGCTGTGTAATGTAAAGGGGTCCAGTGATGCAGGGTGCTGTGTAATGTAAAGGGGTCCAGTGATTCAGGGTGCTGTGTAATGTAAAGGGGTCTAGTGATGCAGGGTGCTGTGTAATATAAAGGGGTCCAGTGATACAGTAGTGACAAAGAGATATTGAAGGATGCAGGGGGCACAGTGGGGTGTTTTTACATTTTAACGTGGGGTAGTGCCAGATATAGGATACGCCCCGGGTGCCAAATGCTCTAGGTACGCCCCTGGAAACCCCCCCTCTCCTCTGTCAGTGCTTCCAACTAATGCCACCTGTCTATGCCAGTCAGTGGCAATCAGTGCCACCTGTCAGTGCCAGTCAGTGCCAGTGCCACCTGTCAGTTTGTCAGTGCCAATTAGTACTTCCAATGAGTGCCACCTGTCAGTGCCAATGAGTGCCAATCAGTGCCACCTATCAGTACCAATCAGTATCAGTGCCGCCTGTCAGTGCCAATCAGTGCTTCCAATCAGTGCCACCAAGTGCCAGTGCCACCTGTCAGTGCAAATCAATGCTTCCAATCAGTGCCACCTGGCAGTGCCAATCAGTACTTCCAATCAGTGTTACCTGTCAGTGCCAATCAGTGCCAGTGCTGCCTGTCAGTGCCAATCAGTGCCAATGCCGCCTGTCAGTGCCAATCAGTGCCACCTGTCAGTGCCTGTCAGTCCCACACCAGTGCAAATGAGTGCCACCTGTCAGTGCCAATCAATGGGGGTGATGAACTCAGCAGACAGGCACATTGTTCAAGGGGGTGCCAGCCTGGTGGGGCACAACTGAAATCTGTTGTTTATTAATGCCACATGCCGATTTTAGTATAATAGGTAATCACCACACTACTATTTACAATAAACTACTGGAGGTAAAATAAAAAAGTGTAATTGAAAGGCCTGCCGCTAAGCAATGTTATGGGTTCCCACACCACAAACAAAAAAAAAAAAAGTGCAGAGCTAACTTACTAATCAATAACTTGACAATAATGGTGGAATCCTCTAATGTATGGAAATCCCAATAAAATTCAATATTACCACAATAACAGTCTCTGTAAAACGCAACTTTACATAATAAACATCAAGCTGAAAATAAGACATACTGTATAAAAATAAACTTAGCAGGGATGGTGGAAACCCCTCCTATAGATTTTTACCATACAGATTAATCTCAAGTGAAACAACCTTTTAGTTTGGAGGTTCCCACCATTATAGCACTTTGGAATTTTTATTTTTTAGATTGTTACACTTAATGTTTTAGTTACTATTATAATGTGAATTTTTGCACTTGAAGGTAATTTTCCACCACCCTTGCTAAATCCATGTCTTTATGGACCTTTCTTTGTGCACTGGTGCGCAGTCATGTAGGAGCAGGAAGGGGCCATCCCCAAACTGTTCCTACAAAGTTGGGAGCATGAAACTGTCCAAAATGTCTTGGGATGCTGACACCTTAAGAGTTCCCTTCACTGGAACTAAGGGGCCAAGCCCAACCCCTGAAAAAAAAACCCACACCATTATCCCCCCTCCACCAAATGACTTGGACCAGTGCACAAAGCAAGGTCCATAAAGACATGGATGAGCAAATTTGGGGTGGAGGAACTTGACTGGCCTGCACAGAGTCCTGACCTCAACCCAATAGAGCACCTTTGGGATGAATTAGAGCGGAGACTGCGAGCCAGGCCTTCTCATCCAACATCAGTGCCTAACCTCACAAATGTTCTTCTGGAAGAATGGTCAAACATTCCCATAGACACACTCCTAAACTTTGTGAACAGTCTTCCCAGAAGAGCTGAAACTGTTATAGCTGCAAAGGGTGGACCAACTCAATATTGAACTCTACGGACTAAGACTGGGATGCCATTAAAGTTCATGTGTGTGTAAAAGCAGGCGTCCCAATACTTTTGTCTAATTGAGCTTTGGGGTGCACACCCTAATGCAATAGGCTGTGCACGCCTATGCCCACCATATCTATGTACTCCCCTGCACATACACCCCCCCCCCATACCCCTTCATGCCTTCATGCCCTCTGCACATTTTTTTACCTCCAGAACACCTCTGTACCCCCAGCAAGTCTCCGTACCCCCAGTATGCCTCTGCATCCCCCAGTACATATATGTACTCCCACACACATCTCTGCACCTTGTGCCTCTATATCCCCAGCACATTTCTGTACCCACCACACACACCTCTGTACCTTCCAGCATCTTATGTACCCCCAACTTTGCAACCTGTTTAATACTCCATGACCACATACCACCCCATTCCATTTCTCAGGCTACTGTGCCTTCTTTGGTGATGGTGGGAGTACACAGAGGGCAGAGCCCACACAGAACCTTGTGTAGAACCTCAGTCAATAGTGTTGATTATATTTATGGGCAACTGCGCTGTCCCCAACCTCTCTCTTTGTCTCCAGAGTAGGAACTCGAGGGGGTGGTGGGATCTGTGCCTGGAAGGCACTGTCTTCAGTGCACTTACTGAGCTTACTTGTGTACTGGAACCAGTGGCTGCCTGGCACAGACGCACCTCTTTACTCCATTGTATAGCATAATCTGCCAGAGGTAAACGATAGGTTCAGGGCAGTGAAGCTGCCAATCAATATCATCAACAGTAGTGACCCTAATGCAGAGTGGACTCCCGCCACTACCAGAAAAGCCACAGAACTGAGGGCTGAATGTGCAGAGGGAGTTTTCAACTATAAGATCAACTTGCAGCAATCCTAGTGAGCCCAATGCTGCGATCTCACAACAAAGACATCACGGGCATGTATGCTTTTTCCGGCAGTGTGGGCTCAAGGGGCAGCTGCTTTGGGCCCCACAAAAATGACTGCACGCGGGTCAGATGTCCCTTTTGTCCCACGTTAAATATGGCCCTGCCCTTTTTAGTTTCAATTTGATGTCTGCTGTCCTATCTAATGTATTATGCTCTTGTGCTGCTAATTTCTAACTTAGTTTTATTTTCATAAGCCAAAACATTGAAATATAAGTACCGCTCATGTTCTGGTGCCATTCCTATATCCGAAATACAATAAGCTATGTATCATAAATTTCTAACACAGCTGATTCTACCAAGGCAGAGAATGGGAGCTGATCCTCTGATGTCTATGAGTATCTTTTAAATGTGCTTTAATTTGTGCTTTTTGTTACCTTCTTGACTGTTAATTTTCCTAACCACGTAGCTCTCGAATTTACACATTTTTATTAAAACAAAACTAGCAAGGTTCAACTAAGAAACAGCTCTATTAAACTCTAATGCCGCGTACACACGGTCGGATTTTCCGTCGGAATTAATTCCGACAGGTTTTTCCGACGGAATTCCGTTCAAGCTGTCTTGCATACACACTGTCACACCAAATTTCAACCGTCAAGAACGCGGTGACGTACAACACTACGAGGAGCCAAGAAAAATGAAGTTCAATGCTTCCGAGCATGCGTCGACTTGATTCTGAGCATGGGCGGTTTTTTCTCCGTCGGAGTTCCATACAGTCAAACTGAATTCTCTATAGGAATTTTTTCCGTCGGAAAAAAAGAGAACATGTTCTCTTTCTAACTCCATCGAAATTTCAGACGGAAAAAGTCCGATGGGGCATACACACGGTCGGAATATCCGATGAAAAAATTCCGTCAGACTTTTTTCCTCGGAAATTCCGACTGTGTGTACATGGCATAACAGTTTTGATTGAGGCCTGAAAAGAATGTTGCTTTACAATTTAAAAAAAAAAAATTCCTCTGATTATTTCTATTGATCAAACTATTCCCACATTAACAGTGTCCATGTATGATCTTCATTTTTTCCCTTTCAATGTTTACCTGTAGTAATCTTTTCTCTGAAGTTTGTACAGTACATTATCTATTTATCTATATAATAATATACACTCACCAGCCACTTTATTAGGTACACCTTGCTAGTACTGGGTTGGACTCCCTTTTGCTTTCATAACTACCTTAAATTGTTGTGGCATAGATTTAACAAGGTGTTGGAAACATTCCTGACATGATAGCATCACGCAGTTGCTGCAGATTTCTCGGCTGCTCATCCATGATGCAAATCTTCCATTCCACCACATCCCAAAGGTGCTCTATTGGATTGAGATCTAGTTACTGTGGAGGGCATTGGAGTCCAGGGACCTCATTGTCATTTCAAGAAAACAGTTTGAGATGATTTGAGCTTTGTGACATGGTGCATTATCTTGCTGGAAGGAGCCATCAGAAGATGGGTACACTGTAGTCATAAAGGGATGGACATGGTCAGCAACAATACCCAGGTAGGCCGTGGCTTTTAAACAATGTTCAATTAGTACTAAGGGGCCCAAAGTGTGCCAAGAACATATCCCCCACACCATTACACCACCAGCCTGAACCGTTGATACAAGGCAGGCAGGATGGATCCATACTTTCATGTTGTTTACGCCAAATTCTGACCCTACCATCTGAATGTCGGAGCTGAAATCGAGTTTTGTGAGACCAGGCAATGCTTTTCCAATCTTCTATTGTCCAATTTGGTGATTCTGTACGAATTGTAGCCTCAGTTTCCTGTTTTTAGCTCACAGATGTGGTCTTCTGCATTCTGTATATTTCTATATTCTGAAATATTCTCAATGTCTACTTCACTATATTATACTATACCATCCTTATACCAGAGTAACATATATATATATTTATATACAGTGTACATACTGTGAATGCATGATGGCGGTTTAATTAGATGTTTAGACGAGGCGCAAGCTCGTCTTCCTCAGGAGCTTGTGCCTCGTGGAAACGTTGACTTAAACTGCCATCGTGTGTTCACCTTTCAGGACCCGTGAGTGCCGGTCTCTTTTGGTTTATATGCACTACAGGTCTCAGTATATAAACCAAAAGAGAGAGCGGCATTCACGGGTCCTGAAAGGTGAACACACGATGGTGGTTTAATTCAACGTTTCCACGAGGCACAAGCTCCTGAGGAAGACGAGCTTGTTCCTCCTCGAAACATCGAATTAAACCATCATTGTGCGTTCACCTTCCACTACCCATGAGTGCCGCTATCCCTTTTGGTTTATATATATATGCTGTATATGTATATATATGTAGCGCCTTCCCCTCTTCTCTCTCCGTGCGACTCGCACTGTCTCTTGTCTAGGGGTATCTGATGGGGGAGAGAGAGCGGGTGGGCTACGCCTAGCTTCCACCACGTGGGAATACCTGTGGTATCAGCAATGTCTTGTTTACCTTCGGGTCTGTGCTGTGCACCCGGATCCTCCCTCCAAGAGTCACCGTGAACTTCGTCCGCCAGGAAGTGAGCCTCACACCATTAAAGTCCAACACTCCTTTATTAGAACACACCATACAGGGACTTCCTTGATAGATAGAACAGAAAAGGAGGTGTGAGTGTGAATAGGCCCAGACACAAATTCGGTCCTCCACTCTCCTCCTGGAGAGTGGGCTATGGTCTCCGCACGAGGTGAAGGGGATCCTTCTGGACGGTCGCCGACAAGAGACTCACCCGTCACCGGCAGTCTGCTGCACCGGGTCTTCGAGTGAGGAGCTCTCTCCGGTCCATTGCGTCTTACTCAGATTCAGGCCTCCATCCCCGAAGTGCCTTAGGACCCTTCCCTCGCGGAACTCAGTGTTGGGCACTGAGCTCCGGACCTTCTTGTAAGTACCTCACCCCAGGACTGAAGGTGCCTGAGGTGGAACACGATCTCCGTTGGTCCCCTAGGCCGAGGCCTCCTAGGGGACGAGCACGAACCCACGTCCGCAAGCTGAAGGTGCTTGGGACGAAGACCCCGTGACCAAGATGGCCGGCCCCCTTTATACCCTCCCCCAGCAAGCACGGCGGGTTCCCCGCCCCACCATACCGCTGCCAAGAGAGGACAAAAAGGGCCTCGGCACACAGTGATATTCGTCCCTCCGGTCACAGTGACAGCGCCACCTCGTGGACCACAGGGAACATAGCACTGATGTCACAGCCAGATTCAAAAAATGCACCCGGGAAAGTAAGTACCCGCTGCACATTCCCCCCTGTCTTTTGACACTGGACCCCAGTGTCTGGAGTGAATCACGCCCTCAACGGCTCACATAATCCAATCCAGAAACCAACTAACAATTTGGAAAACCAAACATTTTTAGGAAACTATCCTAACGGAGAAGTTGTGTCTGAGCCCCTGCAACAAAAGAGGAGTGAAAGACAACATTCAAAACATTATACTTTTCCCTCCCATCCTAACTAAGAACCACCCCAGGTTCCATAATCTTGCCGGGACGCTCTCCTGCAGAGGGAAGAGAAAAGAAACAATAAAACCCTGACACATGTGTATGTGTGAGAGAAAAAGAAACTCCTCTGAAGAGAAATATCTTTTCCTCCAGTGTGAGTGTGTACAATGTGTAACGTTGCACGAGACTGCCACCTGGTGACAGGCTCGCGGTAACTGCACCCGTTGAACCATCTTCTCTTTTCTTGCTGCTTGACTCCGGGCCCTATCTACCCCAAAGTCTGCAACTTCTCACCGGAGAGGAAAGAAAAACAACAACTGGAACAGTTCTTCCTCGGAATGAAGCTAGCGGTACTTTGTCCCAGCCCTTCTCTGCAAACAGTTCGTCAATAGCGGTGTCATCTCCCATATCAGAGAGCGACTCCAGATCCGAGGTATCACACTCCTCCGCGGGTATGTAGCCCGTTGTAGAGACGGAGCTAACACCTCCCGCAGGCGTACTGGGCCATGCCTTCCCGGCACCTCCGCCCATGCACCAAGTCTCTTTGCCCGGCTCACCTCGGGCTTTACTTGAAGCGGGACGTCCGGAACACTCGTCAACGGATCCGTCTAGGCCTGGCGTAAGCTGGCGAGATGGTCCGCCACCACCACTGGTCGGGGCCACCATGCTGGTTCTCTTCTTCGGTGGCGGACGCTGTGAGACAGTGGTGACCGAGTCAGCATCCTCGGATTTCTCCCGTTGAGTTTTAACGACCTCCTCCTCGGTCGCTGCAGTGTGCGCTGGGATGGCTTTTACAGCAGTAATTCCTCCTCTGCGAGTAGTGTTACCTGAAGCCCGGCCTGGGTAGATGGTTCTCGGCCTTTCAACTACCGGATCCACCTCGAACAGAAACTCCCCACAGGCCTCACATTGTCCGAAGGGCTTCAGGTGGCACACCAGTCCCGAGCACCCGGGACAAATTACACCCAGGGCCTCTACGTCCATGCATGAATACAGGGCGAATCGACCCCTTGGCTTCAGCCGGATCCTGGTATCCGTTATCGGAGCAGCAGCAGTCATCGTGGTAGTAGCAGGGTGAACTGGGATCCATGAAGTATGTCCAAACATGGTGACTTGTTGCTGGTCCATCGCACACTGCAGAGTTTTCGCGCCAATGTCCCACGTGTAGCCCTCTCACGTATTGGACTCCTCCCCTTTGCTCCAGTTCACGGGCTTTTTCACTTTCTTTGGTTGAGCCACGCCCACAAACTAAGCGGCGGGGTTGTGTCTGTTGGCGCAGTGCAATTAGAAACCCCCACGTGTAGTACCTCACACGGCTGGGCCTCCCCCCGTTCACCGCTCTTCCTGCGCGGGCCTTTCCCTTGTCTAGGGTCAATTCCACGACTTCGAGCAGGGCTGCACTTTGGCCTATTCAGTTAACTCATCCAGCAGACTTGTTCAATACTGTGATGCACAACACAATACCGGACCCGAGCCCCCACGTGTAGCGCCATCCCCTCTTCTCTCTCCGTGCGACTCGCACTGTCTCTTGTCTAGGGGTATCTGATGGGGGAGAGATAGAGCGGGTGGGCTACGCCTAGCTTCCACCACGTGGGAATACCTGTGGTATCAGCAATGTCTTGTTTACCTTCGGGTCTGTGCTGTGCATCCGGATCCTCCCTCCAAGAGTCACCGTGAACTTCGTCCGCCAGGAAGTGAGCCTCACACCATTAAAGTCCAACACTCCTTTATTAGAACACACCATACAGGGACTTCCTTGATAGATAGAACAGAAAAGGAGGTGTGAGTGTGAATAGGCCCAGACACAAATTCGGTCCTCCACTCTCCTCCTGGAGAGTGGGCTATGGTCTCTGCACGAGGTGAAGGGGATCCTTCTGGACGGTCTCCGACAAGAGACTCACCCGTCACCGGCAGTCTGCTGCACCGGGTCTTCGAGTGAGGAGCTCTCCCCGGTCCATTGCATCTTACTCAGATTCAGGCCTCCATCCCCGAAGTGCCTTAGGACCCTTCCCTCGCGGAACTCAGTGTTGGGCACTGAGCTCCGGACCTTCTTGTAAGTACCTCACCCCAGGACTGAAGGTGCCTGAGGTGGAACACGATCTCCGTTGGTCGCCTAGGCAGAGGCCTCCTAGGGGACGAGCACGAACAAACGTCCGCAAGCTGAAGGTGCTTGGGACGAAGACCCCGTGACCAAGATGGCCGGCCCCCTTTATACCCTCCCCCAGCAAGCACGGCGGGTTCCCCGCCCCACCATACCGCTGCCGAGAGAGGACAAAAAGGGCCTCGGCACACAGTGATATTCGTCCCTCCGGTCACAGTGACAGCGCCACCTCGTGGACCACAGGGAACATAGCACTGATGTCACAGCCAGATTAAAAAAATGCACCCGGGAAAGTAAGTACCCGCTACACACACATATATATATATATATATATATATATATATATATATATATATATATATTGCTCTGGCATAAAGATGGTAGTATAATATAGTGAAGTAGACATTGAGAATATTTCAGAACATAGGACATCATTTTACTAATCTTGTTAAAATGTTCTATATATAAACAAGGAAACATTAGGAAATATATTTAGGGGCAGAGCTGCATTACTTTCCAGATGCCCAAAAAGACACCTTCCATTTCTTAAAGTAACTGTCACTTTTTTAAAGAGCTGAGAAAAAAGTCCAGCGAAGCAAACAAATAATACTTGCCTGTCCTGCTGTCCCCACTGCTGCACTCTCAGAGCTGAGAGAAGCTTGCTGCAGAGGTTTCAGCATCCTGCTCACTTCTAGAAGTGTTGGATTTGTGGTCCCCTGCTTGGTTCTGTGGTTTCTTTTGCTGGCTACTACATCACTACTGTGTCCTGTGGTAATAAAGAGGCCAGCAAATGAGACCGGGAAGCACAGTATGGGAAGTGATTTTCAGATTTTGCAGCAAGCTTAGACCTTCAACACAGCAATCATTGATGGTATGGCCATTGTAACAGGTAAGAATCAATTGTTTGCTTTGCTAGGAGGATTTTTATTCAGCTTTTTCAAATAACAATGGGCCAAATTTCCTAATTTCTTCATCATTCTGACAATCTTGTTATGTGTTTGGATGTAATAATATATTTTACCATTTAAAAGCCAAAATTGAGAAAACATTTTTTTTCTGTAGGTTGACAATATGAATAATTGTACAAGTAGTACTTTGAAAGAATTTTTTATTGCAGGATTTGAAATCTTTCCAAATGGACAAATATTGTTATTTATTGTGCTGTTATTATTGTACTTGCTTACAGTCTTGGGAAATCTGACTATTGTCACCCTTGTCAGTGTGGTGTCACAGCTTCACACACCGATGTACTTCTTTTTGTGCAATCTCTCTTCTGCAGATATTGCCTATGTCACAGTTACTTTCCCAAAGCTGATGTCAATTTATTTGACCCAAGACCATCGCATCACGTTCCATGAATGTATTACACAGCTATATTTTTTTTTATTATGTGGACAGGCTGATATATTCATACTGACTTGTATGGCCTATGACCGCTATGTGGCAATATGTAAGCCTTTGCAGTATTCCTTAATAATGAACAAAGCAGTGTGTAATGTAATGGCTGCCTTTTCCTGGTTTATAGGTATCTTAAATTCATTGTTGCATGCCTTAATTGCATCATCATTACCATTCTGTCACTCCAATGAAATTGACCACTTCTTCTGTGACCTTAAAACCCTGAGTACATTGTCTGGCAGTAACTCTAAAAACCGGGACATTTTGACAACTGTGCAGAGTATTTTTATTGGATGTTTGCCTTTCCTTCTTATTGTAGTCTCCTATGTGTACATCATTTCTACAGTACTAAAAATCAAATCTTCAAACGGACGTCTGAAAGCTTTCTCCAGCTGTACCTCGCACCTTATAACTGTAGTATTATTCTATGGGCCAATTATATTCCTGTACATGAAACCAGAGAGTGCTAGTTCTAGAGAAAGTGACAAACTGCTCTCCATACTGTATGTAGCAGTGGTGCCAATGGTAAATCCTTTAGTCTATAGCTTGAGGAATAAAGATGTTTTGGTTGCAATTTCCAAAATAAAACAATATTTTAAGAAAGTGTAGGTGAAAACGAAGAATGCTCCCATGGAATAAAACTACTGCAGTTCTATATTTCCAATGGATCTTTGCTGTGCAAACAAACATCTGTCTTTGTCAATGGTCACCACTTTTGATGAAATCTCCAAGACTTCCATGTTCCTCCATTACTTGAAACTGCATCACGGGTGATCAGGCATGCACCATCTTATCAGAAAATGATGACAAACTGCATCTCTTTCTCTTTTTCCAACTTCCTCTGACTTCCTAATTATCCCTTACAGTCCATTCACACAGGGGGCAACTTTGGATCCGACTTCAAGTCGCCCCAAGTTGCCCCTAGTCGCCTCAAGTCGCGCTGCATGAGAAAATCAATGTAAGTGAATGGAGCCGTCTTAATGCAAACTACTGCAGTCGCTCCGACTTCAAAAAAGGTTCCTGTACTACTTCAATCCGACTTCTAGTCGACTGCTAGGCGACCTGTACCCATTGATTTCAATGGAAGTCGCCTTAGAAGTCGGATCACTGTCTTAACAGAAGCAACTTTCCAGGAAGAGAACATACATTTCTCAGGCAAACCCCTCTCTCCCCCCTCCCTCCCACAGAGCCGATTCTTGTTTTATTGGCCACTGGAATGTCTCCTGTCCTGGAGGCAACTTGAAGTTGCCTTGTAAGTAGCTCCATGTCGCGCTGTGATTCATACTCATGTCGTGTCCAAGTTGCCTCCCAAAGTCACGCTGGAAGTCGTGTTGCCCCAACACAGATATTGCTGTTTGATATCCTTCATCATATCTTTCTTTAAGATCCTTGCACATAGTACTGATGTATGAATGGCAGATCTTCTTGGCAAAGAGTTCCTATGCAAAAAATGCAACTATGATCCATAAAGTATGCGTTCCCATGTGTATAAGAGCGTAAAATGTCCTAAAGCTGTACTATAATGTAACGTATATGGACCAACTACCAAGCACTTATCTACAGAGACTGCAGCAGCCCAATACCTGAATACAGAATATGCAAGGCTTATAATAAAAATACATGTGCTATCTCTAATATGTGGTCGTAAATGCAATCAATTATAAATTCTAAAAATGCAGAATCCAATAATTGTGTAAAGAAATTTAAATAATAAATCAATTTGTTTGTGTCTTGTAGCAAAAAAAAAAACTATAAAAACTTTATAAAAATTCATAAAAATATAAATAAATACATTTCATACACCAGGCAAAGGTGAATAAAGGTGCAATAGTGCATAAAACAATACATAATTGAATGTCCAAATGGAAATTAATTAAATGTCCCAAACTGGTGTGTGAAAAAATCTAACCAATGGAATAATGTCTCTCCAAGTACTCCACACCACCAAGTGTGCAAAACTCCTTACCAGAGAAAGCATACCTATGTGCTATTGGTCAGTTTAGCGTGAATGTTCAGACATTCATCCAAATTCAGAACTTTTGGGACGCTCAGCTGAATCCTGAACTTTTGGGGACATTTGGCTGAACCCTGAACTTTTGGGATGTTCAGCATGAATTGTTCCTCGGAAACATCCCATAATGCAATACCAAAGCCATCATTGGCCAGAGTCTGCTTTCCCAACAGCCCCTTGTCAGTGTGTTGGGAGTTTAGTGAGGCACAGCTGACATTGCTTTATACTGCTGTGTGCTTGATTCAGTACTTAGAGCTATATACAGTCCTATATTCAGTGCTGTGTGTATATTTACTACTGATATTCCGACACATCATCCACAGCTCCTGCTGTATCCCCTGCCAGCTGTCATAGAGAAGTCTGCTGAATTATTGAGTCATTTGCGGCAAGAGGATCCACAGCAATTAGTGGACTCTGAGGTTGGGAAGGGGAGTAATGGGAGCCTAGAAGGAAGGTACATCTGTCAGGGCTGGGCTCAGCCCTTCCTTCTCTGAGCTGGCTGCTGTTGGCTAATTGCCAGCTCCTGTCTCTCCACAGTGACTCACCTGTTGATGATTTCCTGCTCGTCAGACCTGCCTACTTAAGTCGTCCAGCCCTGATGATCTCTGCCTTTGCCTTGGTCAACATCACAGAGACTATCTCCTGCGTTCCTGTTAAAGACTTTGCTTGGCTGACATTCCTTCTAGCTCCAGATCCTGCTTGTTGTTCCACTACGCTGATCCCTGGCTTCCTGACTTTCTGGCTTGTCTGACTATCCGTTCCAGTTACCGAACTTTGGCTATGTTTTGACTACATTTGTTCTATTTACTTTTATTATTTTACAAGTGTGATTTAACTGTACTTCTGTCTCGGTATCATTCATGGTTTCTGACAACATCAGGCAGGAAGAACCAATTCGCAGTGATTTTCCCGCAGCCACAACATATGCAATGTTGAGGAGGCAGGGAAAGATAATGAGTTCTCTGGCCCTACTTGAGCACCCAGTAGGGCACCTCTTTGGGCCTTTTTTTAGTAAGTGTGCCACAGACCACTTCATTCTTATACAGTCTCTGCCTCCAGCATATGAAAAGTGGCAAAACCATCAACCATTTAGGCATTATTTGTGGCCACATGGAGAGACATCTGACCTCTCAACATGCAGTTCATTGGGAACAGCACCACAATGCTAGTCAGAAAAAGGGCCCCATTCATCCTCCTTCCAGCTCTTACCTTTCTACTGCTACCACTAATATACATAATTACCTCTCAGCAGCCTCCAGCGATAGGAATGACAGTATATCAAGGGGTATCAGAGGTCTACCCTATGGCTCTTTAAGTAGGGAAGATGGTCTGCATGGGGCCACGCAAAGTAGGGACAATCATAGGCTACAGCCTTGCTCTGATTCTTCCAAACCCACCGCACAATTCAAATGGGCCAAATTAAGGGGTTTATAACTCCTGCTTTTCCAGCTGGTGTATTTTTCTTTTCAGGAAATTGCAGCCTGTCCTGTACCATAGTGCAGGTTTCTGTGTGCCATTTCTTTACCTGTAAGGACAAGGTTGCTCTTCACCATCAAGTAAAAGGCAATGTTTCCAGTCCACAGTGCTGGACCAAATGGTGGGAAGAATGGGCAGAAGCGCTATATATCACTTACGTCCTACTGGGTGACTCTGATGGCAGTCAGGAAGGATGCAGGGCAAGGCACACCACTGGAGCTTGTTAAGCCACCCTGCATTCTTACAGCTGGTGGTGACAGAGACAGCTGTCCCCTCAACTTTCTCCCGCTAATCTTCCTCAATGCCTTCTTCTGCTGAAACATCCTCTGATCTACCAGTCCCCCTTAAGCATTAAATGTGTGCTGGTTTACTCAATGGCAACTTTCGCAGGAATCTGCATCAACCTGTTTCCACACTCAGGCAGGGAAAGTCTGAAAGTCTAAAGTCGCTTGCAATGAATGTCTTTTGACAGTGATTTAAACTCTTGCTTTTTATTTTCTTTGTAAATGTTATTTTTGCTGTAGCACATGGGATTGCATGCAGCCCACTAATCCCTTACCATAAATATTATACCTAAAAAAAAAAAAAACATAACGCTTAAATAAAAAACACACGGAAAAAACATATTGGCATAAATAATGGCCGTGGCACTTTATTGGTATAAATTAATTATTATTAAAATCTTTATTAAAATAAATTCATTAAATCAGGAAACCAATAAATATATATATATAAGCTCAGTTATTGGAACTCGAGCCAAAATAACTTAATTTAACATTAACATCCCGCCCCAGAAATCCAGGGTGATTTAAACCACATAAGTGCCGACGGCAAGGGTGGGTAGGGTGGGTAGCTCTTTTACCCAGGCTTGATCAACTGTGAGGAAAAACCCCTCAGAAAACCCCCTTTTATAGGGGCACCAAGACCTTCTAGAAGCTTCCACAGCCCCTAATTGGTCAATTAACCCTCCATCTCAAATCCTTAAAGGGATAGTATCCCAATTCCATATTCAAAATACCTCATGACTGAACCTGAATTTTAGAGGTGGGAAAAAAAACAGGGGGCGGGGCCGCAGCAAGCCCATGAAGGCGGGCCCAAATGCTAGTTCCCTCCTTTTACATGGGATTGCATGCAGCCCACTAATCCCTTACCATAAATATTATACCTAAAAAAAAAAACATAACGCTTAAATAAATGTAGCGGGGTGTTCCCCTTTAATGCAGAGAGACAAGAAGTTCCAGGTGAGAGGTGAGACGGGAGGAAGTAAAGAGACATTATGGAAGTGAAAGCAGAGGAGAGAGAGACTACATCTCCCAGTACATCTTGCAGCACCCAGGGTGCATTGCTCCAGAACAGAGACTGCTGGGGCAGACTTTATAAAGGGGAGGCGGAGTTTTGGTCGGTCTCTTTGGACACCCCTCTCCTAGCAAGAGGATGTCTGTGCTGAACTGCTGTGTGCACAAGGCCTGAAGCCTGGGCCGTGTGCTCCTTTCCAAAGAGCCCTCTGCCAGCCTAGCAGAGCCTTAGAGACATCTAATCCTCCTTGCTGCAGTACACCAGAAGGATTGAAGACTTGGATGTCGGTGGATTCCTGTTCCCAGACGAATCGATGGAGGAAAGGGATTTGGACTTGTCCGGGTGGTGAGAGCTGTTTAAAGACAGATCCTTTATCTTTACTATTCGTTGGGATTACAAAGTTGTTCTTCAAGTGCACCACCGAAAAGATTGCTAGCGAATATTGTTTCACTGAACTTCCATTTAGATCAGTCAGGCCTGACTGCATAGGTAGACATTGCTGGGTGTTAGTCTACCCATGAGGGGAAGTAGCTGTAAAAGGGCAGCGCTAGAGTTGCATAGCAATACTTTATTATTCTGATTACTCTGTTTATCTTTATTACTGTTTATTGCAGGGATCTGCAACTTGTTATACTGTTGTTTATTACTTGCCCATTAGCCTCAGTAAAATATCTGGGTAAAGTACATTTGGTGTCAGTTCCGCTTACTTTAATAGGAGTTTTAAAGTATATTCTGTGTATGTTTGTTATAGGACTGCGTCACCAACAGTTGCGGTCACGCGGTCCTATCCCTCTATCACCAGCTGTGCCACGGGAGGTTAGAGCCGATTGCCAGGGGTTGACAGCAGTGCACTACAGGGCCCAAATCAATATCAGCGGCTCTCTTAACTGGGGGTAGCGCTACATAAAAAACACACAGAAAAAACATATTGGCATAAATAATGGCCGTGGCACTTTATTGGTATAAATTAATTATTATTAAAATCTTTATTAAAATAAATTCATTAAATCAGGAAACCAATAAATATATATATATATAAGCTCAGTTATTGGAACTCGAGCCAAAATAACTTAATTTAACATTAACATCCCCACAAGCCGGGACTTGTTTTTGAAAAGAAAAAAAAAAACAAGAACCGGCCTAACCCATAACCACGGCCATTTCAATGCAATTCTGTAAACCTAAGTTAAACAGATCAATGCCAACGTCCGAAAGGTGCACTCCATCCTGACGGTAAAAACCAGGAATGCCACCTTCCAAATCAACATGCCGATACGCAAAACCACGAACGACCGGTAAAAATTTTGAAACCGCCCTATTAATATGTTTTCTAATTTTCTCCATCACTCTATGCTGCCCAGAGGAAAACCAACACAGTCTGGGTATGAGTTCTGAAAAAACAATCACCGAGTTAGGCGAAACTAATTGGAATCTTTGAATATCACTTTTAATTTGAAAAATTAAGTCTAACGTTCTGACCTTACATAAGTCATTCCCACCTAAATGAATTATGAGAATATTAGGCAAGGGCCACACTTCCATTAATCTAGCTAAAACAGTGAAAAGGTGAAACCATCGAAGACCTCTAACGCCTTTCCAAAGAACTATAAACTCATCCTGAGGCATCGACAAATTTTCTGAGTAAACTCTTTGTGCGGCTCTTTTCTTTGCCCAATAAATGTATGAGTGTCCTAGGATCCAGACCAGGGGCGGATCCAGAGTCTAGTCTCGGGAGGGGCACTTCCAGAAAATATTATTTTTTTGGCAATTTTTCGGAGAAATGGCTGGTGTTGGAGCTTCAATCATCCCGGCACCAAGGTTGTTATGGTGTCAGAATAATTGAAACGCATTTTTTCTATTATTACATTGTTATATAAAATGAAATGGTTCAACTCACCATAATGCAGAATCAGTGGGAGCCCCGAGTGTGTTACTTGCCACCGCCGCCTGCCACGCATTGCCATTTGCCACGTCGCCTGACACATTGCGGATTGTCACTTGCCACATCACCTGCCACATGTTTGTCACTTGCCTGTCTGTCACACGTTGCGGATTGTCACTGCTCCAATTGTCCCATGCTATGTCCCAGAGTTAGGCAGCAGAGAGATAATGTAGTCTTTCTGCTGCCCGCGGCTGCCTACACATTGAGGGCAGAAGTGCAGGGTGGGCGGTGAGAGATGATGTCATCTCTCTGCTCCCCCACTTGCTCACACTCACCAAGCCGCCTGGCCCGCATGCTCTCTCTCCCGCCAGCGGAGCTGCCCGCGCTTTTAGTTCCCGAGCTGCACGCTCTCTCACCCGTTTGCTCCCTTACCAGCCTGCCGAGCTGCCCGGCCCACTCGCTCTCATTCTCACCCGCGGAGCTATCGGATCCGCGCTTCAATCCAGGCAGCTGCTGTCACTAGTCACCGTCACACTACAGGAGATGGTCAGAGACTGCGGACATACTACAGGAGATGTTCAGAGACTGCGGACACACTACAGGAGATGATCAGAGACTGCGGACACACTAGAGGAGATGATCAGAGACTGCGGACATACTACAAGAGATGATCAGAGACTGCGGACATACTACAGGAGATGTTTAGAGACTGCGGACATACTACAAGAGATGATCAGAGACTGCGGACACACTACAGGAGATGGTCAGAGACTGCGGACATACTACAAGAGATGATCAGAGACTGCAGACATACTACAAGAGATGATCAGAGACTGCGGACATACTACAAGAGATGATCAGAGACTGCGGACATACTACAGGAGATGGTCAGAGACTGCGGACATACTACAGGAGATGGTCAGAGACTGCGGACATACTACAGGAGATGGTCAGAGACTGCGGACACACTACAGGAGATGGTCAGAGACTGTGGACACACTACAGGAGATGGTCAGAGACTGTGGACACACTACAGGAGATGGTCAGAGACTGTGGACACACTACAGGAGATGGTCAGAGACTGTGGACACACTACAGGAGATGGTCAGAGACTGTGGACACACTACAGGAGATGGTCAGAGACTGTGGACACACTACAGGAGATGGTCAGAGACTGTGGACACACTACAGGAGATGGTCAGAGACTGCGGACACACTACAGGAGATGGTCAGGTACTGCGGACATACTACAGGAGATGGTCAGAGACTGCGTTTATGGCTGAACCCAGTGTAACAGTATATAGTATTGCAGGGTTGCTCCACTCCATTTAAACCAGCTCTGCAAAGATCAAGTTGGTAATCTTCCTTTGAAAGTACACCCATGTGACAGAAGACAGAAGACAACAGCACATCCCAATTTCCAAAATACAAATTGTTATACAGTGATCTGCTCAGGATTAGTGGAGGGCAGTAAACAGTTAATTGGTCTGTGAAGTTCTAGCCTGAACTAGCAGTTAATCCTTCCAAAAAACATCACACAAACCATGCAGCACACACACAGACAGAGCTCTGGCTAAATAACTGAAATAGTTAACAGCCAGCCATGTGTCACAAGGTCACTGGACACAGAATGTGAGCAGGACCTTATCAGTGTGCAGGATAAGCAGCTATAAAAAAAAAAAAAGTAGGAGTGAGGGGACTGACCTGCACACTGCCTAGATTTCTGGAAGACACTGCAGCCAGTGTACATGTGAGATCATGATGTGACATGAGTCCTGATGATCTGTGTGCTGCAGATCTAGCTATCCTGTAGCTGTGGTCATACCTTCTTGTGTCTGTCTGCATTGTATTTCTCCTTCCTAGCTCCCCCATTCAGCCCCGCTCCAGCACCCGGGCAGTCAAATGTGGCGGGCTGGAGAGGGGGAGGTTTACACTGGCTGCTGACTGGCTGTGGATGTGTGGGAGGAGCAGAGCAAGTCCTCGCTTATACACAGGACTGTCAGCGGAGCGCAGAGACTCAGGGCTCAGGGCTGTCACTGAAAATCAGCCCACTGAGGGATCCATCCCTGACGACGAGTCTCTCTCTCGGCGCCGCTGATCGGCTGATGTGAGAGAGAGACTCAGAGAGGCAGCCGCAGATAATGCAGTTTAAAAAAATCTTAAAAAAAATCTTAAAAAAAAAAAAACAGAGCTAGCGAGCGAATGTGACATGATTGTCTCGGGGGGGGGCAATTGCCCTGTTGCCCCCCCCCCCCTGGATCCGCCATTGATCCAGACACATTTTCTGATCCCTAGAGAGATCAAACAAATAAATTAGGACGAATGTAAGATTTAAAACACTTGGAGCCCCACCTACCTATTTTCATAATGTCCTCATTTGCCATACCATTCCGTGCTGCTACCGAAGCCGCTCCGATTCTAAAGGAATGAGTTGTGAACTTAAAACCTTTAAAACCTAAAACATTAAGACCTTTTTTTAAAACTGCGCTAAACTGGAAATTAGTAAGAGGACTTCCGTCCAAATGTAACAAAAATTGACCACTAAAGTTAGGGCGTAAAGCTGCATATTTTTTTAGCGTGACAACTGGGCAAATAAGTTCATCATCACAAGAAGAGACAACTAACCAATGACCCTTACCCAATTGATCTGTTTTAGATTTTTTTATAAAAATTTTGATCGTATCATTGTCCAAAATGATATGATCCTCTTGCAATCCGGACAAACTGTTCCTGTTGGGAGGAACAAGTTCCGAGATTCGTAAGGCCCCAAAAAACGATAGCACAAAAGCAGAACGAAATAATAGTGCTTCAAATGCAGAAAAACAGATGGAACTCATAATTCCACACAGTTTTACCAACATTTCCATTGATATCGGACGTCGATCATCCGGAACGTAATTCACCTTCTTATAACCCTTTAATGCTTGCCTAATAGAAAAATAACTATTGCAGGTAGGCATATGCCAAATATGACAAAAGAATGAAATGCCAGCTAAAAGTTTGACTATGTGGCTTGGAGAAAACTTATCAAGCATTAAAGATTCCAGAAATAATAAAATCCTATCCTCGGCTGTAAAAAAATCAGAGAACTCGTTATGCGAGCAGAACAACTCCCATTTCTTCCAAGCTCTGAAATACTCATTCCAAGTTTTAGGAGCAACAGAGTTTTTAATAGCTTGAGAGACCAGACTCAAATCAAATCCCATAGGTGAACAGGGCAAGGTTGGCCCTCCAGGTCTGCATTGGGAAGCAATTGACGAAAAAGCTTCATCTGAAAACGAGAAAGTGAATCTGCTAAAACATTGTCTATACCTGGTGTAAACTGAGCCTTAATCCATATATTCCTTTTAACCACTTAAGCCCCGGACCATTTGGTAGCTAAAGGACCAGAGGTGAATTCAGAATTTTGCACTGCGCTGCTTTAACTGTAAATTGTGCGGACATGCAATGTTGTACCCAAACGAAATTTGCGTCCTTTTCTTCCCACAAATAGAGCTTTCTTTTAATGGTATTTGATTGCCTCTGCGATTTTTATTTTTTGCGATATAAACGGAAAAAGACCAAAAATTTTGAAAAAAAATGATATTTTCTACTTTTTGTTATAAGAAAAATCGAATAAACTCAATTTTAGTCATACATTTAGGCCAAAATGTATTCAGCCACATGTCTTTAGTAAAAAAAATGTCAATAAGTGTATATTTATCGGTTTGCGCAAAAGTTATAGCGTTTACAAACTAGGGTACATTTTCTGGAATTTACACAGCTTTTAATTTATGACTACCTATCTCATTTCTTGAGGTGCTAAAATGACAAGGCAGTACAAAACCCCCCAAATGACCCCATTTTAGAAAGTAGACACCCCAAGGAAATTGCTGAGAGGCATGTTGAGCCCATTGAATATTTTTTTTTTTGTCCCAAGTGATTGAATAATGACAAAAAAAAATTACAAAAAGTTGTCACTAAATGATATATTGCTCACACATGCCATGGTTATATGTGGAATTGCACCCCAAAATACATTCTGCTGCTTCTCTTGAGTACGGGGATACCACATGTGTGGGACTTTTTAGGAGCCTAGCCACGTACGGGACCCCGGAAACCAAGCACCGCCTTCAGGATTTCTAAGGGCGCAAATTTTTGATTTCACTCCTCACTACCTATCATAGTTTTGAAGGCCATAAAATGCCAAAATAGCACAAACCCCCCCCCCCCAAATGACCCCATTTTAGAAAGTAGACACCCCAAGAAAATTGCTGAGAGGCCTGTTGAGCCCATTGAATATTTTTTTTTGTCCCAAGTGATTGAATAATGACAAAAAAAAAAAAAATACAAAAAGTTGTCACTAAATGATATATTGCTCACACATGCCATGGTTATATGTGGAATTGCACCCCAAAATACATTCTGCTGCTTCTCCTGAGTACGGGGATACCACATGTGTGGGACTTTTTAGGAGTCTAGCCACGTACGGGACCCCGGAAACCAAGCACCGCCTCCAGGATTTCTAAGGGCGCAAATTTTTGATTTCACTCCTCACTACCTATCACAGTTTTGAAGGCCATAAAATGCCAAAATAGCACAAAACCCCCCCCCCAAATGACCCCATTTTGGAAAGTAGACACCCCAAGCTGTTTGCTGAGAGGCATGGTGAGTATTTTACAGCTCTCATTTGTTTTTGAAAATGAAGAAAGAACATTTTTTTTTTCTTTTTTTTTTCAATTTTCAAAACTTTGTGACAAAAAGCGAGATCTGCAAAATACTCACAATACCTCTCAGCAAATAGCTTGGGGTGTCTACTTTCCAAAATGGGGTCATTTGGGGGGGTTTTGTGCCATCTGGGCATTCCATGGCCTCCGAAACTGTGATAGGCAGTGAGAAGTGAAATCAAAAATTGACACCCTTAGAAAGCCTGAAGGTGGTGCTTGGTTTTTGGGGTCCCGTACGCGGCTAGGCTCCCAAAAAGTCTCACACATGTGGTATCCCCGTACTCAGGAGAAGCAACAGAATGTATTTTGGGGTGTAATTCCACATATGCCCATGGCATGTTTGAGCAATATATCATTTAGTGACAACTTTGTGCAAAAAAAAAAAAAATTGTATTTCTTCCGCAACTTCTGTCAACATATAAAATATTCCATGGACTCGACATGCCTCTCAGTATATAGCTTGGGGTGTCTACTTTCCAAAATGGGGTCATTTGGGGGGGTTTTGAACTGTTCTGGCATTTTATACACAACATTAGGAAGCTTACATCCACTCTTCTAACCACTTGAAGACAAAGCCCTTTTTGACACTTTTTGTTTACATGAAAACATATTTTTTTTTGCAAGAAAATTATGTTGAACCCCCAAACATTATATATATTTTTAAAGCAAAGGCCCTACATAATAAAATGGTGGGTGTTGCATTTTTTTTTTCTACACAGTATTTGCGCAGCGATTTTTCAAACGCATTTTTTTGGGAAAAAATACACTTTTTTTTATTTTAATGCACTAAAACACACTATATTGCCCAAATGTTTGATGAAATAAAAAAGATGATCTTAGGCCGAGTACATAGATACCAAACACGACATGCTTTAAAATTTCGCACAAACGCGCATTGGCGACAAACTACATACATTTTTAAAAGCCTTTAAAAGCATTTACAGGTTACCCCGTTAGATTTACAGAGGAGTTCTACTGCTAAAATTACTGCCCTCGATCTGACCTTCGCGGTGATACCTCACATGCATGGTGCAATTGCTGTTTACATATGACGCCAGACCGACGCTTGCGTTCGCCATTGGGCAAGAGCAGGGCAGGACAGGGGTGCTTTTTTTTTATTTTAATTTTTTTATTATTATTAATTTTGCTTTTTTATTTTATTTTTAAACTGTTGCTTCCATATTTATTTATTTTTATCACTTTTATTGTTATCTCAGGGAATGTAAATATCCCCTATGATAGCAATAGGTAATGACAGGTACTCTTTTTTGAAAAAACTGGGGTCTATTGGACCCTAGATCTTTCCTCTGCCCTCAAAGCATCTGACCACACCAAGATCGGTGTGATAAAATGCTTTCCCAATTTCCCAATGGCGCTTTTTATATCCGGGGGGGGACATTCCCTCCCACTGCTTGTAAAAGCAGTCCAGAGGCTAATTAGCCACTAGGATTGCTTTTACATGAAAGCCGGCCGCTGGCTGAAAAGAATGATACCAAGATGATACCTAAACCCGCAGGCATCATTCTGGTATAAACATTCAAAGTCCAGCAACATACCAGTACGTTGCTGGTCCTTGTTGGACATGTATTGTAATCTTTTTTTTCATGCAGCCTGTTGGCTGAACGAAAAAAAAAGATTGATCGGTGGGTATGCCCACCATTAGAATACCGCCCTTCATCCACCCACTTCTAATGATGGGCATACATGCACCATTTATATATGCCGAAGCATGGGGGCATCTTCTCGCAAAAGTTATGCCGCGTACACATGGTCAGACTTTTCCACGGGCAAGCCTCCGTCGGAATTTCGACCGTATATACGCGGCATTAGGAGCAAAATCGCTCCTGCTGCCCCAATGCTTCGGCATATATGCTTTTTTTTTTTAACTGTGGTGGTGAAATCACCTCCTACAGCACTGGAGTCGCAGGGATCAGGCCTGTCTCTGCGAACGCTGCAGTTATGTGTGTTGTGTTTTGCAAGTGACAGTGATCGATCGATACTGCACTTCGGTGGCCTGGGCTGGACGGAGGGGCAAAACGCAGGTGCTAGCAGGTATCTGGGCTGATCCCACTAACAGTGCGTTTTTGGGAACCCTAAACTGCTGGGGACGCTAGTATAGATCTGATCAGATCAGATATTGATCTGTTCAGATACTATACCACTAAGGGGGGTGTATGCTTCACGTGTGGGTGTTAGCGCTACTGGCACTAACCTGACGCTGCCTGGGGTGTGACGCAGACCCTCTCTGACGCTAAAACCTAACTGATATCACCCGCCGGGCGATCAGGGGGTTAAACCTTTATTGGGTTATATACGGCGGGTGCCCTGACACCATAAAAAGCAAACTAACTAACCAGCGTCACCCGTAACACTTATATGATGATCACTGGTGAAAGGGTTAACTAGGGGCAATTAGGGGGTTAAAACCTTTATTAGGTAATATATGGGGGTACCTGACGCTATATAAAAACCTGACGGCGAACCTAAAAAAAAATTACTGGCTACCTATCGGCATCACCGAAGCTAAGACATCGATCAGAAAAATGATCGCATAGTGACGGCGGTGCTAGGAGGTGAAAGGGTTACCTGGGGGGTGATCAAGGGGGTTACACCTTTATTAGGTAATATATGGGGGTACCCGACGCTATAAAAACCTGCGGCGAACCTAAAAAAAATTACTGGCTACCGATCAGCATCGCCGACGCTAAGACATCGATCAGAAAAATTATCGCTTAGTGACAGTGGTGATAGGGGGTGAAAGGGTTACCTGGGGGGGCGATCAAGGGGGTTAAACCTTTATTAGGTAATATATGGGGGTACCCGACGCTATAAAAACCTGCGGCGAACCTAAAAAAAATTACTGGCTACCGATCAGCATCACCGACGCTAAGACATCGATCAGAAAAATGATCGCATAGCGACGCGGTGCTAGGGGGTGAAAGGGTTACCTGGGGGGTGATCAAGGGGGTTAAACCTTTATTAGGTAATATATGGGGGTACCCGACGCTATAAAAACCTGCAGCGAACCTAAAAAAAATTACTGGCTACCGATCAGCATCGCCGAAGCTAAGACATCGATCAGAAAAATTATAACTTAGTGACAGTGGTGATAGGGGGTGAAAGGGTTACCTGGGGGGCGATCAAGGGGGTTAAACCTTCATTAGGTAATATATGGGGGTACCCGACGCTATAAAAACCTGCGGCGAACCTAAAAAAAATTACTGGCTACCGATCAGCATCACAGACGCTAAGACATCGATCAGAAAAATGATTGCTTAGTGACGGCGGTGCTAGGGGGTGAAAGGGTTATCTGGGGGGTGATCAGGCGGTTAAACCTTTATTAGGGGGGGTTAGGGGGCTACACTGGACCTAAAACTAAATGTAGTGACACTTTTACAGTCACAAATGTCACTGATTGCAGTGATCACTAAATAAATGGTCACTGTAATCAGTGACACTGTGACTGGGGGCTGGGGGGGGCTGGGGGGTGATCTGGGGGTGTCTGGGGGGCCTGGGGGGGCGATTTATGTGCCTATGTGTCCTGGTGTCAGTGTAGTGTTGTGTGTACTAACCTGGCATCTTCTCCTGTACGGCGCTCGGTATATGTGAGCGCCCCAGGAGAGATGACATCACTTCCTCCTTCCTGGCAGGCAGGGGAAGCTCTCTCATTCGCCGGGAGTGATCGAGAGGGGGTGGCCGGAATCGAACGGCCGTCCCCTCATGCTGGATCGCTCCCGAAGGTAAAACGACCACCCACTGTAAAGAAGGGGGGTCCGATCGGACCCCCCAACTATACAAAGGCAATCACGTATATGTACCTGATTCTGCCTGTCGGTGCCATTCTGCTGACGTATATTTACAGTGGGCGGTCGTTAAGTGGTTAAGGCATAAAAAGACCAAATGACGCAATAGTTTCACAACAGGTAAGGACTTAGAAGATAAACAGTTGATTGCGAAAAGAACACCCCTGTTATCCGTTTTAACAAGGATACGCTTATTCACAAAAAAACCAACCCCAAATCTCAATAGCAGCAACCACTGGAAAAAGTTCCAAAAGAACAATATTCTTTGTCAAATCCTTGGCTATCCAAGCATCAGGCCATGTTCCACAACACCAATGCACTTTCCATATGGCTGCAAAGCCCTTTGATCCAGCAGCATCAGTAAAAAGGCAAAAATCCACTGCACAGATGAATTGTTCTTGGAAAAAAGAACGCCCATTGTATTCATCCAAAAATTTTGACCATACTACTAAATCCTCCTTAAGAGAATCAGTCAAACGGATATGGGAGAATGGTGATTTTAAACCTGCAGTAGCAAGGTATAAACGTCTGGAAAAAATACGGCCAACCGGCATCACCCTAGATGTAAAAGCCAATAATCCCAATAAAGATTGCATTTCTCTCAGAATGACTGTTTTTCTACGTAAGAAAACAGCAATCAAATTTTTTAATTTGACAATTTTTTGTTCAGGCAACCTAAATTCCGATAAATTTGTATCTATAAGGATTCCCAAAAATTCAATTACTGTACAGGGGAGTACAGTTTTTTCTGAAGCCAAAGGAATCCCAAAAGAATTAGCAACGTCAGTAAATGTAGAAAGTAAATTGAAACAAAATTCAGAGTCCTTTGGGCCTATAAATAAAAAATCATCTAGATAATGTACTATACCATCCCAGTTTGCCTGTACAGACACTACCCAATGAATAAAAGAAGAAAATTCCTCAAAATAAGAGCATGAAAGTGCACACCCCATGGGAAGACATTTATCGTAAAAATAAAACCTGTCAAAGAAGAAACCAAGAGAGTTAAAAGCCTCAGGAACAATAGGTAACAGCCTAAAAGCGGACTTAATATCGGCTTTAGCCATCAAAGCCCCCGGACCAACTGACCTAATCTTCTCAACCGCCTCCTCAAACGAACAGTAAGATACCGAACATAAAGACCCATCAATCTCATCATTCAGAGAATTTCCTGAAGGAAAAGATAAATGATGAATAAGTCTAAATGTATTCGGTTTTTTCTTAGGGACTAGACCTAATGGCGATATCCGGAAATTTAAAAAAGGGGGAGATGAAAAAGGACCTGCAATCCTACCTTCAGACAACTCGCTCTGTAATTTTTTCCAAACTATCTCAGGAGCCTTATAAACAGATTTTACGTTTTTTACTATAATGCAACCTTCACCTTGAAAAGATGGCAAAGGAAAGCCATAATAAAAACCTTGCATTAAAAACTTAGCTCTCGCCTTGTTTGGGCACATATTCCAGTATCACTGGTGTGTGACCCTTTGTTAGCATGTTCTTTTTGGGACTGCAAAGACAAATTCCTTTTATAACACTTCACCACTGGGTGCGACCCAGTGAAGAAAGAACACTCATGCCTGTATCTGCAAGAAGTGTTCCATCTGCACTGCGATTCGTTAAAAGAAAAGCAAACTCCTTTTTTATATGCAGAAGGTACATTGCTAACTGTGTTCTGTCTAGCTACAGGAGGCTTCTGTGGAGTGATAAGATTTAGCCACAGGCCGACATCCTTCATACCAAATTTAAGGGTGGGGTGTATTGCCAACTTTTGACGAAAAGATTCGTCATAGTGGAACCACCCCATCCCGCCAAAATTTCTATACGCCTCCATTACATGTTCCAGATGCTGAAATAAACCACTGCATAATTCATGCTTTCTTTCAGCCAAAACACTGGAGAATATACAATATCCCTGTAGCCAATTAAAAAATGATCTGGGAACAAACTTACGGTCATCCTCAGATTTTTTATCCTGACGAAAAGAAAAATCTTTTATATTAGGAAGTAATGCCATAATATCCACAAATTCTCCATTCCATATTTTTTCCTTTACCGACATGGGCAAATGGAAACCCAATGGAGAAACTTCACAGGGCAAAACTTCTTTAAATAAATTTGCAGGAACCGTATGCTTATCCCCAGCTATATTAACTGAGGCTATATCAGGAATCACAATAGCAGAATTATGAACAGTAGAAATTGGTAAGGAATTATCTACAGAATTATCATTATTAGCTACGATATTAGCCTGTGTAATAGAATTTTGTTTAGCAATAGTTTGAACAAGTGAAGTCAAAGAGCCAACCAATACAGTCAACAGATTGGCATTATCAGACTCACCTGAATTCCTAGACACATTCTCTGCCGCCTGTGAGCCCATAGGACACACAGCGCTGCCTACTCGAATACCGCCACAAGATGCCGCTGTCGGACACAGCAGCTCAGTTGCGTCTCCTGGAGACGTTCTTCCCTGTTGCCTGGCAACGTCTGAAGCCTGAGGAAAAGACCGCCCTTCCGAAAGGCGCGGCCTAGATCGTCTGCTCCCACTGCTCGTCTTCTGAGGGGAGTAGCTACGGCGCTTCAGGGGAGCTCGCTGACCTGTCTTCGCCACCGCCGTGGCTTGTCCCGCCTTCGGATCCGCCTCCGCCACTGCGTCATGACGCGCGCTCCTCCTCACAGCCGACGAACTTCCGGCTGAACCTCCCGACACCACTTCTTGACGCGATGATGCCGGAACACTTCTCTCCGGCGGACGGCTTCTGGACCTCTGATGTGGCCCCGAGCGCTCTTCCGCGACAGGTTCCGGCGACGAATCTTCCGGCACTTCTTCAGCACGGCCAGCTTCTTCCAACGCCGGAGCTCCAGCCTCTTCACCCTCCGCCAGCGACAGGCACCTCCGCAGCCAGTCATCGCCTCCGCCGCTCTCCGCTCGTTCCAGGATCTTCCTGAGGAGGGTCTTCATGATCAAGCCTAAAAGGTAGCCTGTATTATAGCTCTTTTACCCAGGCTTGATCAACTGTGAGGAAAAACCCCTCAGAAAACCCCCTTTTATAGGGGCACCAAGACCTTCTAGAAGCTTCCACAGCCCCTAATTGGTCAATTAACCCTCCATCTCAAATCCTTAAAGGGACAGTATCCCAATTCCATATTCAAAATACCTCATGACTGAACCTGAATTTTAGAGGTGGGAAAAAAACAGGGGGCGGGGCCGCAGCAAGCCCATGAAGGCGGGCCCAAATGCTAGTTCCCTCCTTTTACATTCTACAGCAAGAATTAAAAAGGGCATATAGTCCCCCTAAAATGCATTCTAGACCCCTTCAGTCTGGTATAGATTTTAAAGGGGAACCTCACTTAAAAAATGCTTAAGATCCCCAAGGTAATCCATACCAGATGCATTGGGTCCAATATGGATTTTAAGAGGAATGCCACACAAATAAAAAAATAAAATGCTTCCCTCTAAAAATTCATACCAGACCCTGGCTAGCCAAGAAAGAAAGGGCACAAAAGCTCCCCTCCTGAAATATACTAGGCCACCTGCTCTCAACAAAGTGGGTGGGTGCTCTGCTAGGGGGGACCCACTGGCAAAGCAGCTTGTCCCCATGTTGATGAGGACAAGGACCTCTTCCTCACAATTCTTTCCTAGCAGTAGTGAGAGTCTCCAGGTGGTGGGTTAATCCAAATCTGTGAGCCACCTTTAACAATAAGGGGATACCGCAGGAACTGCCCTCCCTCCCATGTGAATGAGTATGGGATACATCAGCCCTCAAAATTTCCACTTGTGTGCTCACATTAGGCGAGTGGAAATAAGCTGCCCACTCCTCCCTCAGTCCACCGCCGCCTCTCCTCCAATAGTAGACATTGTCCAGGTCCCTTCAATCCCTTCATGTGTTTACACCAACCTGTGGCCACCCTATAACGCCTGCTGGCCCAATCCTCCTCGCGTCTTGAAGCCACAACAAAAAGGCATTACCGGCATCCTGCTGGTGAGCTGTGGGGGGGAAGCTGTAGAGAAAAGCAGACAGGTGAGTGAGTGCCATTGTTGTAGATGGGCAGAAAGGGAGAGCCAGTGGGCAGCACACATAATATGAAGCTTCAGGGCAGCTGTGAAGTTAGTGTGGAAGAAGTTCACAGCAGCATGCTGTAGCAGTGCTGGCGCCTCCTCTTCATACACATTTCATCCTTACATTTGCTGCATCTGTTTATTTACAGCCTCTGTTTTCTTATGCCAGTGCACATGCCAGGCTCCTGCTCCCCTGGCTTCCTCCGCTCCATCCCAGCCTATGAACTCCCCTGACCTGCCCTGCCTACTGCACCCCACATTTTAGCTGCTTATACTTTCCTGCACTGAGACCCATGTTTCCTAGATTTTTTTTCCCTCTTTTTGTTTTTGTTTACTTGTTTAGTGCTGAGTCTTACTGTTTTTACTGTTTTGCTGAACTTGTTTGCATAGCAGACCCATGCTTTTCTGTTTCTGGGGATCACACAAGTTTCATCAGGAATGCTAAAAAGCATCATGAAAACAGAAAATCCTCATGGGCAGGCAGACATGTAATGCTAGCCATACAACAGCCCTCAAAATTTCCACTCGCCTGCTCACATTAGGTGAGATACGTGGAAATACGCTGCGGGCGAGTGTTACGTCTCGGCCGTGTCCACTCAGTTGAGGGCAGGGAAGTGGGCCGGTTTGGCTCCACTGGCTTAAGTGGAGGCGGGCCAGCTCGGCTCGGGTGGGGGGGCAGGTCAGGTTTGGTCCAATCAGCTCCGGTGCAGGGGGGCAAGCCGCTGGCCCGGTGAACACTGGGCGGCCACATAAAAGTGCCTTTTAAGGAGAGGGAGCGGGAAAAGAAGAGGATCCTGCCAGCTCAAAAGCAGAAGTTCCTTATCCATGTAGGCTGCTGGTGGTGGCGGGTAAGTTGTAGCTGCTCTTTTGCAGCAGCCCCACTCTTTCAGAAGATGTGTGGGAAAGAGAACTCTGTACTGGAATGGGGGAAGGGGGGTGAGCCCTGTACTAGGGGAAAACTTGGGAGTACACAGCACATCTCGCAGCCCTGCACTCATTACATATTGCACCTCTCAACCCTGCGCTCAGTGCATAATGTACCTCTCAACCCTGTACTTGGTACGTAGTGCACCTCTCAACCTTGCAGTTTGTATGTAGCACACTTCTCAACCCTGCACTCTGTATGTAGCGCACCTCTCAACCCTGCACTCTGTACGTAGTGCACCCAGGGCCGGCCCTACCATGGGTAACGGTGGGTCCATGGGACCCAGATGGAAGTTTGAGCAGGGACGGTTGTCACAGTGGCCCCGCCACCACCTCTATATGTCCCGCCGCCGGCTGGCTGGGAATGCAGTGTGTGTGCAGTGGCATCTCTGTGGGGGGTGGCGGGACACCACCTCGAGTGCGGTGGAGGGTCCTGGAGGCAGGGCTCTTCAGCCAGAATGTGATGGTGCCACGCTAGCCCTGAGTGAGACTCCTCACTCTCACTCTTTCTGTGGCTGCCTCAGCTCCTTTCACAATACACAAGTGCACCGCACGGAGAGTGACAGTCTGAGCAAGCAGATCTCTGGGTGGCTGCACACTGAATCCTCCTCTGCCCGCTGCCCAGGTGCATGAGGGGCGGGGTCTGTACTGATGGAGGGGGTGGTATATCCTGAGGGCTGTGTGCACTGATGGAGGGGGGTTATCCTGAGGGGTGTCTGTACTGCTGGAGGGGGGTGGTTTATCCTGAGCCGGGTCTCTACTGATGGAGGGGTGGTTTATCCTGAGGAGGGTCTGTAATAATTGAGGGGGGTGGTTTATCCTTAGGAAGGTCTGCACTGATGGAGGGGGAGGTTGGTGGTTTATCCTGAGGGGGGTCTGCACTGATGGAGGGGGGTGGTTTATTCTGAGGGGGTCTATACTGATGGTAGGGTGGTTTACCCTTGGTGGGTCTGTACTGATGAAGGGGGGTTTATCCTGAGGGTGGTCTGTACTGATAGAGGGTGGGTTTATCCTGAGGGTGGTCTGCACTGATGGAGGTGGAGGGGGTGGTTTATCCTGAGGGGAGTCTGTACTGATGGATGGGGTTTATACTGAGGGGGGTCTGCACTGATGGAGGGGAAGGGGGTGGTTTATCTTGAGGGGGTCTGTACTGATGGAGGAGGGGGTTTATCTTGAGGGGGTCTGTACTGATGAAGGGGGGGTTTATCCTGAAGGGCGTAAATATGTGTGATTCCGTGCAATGAAAAAAATATCCTGAGGGCGGTCTGTATTGATGGAGGGGGGTTATCCTGAGGGGGGTCTGTACTGATGGAGGGGTGGTTTATCCTGGGGGGGTCTGTACTGATGGGGGGTCTGTACTGATGGGGGGAGTTTATCCTGAGGGGGGTCTGCACTGATGGAGAGGGAGGGGGTGGTTTATCCTGAGGGGGATCTGTACTGATGGAGGTGGAGGGGGGGTTTATCCTGAGGGGGTCTGTACTGATGGAGGAGGAGGTTTATCTTGAAGGGGGTCTGTACTGATGAAGGGGAAGTTTATCCTGAGGGTGTAAATATGTGTGATTCCGCGTAATGGAAAAAATATCCTGAGGGCGGTCTGTATTGATGGAGGGGGGTTATCCTGAGGGGGGTCTGTACTGATGGAGGGGTGGTTTGGCCTGAGGGGGGTCTGTACTGATGGAGGGGGGTCTGTAATGATGGGGGGGTTTATCCTGAGGGGGGTCTGCACTGATGGAGGGGGAGGGGGTGGTTTATCCTGAGGGGATCTGTACTGATGGAGGGGGAGGGGGTGGTTTATCCTGAGGGGGTCTGTACTGATGGAGGAGGGGGTTTATCTTGAGGGGGGTCTGTACTGTTGAAGGGGGGGTTTATCCTGAGGGTGTAAATATGTGTGATTCCGCGCAATGGAAAAAATATCCTGAGGGGGGTCTGTATTGATGGAAGGGGGTTACCCTGAGGGGGGTCTGTACTGATGGAGGGATGGTTTATCCTGAGGGGAGTCTGTACTGATGGAGGGGGGTTTATCCTGGGGGTCTGTACTGATGGAGGGGTGTTTATCCTAAAGGGGGTCTGTATTGATGAAGGGGGATTTATTTTGGGGGGTCTGTAAGGATGGAGGGGGTCTGTTCTGATGGAGGGGTGATTTGTCCTGAGGGGGTCTGTAGTGATGGAGGGGGTGGTTTGTCCGGGGGGGATCCGTACTGATGGAAGGGGTCTATACTTAATGGAGGGGGGTCTGTACTGAGGCATGGATATGGTTGGTGGAGGGGGTGACACCACATTTTACCACATTGGGTGACACCAACCCTAGTGACGTCATTGTGTCTGTGTGTGTAAGAAGAAGAGAAGTATCGCTAATTGCCAACCGGTAATGGCATTATCTCTCAGTCTCAGTGTTGCGGCCGCCGACCAGGTGGGAAAAACAGGCAGCTAGCATTAAAATACACCTCCGGCACGGTACAGTCTCGGCCTCCAGTCTCTAGACCAACATACAGTGTCTGTGTCACCTCCTCTATTCCTGTTCCTGTGTACATTGCTTCTGGGGAGCAGGACAAGCGGCATTGGTTTTGAGCGGCAAGGGGTGGGCATGGCTTGTGGGGCGAAGCCAGAGCGGTGCAAGTTAGGGAGTGGAGCAGAGCAGGTTTCCCGGCTGGAAGGCCGGGAGCACATCACATGACAGCATAGCACAGCACAAGTAACTGCTCATCATCGACACCACCAGTGCTGCAAGACGGAATAAGAGGCTCAGGTACCACTTTGCCAACTGGTGGGTTCTATGTTCATAGTAAATCTAGTGTGAAGTCTAATGTGAGTGGCAGGCTGGCTTAATTGGTTTCTCTATGTATGTTTACTCAGCTTAGGGCAAGTGGGGGGCACTTGCCGACCGCGCTGTAGCTGACTGACAGCTACAGCGCGGCCGGCTAGTTCTGGGAGGCCTCCCAGTCTCGCGTTTCTCGGAAGTGTCAGTGATGGCTGAGTCCACAGGACCCAACGCATCACGGATCGGGGTAAAGGGCCAATGACAGCTGCCCTTTACCACTTGATCACTCCCTCCAATGACGGAGCGATCACTTGTCATCAAACCGGCATCATTGCCAGTTCAGCTTGCGCTGTTGCCGTGTGAGGAGAGGAGAGAGAAACACTGCAGCAGCATGAGCTGGCACGATCCTGTGTGCCATCAGTGCCCCATTAGTGCCCCATCAGTGCAATCACAGTGCCTCATCACTTCAATCACAGTGCCTCATCACTGCAATCACAGTGCCCCATCATATAGAAAAGGTGCAGTTGCATGTAAATCTGACTTCCTGATAAATTACATTTTAGTTTTAATTATCATGATATAAAATAATGGGTGTGGGGGCCTTTTGGTGGGCGCAATTTTTGTTTTTTGGGGGGGGGGGCAGCGTTTCATTCTTGGACCCAGGCACTGGAAGCACAATGTCTTGGGCCAGCCCTAAGTGCACCTCTCAACCCTGCACTCGGTACGTAGTGCACCTCACAACCCTGCACTCTGTAGCGCATATTTTCTTAACAAGGCAGAAATAATGTGGATAGTCCCTATAGTAGCCAATCATATTTTATTTATCACAGTCAGATCAATTAAATATTCTTTATGTTAATATTGTTAAAGTTGTTGTTAATATTCATTTTTGTAACTTAATTCTGCATAAAACATTTAACAGTATAATTTCATTATATAATTTCTGAATGTGTGTTTAAGGGCGGGGCAGGGTGGGGCAACTGTTGGCGAGTAACTCTTAAGGCCTGGCTAGTAGCTCATTGCATACATAGTACTACTACTCATCAAACAAAAGTTGTGACCTAGAAATAAAGACACCCAAATGTTCAACATGTCCTTATAAAAAAAAATCCCTCATTTTAAATACATTATAAATCATGTCATCCAGTGATGTAAAGCCACATCAAATACAATGCCTGACAGCGGATGACCTGCTGAAATAAATTAAAAAGTTGCCACTGAGACACATTCCACCTTGCTCGCTTGTTACCCACCAAATGGAAAAACCGGTAGATGACAGATGTTTTACATAAGGGTGGGGGCTCCCACAGTGGTGATACTAGCCATATAGTGACATGACCAGATATGGTCAATGATGTCTTTGCTTACATGGCCAGTGATTATTAACAATAATTATTATACAACAGAGTGTGTGTGTATATATATATATATATATATATATATATATATATATATATATACTGTATATAATATTACTATACATCAGGGGTGCCCAACTAGTGGCCCGGGGGCCACATGTGGCCCGCGGAGCCTTTTGATGTGGCTTGCGACCTCCTGCTTTGGGAAAGCAGGTTCTCAAGCCCAGATCGCGGGTTGCTGACCCGCCATCCCAGAGCATCAGTGTTTTGAATGAAGCCAATGGTATAGGAAGCAAGTGGCTGCGGAGGAAGCAGAGCCGCATATTACGATGCTTCCTGTATAGCGCCACCTCCTGTCACAAGCGGAGTGATACCAAATGCATTCTGCCTGGGACAGCAACAGTCGGCGATATCTGAATGCAAGACTGTTATTAAAGGTACGTTTATTACTAAAAGCATTGCATATATGGGCATATCTGTTCTGCAGTGGTTACTGGACTGCTTTAAAACCGATCCGCAAATGCAGCACAGTGCACCTTCGGGTTAGCTGCACTGAGCCATAGACTTGTGTTATTATCTGCGGGTTTGGTGCGCTTTCAGAAAGTGTGTCACACCTGCAGGCTATAATAGACATCGATGGCAAAGTGCAGCTAACCCAGAAAAGCCACAGGTGCACTGTGCTGAACCCGCAGTGCATGTAAACTGCCGCACATCAGTGTGAAAGCAACCTTAGGCCCCTTTCACATGATCGTTTCAACCCACTCGGATCCTGCATTCACCTCTATGGAGCAGCAGATGTAAATGGACTTGTGTCCATTCCACCTACCTCCAATCCGATCCACAAAAAAAAACCAGAAGGGGGATCCGTCCCCTTCCATCTGGTTGGATCGGATGGGAGGGCCCACAGAGTAGAGTGGGCTGTGTCCGTGTCTGCTCTGCATATACAGAGCGGACACAGATCAGTCTTCCGTCCGCTCCACTTATTGTGGCCAGTTACCAAGTCACTTAAGTGGCCCTCGCTCTTCAAAAGGTTGGCCACCCCTGCTGTACATAATGTGCAATTCTGTTGTAAAATGTGAATGAAGTAATGCACAACAAAATGCATTACTTCAAAAAAGTACCTGCCAAATAAAATAGGCACTTGTGTGAGGATACTGTAAACTTTTTGGAGCACTTTTAAAAGCAAAACGCTAATGCTATGTGTTTGAGATTAAAATAGTCCTTTCTCAAGCAATTCACAACATGCTAATTTTTAAGACATTAATACATTTAATTCCCAACCAAAATTAAGACCTTTCAGGGAACAAGTGTCCAGAGTCATAATTCACAAATGCCTTAATTAATGGATAAATAAATTAACAATGTCCTGCTCTCTTATAATATAGCGATTACTTATAAGGTTATAATTTTCTGTCTGTCTGTGGCAAGTTAAATTCCTGAATAGGTGGTGGTATGCTCCTCTCTCCCAGAATGTGTCTAATTTTTAAACATTAAAGGTCATGATGTAAGGAAAAGTTGGATAAGGTCACCTTTTGGAGTATGTTACACGTTACACCCCTAACCCTTTGTGGAATATTCAGATGCATATCTCCGTAACTGAACAATGACACACGTATATAACTTTGTGTTTTAATACTTATTCAATAAAAAAAATAAAAGATATATTGAAACAAAAAGAGCTGGAGCAAACCTAATGGGTAATGTATCACACAATTGTTTATGCTGTACAGAGTGTGGTTTTAGATGTTTATGTATTATATATGTATTTATTTAAAAATTATAATAAAAAATATTTTAAATATGCAGAAGAAGTGCTCATAGTTAATGTGATAGTTTGTGGAAGTGTAGGGGGACACTTTTTGTTTGGATAGTACACTCCTCATTAAGATGTGAAGATTGGCACAGGTGAGTTGTTATATCGTGAAAAACCCGAAACTGACCAAAATACGCAAATCGTTTTTCTTCAAACGCACTGGACCTGCTGCGGAGATTTGTGAATCGGCTCCATAGAGAGTCGGTCAAAATCTCCTGCTATTGCGAATTGGATGCGGGGGATACCGCATCCAATTCGCAATGGTGTGAACCCAGCCAAAAACTCAGAAACAGTGGTGGCTCATACTATCAGGAACCACTGTGATTAGTCCCCTATTATGTAGCCACTGAGATATGCTATTATAGTGATCATGTGTGTTTGTTTGTTTTCAAACTTGCCAGATGAGTTATCATTGTGCTTTTATTTATTTAAGACATTAAAAAAAAATGTAAATTGTAAATATATTGTTGTGAAACTTTAGCTGAGTTTTTAAAACTATTTTGATCCTTTTGTTAGCTTATAATAAAATACAAAAATAGAATTTATTAAAACAGCGTACCAAATAAAATCCTTATGTCCTAAAAAAAAAAAAATTGTTTAGTCAAGCAAATTAGTTAGCATTACCATCATAATCATTTTCATGATTAATAATCTAGATAGTTAATTAATCAGTAAACTTCTTTTAAAATAAAAAGAAGCATTGTCTCCTCTATTTAAAAAATCTCAGCTGAAAACATTTATGAGTTTATTCATTTATTTATACTAATTGATCTAAGACTGAAATAATCTGTTGATTAATTCCCATAAAGATAGAATCTAGTATATAATCCTAGCAAGCCTTCCTTGAAAAAAATCTTAAACAAGTCTTAAACAAGCTAAAAAGTGTGCTAGTAAGTATACCCTTATAAATGATGAACATGGTTCTACCTCAACTCTTATTTCATATTTATTTTTACTAATCAGTTGTTACAGATTTTTAAATAGCTGAAACATTGAACTGCCCTTTTACATATATTTACAGAATGTGTCTATGTAATAACATTTTTAGATTCCTATTTATTTTCTAATATGCATATTTCAATTAAATATTGTTGATCATCTTGTTCATGCTTTATAAACATATATTTACAGTGTTTGATTTTTAATATATACTATACTATTTGATTTTTTTTTTTTTTTAATATGGCCTAGAGTCATTGCATTCTATAAAATAGAATTGTTGTATCTATGATTCATTTTTTTTTTCACACTAAAGTTTTTATTGAAGTTCAACATGCAACATACATGCAACAACATACATAACTTTTTTGAGTTATCAAAATTCTGTTATTATCTTTTGGACAAGTTTCCCATAAGAAAAGAATTGTATTAAAAAGTAATACAATTGATGGATGTACAGAGTTAAAAAACAAACAAAAAAAACATACTTTTAAAAATCATAGTAAGAGATGTTTCAAAACGTTTCTGAAAAAATTGACAGTATAGTAAGAAGCATATAAGAACATGGTGGCTGAACAATCTAAATTAGAATTGTTGAATCCAATTTATTTTAACTTTAAATTATAAAAACTTTACAGGAAAAAGATGCATGTGTTATATATTTTTTTTCCTTCTTAAAATTGATCTAAACCCAGGAACAAATGTTTAATATACTGCAGCTTACCAGTCCTTAGATGTAACTGCATTTGTTTTGTTTTTTGAGTAATTTTTCATCTCACCTGTCGATTCTGCCAGCAACACACTTCCTATTTAAGGGTGGAAAAGTTCAGTACTTGTATTGAATCTATGGAGGCATAGAGGTGTAACACAGAACATGAAGAGTGTTATGATTACAGGCAGGGCTGTTGCAGGGATTTTTGACACCCTAGGCGAAACCTCAATTTGCTGCCCCCCCCCCCGGCTCCACCCCTGACTCCATCCCCTTTTCCCTGCCTATGTAAACTCCACCTTTTTAATGAAGGGCCCATCCCACCAGCGCCCATCAATCCAGCCTCACTAGCGCCCATCAATCCAGCCTCACCAGCACCCATCAATCCAGCCTCACCAGCATCCATCAAATGCAGCCTAACAGCGCCCATCAACCCAGCCTCACCAGCACCCATCAATCCAGTCTCACCAGCGTCCATCAAATGCAGCCTAACAGCGCCCATCAATGCAGCCTCACCAGCGCCCATCAAATGCAGCCTACCAGCACCTATCAATTAATGTTTGTTTGCTTCCATTCATTCAAGAGTAGGGACACAGACACAGTCTTCCCCTGCCGCTGCGCCCCTGACACTATGTGCGAACGGAGAGGTGGCTGCCTGATGATGTTGAGACTTAGTTGCTTGCTGTAGAGAGAAGAGAGTAGAAACACCAGTGGCCAGGTGCCCTCGGCAGCAGGGAGCCCTATGCGGTGGTAGCACCGGCCCTGATTACAGAACCCTCCCCCCCCCCCCAATTCCATAACACAGGAAATGTGTTCTTTAGTCCACAACCTTTGCTGGGAACATAATGCACAGTGCAGCACAGGAAGAAACCACAGAAGGTTGGGAGCTTCTAAGTTCAGAAGGATCAACTAATTCTTTTTTTTTTACTTTTTGAAAACTTTTTTTATTAAAAGGTGTTACAAAACACCGACCAAAAGGGAGCAGAAAGAAAAGTTAATTGTTACAGTTTATATACACTTTAAGCTCATCAAAGTATATTTAGAAGTGGTGTAAAGAGAAAACATAACTGATTATTTTATCAGTACCTGCACGTAGCTTATAACAGAATGAACATTTAGCTAGTTTTTTGTAGTTTATCCAAGCCACTTCTTTGGTTCTAATGAGTGTCATGATAATACCTCAGATTTTATATCCACAAAGGCGTAACTAGAACCATCAGGGCCCCGATGCAAGAAACCATGATGGGCCCCCCTGACCCCCCCTTCCATCAAAGCCCCAGGCTTCCAATATTGGGAGGGTGTCCATGGACACCCTCCAGAACCCTGCTTCCTGCATGCCCCCTGAGACGTTCATCCAGCACAATCATAGCGGCCCTTTACCATGTGATCAGCTGATCACATGTAAACAGACTTGCTGGTTATCAGCAGCCCTTTCCTCCCACGCTGTGTCTGTGTGAGGAAAGGAGAGCCATTAACTGGCAAGAATGTCAGTAAATTGTTTACACTGATCATCAGTGCAGCCTATTAGTGCTGCCTATCAGTGTTCATCAATGCCGCCTATCAGCATCCATCAGTACCACTTATCAGTGCTCATCAATGCAGCCTATCAGTACTTTATTTCAGTGCCCCCTATCAGTGTCCATTAATTTTGCCTATCAGTTTCCATCAATTTTGCCTATCAGTGCCACCTATCAGTGCTCTTCAATGCCGCCTATAAGTGCCACCTATCATTGCCCATCAATGCTGCCTATCAATGCCAATCAATGCTGCCTATCTGTGTCCATCAATGCCGCCTATCAGTGCCCATCAATGCCGCCTATCAGTGCTCATCAATGCCACCTATCAGTGCCCATCAATTCTGCCAATCATTGCCCATCAGTGCAGCCTATCAGTGTTTATCAATCCCACCTATCAGTGCCCATTAGTGCCTCCTATCAGTGCTCATCAATCAATGAGCTGAGCTGAGAGCGTGTCACTCTCATGCAGTTCAGAGCCGTCAATGACAGTTCTCCCTTTCTCCTCTCTTGCACGGGATGAGAAAGGAGACAGCCAATATGCTCTGTCTCCAACCCCCCCACCCTGATTGAGGTAAATGCACATATACACATAACATATGCAACAACTCTTAGTAATATTAGTAAACCAAGTGTAGTAATCTTACCACTGGATTGCCCAAAAATAAAAGAAACCAACTGGTTATATGCCGTCTGCAGGTATCGATTCAAAACAGAAATATCTGCTTTGGGAGGACTGACCCAATAAAAAGGCATGACATTAAAGTGTATGTCTAAAAATTTCAAAAATGTTCCCCTAACCTCCCTTTTGCCCTCTAAAGAGAAAAATTGAACAGTTTTAGTTTTTATTACATCCTTGTGACATTATCATTGGGCTTGTAAAAATGTTGTAGTGCCAGTTGATGGGAGCTTTGTTCCTTATAATGTAGACATACTCCAGGACTACATCTCTCAAAAGTCCTTTTCTTAGACAATGTGTGTAAACAGACATTTGGGAGTCAAGGTAGCAGCACTCAAAGTCAGCAGATCTGGCGCTTTTGGACTACTTACACCTTAACCCTTTCATGACTAAGCTTATTTCTGACATTTGGTGTTTACAAGTTAACCTCCTTAGCGGTAATCCCGAGTCAGGCTCGGGGTGAGTTTTTCATGCTAAGAGCGGAAACCCAGAGCCAGACTCAGGATTGCATTGCAGGATACAGGGAAGTTACTTACCTTGTTCCCTGGATCCTGCGATGTCCTCCCGCAGTGTGTGCGAGACGTGTCTCGCTCGATCCGCACTGCCGAGTTCCGAGCTCCGTTCCCTGCGACATTGCAGCGCACGGGGACGGAGTTCGACGCCAAATTTAAAAAGTCAAACACACAATACACATACAGTACTGTAATCTGTAAGATTACAGTATACTGTATCAAATAATTACACACCCCTTTGTCCCTAGTGGTCTGTCCAGTGTCCTGCATGCACTTTTATATTATAAAAACTGTTCTTTCTGCCTGGAAACTTGAGAATGTCCATAGCAACCAAAAAGTGTCCCTTTATGTCAAAAATGGTTTTAGACCAGCTAGAAAACAGCGATAATAAATTAGAATCACTTGCAGAATTGAGCGATAGCGATTTGTGGGGAAATTCGTCATCAAACACTAAATCTAATGACAGCGACAATTCTGCAACTGAGAAAATTTCAGGATTTTTGATTTGATTACATTATTGAATAATTTTTATTATAATTACATTACTATTTGTTATAATTATTTATAGTTATTTATCATATTATAATTTATGATTTTGTGTTTCAAACTTTATCATACCCGGGATGTCTACTAGACTCTTGTTTGGTCAGGTTTAAGTAAGTAATTACTAAGAATTGCAGGCTTACAATACATAACACCAAATTTCCATGCAAAATAATTTTACCGCTTTTGGTACAAAATTCCAGACAGAATCATACCGCCTGGGAGGTTAAAATCGATATTTTTTTGCTAGAAAATTACTTAGAACCCCCAAATATTATATATATATTTTTAGCAGAGAATCTAGAGAATAAAATGGCGATTGTTGCAATATTTTATGTAACAAGGTATTTGTGCAGCGGTGTTTTAAACGCAACTTTTTGGGGAAAAAAGACACTTTCATGAATTAAAAAAAAAAACGAAAAAGTAAAGTTAGCCCAATTTTTTTGTACAATGTGAAAGATGATGTTACGCTGAGTAAATAGATACCAAACATGTCACGCTTTATAATTGCACGCACTCGTGGAATGGCAACAAACTACAGTGCCTAAAAATCTCCATAGGCAACGTTTTATTATTTTTTATGGCTACCAGGTTAGAGTTACAGAGGAGGTCTAGTGCTAGAATTATTGCTCTCGCTCTGACGATCGCGGCAATACCTCACATGTGTGATTTGAACACTGTTTACATATGCGGACGCGACTTCCGTATGCGTTTTCTTTGCTGCGCGAGCTCGCAGGGACGGGGGCACTTAAAAAAAAAATGTTCTAATTTATTTTATTTATTTTGACATTATTATATGGTGTTTTAAAAAAAAATAATTGATCACTTTTATTGCTGTCACAAGGAATGTAAACATCCCTTGTGACAGTAATAGGTGGTGACAGGTACTCTTTATGGAGGGATCGGAGGTCTAAAAGACCCCCGATCCCTCATTTACACTTCAAAGTATTCAGATCGCCGAAAATGGCGATTCTGAATACTGTATATATTTTTTTAAATCCGGCTCCATTCCGAGAAAAACGGAAGTGACGTTGTGATGTTGCTTCCGTGTTTACATTCAGGAGACTGGCAGGAAGCCGTTTATGGATTCATGCCAGTCTCTCTCTCGGCACCGGAGGTGGCGCATCATGGATCGGGTGGAGGAGGCAAAGTAAGAGCGGCGGAGGCGGTGGGAGGGGGGGATGTCACCTCCTGCTCCTCCGGGATAACAACCGAGCGGCTTTTAGCCGCATCGGTTGTTATCACCGGATAGTCGACCGCCCGCTCTAAAAAATTATACCGGGATGATGCCTGCAGCTGCGGGCATCATACCGGTATAACCCCCGAAAGCCGAGGACGCATATGTGCGTACGCTCGGCGGCAAGGGGTTAAAACACACAAATAAATTAAATGAATGAGCTGCTGCTATAATAAACTATTACTGAAAGAAAGCAACCCAAGAAGTTCATGTATGGAATTCATAGGTTGAAGCAGCGCTAAAAGGTGTTATGAATACACCAGATTGTGATAATAAGCCCTATGAAGGTTAAGTCCAGCAAAGACTTTTAGTAATCCTAGAGAGTGTTCATATGGGATCTCATCAGAAAGGATGACAGGCCTTCACCACACCACGTGACACCGCTCCCCTCAAATTTAACACTCACCGGAAGGATCTGATAACTCAGCTTTGGTGACTTCACTTCCTTAAGTCCTTATTTGTAGTTGTAGCGCTACCCCCAGTTAAGAGAGCCGCTGATATTGATTTGGGCCCTGCAGTGCACCGCTGTCAACCCCCGGCAATAAGGCTCTAACCTCCCGTGGCACAGCTGGTGATAGAGAGATAGGACCGCGTGATCGCAACTGTTGGTGACGCAGTCCTATAACAAACATACACAGAATATACTTTAAAACTCCTATTAAAGTAAGCGGAACTGACACCAAATGTACTTTACCCAGATATTTTACTGAGGCTAATGGGCAAGTAATAAACAACAGTATAACAAGTTGCAGATCCCTGCAATAAACAGTAATAAAGATAAACAGAGTAATCAGAATAATAAAGTATTGCTATGCAACTCTAGCGCTGCCCTTTTACAGCTACTTCCCCTCATGGGTAGACTAACACCCAGCAATGTCTACCTATGCAGTCAGGCCTGACTGATCTAAATGGAAGTTCAGTGAAACAATATTCGCTAGCAATCTCTCGGTGGTGCACTTGAAGAACAACTTTGTAATCCCAACGAATAGTAAAGATAAAGTATCTGTCTTTAAACAGCTCTCACCACCTGGACAAGTCCAAGTCCCTTTCCTCCATCGATTCGTCTAGGAACAGGAATCCACCGACATCCAAGTCTTCAATCCTTCTGGTGTACTGCAGCAAGGAGGATTAGATGTCTCTAAGGCTCTGCTAGGCTGGCAGAGGGCTCTTTGGAAAGGAGCACACGGCCCGGGCTTCAGGCCTTGTGCACACAGCAGTTCAGCACAGACATCCTCTTGCTAGGAGAGGGGGGTCCAAAGAGGCCGACCAAAACTCTGCCTCCCCTTTATAAAGTCTGCCCCAGCAGTCTCTGTTCTGGAGCAATGCACCCTGGGTGCTGCAAGATGTACTGGGAGATGTAGTCTCTCTCTCCTCTGCTTTCACTTCCATAATGTCTCTTTACTTCCTCCCGACTCACCTCTCACCTGGAACTTCTTGTCTCTCTGCATTAAAGGGGAACACCCCGCTACACACTCCCCCCACTTGAACTCTTTGGTCCCCAAAGATAAACTTCAACAAATACTGTTTACCATTTTGGACAATGTCGAGCATGATGTTGGCATAGGGAATTCCCACCAAAACATTGGGATGGAACTCTCTTGCCCACAGGTCACACTACCATGAGTGGCCTGCCTAACTGTGCCAGAGAGTGAGCTGGGGTTGCCCTCCACCAAATGGACGGTGGAAGGATCAGGTTGTTCAACACTTCTCCTAGCCGTTACAACAGAGTCCTCTGAGCTCGTCCCCATTTGGGGGTAAGTTAGTTTCTTGGGAGGCCTGATGTCTCTGCGAGCCCTCTGCTCTCTTGGTGCTTCTGACTCTGGCACCACAGGCTCTTCTTCAGGAGTAAGTTCAGGTAACATTGCTGGTTCTGGAACCTCTGATTCAGAAGTCGACTGACGTATGGAATCTCTAGAGTCCTCCTCTGCGCAAGTGTCAGGAACATCTTCCCAGTAATCAGCTGAGGGACTGAAGGGTATGAATTCAGTAGCCTCCGGATTCAGCGTTGCATCTGGGGTATCCCCTCCATTTGGGAGATCTATGGCGGACGTTCCCAGAGTCGAGGGAGGCCACAGCCAGTCCAGTTCTCCACCTTCTTCTGTACTCAATTGGGAGGCCTCCCCATCTTTGGCTCGAGAGGTCTGGGACCGAGTGTTCGGCCTAGGAATATCCAGGATAGAGGCCGGTTCAGGGGAGTCTCTCACGGGAGGTATTCTGACTGCCTCAGCAAGTGGGAGCAGGTGGTTCCGATGCCACGTCTTCAGTGGACCCACCTTTCCTTCTGGCTTTAGTTTGTAGACAGGCAAACCGGGCAACTTCCTACAGACAACATAGGGCTCAGATCTCCACCTGTCGGCAAGCTTGTGTTTTCCAGGGACCCCCAGATTGCGTAGCAGTACTCGGTCCCCGGGCTGCAGATCTTGCACTCGAACCTTCAGATCAAAATTTCTCTTGTTGCGGGCCCCCCTTTGATCCGAAGCCGCCTGGGCTTGTTCATAGGCCACCTGCAAGCTACGTCTAAGTCTGTCCACGTATCCCTTGTGGGATGTAGCTGAGGTATTGTCTATAGAAGTGCCAAAGGCCAGGTCCACAGGTAGCCTTGCTTCTCTCCCAAACATAAGTCGATAAGGGGAGTAGCCAGTGGCGTCACTTGTGGTACAGTTATAGGCATGTACTAGGGCTGATATGTGCTGACTCCAGTGTTGCTTCTTCTCTGTTTCTAAGGTTCCCAACATGTTGAGCAGGGTCCGGTTAAATCTCTCCGGCTGAGCATCTCCTTGTGGGTGGTAAGGCGTGGTTCTGGTCTTCTTTATTCCTAATGAATCCAAAAGTCTTCGGATCAACCGACTCTCAAAGTCCCTTCCTTGATCTGAGTGGAGTCTCTGTGGTAGTCCGTAATGGACAAAATACTTCTCCATAAGTATCTTGGCCACGGTGGATGCCTTCTGGTCTTTGGTTGGGAAAGCTTGAGCATAGCGGGTGAAATGGTCGGTTATTACCAGAACATTCCCCAATCCACTCAGGTCGGGTTCGAGGCAGAGAAAGTCAATGCATACCAGATCCATTGGGCCTTGACACTGTAAGTGGCCCATTGGGGCAGCTTGATGGGGTAGGGTCTTTCTCTGAATGCATCGTGCACAGGAATGGCAATACTCCTCTACTTCTGCCCTCATGCAGGGCCAATAGAACCGATTTCTGACAAGCTGGAAGGTCCTTTCTGCCCCTAGGTGACCATGATGGTCATGCAGGGCAATTAGTACAGTCTCTCGGTGCTTCTCTGGAAGAAATAACTGCCACTTATCTTCTGAGTCATCAGAGGGGCCCCTTCGGTAGACCACTCCCTGATGTACCTGTAGCCTGTCCAATTCCTTCCTCAACAGGCGAGCCTCCTTTGAGGGGTGATGTAGGAATTTGTTGGGATCCTGATTCTCCAGGGCTTCGAGGACCAATCTCCCCATGGGGTCTTCCAATTGGTCACACCTCAACTCCTTCTTGGACAGTCTCGGTAGGTTGTCTTCCTCCAGTTGAGTTACCCCACAATAGTGTTTGGGGACTCCTACCATGGTAACCCCTATTTCTTCTGCTCTGGAGCCTCCTCTGGCTTGGAATTCAGCCCCTTGACAAAGGGCCCGCACCCCGTCCGGTGCCACTTGGGTCCAATCTTCCCAGTCATTTGTCGTGGCATGAGACCTCCGGGACAGGGCATCTGCATCCCTATTTCCGGCTCCTGGTCTGTACTTCAGACTGAAGTTGAATCCAGACAATGCGGCCAACCACCTGTGTCCGGTGGCATCTAGTTTCGCGGTGGTGAAGAGGTAGGTCAGGGGGTTGTTGTCTGTCTTCACAGTAAACTCTGCCCCATACAAGTAGTCTTTTAGCTTGTCTACTACCGCCCATTTGAGGGCCAGGAATTCCAGCTTATGAGTGGGGTAATTCTTTTCTGATGGGGTCAGGCTCCTGCTCACATAGGCCACTGGTCGCAGTTGTCCTTCATGTTCTTGGTAGAGTACACCACCTAGACCCTCATGGCTGGCATCCACATGTAATTCATAAGGTCTGGTAGGGTCGGCGTAGGCCAGGACTGGGGCAGTGGTTAAGCTCCTCTTCAGAGCATGAAAGGCCTCTTCACACCTTGGGTTCCACTGATCTTGAACTGACTCACCAGGCCTCCTGGGCCCTGAGTCATCCTCTTCCCCTTCTGCCTTTAGCAATTCATTCAACGGGCGGGCAATCCGAGCAAACCCCTCCACAAACCTCCTATAATAGGAGCAGAACCCCAGGAAGGATCTGAGCTCTGTTACTGTGGTGGGTCATGGCCAGGAAGTGACTGCTTCCAACTTCTCAGGATCTGTGGCCACCCCTTCTTCAGACACTATGTGCCCCAGATAGTTCACAGAAGACTGGTAGAACCGAGACTTCTCGGGGGAAAGCTTAAGTCCCTCTTCGCTGAGTCTTCTCAATACTTTCTCCAACCTGGCTTCATGTTCTTCCAAGGTTCTTCCAAAGACAATGACATCGTCCAAGTACACAAGGACTTCTATAAGATTCATGTCTCCAACAGTCTTCTCCATAAGGCGTTGAAAGGTAGCAGGAGCTCCAGACAGACCCTGAGGCATCCTATTGAATTCGAAGAATCCCACCGGGGTTATGAAGGCTGTCTTCTCCCTGTCTTCTGGGTGCATAGGGATTTGATAGTACCCACTCTTGAGGTCCATCACACTGAACCATTTGGCTCCAGACAAACTTTGTAGGGCATCTTCTATCCTTGGCGTGGTGTATTGGTCAGGGATGGTTCTCCGGTTGAGAGTCCTGTAATCGATACAAAGCCTCAACGACCCATTCTTCTTTCTGACCACCACGATTGGGGAGGCATAGGGACTTCTAGACTCCCGGATCACACCAGTCTTCTTTAGTTCTACAAGTTGTTCCCTCAGATCCTCCAGATCTGCCAGGGGGACCCGCCTGACCCTCTCTCGGAAGGGCTTATCTTCTTGGAGGCGGATCCGATGGGTGGCACTTCTTGCACACCCCACATCGAATTCATCTTCGGAAAAGATCTTCTCCCACCTGGTCAGCTGGGCCTTGGCTCTTTCTTTCCAAGCCCTGGGTAGGTTCGGGTTTTCCACGGACAGTTTCTCCCAAACATCTCCTCCGTCACCTGTCCCCTTGACTTCGGACCAAGTGACCGGGGCAGCAGGGCTCACCTGACCAAGCAACACTCTGGCAGGGATCTCCATGGGTCCTCCCGTAGTGTTCCTAACACTCACCGGAACTCTGCCATGGGCCTTCTTCAGAGCCTTGAACGGAATCACTTCTGGTATCACTTCCAGGCCTGAGGACTCTTCCCTTGGGTCTGATTCCAGCATGACAAAGGGGCCAGGTTGTTCCCACGAAAGCTTCACAGTGGCCCTAAGACAGGTTACTTCTCCGGGCTGTAGCACTACTCCTTCTCTGCCAAGTCTCCACACCTTCCCTATCCCCTCTCCCGGGGTCTTCTGCTCTAAGACCAGTCGTTGGTAGGCCGTCTTTAGCATGGGATGGATTTTGGTGGCTGAATGGTTTCTCTCTTTCACTAGAGGGGTCAGGAGTCTCCTGACTAGATCCGTGTTTGTCCCAATGATCAGGGAAATCTTGCTGGCTCCAGGCGGCCGGGGACACACAACTGCCAGGGTGTCAAACACTTCAGCCTTCCCAGCCACGGATGGGTCGAAAGTCATCTTTATGGGCAGGTACCCATCATAAGGGAAACTCTGGGTTCCAAGTCCCCATATCTCCAACTCTTCTATCTTCTGGATAGGCAGATGACTCAAGTGCCTATCATAGAAGTCCCGGTATAGTAAAGTCACCTGTGCTCCGGTGTCCAAAAGAGCTTTAGTATAGACTCCTTCCACTTGAATGGGCACAGTAGGAGACGGGCCCACCAGTTCCTTTGGGTATGGCCGGACTGGGGTCACCTCTTTTTTTTGGCTTTCGACCCTTGCCCTGCTCCTTTTGGACTTTAATTTTTCCTGAGCCTGGCATGCATTGACTTTCTCCCTCTCAATGGGGGCACAAACCCGCTGAGGGATGTTATTGTTCCTTTTAGGTGGATGTTCCTTCTTTGGGGTGCTGTACTTCCACTGAGGGGTCTTGCCCCCTCCCTCTGGGGTACATCTTGGTGGGGGTGTACTATACCTCCTCCTAGGAGTTTTGTCTCCTCCATTCTTGGCCTTTTTTTTTAGTTTGGAGCGCACTGAAGATGATGGGCACCCGGTTGACTCCTTCACCGGGGCCCTTTGGAGTTTCCCGCCGGCTTGCAATTATCTGTTCTCTTCTTCTTTGGGCTGGAGCATACGTTAGCAAAGTGGCCACTCCCTCCGCAGTTATAGCAAATCACCTCTTCTCGGCCCTGTAGGAAGGCCGGTGCTGAGGTGTTCGGGAACAACTCCTTTCTTGGGCTTGGTTTCTCTCGTCTTCTCTGATCTTTCTCCATCAAAGAGGTCAGCATCTCCAACACTTGGGCCATTTGCGATTTCAGAGTGTCAACCTCCGCATATCTTTCTGGGCTCTTGACCGAATGGACCAACACTGGTACAGGTGTGACATTCGCCTTGGCCACCTGCTGATCTTCCTGCAGCGCCTCTTCATCCCTAATAATTTTTATTAGATCAGAGTAGGTTAGTGACATTCCTCCTCCTGAGGTTTTCAGGTGCAGCCAGACCGGGTCTGAGCGCCGCGCTCCCCTCATGATCTGCTTCATGCGTGCTTCATCTGCATCTTTGGGCAGCATTCCCTTCTTCAGTACAATCTTGCATAACTGCCTGTTCAGCCTTCTAACATATTCTGACAGTTTCTCATTCGGCTGCTGGAGAGTGTGTTCAATTTGATAAATCATCTCTGACACCTTCTCCAGCTGACCAAACTCTTCCTGCAGCATGGCCAGGCAATCTTGAGCTGTACAGTTTTCATTTCCAAACCGGAAGCTCTTCACCGCTTCTGCCGCGGCACCTTTCAGACTTTCTAAGACTCGCTGTCTCTTCTGTGCCTCAGGCACCTCCCATGCTTCTACTGCCTGCAATGCCTGTTCCACCCAAGTGTCAAAATCTTCCTCCCCCGCAGGGACGGGGAGCTTCCCTGAGAAGGTGCTAAGCTTCCGGTAACCGGCCTCCACATGCACCGTACTGCTTTTCTGGCACTTAATTACAAGGTCTCCTAGAGCATTCAACAATTCAGGCCCTATAGCGGCCAGCGGTGATCCCGGGCTTAATAGTTCCTTAAGCTTTTCTGCTTTAGGGGATAGTGGTGGAGATAATTGTGGGAGTGATGGCTTTGGTTTCTGAAACCATTCTTCCTTCACTGGCAGCGTATGTATCAAGTGATAGATCTGATTATCTATGGCTCGTATACTCTGACTTTTAAAATGCTCTGGGATTTCGTTTTTCCATTCTACCAGTGCGTATGTAAACGAGATCACTGGATCTGGCCTAAAATCCATCACCCATGCTTTGTGGCTCGGAGACAGTAACAATACGAGCTGTTTTATCTCCTCTTCCTTCCATCTTTCCCCCGGGAGTACAATGACTACCGCCGCGATTGGATCGGCGCCAATCGCTGCGCACCACTGTGACATTGCCAGCGGGTCCATGCTGGTACTTCTGACCGGCTTGATTGCAGCGTGCAACGTACAAGGATCCCGGACTCGAGCCCCCACGTGTAGCGCTACCCCCAGTTAAGAGAGCCGCTGATATTGATTTGGGCCCTGCAGTGCACCGCTGTCAACCCCCGGCAATCGGCTCTAACCTCCCGTGGCACAGCTGGTGATAGAGAGATAGGACCGCGTGATCGCAACTGTTGGTGACGCAGTCCTATAACAAACATACACAGAATATACTTTAAAACTCCTATTAAAGTAAGCGGAACTGACACCAAATGTACTTTACCCAGATATTTTACTGAGGCTAATGGGCAAGTAATAAACAACAGTATAACAAGTTGCAGATCCCTGCAATAAACAGTAATAAAGATAAACAGAGTAATCAGAATAATTAAGTATTGCTATGCAACTCTAGCGCTGCCCTTTTACAGCTACTTCCCCTCATGGGTAGACTAACACCCAGCAATGTCTACCTATGCAGTCAGGCCTGACTGATCTAAATGGAAGTTCAGTGAAACAATATTCGCTAGCAATCTCTCGGTGGTGCACTTGAAGAACAACTTTGTAATCCCAACGAATAGTAAAGATAAAGTATCTGTCTTTAAACAGCTCTCACCACCTGGACAAGTCCAAGTCCCTTTCCTCCATCGATTCGTCTAGGAACAGGAATCCACCGACATCCAAGTCTTCAATCCTTCTGGTGTACTGCAGAAAGGAGGATTAGATGTCTCTAAGGCTCTGCTAGGCTGGCAGAGGGCTCTTTGGAAAGGAGCACACGGCCCAGGCTTCAGGCCTTGTGCACACAGCAGTTCAGCACAGAGATCCTCTTGCTAGGAGAGGGGGGTCCAAAGAGGCCGACCAAAACTCCGCCTCCCCTTTATAAAGTCTGCCCCAGCAGTCTCTGTTCTGGAGCAATGCACCCTGGGTGCTGCAAGATGTACTGGGAGATGTAGTCTCTCTCTCCTCTGCTTTCACTTCCATAATGTCTCTTTACTTCCTCCCGACTCACCTCTCACCTGGAACTTCTTGTCTCTCTGCATTAAAGGGGAACACCCCGCTACATAGTCACAAGGGGTTAGTGCATCATTCCGACAGAAGCGATCAATCATAAAGGAATTTCACTTAAAGGTTCAATGCTGGCTTATTGGCTCATTACATAAGGAAAAAAAAACAATCCTCATAGCGTGAACCTGTTTTAAAATGTTTATTTAAAAAAAAAATACTTTTAAAAACAGGTACATGCTATGAGGATTGTAAAGCCAGAAAACATGGGGAATATATCTGTTATTATTCTTAAACATACCTGAATTATTGCTGCTATTGTGATTGAGGCATTGCTGCAAAATGAGATTCATAATACCACACTTTTTGATTGTTAAAAACTGCAATATTATTTTATGTATTTATATTTATGTTTACATACTTATTCATTTGTTTTTCCTTATTTGTTTATATTGATTTTATTAGAGCCCATTCACACAGGGGAGTCTTTGGATCCGACTCCAAATCGCCCCAGGTCGCCCCTAGTTGCCTCAGGTCGCGCTGGCTGAAGAAATCAATGTAAGTTAATGGAGCCGTCCTTATGCACACTACTGCAGTCGCTCCGACTTCAAAAAAGGTCCCTGTACTACTTCAATCCGACTCCTAGGCGACCTGTAACCATTCATTTCAATGGGAGTCACCTCTCACTGTCTTAATAGGAGCAACTCTCCAGGAAGATAACATACATTTATCAGGCAAAGCTCTCCCTCCCCCCTCCCTCCCACAGAGCTGATTCTTGTTTGATTGGCCACTGGAATGTCTCCTGTCCTGCAGGCAAGTTGGAGTTGCCTTGTAAGTAGCTCCAGGTCGTGCTGTGATTCATTCTCAAGTCGTGTCTGAGTTGCCTCATAAAATCGTGCTGGAAGTCGTGTTGCCCCTGTGTGAATGGGCTCTTATTATTGTTCGCTGGGACCTGTATACTTTATTTCATTCCTTTTATATATAACATGTTTTTGGAATGACTTCTTATCCTTATTCTTCTTATCCTTATACACTAGAGCAGGGGTCTCCAAACTGCGGCCCGAGGGCCCTTTATCCGGCCCTTGGGGCACTATTCCTCTCACTGACACCAACAATGGGGCACTATTTCTTCCACCAATACCAATGATGGGATACTATTTCTCCTTCTATTAGGGGCACTACTCCTCCTCTTATTGACCAACAACCCTGAGACCATATTTATTCTCACTGAATCTAGGCCATCTTCTGCCCCCACTGGCCACAATCTGTCCCTCCTAAAGTCTGAAGGACAACAAACTGACCCTTTGTTTAAAAAGTTTGGACACCCCTGCCCCTCAGAGATGCCCTGAATATGATTTTATTTATTGTGTTTTATTTTCCCTGGCATACTTTTTAAAGCTAAGGTTACCTTTTATTTGGGGGGGGGGTGCAGGTGGCTTCCCGATTACAGCCTGTGGGTTCTAATCGGCTCCCAAATAGTTAACCAGGGGGCGTCAGTGTTAATCAGGTTCACCAGGTCTGGTTACCGGTAGCCTGACTGGCTGAAGCGACATCGAGGGCGGGAAAGACATTGAGGACGGAAGAAGGCATGAGGGAGCGGAGGGAGCGTGGAGGAGGACAGCACTGACCCGAGGAAGGTAAGTGCCGGGCTGGGGACAAACTGGCTGCATTTGGGGACAAACTGGCTGCATTTGGGGACAAACTGGCTGCATTTGGGGACAAACTGGCTGCATTTGAGGGGGCAAACTGGTGCCGTTTCGGCACAGTGGCACAGTGGCTGCATTTAATGGGCACACTGGCGGCAATTGATGGGTTTTTTTTCAGTTTGTTTGCGCCCCCCCAAAAAATTTGAGCACCAGTCGCCACTGATAAGTACCATAACTGCTTTTGCTCAATTTCAGAAATGATCTTTCTTACCTTTGTAACAAGGTTAAGAAGTTCTGTTATGTGACCATGCATCTTTTGTTCCTGATAATGGGTGGCTGGGTACAGGACACAGTGCAGACACACAGCATGCCAGGTATTTCATAGTCTGTTCAGCCTAAGGCTAGATGCAGGCTGTGCTCGAGCAGGGGGCCTGTTCAAGAGGCAAGCTGTGTTTGGCCAGGGGCATGGTTGCTGAACAAACCACCAAATACTGGCATGCTCTGTGTCTAAATAGTGTCCTGTACCTCTGAATAGCCAGCCAAAGGATGGAAACTGACCATGCAAGCACAGATCAGCTTTTGTGCTTTGTGTGCTCACGTTAGAACAAGGAACATAGGTGACTAGTAGGATAAATCAGGTACTTCAGAAGGAAGAAGTACATGGAAGGGATAGTGATTTATAAAGTACACATATGTGAACACACACATAGAAAAAAATAAACATTTAGGGTGACATACACTTAAAGTAGTCTATACAGTAACTAATTATATGTGATATATATTTTTTCCTGACAGATAAAATGGATGAATGTCCAAACATCACTTTAAAAGAATTCCACATCTTGGGTTTCACTTTATCTAAAACAGGACAACTTACACTTTTTGTCAGAGTCTCAACTATGTACCTTCTGACCATTTTGGGGAACCTGATCATTATTACACTTATCTCTTTGATGTCTGTGCTTCACACCCCAATGTATTTCTTCCTATGTAACCTTTCATTGGTGGATGTTACATATGTCTCAACCACTCTCCCCAAACTCTTATCCATTACAATAACCCAGGACAACCGAATCTCTTTTCATGACTGTATCACTCAGTTGTATTTCTTTACATTTTGTGCTATCTGTGATATTTTTGTGCTGACCTCCATTGCTTACGGTTGCTATGTAGCAGTTTGTAGGCCCTTGCAATACACTATGATGATGAACAAGAATGTTTGTATCACAATAGCACTCTTCTGCTGGTTTATATCTGCTCTGAACTCCTTGCTGTTGACTCTCCTGACATCAGTTCTTTTATTTTGCAATTCCCACAAAATTAACCATTTTTCTGTGATCTGAAAACACTCACTGCCCTCTCATCTAGTGATACAAAAAGCAGGGAAATATTTATGTTATTCCAGGATATTCTGATAGCATGTGTCCCATTCTCACTCACTATAATCTCATATGTGAAAATCATAATGACTATACTGAAGATTCGTACTTCTGAAGGACGTCTTAAAGCTTTTTCCAGTTGTACTTCTCATCTCACCACTGTTATATTATTTTATGGACCAATCCTGTTTGTTTATATAAAACCTGAATCTGATCACTCTAAAGAACAAGACAACTTAATCTCAATGCTGTATGTGGCTGTTGTCCCAATGCTCAATCCATTTGTTTACAGTCTGAGGAACAAAGATGTATTAGGTGCCATTAGAAAATTTACCTCCTACAGGAGCCCTCTACTTTAACCACTTAAGGACTAGAAGGATTTGCCCCCTTAATGACCAGGCTACAGCACTGCGTCGCTTTAACTGACAATTGCGCGATCGTACGATGTTTTACCCAAACAAAATGTATGTCCTTTTTTTCCCACAAATAGTGGTATTTGATCACCTCTGCAGTTTTTATTTTTTGCGCTATGAACAAAAAAAGTGACAATTTTGAAAAAATATTTTTTTTTTACCTTTTGCTATAATAAATATCCCCCCCCCCCCCAAAAAAAAAAATGTCTTCATCAATTTAGGCCAATATGTATTCTTCTACATATTTTTTGGTAATTTTTTTGGCAATAAGCGTATATTGATTGGTTTGCACAAAAGTTATAGTGTTTACAAAATAGGGGATAGATTCATGGCATTTTTATTATTTATTTATATTTTTACCAGTAATGGTGGCAATCTGAGATTTTTGGAGAGACTGCGACATTGCGGCAGACAGATCGGACACTTTTGACACTTTTTTGGGACCAGTGACATTTATACAACGATCAGAGCTAAAAATAGCCACTGATTACTGTATAAATGTCACTGGCAGGGAAGGGGCTAACACTAGGGGGGCGATCAAGGGGTTAGGTGTTCTCTAGGGAGTGATTCTAACTGTGGGGAGAGTGGACTGACTGGAGGAGGAGAGAGTTCGCTGTTCCTGATCACTAGGAACAGCAGATCGCTCTCTACTCCCCTGTCAGAACAGGGATCTGTCCGTTTACATTGACAGATCCCCATCCTTTCTCTCTGAAGAGTGATCGCAGGTCGCCTGCTGGCCATGCGCATCAGCTCCGGCGTCGTGCCATGGGCGCGCCCCCTATCGCTCTTAAAGTGGCCAACGTACACCTACGGCGATTCGCGCAGCCGTGCCAGCCTGCCACAGTATAATACTAAACATGCAATGTTTAATTTACATTGTCCCTTCTATTTCTATATGTGGATGATGGCACTGTAACTATTTTAATGAACAAAAATGTAAAGTACCCTTTTCCTAATCGTTATACAGCTGTCACATGACCCAGATCTTTCCCAGCCTGTCTGCAGGGAAACATAAGCAGGAGGAGCTTCTAGTCCTCTGCTGCTGGTCACATGTTCAAAATAAAAAAAACACAGCCTTTGGAATACAGAGTAAAAATAAATAAATAATATCAATAAACTGTTTTAAACTAGCATACATATGTATATATTCAAAATATATATCCAAATAATGTGGTGTGGGCAGATTTCCCTCCAGGGGGCATGGGAGATGAAGCTTCCATTAATCTACATGTAATATCCCGTCTCCATTGTGTTTAGCTGGTTGGTGGGCATGGAGGAGGAGGGAGGGAGTAGGCTTTCATTTATCACTGTGTATATGCCCACATGTGTGAATCTATAGTCACATGGGCTGCTCAGATGTGATCAGGGAGGAAATGCTCAGCATAGAAACTCACTGAAAAATGAGCATGTGCAGAGTTGCGACTACAGCTGCAAAATTCCTAACTGAATTGGGGACATGGACAGAAGGTGGAGATAGAGAACAGCAGGATCAAGCAGGTTTTTTGCAGGATACAGAAAACACATCTCACAGTGAGTATGAATAGCATGTAATATTATTTATATATTGATTGTTTTTTTTTATGTTGTGGGTTTAGTGACACTTTAATTGCAAATTTTTAAAACAGAATCTGAGAAAGAATAATGTATTTTTTTTTTAATTTAGCAAAAAATAAAAAACCTAGTAGTGATTAAATACCACCAAAAGAAAGCTCTAAAAGTTTATTTGGGTACAGTGTTACATGACTAATCAATTGTCATTCACAGTGTGACAGCACTCAAATATGAAAAATGGCCTGGGCAGAAAGGGGGTAAAAGTGTCTGGTATTGAGGTGGTTAAAATTTGCTGTTTTATTAGAGTCTGACATTTTATATTTAATGACAAAATAAACAGGTCTGTGCCACAGGAAATAACAATAAACTCTACAACTGTGCAGCTGCTATCATTAAAGTATAGAAAATACATAAATAAATCAAAAATATAGATATGGCAGCGCTACTATTATCTTTGTATTATCTTTGTATCTTAAATTAAAAAATGTGGCAACTCCCTGCAAGAATCTGAGAATAGTCACTGGGGTCCTAACTAACTCAAAACCTGATCTAGAAATCCTAACTCTAGGGGGGGGGGGGGCGGCGCCCATGCGCCTCTAATGGACGGACAGCCACTGGTGACTACCTTACGGTCAGTTCTAGGGAATTCATCTATCTCTAGAGTTAGGATTTCTATCATTTAATGACTGATTCTATTATTTCTACAGCATAGAACGTCCATCTGGAAGCTTAGTATGTGAAGCCCTAACTGCAGTTTTTTTTTACTACTCAAGTGACAACAACTATAGAGAAAGCGTGTATGTGATTACATGATTATGGCCAGAGGTAACTGATCACTGGGTGCAGAAATGTAGCCTCAACAGTTTTATCCAATGGGAGACTCAAGGTTTCTATGGACTGTTACTACACATAAGCCATTGTGAATGATTATTTACTGTGGTGGTTCTGTGTTGTGTGAAAATCATCAAAACACATGTTAATATTTATATATATATATATATATTTTATATATATATGTAGGTCCTCACCCCATCTCCTTTGTCTAGGGGTATGTCATACGACAGGGTGAGATGCGGTACGGCCCATGTCCTCCCCATAGCTGTGGGTGAGGTGAAGGCCAGTACCAGATATTTCCTCGGGCCTATGTGCTTTTGTCTAGAATCAAGTCCCGCTGTGCCAACACTTCCCTCTGCTCCCATTAACCAGAGTTCCACACACCGATCACAGTCCAACTCTTGTTTTATTGTATATCTCACAATAAACAGTGCTTCAGTAGCCAACTGGTTGCGACTTGATAACATTTTGATACGGGGAATGAGCAGGTCGAGGCACTATCCTAGTTGTCAGCTAAACCACTGCGATCTCGCCAGCGGTTACTATAGCCTTAGCTAGAAAGGACTTAGAACTTGAGAGTCTCTACCAGCGACTCAAGAGAACATAGATAGGAGTACCTTCGCTGCGTTGCGGCCCCTGTCAGGGGAAGATGTCCCTCCAAGGGAGTTACCAGAGGCCCATCCGTCACTGGGTTGATGCTGCTCCAGACTCTCCGAATGGGTAACCTCCCTCAACTCACCTCAGACATGGGCCCCATCCACTTCAGGGACCCTCGGACTTCTCCACCCTCGCGGGACCCAGTCGAAGTCACTGAGCCCCTGGCCTCCTGGTTTAGTACCTCACCCCAGGCTGAAGGTGCCTGGGATGGACTCCAACTCCATTCCGGTCAGGCCTAGGGCGCCTGGGCGGGAATCCGGAACCGCCCGCACCCAGGCCTAAGGTGCCTGGGCGCGTGAAGAAGATCCTCCGGAAGACCTCGTGGTTAGGGCGTCTCCCCCTTTTATCCCCTCCCATCGACACTACGGCAGGTTCCCCGTCCTCGCCGTACCATCTCCGGAAAGGGACAAAAAGGGTAGCACTGTGACGGCCAATCTACCTTGAGCCTACGGGTACCCCGCCACCCAGAGGCCAAAGAGATTATTACACCGTCCAATCCTCCACGAACACAAATGGTCCATTATTCCCATACTTACACACCTGAGTGTCCTACCTAAATTTAGAGACCCCGCTACATATATATATATATATATATATATATATATATATGTAGCGCCCTACTCCTGTCGGGTAGACGCTATATGTTAAATTTAGTTATCTGTAGTTCAGCTCAGAAAGAATTATGTAAATTACTGGCTCTGTTTCAGTCTAGCTGGGCTGCGCGTTTTCCACCTGACAGTAGGTGTCACTGTCACCACGAGTCAGGGTTGGAAATGCAGCAGGCAAGGTGTATTGGGTATTCCTTTCCCAGAAGTGTCTCAGGGGGCGTGGTCAACCCGCTGTGTATTCTGGGAGGGGGTACTTAAGAGGCAGAGACCGCTCTATCGGGGTTCGTTGCTGGGGGTCGTTGCCGGATCCTGACCTGAGGGCCCTCCATTTTCGGCCTCGGGGCCTGCTGGCCCGAGGCTCTGCAACTGAGAAGTAGGCCCAGGAGTTGCTGGGGCCTACTAGTCCAGGGATGGTCCTACGCGGTCTTGCCTGCGGGAAGAAGCGGAACAATTGGGGACTCAATTGAAGAACGCATCCTGGCCAGTTTGAGCTGTGTACTTCTGAAGGAACTTTTGCAAAGTGTCAGTGTGGTTACACGATCTTGTGGCGGTAGGTTGTGGAACGACGCGACGGCACTCATCAAGTCTGTGGCAGAGACTTTGAGTGAGCTTCACACCGGTTGCTAGGCCAGTGAGAGTAGGCCTATCCGGTGGTTGCTGAATCCAACGTGGAACTGTTTGTCCTCTGGATCTGAGATTGTGCCCGTGACCTGTAAAGTACCTGAAACTCCCCTATCCCTCAATCCCTCTGTTAGAACTGGTAAAATAAAGCCTTGAAGAAAAGGTATCCAAGTGTTGGTGTGAACATTTCTAAAAGCTCTTCAAGAAGTATCCCTGATCCCTGTGCGGTGAACAGAAAGGGTAACGATAGGCCCAAAACTTTAAACCAGCAGCTCCTACGGGGGTAGTGATATATATATATATATATATATATATATATTATAACCAATATATATTAATATATTATATATTTATAATTAAAAAAATTGTTGTTTTTTTTTTTACAAAGGGTTCAAGTTTATTCCTCCATCTATTCTACTAATGATTTTAGTATAATTGCCTAAATCCTCATGAGACCCAATCCAAGTGCTTTCCCCAAGGTCTCTAAATCATTATATATTCTGCCAAGCAAAACCATGTTTGTGATATAAGAACAACAGAGTTGTTCTAAGACTTATAACGGGTTAGATGTTTAGCCATCTTTTTCATTAACACTGTAGAGTTACAGCAGTGCAAAGTATGTCAGAGATAGAGGGGTTGATTTACTAATAGAATAGAGACTATTCACCCAGCGAAGTGAATATTTACTTTGGAAAGACCAGAAGATTCCTCAAAAAATTGGATTTCAAAAACAGTTATGAAATGTATAAAAATACACACTAAAAAATACAGACAGACTATATATAAAAATAGATCACATATGATAAGCATATAGTGTGTGAAAACAACTTCAGATCGAACCAATAAAATAACCTCAAAATCGACTGTCCAGGGTAAGACAGGAAAAATCCAATCTTTTGAGGAAATTTCTGTTCATTCTATGTACCAGGGATGTGGACCTGCACGGTTTATCCAGTTAGTTGGCAAAATTCTTTGTAATTCTTTGTAATTTACTTTGGAAAGTGTATGTTCACTTTCAAAGTGAATATTAGTAAATAACGTGAGGCAATGCAAACTTTTAATATTCAATTTGCTATCAAAATTCATACATTTTCAAATTTCCCTTGCACTTGATTGTGTATTCAATATGAACACAGCATCACCCTATTTACATTTAGTATAGATAATGTTGTGCATTATAACTGTTAATTATTTCTAGACATGTGCAATTCGTTTAGTTACGAATTCGTTATCCATCAAAATTCGTTATATTCGTTGATTCGTAAACATACGAATGAACGAACGGTTCGATAACATTACAAACAAACAACGAATAATCTAAACGAACGAATATGGAAAACAAATAAAATACGAATTTAGTAAATTTGAAACAAACAAAAAACGAAAAAGTGAAAAACGAAAACATAAAAACAACGAAAACACAGAAAAAAGATAAAAAATAACGAAAATAAAAATGAACGAAAACGAGATATTACGAATATTCGAAAAACAAAACAACGAATAACGAACAAAGATCCATATTAACGAATATCAAAATGAACGGAAAAAAAATTACGAATCTTCGGAAAACGGAAATGAAAACAACGACAATTCGTAAAAACTTAAATTCTATTTTGTTAGTTCTGAATTAGTTCTGGACTTTGGCCAATGGCCAATAAGCTTGTCCCTTTCCCTGAAGAGGTTGTCTCTTCCCCCAATGAGCTTGTTTCTTATAGACATGTGCTATAATGTGTGTGTATGTGTGTTTTTCTGTGTTAGACTGCAGTGCATTCCATCCAGAGTCCAGATAGGGTGTGGTTGGGTAGGTTGCACTGTTCTGTTGGATTTTGTGAGTACATTTTTTACTTGGGAGAGAGAAATTCTTTGTTTCTTAAGGATATTAGATTGAGATTCTAGAGTCTACATTCTAATTTATAATTTTATTTATGTAATATCTCTGACATATTGTATTTTTCTTCTTTGTCAGACTACATTCTAGACAGGGTGTGGGTGGTGTTTGATTTGTGAGTCATTCAAAGAGATTGATATAGAAATTATAAATTTCTTACTATTTCTATTACTCCTAGGATTTTCTAAAGTTAGTTTTTTTCCCTTTTCTGGGACTGTGTTTTATTATATTGCTGTCTGTCTGCCCCTACCTATTGTTTTTGTTGTGTTAGCCAGTGCCACTACTAGGCCAGCCCAGGCAGCATATACTACGTATTCATGGTAGGAGAAGTAGATTAGTATATTTTTTTTTTTGCATGGACCGGTAAAATAAGAATACTCCAGTCCTCAATCCCTCCACTCTCAGTCACACCAACACCAACTCTCATACCAACACACTCACTAACACCAACATTCTCACTTACAAGACTCACACGTCCATTCTCACTCCCAGATATTCTAATTGCAATAAAACCACCAAACCACACAAAAACAACTACAAAAACCACAATATCACTCTCTCATAGTTGCCAACAGTCACGGATTGGCCGGGACGTTCCCGGGATTCAAACCCTTTTCCCGGATTTATTTTGTCCCGGCCAATGTCCCGGCCAATCCGATTTTTCCAGTTTTCCCCGAATTTGGATGCCGCAGGCCGCCGCCGCTAGAGGTCCACGGCTGGCGGAGACAATGTCTCGGCCGGCCGCCATGTTCAAGAAGTCCAAAACACGGATGTAGTACAATAGAAAATAAAGCCGCTGCGGCGCCACCCACACCCCGCACCTCCCCAGGGGTGGGCGGCGCCGCAGCAGCTTTATCTTCTATTGTACTACATCTGTGTTTTGGCTGGCCGGCCGTCCACCCCCGGTCGGCAGCGCCACAGCTTAATTTTTTATTTTTTTGCAGCCACACTGTCGGCTCCGCCTCTATTTTGTTCCCCTTCGGGGAAGGGGAAACAATAATGGCGACCGAGACAGGAGACGCCTGTGGTTAAGGGGGGACTCCGCTGGGGATGCCTGTGGTAAGGGGGGACTCCGCTGGGAACGCCTGTGGTAAGGGAGGACTCCGCTGGGGACGGCTGAGGTAAGGGGGGACTCCGCTGGGTACGCCTGATGTAAGGGGGGATTCCGCTGGGGACGCCTGATGTAAGGAGGGACTCCGCTGGGGACGCCTGATGTAAGGAGGGACTCCTCTGGGGACACTTGATGTAAGGGGGGACTCCACTGGGGACGCCTGATGTAAGGGGGGACTCCGCTGGGGAACGCCTGATGTAAGGGGGGACTCCGCTGGGGACGCCTGATGTAAGGGGGACTCCTCTGGGTACACCTGATGTAAGGAAGGACTCCGCTGGGTACGCCTGATGTAAGGAGGGACTCCTCTGGGGACGCCTGATGTAAGGAAGGACTCCGCTGGGTACGCCTGATGTAAGGGGGGATTCCGCTGGGCACGCCTGATGTAAGGAGGGACTCCGCTGGGGACGCCTGATGTAAGGAGGGACTCCTCTGGGGACACTTGATGTAAGGGGGGACTCCACTGGGGACGCCTGATGTAAGAGGGGACTCCGCTGGGGACGCCTGATGTAAGGGGGGACTCCGCTGGGGACGCCTGATGTAAGGGGGGACTCCTCTGGGTACACCTGATGTAAGGAAGGACTCCGCTGGGTACGCCTGATGTAAGGAGGGACTCCTCTGGGGACGCCTGATGTAAGGAGGGACTCCTCTGGGGACGCCTGATGTAAGGAGGGACTCCCCTGGGGACACCTGATGGCATCTGGTGGCAGGCGACGTGGCAGGTGACACACTCGGGGCTAACACTGATTCGGCATTTTGGTGAGTTGAATGATTTAATTTTATATTAAAATGTAATAAGAGAAATAATGCACTTCAGTCATCCTGACACCCTAACAACCATGGTGCCGGGATGATTAAAGAGCTAACACCAGATGTTTGGATTATCTTTATCTGTTGATTGTTAAACTCTGGAATACACATATTTCTATTATGGTGTAGGATCTGGGCCTGCTGTCCTTCCATCCTTCCTTCTCTTTCCTTCCCTCCCTCTTTCTTTCTCCCTTCATCCCTCATTCATCTCAGACTTTAACCACACCCCCTTTGAGCCACGCTCATTTAAGCCACTCCCACTACCCGTGTAAACCACGCCCACGCTTCGTGCGCCACTTTTTTCTCCTAAAGTATAACACACCTTCAAATGAATGCCCCACCCCCTAATTATACCAAGGCTCCGCCTACATGCGAAAAAGTGTCACGGATTTTTTTTTGCAATGTTGGCAACTATGCTCTCTGCACTGCTCTCTGCTCCTCCCTCACCACACCACTTACACCCTCTCAAAATGGCGTACAGGGGCGGAGGCTATAGCCGCTTGTTGAAAACGAAACTAAAATACGAGATTGCGAATGGCCGCGATGTATTTACGGGAGTACGAATGCATTCGAAGCACGTGGACGTATTTTAGTTTCATTTTCAACACGCGGCTATAGCCGCGTGTTGAAAATAAAAATAACTAGTAACGCGAGATTGCGAATGACCGCGCCGAGATGTATTTACGAAAGTATAAAAAAATTACGAATCCATTCGAAGCACGGTAGTAGACACGAATCAAGGAAAACAAAACAATGTTACGAATCAACAGAAACGGCAGAGTAGTGTACAGAAAAACGAAAATTATTATCTAACAAAATTACGAATTACGAATCGTTCAGTATCAACGAAAATCAAACTGTTACGAAAGTACGAAAATAACTTAAACAGAAATACGAATCATTCAATATCAACAAAATTACGAATTTCAAATCAACGAAAATAACTTAGACAGAACTACGAATCATTCAGTATCAACGAAAATTAAACTGTTACGAACATACGAACGAGTCCGAATAGGAAAACTCGCGTCTTACGAAATTACGAATCTTTACGAACATACGGAACGAGACGAAACGAAACGATAGGAAACTAATTTTTTTGGTTGTGCACATGTCTAATTATTTCATATTTTGATCTTGAATTTTGACTTATGAAACTGTGTTGTTTTCTAGAAGTTACTATGGGAAGGGTGACAAGTTGAATAAAAAAATTAGGTCCCTACCAGTTTACTTCCACACTGATAGAGCCCATACTTTATTTTTTGTACCTTCTCTTTCACCTAGAGGAGCCAGAAATGAAGTGTAAACCAGAAAGAAATCCTTTTTACAATTTTGACACCTGCACAGGAATTATGGTGCAAGATGCTTTGGTCCTGCTTTCTCTCATTTTGTAATGTATGACTCCTTCATATGAAAGAGGAGCTGAATTGGGTTTTGATCTGTATATTGGAAAAAAAATAGGGATATATGAGTCTGTAAAGTATCTAGGAAAGTTTAACTTCCAGCAACATTAAAAAATGTGACTCTTTGCTATGTTTTGAGGTTAAGTGGTTGTTTATCTGTAAGAGCCTCCCAACTCCCAAAACCAGCAAGGTGATCCCTCACTGTGCATTAATATAACTTAAAACTCCAAAAAAGGTAGGGAAAAAAAAGAAATATATATATATATATATATATATATATATATATATATATATATATATATACAATATTTATATATATATATTTATATATACACACACACATAAACATCTATGCTTCAAATGACCTCCAGCATTGTTTAGATTAAAAAAAAAACACCAGTTACAATTTTTTACAGTGATGGAGACCATGCAATTTTTTCTTTGTAATGGAATATTCTTTTAGCTTAGTAAATGTAGAGAAAATTCACTTTGCAACATATACGGAATAACGTGCAAGTAAAAGAAAAAAAAACGGTATTTTTACTTGTACGGGATTGGATAATGGAGGTCAGCGGAGGTTCACCTCATTCGCAAAGCTAATGGAAGATTCACTTGCTTAGTGAAATTCCCTTGCAACGTGAACAGCCTATTTTTCTTTAGTAAATTAAGCCTTCCAACTTGTGGCCCAGGACTTAACAATTTGATGACATTGTGCCTTTGCATGAGTATTTTCTCCACAGACAAGCTTATATTCACATCTTTTCACATTTGGAAGACAATTACAGGCCTGGAGCTACAATGGGAAATCGCATTGCGTTCTATTTCGTGGCTGTATTTTCTTTTTAATACTTTCTGAGTTTGTGTCCTTTGACAAACATGCTGCAAATGTAGTCAGAATTTGTGATAAGTATTTTTTTTCTGGGTCAATGACTGAGAAAATATTAGAGCCAAACAAATGAGAAAGGGAGCCAGGCAGTTAGATTTTTTAAAAGGAGAAGTCAGTCAGCAATGTCTACCTATACTATACCGTAAACATCTATCAAAGATAAATGAACATATCCTAATTGCATGCAGCTAGAAAAGTACTGGTCCCTCAAATATGCCCTTACAACCCTTATGCTGTGTACACACGACCGTTTTTAATGTCATGGAAAAAAACGATGTTTTTCTCGATGTGATTCTTCTCAAGCCTGCCTTGCATACACACTATCGTGAAAAAAAATGTTCGAGCAAAGCGCGGTGACGTACAACACGTACGACAACACGTACGACGGCACTATAAAGGGGAAGTTCCATTTGGATGGCGCCACCCTTTGGGCTGCTTTTGCTGATTTCGTGTTACCGCGTGTTAGTAAAAGTTGTGTGTTAGTCGATTTGCACTTTTCAGTCTCTGTGCTTTTCAGTCCGTTACAGCATGACGAATGTGTTATCTCCATTACGAACGCTTTTTTTTTCCCGACGTTAAAGCGTACACACGACCGTTTTTCACAATGAGAAAAACGACGACGTGAAAAACAACGAGAAAAATTAGAGCATGTTCTAAATTTTTAATGGCCATTTTTCTCGTCAAGAAAAATGCTCTGGAGCCGTCACACGATCGTTTTTAATGACCAATTTTAAAAATGGCATTTTTCTCATCATGAAAAACAGTCGTGTGTACACGGCATTAGAAGAAAAAAAAATTGGCCTACATACTCCCCAACATGACGGAACTGAGGCACCAATGCTCTACTCTAGGAAATGGTGGGGTCAACAAACAGGGAAAAGTAACAGATTCTTTTTAATGCACTTCTCCCCAGTTGCACATACTCAGTTTTCCTTTGAGCTTCCAGGAGAGCGTAATTTCTGAGTTGCTACATTCGCATATCAAAAAAGGCTGAGTTTTCTTCCTACCTTTTTTATTAGCACTGACTCAATCACCAAGTATCAGTACTGTTTCATGGAATCAGCCATGCTCATCTAAACCTTGTAAGAATAGACATTTTGTTTTCTGCAGAAAGCTGAACAGAGCATTGACACAACACAGTTTTGATTTAATACATGTGTAATCATTAAAAACCTTTACTTTAAAAAAATTTAAAAAATACACGATTCTCTTCTTTTTTTTTTTCAGGTTTCCAGGTAGAAAAAAAAAATGAAGGAGTGTTTCAACAACACATCAAACACTTTCTATATTCTAGCTTTCTCCACCTCCAATGCAGGAGGACTTGTGCTTTTTACTGGAGTTCTGCTAATGTATCTGATGACAGTGACTGGGAACTTGCTTATTACGACATTGATCTGCCTGGTGCCCAGGTTGCACACCCCTATGTATTTCTTCCTATGTAATCTCTCCATTGTAGATGTCATGTATGTTTCTAGTATTCTTCCAAAGCTCTTGTCAGTAACACTAACAAATGCCAAAGCAATGTCTTTTTTAGGATGCATAGCTCAGACTTGTTTTCTTGTCTTATCTGTTGTTTGTGATATGTTGGTGCTGACCGCCATGTCTTATGATCGGTATGTTGCCGTCTGTAAGCCTTTACAGTATCATCTGATAATGAATAGAAGAGTTTGCACTATAGTGGCCATTTGCATTTGGCTTATAGCCATTATTAATTCAGTAAAATATGGCATTATTACTTCTGTATTATCTTTTTGTAGCCCACAGAACCTAGATCATTTTTATTGTGACCTAAAAACACTGTACACAGTCACCACTAGTGACACTTCCAGTAGGGAAATACTTATAATTGTGGATGATATTTTTCTTGCATTTATACCCTTTTCTTTGGTTCTGATTTCCTATGTGTATATTATCTCCTCCATCATGAAGATAAGTTCCTCAGCTGGTCGTGTCAAAGCATTCTCGAGCTGTACCTCTCACATCACTACCGTCATATTGTTCTATGGCCCTGCAATCATACACTATGCTGATTCAGAAGCTGGACTCTCTAAAGAGGGTGATAAGGTGATGTCACTTATTTATATGGCTCTGGTCCCAATGCTGAACCCTGTAGTCTATACCTTAAGAAATAAAGAGGTTTTAGGAGCAATTAAAAAGCTTCAACCAGTTACAAACAAGCTTATGTATAATATGTTTGTATAAAATTACGTTCACATTGTTGTTTTTTGTTTTATTTAGTTATTACTAACTAACTTACTAATTAAATTTAGGTATTACAGGTATTTATATAGCATTGTCAATTTATGCATCACTATACATATATATATTGTACTTTCACATCAGTCCCTGTACTCAAGGAGCTTACAATCTAAGATTCCTATCTCAAATTCATACTAGGACCCATTAACCTACCAGCATGTCTTTGGAGCATGAGGGGAAACCCACACATAGAGAATTAGTGATATCTATGCAGGTCCATAAAAGGCAAGGTCCATAAGGAATGGATGAGCAAGTTTGGGGTGGAGGAACTTGACTGGCCTGCACAGAGTCCTGACCTCAACCCGATAGAATACCTTTGGGATGAATTAGAGCGGAGACTGCCAGCCAGACCTTCTAGTCCAACATCAATGCCTGACCTCACAAATGCGCTTCTGGAAGAATGGTCAAACATTCCCATAGACACACACCTAAGCCTTGTGGACAGCATTCCCAGAAGAGTTGAGGCTGCAAACTCAATATTGAACCCTACGGACTAACACTGGGATTACATTAAAGTTCATCATGTGTGTCCAATACTTTTGACAATATAGTGTATGTTCTAGTGTTTTGAGATGGAAAGGGGTATACCATTTAGCTCAAAGTAAATGATTGGTTAAACCACAGTTTTTTTGTTTGTTTTTTAATCACCTTTTCCTTTTCCTTTTTACTGGCTTTTAAAAATAACAAGTGCAATAATTTAAAAGCTGGATGAAAGGTTTAGTGCATAACCAGGGCTTTTTTTAAGCGGGAACGCGGGGGAACGCAGTTCCGGCACCTCCTGGACTGACTGTATGTAATGACAAGGGGTGCTGGGGTGTGCTGCAGGGTATTGATGCTCACTGCTGGGGATCTATTTTTGCAGGGGGGTCTATTGTTGCTGGGGAGGTCTATTGTTGCTGGTGGGGGACCTATTGTTGCTGGGGGGGTCTAATGTTGCTGGGGGGTCAGTTGTTGCTGAAAGAGATCTACTGTTGGGGAGGGATCTATTGTTTATGGCAGCCAGAGAGTCTATTAATGCTGGCTGTGCAGAGATCTGTTGATGCTGCTGGGAGTCTATTGTTGCTGGGGGGGGGATATGTTGCTGGTGGTCCATTGTTGTTAGGGGGATCTATTGTTGCTGGCTGTAGGGGGTCTATTTTACTGCTTGTCTTGATATCATTACCAAATTCCATACAAATTACTTAGCACCACAAAATGATACTTGGTCCTATATTGTCTAAAAGGGACAGTACTGGGAGGTGGGTAGGGCCGGAGAAAAGGGGTGACTCAGAACGGGGGAGTTCCTGCACCTATTGTTTGAGAAAAAAAGCCCTGAGCATAACAAGTTAAATGGTCAATTGTTTAGAGGTATAATACTTGTCTGAAAACCATAAGGGGTTCTTTAGACAAAAATGTGTCATTATTTCATCTTCAAAGTGTATGTATAACCATTTTTTTTTCAGTTTTTCCTAGGGTACAGAATGGGTAAAAAATTGTCAGGTTATTTTTTGTCATTTGTGATTTCCTTCACTTCCTGTCCCAGAGATGCAGCAGGATGTGAGTTTGTCATTTATCTCTGGTAACAGCTCTTGGATTTCCCTTCACTTTCTGAACCATTACTGCACTCAACCTCCTCTCCCAATCCAGTAATTGGAAGACACTGCCTGGTGCACTGACTGAAGCATCTGTGAGCCATGTATTGTAAAGTCTCTTGAATAAAAAAATGGCAGCATAGCAAAGATTTTCAGATGAATGTCAATTTATTAGCCAAAATCCAGCCTAACAGAACAGTTAATGCATTCCAGCTGTCTGGACTTAATCATATCTGTTAGTGACATGTCCATATTAAATACTTTCCACCCCTAACCCCGCCCCTCAACAAGTTGAGGAAGAAGAGTAACACATAAAAAAAATGAAATGATTAAAAAAAAGAGCACAATGGAAATAAATTATTATAAAATGGCATATAAGGGGAAGACAAAATCCCTACTTAATGTTCTCCAAATTCCAGAGTCAAATTTATTTAAGATCAGCCATGATTAAGACAGAGAGGTGCGCTGGAGTGGAGCCCTAAAATCCACCACACCTCCCGTTCAAATAATCTCCGAAGTAGGTCATTGCCTCTATTGGGTGAGAATACCCTTTCTATACCAAAAAATTAGAAAGAAGACATGTCCCCTCTGTGAATTTCCTTAAAAGGTTTCCCCTCTCCCTCCAATATACTTATTTATCTTATCTTACATATCTAAATAAGTTTACCTTGGTTTCCAATAACATAAGTTTAGCGGGGTATTGCCTTTTAAATCCCTCAGAGACTACAGTACCCAGTACACTTTTAGGCACCCAGGGTGCCTTGCCCCACGCAAGGACTGCTGGGGTGGACTTTATAAGGGAGAGGCGGAGCCCAGTTCTTTCTCTTTGGACACCGCCCGCCCAGCAAGCTGAACTGCCGCTTGAGTTCCTGTGACTTTAGGCCAGAAGCCTGGCCCTTTTCTCCAAAGAGCCTACCGCGCGCACCGAGGAACCTGAGGGACGTCTCTCCTTGATACTGCACCTTTGCCAGGAGGACCGAAGACCCGGATGTCGATGGATCAGTGTACTTAGACGCTGCAGCGGAATAAACGGACGCGGACTGGTCCGGTTGGGAGAGAGAGCACCTGCTCATAGACAGACACAGTACCTTTGTTACCTTGGTGGATTACAAATTCTGTTCTTCAAGTGCACCACCGTTGCCAGCGAAGAATTCCCTACAGAACTTCCACTTAATTCAGTCAGGCCTGACTGGGTAGCACAGACATTCCTGGTTGCCATATTGTCCATGAGGGGAAGTAGCTGCAAAGGGGACTGTTAGAGTTGCATAGCATTGAATATTTGTCTGCTTGTTTAACACTGTTTATTGCAGGGCTCTGCATATGACTTGTACCCACCTGTTTTACAGCTTACCCACTAATCTAAGTAAACATACAAGGGTTAAGTATATTGGTGTCTGTGTTCTTTACTTTACGGAAGGGATAGGTAAAGGAAGTTTTTTGAAATTCCACTGTGTGTCTTTGCCATAGGATTGTGCCGCTGTGAGTTACAGGCTGCACGATCCTATCATCCCCTACTAACTGTGCCAAGGGAGGTTAGAGACGATTGCTAGGGGTTGACAGCGGTGCACTACAGGGCCCAAAAATCATACAGGCAGCCCTCTTAACTGGGGGTATCGCTACATAAGATAAGCAAGGTCATGGCCATGTTTATAGAAGTCAAATCCAAGTTATCACAATCACAACCAAAAACATATGAAACAATCAGTACTGTACTGACACAACCAGAAATATGACATAAACTGAGACAGAATCTGTACTGATACAAGCAGAAACATGTCCGCAGAGGCAAAACCAGTATTGCATTGACACAAGCAGAAAGCTGTCCGCAGAGGCACAATCAATACCGTACTGACAAAGCAGAAGCATGACTGCAGAGAACCAATCAGCAGGATACTGACTGGCAAAATTATCTAATCAGAGGTAAAATCAATATTGTCCTGATACAAGCACTCAAGGTAACACCCTATTTCCAGTGTTATCTCTTACCCAAATTGTTTGCTTGTGTTACTGAGTTTAAACTATTAAACTATTGTGCAGGGGCAAATGTACAGACAACAACAGTCTGCTGTATGTAACTTACAAAGCAGTGGACACCATCAGGGGCATATATACCGCGAGGCAAACAAGGTGTTGGCCTGGGGCAGCATTTTTTAGGTGGGTGGTGTCTGTACCGGAATGATGCCTCTGCAGGCATCACCCTGGTATAATTTTTTCGAGCCAGCGGTCGGGTCTCTTGTAATAGCCAGCAGAGTGGTTTACTAGCCACTTGATTGCATATACAAGCACTCCTGTCCCACCGGGAGACCCGAGCTACTAGTTGGCTCATCCACCGGCTGGCCAGACAGCCAAGCAAAGCAGGGATCCGCTTTGCTCGGCTGTTCGTAATAGTAAACGAACGAGACGTGATGACATCACTTCCAGTTTACTCGGGAACCATCGGCGCCAGTTTTGGAAAATCTAAAGCATTAAAACACACTGATATTGGGTGTTATGAATGCTTTTAAAGACAGAGGGGGGATTTGAGGACTTATAGACCCAAGATCTGTCCATAAAGAGTAACTGTCAATGCCTAATGCTGTCACAAGCAACAGTGTAAAATAAAAATAAAAAATAAATAAAAAATATATATATTTTTTTTAACCACTTAAGCCCCAGACCATTTTGCTGGTCAAAGTCTGCCCACTTTTTGCGATTCGGTACCGCGTCGCTTTAACTGACAATTGCGCAAACGTGCGAAGTGGCTCCCAAACAAAATTGACGTCCTTTTTTTCCCACAAATAGAGCTTTCTTTTGGTGGTATTTCATCACCTCTGCGGTTTCTCTTTTTTGCGCTATAAACAAAAATAGAGCGACAATTTTGAAAAAAATGCTATATTTTTTACTTTTTGATATAATAAATATCCGCAAAAAATACCCAGTATATAAAAAAACTTTTTTTTTTCCTCAGTTTAGGCTGATACTTATTCTTCCACATATTTTTGGTAAAAAAAAACGCAATAAGCGTTTATTGATCGGTTTGCGCAGAAGTTATAGCATCTACAAAATAGATTTTTGGCATTTTTATATATATTTTTTTTAATAGTAATGGCGGAGATCAGTGATTTTTATCATGACTGTGACGTTATGGCGGACACATCAGACACTTTTGACACATTTTTGGGACCATTGTAATTTTTACAGCGATCAGTGCTATAAACATGCACTAATTACTGTGAAAATGACACTGACAGTGAAGGGGTTAACCACTAGGTGGCGCTGTAGGGGTTAAGTGTGCCCTAGGGAGTGATTCTTACTGTAGGGGGATGGGCTGTGTGTGACAAGACAGTGATCACCGCTTTCGATTACAGGAAGCGGTGATTAGTGTCATTGTCACTAGGCAGAGCGGGGAGATGCTTGTTTACATCAGCATCTCCCTGTTCTTCCTCACCAAGAGACGATTGCGGGTATCCGTGACCCGCGGTGGGGCTCATGGAGCTTGCGGCGGCGCGCACGCGTCCACAATGCCGCTTCCTTAAAGGGGACGTATATATACGTCCTTCTGCCCAGGAGAGACATTCTGTCGACGTATAAGTGCATGCGGCGGTCGGCAAGTGGTAAAAGTGCCCTCGTCCTCCCATGCTCGCATGCAAAGCCGAACGCACATATCAGTCCCGAGTGCACGCAAACAGTGATCATCCCACACATGTGAAGTATCACCATGGATGTCAGAAATTCTAGCATCAGACCTCCTCTGTAAATCTAAAGTGGTAACCTGTACTTTTAAAGCGTCGCCTATGGATAGTAAAATTTTAGTTTTTCTCCGTTGCACGCACATTCGTGCACAATTTTAAAGAGGCTGGGGTGTCACAAATTTAGATGAGGGGCTCCCATTTTTAGTCTTGCCTAGGACAGCACAAAACCAAACTAAACCACTGGACACCATGCAGTGATCTATAGTATTTGATGCTCTAAATGATCTGCTGAGTGCAGTGGAGCGTATTATAATCGCAGCATGGTTTACAGAACCCAGTGTCAGTGGGAGCAAAAAAAAGGCCCTAATGTCAGTAGTAGGAAACATTTTAATCAGTGTCCTTGACAAGTGGAAGGAAATAATACTCCAGTTTCAGTAGTCAGTAGGAGGAAAAATGCCCCAATGTCAGTAGCAGGGAAAATGTCTGATGTCAGTAGTACAAAAAACTGGAAGGGCGGACGCAGGTAAACAAAAACACAGAATATCCAAGCTCAACTTACCAACCAATAGGCAACCAACCAAATTCACCTGTCTAACAGTGCGTTTAAAAACAGGGGTTTAAAAACAGGGGTTTAGTTTCACGCATTTGCAAATACATGTGTAAGCTGCAGGCCCCGTCAAGGCTCCCTTGCATATTCTGTGTTTTTGTTTACATGCGTCCGCCCTTCCAGTACTCCTTGCTGTGAAGACCTGTCATAGGTGGGGGCAGTGACATTTGTTTTTTGTATTGTTGTCATTGTGGTCAGGCAACACACTAGCACCTTTGCTTCTATGTGCTGGGTGTTTAGTGTGCTCCTGCCCCTTTAAGCAGGGTGGGCTCCCTCCAGTCATCTGCCCTTTATCTATCCATCAGCATACATGTACTTCCACTAAGGAGACTTTAAATTTTAGAGTTAGGACTGCAGCACACAGGGAGCCTTGACGGGGTCTGCAGCTTACACATGTATTTGCAAATGCGTGCAACTAAACGCCTGTTTTTAAACGCACTGTTAGACAGGTGAATTCGGTTGGTTGCTGATTGGTTGGTAAGTTGAGCTTGGATATTCTGTGTTTTTGTTTACTGATGTCAGTAGTAGCCTGGCACCAGTGGACAGTAACAGAACAAAAATGTCCCAGTGTCAGTGGTGAGTGAAAGAAAAAACTCCCTAGTACCAGTAGTCAGCGGGCAAAAGAATGTGCTGGTGGTCAGTATGAGAAATCAGTAGAAGATACAAGTGCCTATTGTTAGTATCAGCAGGAAGAAAATGTAGTGGGCATTGACGTGTGCTTGGGACTGGGGAGGGTCTGGAGGTGTCTAGGGGGCTCTGTGGGGGTGAGGGGCTTTGCAGGAGTCTAGGTGACACTGTAGGTTAAGGGTGGTTCTGCAGCAAGCTGGGGGAGGGGCACTTTGGCAGCCAAGGAGCACTGTGAGGGGCCAGGGGCTCTGCAGCAGGCATTTTTACCTCTCACCGATGCCATGGTCTTCCACCTCATATTAACCACTGACCAGCAGGGCTTTCCTCCTTCCACTGACCACCATACAATCAGTTTGAGCTTCACTATTCCACTAAGATACACAAAAGTCCCACTTATGTGATGTATAATGTGGTGTATATATATATATATATATATATATATATATACAGCCCTCAAAATTTTCACTTGACTGCTCGCATTTGTCGAGTGGAATAAACTTGATGGCGAGTGTGGGGCTGCCTCAGAGGGGGGGCAGGCGCCGCGGGCTGGCGGGGTTGAATGGGAGCCACCATTCTCCTCCCAGCGATTGTCAGGCGAAGAGAGAGAAGAGGAAGAGGAGAGCCAGCCGGATCACACAGAGTGGGGATCTCCTACTGTGACACAGCATGGATTTGAATTGCCGGGTATCCGCTGTCAGACAAAGTCCCGCCTCATGGACTGGCTCCTATGATAGACAGCACACTGGTCCAATGCCAGGACGTGTGATGTCTATCATAGGAGCTGGTCTAGCTGTGGCCATCGGGTAAATCAAATCCATGCTGTGTCACTGCAGATCCCGCTCTGTGTGATTCGTCCGGCTCTCCTCTCTTTGATCCCCATGCACTGGTGAGGCTGTGCTGATGGACACCAGTGAGGCTGTGCTGATGGGCACTGATCAGGCTGCATTGATGGCCACTGATGAGGCTGTGCTGATGGCCACTGATCAGGCTGCATTGATGGAAACTAGTGAGGTGAGTCTGCATGATGGGCACTTGTGAGGCACAATTGATGGGCACTGGTGAGGCTGCACTGAAGGGCATGGGATGAGGAGTCGTGGGGGACCCAAGAAAAAGAGGATCGGGGCTGCTCTGAGCAAACCCATTGCACAGAGCAGGTAAGTATGACATGTACATACAACTTTAAAATCACAGGTGAGAAAGCCTAAGGAAAGAATAGTTAGGACATGTATCTCTATCTCAAGCAGACACCGTTACATGTTTTTGCTACTGAATAGTGTTGAGCGGACCCGAACTGTAAAGTTCGGGTCCGTACCGAATTTTGGCTTTTTCCCGACCCCGGACCCGGATTTTGCGCTAAAGTCCGGGTTCGGGTCCGGATTCGGGAATTTAATGGCGCAGTTAGAAATGCTTCAGGGGCCAGCCAATCACCATTTGATTAGCTGGTGTGCCCTTAGAAGCCATCATAGCCATGCCTACTAATGGCATGGCTGTGATTGGTCAGTGCAACATGTGACCCAGCATGTGACCAGCTTCTATATAAGCAAGAGGCACACAGCACAGATCGTCACTCTGCTTTTAGACAGTGTAGGGAAAGGATCCTGGCTGCTGTTGCTGTGAGGGAGAGAATTATATGATAGGAGTTAGTCCTGATTCTGCAATCTACTGATAGAAAAGATAGAGAGACAGTGTAGTGTAGTGTAGTGTAGGGGCAGGATCCTGTTTGTGCTTTCAGGGAGAGAGATTTAGATAGGAGTCCAGATTGAGAGATATAATAGCTCAGCGATCTGCATAGGTTTATCTGTTTGTGTTGCAAGCTCAGTGCACCAGCACTGCATTACGTTGAGTGATACACCTATTCCATTTAGTGGCTGTATTGTGCTCTTGCTAAAAGACCCATTTCGGGCAGAAAAAAAAAAAGGCACTTTATTGTGCTTTTGCTAAAAAGACCCATTTTTGGGCCCCAAAAAAAAAAAAGGCACTTTATTGTGCTGTTGCAAAAAAAAAAAAAGGCACTTTGTTGTGCGCAAAAAAGACCTATTTTTGGGCAAAAAAAATATTTTGCAGTGTATATCTCTAGTTGTGTGAAATAACCAATTTCTATATATTTTTCTTGTACTATGCTATACTAAAAAAAAAAAAAAAAACTTTTTTTTGAATAGCATTCTCTGCAGCTGTGCGATTCAGCGGTTATATACTGTGGGTGTGTTGTGCTCTTCCAAAAAACGCCATTTAGGGCCACAGAAAATATTTTGCAGTGTGAAATACACATCTGGAGGTGTGTGAAAAAACAACATTATTTTTAAAAAGCATTCTCTGGCCTCTGCAGCTGTGCGATTCAGCGGTTATATACTGTTGGGGTTGTTGTGCTCTTGCAAAAAACGCCATTTAGGGCCACAGAAAATATTTTGCAGTGTGAAATACACATCTGGAGGTGTGTGAAATAAACAATTTCTATATATTGTACAGTGCTATACTAAAAAAAAAAACATTTTTTTTGAATAGCATTCTCTGCACTTCTATAGCTGTGCGATTCAGTGGTTAAATACTGTGGTTGTGTTGTGCTCTTCCAAAAAACGCCATTTAGGGCCACAGAAAATAAATTGCAGTGTGAAATACACATGTGGAGGTGTGTAAAATAAACAATTTCTATATATTGTACAGTGCTATACTAAAAAAAAAAACATTTTTTTTGAATAGCATTCTCTGCACTTCTATAGCTGTGCGATTCAGTGGTTAAATACTGTGGTTGTGTTGTGCTCTTCCAAAAAACGCCATTTAGGGCCACAGAAAATATTTTGCAGTGTGAAATACACATCTGGAGGTGTGTGAAAAAACAACATTATTTTTAAAAAGCATTCTCTGGCCTCTGCAGCTGTGCGATTCAGCGGTTATATACTGTTGGGGTTGTTGTGCTCTTGCAAAAAACGCCATTTAGGGCCACAGAAAATATTTTGCAGTGTGAAATACACATGTGGAGGTGTGTAAAATAAACAATTTCTATATATTGTACAGTGCTATACTAAAAAAAACAACATTTTTTTTGAATAGCATTCTCTGCACTTCTATAGCTGTGCGATTCAGTGGTTAAATACTGTGGTTGTGTTGTGCTCTTCCAAAAAACGCCATTTAGGGCCACAGAAAATATTTTGCAGTGTGAAATACACATCTGGAGGTGTGTGAAAAAACAACATTATTTTTAAAAAGCATTCTCTGGCCTCTGCAGCTGTGCGATTCAGCGGTTATATACTGTTGGGGTTGTTGTGCTCTTGCAAAAAACGCCATTTAGGGCCACAGAAAATATTTTGCAGTGTGAAATACACATCTGGAGGTGTGTGAAATAAACAATTTCTATATATTGTACAGTGCTATACTAAAAAAAAAAACATTTTTTTTGAATAGCATTCTCTGCACTTCTATAGCTGTGCGATTCAGTGGTTAAATACTGTGGTTGTGTTGTGCTCTTCCAAAAAACGCCATTTAGGGCCACAGAAAATATTTTGCAGTGTGAAATACACATCTGGAGGTGTGTGAAATAAACAATTTCTATATATTTTCCTTGTACTGTGCTATACTAAAAAAAACAACCTTTTTTTTGAATAGCATTCTCTGCACTTCTATAGCTGTGCGATTCAGTGGTTAAATACTGTGGTTGTGTTGTGCTCTTCCAAAAAACGCCATTTAGGGCCACAGAAAATATTTTGCAGTGTGAAATACACATCTGGAGGTGTGTAAAATAAACAATTTCTATATATTGTACAGTGCTATACTAAAAAAAACAACATTTTTTTTGAATAGCATTCTCTGCACTTCTATAGCTGTGCGATTCAGTGGTTAAATACTGTGGTTGTGTTGTGCTCTTCCAAAAAACGCCATTTAGGGCCACAGAAAATATTTTGCAGTGTGAAATACACATCTTGGAGGTGTGTAAAATATACAATTTCTATATATTCTTCTTGTACAGTGCTATACTAAAAAAAACAACCTTTTTTTTTGAATAGCATTTTCTGTAGCTGTGCGATTCAGCGGTTACGTGCTGTGGGTGTGTTGTGGTCTGGCAAAAAACGCCATTTAGGGCCACAGAAAATATTTTGCAGTGTGAAATACACATGTGGAGGTGTGTAAAATAAACAATTTCTATATATTGTACAGTGCTATACTAAAAAAAACAACATTTTTTTTGCATAGCATTCTCTGCACTTCTATAGCTGTGCGATTCAGTGGTTAAATACTGTGGTTGTGTTGTGCTCTACCAAAAAACGCCATTTAGGGCCACAGAAAATATTTTGCAGTGTGAAATACACATCTGGAGGTGTGTAAAATAAACAATTTCTATATATTGTACAGTGCTATACTAAAAAAAACAACATTTTTTTTGAATAGCATTCTCTGCACTTCTATAGCTGTGCGATTCAGTGGTTAAATACTGTGGTTGTGTTGTGCTCTTCCAAAAAACGCCATTTAGGGCCACAGAAAATATTTTGCAGTGTGAAATACACATCTGGAGGTGTGTGAAATAAACAATTTCTATATATTGTACAGTGCTATACTAAAAAAAACAACATTTTTTTTGAATAGCATTCTCTGCACTTCTATAGCTGTGCGATTCAGTGGTTAAATACTGTGGTTGTGTTGTGCTCTTCCAAAAAACGCCATTTAGGGCCACAGAAAATATTTTGCAGTGTGAAATACACATCTTGGAGGTGTGTAAAATAAACAATTTCTATATATTCTTCTTGTACAGTGCTATACTAAAAAAAACAACCTTTTTTTTTGAATAGCATTTTCTGTAGCTGTGCGATTCAGCGGTTACGTGCTGTGGGTGTGTTGTGGTCTGGCAAAAAACGCCATTTAGGGCCACAGAAAATATTTTGCAGTGTGAAATACACATCTGGAGGTGTGTGAAATAAACAATTTCTATATATTTTCCTTGTACTGTGCTATACTAAAAAAAACAACCTTTTTTTTGAATAGCATTCTCTGCACTTCTATAGCTGTGCGATTCAGTGGTTAAATACTGTGGTTGTGTTGTGCTCTTCCAAAAAACGCCATTTAGGGCCACAGAAAATATTTTGCAGTGTGAAATACACATCTGGAGGTGTGTAAAATAAACAATTTCTATATATTGTACAGTGCTATACTAAAAAAAACAACATTTTTTTTGAATAGCATTCTCTGCACTTCTATAGCTGTGCGATTCAGTGGTTAAATACTGTGGTTGTGTTGTGCTCTTCCAAAAAACGCCATTTAGGGCCACAGAAAATATTTTGCAGTGTGAAATACACATCTTGGAGGTGTGTAAAATAAACAATTTCTATATATTGTTCTTGTACAGTGCTATACTAAAAAAAACACCTTTTTTTTTTAATAGCATTTTCTGTAGCTGTGCGATTCAGCGGTTACGTGCTGTGGGTGTGTTGTGGTCTGGCAAAAAACGCCATTTAGGGCCACAGAAAATATTTTGCAGTGTGAAATACACATCTGGAGGTGTGTGAAATAAACAATTTCTATATATTTTCCTTGTACTGTGCTATACTAAAAAAAAACAACCTTTTTTTTTTTGAATAGCATTTTCTGCAGTTCTGTAGCTGTGCGTTTCAGCGGTTAAATACTGTGGGTGTGTTGTGGTCTTCCAAAAAACGCCATTTAGGGCAAGATCCTAAATTTGGAAAATATGAGGGGAAGGTCAAAGGGACGTGGTGGCCCCGGTCGTGGTGCTGCTGGTGGAGCTCCTGTTGCAGGGAGAGGACGTGGTGGATCTGTGCCAGCTACACGCACAAGTGAAACACCTTCCTCAGGTGCGAGTAGGCGACCGAGCCTGCGGCGGTATTTTGTCGCGCCTAATGAGGCTGTACCAATGTTTAGGCCAGGACAAGTACAGGCGATAGTAGATTGGGTTGCTGACAGTGCCTCGGGTTCCTTCACATTGTCTCCCACCCACTCTTCTGATGAAAGATCAGAGTTGGCACCTGAAGCCCATGTCCATCAGTCTTTCACCTCACCCCCTTGCAAATCAGCCAAGCAGTCTGAGCCCCAAATCATGCAGCAGTCTCTTCTGCTTTTCGATGACTCTGTTAGCAGGGTTTCCCAGGGCCATCCACCTAGCCCTGCCCCAGAAGTGGAAGAGATTGAGTGCACCGATGCCCAACCACTTATGTTTCATGATGGGTACATGGGAGGACCATCGCAGCACGTCTCGGATGATGACGAAACACAGGTGCCAACTGCTGCTGCTTTCGCAATTGTGCAGACAGACATGGAGGGCAGGGGTGAAGACTGGGTGGAAGATGATGTGGAGGACGATGAGGTCCTCGACCCCACATGGAATCAACGTTATGCAGGTGACCAGTGTAGTTCGGAGGAAGAGGCGGTGGTCGCACAGAGCCACCAGCACAGCAGAAGAGGGAGCAGGGTGCAAAAACGGAGCATTCGTCCCCTAGACAGTACATCTGCTACTGCCCAACGCAGCAAGGGACCGAGCACACCAAAGCCAGGTCCAAGGACTTCCCTAGCGTGGCAGTTCTTCACACAGTGTGTTGATGACAAGACACGAGTGGTTTGCACGCTGTGCAATCAGAGCCTGAAGCGAGGCATAAACGTTCTCAACCTGAGCACAAGCTGCATGACCAGGCATCTAAGTGCAAAGCACGAGCTGCAGTGGAGTAGACACCTCAAAAACCAAGAAAGGTCTCTGGCTCCTCCTGCTTCCTCTTCTGCTGCAGTCTCGGCCTCTTCATCCACCTCTGTAGTGACAGTGGCACCTGTCACCCCGCAAACAGAGGATCTGCCAGCAACACTACCACCTGGGTCACCAACCATCTCCACAATGTCCCATGGAAGCGTTCAGCTCTCTATCTCCCAAACATTGGAGCGGAAGAGGAAGTACCCCCCTAGCCACCCGCGATCCCTGGCCCTGAATGCCAGCATTTCAAAATTCCTGGCCTTTGAAATGCTGTCATTCCGTCTGGTGGAGACGCAGAGTTTTAAAAGCCTGATGGCATTGGCTGTCCCGCAGTACGTCGTGCCCAGCCGCCACTACTTTTCCAGGCGAGCCATCCCTTCCCTGCACAACCAGGTGGGGGACAAAATCAGGTGTGCACTGCGCAACGCCATCTGTGGCAAGGTCCACCTAACTATGCGTGGACCAGTAAGCACGGTCAGGGACGTTATATCTCCCTAACAGCACACTGGGTAAATGCAGTGGCGGCTGGGCCTGAGGCAGATAGCGGTTTGGCGCATGTCCTTCCACCACCGAGGATTGCAGGGCGCTTCAGTTTGCCTCCTGTTGCTAACTCCTCCTTCTCCGCTTCCTCATCCTCTACCGCCTCCTCATCCATTCAGCGTAACACCTTCACCACCAACTTCAGCACAGCCAGGGGTAAACGACAGCAGGCAGTTTTAAAACTTTCCTGTTTGGGGGAAAATCCCCACACCGCGCAGGAGTTGTGGAGGGACATGGAACAACAGACCGATGAGTGGTTGCTGTCAGTGAGCCTCAAGCCCGGCCTGGTGGTGTGCGATAATGGGCGAAATCTCGTAGCAGCTCTGGGTCTAGCCGGTTTGACGCACATCCCTTGCCTGGCGCATGTGCTGAACTTGGTGGTCCAGAGGTTCCTTAAAAATTACCCCAATATGCCAGAGCTGCTGCAGAAAGTGCGGGCTGTCTGTGCGCACTTTCGGCGTTCTCACCCTGCTGCTGCTCGCCTGTCAGCGCTGCAGCGTAACTTCGGCCTTCCCGCTCACCGCCTCATATGTGACGTGCCCACAAGGTGGAACTCCACCTTGCACATGCTGGCCAGACTGTGCGAGCAGCAGCAGGCAATAGTGGAGTTTCAGCTGCAGCAATCACGCGTGAGTCGCTCTGCGGAACAGCACCACTTCACCACCAATAAATGGGCCTCCATGCGAGACCTGTGTGCCTTGTTGCGCTGTTTCGAGTACTCCACCAACATGGCCAGTGCCAATGACGCCGTTCTCAGCGTTACTATCCCAGTTCTATGCCTCCTTGAAAAAACGCTTTGTGCGATGATGGAAGAGGATGTGGCACAGGAGGATGAGGAGGAGGAGGAGGAAGCGGGATCATTTCAAAGGCTTTCAGGGCAGTCTTTCACAAGTGGCTACGAGGGTGGGTTCCTGCACCAACAAACGCCAGGTACACAATTGTCCGGCAGAAAGGGCACAGTTCTGGAGGATGACGAGGTGGAGGAGGAGATGGAGGAGGAGGAGGAGGAGGAGGAGCCATGTTCACAGCAGGGTGGCACTCAGACCAGCTCGTGGCCATTACTGGTGCGTGGCTGGGGGGATACAGAGGACACAGACGATACACCTCCCACAGAGGACAGCTTTTCTTTGCCTCTGGGCAGCCTGGCACACATGAGCGATTACATGCTGCAGTGTTTCCGCAACGACAGCCGAGTTGCCCACATTTTAACTGGTGCTGATTACTGGGTGGCCACCCTGCTGGATCCCCGTTACAAGGACAACGTACCGTCCTTAATTCCCTCACTGGAGCGGGATCGTAAGATGCGCGAGTACAAGCGCACGCTGGTAGATGCGCTGCTGGTGGCATTCCCACCTGAAAGCGGGCGTACGGTGGAAGCACAAGGCGAAGGCAGAGGAGGAGGAAGAGGTCGCCAACGCAGCCGGGGCACCGGCAGCACCTCAGAAAGCAGGGTTAGCATGGCCGAAATGTGGAAAAGCTTTGTCAGCACACCACAACAACCAGCACCACCAGCTGAGATGGAACGTCTTAGCAGGAGGCAGCATTTCACCAACATGGTTGAGCAGTATGTGTCCACAGGCCTACACGTACTGGATGACGGGTCTGCCCCCTTTAACTTCTGGGTCTCCAAATTGGGCACATGGCCTGAGCTTGCCGTTTATGCCTTGGAGGTGCTGGCCTGCCCTGCAGCCAGTGTATTATCTGAACGTGTATTTAGCACGGCAGGGGGCGTTATCACAGACAAGCGCAGCCGCCTGTCCAGAGCCAATGTGGACAAGCTCACGTTCATTAAAATGAACCAGGCATGGATCCCACAGGACTTGTCCGTACCTTGTGCAGAATAGACATGTATACCGGTGTTGTGACAAACTGTCCGGCCATCGGATTGTGCCCGGCCCGTACTGCGCAGGCGCAGCGCTTGCACAGTACAGAGGACAAGGAGATTCACAAAATCTCCGAAGATGAACGGCGCCTGCGCTGTGAGTGCAGGTTCAAGCCCCACCATCCAAGAGGACATACGGTAGCACATAGTAACAGGGCCCCTCACGGGCTCGCTTCGATCGCGGCCTTGCTTGGCTCGGCTTGAACCACGGATGGTGTGGCCTTCACCTGAACTCAACACGCAGGCGCCGTTAGTCTTGGGAGATTTTTGAAATCCCCTTGTCCTACATACTCAGCAAGCGCAGTACAGGGCGGACACTATTCGACAGGGGACAGAATTCGACACATCACCGGCCTTACCCAGCCATTGTTGTATTTTTGAACCAGTGTTGGCTACCTCGTCCTCCTCCACCGCCGCTTCCACCTACACAGCCACATCCACCGCCACCTCAACCTCCTACTCCATATGGACCTCGTCCTGCTAGGCCAAGATTAAAATTTTTATTTTATTTTTTTGTAGCGCACAGATCCTTTCCCCCTTACCTGCCTTTATGTTGTTGGCTCTTCGCAGGAGGGAGAAAGGCACACCGCACTACCAGCCCGTATCCTCCTATATAAAGAGGTTGAGCGGTGTACTTGACGGGCCGTGTCCACAGCCGGAGTCAAAACTCCTCCAGAGGATGATTCTCACCTCTACTGTAGGTAGAGGCAAGTCCTTTAATTGCCAGTAAAGTCAATGTCCACACCAGCTGAAACTCCAACTCTTATTCTCTCATGGCAAAATAAACTGTACTCAGATAGAAAAGGTTAGAGCAAAGAAACAGGACAGCTTAAGGTGTGGAGGAGGTCCAGGCACAAACGTAGCACATTCACTTCACTGCTTAGGTTTCTCAAACAGTTTTTGGCGCACAGTCTCTGCCACAGACATTGAGGTTGGTCTCTGCCACAGACCGGGTGTACAAGGCCCCTGCCACAGACCTGGAGAACTTTGGTCTCTGCCACAGACTAGGGTGTATAAGGCCCCTGCCACGGGCCTGGAGAACTTTGGTCTCAGCCACAGACCAGGGTGTATAAGGCCCCTGCCACGGGCCGGTTGAATAAGGCCTCTGATACAGTCAAGGTGACCTTGAGCTTCTCCTTCTACGAACCTAGCCCATATCAAGGGGAAGACATCTCTCCAGGGAGTCAACAGACCATTCCTTCACCGTGACTCCCGCATCGGTCCATCAGAATGATCCTCCCTTCCCTGGAACAGGGTCCCCTACACGAGGCGGCTCTGGACTCCAGGCTTTACTCCCGCCCCTAGGCCTCCATACCCAGGGCAGCAAGAACTCCAGGATAGTACCTCACCCCGGGCTAAAGGTGCCCGAGATGGAACAGGAACACATGCACCCAGGCCGAAGGCACCTGGGCGCGGACCCCACTGGACATCAGCCCCCAGGCCAAAGGTCTGCCCCTTTTATATGCTCTCCTGGCATGCACAGCAGGTTCCCCGCCCCGCTGTACTACTGCCAAGAGGGGACACAAAAGGCGCCACCTGTAGGCCGCAGGGAACTGCACACCAATACTGTCCCCCGAGGACAAAATGGTCCATGAATCCTACAGAATTAGGGTATTTGAGCCTATTTACCACTCAAACACTTTCCTTAAATTTAGCACCCCGCTACATTTTTATTTCAAAGTATTTTATTTTCCCACTAGCTTATCCATTAAATTAAATAATTTATTCCAGAAAGGGCGTATTCTGGGGCATTCCCACCATATGTGTCGCATCGTGCCGTTGAGTTTCTGAGGTTCTTAATGACTTCCTGTACCTCTTCTGCTGAAAATCGGGCCTCCAGCATATTTTTTTATTTTTTAATTTTTTTTATGTTCTTTTAAGTTATTTCCTATCCACATTTGTTTGCAGAGCACTTGCCATGTTCTTAACAACATTTTGCTGCCATTTGCAGCCCTCTAGCCCTTTCCATTACTTTTTTAGAGCCTTTTTAGTCGTCAGAAGTCCGGGTCCCCATTGACTTCAATGGGGTCCGGGTCCGGGTTCGGGTTAAAGTTCGGTCCCAAATCCGAACTTTTTTCCGAAGTTCGGCCGAACCCGCCGGACCCGAATATCCAGCTACCCGCTCAACTCTACTACTGAATCTTGTATTGCTAAAATTTATTCTGCAGTTTACTGTGGATTTTTCTCAGGGGAGAGAATATTAAATTCATACTATTGGCATATTTATAAAGCAGTAATTGTAACATTCACCAAACATCTACAGGTCATTATTCATTCCCTGTCATTTAAAGTACATGCACCAGAAAGACTGACCTGCAGTGAATGTTTTATAATTATGCCCCTAAAATAATAGGGGGTGACATACTAGCGAAAGGAAACAAAATACATTGCTTATACTGGGTGTAACGACAGGGGTTAACGTTGTTTAAGTATATTCCATTCCCTAACACACAGCAGCTACCAGACACTCCAACCAGCCGAATAAGACCCCATACAAATATTTCTCCCCGCACAAACGAGACAATGCTCCGTGTTGAGGTTCCAAAAAAATGAATGACTTTATTACAAGCACATGGTAACACATTTCTCTTCAAAACCCTTCCCTCCCATCCTTGGGGAACAGGGCGGGTTAAACTGTCCAATGACAATGGTCATACAGGTCAGGTGTGTTCAAACTTCTCTTTCATTAAACAGTCTTAGCAGGAGGGGTGATTCTCCCCCCCCTCACAAAGAGACACTAAAACATCCCATAATAGGCAGCCAGACGGGCTACCAGCTCCAATCCACATCATCACAAACAATGAACAGGTCTTTTAGAAGCTGGGATTCATTAGCATTACACTAGGCAGACAGGTGATTGAAGCTGAACACATCAGTATCTCTCAATGAACCTGTTGAATTCTGAATCAGTAAACAGTCCTTTACAGACATCCTTGGGAATATGGTGGACAAATATCACAGACCCATTTCAGGTAGTCCAAAATATATTTCCTCAGTCACCCTATGCCCAAAGGGACTCCCGTTACATGGCTCCCTCCATGTGGGACACTCTGGCAGACCCGGCTTGATCCTTCTCGGGTCAACTTGGGGAAGCTGAAGCAAGGGTATCTCATACTTTCTAAGAGATTCTGGGTGCCCCGGGCCCTCCCGTTACACTGGGGTTGTAGGTGAGGTGAATAATATTGTCTTCAAATGTTTCTCTTAGTACATACAATGGATCAATGCCAAAACAATACAATACAAGGATTTTACATTATGGGGTTCACTGCTTCTGGAACTGCAACTTATCTTAAATTTACTGGATTTTTGTTGATGTATGCTATAGCATTGATCGGAAATATGCTCATTGCAGTCTGCTAGGCGTTATCCAGACTGGCTATTATATCCAGTGTCCTGTTTTTTAGATTATCTAAGGCTTTCTGTGGATAGAGGTTCTCTGCCCAGCCTATGCATCTGGATTTATACTGCTGCACACACCCCAATATACCCTCTTTTCTGGCATATATAGCCTTAAAAGTCTTGGAGGACATCTTTTGTCGCTGCTTACCAGCAGCTCTTGCCTAGCAGTTCATCTAGCTGTCGTTTACTGTGATTTTTACCAATTATTGGCTATTTGCTACAGACAAATCGCCAATTCAGTTTTACTCAGGTTTGTGTTACATATTGCAACACACCCGGCCTGTTACTATGCTCCTGAAGAAGCGTTAATTCGCGAAACTAGTAGAGCAATCCAAGACTACACCTGATACACTGGACTCATAGCTAACGCCATCTGCTTCATATGCATACTGTTTTACTAGCCTTTGCTTGCTGGATATGTATCTCATTTATTATTGAGTTCATTTATGTTTCTATACTTTTTGAAGCACTGTTAGAGCATTAGCCTGAGTCGTGTATTGAGAACTAATAGATTGTTAATTCTAAATGGTAATATGTACTTTTTTACTATTTTTCTATAATAAATACCCCTAGATTTTTACACTATTTACCCATGTGCCGTGTAAAGTCCAATTCTTAGTCCATTCAATATTCTTTCTACTATATCGGGACGTTGGCACATTTGTACTAGTGCATCCACAGTGTCACCCTGTGAGGATGCACATTTAAGCAATTCCTTCAAAATCTTTTTACATCCACTAGAGTTTTGCATTTCACACTTCTTTCACACTGTTTTGATGTTGAATTTTAAAAGCAGCGGCAAGCGTGCTGATCTCTCAGGTTTGCTGATGTGACAGAACACCGCTGCCTTTAAAATTCAACATCAAAACAGTGAGACAGATTTAAATATACAGTATTTCACTATATAAGCTAAGTTTACTGTTGAAAATAAGTGTAAAATGCAAAACTCAGATGGGTGTAAAAAGCTGTCCGCTTGCCGCCTTCTCACTGTATCCTTACTGCGGCCAAGTGCAGGGTTGTACCAAGATGGCCGTGCCAGAACGTCACTTCCGTTACAAGATCTGACAGGTCGCCTAATCTGACGAAACACCAAAACTCATTTGCCCAGGCCTGGAAAATAGGAAGTAACTGAAGAAATGTAAGAAAAAGTTTAAAACAAGTAAGCATGATATACGTTCCTATCTATTTACAGTAGCAGCATAAGGATTAAAAATAGTGGATTGAGAGTGTGAAGTTCCACTTTTTCTTGTCAAATTTGTTTATTGAAATTCAATGAATCAGGAAACAAGTTCAAAAGCGATACAGGAATAAAATATGTTAGCATGTTAGATTATAATTCTTTAATATAACTAAAGATAAAATGTGTCTCACACTTTAGTCAAAAGATTAATAACTCAGAGAGACAATTTCCTACACTATTTAAGAGAGAAAAATTCTAAACAATAACAATGGTAATATAACGAAATGAAGTGAAGTTCCACTTTAACCAGCAACATCCAAGCATTCATGCTTTAACCATTAGAATGTTCCACAGATTGAAGTCTCTGATATAAGTCAAAGGGGGTTATTTACAAAAGGCAAATCCACTTTGCACTACAAGTGCAAACTACAAGTGCAAAGTTCACTTGAAATTGCACTGAAAGTGCACTTGGAAGTGCAGTCGCTGTAAATCTGAGGGGTAGATCTGAAACGAGGGGAAGCTCTGCTGATTTTATTATCCAATCATGTGCAAGCTAAAATGCTGTTTTTTATTTCCCTTGCGTGTCCCCCTCGGATCTACAGTGACTGCACTTCCAAGTGCACTTTCAGTGCAATTTCAGGTGTACTTTGCATTTGTAGTTTGCACTTGTAGTGCAAAGCAGATTTGCCTTTAGTAAATGACCGCCAAAGTGTATGTATAGCCACATTTTTTTACATTTGTTTTGGATAGATTAGGGGAGGCTTAAAATCCCGGCCAGTTTATTTTTGCTACCTGTATAACACTGGGGAGATTTCCCTTTCACTCATTGTCCCAGAGGCACAACAAGTGATGAGAATTTTCTTATTAGACAGTTGTCCCTATTTTTTCTCTCTGTGACAATGGTCACCAGTACAAATAGAAGGCTGCAAGTGGAGATTCAGAGTCAATTCATTTAGGCTGGGTTCACACTTGTGTGGTGCGAATTCCAGATCTCTTATCTCTGCAAAAAGATAAGAGAACTGTTCAGCAGATCATCTCAGTTTTAGCTGCAAAGTTGGTGACCTGGGAGAGAGGAGGGGGAGGGGGAGGGGAAGTGTAGTGAGGAGAAGGAGAGAAATCCTGATGGGAACTGAACACATCTGCGAAATCAGATGCGTGCCCATAGAAGATAATGGGCCTGAATTCGCTCCTGAGCCGCACCGCAATACGTAGAAAACACACACGTTTTTTGGGCAATGCGCAGTGTGAATGCATCGCACATATGTGAACCAGCCTCATTAAAATCAATGTATTTTATAATGTTATGCGAATTGGATGCGGTTTAAGCCGCAACCAATTTGCATAGGTGTGAACGGGGCCTAAGAGATAAATGCCACATGAATTTTAACTTTTTTATTTTTATTTACAACACTTCTAGGAGTGTTAAAAGCCTGCGACCAAATCCCCCCCTCAGCCCCCCCGCTGTATACTGTGGTTTGTCCCACTTGCCCTTTTATCACTAGAGGACATAATAATGGGCATTGGGCAACAGGAAGAACCACTGAGTGCAGAGAGGGATGCAGGTTTTTACACTTTTGGAAGTGTCAAATGATGAAAACTTTGCTAGAGGCTTTAGCACTTGAAGAAGATGTAATTCTGTAATTCTTTCATTCAGAGTCAGTTTCCCCCTATTTCTAATTGCCATCTAGCCTGTGAACCCTTTCTACTTATTGCTAATTGTTAATTTTTAACTACAGATCTTGAGGCCTGGTTCACACTGGGGCGACAAACGCTCCGACATTGGGAGCTCATGTCGCATGACGTGTGAAAATCAATGTTTCCCTATGGGAGCCGTCTTAACTGGTCCGACACATGTCGGTCCGACTTTGAGAATGCTCCCTGTACCACTTTGGTCCGACTTTGATCCGACTTCAGCCCATTGACTATCATTGAAGTCGGATCAAAGTCGGACCGCAGTCTTGCATGATCCGACTTTGGCATGCGACTTGTGCTGTGCTGCTCTTGAGGGGGAACTCCAGGCCAAATTTTAAATAAAAAACCGGCATGGGTTCCCCCTCCAGGAGCATACCAGGCCCTTGGGTCTGGTCTGGATTTGAAGGGGAACCCCTACGCCGAAAAAAACTGCGTGGGGGTCCCCCCAGAATCCAAACCAGACCCTTATCCGAGCACACAACCTGGCAGGCTGCAGGGGAAGAGGGGGGACGAGAGAGCAGCCCCCCCTCCCTCCTGAACATGGCCCCGGAGCATGTGACTGTGACGTCATGGGAACATGTGACTGTGACGTCATGAGAAGCCTATATTAATGCGGAGCGAAGTGAACAGCTAGTATTACAGCGGGAGGAAGCGACGCGTCAACATCGAGAAGGAGAAGAGAGAAGAAGACGGCGACGGCGACGGGAAGACCGGCCCCTCCACTAGCAAAAGAGCTAAAGAAGTTAGTGGAGGGGCCGGCAGAAGAAAGAAGCGGGAGAAGAACCGGAGAGCGGGAGAAGAAGAAGGCGACGGAGAAGACCGGGCCTCCGCTAGCAAAAGAGCTGGAAGAAGATAGCGGTGGCCCGGCAGAAGAAAGAACCGGAGAGTGCGGCGACGACACCGGAGACCCCCGAAGTCGGAAGAAGACCCCCGGAGCTGTGCAATAAAATACTTTAAAAAGCTGTGTGGTTTTTTTATTGCAATTTTTTTTCCACCAGGTGAATGGGTAGGGGTACGATGTACCCCATACTCATTCACATAGGGTGGGGGGGCCGGGATCCGGGGGCCCCTTTATTGAAGGGGGCTCCCGGATTCCGACAAGCCCCCCGCCCGCAGACCCCGACAACCAACGGCCAGGGTTGTCGGGAAGAGGCCCTGTCCTCATCAACATGGGGGCAGGGTGCTCTGGGGTGGGGGGGCCGCAGGTCGCCCCCCTGCCCCAGAGCACCAAACCCCCCCATGTTGAGGGCATGCGGCCTGGTACGGTTCAGGAGGGAGGGGGGGCGCTCTCTCGTCCCCCCCTCTTCCCCTGCGGCCTGCCAGGTTGTGTGCTCGGATAAGGGTCTGGTTTGGATTTTGGGGGGACCCCCACGCCGTTTTTTCGGCGTAGGGGCGCCCCTTCAAATCCAGACCAGACCCAAGGGCCTGGTATGCTCTTGGAGGGGGAACCCATGCCAGTTTTTTCTTTAAAATTTGGCCTGGAGTTCCCCCTCAAGATTCATACCAAACACAGTGCCTGATATTGGCGGGGATCCAAGTCGGATCCCCGTTCATTGAAAGTCGGACATATGTCGGCTTCATGTCGCAGGGCAAAGTCGGATCCAAAGTAGGACAGATGTCGTGTCGCACTAGTGTGAACCCAGCCTTAAAAATGATTAACCATGTCTACCTTTTGTATTCAATGGGAATCTAATTATTATATCTCAGTAACAAAATCCATGGACAGGAAAAAGGAATAGATGCTTACTTATTGTAAAATGTACTGGTTATATGTTTTATCTGGCTAGCCTAATAAATATTATTGTAAAAATGTCATATCTATATCCTGATCAAGTGGGCCACAATGAATCGAATAATTACAGCACTCACAATAAACATGAAGCTTGGAAACTACAGAACTGAAATAATTGTTGGAATAACAGAATCCTCATCGACCTTTGACAAAAAGTTTCTGCTGCCATGGTAGCTGACTTAGTAATTAGTATTCTCCAAAATATTTAGGCTCCATTTGTTGTGGTGGCTCTCAACTCAACCCCACGGACTCTTCTACTTTTTTACTCTCCTTCTTTCCGCTCTTTTTTTTTTCTCCCCACCATATTATGATTTTGAAGCTTTCATCCTTACAGAATATAATTTCCTGTATTCGTCATAGTAATAGTATGTGTTGTTGATATCATTGACACTATAGTTTTCATGATAATCGCACACAAATTGTCAGCAGCACTTGAATACTCTACTAGGTTCCACTTTATTATCCTTTAATACATTTTGTATTGTTTTGAATATGTATTACTGAGCTTCACTCCCTTAATTGTATGTTCTTTATTTAGTTTATTTGTCAACTATTCTCTTGTATACACAATAAAATCTTTTGACAAGGAATAACAGAATCCTAGTTGCATGTTAGCTGGGACTGGATAGTGAATGTGCATGATGATTATGAGACTAGAATACACAATAAGCCTAAGGGGAAGAGGTGTCTGATGTAAAACTTTGTTTCATAACAGCTGTGAATAAATATATCTGTGAATATGGCGACAGTATAGAGTCCAGTAGATATAAATAAAAACTGGGACAGTTCAGTGGAAAAAAAAATTAAAGCGGAGTGACACTCAAAAGGGGAAGTTTTTCTTTAAAGTGGTTGTGAAGTCAGAAAGTTTTTTTATCCTAATGCATTCTATGCATTAAGATGAAAAACCATCTGCATGCAGCAGCCACCCTCAGCCCCCCTAACACTTACCTGAGGTCCCTCTCTGTCCAGCGATGTCCACATGTGTCTCAGCCATCCGAGATTCTCCCTCCCTAAATGGCTGGGACACAGCAGGGCACCTTTGGCTGCCACTGCTGTCAATCAAAGTCAGCTAGCCAATCAGGAGAGAGAGTGGGCGAGGCCAGGTCGGGGCTCTGTGTCTGGATGGACACAGGGAGCTGTGACTTAGCTCGGGTGCCCCCATAGCAAGCTGCTTGCTGTTGGGGCACTGAACAGGAGGGACCCGAGAAGAGAACGATTAGGGCTGCTCTGTGCAAAACCACTGCAACAGAGCAGGTAAGTATAACATGTTTGTTATTTTTATTGGAAAAAAAACAAGACTTTACAATCACTTTAAGTCCTCTTCCGCCTCACCTAATTTTCTATGTAATTTTTGCAGGGGGGGGGGGAAGCGGGTACCTAGTTTTCACATGGATCTCCTCCTCTCTCGCCGCAGTCTTCTGGGACATGTCACAAGACTGCAGACCATTCACAAAGCACAGAATGGCTCGCGCATGCACAGTGGGCAGCTGGCTGTGAAGCCGCAAGCTGCCACAGTCAGGTGCCCAGATTTAAGATGCCGGCGCCAGGAAGCCAAAGGCTAGTAAAAAAATAGCGGGAATGGACGGTGCAGGATCCATGGACAGGTAAGTGTCCTATTATTAAAAGTCAGCAGCTACAGTATTTATATCTCCTGACTTTGAATTGTTTATTTCAGACTGGAGAACCTCTTTAATTAACATCTTTAAATATATACAAGGCTAATACAAATAACTGGCAAATTAACTTTTTATTTATTTATTAAGGGGGCATCATTTGCAAGACTAAGAAAAAAAAAATTCTGCCATCATCTGAGGAAAGTTTTTTTATAGTAAGATAGGCTAAGCTGCTAATGCTTTAGCAAATTTACTGCAAAAGATGGAATTAAAAAAAACAAAAAAACAATAATTAGCAGAACTCAAAAAAAAAAGCATAAATAAATTAATAGATAATTAAAAGATAGAAGATAAAAAAGCAGCCTTTCTGCACTACTCAGTATTAATGTGGAGCTATTTCCTGCAGTACTACTTTTACACCACTAATGCCGCGTACACACGATCGGACATTCCGACAACAAAACCATGTTTTTTTTTCCGTCGGATTTTCGCTCAAACTTGTCTTGCATACACATGGTCACACAAATGTTGTCGGAAATTCTGATCGCCAAGAACGTGGTGACACTACGACGAGCCGAGAAAAATTAAGTAAAATGATTCCGAGCATGCGTCGAATTGATTTCGAGCATGCGTAGGATTTTTGTGCTTCGGAATTGGATACACACGATCGGAATTTCCGATAAGAACTTTTGTTGTCGGGAAAAATTGAGAACCTGCTCTCAAACATTTGTTGTTGGAAATTCCGACAGCAAATGTCTGATGGAGCCTACTCGCGGTCGGAATTTCCGACCAAAAGCTCACATTGAACATTTGTTGTCGGAAATTCCGATCGTGTGTACACTGCATAAGTTTTCTCAGTAGACATTTTGTTTCATTTAGATTAGTTATTTACATAAATGTGTTTAGTTAAATTTGTTTATTCCGTTTAATTTGTTTTCGGAATTAGTTTTGTTTATTCGCATTCGAATTGATTCCAATTTTCTAATTGGTATCGATTTGAAAAGTTTTGGAATCAATTTTGAATAGTTTTCGAATTCAAAACGTTTTCGAATTCAAATAGTTTTCCAATTTCCAAAGAGAATAAAATAGAATAAAAAATAAAGGAATGGAAAAGAAAAAATTAGAAACGAATATAACAGTAAATAAAATAATAGAATATAATAGAGTAAAAAAGGACAAAATAGGATTGGAAATAAAAGAACGGAATAGAATGGAATAGAATAAAAAAAGAATAGAAATAAATAGATTATAACCATCTTCTGAAATTTGAATAGAATTGAAAAGAAAAGAATTAAAAAAACAAAAGAATAAAAATAATATAACCATTTTCAAATAGAATCAATTTAAATTTGAACAGAATAGAAAATAATAGAGTAGAATAGAATAGAAAATAACACAATAGTCATGTTAATCTGTGATTTTTACATCTATTCTTGAATGTCTGTTATGGACCTGCATGCAGGTCCATGCATGCAGGTCCGTAAAACAGACATTCACGAACAGATGTAAAAATAACAGACTTTAAATACTGTCAGTGTATTTACTGATGGTTATCAAACCTGTACACCACCCAAGAAAAAAATAATTCATGGTAAAATTAGGCTTCTGATCTCTACTGGACATGTGGTCTAGATAAGGGACCCATGCTTCTCACTTGGTGGTATTGAATCTGTATTACCCCCTACTGGTCCAAAATTGGAGATTCAATAAACCAAAATACAGGGTCAAAGGTTTCTATTTCTCTCAGTGCCTTTCTACTATAACTATGGAAATGTGCACTTCCTCCCTCACTGTACATCCACTTAATTCAGCTAAAGCTCTTTGGAGTCTCAATGTTAATTCTGTTTTGTGTTTCAGAGTTTTAATGGGCAATTTACAATGGAGAGCATTTAGAAGGATGATGCAATAAATATTCCACTTGTATTTTTTGTTCATATAATGCAGCCCCCTTTGGACTGTTCACTGCATAACACTAAAATGAACGGGATTTCATTTCCTTGAAGCAACTGATGCCAAGAGCACTTTTGTAAAGCACAAATGTATATGTATTTTTGTTTTTTCAAGCAGGTTTTGGCTGTGTTAGGCCATACTGTTGTTTAATGGTCTTATTGTAGTTTCCCTACAAGTTAAAAATGTCTATATGTATTTATATAACCCTGTTTATGACACCACATCACTTCTCATGTTAGCTTCTTCTTTGTTGTTTTGCAAACCAGTAGTGGCTGGATTTATTACTCCAGAGGTGTAATTCATCTCAACCCTAGGGAAAATAATAGATTTTTAAACCCATAAAAACTGCTGTAAGCAGCAAATACATATCATAACCATTCTTATGCAATGTTCACAATATTAGCCAAGCAGTTTGGGTCATATAGTATGTTACATATAAGTTACAGGTGAAACACTCTGCTGAAAGTCTTTACCTTTTTTTTGTATTACTGAGAGCACTCTTACTAAGTAAAACCTACTGCTTAGAAGGTGAAATATTTTAGGTAAGCGTGTTATTTATTTATTTTTATTTTATTGCTTGTTAAATATTGCTTTAGTTTCATTTTTTTAAATATTTGCTATGAATAGCAATTTTTGGTATGTGACATTAATCCACACAAGTGCTGGTTCTCTGCTATCTAGAGAATGGGTCAAACTGTTTTAAATTTTTGAAGATCAGACAGCATTAAATTATATGATGATACCCTAAATAGCTAACTATATCAAACACAGCAAAGGAAAGAGGACTTGGGTACATTATCTGAAAGTCGGCAAAATTATATTCAATGTACTCTTCTGCTAATGTCCATCTCCCTGTCTAACTAACCCAAATGTTCATACTACAGGACATACCAAACCCCATTCCATCTGCGTAGCTGTATTTCTATTCCTGAGTTTGTAACGTGTCAGCAGGCCCTAAATGACCTGATATGTTGTTGTGGAAATACTGGAGGGGAATTGTAGAAAACATTAATGTAGAACTACAGGCAATTATTTTAGTTGAATAGAGTGGTGAAAATTTAGAAACACTATTTGGTTTTTATTGCTATCTGTTTCCTTGTTAGGGAGATTTCGTTACCCTGATCATTAATGTCACCAGGAATAGAAGTAAGGGTAAATCCCAAATTATGAGATTGATTTACCGAAGGGAAAAATAATATCCATTTTCAAAGGAACTTACTTTTAGCTTAGTGAAGATGGTGAAGCTTTGCTGATTTCCATCATTCAATCATGTGTAGCACCCTCTTGGTAGGTAGATAGGTGCTAGAGTGAGGATTTTGGTTAGGATTAGGTAAATTTAGGCAGGCCTAGCTGGCAGCCAGACCTGTTTGTTTTGATTCGTTCTGGGCTGGGAGTGTCTCAGGGTAGCAGCCTGTGACTCACAGGCAGCATTGCTGAGACCTCCCTTTTCTTTCCAGAATATTCTGGAAAGAGATGAGGAGAGGTGGAGCTGCCTGGGGTGGTTTAGGAAGCCCTGACCAATCCCTATCCTTGATTGGCAGGGGGCGGGCCTCGTTAAATGCCCAGATGGGGAGGAGTGGGAGTTGTTCAGAGCTTTGGAGATGGAATGCTAGGCTATCAGGGCCTTTGAGGGAGCCCCCCCAGTCAGGGGGGGTGACCTTGGGCCTGGGCTCAGGTGCAGACAGGGCCCTTTAAGAAATCGTGGAGGTGTCCTGGATAAGAGGCACAGGAGGAGCAAGAGAGGACAGCAGGAGAGAGCATTTCTGGGCAAGTCTCCAGAGAGAGGAACAACTGGTCACAGCCAGGAGAGGACTGGTGAGTGACATGAACAGTCAGGAGGACTGAGAGGACTAGGTGCATGCAGTCTGGGGTGGGTTCAGAGCCAGAGGAGTGGACTGTGGTGTCATGGGAAGTGGATAAGGGCAGCTGCAGCCAGGAGGGCTGGCAGGGCCTAAAGATGGATTACTGGGCTCAGTAGCCGAAGTTAGGACAGCTAGCACCAGAAACTTTCTACTGCTACATTATAGGGGCCCGCGGTCCATGCCGGGAAAAGGCAATTTCTAATGCCTGGCTGAGCCAGTGTCAGGCCTAACCATGCTGTTCTAGCTGTGCCTGGAAGCTCAAGCAAATAAAGTGCTGGAAGAGCTAAGGAGTGCTAGTCTACAGCAAGAGTTGTGCTGGAGGGAGATTGGCCTGTATATACAGGAGCGTATATAGTTTGTAGACATGTGTAATTAGTTTAGTTACAAATTCGTTATTCGTCAAAATTCGTTATATTCGTTGTTTCGTAAACATTCAAATAAACGAACTTGAAAATAATACCTGTCACCTGTATCTCATAGGCACCACATCCCTTCATTACGAAGCTATATAGGAATATGAAGGTATTGGGACTTTTAAGGTGCAACAACTACACAATATTCAATATAAAAAATATAATTTTATTACAAAAAAATATATATGAAAATTCATATGTACAAATATACATGAACCATCAAAATAAACATAATAGAGTTTCCAAAGTGCATACAGACAAAATTCTCTACATGTTTCGCCATTTTGTAGGCTTCCTCAGGAGTTTGTCATGCAAATACTGGAAACAAAAAAAGAAAAATAATAAATACATAATATTAATTACTCAAATTTCAAACTCAAAATTACAAAACAGAATATTATTAAGAAAAAAAGGATAACTGAAAACCATAACCAGCCCAATGGTTGCTCAAAAGTTCATCTCAAAATTAGATCTATTTATTCAAGGTATATGACCTTATTAATATCAGTTGTAAGTACATTACCTGTAAATTTTGATGGTACAATCTAAAATGAAGAATGACCAGATAGCCAATGAGCTATCCCACACGGGGGCGCCCGTAAGGAGGGGATCATATGGTGTATCATAGAGGGGGAGAAATACTGGCACAAATAACCACCCGGATATTACTAGCACAGGAACAGAGGGCCATCTGGGGGAAATTACAAAGAAAATTCGAATGAAGTCAAATAACAATCTATGTATAAGAGTAAAGGCGTCTAATCTAGTTATACGGCACATACCCCATCAGTATTTACCTGTTTATGGCTGTTGATAGTAAAAAATATAAATTAGAATAGGCAAAAAAGGGGGCAGTATCTCCAAAGTACCCCAATCAGTGTCCACTCTAAAGGAAACAGAAATAGTGGAAATTACTATAAATGTATATAATAATCCCCTCTAGTTGGTAATCAGAATTTTAATTTTTAGCCATATACTTGCTAGCTGATATATACCTGGTTAATCCAATTGGATAAAGTGTGTCCACATTAGGGCATCTCTGCCGAAAAACTTGTTTTACAAAACCGATCAATCAGTTTACTGAAAAAATATAAAATATAAAAACCATTTGGGATTAAAGACCAAAGTAAACCAGACAACAGGATAAAAACCAATGTTGCCCACAAAGAGATCTAGTGCCTAAGTAATTTACCTTTGACTGATATCTAAGAACGTCTTCTCCCCAGAGTGTTGGTCATGCTACTGATTCACAAGGCTGCGATCCGGACTATATACCCCCCCTCCCCCTTCCCATTGGACGCACAATGGCGCCAAATCAATGGGCGGAGCGGGCACGTCAGTTCCGACATCCGCCCATCGTCAGATCCGACCCGGAAGTGACAATTCCACCACTGAAAAACCGGAGACGTCCGCCGGAAGCACCACCCCGCTCATCAGGAGAAAACATCCTGACGAGCTGGACGCACCATAAGACGGATCCGGAAGGGGAAAAAACATGCCTAAAGTATAGAAAAGGGCAGACTTCCTTTTAAAATCACGGCAGAAAGGGCACATTGGATGTTAAAAAAGGGGCCAGGATATCCGGTGGGCTTAGTCAGATGGCGCTCAGATTGTCTCCCAAAGGAGAACAAAGAGAAACGCCCTGGGCGCCCATATGATCACCAAATCCCCCCCAAAAAAAAGAAAAGGGAAACGCCACCCTAAAAAATGTGGTAAGCTCAATTGAAATCAATTACATATAATGTAGATTTATTAATGATTAAAGAGAGCCCCTATGGAATATAGAAATGGTACATTCAGTCACCTGTACATAAAGACAAATTTAATAAACAAAAATAAAAATAACAAAACAAAATTTAATTTGTTTTAAACAGAGTCTACATATACAGCATAACGATTTTTTTCCTACAAAAAGGGTTTGAAACTGATGGACTCATTTAACCCGGGATACATAGTGGCTCTCAAGGTATGTATCCATCTGGTTTCTCGTTGTAGGAGATTTTTGTCCACATCCCCACCTCTTTCATTAAGAGGTATGTATTCTAAAGCAAAGAATTTAATCTTTGACAGATCGAAGGAGTGGAAAAGACCACTATGTCTACTAATAGGAGTCTCCATTTTTTTCTTTTGAATGAGAGATACATGGTCTCTCATTCTGTGAAAGAAAGGCCTCTTCGTTTTACCAACATAGAAGGCCTTACAATCACAGATCATCAAATAAATTACGCCAATTGACTGGCAATTGCTAAAGAAATTTGGTCTATACGTAACTCCATTAGGGAGAACTATTTCAGTAGAATCATATATAAACCTGCAAAATTCACAATGACCACATGGGGCCGAACCCTTTCTACTCTCAACCCTCTTGATTTGGAGATGGCTATGAACTAGTTGATCTTTTAAAGACCTAGATTTTCTATAGGTAATTTGGGGAAATGGCTTAATATATTTGGAGATAATCTTATCTGTTGCTAGCAAAGGCCAGAATTTTTCAATAATTTTTCTTACTTTCTGATGTTCACCAGAGAACCTGGTAATTAATCGTACCATTTGGTCAGTAGTTTGAGGTTTCTTAGGATGTATTAGATCTTTCCTGTTTTTATTTTTTGCTCGTTTATAAGCTTTTTTGAGGGTTGAACGACTATACCCTCTAGCAATTAGTCGAGATTGGAGGGCAGAGGCCTCCGTCTCGAAATCTACTTCCTTACTACAATTTCTTCGAATTCGTAAATACTGACTGTATGGGATACTTTGTACCAGAGTCCTGGGATGAGAACTTGTGGCATGCAGGATGGTATTGCCTGAAGAGGGCTTTCTATATAATGAAGAGCCCAAGGTGCCATCAGAATTTAAGTAAATAGAAATATCCAGAAAATTTATCACATTCTGGTCACAAATCATCGTAAATTTGAGATTAAAGGAATTTACAGCTAATGAAGACATAAAAGATGTCAATTCCTCTAAGGAGCCAGTCCACACAACAAAAATGTCATCGATAAAGCGTCGCCATATCAAGACTTTATCAAAAAACATTTCAAATGATTCTAAAGAAAAAATCTCCCGTTCCCACCCCCCCAGGTACAGGTTGGCGTACGACGGGGCACACTTGGTCCCCATCGCAACACCCTGCACCTGGAGGTAGTGGGAACGGTCGAAAACAAAAATAATGTTGGTAAGTATGAACAGCAACAATTCCAAAATGAAATTGTTGTAGGGCCTGGCTCCAGGTCCTCTCTCAGAGAGGAAGCCGTCCATAACTTTAATACCCCTAGTGTGGGGGATAGAGTTATAGAGGGCTTCAACGTCTATAGCTACTAGCCATGACCCCGGTGGTACACATAGACCATCCAAAGATCTCAGCAGATCGGCGGTGTCTTGAATGTAGGAACTTAAAGAACCTACATGGGGCCTCAAATAGTCGTCTACCAGCTTACTAGCTGGTTCTGTAAGGCAACCAATCCCTGACACAATCGGACGGCCAGGGGGATTTTCCAAATTTTTGTGCACCTTTGGCAGAGCATAAAACGTGGGAAGTCTCGGCTTATCAATAACCAAGAATTCACACGTCTTTTTGTCTATAAGGTTATCACAAAATGCCCGATTAATGAGAATACGGTATTTTGTCTCCGCATATTTTACCTGTGCAAAAGGAATAGAGCGATACCAACTTTTATTTGAAAGGAGGTTCATGACCATCTGCTTATATTTGTTTAAATCCATTACCACTATGTTACCTCCTTTATCCGAGGGTTTTATCACTAATTGTTCGTTCTGTTTTAAAGATAACACGGCTTTTTGTTGGGATGGCTTAAGGTTGGTATTTCTTCTAAACCTTTTCCAATTGGTACTCTGTAGTTCCTTTGTAACTTGTTGGGTGAATGCCCAAATGTTGGGGTTTCCTTGGAGAGTAGGAAAGGTCCTGGATTTCGGTTTATATAGATTAGGTGGAGGAAAAATTCTCTCCGTGGAAATCTCATCTACGAGGCCAGACTGGGGTTCCTCAAGGGGGTCATCTAGTGGATTACCTTCTTCCCATAATTCCATTAATTCATTTATTGCCTGAATCTCCTTAATTGTTTTATTTTGCCAAAGATCTTCCCCCATGGAATCCATGGGAGAACGTTGATAATCCCTGTCAAACATAATCTTAAAAGTAAGTTTTCTCGCAAAGAGGTTGACGTCCTTTATAATTTCAAAGGCATCAACCTCCTGATCAGGACAAAAAGTCAGGCCAAGGCCCAAAACCTCCGTCTGATCCGGTGTAAGTAAATGTGAAGACAAATTAATTACTTGGAAATTACTTTGGAAGTTGCTTTGAGTGCCTGTGAAGGAATGGGTGTCTTTTTGTTGTCCACAATTGGGGGTGGTGAAAAGATTGGCGCAGTGCGAAGATCCCCTATATTGGGGATTTGAAAGTCCCCCGAAGGGGTAACTATTGATTGATTTAACTTCGGTGCATTAAGAATATTAGAAAAACTGGGTGTGGATAAATTAAGGTGACCATCACCTGTGGGATGAGTGGGAGGGGGTACATTTTTGGACTGTGAACGTAAACCCTGACGATTCATGTCCTGTTGAGTACGTTTAGAAAGCGCTGACATCGAAGGTGCTCGATCAGTCTTTCTTTTATTAGAACTAGCTGACATGTTTGAGGCATTACCTGGTAGGGACGAGGAAGATAAAGATGATTCATCGGAATCAGTGGCTTCCTGATTTTTATTTGTTTGCTTACGAGCTGAGGATTTGGATTTCCTCCATTGGTTTTCAGTAGTCCACCGATAGGCTGTGTTTGATTCATATGCCAGACGATCCCTATAGTATTTTTTATCCTTAGTTTTAAGGATATTGGAGACAAAAGACTCCAAATGTTTTTCTAAGAGAGCCTCTCTATTAGAGAAGGTTTCCTCCGTAGTCAAGTTGGAATTTTCAACATACAATTTTTCTATGTCGTTATTGACTATCTCTAAATCTTTAGCATAGTTTTGGCAAAGAGCCTCCATCATCTTAAATGAACATGACTGTAAATTTGATTCCCAGTCTAATTTGAATTCTGTCTCCACTTTAAATATATTAGGAAAAATCTGTATACGTAATCCCCACGGTACAATTTTATCCTCTAAATATTTCAAGAAATACCTGCGATTCCAAAAAATACGTGCTTTCTTTTCCAATAAACGTTGAAGGCTATTGAAAAAGCGTTCAAGGGTAATCCCACCAAATGTAGACCCTTGGGCTAGATGGATTTTAGTCATAAGGCCATCAAATGCCGACCCTCTATAGGTAGCCATGCTGATTGAAAAAAAGACTCTGTTATACAAAATAGAAACTATAAAAGGATTAATCTTTAAACCCAATTCAAAAGAATAATCTAATGAACTACAAAAATGATATAGAGGTGACAGGTAGAAAATGAGCGTTTGCCACCCGGTATAATCACAAGGAGAAATTGAAAATAATACCTGTCACCTGTATCTCATAGGCACCACATCCCTTCATTACGAAGCTATATAGGAATATGAAGGTATTGGGACTTTTAAGGTGCAACAACTACACAATATTCAATATAAAAAATATAATTTTATTACAAAAAAATATATATGAAAATTCATATGTACAAATATACATGAACCATCAAAATAAACATAATAGAGTTTCCAAAGTGCATACAGACAAAATTCTCTACATGTTTCGCCATTTTGTAGGCTTCCTCAGGAGTTTGTCATGCAAATACTGGAAACAAAAAAAGAAAAATAATAAATACATAATATTAATTACTCAAATTTCAAACTCAAAATTACAAAACAGAATATTATTAAGAAAAAAAGGATAACTGAAAACCATAACCAGCCCAATGGTTGCTCAAAAGTTCATCTCAAAATTAGATCTATTTATTCAAGGTATATGACCTTATTAATATCAGTTGTAAGTACATTACCTGTAAATTTTGATGGTACAATCTAAAATGAAGAATGACCAGATAGCCAATGAGCTATCCCACACGGGGGCGCCCGTAAGGAGGGGATCATATGGTGTATCATAGAGGGGGAGAAATACTGGCACAAATAACCACCCGGATATTACTAGCACAGGAACAGAGGGCCATCTGGGGGAAATTACAAAGAAAATTCGAATGAAGTCAAATAACAATCTATGTATAAGAGTAAAGGCGTCTAATCTAGTTATACGGCACATACCCCATCAGTATTTACCTGTTTATGGCTGTTGATAGTAAAAAATATAAATTAGAATAGGCAAAAAAGGGGGCAGTATCTCCAAAGTACCCCAATCAGTGTCCACTCTAAAGGAAACAGAAATAGTGGAAATTACTATAAATGTATATAATAATCCCCTCTAGTTGGTAATCAGAATTTTAATTTTTAGCCATATACTTGCTAGCTGATATATACCTGGTTAATCCAATTGGATAAAGTGTGTCCACATTAGGGCATCTCTGCCGAAAAACTTGTTTTACAAAACCGATCAATCAGTTTACTGAAAAAATATAAAATATAAAAACCATTTGGGATTAAAGACCAAAGTAAACCAGACAACAGGATAAAAACCAATGTTGCCCACAAAGAGATCTAGTGCCTAAGTAATTTACCTTTGACTGATATCTAAGAACGTCTTCTCCCCAGAGTGTTGGTCATGCTACTGATTCACAAGGCTGCGATCCGGACTATATACCCCCCCTCCCCCTTCCCATTGGACGCACAATGGCGCCAAATCAATGGGCGGAGCGGGCACGTCAGTTCCGACATCCGCCCATCGTCAGATCCGACCCAGAAGTGACAATTCCACCACTGAAAAACCGGAGACGTCCGCCGGAAGCACCACCCCGCTCATCAGGAGAAAACATCCTGACGAGCTGGACGCACCATAAGACGGATCCGGAAGGGGAAAAAACATGCCTAAAGTATAGAAAAGGGCAGACTTTGAGTTTGAAATTTGAGTAATTAATATTATGTATTTATTATTTTTCTTTTTTTGTTTCCAGTATTTGCATGACAAACTCCTGAGGAAGCCTACAAAATGGCGAAACATGTAGAGAATTTTGTCTGTATGCACTTTGGAAACTCTATTATGTTTATTTTGATGGTTCATGTATATTTGTACATATGAATTTTCATATATATTTTTTTGTAATAAAATTATATTTTTTATATTGAATATTGTGTAGTTGTTGCACCTTAAAAGTCCCAATACCTTCATATTCAAATAAACGAACGGTTTGATAAAATTACAAACGAACAACAAATTATCGAAAAAAAACGAATATGGAAAACAACAAAAATACGAATTTAGTACATTTGAAACAGCCAAAATACGAAAGAGTAAAAAACGAAAATATAAAAACAACGAAAATTCCGAACAAAGATCAAAAAATAACGAAAATCAAAATGAACGAAAACGTGAAATTTCAAACATTCGGAAAACGTAAAACAAAACAACGAAAATAACGAACAAAGATCCATATTAACGAAAATCAAAATGAACGGAAAAAAAATTACGAATCTTCGGAAAACGGAAATCAAAACAACGAAAATTTGAAAAAACTTAAATTCTATTTCGTTAGTTCTGAATTAGTTCTGGACGTTGGCCAATGGCCAATAAGCTTGTCCCTTCCCCTGAAGAGGTTGTCTCTTCCCCCAATGAGCTTGTTTGTTATTCCCTTGTGTGTTTTTCTGTGTTAGACTGCAGTGCATTCCATCCACAGTCCAGATAGGTTGTGGTTGGGTATGTTGCACTGTTCTGTTGGATTTGTGAGTAAAGTTGAGTTGAGTTGAGTTGAGAGGTATGTTAATATAGCGCGGTCTTACCCCGAAGGGTGTGACTTGTGAGAGAGAAATACTTTGTTTCTTAAGCATACTCTAGATTCTAATTTCTATATTTGTATTTTGTAATATCTCTAACATATTTTTGTTTTCTCCTATTCTGACACATTATGTAAAATTACGAATTATGCCCCGATTACTAATCTACGAAAGCAATGTTACGAAAGTACGAATAAATGAGCCAGTCAATCTCACGAAAGTACGAATTACAAAATTACGACGAGTAGTGTTTTGAATAAACGTAAAATGTATTCTAACGAAAGTACGAATGTAATTAAATCTACAAAAGTATGATTTTCCAATCAACGGAAATTAGACACGAAAATACGAATCATTGCAAATCAACGAAAATATAGTTCTTACGAAAATGCGTCCGAATATAAATTATAACGTAAATACGAATTTCGGATCAATGAAGATTAGACGGAAAAACTAATCAACAGAAAAATAACACTTACGGAAATACGAAAGAGTCCGAATGCGATAACCCACGTCTTACGAAATTACGAGTCGTTACGAATCAACGGAAACGCACAGAAACTAAACCAAACGAAACAAATTTTTATGTTGTGCACATGTCTAATAGTTTGTCCCAAGCAAGTTTCTGCAACTTTCCACTGGGCATCCCATATTTCCTTTACCCCATCCAAGTTCAATTCCCTCAATAAAATACAAAAACAAATCTTATGGACTGTTCATTGTCCTGGAGAAGAAGTGAATGCCGGACTGGGCAGGGTAACAGGTGGGCCACATCACTTAGCAGCCCCTATGGGGGTACCGCTACACACACGCAAGAAAGAAAAAAAAATTTCCAATCTTTATTTTGATTTATTAAAGTATACATGACAAATAGGAACTATAATATACAATCTCAAATGGAAGGTGTCAAAAGTCTCAAAAACACACAAAAAGTTCTATAAATGTGCATTTTCAGAAGAAGTACAACACAGATAAAGGTAATCCCCTTAAACATTCTTCATAAGGAGTTAATTAGACTGACTTGAATAGATAATGTTGTGGAAATGTTTATTAATGTATGTTGTCAGATGTCCCCCAGTGTCAGTTTTGCTGTAATACGCTCATGCAAGCGTATTCGCACATACAGACGTTGGTGGAAGACCATTGGCTGCGGAAACCTTCCCGTGGACACGGCAGATCTGTTTGCTCTTTTAGCGTCATTGGTAGCAGTGGGAATGTGCACCCGATCGTGTTCAGAGCTAGGGATGAGCTCGGTGTTCGAGTCGAACATAAGTTCGACTCGAACATCGGCTGTTCGACCGTTCGGCGAACATCGAATGATTTGGGCCGTTCGCGCCAAATTCGAGGGACGCGAACGGCCCACAATACACTGCGCCATCGCAGTGCAATCCCGGCGCTGTGATTGGCCAAGCATGCACTGTGACCCCGCATGCTTGGCCAATCACAGCGCCGGCAGCTAGGAGAGCCATAATTGGCCACAGGCAGGTTGCCTGTGGCCAATTATAGCTCAGAGGGTTTAGCACACGCCCCACACTATAAAAGGCCGCCAGCGCGGCAGCCTTGTGTAGTGTGTTCCGGCGCAGGGAAAGAGTTACATAGGCAGGGACAGTGTCAGTGCTATTTGTACCTCAAACTTGTGTGTAGGGAGAGAGAAGGATAGGCAGGGAGAGTGTCGGTGTCATATTCTTTGCTAAACCTTGTGTGCAGGGAGAGAGAAGGATAGGCAGGGGACAGTGTCAGTGTCACATTCTTTGCTAAACCTTGTGTGCAGGGAGAGAGAAGGATAGGCAGGGAGAGTGTCAGTGTCATATACTTTGATAAACCTTGTGTGCAGGGAGAGAGAAGGATAGGCAGGGGACAGTGTCAGTGTCATATTCTTTGCTAAACCTTGTGTGCAGGGAGAGAGAAGGATAGGCAGGGGACAGTGTCAGTGTCACATTCTTTGCTAAACCTTGTGTGCAGGGAGAGAGAAGGATAGGCAGGGAGAGTGTCAGTGTCATATACTTTGATAAACCTTGTGTGCAGGGAGAGAGAAGGATAGGCAGGGGACAGTGTCAGTGTCATATTCTTTGCTAAACCTTGTGTGCAGGGAGAGAGAAGGATAGGCAGGGAGAGTTTCAGTGTCATATACTTTGATAAACCTTGTGTGCAGGGAGAGAGAAGGATAGGCAGGGGACAGGGTCAGTGTCATATTCTTTGTTAAACCTTGTGTGCAGGGAGAGAGAAGGATAGACAGGGAGAGTGTCAGTGTCATATACTTTGATAAACCTTGTGTGCAGGGAGAGAGAAGGATAGGCAGGGGACAGTGTCAATGTCATTGTTGCTAAGCCTCCTGCACATTATACACCTGAAGTTAGCCCGTATTGCTGCTTTTTCCTGGTGTGTTACACCAACAGGCATTTGCAGCACTTACAGCGGGCGGAGTGTGCCTCCTGATCATATTACACCTGAAGTTAGCCTGTATTGCTGCTTTTTCCTGGTGTGTTACACCAACAGGCATTTGCGGCACTTACAGCGGGCGGAGTCTGCCTCCTGATCATATTACACCTGAAGTTAGCCTGTATTGCTGCTTTTTCCTGGTGTGTTACACCAACAGGCATTTGCAGCACTTACAGCGGGCAGAGTGTGCCTACAGATCATATTACACCTGAAGTTAGCCTGTATTGCTGCTTTTTCCTGGTGTGTTACACCAATAGGCATTTGCAGCACTTACAGCGGGCGGAGTGTGCCTCCTGATCATATTACACCTGAAGTTAGCCTGTATTGCTGCTTTTTCCTAGTGTGTTACACCAACAGGCATTTGCAGCACTTACAGCGGGCGGAGTGTGCCTCCTGATCATATTACACCTGAAGTTAGCCTGTATTGCTGCTTTTTCCTGGTGTGTTACACCAACAGGCATTTGCAGCACTTACAGCGGGCGGAGTGTGCCTCCTGATCATATTACACCTGAAGTTAGCCTGTATTGCTGCTTTTTCCTGGTGTGTTACACCAACAGGCATTTGCAGCACCTACAGCAGGCGTAGTGTGATTCCTGCAAAATATACTCCTGAAGCTAGGCCTTATTGCTGGTTTTCCCATTTCCCTGCAGGCTATTAGAATGTCTGGAAGGCAAACAAGGAGAGGCAGACAGTCAGGAGCCAATAAAAGAGGGCAAGCAGGCTCTGTGTCTAGAGACAACAGTGCTGGTTGTGGACGCGGTGCATCGCCATCAGCACGTGGCCATGGGACACGCTTGTCCTTCTTTTCGGCAGCTGGACGTGTTGAGCCGCATCATGCCGAAGACTTGGTAGAGTGGATGACCAAGCCCTCCTCATCCTCCTCATCCTCTCTCACCCAGGCTCAGGGTACTGGCAAAGCAGCTGCCAAAGCGTCCTCTTCCCTGGTATCAATGTCATCATCAGTCACTCCTTCCCTAGACCAACCATGTCCTCCTGAGGAGTTCCCCGAACTGTTTGAGCACAGTGTTGGGTACATGCTCCAGGAGGATGCCCAGCGTTTCGAAGGGTCTGATGATGATACCCAGCTAGAGGAAGGCAGTAGCGTGAGAGCAGAGAGAGGGGATGCTCAAGAAGGACACCAACCTGGCAGTCATGTTCCAGCAGCTGCAGCATACTGCCAGATTGGCTCCAGTGATGAGGAGGGAGGGGATGATGAGGTCACTGACTCCACGTGGGTGCCTAATAGGAGAGAGGAGGAGGAGGAGGATGAGGAGGAGGCACATCTCCAACGAGGCAGGATGCCCTCGGTGGGCCAGCGTAAGGGCAGCACACCGACGGAATCACACCGCAGAGCTCCACCTGTGCAGGGCACTGCCTCTGCCCGTTATTCAAAAAGTTCTTTGGTGTGGGCCTTTTTTGAGTCGAGTGCATCAGATCGCACAGCTGCTGTTTGCAACATATGTCTCAAGCGTATATCGCGTGGCCAAAACATCACCCGCTTGGGCACCACATGCTTGACCAGACATATGTTGACCTGCCATGCAGCTCGTTGGCAAGCCTACCTTAACCACTTAAGCCCCGGACCATTTGGTAGCTAAAGGACCAGAGGTGAATTCAGAATTTTGCACTGCGCTGCTTTAACTGTAAATTGTGCGGACATGCAATGTTGTACCCAAACGAAATTTGCGTCCTTTTCTTCCCACAAATAGAGCTTTCTTTTAATGGCATTTGATTGCCTCTGCGATTTTTTTTTTTTGCGATATAAACGGAAAAAGACCGAAAATTTTGAAAAAAAATGATATTTTCTACTTTTTGTTATAAGAAAAATCGAATAAACTCAATTTTAGTCATACATTTAGGCCAAAATGTATTCAGCCACATGTCTTTAGTAAAAAAAATGTCAATAAGCGTATATTTATCGGTTTGCGCAAAAGTTATAGCGTTTACAAACTAGGGTACATTTTCTGGAATTTACACAGCTTTTAATTTATGACTGCCTATCTCATTTCTTGAGGTGCTAAAATGACAGGGCAGTACAAAACCCCCCCAAATGACCCCATTTTAGAAAGTAGACACCCCAAGGAAATTGCTGAGAGGCATGTTGAGCCCATTGAATGTTTTTTTTTTGTCCCAAGTGATTGAATAATGACAAAAAAAAAAAAAAATTACAAAAAGTTGTCACTAAATGATATATTGCTCACACATGCCATGGTTATATGTGGAATTGCACCCCAAAATACATTCTGCTGCTTCTCCTGAGTACGGGGATACCACATGTGTGGGACTTTTTAGGAGCCTAGCCACGTACGGGACCCCGGAAACCAAGCACCGCCTTCAGGATTTCTAAGGGCGCTAATTTTTGATTTCACTCCCCACTACCTATCACAGTTTTGAAGGCCATAAAATGCCAAAATAGCACAAAACCCCCCCAAATGACCCCATTTTAGAAAGTAGACACCCCAAGGAAATTGCTGAGAGGCCTGTTGAGCCCATTGAATATTTTTTTTTTTGTCCCAAGTGTTTGAATAATGACAAAAAAAAAAAAATTACAAAAAGTTGTCACTAAATGATATATTGCTCACACATGCCATGGTTACATGTGGAATTGCACCCCAAAATACATTCTGCTGCTTCTCCTGAGTACGGGGATACCACATGTGTGGGACTTTTTAGGAGTCTAGCCACGTATGGGACCCCGGAAACCAAGCACCGCCTTCAGGATTTCTAAGGGCGCAAATTTTTGATTTCACTGATCACTACCTATCACAGTTTCGAAGGCCATAAAATGCCAAAATAGCACAAAACCCCCCCAAATGACCCCATTTTGGAAAGTAGACACCCCAAGCTGTTTGCTGAGAGGCATGGTGAGTATTTTACAGCTCTCATTTGTTTTTGAAAATGAAGAAAGAACATTTTTTTTTTTTCTTTTTTTTTTTCAATTTTCAAAACTTTGTGACAAAAAGCGAGATCTGCAAAATACTCACAATACCTCTCAGCAAATAGCTTGGGGTGTCTACTTTCCAAAATGGGGTCATTTGGGGGGGTTTTGTGCCATCTGGGCATTCCATGGCCTCCGAAACTGTGATAGGCAGTGAGAAGTGAAATCAAAAATTGACACCCTTAGAAAGCCTGAAGGCGGTGATTGGTTTTTGGGGTCCCGTACGCGGCTAGGCTCCCAAAAAGTCTCACACATGTGGTATCCCGGTACTCAGGAGAAGCAACAGAATGTATTTTGGGGTGTAATTCCACAAATGCCCATGGCATGTTTGAGCAATATATCATTTAGTGACAACTTTGTGCAAAAAAAAAAAAAAATTTTCCGCAACTTGTGTCAACATATAAAATATTCCATGGACTCGACATGCCTCTCAGTATATAGCTTGGGGTGTCTACTTTCCAAAATGGGGTCATTTGGGGGGGTTTTGAACTGTTCTGGCATTTTTTACACAACATTAGGAAGCTTACATCCACTCTTCTAACCACTTGAAGACAAAGCCCTTTTTGACACTTTTTGTTTACATGAAAACATATTTTTTTTGCAAGAAAATTATGTTGAACCCCCAAACATTATATATATTTTTAAAGCAAAGGCCCTACGGAATAAAATGGTGGGTGTTGCATTTTTTTTTTCTACACAGTATTTGTGCAGCGATTTTTCAAACGCATTTTTTTGGGAAAACATACACTTTTTTTAATTTTAATGCACTAAAACACACTATATTGCCCAAATGTTTGATGAAATAAAAAAGATGATCTTAGGCCGAGTACATAGATACCAAACACGACATGCTTTAAAATTTCGCACAAACGCGCATTGGCGACAAACTACATACATTTTTAAAAGCCTTTAAAAGCATTTACAGGTTACCCCGTTAGATTTACAGAGGAGGTCTGCTGCTAAAATTACTGCCCTCGATCTGACCTTCGCGGTGATACCTCACATGCATGGTGCAATTGCTGTTTACATATGACGCCAGACCGACGCTTGCGTTCGCCATTGCGCAAGAGCAGGGCAGGACAGGGGTGCTTTTTTTTTTTTTTTTTTTTTTTTTTATTATTAATTTTGCTTTTTTATTTTATTTTTAAACTGTTGCTTCCATATTTATTTATTTTTATCACTTTTATTGTTATCTCAGGGAATGTAAATATCCCCTATGATAGCAATAGGTAATGACAGGTACTCTTTTTTGAAAAAACTGGGGTCTATTGGACCCTAGATCTTTCCTCTGCCCTCAAAGCATCTGACCACACCAAGATCGGTGTGATAAAATGCTTTCCCAATTTCCCAATGGCGCTTTTTATATCCGGGGGGGACATTACCTCCCACTGCTTGTAAAAGCAGTCCAGAGGCTAATTAGCCACTAGGATTGCTTTTACATGAAAGCCGGCCGCTGGCTGAAAAGAATGATACCAAGATGATACCTAAACCCGCAGGCATCATTCTGGTATAAACATTCAAAATCCAGCAACATACCAGTACGTTGCTGGTCCTTGTTGGACATGTATTGTAATCTTTTTTTTCATGCAGCCTGTTGGCTGAACGAAAAAAAAAGATTGATCGGTGGGTATGCCCACCATTAGAATACCGCCCTTCATCCACCCACTTCTAATGATGGGCATACATGCACCATTTATATATGCCGAAGCATGGGGGCATCTTCTCGCAAAAGTTATGCCGCGTACACATGGTCAGACTTTTCCACGGGCAAGCCTCCGTCGGAATTTCGACCGTATATACGCGGCATTAGGAGCAAAATCGCTCCTCCGCTCCTGCTGCCCCAATGCTTCGGCATATATGCTTTTTTGTGGTGGTGAAATCACCTCCTACAGCACTGGAGTCGCAGGGATCAGGCCTGTCTCTGCGAACGCTGCAGTTATGTGTGTTGTGTTTTACAAGTGACAGTAATCGATCGATACTGCACTTGGGTGGCCTGGGCTGGACGGAGGGGCAAAACGCAGGTGCTAGCAGGTATCTGGGCTGATCCCACTAACAGTGCGTTTTCGGGAACCCTAAACTGCTGGGGACGCTAGTATAGATCTGATCAGATATTGAGCTGATCAGATACTATACCACTACGGGGGGTGTATGCTTCACGTGTGGGTGTTAGCGCTACTGGCACTAACCTGACGCTGCCTGGGGTGTGACGCAGACCCTCTCTGACGCTAAAACCTAATTGATATGCCCTGACACTATAAAAAGCAAACTAACTAACCAGCGTCACCCGTAACACTTATATGATGATCACTGGTGAAAGGGTTAACTAGGGGCAATTAGGGGGTTAAAACCTTTATTAGGTAATATATGGGGGTACCTGACGCTATATAAAAACCTGACGGCAAACCTAAAAAAAAATTACTGGCTACCTATCGGCATCACCGACACTAAGACAACGATCATAAAAACGATTGCTTAGCGACAGTGGTGATAGGGGGTGAAAGGGTTACCTGGGGGGCGATCAGGGGGTTACACCTTTATTAGGTAATATATGGGGGTACCCGACGCTATAAAAACCTGCGGCGAACCTAAAAAAAATTACTGGCTACCGATCAGCATCACCGACGCTAAGACATCGATCAGAAAAATGATTGCATAGTGACGGCGGTGCTAGGGGTGAAAGGGTTACCTGGGGGGTGATCAAGGGGGTTACACCTTTATTAGGTAATATATGGGGGTACCCGACGCTATAAAAACCTGCGGCGAACCTAAAAAAAATTACTGGCTACCGATCAGCATCACCGACGCTAAGCCATCGATCAGAAAAATGATCGCATAGCGACGGCGGTGCTAGGGGGTGAAAGGGTTACCTGGGGGGTGATCAAGGGGGTTAAACCTTTATTAGGTAATATATGGGGGTACCCGACGCTATAAAAACCTGCGGCGAACCTAAAAAAAATTACTGGCTACCGATCAGCATCGCCGACGCTAAGACATCGATCAGAAAAATTATCGCTTAGTGACAGTGGTGATAGGGGGTGAAAGGGTTACCTGGGGGGTGATCAAGGGGGTTAAACCTTTATTAGGTAATATATGGGGGTACCCGACGCTATAAAAACCTGCGGCGAACCTAAAAAAAATTACTGGCTACCGATCAGCATCACCGACGCTAAGACATCGATCAGAAAAATGATTGCTTAGTGATGGCGGTGCTAGGTGGTGAAAGGGTTATCTGGGGGGTGATCAGGGGGTTAAACCTTTATTAGGGGGGGTTAGGGGGCTACACTGGACCTAAAACTAAATGTAGTGACACTTTTACAGTCACAAATGTCACTGATTGCAGTGATCACTAAATAAATGGTCACTGCAATCAGTGACACTGTGACTGGGGGCTGGGGGGGGCTGGGGGGTGATCTGGGGGTGTCTGGGGTGGCCTGGGGGGGCGATTTATGTGCCTATGTGTCCTGGTGTCAGTGTAGTGTTTTGTGTACTAACCTGCATCTTCTCCTGTACGGCGCTCGGTATATGTGAGCGCCGCAGGAGAGATGACATCACTTCCTCCTTCCTGGCAGGCAGGGGAAGCTCTCTCATTCGCCCGGGAGCGATCGAGAGGGGGTGGCCAGAATCGAACGGCCGTCCCCTCATGCCGGATCGCTCCCGAAGGTAAAACGACCACCCACTGTAAAGAAGGGGGGTCCGATCGGACCCCCCAACTATACAAAGGCAATCACGTATATGTACGTGATTCTGCCTGTCGGTGCCATTCTGCCGACGTATATTTACAGTGGGCGGTCGTTAAGTGGTTAAAGACCCACACCAAAGAACAAAGCGGACCTCTCCTTGCACCGCATCAGCTGGGATCTCCAACCCCACTATACCTTCAGTCCTCTCTGAAACCTGCACTGAGAGGAATGAAGGTGAAGAATTAGGTGTGTCACAGCCAAGTACTTGCGGGCACTCTGCTAGCAGTACACCGACGTCCGATTCTAGCAGGCAAATTTCCCTGCCCCAGCTGCTGGACTGTCGAAAGAAGTTCACTCCCAGCCATCCACATGCCCAGCGGTTGAATGCTAGCTTGGCTAAATTGCTAGCGCTTCAACTGCTGCCTTTTCAGTTGGTAGACTCGGCCCCCTTCCGTGAGTTTGTGCAATGTGCGGTTCCTCAGTGGCAGGTTCCCAAACGCCACTTTTTCTCACGGAAGGCGATTCCGGCTCTCTACCGGCATGTGGAAGGCAATGTCTTGGCCTCGCTGGACAGGGCGGTCAGCGGTAAGGTGCATATTACCGCTGACTCATGGTCCAGCAGGCATGGACAGGGACGTTACCTTTCTTTCACGGCCCATTGGGTCACTCTTTTGGCAGCTGGGAAGGATGCAGGACAAGGTGCAGTAGTGTTGGAGGTTGTTCCACTGCCACGCCTCCAAAATGCTACTACTGGTTGTGACACACCTCTGTCCTCCACCCCCTCCTCTTCTTCTTCCTCCATGGCCTCTTCCTGTGCTTTGTCCTCGGAACCAGCGGTGCTCCGTAGGCATTCAAGGGGCTACGCAATTACGCAGGCAAAAAGATGCCATGCCGTGCTTGCGCTGGTGTGTTTGGGGGACAGGAGCCACACTGGGACAGAGGTTCTGTTTGCTCTGCAGGGGCAGGCCGAGAGGTGGTTGACGCCACGCCAGCTTAAGCCAGGAATGGTAGTTTGCGACAATGGCACCAACCTCCTCTCCGCTCTCTGACAGGGACAACTGTGCCCTGTGTGGCTCACGTCCTTAACCTGGTGGTGCAGCGGTTCTTGGGCAGGTACCCGGGCTTACAGATGTCCTGAGGCAGGCCAGGAAAGTCTGTGTGCATTTCCGCAGATCTTATAATGCCAGTGCTCGCCTGGCTGAGCTGCAAAAGGAGTTGAACCTGCCCAAGAACCGCCTTATATGTGACATGCCCAACAGGTGGAACTCAACGTTGGCCATGCTGCAGCGGCTGCACACGCAGCAGAGGGCCATCAATGAGTACCTGTGCGACTACGGCACCAGGACAGGGTCAGGAGAGCTCGGGTTTTTTTCACCACGCCAGTGGGGCATGATCAGGGATGCATGCACTGTCCTGGCACCATTTGAGGAGGCCACGAGGATGGTGAGCAGTGACAGTGCATGCATCAGTGACACTGTACCTCTTGTCCACCTGCGTGGAATAATGGACAGGGCACTTGAGGCAGAACAGAGGCAGGAAGAGGAGGACTTCCTTGCCTCTCAAGGCCCCCTTTACCCAGACAGTGTTCCTTCTGTCCCACCCATCGCACAGGAAGAAGAGGAGGAGGAGGAGGAGGAGGAGGATTGTGTCAGCATGGAGGTGGAGCCTGGCACTCAGCATCATCAGCAGCAGTCTTTTAGGGATGATTTACAGTCCCAAGAAACCAGTGGACTTGTACGTGGCTGGGAGGAGGTGGCTGCGGATCATGTCGTCCTTAGTGACCCAGAGGACTCCGGACCGAATGCCTCAGCTAACCTACGCTGCATGGCCTCCCTGATCCTGCAAAGTCTGCGGAAGGATCCTCGTATTCTTCGGATCAAGGAGAGGGACCATTACTGGCTGGCCACTCTCCTTGATCCACGGGACAAGGGTAAGGTAGCGGACCTTATCTTACCGTCGCAGAGGGAGCAGAGGATGAGACAACTCCGGGAGGCCTTGCAGAAAGGTCTGTGCAACGCGTTCCCAGAGACTGGGAGGTTACAAACTCCTGGTCCTGGACAACGAGTTGCTGAGGCTTCGGTCAGTCAAAGAAGGAGCGGTGGGGAAGGTGGCCGTCTGACTGATGCGTTCAGACAATTCTTTAGTCCGCAGCCCCAAGGTATGATAGGTTCCAGCAACCATCCCCAGCGTCTGATATACATGTTGCAGGAATACCTAGGGGCAAGGTCAGACTTGGACACCTTCCCCACCGAAAATCCTCTGGCTTACTGGGTCTTGAGGATGGATCACTGGCCAGAGCTTGCACAGTATGCAATTGAGCTACTGGCCTGTCCTGCATCCAGCGTTCTTTCAGAACGCACATTCAGTGCTGCTGGAGGATTTGTCACGGATCACAGGGTGCGCCTGTCCACCGACTCTGTTGATCGACTGACCTTCATAAAGATGAACCAGTCTTGGATCACCACCAGCTACCAAACACCTGAAGCTGATATAACAGACTAATTTATTTTCAAATGTCACATCCCTTCAAGACTGATGCTGATGCTGAGAGACTGTCCTGTTATGTTGACTGACTATCCTCCTCCTCCTCAATGATCCGATTGATGATGATAGCTTGGAAGAACATTTTTGTTTCTGGGTGCCGCCACCAGTGACTAAGGCCCAATTTTTCAGCCCCTGTTTAACAGGGGCGTGTTATTACAATTTTTTATGCAATGCTTTGCAGCAGGGCTCATTCCTGCACACCAACTAGAGTATCTGGGAGAGGTTGCAGTGTCGTGGCACCAGCACCAGTGGCTAAGGCCCAATTTTTCAGCCCCTGTTCAACAGGGGCGTGTAATTACAATTTTTGATGCAATACTTTGCAACAGGGCTCATTGCTGTGCTCCAAGTACAGTATCTATGAGGGGTTGCAGTGTTGTGGCACCAGTGCCTAAGGCCCAATTTTTCTGCCCCTGTTTAGCAGGGGCATGTAATTACAATTCTTGATCTAATAATTCACAGCAGGGCCCATTCCTGCGCCCACCAAGAGTTACTGTGAGGCCTTACAGTGTTGTGTCAACACCACCACCACCAAAGACCCAATTTTTCAGCCCCTGTTCAACAGGGGCATGCAATTACAATTCTTGATCTAATAATTCACAGCAGGGCCCATTCCTGCGCCCACCAAGAGTAACTGTGAGGCCTTACAGTGTTGTGTCAACACCACCACCACCACCACCACCAAAGGCCCAATTTTTCAGCCCCTGTTCAACAGGGGCATGCAATTACAATTCTTGATCTAATAATTCACAGCAGGGCCCATTCATGCGCCCACCAAGAGTAACTGTGAGGGCTCACAGTGTTGTGGCAACACCAACATGTAAGGGGCAAATTTCAGCTGAGTATATACGGCAGGCCCCTACTTTCAAAAATCCAACTTACAAACGACTCCTCCTTGCAAACGGAAGGATACAACAGGAAGTGAGAGGAAATCTACCCCTAGGAAGGCAAATTCTCTCCTGTAAGAGTTAATATGGGAAAAAAAGTGTCTCCTCTCCACTGATGCTTTATCACCAATTCTTGTTTCAATAAAAAAACCAAATTTTCAAAAAACATTTGTCATTAGGACGGAAAGTGAGGTGAACTGTTCTGAACAGGTGCACACTGCACAGACAGCAAAACAAATGTTACAGGGGTGATAACCCTTCCCTATGTTTTCCAAAAAGCTTAAAAATAGATTTTTTTGGCTGGAGCTACACTTAAACAATGTACCTGTTCAAAATTACAAACAGATTCTACATAAGAACAAACCTACAGTCCCTGTCTTGTATGCACCGCCTGTATACGGCTGTTCAGAGTATATAGGGCCTTTTTTATTTTTGTGTGCAGGGTTCCCCTTAATATCCATACAAGACCCAAAGGGGCTGGTAATGGGCTGGGGTAGGGGGGGGGGCTGTGATGGGGTAGCTATGCCATTTTTCTTAAAGATTTTCATCCATATTACCGTGACCAGACATTACATTAAAGCCGCAAGCAGTTTTAAATGGCTTTTTTTCCTTTAGAAATTTATTTTGTGCAGGGACAGTTCTAAACACGGGAAACACGTGGCACTTCACAGGCATACTTTAGACACCCCCCAGGTACGATATTTAAAGGAATATTTGACTTTTTTTTTTTCACTTTATGCATCATTAAAATGACTGCTCCCGAAAAACGGCCGCTTTTAAAACTTTTTTTTGGATTGATACATGTCCCCTGGTGCAGAACCCGGGTTCCCAAACCCTTTTTAGGACAATAACATGCATAATAGTCGTTATAATTAGCACTTTAGATTTCGAACATTCGCATCCATTGTATTTAATAGGGTTCTAAAGTTCGTGCGAACTTTCGGTCCGTTCGGGGTTCTGGTGCGAACCGAACCCGGGGGTGTTCGGCTCATCACTATTCAGAGCCATGTAAGTAGTGTTCAAATTGTGAGACACTTTGTGTCTCACAAGAAGCTTGCCGCATGACTCTGGAGAAGCTCGCCATCTATAGTGGATTAATTAAAGGTTCTCCTATAAGCAAATAATTCCATGCACTAATAAGCACAATCATAGCTCTCTTGTATAATGTCGGGAAAGCGCGCTTGTTTATCTCCAAGTAACACAGACAGACGCTGGTATCACGTTGAGCTTAGCAAAATCCTCCCTAGGATGAGCAGCTGCTTTTATTTATACTGTAAACATGAATAACAAAAGAAGGTGGTGGCTTCAGAATCAGCCAATCAGACACATGTATTCTTTCAAAAGAACCAATCACACACATGTATATATTCAAATAGAATTCCAGTAGTGACGTGTGCAGATGGTCATGTGCAGAGCCATGCGGCAAGCTTCTTGTGAGACACAAAATGTCTCACAATTTGAACACTACTTCCATGGCTCTGAACACGATTCGGTGCCCATTCCCACTGCTACCAATGATGCGAGCCGTACTCTACCATGGCTCAGTGGGCCATGATTCTTGTATAATTATGCTATGGTTCCCATGTATACAAATCTGTTTGCTAGGAGCATTAACCGCTTCCCAACCGCCGCACAAAGATATACGTCGACAGAATGGCACGGCTGCGCAAATGGGCTCCGTGACCGCGCCCGCGGGACCCGCGGACCCGATCGCCGCCGGTGTCCCGTGATCGGGTCACAGAGCTGAAGAACGGGGAGATGTTAGTGTAAACACAACATCTCCCTGTTCTGCCTAGTGACACTGTCACTGATCGTGTTCCCTGTCATCGGGAACAGCGATCAGTGACGTGTCACGGCAAGCCAAGCCCCCTAACAGTTAGAAGCACTCCCTAGGTCAGACTTAACCCCTTCAGCGCCCCCTACAGGTTAACCCCTTCACTGCCAGTGTCATTTTTACAGTAATCAGTGCATTTTTACAGTAATCAGTGCATTTTTATAGCACTGATCGCTGTAAAAATTACAGTGGTCCCAAAATGGTGTTAAAAGTGTCCGATGTGTCCACCATAATGTCGCAGTCATAATAAAATTGCTGATCGCCGCCATTACGAGTGAAAAAAAATTTATTAATAAAAATGCCATAAAACTATCCCCTATTTTGTAGACGCTATAAATTTTGCGCAAACCAATCAATAAACGCTTATTGTGATTTTTTTTACCAAAAATATGTAGAAGAATACGTATCGGCCTAAACTGAGGAAAAATAAAAAATGTATTTAATATTTTTTGGGGATATTTATTATAGCAAAAAGTAAAAAATATATATATTTTTTTTAAATTGTCGGTCTATTTTTGTTTATAGTGCAAAAAATAAGAACCGCAGAGGTGATCAAATACCACCAAAGGAAAGCTCTATTTGTCGGGGGAAAAAAGTAAGTCAATTTTGTTTGGGAGCCACGTCGCACGACCGCGCAATTGTCAGTTAAAGCGACGCAGTGCCGAATTGCAAAAAGTGGCCTGGTCTTTGGCCAGCAAAATGGTCCGGGGCTGAAGTGGTTAATGCAGTCGCCATGAGGTGGCCAGTCTCTTGGTGAGGCATAAACGAACATCCCTAAAAGAGCAAACAGATCTGCCGTGTCTACAGGATGGTTTGCGCAGCCAATGGTCTTCCACCAACGTCTGTATGTGCGAATACGCTCGCATGAGCGTATTACAGCAAAACTGACACTGGGGGACATCTGACAACATATATTAAGTTTCCACAACAATGATAGGATATAGGTATGTCCTGGAGTTTACCATGTAACCCTGCACGTGAAAATATTCTCCTATGAGCAATACCAGACCAAGTGTTTAAAGAGGATCAGACAATAAAAGTTATGATTGTGTAGTAAAAAGCTCCCTGGGAAATCATTTACTGATCTATAAAAAGTAAAGGAGGAAATTAGTAGAAGTATAGTGAGATATAGTAAAGAAATAGAGTTTATTTGTTGTAGTAAATCAGAGCTCAGATGAGAAGGGGGTGGGGAGGAGTGTGAGGTAAGATGTGTAAGAAAGTTATGAGGTTTAAGAGGATAAAGGGAAAAGTTGGGGAAAGGGGTATAGGGTGGAGGGAAATGGCAAAGGACCTGTAACTGATAGTCTAGTAAACTAATTAAGGTTACAAATATTAGACTTGTGCACAACGGAAAAATTCGTTCCGTTTCGGTTCGTTTCTTTCCGGTCCTGTTGATTCGTAATCATTCGTAATTTTGCTAGACGGGATTTTTCGTGTTCGGACTCATTCGTATTTTTGCAAGCGACATTTTTCGTTGAATTTTTTGTTGCTTTATAATTCGTACTTTCGGTAGAGTACGTTGTTTTTCGTTGATTCTGGACACAACTCCTACTTTCGTAACTTTTTTTGGGTTCGTTGATTCGTAATTTTCCGTGTCTCTCTCACAACGACGCTGCCTATTATGCCTAATGTGCTTCGAATGGATTTGTACTTTTCTAAATACATAGCGGTTATTTGTAACGATTCGAAATCTCGTATTTTACTTTCGTTTTTTACATGCGGCTATAGGCTCCGCCCCTGTACACCATTTTGAGAGGGTTCAGCACGGTGAGGGAGAAGCAGAGAGCAGAGCAGAGTGAGTGTTATTGTGCTTCGAATGGATTTGAAATCTCGTATTTTACTTTCGTTTTTTCATGCGGCTATAGCCTCCGCCCCTGTACACCATTTTGAGAGGGAGTTCAGCATGGTGAGGGAGAAGCAGAGAGCAGAGTGAGTGTTATTGTGCTTCGAATGGATTCGTACATTCGTAACTTTTTTCATAACGAATTATGCCGAAGACCTTCGGGCATTCGCTATTTTGCGGTATAATTTATTTCGGATTCGGTTTTATTCGTAATTGCTCTGTTCGGAAATTCGAATGCTTCCGAATGTCCGAAAGTTGCTAAATTCGGACGAATTTTGATTCGTTACGAAACGAATTGCACAAGCCTAACAAATATTACTGGTTGAGTAAGATCCGATGTTGCTGGGATTGCCTGAATAAGGTCCACAGGAGCCAGGTTGCCTGAATGTGCTGAATAATGTCATGGGTAATTGTTCTAGCTTCTTCCATAGTAAAAATGTAATACATTTTAATACCCATTCTCCTAATCATGATGTGGAGGTAGTTTTCCAATGCATGGGGTCAGAGCGTTAGCTTAATTAAGTGGATGTACAGTGAAGAAGGAAGTGCATATTTCCATAGTTATAGTAGAAATGTGCAGGAGAAAGGCACTGAGAGAAATAGAAACCTTTGTCCCTGTATTTTGGTTGATTGAATCTCCAATTTTGGACCAGTAGGGGGTAATACAGATACAATATCACCAAGTGAGAATCATGGGTCCCTTATCTAGACCACATTTACAGTAGAGATCGGAAGCCTCATTGTACCATGAATTTTTATTTTTTTTGGGTGGTGTACAGGTTTGTTAACCAACAGTAAATTCACTAATGCCGCGTACACACGGCCGGACTTTGCCACGTCTGAAAAATAGAGAACCTGCTCTTGATCGAAGTCCATCGGAAATTCCGACCGTGTATACATGGCATAACAGTATGTAAAGTCTGTGTACTGACCTGCATGCAGGTCCATAACAGACATTCAAGGATAGATATAAAAATCACAGATTTTACAAACTGTGAATTTACTGATCTTTGGCAACCCTGGTGGTGTACCACTGTGTAAGTAGTTTCTTTGAAGTTCTGGAGCTAATAGAGCATTTATGAGCCAGGATGCGTTGTCTGTCCATTGGGAATCACTTGTGTATAGATCTGAGAACCATGTCCCAAGGTTTTTTTATATCTAGGTATGCTTGTCTGGGGTTCAGTGTAAAACTAAATTTGTTTTCTTGTGTGTTATTAAGTGCTGAGAATGGATCAATGTAATAATAGCAGCGTGGTAGAATTCCATATAACAGCATTTCCTTATACTGGATCTGTAAACTTTTTTATATTTATCTGGTTTTTATTTATGTTTATGACAGCAGTAACTGGGAATTTGATTATTGTTACGCTGATCTGCAAGGTGTCCCTACTGCATACTCCAATGTATTTCTTCCTGTGTAACCTGTCTGTCATAGATGCCACATATGTCTCCACCATTCTCCCAAAACTGTTGTCTATCACTCTAATAGAAGACAAGAAGATTTCCTTTCATGGCTGTATTACTCAGCTTTACTTTTACATATTCTGCGCAGATGCTGAGATCTTTATCCTGACCTGTATGGCTTATGACCGATATGTCGCAGTTTGCACCCCACTGCACTATGTTCAGGTCATGAGAAAAAGGGTATGTGTTGCAATGGCGACTTGTTTTTGGCTCCTCAGTGCTATTAATCCATTGATGTATGCAGTACTTACCTCTAAATACTCATTCTGTCACTCTGATCAAATCAACCACTTCTTTTGCGAAATAAGATCATTGTTGGTACTCTCTACTAGTAACACTTCTAGCATAGAAATGGTTCTTTTCGTGGAAGACATCTGTTTGGTATTTTTTACATTTTTAATGATTCTGACCTCCTATCTTTGTATTATAAATGCTGTATTTAAGGTACGTACTTTCAAAGGTCGCCTTAAAGCGTTTTCCAGCTGTTCCTCCCATCTCACCACTGTCTTATTATTTTATGGACCAATCATCTTCTTGTACATAAAGCCAGAGACTGAACATTCTAAGGAACAGGACAAGTTGCTTTCACTGCTTTATGTAGCTGTTGTACCAACGTTAAACCCATTTGTTTATACTCTAAGAAACAAGGAGTTTATAGGAGCTATAAGAAAAGTAATGCATATCAGATAAAAGAGACCAAATTCATATGGTTATGCAAGAATAGGAATATTAATAAATGTCATGTTTGTACACTTAGATAATAATTCTAAGGAAGCATTAGCTAAAACAAAGGACTTACACGTGTTTACCCAATTTTAGTTTACCATTGTAAATGTGACTCCAACGCTCATGCACCAGGGATGATCTCTCTGTTCTACTTCACACTCCTTTCTCTTTTATCATACCAGCTTCCTACCTATACACAGACCTGGACCCGAGACGTAGGTCTAGACTTGGATATGCAAGAATGGTCCCAGATACCGGAAACAACTAGATCTTCCTTCTGAAATGTTTTGGCAGTTGAAACTAATTATAAAGTTCTAACATTCCAGTACTTAGTACCCTATAGAATTGAGTGCCTGGTAATCAACCGCTCTGTTTTAGGGGTTGCAGACAAGTGGGAAGTTCTTTCCACACATAGTGGACATGCCCTAAAGTACGTATTTTTGGCTACAAGTATTTCAATTGATCTCTGAGTTATTAGATTCCTTGATCCATTTTTTGGCCAAATAGGCCTTACTACTGTAAATAATAAACCTTTTGGCACTTCCAAAAATAGCTTTAAACTTCTACTTTACGTCCTGTCTGCCACTAAGCAAACTATTGCAAAGGCCTGGAAATCATCTATTCTCTCCCTAACCAAAACTAAAAACAGAATCAACTCAGTTATGCCACATGAGAAATTGAAGTCAAATTAACTGTTAAAATGACTAAATTCCTGGCTATCTGTCTCAAAAGCTCTTCCTGCTGGCTTCAACCAGAGCCATCTGGAGCTCCAATCGTGGGGTGGGGGGTGCTTTCCATTACCCCTTTATTTCCTCTCAATTTCCCCCCTGTTTATCTCCAACTCCCTATTCCTTTTTCCTTTCCCCTGTCCATTTTACAAAGCCAACTCTCGGCTCCCTTCATAGAAAGGGGGGGGGGGGGGGGGGGATTCCGGCGCTCCTAGCGATTTGATGCCTTTAAAATGAATGTAATAGTGGCTCTAATGGCACTTCTAAGTCAATCTGTATATAAAAAAACAAGAGGAGGCAGCCATCCTCAGAGGGTGTCCATGTCCTCTGTCAGCAAGAAGTGTAAAAAAGAAGGGGGTGGAGGCGCCAACTAAATTAATCCTACTGTAATCATTAATGTAAGTATAGTATAGTATATATACTTACGGGTTTACTTGAAACATTCCACTCTATGTTTGGAGGACCGCCCTGCTGTATGACATCACTTCCGCATTCCAGACTGGTGAGCATGGAGCTTCCTGTCATGTGACACCGCAGAGAAGCCTGTGCAAACGAAAATCTACATCTACACCTCGCGGCCGAGGGGAACTTTGCCAGAGCCAGCAGAGCGGCACCAACAGACCTCAGAACACCCCCATCCTCGATGGACATCATTTTCAAGTGAACCTGTAAGTATATATACTATACTTACATTAATGATTACAGTAGGATTAATTTAGTTGGCGCCTCCACCCCCTTCTTTTTTACAACTCTCGCTTCCCGCCACCTCATGTGGTGGATGATGGTCACATCTAGTGATGAGCCGAACACCCCCGGGTTTGGTTCGCACCAGAACCCGCGTACGGACCGAAAGTTCGCACGAACTTTAGAACCCTATTAAATACAATGGATGCGAACGTTCGAAATCTAAAGTGCTAATTATAACGACTATTATGCATGTTATTGTCCTAAAAAGGGTTTGGGAACACGGGTTCTGCACCAGGGGACATGTATCAATGCAAAAAGAAGTTTTAAAAACTGCAGTTTTTCTGGAGCAGTCATTTTAATGATGCATAAAGTGAAAAAAAAAAGTCAAATATTCCTTTAAATATCGTACCTGGGGGGGGTGTCTAAAGTATGCCTGTGAAGTGCCACGTGTTTCCCGTGTTTAGAACTGTCCCTGCACAAAATTACATTTCTAAAGGAAAAAAAGCCATTTAAAACTGCTTGCGGCTTTAATGTAATGTCTGGTCCCGGTAATATGGATGAAAATCTTTAAGAAAAATGGCATAGCTACCCCATCACACACACCCCCCTACCCCAGCCCATTACCAGCCCCTTTGGGTCTTGTATGGATATTAACCACTTAAGCCCCGGACCATTTCGGGCCATTAGGACCAAGCCTGTTTTTGGGATTCGGCACTGCGCTGCTTTAACTGTAAATTGTGCGGACATGCAATGTTGTACCCAAATGAAATTTGCGTCCTTTTCTTCCCACAAATAGAGCTTTCTTTTAATGGTATTTGATTGCCTCTGCGATTTTTATTTTTTGTGATATAAACAGAAAAAGACCGAAAATTTTGAAAAAAAATGATATTTTCTACTTTTTGTTATAAGAAAAATCGAATAAACTCAATTTTAGTCATACATTTAGGCCAAAATGTATTCAGCCACATGTCTTTAGTAAAAAAAAATGTCAATAAGCGTATATTTATTGGTTTGCGCAAAAGTTATAGCGTTTACAAACTAGGGTACATTTTCTGAAATTTACACAGCTTTAAATTTATGACTGCCTATCTCATTTCTTGAGGTGCTAAAATGGCAGGGCAGTACAAAACCCCCCCAAATGACCCCATTTTGGAAAGTAGACACCCCAAGGAAATTGCTGAGAGGCATGTTGAGCCCATTGAATATTTTTTTTTTTTGTCCCAAGTGATTGAATAATGACAAAAAATAAAATAAAAAAAAAATTACAAAAAGTTGTCACTAAATGATATATTGCTCACACATGCCATGGTTATATGTGGAATTGCACCCCAAAATACATTCTGCTGCTTCTCCTGAGTACGGGGATACCACATGTGTGGGACTTTTTAGGAGCCTAGCCACGTACGGGACCCCGGAAACCAAGCACCGCCTTCAGGATTTCTAAGGGCGCAAATTTTTGATTTCACTCCTCACTACCTATCACAGTTTCGAAGGCCATAAAATGCCAAAATAGCACAAAACCCCCCCAAATGACCCCATTTTGGAAAGTAGACACCCCAAGCTATTTACTGAGAGGCATGTTCAGTCCATGGAATATTTTATATTTTGCCACAAGTTGCGGGAATATGACAAACTTTTTTTTTTTTGCACAAAGTTGTCACTAAATGATATATTGCTCACACATGCCATGGGCATATGTGAAATTACACCCCAAAATACATTCTGCTGCTTCTCCTGAGTACGGGGATACCACATGTGTGGGACTTTTTGGGAGCCTAGCCGCGTACGGGACCCCAAAAACCAAGCACCGCCTTCAAGGTTTCTAAGGGCATAAATTTTTGATTTCACTCCTCACTACCTATCACAGTTTTGAAGGCCATAAAATGCCAAGATGGCACAAAACCCCCCCAAATGACCCCATTTTGGAAAGTAGACACCCCAAGCTATTTGCTGAGAGGCATGTTGACCCCATTGAATATTTTTTTTTTTTTTGTCCCAAATGATTGAATAATGACAAAAAGAAAAAAAAAATGTACAAAAAGTTGTCACTAAATGATATATTGCTCACACATGCCATGGTTATATGTGGAATTGCACCCCAAAATACATTCTGCTGCTTTTCCTGAGTACGGGGATACCACATGTGTGGGACTTTTTGGGAGCCTAGCCGCGTACAGGGCCCCAAAAACCAAGCACCGCCTTCAGGATTTCTAAGGGCATACATTTTTGATTTCACTCCTCACTACCTATCACAGTTTCGAAGGCCATAAAATGCCAAAATAGCACAAAACCCCCCCAAATTACCCCATTTTGGAAAGTAGACACCCCAAGCTATTTACTGAGAGGCATGTTGAGTCCATGGAATATTTTATATTTTGCCACAGGTTGCGGGAATATGACAAACTGTTTTTTTTTGCACAAAGTTGTCACTAAATGATATATTGCTCACACATGCCATGGGCATATGTGAAATTACACCCCAAAATACATTCTGCTGCTTCTCCTGAGTACGGGGATACCACATGTGTGGGACTTTTTGGGAGCCTAGCCGCGTACGGGACCCCAAAAACCAAGCACCGTCTTCAAGGTTTCTAAGGGCATACATTTTTGATTTCGCTCCTCACTACCTATCACAGTTTTGAAGGCCATAAAATGCCAAGATGGCACAAAACCCCCCCAAATGACCCCATTTTGGAAAGTAGACACCCCAAGCTATTTGCTGAGAGGCATGTTGAGCCCATTGAATATTTTTTTTTTTTGTCCCAAATGATTGAATAATGACAAAAAGAAAAAAAAATGTACAAAAAGTTGTCACTAAATGATATATTGCTCACACATGCCATGGTTATATGTGAAATTACACCCCAAAATACATTCTGCTGCTTCTCCTGAGTACGGGGATACCACATGTGTGGGACTTTTTGGGAGCCTATCCGCGTACGGGACCCCAAAAACCAAGCACCGCCTTCAAGGTTTCTAAGGGCATAAATTTTTGATTTCACTCCTCACTACCTATCACAGTTTTGAAGGCCATAAAATGTCAAAATAGCCCAAAACCCCCACAAATGACCCCATTTTGGAAAGTAGACACCCCAAGCTATTTGCTGAGAGGCATGGTGAGTATTTTACAGCTCTCATTTGTTTTTGAAAATTAAGAAAGACATTTTTTTTTCTTTTTTTTTTTCTTTTTTTACATTTTCAAAACTTTGTGACAAAAAGCGAGATCTGCAAAATACTCAACATACCTCTCAGCAAATAGCTTGGGGTGTCTACTTTCCAAAATGGGGTCATTTGGGGGGGTTTTGTGCCATCTGGGCATTCCATGGCCTCCGAAACTGTGATAGGCAGTGAGGAGTGAAATCAAAAATTTACACCCATAGAAATCCTGAAGGCGGTGCTTGGTTTTGGGGTCCCGTACGCGACTAGGCTCCCAAAAAGTCCCACACATGTGGTATCCCCGTACTCAGGAGAAGCAACAGAATGTATTTTGGGGTGTAATTCCACATATGCCCATGGCATGTTTGAGCAATATATAATTTAGTGACAACTTTTTGTACATTTTTTTTTTTTTTTTGGTCATTATTCAATCACTTGGGACAAAAAAAAAAAATATTCAATGGGCTCAACATGCCTCTCAGCAAATAGCTTGAGGTGTCTACTTTACAAAATGGGGTCATTTGGGGGGGTTTTGAACTGTCCTGGCATTTTATGCACAACATTAGGAAGCTTATGTCACACATCATCCACTCTTCTAACCACTTGAAGACAAAGCCCTTTCTGACACTTTTTGTTTACATGAAAAAATATTTTTTTTTGCAAGAAAATTATGTTGAACCCCCAAACATTATATATTTTTTTAAAGCAAAGGCCCTACAGATTAAAATAGTGGGTGTTGCATTTTTTTTTTCCACACAGTATTTGTGCAGCGTTTTTTCAAACGCATTTTTTGGGGGAAAAACACACTTTTTTTATTTTTAATGCACTAAAAAACACTATATTGCCCAAATGTTTGATGAAATAAAAAAGATGATCATAGGCTGAGTACATGGATACCAAACACGACATGCTTTAAAATTGCGCACAAACACGCAGCGGCGACAAACTACATTCATTTTTAAAAGCATTTAAAAGCCTTTACAGGTTACCACGTTAGATTTACAGAGGAGGTCTACTGCTAAAATGACTGCCCTCGATCTGACCTTCGCGGTGATACCTCACATGCATGATGCAATTGCTGTTTACATATGACGCTAGACCGACGCTTGCGTTCGCCTTTGCGCAATAGCAGGGGGGGACAGCGGTGCTTTTTTTTTTTTTTTTTTTTTTTTTTATTATTTATTTGGCTTTTTTATTTTATTTTTAAACTGTGCCTTCCATATTTTATTTTTTTACCATTTTTCTCGTTATCTCAGGGAATGTAAATATCCCCTATGATAGCAATAGGTAGTGACAGGTACTCTTTTTTTGAAAAAAATTGGGGAGTTAGACCCTAGATCTTTCCTCTGCCCTCAAAGCATCTGACCACACCAAGATCGGTGTGATAAAATGCTTTCCCAATTTCCCAATGGCGCTTTTTATATCCGGGGGGGGGACATTCCCTCCCACTGCTTGTAAAAGCAGTCTAGAGGCTAATTATCTGCTAGAATTGCTTTTACATGAAAGCCGGCTGCTGGCTGAAAAGAATGATACCAAGATGATACCTAAACCCGCAGGCATCATTCTGGTATAAACATTCAAAGTCCAGCAACATACCAGTACGTTGCTGGTCCTTGTTGGACATGTATTGTAATCTTTTTTTTCATACAGCCTATTGGCTGAACGAAAAAAAGAGATTGATTGGTGGGTATGCCCACCATTAGAATACCTCCCTTCATCCACCCACTTCTAATGATGGGCATATATGCCGAAGCATGGGGGCATCCTCCCGCAAAAAAGTTATGCCGCGTACACACGGTCAAGCCTTCGTCGGAATTTCGACCGTATGTACGCGGCATAAAAGGTTATGCCGCGTACACACGGTCGGACTTTTCCACGGATAAGCCTCCGTTGGAATTTCGACCGTATATACGCGGCATTAGGAGCAAAATCGCTCCTCCGCCCCTGCTGCCCCCATGCTTCGGCATATATGCTCTTTTTTTTAACTGTGGTGGTGAAATCACCTCCTACAGCGTTGGAGTCACGGCTTTATGTATCGTGGGAGCAAACGCTGTTGCTGTCAAGATAAATAGATCCGCGCTGCAACTGAATGGCGTAACTGCTAAGCAAATGGTGGTTAACATTAAAACAAAGTAACATTACAGTACAACAGTAAGACCTTACCATGCCATACCTGCAAAGCAAATACCAAAACAAAACCTAGTGTGACAGCAGGAAGGTAAAGTCACCTGGTTGCATCCAGGGGGGTAGATATATTTCGCCCAGATTCAGGCTTTACGCCGACTTATACAACTAGGTGGAAAGTTGTATAAGGCTAGTGGGCTCATGGATGACTCATACCTCTAGGGAGAGGGCTGGGCGTCGTACAGACAGGGAGTTGATGAGGCCAGCTGAAGCTTGTCAGCTCATTTAGGCCTCTATAAGAACTCCCAGCTTCATTAGATGTTAGCTCATGCCTGGAACCAGACCTGTGTGGACTGTCTAGGGAGAGTGAACCCCTGTGCGGTGAGGCAAAGCCTGTGTGGCTATTTGTTTGGACTTTTACTAAACCAGGGACTTAGGGACTAGGACAGCACTAGGCTGATCCCAGTTGTTAGTTAGGAAACCTGTATGTTTAGTCAGAGGTCAACTTGACCAGGATTTATTTTGGTTATGTTTCTTTTGCTTTGCTGTGTTTTGTCACTGTAAATAGAAAATAAACCGCACCTTTTTGATTTTGAAAACCACAACCTCCGTTTGCTGGGCCTGTTTTTGTGTGGGGAGCCCATCCCGGGGGTCACACACACCCGCTGCCGAGCTAACCCCCTCACAGTTGGTGGAGAACCAGTGGCAGTTTTTTTTTAAGCCAGCATGGAGGAGATACTGAAACAGCTGGCTCTAGCAAATGCCAATCAACAGCAGACAAATGCAGGTTTGCAAAGGAGCCTTGCAGCCCAGCAGCAAGCTCACCAACAGAGTCTGGAAGCTCAGCAACAAGCCCAGCAGCAATCTGAGGCCCGCTTCATAGACCTGTTACAGAAGCTAGAGCAGAGACTACAACAAATGGAAGCAGTAATGCAGCAACGTCCGCAGACCAGTGAGGAAAGCCGTCCCACTAATACCGCGTCCTTTGGGGTGAGTCGTTTATTGACAAAAATGACTGGAGAGGATGATCCAGAGGTATTTTTGACCACATTTGAAAGGACCGCTGAAAGAGAAAAGTGGCCTGAGGAGCAGTGGGCTGGACTGGTGGCTCCTCTGTTAACTGGTGAATCGCAGAAAGCTTACTATGACCTAGAGCCTAACCAAGCAAAAGACTATGTGATGCTAAAAGCTGAAATATTGGCAAGGCTGGGTGTCACCCAGGCTGTCCGGGCTCAGCGTGTGCATAACTGGACTTTCCAGCTTGGAAAACCCCCCAGGTCTCAAATGTATGATCTCATTCACCTGAGCAGAAAGTGGCTACAGCCAGAGACTTTGTCCGCACCAAAGATTGTGGAACGTGTTGTAATGGATCGGTTTTTGAGAGCTCTTCCTACTGCCATCCAAAAGTGGGTAAGCCATGGAGACCCAGAGACGGCCGATGGTCTTGTGGATCGTGTGGAGAAATACTTGGCTACAGAGAACCTGACGGCCTCTTCCAGAGATACTCGGACTTTCCACCCTAAGACCAGACCATCCCCAGGGGCGGATAAGAGGATTCCAAGGGGTGAGGGTGGAGAGAGTGAGAGGGTGGGAGCTCTACCCCAAGTTTGGCGAGAACAGCCTGGGAAATCAGCGGCTCAAGAGGCGGCAAGAAGGATCGTTTGCTACCGCTGCCGGCAAGCGGGACATATTGCAGCCAATTGCCCGGTTGTGGAGGAACCCATGCAGTGTGACTTTCTGACGGGCAGACGTCAGTCGCTGTGTGCGACAGTCGCATGCACTGCCATTCGAGGAACTGAGAAACATTTATGCAAAATGTGTGTTAATGGTAGAAATGTTGTGGTATTGCTGGATTCAGGTAGCCTTGTGACCCTGATAAAGGCTGAATTAGTTAAAACAGAGGTCTCTGGGAATAGCAAGATAGCTGTTATTTGTGTGCATGGGGACACCCGAGAGTATCCAGTGACTACAGTGTGTTTCGAGACCCCCAAAGGTACCCTCTCTCATCCAGTGGGGTTAGTATCTCAATTACCGCATGATGCCATTGTGGGAAGGGATTTTCCGAAGTTCTGGGAACTGTGGGATGATCCTGAGCCCCCCACTGGTGCCCCTATGTACCAGGAATGTGATAGCCAGAACTCCTCTGAGAGTGGTGAGGACTCTCCAGAATTTCCCTTGTCAGTATTTGCAGGGGAGACTCAAGAAACTGGAGAGGAGCCCACCTCCTCAGACGAAAACCTACCGTCTGTGGAGTTTTCTGATCTGGAGGTTCACAGGGAAAATTTTGCCACAGAACAGTTAAAAGACCCCGCCCTAATAAAGGCACGGGAAAACGTAGTGGAAATAGATGGCGAGTTAGTGAACCCAGATAATACCTGCACTTACCCATACTTCAGCGTAGAGAAGGACCTACTGTATCGGGTGGCAAAAAGGGCAGAAGAAACCGTTGAGCAGCTTGTGGTGCCCAAACCTTACAGGAAGTTGGTGTTGGAGTTGGCCCATGGGCACATTCTTGGAGGTCATCTGGGGACAGAGAAAACCCGAGAGAGGGTATTACAGAGATTCTATTGGCCTGGGGTGATGAAGGACATAGAAAACTATTGTTCCTCCTGCCCTGTGTGTCAGAGGTCGGCCCCGATGCCACATTTCCGTAGCCCGCTGGTCCCTCTACCCATCATTGAGGTCCCGTTTGAGAGAATCGCAATGGATTTGGTAGGTCCTATAATCAAGTCCGCTAGGGGGCACCAGTACATATTGGTTATAATGGACTATGCCACCCGTTATCCAGAAGCGATCCCTCTCAGAAATACCTCGGCCAAAACCATAGCCAAAGAGCTATCTCTTGTTTTTAGCCGGGTGGGTATTTGTAAAGAACTGCTTACGGACCAAGGTACACCCTTTATGTCCCGTGTTATGAAAGAGCTGTGTAAATTGTTCAAAGTGACGCAATTGCGTACATCTGTGTATCACCCCCAAACCGATGGGCTGGTTGAAAGATTCAACAAAACCCTAAAACAAATGTTGAAGAAAGTGGTGGATAGAGATGGAAAGGATTGGGACTGTCTACTTCCTTATTTGATGTTTGCTATTAGGGAGGTGCCCCAATCCTCTACGGGATTCTCCCCCTTTGAGTTACTGTATGGGAGACACCCAAGAGGGCTGTTGGATATTGCCAAGGAAACTTGGGAAAGTGAGAGTTCTCCCCACAGGAGTGTGATTGAGCATGTCGCCCTGATGCAAGACCGAATTGCACAGGTAATGCCCATCGTGAAGGAACATTTGGCCCAAGCGCAGTTAGCACAGCAGAGAGTGTACAACCGTGGAGCCAAGACCCGTACCTTTTCCCCGGGGGATAGGATACTGGTACTTGTCCCTACGGTTGAAAGTAAATTCCTTGCCAAATGGCAAGGCCCCTATGAGATAATGGAAAAAGTGAGCGAAGTGAATTACAAGGTCAGACAACCAGGAAGGCGAAAGCCCGAACAGATCTATCACGTTAATCTGTTGAAAGCCTGGAGGGATAGAGAGTCCCTAGTCGCAGACACTTGGTCACCAGCTCAAACTGGTTGCGTGATTCCTGAGGTTGGAATAGCAGCCACCTTGTCACAACCCCAACAACAGGAGGTTAAGGAGTTTGTGCTTCGCAACAAGGAGGTATTCTCTGAGCTGCCGGGACAAACATCTGGGGTAGAGCATGACATCATTACCCCGCCCGGTGAAAGGGTGAAGTTAAAACCCTATCGGATCCCAGAGGCCCGACGGGAGGCAATACGGGAGGAAGTACAGAAAATGCTGAACTTAGGGGTGATAGAGGAGTCCCAAAGTGATTGGTCTAGTCCCATTGTGTTGGTGCCTAAACCGGATGGGAGCTGGCGATTTTGTAACGATTTTCGTCAGTTGAACAAAGTTACAAAATTTGACACCTACCCCATGCCACGTATAGATGAGTTGATCGACCGGCTGGGAACAGCCCGATACATGACGACTCTTGACCTCACAAAAGGGTATTGGCAAATCCCCCTGGCCAAGTCGGCCAAAGAGAAAACCGCATTTGTAACCCCAGACGGGGCGTTCCAATATAAAAGAATGCCGTTCGGGTTACAGAATGCGCCGGCCACATTCCAGCGGAAAATGGACCAGATGCTGAGGCCCCATCGGAAGTATGCTGCGGCTTACCTGGATGACGTAATTGTCCATAGCACAGATTGGGCCTCACATCTGCCAAAAGTGCAAGCAGTCCTGGACTCTGTTCGGGAAGCGGGGTTTACGGCTAACCCCAAGAAGTGTACCATTGGGCAGGAGGAGGCCAAATATCTTGGGTACACCATTGGGAGGGGAGTAATAAAACCCCAACTCAACAAAGTCGAGGCCATCCAGAGTTGGCCACGTCCCAACAGCAAGAAGCAGGTACGAGCCTTTCTGGGAATCGCTGGGTATTATCGGCGATTCATTCCCCACTTTGCTTCTAAGGCTGTGCCCCTAACCAACCTGACGAAGGGGAAAGGGTCGGTCATGATTAAATGGACCCCCGAGGCTGAGGCAGCATTCCAATTCTTGAAACAAGCCTTATGTAGCCAGCCAGTGTTGTACTCACCCGACTTCTCTAAAGACTTTGTCGTACAAAGTGATGCGTCAGATGTGGGGTTAGGAGCAGTATTGTCCCAGGTCTGGAACGGGGAAGAGCACCCAGTCATTTACCTCAGCAGGAAGTTGAAGTCCCATGAGGTAAATTACGCCACCGTTGAAAAGGAGTGTTTAGCGGTGAAGTGGGCTCTAGATTCCCTTCGGTACTACCTGCTAGGTAGGCACTTTGACATGGTTACGGATCACGCTCCGTTAAAGTGGATGGCTCAAAACAAGGAAACAAATAGAAGAGTGAATAGGTGGTTCCTGGCCCTCCAGGAATTCAACTTCACAGTAAAGCATCGCCCTGGCGTTCAAATGGGGAATGTGGATGCTTTGTCTCGAGTACATGAATGCCTGATTGCTGGTGTTCCAACCCCGAGGTTAAAACAAGAGGGGGGGGTATGTGACAGCAGGAAGGTAAAGTCACCTGGTTGCATCCAGGGGGGTAGATATATTTCGCCCAGATTCAGGCTTTACGCCGACTTATACAACTAGGTGGAAAGTTGTATAAGGCTAGTGGGCTCATGGATGACTCATACCTCTAGGGAGAGGGCTGGGCGTCGTACAGACAGGGAGTTGATGAGGCCAGCTGAAGCTTGTCAGCTCATTTAGGCCTCTATAAGAACTCCCAGCTTCATTAGATGTTAGCTCATGCCTGGAACCAGACCTGTGTGGACTGTCTAGGGAGAGTGAACCCCTGTGCGGTGAGGCAAAGCCTGTGTGGCTATTTGTTTGGACTTTTACTAAACCAGGGACTTAGGGACTAGGACAGCACTAGGCTGATCCCAGTTGTTAGTTAGGAAACCTGTATGTTTAGTCAGAGGTCAACTTGACCAGGATTTATTTTGGTTATGTTTCTTTTGCTTTGCTGTGTTTTGTCACTGTAAATAGAAAATAAACCGCACCTTTTTGATTTTGAAAACCACAACCTCCGTTTGCTGGGCCTGTTTTTGTGTGGGGAGCCCATCCCGGGGGTCACACACACCCGCTGCCGAGCTAACCCCCTCACACTAGTAAAAAATAAAAAAATGTTTTAACGCAACCTGTGCCTAAAATATATATATGCCGAAGCATGGGGGCATCCTCCCGCAAAAAAGTTATGCCGCGTACACACGGTCGGAATTTTCCACGGGCAGGCCTCCGTCGGAATTTCGACCGTATGTACGCGGCATTAGGAGCAAAATCGCTCCTCCGCCCCTGCTGCCCCCATGCTTCGGCATATATGCTCTTTTTTTTAACTGTGGTGGTGAAATCACCTCCTACAGCGTTGGAGTCACGGCTTTATGTATCCTGGGAGCAAACGCTGTTGCTGTCAAGATAAATAGATCCGCGCTGCAACTGAATGGCGTACCTGCTAAGCAAATGGTGGTTAACATTAAAACAAAGTAACATTACAGTACAACAGTAAGACCTTACCATGCCATACCTGCAAAGCAAATACCAAAACAAAACCTAGTAAAAAATAAAAAAATGTTTTAACGCAACCTGTGCCTAAAATATATATATGCCGAAGCATGGGGGCATCCTCCCGCAAAAAAGTTATGCCGCGTACACACGGTCGGAATTTCGACCGTATGTACGCGGCATTAGGAGCAAAATCGCTCCTCCGCCCCTGCTGCCCCCATGCTTCGGCATATATGCTCTTTTTTTTAACTGTGGTGGTGAAATCACCTCCTACAGCACTGGAGTCACGGCTTTATGTATCGTGGGAGCAAACGCTGTTGCTGTCAAGATAAATAATTCCGCGCTGCAGTTGAATGGCGCACCTGAAAACAAAAAATTACATACCTGAAAAGCAAGCATGATAAAACATTGCAGAATAGAATACAGTAAAAAAGAGCAGAACAATAGAGAGAAAATAGAGAGAGAGAGAACAATAAAACGACAACTATTTTTGGTTTTTTTATTTTATATTTTTTTTGTGTTTTGTTTTTTACGTTTTTTTTTTCTTTTTTACACTTTTTTTTGTAACTTTACAACTGTAATGGTTCGGGTCTCTCAAAATGTAATGGCATCTTGGGAGACCCTGTGTAAGTGTGTCCTTGTCTGTGAAATGCTGTACCCTACGCTAAAACTTCACTTTTGAGTGGTAGCGTTCAAAACATTCACCTTGGCAAAGACCAGGCTTGTCAGGACAGAGTGGACAAAAACTACGGGTGTCACGCCTAAATCCGCGCTTGCTACAGACACGACATCTTTTTTGGGGGTGGCTTTGGGTAGGGGTACTCGGGAGGACATACGAATAATGCCTCTCATGCAGCCGGCTTACTGCATTTGGTTGGGGATGGTGAGGTGCAGAACCGCCTGGATACAGGAGTTCTGTGACTATCTCATTCTGGAATTTTAGAAGAGATAACGTCCCGCCTGAAGCTCTGTATAGCACATGAGCGTTCAGCAAAGCCAATTGGAATAATGATAGAGACACTTTTTTGTACCAGCGTCTCGCCTTACGGTCAATTAGATACGGCGCCATCAACTGGTCGTTGAGGTCCACCCCTCCCATATTTTGGTTATATTCGTGGACACAGAGGGGTTTCTCCACAACACCAGTCGCCGTACGAATTTGGACTGTCGTGTCTGCATGAAGGGAGGTAAGAAGGAAAACATTCTTATTGTCCCTCCACTTCATAGCGAGCAAGTTATTACACTTCAAGCAGGCTCTCTCCCCCAGCCTAAGACGGGCATCTACAAGCCGCTGGGGAAAGCCCCGGCGATTAGGTCGCACGGTGCCACATGCTCCAATCTTATGATCAAACAAGTGACTAAACAGTGGCACGCTCGTGTAATAATTGTCCACATACAAGTGGTACCCCTTTCCGAATAAGGGTGACACCAAGTTCCACACTATCTTGCCAGCGCTCCCTATGTAATCCGGGCAGTTGACCGACTCAATCTGACTGTCTTTTCCCTCATAAACCGTAAAGTTCACTACATAGCCTGTTGCCCTGTCACAGAACTTGTAGAGCTTGACCCCGTATCTGGCACGCTTGCTGGGAAGGTACTGCTTGAAAGACAAGCGGCCAGAAAATTTAATCAGGGACTCATCAACGCAGACAACTTGATCGGGAGTAAACAAGGCTGCAAAACGTTCGTTGAAGTGGTTTATGAGGGGCCGAATTTTATAGAGCCGGTCGTATTCAGGGTCCCCACGTGGACGACAAAGTTCATTGTCGTTGAAGTGCATGAACCGCAAAATCTGCTCGTATCGTGCCCTGGACATGGAGGCAGAGAACACGGGCATGTGGTCAATTGGGTGCGTGGACCAATAAGCACGCAATGACGGAAATTTATGTGTGCCCATGTTGAGGGAAAGGCCCAGAAAGGTCTTAAATTCGGAAACCGTAATTGGTTTCCAATTTCTGGCAATTTTAGGCAACTGGGGGTTAGCGGCGATAAATTGACCAGCATATAAATTACTCTGGTCCACAATAGATCTATAGAGATCTTCCGTGAAAAACAGCGAATAAAAATCAATTGGAATAAAATCAGCTGTTTCCACCTGAATACCGGGTTGGGCAGTGAATGGGGGAAGTACGGGTTCTGCAGAAGTGGTGGGGACCCAATCAGGATAGGCGAATTCTGCAGGAAGGGCAGTATGGGCACGACGGGCCTGCCTTTGTCTTCTTGGTGGCAGCGGGACACTACTTGTGCTTGCCACCTCGCCAGCTTGAACTGCACTTATGGGACTCGCCACGTCACCAAGTGTTACTGCAGTGCTGGATGTACGTCCAGGCTGTACTAGGCCGCTGGTGCTTGCCAGTTCACCAGAAGGAATAGCGGCGCTAGTACTACTCTGCTCCATGATACGAGAGACCTGCGGTTCTTGCTCCTCAACAACCTCAGAAGATCGGGATCGGGTACGCCTGACCTTAGCAGGGACCTCAACTTCGTCGTCAGAGCTATCTGACGTGGGGCCGCTGACGTCACTGTCTTCTACGGGAAGATATTCTGAGCCTGAATCTGACAGATACGTGACCTCCTCTTCACTATCTGTCATGCTCAGAATCTCGTAGGCCTCTTTACTAGTGTACCTTCGTCTTGCCATTTTGGGCTCTAAATTTAGGGGTACACTAGTAAGATTCACAGGAAAAAAAGCACCTGACTGTCGTCAGCAAATGTATCAAACGCTACAAAAAAACTGTTAGCGATCGCAGGGATCAGGCCTGTCTCTGCGAACGCTGCAGTTATGTGTGTTGTGTTTGGTAAGTGACAGTGATCGATCGATACTGCACTTGGGTGGGCTGGGCTGGGCTGGGCGGAGGGGCTAAACGCAGGCGCTAGCAGGTATCTGGGCTGATCCCGCTAACACTGCGTTTTTGGGAACCCTAAACCGCTGGGGATGCTAGTATAGATCTGATCAGATACTATACCACTAAGGGGGGTGTATGCTTTGCGCGTGGGTGTTAGCGTTACTGGCACTAACCTAACACTGCCTGGGGCGACGCAGACCCTCTCTGGCGCTAAAACCTAATTGATCTCACCCGCCGGGCGATCAGGGGGGTTAAACCTTTATTGGGTTATATACGGCGGGTGCCCTGATGCTATAAAAAGCAAACTAATCAACCAGCGTCACCCGTAACCTTTATATGGTGATCACTGGTGAAAGGGTTAACTAGGGGCAATCAGGGGGTTAAAACCTTTATTAGGTTAAATATGGGGGTACCTGACACTATATAAAAACCTGACGGGTAACCTAAATAACTAAATAACTTACTGGCTAACCAGTGACACCAGTGACGCTTATACGGCGATCACTGGTGAAAGGGTTAACTCTAGGGGCAATCAGGGGGTTAAAATAATATATGGGGGTACCTGACATCAATAAAAACCTGCGGCGAACCTAAAAAAAAATAACTAAAACACCAGCGACACGAATACAGCGATCGGAAAAACAATCGCTTAGTGACGCTGAAGTTAGGGGGTGAAAGGGTTACCTGGGGGTGATCAAGGGGTTAAACCTTTATTAGGGGGGGTTAGGGGGCTACCCTGGACCTAAAGGGGCCTAATCCTAACTGCCCTGCAACTTTTTACAATCACAGATGACACTAAATGCAGTGATCAGTAAAATAAATGATCACTGCAATCAGTGACACTGTGATTGGGGGCTTTGGGGTGACCTGGGGGGTGATCTGGGGGTGACTGGGGGGTGATTTGTGTGCCTATGTGTACCTACGTGTCAGTGGACTGTTAGAGCACTAACCTCTGTCTTCACTCCTCGGCGCCGGGAACGAAAAGACCGCGGCGAGGGAGATTACATCACTTCCTCCAGCCTGTGTTTACATCACATGGCGGAGGAAGCAATTTCATTGGCCGGGAGCGATCGCGAGGGGGGGGGCGGAATCGAGCGGCCGCCCCCTCATGCCTGATCGCTCCCGAACACTTAACGGCCGCTCACTGCAGTGAAGGGGGGTCCGGATGGACCCCCCAACTGCACAAAGGCGATCACGTAGATCTACGTGATTCTGCCTGTCCGTGCCATTCTGCCGACGTAAATCGGCGGTGGGCGGTCGTTAAGTGGTTAAGGGAAACCCTGCACACAAAATAAAAAAGGCCCTATATACTCTGAACAGCCGTATACAGGCGGTGCATACAAGACAGGGACTGTAGGTTTGTTCTTATGTAGAATCTGTTTGTAATTTTGAACAGGTACATTGTTTAAGTGTAGCTCCAGGCAAAAAATCTATTTTTAAGCTTTTTGGAAAACATAGGGAAGGGTTATCACCCCTGTAACATTTGTTTTGCTGTCTGTGCAGTGTGCACCTGTTCAGAACAGTTCACCTCACTTTCCGTCCTAATGACAAATGTTTTTTTAAAATTGGGGTTTTTATTGAAACAAGAATTGGTGATAAAGCATCAGTGGAGAGGAGACACTTTTTTTCCCATATTAACTCTTACAGGAGAGAATTTGCCTTCCTAGGGGTAGATTTCCTCTCACTTCCTGTTGTATCCTTCTGTTTGCAAGGAGGAGTCGTTTGTAAGTTGGATGTTTGAAAGTAGGGGCCTGCCGTATATACTCAGCTGAAATTTGCCCCTTACATGTTGGTGTTGCCACAACACTGTGAGCCCTCACAGTTACTCTTGGTGAGCGCATGAATGGGCCCTGCTGTGAATTATTAGATCAAGAATTGTAATTGCATGCCCCTGTTGAACAGGGGCTGAAAAATTGGGCCTTTGGTGGTGGTGGTGGTGGTGGTGTTGACACAACACTGTAAGGCCTCACAGTTAGTCTTGGTGGGTGCAGGAATGGGCCCTGCTGTGAATTATTAGATCAAGAATTGTAATTACATGCCCCTGTTAAACAGGGGCATAAAAATTGGGCCTTAGGCACTGGTGCCACAACACTGCAACCCCTCACAGATACTGTACTTGGAGCACAGCAATGAGCCCTGTTGCAAAGTATTGCATCAAAAATTGTAATTACACGCCCCTGTTAAACAGGGGCTGAAAAATTGGGCCTTAGCCACTGGTGCTGGTGCCACGACACTGCAACCTCTCCCAGATACTCTAGTTGGAGTGCAGGAATGAGCCCTGCTGCAAAGCATTGCATAAAAAATTGTAATTACATTCCCCTGTTAAACAGGGGCATAAAAATTGGGCCTTAGGCACTGGTGCCACAACACTGCAACCCCTCACAGATACTGTATTTGGAGCACAGCAATGAGCCCTGTTGCAAAGTATTGCATCAAAAATTGTAATTACACGCCCCTGTTAAACAGGGGCTGAAAAATTGGGCCTTAGCCACTGGTGCTGGTGCCACGACACTGCAACCTCTCCCAGATACTCTAGTTGGAGTGCAGGAATGAGCCCTGCTGCAAAGCATTGCATAAAAAATTGTAATAACACGCTCCTGTTAAACAGGGGCTGAAAAATTGGGCCTTAGCCACTGGTGGCGGCACCCAGAAACAAAAATGTTCTTCCAAGCTATCATCATCAATCGGATCATTGAGGAGGAGGAGGATAGTCAGTCAACATAACAGGACAGTCTCTCAGCATCAGTCTTGAAGGGATGTGACATTTGAAAATAAATTAGTCTGTTATATCAGCTTCAGGTGTTTGGTAGCTGGTGGTGATCCAAGACTGGTTCATCTTTATGAAGGTCAGTCGATCAACAGAGTCGGTGGACAGGCGCACGCTGTGATCCATGACAAATCCTCCAGCAGCACTGAATGTGCGTTCTGAAAGAACGCTGGATGCAGGACAGGCCAGTAGCTCAATTGCATACTGTGCAAGCTCTGGCCAGTGATCCATCCTCAAGACCCAGTAAGCCAGAGGATTTTCGGTGGGGAAGGTGTCCAAGTCTGACCTTGCCCCTAGGTATTCCTGCACCATGTATATCAGACGCTGGCGATGGTTGCTGGAACCGATCATACCTTGGGGCTGCGGACTAAAGAATTGTCTGAACGCATCGGTCAGACGGCCACCTTCCCCACCGCTCCTTCTTTGACTGACCGAAGCCTCAGCAACTCGTTGTCCAGGACCAGGAGTTTGTAACCTCCCAGTCTCTGGGAACGCATTGCACAGACCTTTCTGCAAGGCCTCCCGGAGTTGTCTCATCCTCTGCTCCCTCTGCGACGGTAAGATAAGGTCCGCAACCTTACCCTTGTACCGTGGATCAAGGAGAGTGGCCAGCCAGTAATGGTCCCTCTCCTTGATCCGAAGAATACGAGGATCCTTCCGCAGACTTTGCAGGATCAGGGAGGCCATGCAGAGTAGGTTAGCTGAGGCATTCGGTCCCGAGTCCTCTGGGTCACTAAGGACGACATGATCCGCAGCCACCTCCTCCCAGCCACGTACAAGTCCACTGGTTTCTTGGAACTGTAAATCATCCCTAAAAGACTGCTGCTGATGATGCTGAGTGCCAGGCTCCACCTCCATGCTGACACAATCCTCCTCCTCCTCCTCCTCCTCTTCTTCTTCCTGTGCGATGGGTGGGACAGAAGGAACACTGTCTGGGTAAAGGGGGCCTTGAGAGGCAAGGAAGTCCTCCTCTTCCTGCCTCTGTTCTGCCTCAAGTGCCCTGTCCATTATTCCATGCAGCGTATGTTCCAACAGGTGGACAAGAGGTACAGTGTCACTGATGCATGCACTGTCACTGCTCACCATCCTCGTGGCCTCCTCAAATGGTGCCAGGACAGTGCATGCATCCCTGATCATGCCCCACTGGCGTGGTGAAAAAAACCCGAGCTCCCCTGACCCTGTCCTGGTGCCGTAGTCGCACAGGTACTCATTGATGGCCGTCTGCTGCGTGTGCAGCCGCTGCAGCATGGCCAACGTTGAGTTCCACCTGGTGGGCATGTTACATATAAGGCGGTTTTTGGGCAGGTTCAACTCCTTTTGCAGCTCAGCCAGGCGAGCACTGGCATTATAAGATCTGCGGAAATGCACACAGACTTTCCTGGCCTGCCTCAGGACATCCTGTAAGCCCGGGTACCTGCCCAAGAACCGCTGCACCACCAGGTTAAGGACGTGAGCCACTCAGGGCACATGGGTCAGTTGTCCCTGTCGGAGAGCGGAGAGGAGGTTGGTGCCATTGTCGCAAACTACCATTCCTGGCTTAAGCTGGCGTGGCGTCAACCACCTCTCGGCCTGCCCCTGCAGAGCAGACAGAACCTCTGCCCCAGTGTGGCTCCTGTCCTTCAAACACACCAGCGCAAGCACGGCATGGCATCTTTTTGCCTGCGTACTTGCGTAGCCCCTTGAACGCCTACGGAGCACCGCTGGTTCCGAGGACAAAGCACAGGAAGAGGCCACGGAGGAAGAAGAAGAGGAGGGGGTGGAGGACAGAGGTGTGTCACAACCAGTAGTAGCATTTTGGAGGCGTGGCGGTGGAACAACCTCCAACACTACTGCACCTTGTCCTGCATCCTTCCCATCTGCCAAAAGAGTGACCCAATGGGCCGTGAAAGAAAGGTAACGTCCCTGTCCATGCCTGCTGGACCATGAGTCAGCTGTAATATGCACCTTACCGCTGACCGCCCTGTCCAGCGAGGCCAAGACATTGCCTTCCACATGCCGCTGGAGAGCCGGAATCGCCTTCCGTGAGAAAAAGTGGCGTTTGGGAACCTGTCACTGAGGAACCGCACATTGCACAAACTCACGGAAGGGGGCCGAGTCTACCAACTGAAAAGGCAGCAGTTGAAGCGCTAGCAATTTAGCCAAGCTAGCATTCAACTGCTGGGCATGTGGATGGCTGGGAGTGAACGTCTTTCGATGGTCCAGCAGCTGGGGCAGGGAAATTTGCCTGCTAGAATCGGACGTCGGTGTACTGCTAGCAGAGTGCCCGCATGTACTTGGCTGTGACACACCTAATTCTACACCTTCATTCCTCTCAGAGCAGGTTTCAGAGAGGACTGAAGGTATAGTGGGGTTGGAGATCCCAGCTGATGCGGTGCAAGAAGAGGTCAGCTTTGTTCTTTGGTGTGGGTCTTTAAGGTAGGCTTGCCAACGAGCTGCATGGCAGGTCAACATATGTCTGGTCAAGCATGTGGTGCCCAAGCGGCTGATGTTTTGGCCACACGATATACGCTTGAGACATATGTTGCAAACAGCAGCTGTGCGATCTGATGCACTCGACTCAAAAAAGGCCCACACCAAAGAACTTTTTGAATAACGGGCAGAGGCAGCGCCCTGCACAGGAGGAGCTCTGTGGTGTGATTCCGTCGGTGTGCTGCCCTTACGCTGGCCCCCCGAGGGCATCCTGCCTCGTTGGAGATGTGCCTCCTCCTCATCCTCCTCCTCCTCTCTCCTATTAGGCACCCACGTAGAGTCAGTGACCTCATCATCCCCTCCCTCCTCATCACTGGAGCCAATCTGGCAGTATGCTGCAGCTGCTGGAACATGACTGCCAGATTGGTGTCCTTCTTGAGCATCCCCTCTCTCTGCTCTCACGCTACTGCCTTCCTCTAGCTGGGTATCATCATCAGACCCTTCGAAACGCTGGGCATCCTCCTGGAGCATGTACCCAACACTGTGCTCAAACAGTTCGGGGGACTCCTCAGGAGGACATGGTTGGTCTAGGAAAGGAGTGACTGATGATGACATTGATACCAGGGAAGAGGACGCTTTGGCAGCTGCTTTGCCAGTACCCTGAGCCTGGGTGAGAGAGGATGATGAGGAGGATGAGGAGGGCTTGGTCATCCACTCTACCAAGTCTTCGGCATGATGTGGCTCAACACGTCCAGCTGCCGAAAAGAAGGACAAGCGTGTCCCATGGCCACGTGCTGATGGCGATGCACCGCGTCCACGACCAGCACTGTTGTCTCTAGACACAGAGCCTGCTTGCCCTCTTTTATTGGCTCCTGACTGTCTGCCTCTCCTTGTTTGCCTTCCAGACATTCTAATGGCCTGCAGGAAAATGGGAAAAGCAGCAATACAGGCTAAGTTAAGGTGTAATATGGTCAGGAGGCACACTCCGCCCGCTGTAAGTGCCGCAAATTCCTGTTGGTGTAACACACCAGGAAAAAGCAGCAATACAGGCTAAGTTCAGGTGTAATATGGTCAGGAGGTACACTCCGCCCGCTGTAAGTGCCGCAAACTCCTGTTGGTGTAACACACCAGGAAAAAGCAGCAATACAGGCTAAGTTCAGGTGTAATATGGTCAGGAGGCACACTCCGCCCGCTGTAAGTGCCGCAAAATCCTGTTGGTGTAACACACCAGGAAAAAGCAGCAATACAGGCTAAGTTAAGGTGTAATATGGTCAGGAGGTACACTCCGCCCGCTGTAAGTGCCGCAAAATCCTGTTGGTGTAACACACCAGGAAAAAGCAGCAATACAGGCTAAGTTAAGGTGTAATATGGTCAGGAGGCACACTCCGCCCGCTGTAAGTGCCGCAAAATCCTGTTGGTGTAACACACCAGGAAAAAGCAGCAATACAGGCTAAGTTCAGGTGTAATATGGTCAGGAGGCACACTCCGCCCGCTGTAAGTGCCGCAAAATCCTGTTGGTGTAACACACCAGGAAAAAGCAGCAATACGGGCTAACTTCAGGTGTATAATGTGCAGGAGGCTTAGCAACAATGACACTGACACTGTCCCCTGCCTATCCTTCTCTCTCCCTGCACACAAGGTTTATCAAAGTATATGACACTGACACTCTCCCTGCCTATCCTTCTCTCTCCCTGCACACAAGGTTTAGCAAAGAATATGACACTGACACTGTCCCCTGCCTATCTTTCTCTCTCCCTGCACACAAGGTTTATCAAAGTATATGACACTGACACTCTCCCTGCCTATCCTTCTCTCTCCCTACACACAAGGTTTAGCAAAGAATATGACACTGACACTCTCCCTGCCTATCCTTCTCTGTCCCTACACACAAGGTTTAGCAAAGAATAGATTTAACAAGATTTAACACTGTCCCTGCCTATCCTTCACTTTCCCTGCTCCGGAACACACTACACGAGGCCGCCGCGCTGGCGGCCTTTTATAGTGTGGGGCGTGTACTAAACCCCCTCAGCTATAATTGGCCACAGGCATCCTGCCTGTGGCCAATCATTGCTCTCCTCGCTGCCGGCGCTGTGATTGGCCAAGCATGCAGGGTCACAGTGCATGCTTGGCCAATCACAGCGCCGGGATCACACTGCGATGGCGCAGTGTATTGTGGGCCGTTCGCGTCACTCGAATTTGGCGCGAACAGCCCAAATCATTCATTGTTCGCCGAACGCGCTAACAGCCGATGTTCGAGTCGAACCTATGTTCGACTCGAACACTGAGCTCATCCCTAGTCACATCTATACAATCACTTTAGCAATAGGTCCACCATCCAATTATTTAATGATCTGCATTATACTCATTATTCTTCTCCTTGCACTCCCTTCTAGGTAACCATTGTTTTTCTGTATAACCTTTTTATCATTGCCAATAAGTCATTAATATTACCATGAGATACCATGCTACTGTTTGTGTTAAATGTCATTAGTTATACTTAGTTATACTTTAACTTAATGACTGTGGAGAAAATTCTCTTTGCAAAGAATAACCAATTACAGCTGAGATAGGATTCTGCATGCTGTGTTATGCCGCGTACACACGATCGGTTTTTCTGATGAAAAAAGACCGATGGACTTTTTTCATCGGACAAACCGATCGTGTGTGGGCCCCATCGGCAAAAAAAACGATAGCAAATTCTGATCGTCTGTGGGGAACTCCATCGGAGAAAAAACCTACGCATGCTCAGAATCAAGTCGATGCATGCTCAGAAGCATTGAACTTTTGGGATGGTCGGATTTTTGACTGATGGTGTGTAGGCAAGACTGATGGAAGTCAGCTCCATCGGAAATCCGATCGTGTGTACAGGGCATTAGAGTATATGGCTGTCAATACAAACTTTTCTGTTAAAGGATACAAACACCTGTCTTTAGAAACTTTCCAACTGATAGATTGCTACACGATTGTGTCAATTTATGAATTTTAGATGTGATACAAAATACTATTGATGTAAAGGGATTGTTTCACTCCAGCTCCCTGCAAAAGAAGATTGTGAATACTTACCTCTCTGAAGGGTGAAAAGCCAAAACTGCTGTCTTCAAGCACTAAAGACCAGTACACACGGGCAGAATGTCGGCCGACATTCTGTCTGTATGTATGTCGGTCAGTCTTACTGTTCAGCCGGCTTCTGTTGGACGTGCATGCTGGAAAACCAGCATTCGACCGACTCCAAATCAGCGCTCTCAGCCAATGGCAGAGAGCGCTGATCAGAGTGTTCTGGCGGGGAGGGGGCGTAATCCCTGTCAGAACACAACAGCTCAGCGGGGGGAGCTGTCAATTCTTTTTTCGTGCAACCCACGGGGTTGCACAAAAAAAAAAATGTAGTGTACCGGGCTTAAAGGCTCCAGCTAATTCATTTAAAACTTTCAGGAGTGTCCAATGCCCACACTCCCCATTGCATGCTGTGATTTCTCCCACTGGCCTTTACATCACTACAGGACACAGTACACACAGGAACTACTGAGTTCAAAAGGGGATAGCAGAATTCTGACTTGCAAACAACTGGATTCTTCTAAGTCAAGGGTGTCAAAACTTTTTTGAAAGAGGGCCAGATTTGATGAAGTGAACGAGTGTGAGGGCCTGACATTCTTTGAACCATTAAAATTTGGTCTAAGTGTGTTCATCTGAACATTCATACGCTGTCCAAAAGAATTCTCTTGCCTTTGTGGCTGTGTGATGAACAGATGAGCTCGAGCGTGTTATTTGGTTATACCGTATTTATCGCGTATAACACGCACCTTCACCAGGGATGAGCCGAACACCCCCCTGTTCGGTTCGCACCAGAACCTGCGAACAGACAAAATGTTCGTGTAAACTTTAGAACCCTATTAAATACAATGGACTCGAACGTTCGAAATCTAAAGTGTTAATTATAAAGGCTAATATGCAAGTTATTGTCCTAAAAAGTGTTTGGGGACCCGGGTCCTGCCCCAGGGGACATGTATCAATGCAAAAAGACGTTTTAAAAATGGCCGTTTTTTCGGGAGCAGTGATTTTAATAATGCTTAAAATGAAAAAATAAAAGTGAAATATTCCTTTAAATTTCGTACCTGGGGGGTGTGTATGATGTGCATGTAAAGTGGCGCATGTTTCCCGTGCTTAGAACTGTCCCTGCAAAAAATGTCATTTTTGAAAGAAAAAAATGCATTTAAAACTGACTCGCGGCTATTAATGAATTGTCGGCTCCCTCCTGAACTGTACCAGGCCACATGCTGATGGGGACAAGGGCCTCATCCCCACAACCCTTGCCCGGTGGTTGTGGGGGTCTGCGGGCGGGGGGCTTATCGGAATCTGGAAGACCCCTTTAACAAAGGGGACCCCCAGATCCCGGCCCCCCTATGTGAATTGGTAAGGGGTACATTGTACCCCTACCATTTCACAAAGAAAGCGTAAAAAAATGTTTAAAAAACACACAAACACCTTGAAAAAGTCCTTTATTTAAAAAAAAAAAAAAACATTCCAGCGGTGAAATCCAGTGTCCCGCGGCGATCCCGATGTCCAGCGCTGTCCTTCATTGGTTGTGCCTGAGCGGACCTGATGGGGAACTCCCTCTCAGTATTTTAAATGTATAGACCCGCCCCTTCTAAAGTTCCCCATCAGTTCCGCTCAGCGGACCAGATGCGGAACATGAGAAGGGGCGGGTCTATATATGTATTACCAAAGTGAGAGCAGTTCCCCATCAGGTCCGCCCCCTCGGTATGTCGGACCCGCCTACGTCATTGGCTTGAGCGGGGAACTTCCTTCACTATGTAAAATTAAATTTCACCGCTGGAATGTTTTTTTTTTTTTTTTAAAGGACTTTTTCAAGGTGTTTGTGTGTTTTTTTAAACATTTTTTTACGCTTTCTTCGTGAAATGGTAGGGGTACAATGTACCCCTTACCAATTCACATAGGGGGGGGCGGGATCTGGGGGTCCCCTTTGTTAAAGGGGTCTTCCAGATTCCGATAAGCCCCCCGCCCGCAGACCCCCACAACCACCAGGCAAGGGTTGTGGGGATGAGGCCCATGTTGAGGGCATGTGGCTTGGTACGGTTCAGGAGGGAGGGGGGCCGCTCTCTCGCCCCCCCCTTTTCCCCTGCGGCCGGCCAGGTTGCGTGCTCGGATAAGGGGTCTGGTATGGATTTTTAGGGGGACTCCACGCCATTTTTTTTTTAAATTTGGGGTGGAGTTCCCCTTAAAATCCATGCCAGATCTGAAGGGCCTGGAATGGATATTTAGGGGAACCCCACGTCAATTTTTTTTTAATTTGCGGCGGGGTTCCCCTTAATATCCATTCCAGACCTGAAGGGCCTGGTAATTGAATTCTGGGGAACCCCCACGCTTTTTTTTTTTTTTTTATCAATGACTTTTGTATGTATTGCCGGGAGCCGACAATTCATTAATAGCCGCGAGTCAGTTTTAAATGCATTTTTTTCTTTCAAAAATGACATTTTTTGCAGGGACAGTTCTAAGCACGGGAAACATGCGCCACTTCACATGCATATCATACACACTCCCCAGGTACGAAATTTAAAGGAATATTTCACTTTTATTTTTTCATTTTAAGCATTATTAAAATCACTGCTCCCGAAAAAACGGCCGTTTTTAAAACTTCTTTTTGCATTGATACATGTCCCCTGGGGCAGGACCCCGGTCCCCAAACACTTTTTAGGACAATAACTTGCATATAAGCCTTTATAATTAGCACTTTAGATTTCTCCCATAGATTTTTCGAATTTGCCGTGAACACCCCAATTTGTTCGCTGTTCGGCGAACGGGCGAACAGGCAATGTTCGAGTCGAACATGAGTTCGACTCGAACTCGAAGCTCATCCCTAACCTTCACTTTAAGAGGGAAGTTTCAGGAAAAAAAAAATATTTAAATAAAGAACTGTGAAGCAAATAAGGGTCTGTACCCATGAATGCAGCCTAATCAGTGCCCAACTGCAGCCCCGCCACTGCCATGAATGCAGCCCCGCCATTGCCATGAATGCAGACCCACCGTTGCCATGAATGCAGACCCAACATTGCCATGAATGCAGACCCACTGTTGCCATGAATGCAGCCCCATTGTTTCCATGAATGCAGCCCCATTGTTTCCATGAATGCAGACCCACCATTGCCATGAATGTAGACCCACTGTTGCCATGAATGCAGCCCCATTGTTGCCATGAATGCTGCCCCACCATTGCCATGAATACTGCCCCACCGTTGCCATGAATACCGCCCCACCGTTGCCATGAATACAGCCCTACTGTTGCCATGAATTCAGCTCCACCATTGCCATGAATGCAGCCTTAGTTTGCCATTGCAATAAAAGGTTTAGAAAATATTATATATGAAAGAAATGGATTATAGCTATAGCTTATGGTAGTACAATAAGTTGAAAATAAAACAAAACGTGATGTACCTACTGTATTTGACTCCCAGGGAAGATATTTTTGTGACAATCCCTCTAAAAAAGGATTTTCAGTAAAATTATTAAAATAAATACCGTATTTATCGGCGTATAACATGCACAGGTGTATAACACGCACCCTAACTTTAAGAGGGAAGTTTCAGGAAAAAAAACTTTCCACAGCCCCCTGCGTATAACACGCAGGCACAGTTTGCCCTCTATTTTCAGGGTAAAAAAGTGAGTGTTATATGCCAATAAATACAGTAATAACTACAGAAAAGAGAGGGAGACAGTAAAAATTGTGATGTCCTCCAGCATTGGTGGTCGGTGCAGAAGTAACCCCTTACACCGATGGTTAGTGGAAAACTGCACCCTTACATTGGTGGTATTTGTAGGTGGAAAATAAATCCACCCTTGCTCACTGTTCAAGGGACCCCTGTTAACCCCAGGAGGAACCCTGGTTGAGAAACATTGTATTACATGCAGTAATTGTAATATTGTTGTTGTAATATTACTTGCAATTATTGGAACATGATAACCTTATACATGTACCACAATAGTTTAAAACATTTATCAAAACATTTTGCAGTTGGATCCACTTCTTCAGGACAGGGCTGATATGTGGTACAGAATCATCTGGAATCAACATATACGTTTGCATGAACACATACATTGACTAAGAGCAAAGTACATTATGGGGTTGATTTACTAAAGGCATATAAGCTGTTCACTTTGCAAGGGAGTCTTCCTTTAGCTTAATGAATGTATTACTGTTCCGGGCTTCGTTCCCTGCGAGCGTCGTGACGCATGGGGGCAAATTCAAAAAAGTAAAAAAAAAATAACACACATATGTAATCTGTAGATTACATTACTGTATCAAATCATTTCACCTCAGGCTCTACTTCCTGATTCCCTTAGCAATGGCGACACCTCCACCCAGAGCTGAGGAAATGGTCGGCTTCGGGGGAGGACATCGCGGGCGCTCTGGACAGGTAAGTGTCCTTATTTTAAGGCCTCATGCCCACGGACGTTTTAAAAAAACGGGCTGTAGAGCTAGTACAGACGCCAGGAAAAAAGTGGCGCTTTTAACGCAATTTTTCGCACGTTTTGCATTGAATTCAATGCACGTTTCCCCACGCTAGCTTTCAGCCGCGGTTTTCTTTCTCTATTCCAAATCAATGGTTCCCTATGGGAGCCCATTGATTTGAATAGAGGTCGCACCAGAAGTCGGATCAATATGATCTGACTTGCGGGGCGACTCATGTGCGGAGAATCTTGAAGGGGAACCCCGCGAAAATTTTAAAAAAAATTGGCGTAAGGTTCCCCCTCAGGACGATACTAGAACCTTCAGTCTAATATGGATATTGAGGGGAAACCCCACACCAAAAAAAATGGCGTGGGGGTTCCCCCTAGGATCCATACCAGACCCTTATCCAAGCACGCAGCCCCCCCTCCTGAACTGTACCAGGCTGAATGGCCTCAACATGTGGGGGTGGGTGCTTTGGGGCAGGGGGGCGTCCTGCGACCCCCCCACCCCAAAGCACCTTGTCCCCATGTTGATGGGGACAAGGGCCTCTTCCCGACAACCCTGGCCGTTGGTTGTCGGGCTCTGCGGGTGGGGGGCTTAACGGAATCTGGGAGCTCCTTTTAATAAGGGGGCCCACAGATCCCGCCCCCCACCCTATGTGAATGAGTATGGGGTACATCATACCCCTACCCATTCACCTGGGGAAAAAGTGTCAATAAAAAAACACACTAGACAGCTTTTTAAAGTAATTTATTAGGCAGCTTCAGGGGTGTGCCCGGCGCGCAACCACTTATATAGGCATGGGGCGTGGTCACCGGGTGATTTCACCCGGTGACCCCGCCCCCTTATGACGTTGCAGTCCCATCATGCCCCGGGACTGCAACGTCATAAGGGGGCGGGGTCACATCACCCAGTGACCACACCCCATGCCTATATAAGTGGTGGCGCGCCGGGCACACGGCATTACAGCGGCAGACCTCGTCGTGTCAACATCTCAAGAAGAGAAGAGGGAAGAAGACGACGATGAAGACTGGGCCCCTGCTAGCAAAAGAGCTGGCAGAAGATAGCGGTGGTGCCCGGCAGAAGGCAGAAAGCACCGGAGAGCGGGAGAAGAACCGGAAAGAGCGGAGAAGTCAATAGAAGACCCCCGAAGTCGGTAGAAGACCCCTGAAGTCGGAAGAAGACCCCAAAGTTGGTAGAAGACCCCTAAAGTCGGTAGAAGACCCCCGGAGCTGCCTAATAAATTACTTTAAAAAGCTGTCTAGTGTGTTTTTTTATTGACACCTTTTCCCCAGGTGAATGGGTAGGGGTACGATGTACCCCATACTCATTCACATAGGGTGGGGGGCCGGGATCTGGGGGCCCCCTTTTTAAAAGGGTCTCCCAGATTCCGTTAAGCCCCCGCCCACAGACCCCGACAACCAACGGCCAGGGTTGTCGGGAAGAGGTCCTTGTCCCCATCAACATGGGGACAAGGTGCTTTGAGGTGGGGGCCGCAGGGCGCTCCCCTGCCCCAAAGCACCCACCCCCCCATGTTGAGGGCATGCGGCCTGGTACGGTTCAGGAGGGAAGGCTCGCTTTCCCCACCTTCCTGACCGGCCGGGTTGCGTGCTCGGATAAGGGTCTGGTATGGATCCTGGGGGGAACCCCCACGCCATTTTTTTTTGGTGTGGAGGTTCCCCTCGAAATCCATACCAGACCGAAGGGTCTGGTATCGTCCCAAGGAGGAACCTCACGCAAATTATTTTTTTACATTTTCGCTGGGTTCCCCTTCAAGATTCTCCGCACATGAGTTGCCCCGCAAGTCGGATCATCTTGATCCGACTTCTGGTGCGACCTCTATTCAAATCAATGGGCTCCCATAGGGAACCATTGATTTGAAATAGAGAAAGAAACGCCGGACGAGGCTTAACACAGGGTTAAGCCTCGTTACATCGCGTTTTTACACCCTTTGCCGGCGTCTGACGTCTTTACAGCTCTAACGCTGGAGCTTCAGAAAGCACTGGTCCTGGGTTTTATTTGCAGCTTAAAAACGCCTATGCCATTTACAGCTCAAAAACATTATGGTGGGCATGAGGCCATAGGCTAACATGGAGAGCCGTTTTTAACCGGAAAAAAAACGCTCATAAAAGTGGCTGTAAAAACGTCCGTGGGCATGAGGCCTAAAAGTCAGCAGCTGCAGTATTTGTAGCTGCTGCTTTAACTGAACAAGCTGAAGTTAGGAGCTGATTGGCTACCATGCACAGCTGCACCAGAGTTTGCACTCACCAGTTTTTAGTAAATCAACCCCACGGTCTTCTATTGTAGGGAGCTTTTTTTTAGATATTTTTGGGGGAAGCAACAGTCACTTTCCCCAATTCTAAGTTGACACCTAGCCTGTGAATTCTCTAGGTATCTTAAATTGTTGTTTTTTAACTATAAATCTCTCCAAAACTCCTAACTTTGTGTATTTTCTGTTACCCTTTGGATTTATTTATTTTTCTTTATTACCTAAATCCAGGTAGAACAAAAGTTAACACCAGTAGAGGTGCTTACATATTGTAAAATGTACAGGTCTAAAATACAGGTCTAAAATACACTTAAAGCGGTCCTTCACCATCCCTCCCCTAATTTTTTTTTATTATCCTCTGCTTACCTTGTTGCGGGTCCTGCACAGATAACATACTCTCCTGCCTATTGGATCCAGTAGTGTCTTGCTGCGATCCTGCTCACTTCTGTTCCATGATCGGTCCCATGCCACCATCTTCATGCGTGACATCATTGGGAAGCTGCTGGCTATTCTGGGTTCAGCGACTCTCCCAATGACGCACCACTAGGCCTGCCCTCCTATTTTCAATGCAAGCTAAGGCACAGTGGGCAAAGTGCACTTAATTTGCCTAGGCAAATAACATGCACGGGGGCGGGCCAGAAGAGTTTGTAAAAAAAAGCCCCAAAAAATAAGCCAGATTTCAATAGAGAAGGGGAGGAGGGGTGCAGGGGAGGGAAGATGAGTAAGAGGATGAAGTGCCTCTTAAAGTGATATTAAACAGAGAGGTGTTAATTGTCATCATTCATTTACATAAATCATATATACTGTATCATGTCACTGATCTTTCCCTGTTTTTGGCATCTGCAGGAAAGACCCTTGGGGAGGGTCTTTCTATTAGTGTGGTATGAGTCTGCACAGCCCTGACTGGTGCTGTGCCATTTGGATGACTAAAAAAACAGTTTCAGAAAATCAATTAACCGATTGCCGACCGCCGCACGAACATTTACGTCGACAGAATGGCACGGACAGGCAAATGGACGTATATATACGTCCCCTTTAAATTGCCGCCATGTGGTCGCAGGAGCGCCGCCGCCGGAGCTGAAGAATGGGGAGATGTTAGTGTAAACACAACATCTACCCGTTCTGCCTAGTGACATGTCACTGATCGTCTGTTCCCTGTCGTCGGGAACAGCGATCAGTGACGTGTCACGACAAGCCACGCCCCTTAACAGTTAGAAGCACTCCCTAGGTCACACTTAACCCCTTCAGCGCCCCCTACAGGTTAACCCCTTTACTGCCAGTGTAATTTTTACAGTAATCAGTGCATTTTTATAGCACTGATTGCTGTAAAAATGACAATGGTCCCAAAATGGTGTCAAAAGTGTCCGATGTGTCCGCCATAATGTCGCAGTCACAATAAGAATCGCTGATCGCCGCCATTACTAGTAAAAAAAAATAATTATTAATAAAAATGCCATAAAACTATCCCCTATTTTGTAGATGCTATAACTTTTGTGCAAACCAATCAATAAACGCTTTTTTTACCAAAAATATGTAGAAGAATACGTATCGGCTTAAACTGAGGGAAAAAAATATATATATTTTTTGGGGATATTTAATATAGCAAAAAGTAAAAAATATTTTAAAAAAAAATTGAAATTGTCGCTCTATTTTTGTTTATAGCACAAAAAATAAAAACCGCAGAGGTGATCAAATACCACCAAAAGAAAGCTCTATTTGTGGGGGAAAAAAAGACCTAAATTTTGTTTGGGAGCCACGTCACACGACCGCTCAATTGTCAGTTAAAAACGACGCAGTGCCGAATCGCAAAAAGTGGCCTGGTCTTTGGCCAGCGAAATGGTCCGGGGCTTAAGTGGTTGAACTTACATTTTAAATATTGAAAACAGTTTTACAGCTCCCTCTAAATCTTTATTGAACATCTAATGTGTATTTTTGTGCGTTAATATGGTGTAGTCAAAGATGATTGACACTAGCTTTCATTTTGTTCTTATGCATCTTCATCCTAGTCTCTTTTTTTTTTTTTTTAACTTTATAGGCATTAGCAATTACATTTGATAAATGTAATACTAATTTATACTAAAACTTTGTGAGTTTCTTAGTGGATATAATCAAGCAGCGTACTATATCCCACCCCCATAGTGTTTAGCAATAGGAGGACATGGAGGAGGAGGAAGGGGAATGTCATTTACCACTGTGCATACGCACAAATGTGTGACTCTATAGTCATGTAGGTATGCACACTCTGTTATATAGCATGTAATCAGAGTTTTTTTTTTATAGTCTGATTTTAATGACACTTTAATTAAAAGAGAAGTTAAAAAAATAATGTTTTCCTTAGATTCATACTTACCTAGGTGGATGCAGCCAGGGCCACTGATAAGGCAGGACAACTGTACCTGTTGTACCGGGCCCAGTCCAGCAGGGGGCCCAGGCAACTTTAAAGTTCTTTTTGCCTAAATAAATAAAACATTTTTTTCTAAACCATACCCTGCTCGACTTGCTAATCAGAGGGTAGTTACATTTTCCTGGGCCCCAACAGGTCAACATAGGGGCCCAGGAGATGACAGCAGAGGAGGGACTTTTGTTTCCCTTTTCAGGTCCAGGCAGACAAGCCGATGCACTGCCCATATTATAGTACCGGCCGCAGCCACCCACTGCCTATGGTTTCCCTGGCGGGGTGATTCTTCTCTACACTGCTCCTGTACACTTCTCCCTCAGTAAGTTCCGTGGACAGAGGGAGAGACTGATGTAAGGTGGGGTGGCTGAGAGGGCGCAGCAGGCTTAAAGCGGAAGTAAACCCATCGATGTAACATTTTCAAAAAACTGTTACATTCCCGGCATGCCGGGAATGCTAACTTCACATTGGTTGTGCTCTCAACCAAACTGTCAAACCATCCAATGGCTGGTGTCATAACTGATCACATGTGCAGCATCATGGCAGTTGAAGATTAAACAAAGGACAAGATGGCAGCTTCCTTGGCTGAAAACTATAGGAGGGTTTACTTCCACTTTAATCCGATGGCAGGGCACAGCCTCAGGCAAGTGGCAGCTAACACTGTACACAGCAACACTGACTTCTATGGAAGAAAGGTACACTCCCTGACTCCCCACTGTGCTTGCCTATGATGATGATCAGAGAACAGCAGATTCTCTATGGCTCTGTCACAGTGTCACATGCTGTTGGATGCTGATTTTGTTAACTTTATGGCTGTACTGTGTGTTACAGATTATAACATGGTACAGCCAAAACAGTCAGCAATCAACAGAAATGTGACGCTGTGACAGAGCCATAGAGCATCTGCTGTGCTCTGATCATTCCCTTTTTTGTACTTTAGGCTAACCTAAAGTAATGCAACCAAATATTTTGAAACAGGAGTAGGAGAGATGCAACTTAACTAACTATGTAAAAAGCTATCAGAACACTCCCTAAGGTGCCCGGATCCTAGCGCTCAATAGAAAAAGTTGGTAGTCTGCAGTGTAGCTGCTATTATATAGTGATCAAAATGTATTAAAAATATGCTTCTCTAAAAATATTTTAAAAAAAAGATTTTTATTTCAACTCTGGAGCAGAGAAGAATTATTGTCATTATTGTTTTTCCTTGGCTTTATATTGTTCATTGTGATATTTCTCTATAATTCAGAGAAGCACACAGGACTTTTTTATGCTGCAATATATGGACACATATTATCAGTGGAATTTTTTTTAATTTCATTTTAGCGCTGTTAATGTTTTTTTATATATTTAGAGAATTATATTTTTAATACAACTTAACTAACTGACTACAATCTCAAAAAATTTCATTTTACAGGTGCTCAACCTCAGAAAACACACATACCTGTACAAGTTTATTAAAAACACATCCTTTTTATTAGAAATATATATATACAAAAAAAAGGACAATAAGTCCCTATAAGCAATAGATGATTATGACATGTTTAAAACATCAATTACCCCATACACCTTCTTATGTTCAAATACATATTTAATCATTGGTATAGTTTGTACAGAACCAAACAATAAGCAGACTAATGGTAATCAGAATGATTCCTCCTGTCCCTTGGCACCCTCTGTCTCACTCTCATTGGGGCCTGAGCTGGAGATACAAGGGAGATCTCGTCATTTCAGACTCCTACCAGGTATGTGACAGTACCAGTCAGCTACGGATGGAGTCTGAAAGGGAGGCCTCTCCTTTAGAAGAAATTTGCAGATCAATCTCTGCATTATCATATAGATAATCACCCAGCACGGCGCTCTCCGCTCTAGTGTGTGTCCACTGTCCAGAAATCCTCCCTCTCCGCTCTGAGATCACATCAGCTACACACTTCTCCCGAGTCCCGCCCTCCTGTGCGCTCCATCCAATCCACCCCCGGCATGTCTGCCCTGAACAGCTAAACACTTCTCCTGAGTCCCGCCCTCCTGTGCGCTCCATCCAATCCACCACCCCCAGCATGTCTGCCCTGAACAGCTACACACTTCTCCCGAGTCCCGTCCCTCCTGTGAGCTCCGTCTGTGAAGAGGAGGTGGGCGGGAAGATTAAAAAAAAGCAGCCAACAGCCACACCGAAAAACTGCTGAATGAACCATTACAAGTGAGTGAGCTCTTTCACTGACCAGACTCTGCTCCCTTCTCTCTCTCTCCCTGACCCCCCCTCTCTCTCCCTGACCCCCTCATCTCTCCCTGACCCCCCTCTCTCTCCCTGACCCCCCTCTCTCTCCCCCTGACCCCCTCTCCCTCCCTGACCCCCTCTCTCTCCCTGACCCCCCCATCTCTCACTGACACCCCCTCATCTCTCCCTGACCCCCCCTCTCTCTCCCTGACCCCCTTCTCTCTCCCTGACGCCCCCTCATCTCTCACTGACCCCCCCTCTCTCTCCCTGATCCCCCTCTCTCTCCCTGATCCCCCCTCTCTCTCTCCCTGGCCCCCTCTCCCTCCCTGACCCCCCTCTCTCTCCCTGACCCCCCTCATCTCTCACTGACACCCCCTCATCTCTCCCTGACCCCCCTCTCTCTCCCTGACCCCCCTCTCTCTCCCTGACGCCCCCTCATCTCTCACTGACCCCCCCTCTCTCCCTGATCCCCCTCTCTCTCCCTGATCCCCCCTCTCTCTCTCCCTGATCCCCCCTCTCTCTCTCTCCCTAATCCCCCCTCTCTCTCTCCCTGACCCCCTCTCTCTCTCCCTGATCCCCCTCTCTCTCTCCCTGACCCCCCTCTCTCTCTCCCTGACCCCCCTCATCTCTCCCTGACCCCCCTCATCTCTCCCTAATCCCCCTCTCTCTCTCCCTGACCCCCCTCTCTCTCTCCCTGATCCCCCTCTCTCTCCCTGACCCCCCTCTCTCTCTCCCTGACCCCCCTCTCTCCCTGATCCCCCTCATCTCTCCCTGACCCCCCTCTCTCCCTGACACCCCCTCTCTCTCCCTGACACCCCCTCATCTCTCACTGACACCCCCTCTCTCTCCCTGACCCCCCTGATCTCTCCCTGACCCCCCTCATCTCTCACTGACACCCCCTCATCTCTCCCTGACCCCCCTCTCGCTCCCTGACCCCCCTCTCTCTCCCTGACGCCCCCTCATCTCTCACTGACCCCCTCTCTCTCTCTCTCTCTCTCTGATCCCCCTCTCTCTCTCCCTGATCCCCCCTCTCTCTCTCCCTGATCCCCCTCTCTCTCCCTGATCCCCCTCTCTCTCTCCCTGACCCCCTCTCTCTCTCCCTGATCCCCCTCTCTCTCTCCCTGACCCCCCTCTCTCTCCCTGACCCCCCTCATCTCTCCCTGACCCCCCTCATCTCTCCCTGACCCCATTCTCTCTCCCTGATCCCCCTCTCTCTCCCTGACCCCCTCTCTCTCTCCCTGATCCCCCTCTCTCTCCCTGACCCCCCTCTCTCTCTCCCTGACCCCCCTCTCTCCCTGATCCCCCTCATCTCTCCCTGACCCCCCCTCTCTCTCCCTGACCCCCCTCTCTCTCCCTGACCCCCCCCTCTCTCTCCCTGACACCCCCTCATCTCTCACTGACACCTCCTCTCTCTCCCTGACCCCCCCACATCTCTCCCTGACCCCCTCATCTCTCACTGACACCCCCTCATCTCTCACTGACCCCCCCTTATCTCTCCCTGACCCCCCCCCCTCATCTCTCACTGACCCCCCTTCATCTCTCACTGACCCCCCCTCATCTCTCCCTGACCCCCTCTCTCTCTCCCTGACCCCCCTCTCTCTCCCTGACCCCCTCTCTCTCCCTGATCCCCCTCTCTCTTTCCCTGATCCCCCCTCTCCCTCTCCCTGATCCCCTTCTCTCTCCCTGACCCCCTCTCTCTCTCCCTGACCCCCCCCCTCTCTCTCCCTGATCCCCCTCTCTCTCCCTGATCCCCCTCTCTCTCTCCCTGATCCCCCCTCTCTCTCTCTCTACCTGACCCCCCTCTCTCTCTCTTCCTGATCCCCCTCTCTCTCCGTGATCCCCTCTCTCTCTCCCTGACCCCCCCTCTCTCTCTCTCTCTCTCTCCCTGATCCCTCTCTCTCTCTCCCTGACCCCCTCTCTCTCTCTCCCTGATCCCCCTCTCTATCTCCCTGATCCCCCCTCTCTCTCTCCCTGATACCCCCTCTCTCTCCCTGATCCCTCTCCCTGGTCCCCTCTCTCTCTCTCTCTCCATGATCTCTCTCTCTCTCTCCCTGACCCCCTTTCTCTCCCTGACCCCCCTCTCTCTCCCTGATCCCCCTCTCTCTCCCTGATCCCCCTCTCTCTCCCTGATCCCCCTCTCTCTCCCTTATCCCTCTCTCTCTCTCCCTGATCCCCCTCTCTCCCTGATCCCCTCTCTCCCTGGTCCCCTCTCTCCCTGATCCCCCCCTCTCTCTCTCTCCCTGATCCCCCCTCTCTCTCTCTCTCTCTCCCTGATCCCCCCTCTCTCTCTCTCCCTGACCCCCCTCTCTCTCTCCCTGACCCCTCTCTCTCTTCCTGACCCCCTCTCTCTCTTCCTGAACCCCCTCTCTCTCTTCCTGACCCCCTCTCTCTTCCTGACCCCCCTCTCTTTCCCTGACCCCTCTCTCTCTCCCTGATCCCCCTCTCTCCCCCTGACCCCCCCCCTCTCTCCCCCTGACCCCCCTCTCTCTCTTCCTGACCCCCCTCTCTCTCCCTGATCCCCCTCTCTCTCTGATCTCTCCCTCTGACCCCCTCTCTCTCCCCCTGACCCTCTCTCTCTCTCCCTGATCCCCCCTCTCTCTCTCCCTGATCCCCCTCTCTCTCTCCCTGATCCCCCTCTCTCTCTCTCTCTCCCTGATCCCCCCTCTCTCTCTCTCTCTCTCCAGGATCCCCCCTCTCTCTCTCCCGGGTTCCCCCCTCTCTCTCTCCCTGATCCCCCCTCTCTCCCTGATCCCCCTGTCTCTCTCTTTCCTTGCCAGCACTGGAAGTAGCTTTACTCCAGTCTGTTTTATCTCCTGTTTTAACTCCTTCCTTACCATCATCTGCCTATACATTGATGTATAACAGAATTACTTGATTAACTTTATCCTCTTAAAGTGGTATTAAAGCAAAGCAAAATATTTATTATACTGCAGCTTACCAATTCTTAGATGAGTTTTTTTTTTTTTTTTTAGGTTATCTCTTTTATATTCACCTGGTGATCCTGCTAGTAAGTCTTTTGTTTTTCAAAAGAACGTGTTGTTTTGCAGATGTAGCAGTTAGAGGGTTGAATCAAACCATTTAACACTGGCAACAGGGGAGTCAGGGGCGGACCCAGAGGGGGCGACAAAATGAGGTTTCGCCTAGGGTGTCAAAAATCCTTGCACCGGCCCTGGACAAGATGGATGCTACACTTGCCTCTGTTCCCCATACAGTTGTGAACTCTTCTGTGAAAACTGACTTTGGCCTGTTCTGCGAGGCTGCCCTTCCTCCAGAACCTAGAGTGCTTTTGCCCAAACGTTTTTCTGGAGATCGTAAGAAGTTCCGTTCCTTCCAAAATGCCTGTGAACTTTATTTCTTCTTCTTGTAACCCCAAACTTTTTCATCAGAGGACATTAAGGTGGGGTTTATCATCACATTTCTTCTAAATTAACCACTTTCCTGGGCTCATCATCTCCAGGAGCAGCATGATCCTGCTTTGGTAGCTACTGACTCCTTCTTCTCAGCTATGTCCCAGTTATATGCCGATCCCTTTCACCACCAGAATGCAGAATCCATGCTTGGCAGACTGCAACAGGGCCCAAGGCCTGTTGAGGACTATGTGACAGACTTCCATGTATGGAAGACACCCAATTGAATAAGGCTGCTCTCCACCATCAGTTTCTTCTAAGACTTTCTGACCTTTTAAAAGACAAACTTAAAAGACAGAATTCAGAGAGTAGTGGTTAATGATTCTTACTCTGAGTGGTCTAATGTTATCAGTGGTGTACCCCAAGGTTCAGTACTGGGACCCTTACTTTTTAATATCTTTATAAATGATATAGGGTCTGGGATCAAAAGTAGCATTTCTGTCTTTGCAGGTGACACTAATCTATGCAGTGGAATAACGTCCTTACAGGATGTCTCCAGTTTTCAAGCCAACCTCAATGCACTGTCTAATTGGGCGACTATGTGGCAGATGAGGTTTAATGTTGATAAATGTAAAGTTATGCACTTGGGGGCTAAGAATATGTATGCATCATACATACAAGGGGGAGTACAACTGGGGGGAACCGTAGTGGAGAAGGATCTTGGGGTTTTGGTAGATCATAAGCTCAATAATAGCATGCAATGCCAAGCTGCGGTTTCTTGTATTAAGAGAGATATGGACTCCAGAGAGAGAGAGATATAATTCTGCCCCTGTTCAAATCATTAGTAAGACCTCATCTGGAATATGCAGTTCAGTTTTGGGCACCAGTTCTCAAAAAGGATATCAGGGAACTGGAGAAAGTGCAGAGAAGGGCAACTAAACTGATAAGAGGCATTAAGGAACTCAGCTATGAGGAAAGATTAGAGGAACTGAATTTATTACCTCTTCAGAAGAGGAGATTAAGGGGGGATATGATCAACATGTACAAATATATAAGGGGTCCATACAGTGAACTTGGTGTTGAGTTATCACTTTACGGTCAACGCAGGGGACAAGGGGGCACTCTTTACGTCTAGAGGAAAAGAGATTTTATCTCCAAATACAGAAAGGTTTCTTCACAGTAAGAGCTGTGAAAATGTGGAATAGACTACCTCCAGAGGTGGTTCTGGCCAGCTTAGTAGATTGCTTTAAGAAAGGCCTGGAGCCTGGATACTTTCCTAAATGTCCATAATATAACTGGGTACTAACATTTATAGGTAAAGTTGATCCAGGGAAAATCCGATTGCGTCTTGGGGGATCAGGAAGGAATTTTTTTCCCGGGTTTTCGTCTTCCTCTGAATCAACTGTGGGTAAAGAATTGGGTATAATGGATTGTACGATATTTTTTATTTTATTTATTGTTATGGTTGAACTAGATGGACTTGTTTCTTTTTTCAACCTGACTACAGGGGGTCCCTGAGTTACGAATACAATAGGGACTGTAGGTTTGTTCGTAAGTCTAAGTTGTTCGTAAGTCGCAACACTGCATTTGTAAGTGTAACTTCCGGTCGGAACACTGCATTCGTAAGTGTTCGTAAGTGTTCGTAAGTGTAACTGCCACCTGTGCATGGATGTGGGATGTTTCGGGCGCTTGTTATGTTATCTGGGGCGTAGTATGGCAGTGTAGAATGTGTCGGAGCTGCTCAAAAGTTATTGTAGAGCACAAGTGGCCGGCATTTAAAGCCGTTCATAAGTAGGAGTCGTTCGTAACTCGGGTGTTCGTAACTCGGGGACCCCCTGTATGTAACTATGTAACTTGCCCGAGTGGGAGTACCAGCATCCCTGGAAGATCTGATCAACCTTGTTATCCAGATTGATCGACGGCTACGTGAAAGACGATCTGAAAAGACCAATACAAACCTAACTGTATCTTCAGGAACTGTTTCACCTGCTTCCTCACTTACTGCTAGGACACAAAGGGTGCCTTCCAAATAAAGGGAATACAACAAATCACCCCATAGGAGTTTCTAAAGACCTTCTCCTTCTCCTGCTGAGCGCCTCCGACGACAACGTTGCAATCTTTGTCTTTACTACGGGGAGGCTGGTCATTTCATACAGACTTGTCCAATAAAGTCTTAGAAGTCCACTTCTCAGCAGCCCCACATGATGCACCTCCCTGGGAGAAATCAGCTACATGTCCCTCTTCTGCTTCTGCTACAACTATCTGGAAAGACTATTTTTGTATCAGCAATTATAGACACAGGGGCCTGCAGTTGTTTCGTGGACTCTACATTTGTCACACTACACCAGCTTCCCGTGTGCACCAAGAGGCAGGGATTTACTGCTCACCTGGCGGACGGCTCTGGTATTAAATCAGGGCTGTTTATGCAAGATCCTTTATCCTTATCTTCACCGACCACAAGAATTTATAATATTTGAGAACAGCTAAACGACTGAAGCCCTGTACACACGGCCGGGAATCCCGTCTATTTGAAAACCGTCGGTTTTCCTGATGGGATTCCTGGCAAGCTTGCCTTGAAAAGCCGTGTATACACACGGCCACACAAAAGACCCGCCATTCTTTTGAATGGCAAGAACGCTGTGACGTCAAAGACTATGACGAGCTGGCTAAATAATGTTGTATGCTACTGCGCATGCGTCAAAGTGTTATCGAGCATGCGCGGTTTATTTCCCCTTCAGGTAAACATACAGACGACCGGTTTTCTTGGCAGGAAACATTCTACCGAGAATCCCGACGGGAAAATAGAGAGCAGGTTCTCTATTTTTTTCCGGCAGTTTTCCTGTAGGGAAAACTGCTAGGGAGCATACACACGGCCGGGATTCCCAGCCAAAAGCTCTCCTGGCAGTTTTTCTTCCAGGAAAACCGGTCGTGTGTACGAGGCTTAAGGCCTCGGCATGCAAGATGGGCACTTTTTTTTCTCGTTTCATGTTCCATACTACCTATCGCCCGGGATCTAAGAATGGTAAACCAGATACGCTGTCACGCATGTTCCATGGTTCAGTACAACCCTCGGAACCTGACACTATCTTATCAACCAAGAACTTCCTCCTTCTTGAGCCAAGCCTGTTGTCACAAAAAAAAGGCAGATGGGGTTAATCAGCCACCTTATAACGAACAAATCTTTGTCTCTGAACAATTTAGGGTTGCTGTCCTTAAACAATGTCATGACCACCCCTTGGCAGGTCACTTCGGAATCCACTAAACTACAGACGTGATCTCAAGGAGAAATAGAAAAATCATCTGACATCTATAGGTCAATAGGCACCTGTATAGACACTGACCGGCACCCTCCTAGCTCTGAATTTTCATCCTCTTTTTTGCAAGCAGGCTTTAAAGTGGATGATTCAGGTATTTGTCTTCTTTTATTCCTTGAATAACATCTTTCTTTCTTTTTTTTTTTATATATGACTAATTCCTCTAATATAATTTCATCTTCCTACAGACATCTCCACCATGATATAATGATCTTTTGTTCCTTTTTGGAATCTTAAAATGATCTTTAGATTAAGGTATTGTTATATCAAATTGGATTTCCATATATTAAGCTCCATCCTAGTATGGGTCTAACTCAATTTAATCATTCCTTTTCCTTCCTTCAGGTGACTATTCACCTTCCATTGCTTTCAGCAGCACATTATTCATTTATGTGCTTTCTATGAGCTATCACCTTCTCTAAGGTTCACTACAAGACTCCATTATGAGAACACTCCTCTGATTCAATACCAGCTCAATTTTTGATTTCTTCAACAATGCACAGGTAATGAGGGCTCATGTGGTGGTTTAGAAAATGTCTCTGTATCGCTTCTTGTGGAATATTTAAATATTATTTTGTAGAGCAATATATTAGTGTTTTCCTGTTTATCCATTTTTTGTATATTTACTGTATGTATTTTTATTCTAGTAATACATGACAATAACTAATACTCCTAAAGAAGCCAGTTTATTGGCGAAACGTCGAGATTATTTGTCTGTATAATACTTCATTGTTTCCTACTGTAACTGAAATCATATTTTTTATATTATATGTGAATGGAATTTTTCTATTAAATAAAATTATATTTTTTATCAATTATGTGTTTGAATGCACCTTTAAAGTCCCACTTCTTTCTTATCTGTATTTACAGACTTGATTTCTCGTTCCTTCTGGTGGCCAGACTTGATGCAGGACTGCAAGAAATATGTGAAATCCTGTTTAACATGCCTAAGAAGTAAATCTGATCGAGCCAAAACTTGGGGTCTACTGGGGTCTCTTCCTGTGCCTAATAAAACATGGAGTATGATATTGATGGATTTCATTGTAGAACTTCCCCCGTCAGAGGACTATACTACTATATTTGTCGTGGTCAATCGTCTGACCAAAATGGCACATTTTTTACCCTTACAAGTTACCCCTTCTGCCTCTGAGACTGCCCCTACCTTCATCAAAGAAATTGTGAAACTGCATGGTATTCCTGACAACATTGTTTCCGACAAGATCACTTTTATCGGCAGTGGGAGAGGTGCCCCCCCACCGCTCTCCGGTGTCCTCCGCCGCTTACCAGGGTTGTCGGTAGCAGCGGATGCGATCGGATCCTTCTCCTGGCTTGGAGATGAGTGAAGGGAAGATGGCCCCCATCCGTCTCTATATCATTGCAGAGCCGAAGCGACGTCAAAACGTTACTTCCACCCATAGCTCTTAACCACTGCGGCAGAATGGCACGACTGGGCGAAGTGACGTTACCTTACGTCGCTTCACCTTTTGGCCACTAGGGGCGCTCGCCCGCAGCGTGTACACGGAGCCGATACTCGTGACCGGAAGGCGCGATGACCACCGGGCACCCGCAATCGCTCGTGACAGACTGGGAACCGTGATCTGTGTGTATCCAGCTACTATAGTTATTATTGTTGAATGGTTCATTGTTTTCTTGTATATGAGTTTGGCTCCCCCTAGTGCCTGCTGAACTCTGTCAGGATTTTTCTTTCCTCCTTGAGAGTGAACAGAGCAATGCATTATGGGACATGTAGTCTGGATGAGAAAGTGACTCTGTTGGCTGGATCGGCTCTGGACTACAGGACACACAATGCAAAGCGTGCAGAACAGCCTGCTGGGAGGAGAGATAAAAGGACAGGCGCGGCCTGTTTTCAGCCTCTCTGGACGCCATTCTGAACCTGCCAGGAGGTCTGTGTGACAGGGAGTGAGAGGCTGTGGCCTATGCAGCAGAGAGCCGGATCGCCCGCCTCAGAGGGACCTCAGAGGACAGCACCGCTATTCTATAAAGCGGACCGGCCTGCATTCCAGAGCATCTGGGACCACCTGCACTCCAGTCCACCGGGAGTCGCATCGCATAGTTGCCAACAGTCCCGAATTTCCCGGGACAAGCACGATTTTTGGACCCTTGTCCCGAATTGGGCTTGTCCCGATTCGGGACAAGCCCAATTCTTTTTGTCCCGTTTTGTCCCGGTAAATTCGGGAATGTTTAGGGATTAAAACGGCGGCGGCTACACCAAAATGGCCGCCGCCGCCGCCACAAGTGCTATTTCTTTCTCGTACATCACGGGACACAGAGCGACATAGTCATTACTAATGGGTTATATAGATACCTTCAGGTGCTGGTACTGGCAACTTCCAAAACCGGAAGTACCCTCCCCTATATAAGCCCCTCCCATCCGGGAGCACCTCAGTTTTTTGCCAGTGTCTAAGGTGTTGGCCAAGAAGAAACATGTGTTTTTCACTGAGCTTGCGTACAGGTTCTTTTGGGCCTCATTAAGCTATTCCGGATCCGACCAAAAAATGCTTCATAGCTAAACGGTCGGTACCCGGGCCTTGCAGAGAAGAGCAAGGTTTTGCCTGTAATGCTTCTCTTAGGAGAGCTGGACCCTGGGATCCAGAGCTCTGGTCATACCCATGACCAAGATGTTTTCTGTGCAGGGTGCTATACAGGTCCAGGGGAGTGGAATCCTTAGGAACCCGGTCCCTGAAGGTTTAATTACAATGCCTGCCGTGATAGGTGAAGTTTGGGCTTCTGTGGACCAAACAAAGTCCTGCGGCGGGGAACAGGTAAGTGGGGGCCCCCAGGAACTTGGTTCTATTGGGGGACCCCCAAGCCTAATTTGTCTTTCTGTCTGTTACCTAACGGTATTCCCGCTAATATCTGTGCATGCCTGTAACTACTAAAAAATGTAATAATTTTAATAGTGGTCAAGAAAAAAAAAAAAAATATATATATATATTTAATATATTAGACTGCGGTACCTGTGTTAATCCACTAGAGGCCGCTGTGGAACGTTTCTTGTCATGTGGACTAGTTTCTTTTTATCAGAGCAAGTCCAGGCAGATGGTGAGTTCTCTTGTGGGAAACTGCTTCCTCTGCCATGTTGCAATGCTCGTCCATCCCCCGGCCTGCGGCAAAAGGGGCCCTGGCTCTTGTCCCTGGTTTCCTTTTCAAAATTAGCGCCGAAGGCGCACGTGGCCGCGCGCGTGCGTGTGCACGCGCCTCTATATATAGAGGTGAGCCGGGAAAGGGGGCGGAGCTTGGGGGATGACGCTCTGTGCGCGCCGCAGCGCTTCTGCGCATGTGCGGGCGTCCCAGCATGTTAAAAAACACAATTATGTGTTGTGAGCTGGCTATGGAGTGCAGAGACAGAGCTGGCAACATTTAAAAAAGGCATACAGCAAGCGGTTGATGCAGGCATCCCCATAGAAAGGCACATTAGTAGACACCAACTGTTTTTGTAGCAGCATTTGTGCTAGACTATTGTCAGTAAGTGGTGTATTTCGGCTGGAATACCTCAGCTTTGGGCTTAGGAATAATGCCGTCTAAAAACTCCGGGACTAAAAATTCCAGGAAGCATAGGGGGTCTCCATCGGGCTCTGAGGATCTTGGGCATGCTTCGGCTGCACCAGTCTCCCCTGAAGAATCAGAGGTTAGTGACCGTAGAGCACCCTCAGGAGTACCTGGTACTGTGGCTGTCCTCAGTTCACCTGCTCCTGTGTATGTAACAGAGGAGGTTTTTTCCTCAGCTCTGGGAGGGCTGGAAGAGAGATTGTCAGCATTGATCGCTGCTTCCCTGTCACAGGAAAAAAGCGCTCGATCTCCGTCTCCTCCCTCAGAGTGCCTGTTAGCAGAGCAACAGTCCCATACAGGGATCGACCTGCCTGAAGGGGATCAGGATGAGGTCGATTCTGTTGTAGAGGAATCAACAGTGGAAGAGCCATTCTCAGCATCACATGCTGAAAGGTTATGGGTTCAGTCCCTGACTAATATGGTCCGATCAGCATTTATAATGCCCCTTGCGGAGCCATCATCCACTTCTGTCTCCTCGTTGGGGTCGCTAAAAGCTCCCCAGACTGTTTGTTCCTTTCCGATCCATCCTTTACTGGAAGGGCTCATTTACCAGGATTGGGAGCATCCTGATAAAATATTTACTCCTCCCAAGAGATTTCAAGTGGTCTATCCCATGGAGGATAAGTTCATCAAAAAATGGAGGGTCCCTACAGTGGACGCAGCCATCTCTTGTGTGAATAAATCACTGACATGTCCAGTGGATAATGTCCAAATGTTCAAGGACCCAAAGGATAAAAAATTAGAGTCCTTATTAAAATCTGCTTTTTCTACAGCAGGATTGGTGACACAACCAGCAGTGGCAGCTATTGGGGTCTGCCAAGCAGTGAAGGATCAGTTGAAACAGGTCTTAAGGGACTTGCCAGATCAGCAGGCTCTTGCCCTAGCTGATCTACCTAGAGCCTTATGCTTTGCGGTGGAAGCTATAAAGGATTCAATCCATCAGGCCTCCCGCCTTACGCTGTCTGTAGTACATATGCGCAGGCTTTTATGGCTCAAAAACTGGTCTGCTGAAGCTCCCTGTAAAAAATTGCTGGTCAGCTTCCCATTTCATGGTGAACGCTTATTCGGGGAAGACCTGGACAAATATATCCAGAGAATTTCCAGCGGTAAAAGTACACATTTGCCGGTTAAAAACAGAGTTAGAGGTCCCTCTTTTAAGAGGCCTGCTTCTCCAGTCCCTAGGACATCGGCTGTGAAACAGTTCCGACGGCCTCCTCGGTCAAATCCCGGAGGTAAAAATCAGGGACAATTGCAGGGTAACAAGAAGCCCTGGAGCAGGAGAGGTACAAAACCTCCCCCAAAGTCAAATGCATGAAGGGTTGCCCCCACTCAATCGGGTGGGGGGAAGACTTCAGTTGTTCACAGAGACCTGGCGGGACACGATCAGAGACAGATGGGTGCTCTCCGCAGTAAATCTGGGATACAAATTGGAGTTAAAAGACTCCCCTCCTTCCCACTTTATAAGGTCAAACGTGCCAAGGGATCCCCAGAAGAGAGGATCCCTCCTGTTGGCACTAGAACAATTATTGCTCCAAGCAGTAATTATAGAGGTTCCCCTGGAAGAATGGGGGTTCGGGTTTTACTCAAACCTCTTTACAGTCCCGAAGCCAAACGGGGACGTGAGGCCCATATTAAATCTAAAAGGGCTAAACAAATTCCTATATATCAGGACTTTCTGGATGGAGTCGATCCGGTCGGTGGCCACTGCCCTACAAGGGGAGGAATGGTTAGCCTCGATCGACATCAAAGATGCTTATTTGCACATTCCCATCTTTCCAGCCCACCAAAAATTTCTACGCTTTGCGGTAGAAGGGCGCCATTTTCAGTTCAGAGCCTTACCCTTCGGTCTGGCCACAGCACCACGAGTGTTCACAAAAATTCTGGCCCCATTATTGGCCAATCTAAGAACACGAGGTGTAACGATAATGGCATATCTAGACGACTTGTTGCTGATAGACCACTCAGTGGAAAAACTAGAAGTGGTTGTTCACGAGACAATCAAGTATCTGGAATATCACGGTTGGATTATCAACCGAGACAAGTCAGCCCTAAAACCAGTCAAAAGTCTGGAATACTTGGGGCTAAGGCTGGATTCAGACCAGAGAAAAATTTTCTTGCCTCAAGAAAAGGGGTCGTCTTTGAGAGATTTGATCCACTTAGTGGGTTCAAAAAGACAGCCATCCATACGCCTGTGCATGAGGCTGCTGGGAAAAATGGTGGCATCATTCGAAGCAGTACCCTACGGTCAATTCCATTCAAGGAATTTGCAAAGGGCCATACTGTCAGCCTGGAACAAAAAAGTTCAGGCTCTGGACTTACCAATGTCCTTGTCCCCTTCCGTTCGCAAGAGCCTCCGCTGGTGGTTGGTTCCCCAGAATCTGGAAAGAGGGAAATCCTTCAGTCCGATTTCTTGGAAGGTGGTCACTACAGATGCCAGCCTTATAGGCTGGGGAGCAGTACTGGAGCAATGGTCTCTCCAGGGCAGATGGTCGGATGCGGAAAAGGCCCTGCCCATCAATCTCTTAGAGATACGAGCAGCCCGGTGTGCCCTAGTAGCATGGACATCCAAACTCCAAGGGTCCCCTGTCAGAATTCAATCAGACAATGCCACAGCAGTGGCATATATCAATCATCAGGGGGGCACCAGGAGTCGTGCAGCCCAGAGGGAAGTAAATTACATCCTGAGATGGGCAGAAAGATATGTCCCAGCCATATCTGCGGTATTCATTCCAGGAGTGGAGAATTGGAAGGCGGACTTTCTAAGTCGCCAACAATTATGCCCAGGGGAATGGTCCCTTCATCCCGAGGTTTTCCGGACAATATGTCAGCGGTGGGGAACACCGGATGTAGATCTGCTAGCATCCAGATTCAACGCAAAAGTGGACAGGTTTGTCTCTTGGACAAGGGATCCCCTAGCTTGCGGCTCGGATGCCCTAGTGTTCCCTTGGGATCAGTTCAAGCTGATATATGCATTCCCACCGCCACAATTGTTACCTCGATTACTCCGCAGAATCAGGGTAGAAAAGAAACCAGTGATTCTGGTGGCTCCAGCGTGGCCCCGAAGAGCATGGTATGCGGAGATTGTAAAGATGTCTGTGGGGAGTCCTTGGACCCTCCCACATCGTCCGGACCTGCTTTCGCAAGGACCGATATACCACCCTTCCTTACCAGCCCTAGGTTTGACGGCCTGGCTATTGAAGCCCACATTCTAAAAAAGAGAGGGCTCTCTAATGCTGTGGTATCTACCATGATCAATGCCAGGAAGCCGGTATCCAGGCAGATCTACTATAGAATCTGGAAGGCGTACATCGCCTGGTGTGAGGCCAAGAAATGGCATCCACGTAAATACGTAATAGGTAGGATTCTGGACTTCCTACAATGGGCTGTAGATAGGAAGCTTGCCTTGAGTACTATCAAGGGTCAGATTTCGGTCTTGTCAATATTTTTTCAAAGGCCCTTGGCTTCGCATTCACTAGTCAAAACCTTTATACAAGGAGTGATGCGTATTAGTCCTCCGGTTAATATTCCCATATGTCCATGGGATCTAAACTTGGTTCTGTCGGTTCTACAGAAACAACCATTTGAACCATTACAGCATATTTCTTTGGTTCTTCTCACCAGGAAATTGATTTTTCTACTAGCCATTTGTTCGGCTAAAAGAGTGTCGGAATTAGCAGCTATGTCCTGTAGGGAGCCATATCTGGTTATCCATAAGGACAGAGTAGTGTTACGTCCTCATCCAGCCTTTCTTCCTAAGGTGGTATCGAGGTTTCATTTGAACCAAGATGTGGTTCTTCCTTCTTTTTTCCCCAAACCTACTTCGGTAGAGGAAAAGTTATTGCATTCTTTGGATGTAGTAAGAGCAGTTAAAGCTTATCTAAAAGCCACTGCTCAGATTCGCAGAACGGATACTTTGTTTATTCTGCCGGAAGGCCCCAGAAGGGGTCAGGCAGCGTCAAAATCTACTTTAGCCAAGTGGATTCGACAGGTCATAATGCAAGCCTATGGCTTGAGAAGGAGACCGCCTCCGTTCAAAGTTAGGGCGCACTCCATGAGAGCAGTTGGAACTTCATGGGCAGTGCATCACCAGGCCTCCCTGGCTCAAATCTGTAAGGCCGCAACATGGTCTTCAGTACACACGTTTACTAGGTTCTACCAGGTGGACGTTAGAAGTCAGGAGGATGTCGCCTTTGGGCGCAGTGTGTTGCAGGCCGCAAAAGATCCTCATGTCTGATAGCGCTCAGCTTATGTATGGTGTATCCCCCCCCTCGTTGGGCATTGCTTTAGGACATCCCATTAGTAATGACTATGTCGCTCTGTGTCCCGTGATGTACGAGAAAGAAAATAGGATTTTTATAACAGCTTACCTGTAAAATCCTTTTCTTGGAGTACATCACGGGACACAGAGCTCCCACCCCTCTTTGGGGACACTTATTGCTTTGCTACAAAACTGAGGTGCTCCCGGATGGGAGGGGCTTATATAGGGGAGGGTACTTCCGGTTTTGGAAGTTGCCAGTGCCAGCACCTGAAGGTATCTATATAACCCATTAGTAATGACTATGTCGCTCTGTGTCCCGTGATGTACTCCAAGAAAAGGATTTTACAGGTAAGCTGTTATAAAAATCCTATTTTTCTCTGACCTCTAGTGTGAGGAGAGGGGCAGCCAATTGCGGCTCTCTCTCTTTCGGCGGCCCCTCCCTTCCTTCACACAGAGACCAGATTGTGATCCTCATCCGGCCGCTCAGCTGCCGCCGATGCCGCTCTTCCCCTCCCTCTTAATATGCTGCCTTTACCTTGCCGCCTGCAGTGTCGGATGTCCTCAGAGTGGAATGAGCTCAGGTTAGAAGAGGAGGATCCCACTACAAGCACAGCACCACCAGCCTCGTCCACAAAGTAAGTCCAGCAGCAGCTCATCGCACACCAACTAAGTGCTTCTGTGTCCTCCGCACACACACAACATGCGGGAGGCAATGGCTGCAGATCGCTCACTCCAGAGTCCTGCAATGTATGCTGCCTGGGCTCATCTGAAAGGGGGTGGGTGCTGGGAGGCTTTACTTTGCACTCAATCCTATGGCAGGCTCATCATGCTGGAAGGCTGTGGGGTGGTTTTCTCTCCTCTGATCTCCAGGTAGGGAGGGGGTGTAACCCTTGGAAGTCCCTTCACATGGAGGGGGTCCTTCGCTCCTGCTGGCCCTGGGACCCAGATCAGGTAGATTTTGCAATGTCCCCCCCACCTCCCTCTTCCAGACTTTTTTTTAGCAGTGCCCTATGGGGCCAACCCTCCCCATCCTCGGCGATCGTCCATCTTCTGTCACAAAAATCTGTAATATAAGAATAAATAGAAACATCCCATTCAATTTGTATTTAACTACTTGCCCTCTGACTTCTGTGTCCCCATGATGAGCCCCCACCACACTTCTGTCAGAAGTGTGGTGGGGGCTCATCATGGGGACACAGAAGTGTGGTGGGGGCTCATCATGGGGACACAGAAGTGTGGTGGGGGCCCTGATGGGGTCACAGAAGTGTGGTGGGGGCTCTGATGGGGTCCCAGAAGTGTGGAGGGGGCTCTGCTGGGGGCACCTGATGTAAGGAGGGACTCTGCTGGGGAGGCCATCTGGTGGCAGGTGACACGCTTCCACTGATTCGGCATTATATTATGGTGTGTTGAATGATTTCATTTTATATTACAATGTAATAATAGGAATAATGCGCTTCAATCATCCTGACGCCATAACAACCATGGTGCCGGGATGATTGAAGCGTCAACATCAGGTGTTTTGGAGTATCTTTATCTGCCGATTTTGTTAAACTTTCTGGAATACACACATTTCTATTGTGGTGTAGGATCTGGCTTCTTCCTTTCTTCCTTCCTTTCTTCCTTCCTTCCTTCCTTTCTTCCTTCCTTTCTTCCTTTCTTTCTTCCTCTCGGGCTCAAACCACACCCCTTCTGAGCCACTCCCATTTATGCCACGCCCACTATCACACGTAAACCACGCCCATTTTTCGCCGCGACGCACTGCACGCGCGGCATTTTATGATTCGGGTGTGACACGCCTACAGACGGATGCCCCGCCTCATAATTATGACAAGGCTCCGCCTCCATGCAAAAAAAAGTGTCCCTGATTTTTTTTTTGCAATGTTGGCAACTATGGCATCGCAGCGTGGTGGTGCCATTTTCACCGAACGCAGACACCAGGAGGGGATTCCGGCTGGAGCACCACATCTATTGGGATCCATTGTGGTGAGAGGGCACCTGCCCATACAGATAGAGATTACTGTATTGCTGAGTGAGTTACTTTCTACAGACTGCTAGTGAGACTTGTTGTTCTACGGATGTGAATCTACTTCTTCACAGGCATCATACAGCTGGAGTTGGGGCCTTGTCTTTCCTCCCCTGTGCTGTAAGGTCAGTACTGTATTACACTCAGGCCTCGTACACACGGCCGAGATTCTCGTTGAAAAAAACATGTCGTTTTTTTCGACGAGATTCTTGGACAAGAAACTTGTCCCGGCCGAGTGTACACACGCTCGTTTCAAAGAACCCGCGGTTCTTTGAAAGGAGCGTACGCGGTGACGTCATCGACTACGTCGAGCATGCGCTCGTCACATTCGATGCCGTCGCCGCCATCTTGGTATACCCTACGTATGCCTAGGAAGCTACCGCGCATGCGTCGAATTCATTTCGAACATGCGCGGGCTTCGGGGAGGACAGGTAAGTGTACACACACTCACTTTTCTCGTCGAGAAACATGCCGAGGAGAATCTCGACGAGAAAATAGAGAGCAGGTTCTCTATTTTCTCGTCGAGGTTTCTTGTCGGTTTTCTCGACGAGAAACCCGATAGCAGCGTACACACGACCGATTTACTCGGCAAGACATCTCTGCCAGCAAGTTTCTTGCTGGTTCTTGCCGAGAAAATCGGTCGTGTGTACGAGGCCTCACATTTAAACAGGAATCTACAAGTGGTGATATTTCTTAAGTTTAAGTATTCATCAGTTACACCTTTGTTCTGCAGTCCTTTTTGTCTTTTACCCACCTGGATTACAAAAGTACAAAATTACACTGCAGTATAAACATCAGGCTAGCTGAAGATATCTGGAATTTAAAGAACACTCACCATCTTCTTCTTGTATTGTGCTTTACTGTTCTACATCTAAGGCTAATCACCGAATTACAACCTAGGGGGAGCCATTTTGTGAAAGATGCTCTTTTCAGGTCATAAAGGTACACGTTTTGTATATTCGTATTAAGTGATATTTTCTGTCAATCGTCCATTGTGTCCATTCATATCTTTTATTGTGTTTATTCTTTTTGTCTCAGTAAACATTTCTGAGTGGTTCAGTATACTGTGTGAGTTTCTCATTACTAACGCAACATTTCAGAATGGAACCCAAGGTGTCAGAGGTAAGAGAGGATTTGCAGAGTCGGGGCAGCAAGTGGGCTATAGAGTCTCAGCAGCCCTCAGGGGGGTACCGCTACATGTGTGTGTAAACACACAGATCACGGTTCTCTCAGGGGAGGAGGAAACTTATCGTGTGTTCATACAATGTATGAACAACGATCTGTCATCTCTCCCAGTCACTCCAGTCCCCCCCACAGTAAGAACAACTCCCAGGGAACACAGTTAACCCCTTGATCGCCCCCTGGTGTTAACCCCTTCCTTGCCTGTGACATTTATACAGTAATAAGTGCATTTTTATAGCACTAATCGTTCTATAATTGTCAATGATCCCAAAAATGTGTCAAAAGTGTCCAATCTGTCCGCCGCAATATCGCAGTCCCAAAAAAAATATTCCAGATCACAGCCATTACTAGTAAAAAAAATAATAATAATAAAAATGCCATAAATGTATCCCCTATTTTGTAGACGCTATAACTTTTGCGCAAACCAATCAATATACGCTTATTGCAATTTGTTTTACCAAAAATATGTAGAAGAATATATATCAGCCTAAACTGAGGAAAAAATTGTATTTATTTTTTTTAAATGTGGGATATTTACTATAGCAAATAGTAGATTACTATAATATAATATATAATATTGTGTTTTTTTTCAAAATTGTCGCTCTTCTTTTGTTTATAGCGCAAAAAATGAAAACTGCAGAGGTGATCAAATACCACCAAAAGAAATCTCTATTTGTGGGAAAAAAGGATGTCAATTTTGTTTGGGTACAATGTCGCAAGACCACGCAATTGGCAGCTAAAGCCACGCAGTGCCGAATCGCAAAAAAATGCTCTGGTCAGGAAGGGGGTAAAATCTTCCAGGGCTGAAGTGGTTAAAGGGACTTTTTTTTATATTGCATTTTAGTGTAAATATGAGATCTGAGGTCTTTTTGACCCCAGATCTCATATTTAACAGGTTCTGTCATGCTTTTTTGCTATTACAAGGGATGTTTACATTCCTTGTAATAGGAATAAAAGTGACACATTTTTTTTTTTTTAAAGAACAGTGTAAAAATAAAAAATAAAAGATAAAATAAATAATAAAAAAAAAAGATTTAAACGCGCCCCGTCCCGCCGAGCTCGTGTGTAGAAGCAATGGCATACGTGAGCAACGTCTGCATATAAAAACGGTGTTCAAACCAAACATGTGAGGTATCGCCGCGATCGGTAGAGCGAGAGCAATAATTCTAGCCCTAGACTTCCTCTGTAACACAAAACATGCAACCTGTAGAATTTTTTAAACGTCGAACCTATGGAGACTTTTGTCTTTATTCCACGAGCGGGTGCAATTTACTCGCCGTAACATTATCTTTCACAATATAAAAAAATTAGGCTAACTTTACTGTTGTCTTATTTTTTAATTCAAACAAGTGTATTTTTTCCCAAAAAAGTGCGCTTGTAAGACCGCTGCGCAAATACGGTGTGACAAAAAGTATTGCAACAACCGCCATTTTATTTTCTAGGGTGTTAGAAAAAAATATATATGTTTGGGGGTTCTAAGTAATTTTCTAGCAAAAAAAAAAATATTTGTAACTTGTAAACAACAAATCTCAGAAAGAGCCTCGGTCCTTAAGTGGTTAAACCCCCCCCCCCCCCCATTGAAATTCATGCATCTGGCGTCCTGAATGGGGGCCCGACGCATGGATATAGGGACGGCGCCCGTGCGCTCTTAATGGACGGGCCGCCCCTGCTTTTGGGCTGCTGCCATCCTTATTGTGCTAGAGAGTCAGCTGTGTGTTTGCTAAATAGGACATCAGCTGGTGTCCTGAAGAGCTCAGTCTCTAAAGAAGGAAGCAAACACTTAACTGTTTCCACTACAGAGTGGTCCACAGTTTGCTACAAGCAAGGAATTTGTTTTTTTACAATAAAGAGGTGCTTTATTGGAAAAGAAAGGTACATTACAGTGTAATTGAAGATCAAAAAGTGTGCCAACACAATGTTTTGTTAATGCAAAAAAAAAAAAAAACTGACATTTTCTTGACATTGCAGCATTAAGTTATCAGTAGGTAACAGTAAATTACAGGACTCTATACCAACGAGAAACCGTTGTTCCCCTCATGGAGGATTGTCAATGCCAAGGGACACCACATTCACAGGAAGGGGGATTGAGAGATGGAGGCAACCCACACTCATTTAGGGGGGAACATCAGGTCAGAGTCCAGGGGGCCCACATCTTTTCATACTTCCAGGAGCATCCCCTGTTTGAATATGTTATTTTGTACAGTGGAAGAGCCTCATCCACCATCCTCTCCCAAGTGAAAACATTAGGCGGAGTCGAAGAAACCCATTTTAATAGGATCGCCTTTTTTGCATAATACAGAAGATATTTTATAAGGAGCTTAGTGTGATGAGAGCGTTGTTCATCATCTGGAATCCCTAATAAGGCTAGGGACGGGGTGGGTGTTAGATCAAGTTGTAATCTAAGATTAATTTCGGCAAATACAGCTTGCCAATATGACACCACAGAGGGGCACTCCCAGAACATATGCATTTAGTAACCTGGGTGGAGGCTACAGTAAGGACAAATGGGGTCACATTCCGGGAACATTCGTTGAAGCCTTAGGGGGGTGTAGTATACCCGATGGAGAAATTTAACTTGAATTAGTTTGTCCTTAGATGAAATAACAAGTCTAGGGCCCTGCTCCAAGCAATCCTCTCTGCTGCTAACAGTGACTCTATAATGGTAGAGAGACGGTTGGCCAGAACCTTCGCCAAGATCTTTGCATCAAAATTTAGAAGAGAGATCGGCCTAAAAGGCACAATCCTGAGTATCCTTACTGGGTTTAGGGATTAAGACAATAACCACCTCCTCCAAGGACTCGGGAAGCATGTCGAGAGATGATAACGCAGAGAACAGGGCTGTAAGTTTAGGGGCTACAAGTTCAGCAAAGTTAGAGTAGAATTTGGTCGGGAGACCATCAGAACCAGGTTTCTTACCTGCCTGCAGTCACCCTATAGCAGTCTGTACCTCCTCCAGGGAGATGTCTTCATCTAATCATTTCCTGTCAGCTATGGCCAACATTGGAAATGCAAGTGTGTCCAGAAAGTCAGTTAAGTCAGTCAATGAGTAAGCTGCCCTGGACTTAAACAGGTCACTAATTTTTGTTTTTAAACGGTCATTTATACGCTCTGGAGCTATAAGGGGGAACCCATTTGCATCCCGTACACTCACAATATGGGTCGTGGGGCTTTGGGTCCTAGCCAACCAGGCCAACAAGCGACCGTTCTTGTCGCCATATTCAAAAATTCTATGTCGGGTGTATAACATGGCCTCCTTAGTATTCTCCACACGGAGAAGGGAATGTTGTCTCAGAGCACACTGCCAGGTTTTATACCTATCCGAGGACGGAGAAAAAACATACTCCGCCTCTAACTCAGTCACCTCAACCTCCAGACACTCCAATCAAGGAGAAGATGCCCTCTGAAGTGTCGCAATGCGAGACATATAAGCACCCCTGACCCACGCCTTAAAGGAGTCCCATTGCACCAGAGGAGACTCTGTATCCCCATTTACATTCCAATATGTGGATAGGAATTCTGCAATGGGTTCCTGCAATCGGTCGTCTGATGCCCAGAACCCGGACAGATGACAAAAGTCTAAGACCCGTGGGGCATGATCAGACACGCCATGGGGGAGTATACGTGCCTCAGCGACCCAATGGAGAGCCGCCGGAGAAACGTAGGTCCAGTCTAACTGTGACAAGGTCTTGTAGGTAGTCGAGTGACAAGTAAACTCCCTAGTGTCCAGGTGTAAGCATCGCCAAACATCTGTTAAGGCATAGGTGGAAGCCCACTGTGCTAGAGCAGACTCACCCAGGGACACACCCTGCAATCTGTCCAATGCTGGGCAGGGAACCATAATAAAATCTCCCAGCAGAATGATTGCTGATGTGTCATAACCTAAAGCTATTTGCATAATATCATTCAGGATAGGAACTGACGCTGGGGTTGGCAGGTACAATCCCACTAGAACCACATTTCTATCATAAATGCAGGCGTGAATTATAATGTATCTCCCGGCTGGATCTGTGCGCACCTCCATTACTTGAAGGGGCAGTGACCTCCGTATTAGAATACTAACTGCCCGGGCATAATTAGAGTAAGTTGCATGGTAATGCAAGCCAACCCAGGGCCGACGGAGTCCCTTAATCCTCGAGCCCTGGAGGTGAGTCTCCTGCAGAATACAAATGTGTGGATGGTACTTTTGAAGAAACTTAAACACTAAAGATCGCTTCACTGCCGAGTTAAGATCCCGGACATTCCATGAAATTACATTAATTTGTGACATGGGCAAACAGGCATATATAAAAGAACCGTAAATGATAAGGCATAGGCCATTAGCAGCAAGTAAATCAAACCATGCATAGGAGAGACAGAAATAACAGTAAGAAACAGCACATTGTGGATAAGGCATGTCTGTAGACTAAAGTATAGGACATTAGAAAGAGCATAAAGCACCAAACATAATGAACAAAAAACGTTTGAAACAAAACAGAACCGTACTCCCAACCTCCCCACACCCTCAGGGAGCAAAACAACTCTCCCCCTCCCCCCAACCCCACCCCAAACCCAAACATGGAGTGCATAATAACCCAAACACCAGACAACCAGTCTGTTAAGTCATGTTAAGAAGCAGAGTGACGTGAGCCAGATGGATCAGCTCACAGGGCTGACCACCAGTAACACACCGTAGATGCTGGCAACCAATTAAACAGCATGTGGTTATGCATAGGGTAGCAGTAGTTCTCCAGAGCAGTACAGGGTACATTGTACAGCAGTACAATGTCCTGCCTCATGAGACCCATTTCAAGCTGCACCGCCTCAATCTTGGTTGTTAAATTGGCCTGACAGCAGTGGTGTATTTAGGTTTTGTGCTGCCTTAAGCTGGACTAAATTCATGCACCCCCTAATTTAAATAAGACCCACCCCTTCCTGTCAAGACCACACCCCTTTCTGTCATGACCTGCCCTATCACCTGTAAATCTCACCCCTTCCTTTTTAGGCTCCACCTTTTCCTCTTAGAGCTCCACCTCTTCCTCTCTATACATTTGTACTCACTATCACACACCATCAGTTTCATAATATCACAGCTTATTAGTGTATATGAATGTATGTATGTATTGATTATAGCACGGAGCACTTTTCAGTACATGAACTTTCACTGAATGTGGACTGTTTAATGAGTTTTCATTGATTTCTGCATGGAGCATTTTGCACATGCTGAAATCAATGCATACTCAATAACCACTTAGAGACCACCCATGGCATATATACTACCTGTACGTTGTTTTGTGCACGATATACCGTGGGCACTCGTGCGCGCTGCACGGCGGGGGGAGCCAACCTGTGGGTCCGGCGGATGTAAAGTCTGCCGGCCACCTGCGATTGCTTCACAGAGAAGCAGAACGGGGATCTGCCTATGTAAACAAGGCAAATCCCTGTTCTGATGGTAAATACACAGAGATCGTCTGTTCCTAGTAATCAGGAACAGCGATCTGTGTGTTCTTACCATCAGTCCATCCCCCACTCAGTTAGTAAACCACAATTAGGGAGCACATTTAACCCTTTGATCGCCCCTGATGTTAACCCCTTCCCTGCCAGTGTCATTTATACAGTGCATTTTTTTAGCACTGATCACTGTATTGGTGTCAATGGTCCCCAAAATATGTCACTTAGGGTCTGATTTTTCCACCACAATCCTGCTAAAAATTGCAGATTGCCGCCGTTACCAGTAAAAATTATTAAAAAATTAAAAGTCCCGATAACTTTTGCGCAAACCTATCAATATACGCCAATTGAGATTTTTTTTACCAAAAATATGTAGCAGCATACATATTGGAGGTCTCCTCCAGCGGGCCCGTTTGGGACGCCATGCTGCTCTTCCACGTGCCACGAGGCTCCACACGGGCCGCAGAAGATGGGAGCTGTACCCCCTCGATCGGCGGGAATCAAAGCTGCTTTCCTCTACCAGGGGTTCCCTTAGCTGAACGGTGTCTCATCTGGATAGAAACCACTTGCAGCCGGATAAAATAGCGCCCAGGAGATGGATAATAGTTGGGTCAGCCAGCAGAGCTCCATAGTATGCGGCCGCTCAAGTCGCTATCTTGGACACGCCCCCTTGTACAGAGTTTTTAGTTTCTGTTTTGGAGTATCCCACTCAATTCCCTCAACTCTATTCAAGTTCTCCAAAAATAAACACAACAAAAACAAAACCCCTAGACTGGTTATTGAGGAAAAGTGTGGCTGTGATCATGGGTCTGGCTGCAGGGCAATCCACTAGTAAAAAATCTAGGCAAATTTACAGCGGCTCCGAGTAAGTGCTACATATATAACAATTTCTAAAGATGTTATGTAAAAAAATGTATATGAATGAAAAAAATGTGAAGGAAATTGATTGTATACTCTATAATATGTGTTATGCATTTTATACTTACTATGGATGTGATATTACCAGAAAATATTAAGGAGGAAATAATACCTCAAAATAATTACACCAAAATTAATGTCATAGGAGTATATATGTATTTATATCTCTAAAATATAACTGTAAAAGCAATATGTAAGTTTATCTGTATATGGAAAAAGGACGAGAAGTATAATTATAACATTTAGTTTGTCTACAGGGCATGGATCTACCAAGTTGAATAACAGATCAGAATTATTACATCTAACTCTTCATTTAACCCCCACGGGGAGAGGGTGTCCAGTGTGAAAATCCAATAGGTCTCACGTTAGCAGAGCTTATTGAAACTCTCTGCTCTTAGGAGACTTTTGGGCGTGGCCTCAATTATCCAATCCCAAGTATACTTGTTATGAAATTCCACAAAGTGGTGGGGCACGCTATTCTTTCCATCTTCGATGAAACGCTGATGCTCGCCAAATCTTCTTCTAAGAGGTCTAATGGTGCGACCTACATACAACAATCCACATGGGCAAGTAAAACAGTAAACCACGTTATTAAACAAGCAATTGTTAAAATCTTGTAAGTTTTTCCTTTTACTACAAATTCTTTTTGTCCATGTTGCACAAAGCTACAGGTTTTACAGAGGGGTTTTCGGCACTGGTACATGTCTGTAGGGTCTTGTAAAACTTTCGCCCAAAGTTTACCAAGAATCACCCACTACTGTCCCTTTTATTTTCTCCATCCAAATGGCATGCTGAAGACATGTGGCTGGGTGTGTTTCAGGAGAGGAGGTGAACACTGGGAAGGGGAGTAGAAGAAGGTAGAAGTACACGGTATTAAGAACTGGGATATGTAAACTTTTGATCAGGGTCATTTGAGTAGTTTCTGTTGCCATTATGATTTAAAAACACAGTTGATTGATAATAAATGGCTTCAGCCAAACACTAACCACGAGTGAAAGAAAAGTTTTTGTGTTATCATTCATATTCTCTGAAAAATGTCCAAGAAATCATAAATTCTGCCAGGGTATGTAAACTTATGAGCACAACTGTAGTTATCCTTATTACAACAGTTTGCACTTTTTATATTTACACTATTTAAAAATACATTCTTACAATTACAGGGAGTTATTGTAATTACTGCAATACCTTACACATCTCAAATTCTCCAATGACCCAAGAACACATCCCTTATTCATAAAAATATAAAATAATCTAGTGGGAACAGTTCCCAATGCAATCCGGAAAATATAAATTCTTCCTCGTTATTTTCAAACAGAAGCTGGAGCTTCAAAGAATCACCACATTTTAACTATAAGAATGTATCATTGATCATGTTTCTTTTGATTTCTCAGATAAAGTTTTAACAAATGTAAACCAATATCTTTGCATTGTTGAGAAAGTTGGAAAACGTAGTAGTTCTTTTAAATTTTTTATAGTATTGTTGCCATTGCCACAAAATCAAATTAAACAGTTCTGTCACCTTGCATTGAATTTTAAGGCTCAATCTGCAGAATAAGGAACTGTGAACACTGCTCTGCACTTGCAGATAATTATTCAAATGGTCTCCATCAATGAATTTAGTATTACAACATTAAAGATAAGTAAGCAGTAAGCTAAAGCAGTAAGCTAAAAATGCATTTCAGTAAAACCCTAATTTATCTGTAATCCATTGCATCTGCAGCAGACATAAATCACCTCACAGAGCTAGTAGGTAGGAGGACAATAGAAGTGTGCTTCCAGAATCTTTAGCTGGTGTGTTCTTGTATCAGAAGATTATGAAAATAAATGAGTGTGGTGGAATGCTGCACTAAAGCACTGTCCAGGGCTTTTTTTCTCAGATAATAGGTGCAGGTATTCTTCCCTTCTGATTCACCCTTTGTCCCTGCCCCCTACCCACCTCCAAGCAACGTCCCTTGATTCCACCCCCTACTCAACTCCTACCCAGATAGCAAGCAATTGAGCTGCAAGTTTGAAAATGACTTGCTAGCTTGTATTTACTTGTTGATCCAATCAATAAAATATTTTGACAAGGAAAATGACTTGCTAAGCTATTGCTGGACTTTCCAGGCTTCACAAGTTTGTTACACAATTGCAGCAAGTCCACGTTGCATGACTCCAGATCAACTTTCTCTGCAAACATTCTGCAAGTCGGCTACAAGTTCTGGTTCAGTTATGTTGTGCAATGGTCATCCCATCACAGGGGTAACTGTGGCTGAGTTTTAATGCTGTAGACTTGTAGAGCTCTTGCTGTAGACTCACTACTGCAACTTTACTTTTGCTAGAGACTTGCCACACAAATTTGCTACAATTAGAAAAGTGTCAACTAGAACTTGTGCTTCAAGTGCTCTGCAAGTGTACAACTTGCCAGTGAAAATGTACAGCAAGTTAACAAACTTACAATTTAACACTGACACAAATTTGTGGCAAGTCATCCTTGCTCTCTGGGCAGTATTGCCCTTTTTGAAGAATACAGAACCAGGTATCATTTTGTGGTGCTAAGTCATTTGTATGGAATTTGGTAATGACAACAGATAGTGACCAGCAACAACCCAGATAGCAAGGATAGCAGAACACTTGAGGCACAAGTTCTAGATGACACTTTTCCAATTTGTGGTAAATTTGCATGGCAAGTCTCTAGCAAGAGCAAAGTTGCAGTGGTGAATCTACAGCAAGAGCTCTGCAAGTTTACAGCATGACAATTTAGCCACAGTGACCCCTGTGGTGGGATGACTATTGCACAATATCATTGAACCAGAACCTGCAGCAGACTTGCAGAATATTTGCAAAGAAAATTGATCTGGAGTCATGCATTGCGGACTTGCTGCAATTGTGAAGCCTGGCAAGTCTAGCAATAGCTTAGCAAGTCTTTTTCAAACTTGCAGCACAATTGCTTGCTTTCTGGGAATATACTTTCCAACACTCCCCACCACCCCCTGGAGGTACCAGAACTGTGTTTCCCTGCAAACCCTGGCAATGCCTGAATGAAAAGCTAAAGACCCTCTGTAGATCTCAAAGCTTCATTTTCAGTTTTTGCTGAAGTGAACATTTAATCCAGTCACTTAGTGAGCATCTGCATGTGTTCAGCTTCCCATACACACAAGCTGGTTGTGCAGTCTCAATACAATCTTCATTAGGTAGTTTAAAGCAGAACTATACTCACCTCTTAGTCAGCGATGCCATGACCACTAGCTCCTTTGCTGACATCCTTATCCAGTCTTCTTTCAGGCTCGGGACCTTGGCCATCTTGATTGGCCATGCCGACATGTGCACGACAGTTCATTCTTCCCGATACCTGGCAGGTCTGGATAGTACATTAAGCTGCACATGCACAGCTCAGTAAACATTGTCAAAAAGATTGCAGGTATGAATCCTCTATGGTGAGGAGACAAGGGGCAAATAGACTGTGTACTTTGCAACTACAGTTGTACTCATAGTGTAATATTGCCTCACTTGGTATTTATTTAGGTATAGAATATATTGCACTTACATTTGTAAAGTTAAAATTGCATATAAAATCAGAAAAGCCGGCCGGCTACAAACAGAACCCATCCTCCTTGCGAGACAGTGTGGAAACGTTAGCATCTATCCTCCTCCTCCACGTATCCTCTCCGCCATCCAGGTCAAGAGGGTCACCATCATGCCCAAAGACATCCAGCTCGCAAGCCACATGCGCGGAGAGAGAGCCTAATACACCCCCCACCGACATCCTCCTCATCCCCCCTACCTACACACAACACAAAGGCTCTTCTCAGAATTATTTTTTAAAGCGGTTGTATACCCACCCGCTCCTACTTTTTTTTTTTTTTTTTTCATACCTGAAAGGCAAAAGGCATAATGAGCTAGTATGCACCGCATACTAGCTAATTATGAAATACTTACCTTAGAACGAGGTGTCGGGAACTTACCTGGTCCACGCCGAGGGAGATGTCATCTTGCCTCGGCGTGTCTTCCGGGTATCGCCGCTCCAGTGCTGTGAGTGGCTGGAGCGGCGATGTCGTCACTCCCGCACGTCGGCAAGGTCCGGCGGCTGCCGGACTTTAGCCGAGAATCCCTGCCGCGCATGCGCCGCTGCAGTCAGCGGCTCATTGCGGGGGGAATACCGTAGAGGTTTAGGAGATATTCTTTTTACCTACAGGTAAGCCTTATTATAGGCTTACCTGTAGGTAAAAGTTAAAAAACAGGGTATACAACCACTTTAATTATGTGCCACTTTGCGTTGGTCTATCACATATAATCCCAATAAAATACATTTACATTTTTGGTTGTAACATTACAAAATGTGGAAAATTTCAAGGGGTATGACTATGAATACCTTTTCAAGGCACTGTATGCATGTGCACTAGTGTCTGTACATTCTTGCTCTGTACTGGCTTCCTAAAAGGAACTACAGTGGATTGTGTCTGATCAATCATGTGTGTTGGCAAATGCTGCTTGCAACCTTTAATACATTAAGAGCACATACAGTATGAAAGGGTGGCAATGTAGGAAAACAATCAGGAGACAGCTGTCACTATATAATGAAAAGTACCTGAAAAGGGACCTTCATGATATGACTACCTTTTTTTTAACCACTTCCCTACCCAGCCATAGTCAAATGACGTCCACAGATAGGATCTCCCATCCTGGGTGGACGTCATATGACGTCCTCGGCTTTGTAGGGGGATATCTGAATGATGCCTGCAGCTAGAGGCATCATTCAGATATCCTTTTGAAGTGCCGGCGATTCTGCGCACCATAAGAATGATCATAGCGGCGGTTCCGCCACTTGATCGTTCTTATAGGCGGCGGGAGGGGACATCCCCCACTCCCGCCGCCATCCGGTGCTTCTCCGGGCTCTCCCGTGCGATCGGGGACCCGGAGCGAAACTTCCGGCGTCGTTGGTGGGGTCACGTGATGAGCATAGAGATGACTGGTGACCAGATGGTCACCAGTCATCTCTATGATCGTCGGAGGCCCGGGCGCGATGTGATGACGTCACGCCCGGGCCTCAAATGTAAACAAAGCCGCCATTGCGGCTGTAAGTATGAGATCAGTGAAAATATTTTCACTGATCTCATGCTTTCCAGCCTGGAGGAGAGATGTGTGGGGTCTTATTGACCCCGCATCTCTCAATAAAGAGAACCTGTCACACACATTCCTATTACAAGGGATGTTTACATTCCTTGTAATAGGAATAAAAGTGATCAAAAAAAAAAAAGTAAAATCATTGTAAAAAAAAATAAGTAAAAAAAAAAAAATACAAAAAAAAAAAAATTAAAACGCCCCTGTCCCCGGTAGCTCGCGATCAGAAGCGAATGCACACGTAAGTCGCCCACATATGTAAATGCCGTTCAAACCACGCATGTGAGGTATCGCCCCGTGCGTTAGAGCGCGTGCAACAATTCTAGCACTAGACCTCCTCTGTAATTCTAACCTGGTAACCTGTAAAAAAAATTCAAGCGTCGCATATGGAGATTTTTAAGTACCGAAGTTTGGCGCCATTTCATGAGTGTGCGCAATTTTAAAGCGTGACATGTTAGGTATCTATTTACTCGGCGTAACATTATCTTTCATATTTTCCCAAAAAATTGGGCTAACTTTACTGTTTTGTTATTTTTTAATTCATGAAACCATTTTTTTTTTTAAAAAAGGCGTTTAAAAAATTATTGCGCAAATATCGTGCAAGAAAATTTTTTGCAATGACCGTCATTTTATTCCCTAGGGTGTCTGCTAAAAAACATATATAATGTTTGGGGGTTCTGAGTAATTTTCTAGCAAAAGAATGATGATTTGTACATGTAGGAGAGAAGTGCTAGAATAGGCCCGGTATTGAATAGGTACAAAAAGCCCTGTATTGAAGTGGTTAATAAAAGCTGTCGATGCTCTGATGTGCTAACCAGCCAGAATCACTTTGATCCATCCCCGAAGCCCTGAATAAAAACAGGGGACAAAAGCAAGGATTTCAAGTCCCCTGAGTGCTGCACTGGCTGCATTGGTACTGACAGCTGATCGGTAAGTACAGTGGGGACCAGGGGGTGAGGAGGGTGTTCGTTGCTAGTTCACCTTTTTATTTTTTCTGAAAAGGTGAACTTACACTTTAAAGAGACAAGCAATTTATCAAGTACCCCAGATGGGACTCTAACCCACAATCCCTGGCTTAGGAGGGCAGCTCCTTGTCCATTAGGCCACTAGGGCTTGATGGCAATTTTTTTTTTCTTTCAAGAATCTGCCAATTTAAAAATCAGATTTGTGTATTTTAATATGAATTAACATTTGGTCAAACTGGTGCAAAAGGTCTGCAGGTTGTTTTTTTCACAAAATATAATATGCTAAGCCAAGGCCAAAAGTTTGCTTTTTGCACAGTCTTCACTTGTATAGTCATTTGCAGTCAGATTATTACATAATGGATAATAAGGAGAATTCTACGAATTGTTCCATTTGACTATGTTCCAAGTAAAGAAACGTATTATTAGAATGTGTTTAGCATATTGAGAAGGTTGCGTTGCTTTGCATGGATGGATAAGGGGATTGTGCAGAATTTTTTTTGTTTTGAAAATATATTTTATTTCAGGAAGTAAAATGAGGGAGAATTTAAAAAACAACACATTTAAGGAAGATTTCTTCATCTTGGCATTTACAGAATATGCTTCGCTAAAGGCTGTTGTATTATACCTTGTTGTGTTAATAATCTATCTTGTATCAGTACTTGGCAACCTCATTATCATTACACTGGTGGGTCTGGTGTCCCAACTACACAAGCCTATGTACTTTTTCCTGTGTAACTTGTCTGTGTTAGATATTATGTATGTCTCTTCCATCCTGCCTAAGCTGCTGAGCATTACAGTATCAGGAGACACCTTTATATCCTTCCATGGATGTTTTATCCAGATGTCAGTATTTGCCCTTTGTATTGATACCAATTTTCTCCTCCTGACCGCCATGGCATATGATCGCTATGTGGCTATCTGCAAAGCCTTGCATTATTTTATCATCATGAACAGGAGGACCTGCATGCTACTGATTGTTACCCCCTGGCTCTTGGGGACTCTGAACTCACTAATGTGCTCCATGCTAGTGTCTGAGCTGGATTTCTGTAGTTCCCATGAAGTTAATCACTTCTTCTGTGATCTTAAGACCATGATGAAGCTCTCCTGTAGTGATACTACAAGCCTCGAGGCCATATTATCATCTGAAGGGGTCCTCTGGGGTATGCTGCCCTTTACTCTGATTTTAACATCCTATGGGTATATTATATCTACCATCATGAAGATCCACACAACATCTGGTAGACTGAAGACCTTCTCCAGCTGCTCCTCACACATCACTGTTGTTATAATATATTACTTCACAGTTCTTATTTTATATATGAAACCTCAATCTGAGGACTCAATGGAACAAGATAAGGTCATATCTCTGCTGTATGTTGCTCTTGTTCCTATGCTTAACCCTCTGGTGTACAGCCTAAGGAACAAAGAGGTACTGAAAGCTATTAAAAAAGTAAGTGGCAAAATGATCTAAATCTAATTTTCTCAACCTTTTTTAAGTCACAGTTCTATTTAGAAATATTTTTAGTCTCAAGGCACCCCCAGTCTAAGGGCTCATTGACACATGAGGGTGGGGGATGGTAAAAACACTGGGTTAAGCTGTATTTTTCCAACCCCCAACTGCTTCCCCTTTAATCGCAAAGGTATCTGCCAGAATTGCACACATGCTGCAGCTACAATGCTTTGCTCTGTGGTTACATCAAGAATTATATTCCCTGTCATGTTCAGAAGGCACTACCCCCTCTGCCCCCCCGCCCCACCCCACCAAACGTGACCCATTCAGGTGACTGGGGCCATGCGGCAGCATTGCACACTGTTGCGGCATGGTGGTGCTGCATTTAGGGGTTAAAACAGTTGGTAAGGAGATAGATCGCCTCCTTAGTGCCTGTCAAATGCCTCTGAAAAGCGGTCTGATTAAAAGTAATGTACAAACATACGAGGTGTGTCTAAAAAGTTTGGTGAATGGTATCAGAAACCAAACAAAACAGAAGATACAAGCAGATGACCTTTATTGGCCTTCAAAATAATCGGCAACCTTCACAACACACTTTTGGCAACGTTCATAAAGCTTCTGGAAACTCTCAGCAAAGGTCTCTTTATGAATCGAACGCAGAACTGCTGTCACACATTCTTGGATTGCTCCCACGTCCGCAAAATGTGCGCCTTTCATGACGCTTTTTATAATTTAATGCAATGCTTGTGTGTAAATGAAAATACCATCCTTTGATTTGCACATAATAATGGCCATTTTTAATCTGACGTTTTATTTTAAGGTTCTAAAAATATGATTCTGGAGCAAAGTATGGTGTAATTGTTTGACAATAAAATTTGAGCTTTTGAAAGTTTTGTATATTTTTAATGCAGGCAGAAATTGGATTTAAAATAACTCTGCTGTCCAGGTCCATGAGAACAACTCTGCAGAAAACAGCCCTGAATGTTGGCATTAGTAAAAAGCACTTTGTGTAAAAATTGTACAGTAATGTCTGTGTTACCTTTGCCAACCAATTAGATTCAAACACCTTTTTTAATAAACACCTAAAAGATAACTGAAATCTGAAAAGATGCTTAAAAATATATACATATTATTATTTTTATTATCATTATTAATATTATTCAGCTTCAATATATGTAAACTGTCATTTCACTGCAGTTAAAGGAACAATGGAGCAATGGCCAATTCTCTTTATATAAAAAAAAGAAGGAAAATAGCCTTCTACTGAGACATACCTCTCATCCCTTTACCTTTGCAGTTCAACAGCATTATCCATTATTTATCACTAGATGGCAGTGTGGTAATGTAGTTTTGTTTGTTTTCGAGCCGCAAAAGCAGATTCTTATAGAAATTCTATTGATTGATTTATTTCGCTATTTGGATACCAAATGCATTTAGTTCACACCACGATTTCTGCGTTCCAGATGGGTTTCTGCATGTGCATTTACATGCATTTTTGATGCGTTCCGGGACATCTTTCCTCTTTTTTTTCTTAATTTCAATATAGGAAAGGTACATTCCAGTGTGTTTCTAGTGTATTTACATTCTGGTGTGTTTTGCCATGTTCCAGATGCATTACATACAGAAAAAACACAGCAGGTTCTACTTTTGTTCATTGCACAGGAATGCACTGCATTGGTATGATTTAGAGCCATTGGAATACATGGTAAACACTGTGCATGTGTTTTTGATATACAGTGGAACCTCGGATTGCGAGTAACGCGGCTAACGAGCGTTTCGCAATACGAGCAATATTTTTTTTAAAATTCTAAATGGGTTTGCCTCTGCGGTGTGCAGTACCGCATTTGACCAGAGGTGCGGGGGCACCGGAGCCAATCTGAGTCGTTCGGGAACGGAGTCTTTCCGAGCCTTTCCGGTGGTTTTGCGAGGGCAACCGAACGATCTCTGAGTATTTCTGAGTCTCTCCGCCCCCCACCTCTGACCACATGCGGTATTGCATGCCATAGAAGTCAATGTGGAAAGAATTATTTTCGTTTCCATTGACTTCTATGGGAAAACTCGCTTTGATATGCGAGTGCTTTGGATTACAAGCATTCTCCTGGAACTGATTATGCTTGTAATCCAAGGTTCCACTGTAGATTAAAAATGCGCTGGGCTACAACTGGTGTGAACCAGCCCTTAGGCTGGGTTCACACTGATACTACACAACAGTCATACGACTTTCATCCTACTTTGCTCTGCGACATCAGTCCTACATTGATCCTACATTGGTCCGTCATCCATCCGACTTTCATGAACAGGATACTACTTTGATCCGACTTTGTGCTAGTCTGACTTGTCATTTGACCAATCAAAACAATCCCAGTGTGATATAAATTCCTTTTACTGCTGCTGTAATCACCATGTCGGATGTCAAAAGTCAGATGGTTAGGACAAGGATCCTACTTTGATCCGACTTCAATGATATTCAATGGGCTGAAGTAGGATAAAAGTCAGACCAAAGTAGTACAGGGAGCATTTTCAAAGTCGGACCGATTTGTGTCGGACCAGTTAAGACGGCTCTCATAGGGAAACATCATAGGCGTGCGCACAGGGTGTGCTAGGTGTGCCCAGGCACACCCTAATCACCCTGTGCAGCACAGATTCCCCCTACTGTCCTGGCTCCCATCTTTCCCCCTCTCCTATCGGCTGTTGCTGCTGGGATGTTTTAGGAGTGGGGAAGGGGCCAGTAAATATGTAATTTACCGGCCCCTTCCATTTCTGAATCAACATCGTGAGTGATCGGTAGTGTGTATTTGGGCTTTGGGGTGCACACCCTAATGCAATAGGCTGCGCACACCTATGGGAAACATTGATTTTCACACGTCATGCAACATGAACTCCCAATGTCGGAGCGTTTGTCGTACCAGTGTGAACCAGGCCTGAAGTAAGATAAATCCATGGAGCAAACCCAAACACACACACTGCTAATTCTTACCTTCCTTTCGTTGTCCTAAAACCTGACAGATGATTTTGGGTAAGAGAAGCTTATGACTTCCTTCTCTTTTTCCCATAAGACAGCATTGGTCAGGCTTGGAGCTTTACTCAGCACATTTTAGAGCCTGTGTTGGTGGTCTATGGGCTTGTGTTGATGTCATCAGTTTGACATCAATTGGAGACATTCCTGAGATCATTATGAATTGATTGACGTGTGTTTAATATTTAGTTGACCCCTTTCTGACCAGCATTACCTGCTTTAAGTGAATTTTGAATACCCTTAGGCCTGGTTCACACTTGTCCGACAAACGCTCCGACATTAGGAGCTCATGTCGCATGACGTGTGAAAATCAATGTTTCCCTATGGGAGCCGTCTTAACTGGTCCGACACATGTCGGTCCGACATTAAAAATGCTCCCTGTACTACTTCTGTCCGACTTTGATCCGACTTCAGCCCATTGAATATCATTGAAGTCGGATCAAAGTAGGATCCTTGTCCTAACCATCCGACATTTGACATCCGACATGGTGATTACAGCAGCAGTAAAAGGAATTTATCTCACCCTGGGATTGTTTTGATTGGTCAAAGGACAAGTCAGACTAGCACAATGTCGGATCAAAGTAGTATCCTGTTCATGAATGTCGGATGGATGTCGGACCAATGTAGGATCAATGTAGGACTGATGTCACAGAGCAAAGTAGGATGAAAGTCGGATGAATGTCGTGTTGTATCAGTGTGAACCCAGCCTTAAGCTGGATACACACTATACAATTTTCTGTAGATTTTTTGTCTTTCGATTTACCAAAATCATATAATATGAGGTCAAACCTTAAGAGTTTCAATTTGTATGCAATCAGGCAGGCCCTTGCACTACATGGTTTTGGTAAATCTAAAGGAAATCAGACAACAAAAGTTGTATAGTGTGTATGCGGTCTAAAGGCCCGTACACACAATCAGATTTTCCGACAAAAATGTGTGATGGAAGGGTTTTGTTGGAAAATCCGACCGTTTGTATGCTCCATCGGACAATTGTTGTCGGAATGCATGCTTTCAAATTTTCCGACAACAAATGTGTGCCATTGGATTATGCGATCGTGTGTACACAAGTCCATCGGAATAAAATCCAAAGTACAAACACGCATGCTCTGAACCAATGCTAACCATAAGACAACATTAGCAGAAGTTGCCCAAAGGGTGGCGCTAAAGAGCTCAAAAACCACATCGTTTTGTGTATGTTGGCTGACAAAGTTCTGCCATCTGTATGTAGAAGGAGTTCACGACCAACGCCCTTCAGACAAAATTCCACGGATTTGTCCGATGGAAATCCGATCGTGTGTACGAGGCTTTAGACTTGTATCCATAGGCAATAAAAGTCTGTTAAGGCTAGGTCATAGGCGTGCGCAGAAGCTGGGCCTGGGCACACCCTAATCGCTATGTGTGGTGCTGATTCCCCCTACTGTCTGGGCTTCCCCCCGTGTTGCACCATCCACCACAGTGCTGCTGGCTTCCCTTCTCTCCTCTAATCAATATGTCATTTAACTGCTCCTTTCTTTTCTAAATGAACATAGTGAACACACTCACTCACTACATTCAATCATAACTGAAGTATAGTAAAAATGTGTTTACTATGCTTCAGTTTGTGAATGAACAGGAAGCCACTCAGCACAAAGCACTTCCTATTCATTCACTGTCCCATGCAGCTGAAGCTGCAGAGAAAGGCATTTGTGTTTGAGCTTTGGGGTGCACACCCTAATTCAATGTGCTGCGCACACCTATGGGCTAGGTTCACATCTGTGCATGTGCGATTAATGTATTTTTGTGGGGTATCTTTCTTGCATTTTTTATACGTTTTCATACTTCATGTGTTTCTTTTGTAGGTGAAGGAGACTGGTTGTTAAACACTTCTATTGAAGTCTATGGAGTCAAAAACCATACTGCGTTCCAAAAAACACATTGCAGGAAACTGCATAGATGTGAACGGGACCCATGGATTGTTAAATGGATTGTAGTGCGTTTCTGCACTTCAGCAAACGCACTAAGAACCGCATAGATGTGAACTTGGACTTACTTTTTTTTTTTTATAATTCCTTTATTTAAATAGAAAGTGTGTTCAACAATTAGCACATATAGCGGAGATACATAATAAAAATCAGACAATAAGATAAAACATGGTCAGGAAATGAGGTAAATATATCAGACACCCCGGCTTTACACGGTAAGTAAAGCACATGAAGAAAGTACGGAATAGGGATAAAGTTGGTGTGCGAAGCCGGAGAGGCAATCTATCAAATACTTGTGCGTCCTGAAGCCGATAATAACATATGCCAAGCTATATAATACATAATACAGTAACATTTTTTAAAGTTTTAACAGTTGTTTGGGATGCAAAACAACCCAATGGCCAGATGGGCCCAAGCACGGGACACATAAAATAGGTAATGCACCTCAGGATATTCACAGTATCTGATCACGATAGCCCGTGACTGGGTAAGAGGTAAGGGGAGGGGGTAAATACCAAAAGGGGAAAAGGGAGAGGAGAAATGGAGGCTTAGTAGAATATAAGAGCAGAAAGTAGAAGAGTAGAGTAAAGAGGGGTAGCGCCCCCCGACTGGGAAGCGGGACAAGCCCAATGGGTTAGTCAGACTGCGCAACCTCACGGAGATAAGCGTCTGTGTATATAAAGTGTTGCCAAGGTCTCCAGGTCTCCCGGAAGGTCTCCTCCCTGTTGTGCAAGGTGGCGGTAAGATCCTCCATGTCTCTTAGTTCGTTCACTTTAGAAAACCATAGGGACTTCGCCGGCGGGTTCCCAGACCTCCAACAGAGGGGTATGCAAGCCTTGGCAGCATTCAGTAGCTGAATGGTAAGAGAGGCCTTGTATTTCTTGATGGGTCGTTCTGTAAGGTGGAGCAGGCAGGCCGCGGGGTTCCCCTCCAGAGAGACACCAGTCAGGTGGTTGATCGTGCGAGCCACCTCGAGCCAAAAAGGAGAGAGTGTGGGACAGGCCCAAAAAACATCCAGCATCGTTCCCTCTGCAGTGCCACAACGCCAACAAAGGTTGGAGATCTGCGGAAAGAAATGGTGCAGAGTGGTGGGTACCCTATACCATCGGGTCATAATTTTGTAGCAGGTCTCTTGGACTCTGGTGGCTATCGAGGATTTCTGAGCAAAGTAGAGAATCTTCCCTCTCTGGGGGTCAGTGAATTGAATGCCGAGTTCCGCTTCCCACTTAGAGAGGAACGGGGGAACGAACCCTTCCGCTGGTCGAATCAAGGAGGAGTAGATAAGCGAGAGACTGTGCCGCACTGGCTCCCTGCGATAACTTGGACTTAATTTGTTTCAGCAGGGGACCGCACAGAAAGATAACTCCATGTAAGCTTAGAGTGACCCTGTTGGACGGACAGAACTGAGTACTCCCCCTTCCCCCAAATATTCTGTGTGATTTAAACCCTTTACTTGGCAAAGCCCCCCTTCACATATTCTTTTTCTCCCACATAAAGTAATCCAGAGAGCTAAAAGAGGTGAAAAAAAAGGAATAGCCTCCCATCATTGGTGCCAGTGGGAGGAACAGTGCCCCATCATTTGTATCAGTGGGAGGAATAGTGCCCCATTGTTGGTCTCAGCGCAGGAATTATTTCCCTGTTGTTGGTGTCAGTAGGAGGCCCAAGGGCTGGATAAAGGCAAGCAAAGGGTCACATTTGGTCCCCGGGCTGCAGTTTGGAGACCACTGATCTACAGGAAGCCTTGTATTTCATCAGAGAAGTGCCTGAGTGCTAACAGTAGAAGATAGTAAATCAGATGTGTGCTACATATGATTGCAGTCTAGATCACACTGTACAGCATAAGTCTGAGCTCCCCTTTCATACTTACTGCTTCCTTATAAGTCAATTATTACACATTATCATCTAATAAAACAACATGGCAAGTTATTTCAACGTCAAAGGAAAAGATATATAAGCCGCACATCATGAAGCAGACCCATGTGCATGAAGTGAGATGAAGTGGTCTCTGAAATAAGACCGATAAAGCTGAGACTTGGCCCTTAATAGTTCCTGGCATTGATCAGGGTGGAGATAACTTACCCGGAAAGCCCACATCTCTTTAGAATGTGGGTTTCAATAGCCAAGCCGTTAAATTTAGAGACCGTAAGGAAGGATGTTATATCGGTCCCTGAGAGAGCAGATCTGACCGTAGTGGGAGGGACCATGGGCCCTCCACTGCCATCTTTACGATTTCTGCATACCATGACCTTTTGGGCCATGCTGGTGCTACCAGAATAATCGGCTTCCTTTCCAGCTTGATTCTGCAAAGAAGTCGAGGCAGCAACTGGATGGGGGGAAATGCATATATCAGTGAAAACTGATCCCATGGGGTCACCAACGCATCCGTTCCGCATGCGAATGGATCCCTTGTTCTGGCCACAAAGTTGACCAACTTTGTGTTGAATCTGGATGCTAGGAGATCTACGTCTGGAGTCCCCCATCTTTGGCAAACAGCCCGAAATATGTCAGGGTGAAGCGACCATTCCCCTGGGAATAACTGCTGGCGACTTAAGTAGTCCGCCTGCCAATTCTCTACTCCGGGAATGAATATTGCAGAAAGGCAAGGAACATTCCTTTCTGCCCAAGTTAGAATATGGTTTACCTCTCTCTCCGCTGAGAGACTCTTGGTGCCCCCTTGGTGATTGATATAGGCCACAGCTGTGGCATTGTCGGATTGAATCCTGACAGGGTAATTCTGTAGCCTGGAAGTCCAGGCCTTTAGAGCCAGACGTACTGCCCGAATCTCTAGGATATTGATGGGCAAGCCTCTTTCGGTCCTTGACCATTGTCCTTGGACAGTTGTCCTTTCTAGTACTGCTCCCCAGCCTGAGAGGCTGGCATCCGTCGTTACGACCTTCCAGATAACTGGTCTGAAGGATCTTCCTTTCAGCAGATTCTGGGTTAGTAACCACCAAGTGAGGCTTTGGGCCACTCTTGGGGACAGCCGCATTGGCGAGTCCAAGGCTTGAATTGTTTTGTTCCAAGCAGACAGGATACTGTTTTGCAACAGTCTTGAATGGAACAGGCCAAAAGGAACTGCTTCGAATGAAGCCACCATGGTTCCTAGTAACCTCATGCAGAGGCGAATGGAGGGATTGCCATTTGACCTGACCCGCCGTACCAATTCTTTTATGGAGTTGATCTTTGCTAGAGGCAAGAACACCTTTTCCTGGGCTGTGTCTATGATCAGACCCAAGTACTCCAGTCTTTTTAGCGGTATTAAGGAAGATTTCTCCAGATTGAGAATCCAACCCAATGCTTTCAGATAGTTGGTTGTAGTGCGTACAGCTTGCTCCAAGCGAATCACTGATTGATCTATAAGTAATATAAGTAATAGATCGTCTAGGTACGCTATGATTGTTATGCCCTGTGCCCTTAACCTGGCTAGAGGTGGGGCCAGCACCTTGGTGAACACCCGGGGTGCTGTGGCTAGCCCGAAGGGCAGGGCTACAAACTGGAAATGCTGTTCTAATTCGAACCGCAGACATTTTTGATGAGCAGGGAATATAGGGATATGCAGATATGCATCCCTGATGTCGACTGACGCGAGAAGTTCTCCTCCTAGAAGGATAGAAACTACTGATCTGATTGTCTCCATGCGAAAGGAGCGGATCTTCAGGAATTGATTTAGCTTTCTTAGATCTAGAATGGGTCTGACGTCCCCATTTGGTTTTGGTACCATGAAAAGATTTGAATAAAACCCCAGACCTTGTTCCCTTGTGGGGATCTGTATGATCACCCCTTGAGATCTTAATCGGTCTAGTCCTTGAAACAGAGATTGTTTATTCTCTGGATCCTTGGGTACGCTTGATCTTAGGAAACGAGATGGTGGAAAGTTCCGGAATTCCAGCTTGTATCCCAGCGTTACCGTGGAGATGACCCATGTGTCCTGAATTTCCCTTTTTCCAGACTTCTGAAAAGTGCAGAAGTCTTCCCCCCACCTTGGTGAGGGGGGTTGCCTCTTAATGACGAGGCTTTAGGATTCTGTTTTGCAGATTTCCTACCCCAGGGCTTCTTTTGAGCCTGGGTCTGACTCTGAGGTCTTCCTCTAGAGTCTGACGGCGGAGGCCGTCGCCACTGCTTAGAGGCGGAAGCCCTTGGCGCAGGGGAAAGGGCCCGTTTTAAATAAAGGGTGTTTGTATTTTCTTTTGACGGGTAAAAGCGTGCTTTTCCCACTAGAAATTGTCTTGATATATTTATCCAAGTCCTCTCCGAAAAGTCGCTCACCATGGAAGGGAAACCCAGTTAGGAGGTTCTTACATGGTGTTTCAGCTGACCAATTCTTTAGCCACAGGATCCTGCGCATATGTACAAGCATAAGCATAAGGCGGGATGCCTGGTGAATGGAATCTTTAATGGTATCTATGGCAAAACATAATGCCTTAGGTAGTTCAGCCAAATCCCAAGCTTGTTGTGTAGGAAGTTCTCTAAGGGCCAATTTAAATTGGTCCTTTAGGGATTGGCAGACGCCTATTGCGGCGACTGCTGGCTGAGTGACGGCACCTGCTATGGAAAAGGCAGATTTTAGCAGGGATTCCAACTTCTTATCTGTTGGATCCTTAAGCATTTGTGCATTGTCTACAGGACAAGTCAAGTTATTATTCACATTGGAAATCTTTCCTCCAGAGGATAGCGATTTGCAAAACTCTTAGGAGGGAGAAAATGTTTATCCGGATGATCCCATTCCGGAAAAATAAGCTGTTCTAGCAATGCATGTGCTGGAAACGCATGCAAAGCATGGGAAGGTTTCAAAGAACCTATGGAAGAGGCCAGGTTTTCATGAGACTCTGTTAGAGGCAGCATGAAGGTGGAGCGAACCATTTCTGTAAGAGATTGTATTAGCAATTTCTCAGTTTGGGAAGCTGAAAAAGGTTCATCTACCGTTGTCTCCTCCAAGGAGGAATCATCGGTTTGTCTTTCTTCCTGATCGATTGAGGGTAACACCTCCACTGTTCCCCTAGTAAAGCTAAAGTGTGGGAAGGGCTAGTACGTTTCTTATCACTCTGAATAGAGGATGCGATTAAAGCCGCTAATCTTTCTTCCATACCCTGGAGGGAGGAGGAGAGGGCATCTTCAGTCACATATCTAGGTGCTGAGATGTGAGAGGCAGTTGCACCATCAATTTGTTCCAATGGCTCACCCTGTGTTGCCATAATTGGTAATTCAGGCGAGAATGACAGCATGGAATTACAGCTAGAAGTCTCAATGCCTGGGGGTGAAATCTTTGCTTTTTTGGCTTTTGAGGTGTCTTTTTTTGGTAGGCATAGTCCTAAGTACAAAAACAGAGGCGCTATACAATTTGCACTAAATCGCTGAAAATAGTCATGACTTTAAAAGCCGTTATAAAGTTTCAGCCTAGTGCTGAAAAGAGTGTCTTTCCTGAATCAGGAATGCCAGTGCAACCCATACGTGTCTCACAGCTCGTGTGTCTCTGTGTATGCTTCCTCCTCAGCAGCGGAGGAGAGACTGACATGGCTATATGCTTCCCATTTTCGCGGTACTGCGTTTAGGCTCTGCCCCCTCCGGATAAAAATCCGGCCCCTTTTTCAATTTAAAAAAAAAGGTGTTTTTTTTTTCTTTTTCTTTTTTCCATGGATCCCTGACCAAACAAGAGAAGGGAAGGGGGAGGGGAGCAGAGACTGCAATGAGGCAGAGAAACAAAAAAAAACAGCCAGACAATCCTATCGTGGTACATAGCGGGACCTCTGCGTCCCCCACGGCGGGGGGAGGGGGTAAGTAAGGGGGGTGCAGCGCTGCTGTCTCCCTAACCCACTGGTCCCATCAGAGGGGGGAAAAAACTCTTTTAAAAGGCTTTATCTTACCTTGGTAAGAATATCCCCTCCACCTGCTGTACCAATCAAGCACGGACTGAGCTTAGTGAAGACGACAGAGTATGGTAAGTGCATAGGCTCCCTCTAGTGGAGACTTTAAGGCATGACAATCTCGTTTCCTTAATGGAAGAAATACATAGACATTGAAAATACCTAAGTTTCTTCCTTACCTTATCATTGCCGCAGGATTTTTCTGAATTAACAGAAAAAATCCAGCTTTCACCCATCACGGTGGGCTGTGTTTAGCCAAACCTTCAAGGACGGGGGTCCCTGAAAAGGGATTTCCACTGCCTTGGGCCATGTATAGCACCCCATCAGGAAGCAAATAGGTAATGTAACAAGACCTAAGCCCTGGTTTCCTGGGGTCCAGCCCTACAAAGAGAGGCGTTACAGGCAAAACCTTGTGCTTTGGATACGAGGTCCCAGGTACCATCCATTTAGGCCACAGTGGCACTGTGGTGGATCTGGCTTCTTTTTATGGAGGAATTTAAATCCAGCATGGATCCCTCCTGGAGCTCCTCAGAGCACATCTTCACTCGTGACCAACACCTTTAGACACTGGCGAAAAAACTGATGTGCTCCTGGAAGGAGGAGGGGTTATATAGGGAGTAAACTTCCTTAATTAGGGTTTACCAGTGTCAACACCTGAAGGTAGGCCTATTACCCATTAAGTAAATTACTTAGGGCTCTGTGTCCCATGATGTACGATAAAGAAAGGTAATTTCAACTTACTGAGAAATAACATTGCATCTACAAAACTTATAGTACAATGTTAGCTGTTGCGCCTGACTCTTAGGACATAGGGGTTGATTTACTAACGGCAAATAGACTGTGCACTCTGCAAAGTGCAGTTGCTCCAGAGCTTAGTAAATGAGCAGAAGCTCAGCTGACGCCCATTATCGAATCATGTGCAAGTAAAAATGATTTTTTTTTTATTTTCCTTGCACGTCATTGGGTACTCTTTGCAAAGTGAAGCTTTTCCTCATTTACTAAGCTCTGGAGCAACTGCACTTTGAAAAGTGCAGTCTATTTGCCTTTAGTAAATTAAGCCCATAGTGTACAGGAGGGCAAGGGATCTGTATTAACTCCTCTTTAGAAATACACTATGGGGTTGATGAACTAAAGGCAAATAGACTGTGCGCTTTGCAAAGTACTGTTGCTCCAGATCTTAGTAAATGAGCAGAAGCCAATCACATGCAAGCAAAATAGCTTTTCTTTTCCTTGCACGTGATTGGGTATTCTTTGCAAGCTTTACCTCATTTACTAAGCTCTGGAGCAACTTCACTTGCAGAGGGCACAGCCTATTTGCCTTTAGTAAATCAACCCCAATATGTCAAATTCCTCTGAGAAGCAATCTGAGTGTGGCTTGCGGCAGTTCTTGCTGTTAGTGTAAACAAGCCCTTAGCCTTGAAGCTGAACTCCATTCAGATGAAAAAGTTTTAAGTTGTTGCAGAAGTCAATTTGGCTTTAGTAAATCAACCACACAGTTCTGCCATCTGCCCGAGCGCTGGTACATGACACCTTTTCTGGTCGGTGCTACATCAAGAAAACGTTCTTATAGGGACCACTCTTGAAGGGTGAACCGTGGAGACCCGGTGATAGACATTGTGCCCATTTGCTGTTCATGTGATGTGCAGCCATCTGGTCTGGTGAGTGCACTGGTGGTGGTGGTTCACATACAGTATCTCACAAAAGTGAGTACACCCCTCAAATTTTTGTAAATATTTTATTATATATTTTCATGTGACAACACTGAAGAAATGACACTTTGCTACAATGTAAAGTAGTGAGTGTACAGCTTGTATAACAGTGTAAATTTGCTGTCCCCTCAAAATATCTCAACACACAGCCATTAATGTCTAAGCTGCTGGCAACAAAAGTGAGTACACCCCTAAGTGAAAATGACTAAATTGTGCCCAATTAGCCTTTTTCCCTCCCCGGTTTCATGCGACTCATTAGTGTTAGAGGGTCTCAGGTGTGAATGGGGAGCAGGTGTGTTAAATTTGGTGTTTATTGCTCTCACTCTCTATTACTGGTCACTGGAAGTTCAACATGACACCTCATGGCAAGAACTCTCTGAGCAACTGAAAAAAAGAATTGTTGCTCTACATAAAGATGGCCTAGGCTATAAGAAGATTGCCAAGACCCTGAAACTGAGCTGCAGCATGGTAGCCAAGACCATACAGCTGTTTAACAGGACAGGTTCCACTCAGAACAGGCCTCGCCATGGTCGACCACAGAAGTTGCGTGCACATGCTCAGCGTCATATCCAGAGGTTGTCTTTAGGAAATAGATGTATGAGTGCTGCCAGCATTGCTGCAGAGGTTGAAGGGGCTGGGGGGTCAGCCTGTCAGTGCTCAGACCATACGCCACACACTGCATCAAATTGGTCTGCATGGCTGTCGTCCCCGAAAGAAGCCTCTTCTAAAGTTAATGCACAAGAAAGCCCGCAAACGGCTTGCTGAAGACAAGCAGACTAAGGACATTGATTACTTTAACCATGTCCTGTGGTCTGATGAGACCAAGATAAAGGTATTTGGTTCAGATGGTGTCAGGCGAGGAGTACGAGGACAAGTGTGTCTTGCCTACAGTCAAGCATGGTGGTGGGAGTGTCATGGTTTTGGGCTTCATGAGTGCTGCCGGCACTGGGGAGCTACAGTTCATTGAGAGAACCATGAATGCCAACATGTACTGTGACATACTGAAGTGGAGCATGATACCCTCCCATCGGAGACTGGGCCGCAGGGCAGTATTCCAACATGATAACAACCACAAACACACCTCCAAGATGACCACTGCCTTGGTAAAGAAGCTGAGGGTAAAGGTTATGGACTGGCTAAGCATGTCTCCCGACCAAAACCCTATTGAGCATCTGTGGGACATCCTCAAATGGAAGGTGGAGGAGCACAAGGTCTAACATCCACCAGCTCCGTGATGTCATCATGGAGGTGTGGAATAGGACTCCAGTGGCAACCTGTGAAGCTCTGGTGAACTCCATGCCCAAGAGGGTTAAGGCAGTGCTGGAAAATAATGGTGGCCACACCAAATATTGACACTTTAGGCCCAATTTCGACATTTTCACTTTTGTTGCCAGCGGTTTAGACATTAATGTCTGTGTGTTGAGTTATTTTGAGGGAACAGCAAATTTACACTGTTATACAAGCTGTACACTCACTCCTTTACATTGTAGCAAAGTGTAATTTCTACAGTGTGTTCACATGAAAAGATATAATAAAATATTTACAAAAATGTGAGGGGTATACTCACTTTTGAGAGATGCTGTATGCACACCCTTTTTTATATTATTTTTTATATGAGATCACATTTATTTTACAACTTTTTCATAAGTACTACACTATATATTTTTGGAGAGCACTTATTCAGTCCTGCCATCCGCTTACTGTTTTCACTATGGGAATAGTCTGGTTGCAGTCATCTCCTTGAGGCTGGATTTACCGATCTGTCCCTCAGCTCTCGGTGGAGGCGCCGCCATCTTCGGTAAGGGAATCAGGAAGTGAAGCCTTTGCAGCTTCACTCCCTGGTTCCCTACTGCGCATGCGTGTCACGCGCTGCGCGATCATACTGGTCCCTACTGTCTTCTGGGACCTGTGTGTCTCCCAGAAGACAGCAGGGGGGGGCGGAGGAGGTGCCGGAAGTGGCGTAGATAGCCGCGGGTGGCTCGGCTATCTATGCTTGAAAGTGGGAGCAAAATACCTGTATTAGACAGGTATCTTCTCCCCCCTTAAAGGTGCCAAATGTGACACCGGAGGGGGGGGGGAGGATTCCGAAATGTGGAAGTTCCATTTTTGGGTGGAACTCTGCTTTAACACTTACAGACATTGGTTTATTTCATGTGTACATTTGGACACTGTATCATAGTTTTTTTTCCAAGTGCTGCGCTCTTTAACCCCTTGGAGTGGGCGCCTCCTGGCCCTTTACGGGCTAAGAATGGGAGGTGGGATGGGGCTCATGGTTATGTGACCGCCGTGATCGGAAAGCTTCTGATCGCAAGAAGAGATCAGGAGCTTTCCGTTAGCTGCTGGTAACTGTGACGGGAGCTCTCGGCACAGCTCTATTTGCACTATTGCATGCAAATATGTGTCCGCTCGCCGCCGAGCCTGCATATTTGCATGCGCTCAGCGCCAAGAGATTAGTTTAGTTTTTCCATAAAGGTTTGGGCTTATTTACCCGTTATTGCCAGCGGCTATTTTATTTCCACAAAGTTCCGGCTTTTTTCTTTACTCAAATCCTTTAAAAAATTTTCTGCTTTCAACACATCAACTTTAGGGATAACATGTTTAATTGCTGCCGAATATATCCCACCCACTTTCAGATGCCTTTGTAAGGAGATCAACAATGTTATTCACTTTACCTTTCAGTGGTCATAATGATATTGCTGATCAGTCTGAATACCGTGTTTCCCCGAAAATAAGACCTACCCCTGAAATAAGACCTAGCGCTATTTTCCAGGAGGGCTGGAATATAAGCCCTACCCCGAAAATAAGCCCTAGTTTAAAATGCTTGTAAAATTCTATAATCCACTCTATTACAGTATTATATAATGTACAATGTGTGTGTTTCTGTAATATAATTGAAGGGAAGAGAGCTCCGGTGGGTCACAGAAGCACAGAGCGGCGCTATAACGAAGGTATTTGGCAAAATTATATTACAGAAACAAATACATTGTACATTATATACTACTGTAATAGAGTGGATTATAGGATTTTACAAGCATTTTAACTCAGTTCACACTGGGGATTCCTGTCAGGCAGGGTGAGAGAGGGAGAGAGAAGACAGCACAATACATGGTAAGACCTACCCTAAAAATAAGCCCTACTGTGTCTTTTGTTGCCAAAACTAATATAAGACCCGGACTTATTTTTGGGGAAACAAGGTATATGTATTAAGCTGAATAAAACTACTTCTGTGACTTCTTGCTGCCTGTGGACTTTTTTAAAATCATATACTTCATACAGTCTGGGTCTCAGGAGATATGTTTTTTTTTTGTATAAAGCGACATTAGAGACAAACCATCACTACAAGTCAAGTATGCTGTTTCCACAATATCAGATATACTGTGTGTCTGCCCCCCATCTAAACTGCAATGAGCCACCGCCACCAGCCAAAAATCTTCTTTTGTTATTTAAGAGATGAGCTCTGATTGGTTGTTATGGGTTCATGAACCATCCGTATCATCACTGCCCTTTGCACTGTGAATTAAAAGGCTTGACACGGCATGAAAGCACAACATTTTATTAGTGGATCCTGTGATAAGAAATAAGAACACAGTGTTTTACAGGGAAAAAAAAGACACAAGACTTATCTCTTTGCTATTTAAGACATCGGAGAGAGCACATTTTCATTCTAGACACATTTATTAGCATTAACACAACATCTCCTGCACTCAGGAACACAACCACAAATCCCACAATGGGTTAAAAACTGGTTGAATGGAACATCTACCCTGCGATGTCAGCACCGGGATACCCTCAAACAACCCAACACCCACATCTGGCGTTGCCACCCAGGAGGTCCTTAGCGTCACTTCGCTTTAGTCTTGCATTAAGGTGTTTTCTGCTATTGACTAGCTTAGAACTGCCGATCAGTAATCAGAATAGGGAGACAAACGTCCAGTATAGAGAATCCCAAAAAAACAAAAAAAACTGCAGAATGTCATTAGATGGTAAATAACTGGGGTGCTGAAAAAGTAATCTGACTGCACCTGTGTCTGAGTTATTTACTGTTACCAAAACGGCTAGGTATGAGATATATTGCAGCAAATAAAATGCCAGCACTGGCTTGTAAACTGTTTTCAGATCAAAGAGTAGTAAAAACCATGACATAAAAACATCTTCTTTAGATATCTAAAGGAGGACTCCAGACCGTGCATTAAAAATCTGTATTCCAGGTACCTAGGTAAATAGCTATGTATTTATGTCTGGTTTTTAGATGCACCATTTGAAAAACAAAGGAACTGCTAAAAAAAAATGATAAGCTTCTAACAGTAGCAAAAGCCTGCCTGGGACATGGCCATGCTTCTGTGTGTTCTGAACACATTTAGCCACTGCATACTATGCCATCTGATCTTACAAGGGACACATCCACACATGCTTCTCATTGCAAATCTGTAATCATCATCTTGGAACTGACTTTATAATTAACTGTACAGGTATCTCTGCAGTTGCAGTAAAAAAAAAAGGAGCAAATGCACATAATCTGATATACAAGATTGCTAACTATGATTATCCTGACTGGAGTTCCCCTTTAATAATAAATGCAGTTATAGAGCTGTATTCCCTAACCTCAACATATGCCTGAAGAACCTCTACAGAGTTAGAGTTGAGATGTTTCTGCTCATGTGACCTTTCACAATAACATGAAAGAATACCAGTGGGGGGTGAGATAAAGGGGGGATGAATGGGCACTAGGAAAACCAGATTTTGCGGGGCTGTCTAAGTCATCCCAATAAAGTCCAGGAGAAAAATCTCTGTGTGTATATCAATATATTACTCCATATATTTATGTACACACATTCAAACATACAAACTGGCACTTGCAGCGAACACACTTGCAAGTCACATGTATAAGTAGATATGTACGAATGTCGCACTATGTGTGTGCATTGTCGCACTAGGAGTCTCCTGGACGGTTGGTTTCTGCTCCTATAAAAGTCACTGCCCCTGATACTAAAAATGCCAAGGATTGGTAAATCTGTTGGAGTAATTTATCTTGGTAAAGGAATGGAATCCCGGGGCAGGAGAATTACTCTAGGTTTAACCTAGGCTGGTGATATTGGCACGGCCACCGGGAGGCGCCACAATGCGCTGAGTAGTGCGGCGAGGAACATTGTCGTCAACCTGTGCACCTGAAAGACAAAAGGTGAGGTTGTGCGATTTCATTATTTGATTTGTTTTAGGCACAGATTTTACCAAAGCCATAACAAACCCCAACAGCACAGTCTAATACTCAATCCTTACTTATTTACATAAGACATATACTTACCTTTTTTCATGCAGTCTTCTGGCTTGTGACACCACTGTTTTTTTCTTTTCTTTCACAGTGGTGGCAGTGGGTGGTCCTTACTCCTGGGCAACACACATGTAGTAATACCTGCACTGTCCAGAGATACTGGGAGCCCAGGCCATTGTAATGAGCCCCCCCCTCGGGGTGTGTCTTTGTATCTATGGCCTCACAGGAAATAGGTTGCATGTTGCTGGGCATCATTCAAACCAGAAGGCTGGCCACATCTAGTGGCAGGGAAGACTTACTGCAGGGGATAGTGCCAGAGAGGGAGTGTGCGTATGTATGCGTTTGTGTGTATACACACACACACACACACACTATATTACCAAAAGTATTGGGACACCTGTCTTTACACGCACATGAACTTTAATGGCATCCCAGTCTTAGTCTGTAGGGTTCAATATTGGGTTGGCCCACCCTTTGCAGCTATAACGGCTTCAACTCTTTTGGGAAAGCTGTCCACAAGGTTTAGGAGTGTGTCTATGGGAATGTTTGACCATTCTTCCAGAAGCGCATTTGTGAGGTCAGGCACTGATGTTGGACGAGAAGGTCTGGCTCGCATTCTCCGCTCTAATTCATCCCAAAGGTGTTCTAGCGGGCTAAGGGCAGGACTGTGTGCAGGCCAGTCAATTTCCTCCACCCCAAACTCGGGGGAGGGAGGTTTGGAAAGCCTACGATCTCTGGGCTGAGCAGTCAGCAGATCTGAAGCTAAAAGGTCATAGAGGATCCAGGTCCTGTTACTATGTACAGCAGCTGGGAAACTTGTTGAAGAACTCACAAGACACATGGGGGTTGCTTAATGAATGCAAATAAACTGTTCAATTTGCAAGGGAATTTGCCTCAGAGCTTAGTGAATGAGGTGAAGCTCTGCTGACTTTCATTTTTTTCCATTTTTCTTTCAAGTGATTGGTATTCTTTGTGAAATTTCACAAAAGTTTGCACATTTTTTTTTATTACAATTTCAAAGTCCATATGGTTGTGTTAAAATGTAAGTTGGTTATTAAAACTGGAAACTTCTAATAAAATACATTGCAATGGTCACACTAATTCAAGAGATCAAAGGCACCCTCATCCCTAATTGAAATGTGTAGAAAGAATTGGGAAATAGGGGATTTTTATGATGCCACAAATAGAACAACAAATTAAATTAAATTAACAATGCTTTATTAATAGAAAAATATAAAAGAAAGTAAACAAATGTTGACTCTCATGTGCAAAAGAAAATTATATCACAATACGATGACAAACAATAATACATATAGAGCTGATAAAGCTATATAAATGCCTGTTGGCTCAACATGTTTCGCTAATTGCTTCTTCAGGAGCTGTGAGGCAATTTATTGGCTACAAAAAAAGTACAAAAAACAAGATGTAAGATAACAAACAACAACGATTCATACATTTTAGAATGTTCCAATAAATTTAGATAAAGAGAGAAAAACACTAACACAATACATAAAACATAGGGCTTATCGCATCCTAATTAATGGGCCATGGCAGTAATGGAGCTCACATGTAGTAATGTGCAATAGTGGTGAGACTCACCTGTCATATATATGATAAATAAATTTATCAAAATCCTGTTTATTCAAAGAAAAGGAGCAGAGAAACAGCTTGTTTGTCATCGTATTGTGATATTTGAGAGTCAACATTTGTTTACTCTCTTTTATATTTTTCTATGAATAAACCATTGTTAATTTTATTTAATTTGATGTTCTATTTGGGCCACCATAAAAATCCCCTATTTCCCAATTCTTTCTACACATTCTTATAAAATACACTAGGGGAAACATGATGAAAAGGCATACAAATAGGGCAACCTCAGCATCACTTTAGCTATGTATTGTCCCCAGCTGATTGCCAATAGCCAATCATGAGCTAGCCTCAGAAGGATGCATATCTAAATGGATCTGGAATACTGCTTTCACATAACTCCATAAAGCTTAGTATAGACAACTAAGCTCCAAGTAAGTCTCAGTATAGTAGATGTGTAAACTGGTCCCTATGGCATAAAGTCCTCTATCAAGGATCTACAGATAAACATAACATGACTTCATCCGTTTAGAACTAATAGGTTATCAGTGACTCTTTGTATACCGAACCATATTGCTGCCCCAGTCTACAGCAAATTAAGGGGAACTTACCTGACAGACTGAATCCAGACTGGTGCAGGTTCCGTATTGGCTGTGCTGGTTGTTTGGCAGGAGATGTCTTGGCAGAGGATGCGGGTGTTACCGCTTTTGGAGTCACAGAGACTTCACAGACAGGACCGTCATACAGCCCTCGAGGAACCCCTCGCAGCTCAGCAAGCTGAAAGGAAATTTAGGTAACAAACCTATTAATTGACTTATAGAAAATTACATATATCAGTAATAGATAAAAAAAAATGCCCCCCCCCCCCCATCATTGGATGTCTACAAACAGCTGAGTAAAATTAGCAATAACCATTCTTTGGTTTTTATAAATATAAAAAAAAAATCACAACGTGGAGCAGGTGTCCATTGGCTATAACTGGCAACAGGTTTCTTTTAAGTTGTTATATATCGGACTCTTTGTGTTATGGCTTATTATCCCTGCATAGTCATGGAGCACACGCAAAATTTTGCATGAGGGAACAGATGTATCAGCGCAAGCCTTTGGATAAGTTAAGGTATGTTGCATTAAGGCAGCTCATTAATAGTGAATGGATTGTCAATGTGCCTCAGCACGTTCAAAAAAATGCCCCTACACTAGTTTTGAAAATGCAACACAACGCACAGAGTGGTGTTTGTTGCTGTATATGTGCATTGGTGTGCCAATGAAAATGACTGCAAACAGCAGTTTACATATACCCCAGTGTTACAGCCATTCAAGAGTGAGAATTTGCCCTTGATCCCAGATATCATCTTCGTTAACCCCTAGGCATCGACAGTATGCAAATATGCGGCCTCTTTGCAGGTGGGCCTTGGCGTCAAGCTGCATATTTGCATACCAATTAGCGGACACAGCTGTGCAGAGAGTGCACACCCTGCGTGCTCCAGGCACAGTTACTGGCAGCTAACCAAAAAGCGATCAGGAGCTTTCCAATCATATGATCACCGTGACAGCTAATCACAGCGGTCACATGATCATAAACCCCACCATGCCTCCTGGCATCGGAAACCTCTTAAAAGAGAAGTATGTTTTTATTTTTCAGATACTTATCAAGGTGGATACAGCATCGGTCCGATGCTGCATCTGTCCCCCAGCGCCTCCTCACTGAGAACCAAGCGATCGAACACTGCCGATGGCTCGGTTCTCTCACCTCCCTGAGCGAAGAGCTGCTGTCTGTCAGTCAGCAGCTCTCCTGCTCTGCTCCTCCACGCTCATTGGAGCGCTGAGCTGTGGAGAGGCGGGGATCGGCCATCTCAGCAGCTCGCTGAGAGGCTGAGACGGCTATCAGTCCAGGCACCTGGCAGATCCAGACTCCCAGAGTCGGGTGACGCGGTGCTTGGACTGATCTGTGTGACGTCAGCAGAGAGCGGACTTCAGCCTGCTCTCTGCTGAAAATGGGTCACAGGAGTGCAAAACGAATAGGAGAAGTCAAAAAAAGTCAAACAAGCTCAGGCTGGACTTCTCCTTTAAAGGGCCGGGAGGCACCGGCGTAAAGGGGTTAAAGCAGAACTAAACCCTCCTATCCTTTTCAGCCATGGAAGCTGCCATCTTAGCCTCTGTTTGATCTTAAACTGCCATGATGCTGCACATGTGATCAGTTATGACTCCAGCCATTTAATGGTTTGACAGTTTGGTTGAGAGCACAAGCAAACATGACAATTATCATTCCCGGCATGCCATGAATGTAAATGTTTTTAGAAACTGTTAAATTGATGTTTTATTTCTGCTTTATTACCATTATATGTATTTGGTGCTCTCTTGATGCTCTTAGAACAACAAACTCACCCTGCTTCGGGCTTTGATCCTTTTGTACACAAAGTCTGGGAAGGGTTTCCTAGGAATGTACCGTCCAGATCCCTCAGTAACGTGAAGGTTACCTTCCTCAAGAACAATCTTTCCTTGGCTAATCACTACTAGGGGGCTCCCACGGCACTCCATCCCTTCAAAAACGTTGTACTCCACTGACTGCAATTTAAAAAATACAAGACAAGTTCACTTGTTAATTAATGCTATTCAAGCGTTACTTGCACTTCCTTCCAATGTTCAGGCTGCTAAAATTGACATACGCTGTTGTGCGTCTTGGCCGAGATTGTCCTTATACTGTCTGGATCCCAGATCACCAGATCAGCATCAGATCCCACAGCAATGCGTCCTTTCCGGGGATACAGGTTAAAGATTTTGGCAGCATTAGTGCTGGTGACAGCTACAAATTGGTTTTCATCCATCTTTCCTGTCACCTAGGGAGACATTAAGCCAAGAAGAAAAAGTCAATCCAACCTCAGGAGAAGTGTTATCTCTAGGAACATTAAACCCACAATTCTCCCACATCCCTACATTCTGAAAACTAGTCTACGTTTTATGTTACCCCTTGGCCTAATCGTAAATATACAAGCAACATTTTAGATCAAGGAAGTTGTCCTGTTGATTTGATATACAGTATAAAAGATCCAAGACACTGTATCAAAAATGTAAATGCCACACTGTAAAGTGAGGTCTGGATGTATGGACAAGCCTCAAAGGCCAAGAATCAAATTGGCCTACCAACATGTACAAGCTAGAATGTCAAAAACATGCTCTACTAGAACATAAGTCCGGTAGTCTGGGAGCTGCATGGTATAACTGATAAAACACTAAATCCATGGTCACTTCTTTATTTCTGGTAAGGTACTATAAATGAGGAGGCCTAGGGGTAAAAGTATATCTGCTGCTAAAAGCTTCATCCTATCGCACTTTAAGGTAACCACTTAAGGTATGCCCTATAGCAGATATACTGCTATAGGGTGGTGTTCCTGCGCAGAATCATGTATATATACACGTGATTCTGCACTTTCACCTAGAGGGGCATGCGCGAGCAACATTGGTCAGCCGCTTCTGCTGTGATAGTCGGTGGATGTCCGCCGGCACCTGCCCATCGTCGGACAGAGACACTGAACTGAGCTCTGCCTATGTAAACAAGGCAGATCTCCGTTCTGGCTGGGTGGAAGTGATGGATTTTGTGTCCATGCAAAGCAGGGGAAAAAAATCCATCACCTCCCTTAGTAAAAATAGCAGCACACAGTTTACACAAAAACACTCGCTAGGCCCACAGTTAACCCGTTGATTGCCCTAGAAGTTTAACCCCTTCCCAGCCAGTGTCATTAGTACAGTTACAGTGCAAATTTTTAGCACTGATCACTGTATTAGTGTCACTGGTCCCCAAAACGTGTCAAGGGTGTCAGTTAGTGTTCGATGCAATATTGCAGTCCCGCTATAAGTTGATGATCAAGGCCATTACTAGTATATATAAAAATAAATAAAAAATATTCCAGTATATACAGTATACCATAGTTTGCAGACACTATAACTTTTACGCAAACCAATCAATATACGCTTATTGGTATATTGCTTTACCAAAAATATGTAGCAGAATACATATTGGCCTAAATTTATGAAGAAATCAGATTATTTTTTTATTTTTTTAATTGGATACGTTTTATAGGAGATTGTAAAAAAAATGTGTTTTAGTTGGGTGCAGCGTTGCATGACCACATAATGTCAGTTACATAGTAGGCGAGGTTGAACAAAGACACAAGTCCATTAAGTCCAACCTATGTGTATGTTTTTTTGTCAGCATTACCTTGTATATCTCCCTGTATGTTGTGGTCGTCCAGGTGCTTATCTAATAGTTTTTTTAAATTATCGATGCCCCCCGCTGAAACCACTAAAGTAACGCAGTGCCAAATAGCAAAAAATGGCCTGTTCAGGAGAGGGGGGGGGGGGGGGAATTAAATCTTCCGGAGGTCAAGTGGTTAAAAATGAAAAATGTAGAGGACTTCTCAATTTAAACTATGGAAGTAGGGATTTTTAGGTCCTGTCCTCCAGATTTTTATTGCTGTCCAGGTCTCCCGTTAAGGGGGAACACTGTTTTTGGAACAAGAAGTAAGAGGAATCTTAAAGAAATCAAAGACAGCAATAGGAACATAACAGAGGTTCCACCCTTACCCCATTAAATGAAACAACTGTGTTTATATGTGTCCCTACCAGAGTGATCTCCCTTCTCAAAGACCACTGTCTCTGGGGGCAAAAAACAGACAAATACCCTTCCTAAAGGCCATCAAAGAGCAATAAAATCCTACCATGGTTTCTAAACTCTTTCCCACTTGCTCCAAGCAGAAAAAAAGAATGTCTGGAACTCTACGTGAATTAATTTTTCATTTTCCCAGTGAGATACTACACCCACCCCATTCCCCAGCTGCCTTCCGTTGCTACATGTGTGCACATCTATGTAGATTTGTGCTCCTATTCAAAACAAGATAGACCCACTGCTCATACAATAATTTCTCTAACATACTGCTGACCCACCCTCACCCAAACCACTACTCTTCCCACTGTCTGTACCCACCACAGCTCGGTCCCACACGATGCTCATTCTCTCCTCCGCTCCATTGGTCCCTTCTGGAATTAGAGTGAAATTGTCTTTTCCAACAGCTTTCTGAGCTGTGTTAAAAGTGCAGTGTGCACTCCCACAAACCTGCAAGTCACCACTGAGAAATGGGGGGAACAAACATTAATCCCAAAAATATAGCACCTTGACTTACAAGACAGGATCCCCAGGCCCAGATACATAGCATATTTAGATCAAACATATGGCATGGCGTTCCCCAGGCACAGAGCGTAGTACTGTACAATAGCATACCTGCCAATAGTCCCACATAGGTTTACATTCTTAAATTTGAGACCTGGTTATTTGGACCCAATTGTGTGGTTTCATTAAAAAGGGAGTGAGGTTTGGGAGTAACTGTCACGATTAAGGTATGGGTAATGTGATTAAGGTATGGGTAATGTGATTAAGGTATGGGTAATGTGTATCAGGGGAGGAAGAACATTTTACATGAAAATCGACAGATACAGTATGTAGGAGCCTTTAAATGAAATGCAAAATACGGTACGTACATTTCAGAAACATGCAATTTCCATTCATCATCCCTTTTTATCACATACAAAGAGAAATGATATCTACAGAGGCATATTTATAAAGGACCGGGCTCTACATTTACCAATATACACTGCCTTGAAAAGGTATCCATACCCCTTGAAATTTTCCACATTTTGTCATGTTACAACCAAAATCATTAATGTTTTTTTTTTGTGATTTTATGTGATAAAACAACACAAAGTGGCACATAATTGTGAAGAGGAACGAAAATGATAAATGTTTTTTTTTTTTTTCAAAATAAATATGTGCAAAGTGTGGTGTGCATTTGTATTCAGCCCCCCTGAGTCAATACTTTGTAGTCTCTATCAGCTTTGTACATCTAGAGAGTGAAATTTTTGCCCCTTCTTCTTTACAAAATAGCTCAAGCTCTGTCCGATTGGATGAAGAGCGTCGGTGAACAGCAAATTTCAAGTCTTGCCACAGATTCTCAATTGGATTTAGGTCTGGACTTTGACTGGGCCCTTCTAACACATGAATATACTTTGATCTAAACCATTCCATTGTAGCTCTGGCTGTATGTTTAGGGCCTTTGTCTTGCTGGAAGGTGAACCTTCGCCCCAGTCTCAAGTCTGTTGCAGACTCTAACAGGTTTTCTTCTAAGATTGCCCTGTATTTGGCTCCATCCATCTTCCCATCAACTCTGACCAGCTTCCCTGTCCCTGCTGAAAAAAAGCATCCCTACAACATGATGCTGCCACCACCACGTTTCACGGTGGGGGTGGTGTGTTCAGTGTTAGTTTTCCTCCAAACAGCGTTTTGCTTTTAGGCCAAAAAGTTCAATTTTGGTCTCATCTGACCAGAGCACCTTCTTCCACACGTTTGCTGTGTCCCCCACATGGCTACTCGCAAACTGCAAACTGCACTTTTGGCTTTCTTCTTGCCACTCTTCCATAAAAGCCAGATTTGTGGAGTGCACGACTAATAGTTGTCCTGTGGACAGATTCTCCCACCTGAGCTGTGGATCTCTGCAGCTCCTCCAGAGTTACCATGGGTCTCTTGGCTGCTTCTCTGATTAATGCTCTCCTTGCCCGGCCTGTCAGTTTAGGTGGACGGTCATGTCTTGGTAGGTTTGCAGTTGTGCCATACTCTTTCCATTTTCGAATGATGTATTGAACAGTGCTCTGTGAGATGTTCAAAGCTTGGGATATTTATTTTAAACCTAACCCTGCTTTAAACTTCTCCACAACTTTATCCCTGACCTGTCTGGTGTGTTCCTTGGCCTTCATGATGTGGTTTGTTCACTAAGGTTCTCCAACAAACCTCTGAGGGCTTCACAGAACAGCTGTATTTATACTGATATTAAATTACACACAGGTGGACTCTATTTACTAATTAGGTGACTTCTGAAGGCAATTGGTTCCACTCGATTTTAGTTAGGGGCATCAGAGTAAATGGGGGCGAATACAAATGCATGCCACACTTTTCACATATTTATTTGTAAAAATTTTGAAAACCATTTATTATTTTCCTTCCACTTCACAATTATGTGCCACTTTGTGTTGGTCTATCACATAAAATCCCAATAAAATACATTTACAATCTTGTTCGTAACATGACAAAATGTGGAAAATTTCAAGTGGTTTAAATACTTTTTCAAGACACTGTATCACTGGCCAACATTCACCCTATTTATAACGCCCATTCACTGTATATTCCCCAAAAATTTACTTTGGGAAAAAAATACATTCCCTGACATTTGCCAATATTTGTTCTTCCAAGGGAAAAGGTGGTTCCTGTACTATTTATAAAAGGGTGAGGCGATTTAGTTCGCATTTGCAGCGCTATACAAGTTCTCACTCACTCACTCAAGGGTGAATGTTACATTTCCTGCACATATGCCCTACACTGGACACCTTTTAACTTAAAATTCAAATGTCTGCCATAGAGAATCTTTGCATTTTAGAATATAAAATGTAATGGCTGCCTATGAAGTAAAAAAGAAAGTTATAAAATGTATCTTCCTGTTACTGATATTGTATAGAGAGCTCATGTCCAAAAAAATGCCAGAAGAGTTCAAAGCTGTCTGTACAGTATACTGTAAATGTGACATTCACCTGAGGTTCACCTGTTGTCACATTAGCTATTACATTCATCCAATTCCAAATATGTGAATGTTACTGGGGATGTTAAGCATATTTTGGCGGGGCCACTGAATGCGCTATAAAACAGCGTACAGCGAATGTGCGGATGAATGTTGTATAAATATGCCCCTACGTATTTTATGCATACAAAACAGATAGTTCAAAAAAACAAGCAGAGAAGATTTCTCATAGTACTCACCAGGCAAGCAGTGAGTTGAGGAAATCGGGGGTACTGGGGTCGGGGCTCAGAGGCGGAGATGTAACAAAAGCTGCTGCCTTTGCCCAGTTTTTGCTCCAGTAATGAGAGCCATCAGTGCCCAAACTTGCCGTCACTGGCTCTCCATACACTACAGCTCCTGTAAAGACAAAAGTTGAAGCATTGAGCATACATGACGAGCACCAAGTACACAAGCAAACAACAAGGGGCAAGCCAAAAGAGGACATTGCCTTTAAGTATATGTGAACCCTTACCTTGTAAAACAACCTATTCAGTTTAAAACAGAAATGAAAGGGAAAGCATTTGTGTGTGTGTGTATATATATAGTAGGGCTGTGGAAATTAACTATTAATTCCTCGATTAATCGATTAATTGTTTTGATCGGTACTCACCTCTCCGCCGGCTTCCGGGTCTTCAGGGAGATCCAGTGACGTCACAGACACCGGCGGGGCTTGCCGTGTCCATCTGAAGGGCTCCTTTGCTGTGCCTTCATATCTGCATGCTGGCAGGACCTTACTATCTGCCACACGCAAGGGCTGTTACACTTCCCTCTATCAACCTGGGATTCTACAGCCATCCACTGGGAGTTGTGATAGTTCCCTTCATGGGACATCTACATGCCGACGGACCGATGTTAGCCCCTCCTCATCTGGATTCAGCAGTGGTATCGTTGTACACATTTTTATACCAGTATCATACTTAGCTACATGTTTTTATGACTGCTTTTGCTACCGTTTGGTATTACTCGCACCATTTTTACAGTTTATGTAGCTACATTGATTTTATCTCCAGTGCAATATTTATTTTGTTACCTACTTGAAGACTATAAAAGTTTTAATGCTATTCCCATCGAGCGCTGCCTTTGTGTGTTTTTTGTATCCTGCTATCGGTTTTTCCAGTGGATGGTAGCTGCACTGGGAATCGGCCTGCAAGGAGATCAGCTAAAAGTAGTTGGATCTGTATGTGCGTTATAATTAATCAAAATTTGTCGATTAATTTATATAAAAAAAAAAAGATTAATCGAACACGAAAATTTTAATCAGTAACAGCCCTAATATATAGATACCGTATTTATCGGCCTATAACACGCACAGGCGTATAACACGCACCCTGACTTTAAGAGGGAAGTTTCAGGAAAAAAACTTTCCACAGCCCCCTGCGTATAACACGCAGGTACAGTTTACCCTCTATCTTCAGGGTAAAAAAGTGAGTGTTATACGCCAATAAATACAGTATATATATCTATAGATATATATCTATAGATATATATATCGAGATATATAAAAATAAATAATTATAAATATCTTTTTTTTTTTTATAAATGATCACATACCCTTTGTTTTCAGCTGCATCGGGGGCTTAGAGAGGTGGGGGTGGAGTAACAGCAGTACACCAATCTTCCCCGTGATTGGCTGCGCAAGTCAGATCATTGGAAGACAGGGAAAACTGATCACGCTGGGAAGAATGAGTGTAGCGTGGTCAGTTTAGAATAGGAAAGCAGGGGAACTGGCAGGATCACTGGGTATTTCACACAAAGGAAGCAATACATGGGAAACAGGATACTTTTTAACACGGTACAACAGACACATATCAGGAATATGAAATGCTGGGGTAACATATTTTTTAATGCTTATAGATTTCGAACACTTGGTGAAAAACATGCGAGAGCCAGAGCTTGGTTTTTTGAAATTTTCCAATTCAGCAGCAGATCTCAAATAATGCAGGGATGCCAAAACCAAAATTCCCATAACACAGGGCTGCCACCTATAAGACCCTGACAAGTATGAGTGGGTGAGAATGCCAGGCACAAACACAGCCTAATCGCATGCCTATGTAAATACTGACCTTCAGAGAGTCGGAATTTGGATAGAAACCTAAAGCGCTCTGGTGGCACACATTTTTCTGGTGGTAGCGCAATTGCCACAAGCTTCCAATCATGCAGGGGAAACTAAATACACAGGGACCTCTCCCACACAGGATTGGATGTTTGAGCCGAAGTTCACTTCATCTCCCTCTTTAGTGTCCTTATATATAAATCAAAATCACATTACAAAGAGCGCAGCACAAATGTTGATGCACAGATAAAACGTAACCAGCTTCCCAACAGTGGGTTTATAGCACCGTGGGCCCAGGGCTCTGTTCAGTTCATGGGCCCCTTGCCAGTTTAATGGGATCATGCATACGGCGTCAGTGTACACAGACATTAGTGTTTTGCTTCTGGTTGGCACTGCAGGATTCGGAATGCAGTGTGACGTCATCCTCTTTTTGCCCAGAACTCTGAGAATATTTTTTATGATCCCTATGGGCCCCTCTATCTGTCCAATATTCTAATCTGCTCTGGGGCAGCACAGTGGTTTAGTAGTTAGCTTGTCTGCCTTGCAGCACTGGGGCCCATCAATTTGCACCCCACTCATGACACTAGCTGCATTGAGTCTACATGTTCTGCCTGTGTTTTCATGGGAAAAGACATGCCTGTAGGTTGACTGTCTAAATTGCCCTGTGTACAGTATGCATATTGTATGCTCCCTAACCACTTGCGGACCGCCATATACTGTGGCAGGGTGGCCGTTCTGTGCCAGATCATGCACTTAGTACGTGATCTGACACTTCCGGGTCTTGGGCGCATGCCGCCAGCGACCCAGTCCCACTGTGATCACACACACAGCGGGAGCCCAGTGGCGGGTCCCGCAGACTCAATGTCCACCCGCACCCGTCGATTATACAGTACACAGGCAGAACGGCGATCTGCCTATGTAAACAAGAGTGATTGCTGTTCTGTCAGTAGGGAAGGTATTGATCCTGTGTTCCTGCAAAGCAGGAACATGGATCAATAACTTCCTCTAGTCAGAGCACCTCTCACAAAGTGAGAAAGCACAACCTAGGCACACAGTTAATCTTTTGATTGCCTCTGATGTTAACCCCTTCCCAGCCAGTGTTATTAGTACAGTGATAGTGCATATTTTTTAGCACTGATCCCTGTATTAGTGTCACTGGCCCCCAAAAAGTGTCAAAAGTGTCTGATTTGTCCGCAGTCTTGCTATAAGTCGCTGATTGCTGCCATTACCAATAAAAAAATATAATTTTTTAAATATCCCATAGTTTGCAGACGCTATAACTTTTGCGCAAGCTAAATCAATATATACGCTTGTTAGGATTTTTATTACCAAAAATACGTAGCAGAATTGGCCTAAATCGATGAATAAATTAGATTTTTTTACATTTTTATACTGGATATGTTTTATAGCAGAAAGTAAAAAAGATTGTTTATTTTTTAAAACTGCTGTTCACTTTTAGTTTATAGCGCAAAAAAGAAAAACTGCAGAGGTGATCAAATACCACCATAAGTGTTATTTGGGTAAAGCGTCACATGACCGCGCAATTGTCAGTTAAAGTAACGCAGTGCTGTATCACAAAAAAAGGCCTGATCATAAGAGGGATAAATCTTTCAGAGGACAAAGTGGTTAAAGGTAGGGACTGATGAGGATGTAAAATATATGTAAAGCACTACATAAACTGTCAGTGTAAATATCTTCAATAATTAACTACTATCCCTCCAAAATCAACAATATTCCCTACCCTGCTACCTGTTGACTGGATATGTGCCACAACCACCCGTTACACAACCCCCCCCCCGTATTCTAATGTTGCCTCTGGAAAGATTCAGAACCATGTGGGGACTCCTTAGGGACCATAAAAAAGCCAAATGGTAGATACTTTGGCAGCCGATGGGCAGCATCCATGTCAGCAGATAGCGACATGGACACTGCAAGAAGGACCCTCCCATACTACAGATAACTCAAGACCTTGACTGTCACATGACCACAATTTCAGGTAAGTAAGTGGGTCTCTTTTAAAAAAAAATCTAAAATAAATTAATAATTAGCTAATGGGGGGGGGGGGGGGGTCGGGGGGTTGTGGTTTAATGTTCTGCCAGGCGATCAGCTGAACTGAATAGATATGCCATGGTTACATTTTATAAAAATAATGATATAGATAGAATTTGAAGAGTGAAGGGGAGAGTTAGGATTAGGTTACACAAATATACACTTCTCCTACAAAAGCAACCAATATCATCTGATTGGCTGCTATTGGTTAGTACACATTTCCAATTTAAAAGACCACTGTGAATGCTAAATAGAGGAAATACCTTTCTTCCTGGACTGTGCAATAACTTCAGCTGAGCTTTTGCTCATCACCTTGGTGACATAGAGAGGACAGTTGGTCTGGTTGGCGATGGTGATGGAGCGATTGACAGCTTCTGCCTCCACCTGTACAGGAAATAGAACAGTCAGATATAACATGTGGAAGCACTGCACAATATGAGCAGATACAAAACCTTTATTAGATATACATTTTATAATGATCAGAATAGAGGATAATCAGATTAGTTCAGGTTTAGAGCACACATAACTGAGCTGACTTCAATATACGTTTTTACTCTAACATGGTGCTGGTTCTCCAAAAGCATAAATAATTGTTCCAAGTCCAACTGCAACCACTGGGACAAGAAATAAGAGGAAATAAGAGGGGAGAAAAACATCCGTAATAACCTGCCAGGGGTTCTAAACCTTCCCCACTCAATCCAAAACTAAGAAATATTTTGACTAGCATTCAGCTTTATAAATGTATATACATATATATATTGTGAGGGGGTTAGCTCGGCAGCGGGTGTGTGTGACCCCCGGGATGGGCTCCCCACACAAAAACAGGCCCAGCAAACGGAGGTTGTGGTTTTCAAAATCAAAAAGGTGCGGTTTATTTTCTATTTACAGTAACAAAACACAGCAAAGCAAAAGAAACATAAATAAAATAAATCCTGGTCAACTTGACCTCTGACTAAACATACAGGTTTCCTAACTAACAACTGGGATCAGCCTAGTGCTGTCCTAGTCCCTAAGTCCCTGGTTTTAAATGTCCAAGCAAATAGCCACACAGGCTTTGTCTCACCGCACAGGGGTTCACTCTCCCTAGACAGTCCACACAGGTCTGGGTCCAGGCATGAGCAAACACCTAATGAAGCTGGGAGTTTTTATAGAGGCCTTAAACGAGCTGACAAGCTTCAGCTGGTCTCATCAACTCCCTGTCTGCACGACGCCCCACACTCTCCCTAGAGGTATGAGTCATCCATGAGCCCACTAGCCTCAGCTGGGCTTATACAACTCTCCACCTAGTTGTATAAGTCGGCGTAAAGCCTGAATCTGGGCGAAATATATCTACCCCCCTGGATGCAACCAGGTGACTTTACCTTCCTGCTGTCACATACCCCCCCCCCCTCTTGTTTTAACCTCGGGGTTGGAACACCAGCAATCAGGCATTCATGTACTCGAGACAAAGCATCCACATTCCCCATTTGAACGCCAGGGCGATGCTTTACTGTGAAGTTGAATTCCTGGAGGGCCAGGAACCACCTATTCACTCTTCTATTTGTTTCCTTGTTTTGAGCCATTCACTTTAACGGAGCGTGATCCGTAACCATGTCAAAGTGCCTACCTAGCAGGTAGTACCGAAGGGAATCTAGAGCCCACTTCACCGCTAAACACTCCTTTTCAACGGTGGCGTAATTTACCTCATGGGACTTCAACTTCCTGCTGAGGTAAATGACTGGGTGCTCTTCCCCGTTCCAGACCTGGGACAATACTGCTCCTAACCCCACATCTGACGCATCACTTTGTACGACAAAGTCTTTAGAGAAGTCGGGTGAGTACAACACTGGCTGGCTACATAAGGCTTGTTTCAAGAATTGGAATGCTGCCTCAGCCTCGGGGGTCCATTTAATCATGACCGACCCTTTCCCCTTCGTCAGGTTGGTTAGGGGCACAGCCTTAGAAGCAAAGTGGGGAATGAATCGCCGATAATACCCACCGATTCCCAGAAAGGCTCGTACCTGCTTCTTGCTGTTGGGACGTGGCCAACTCTGGATGGCCTCGACTTTGTTGAGTTGGGGTTTTATTACTCCCCTCCCAATGGTGTACCCAAGATATTTGGCCTCCTCCTGCCCAATGGTACACTTCTTGGGGTTAGCCGTAAACCCCGCTTCCCGAACAGAGTCCAGGACTGCTTGCACTTTTGGCAGATGTGAGGCCCAATCTGTGCTATGGACAATTACGTCATCCAGGTAAGCCGCAGCATACTTCCGATGGGGCCTCAGCATCTGGTCCATTTTCCGCTGGAATGTGGCCGGCGCATTCTGTAACCCGAACGGCATTCTTTTATATTGGAACGCCCCGTCTGGGGTTACAAATGCGGTTTTCTCTTTGGCCGACTTGGCCAGGGGGATTTGCCAATACCCTTTTGTGAGGTCAAGAGTCGTCATGTATCGGGCTGTTCCCAGCCGGTCGATCAACTCATCTATACGTGGCATGGGGTAGGTGTCAAATTTTGTAACTTTGTTCAACTGACGAAAATCGTTACAAAATCGCCAGCTCCCATCCGGTTTAGGCACCAACACAATGGGACTAGACCAATCACTTTGGGACTCCTCTATCACCCCTAAGTTCAGCATTTTCTGTACTTCCTCCCGTATTGCCTCCCGTCGGGCCTCTGGGATCCGATAGGGTTTTAACTTCACCCTTTCACCGGGCGGGGTAATGATGTCATGCTCTACCCCAGATGTTTGTCCCGGCAGCTCAGAGAATACCTCCTTGTTGCGAAGCACAAACTCCTTAACCTCCTGTTGTTGGGGTTGTGACAAGGTGGCTGCTATTCCAACCTCAGGAATCACGCAACCAGTTTGAGCTGGTGACCAAGTGTCTGCGACTAGGGACTCTCTATCCCTCCAGGCTTTCAACAGATTAACGTGATAGATCTGTTCGGGCTTTCGCCTTCCTGGTTGTCTGACCTTGTAATTCACTTCGCTCACTTTTTCCATTATCTCATAGGGGCCTTGCCATTTGGCAAGGAATTTACTTTCAACCGTAGGGACAAGTACCAGTATCCTATCCCCCGGGGAAAAGGTACGGGTCTTGGCTCCACGGTTGTACACTCTCTGCTGTGCTAACTGCGCTTGGGCCAAATGTTCCTTCACGATGGGCATTACCTGTGCAATTCGGTCTTGCATCAGGGCGACATGCTCAATCACACTCCTGTGGGGAGAACTCTCACTTTCCCAAGTTTCCTTGGCAATATCCAACAGCCCTCTTGGGTGTCTCCCATACAGTAACTCAAAGGGGGAGAATCCCGTAGAGGATTGGGGCACCTCTCTAACAGCAAACATCAGATAAGGAAGTAGACAGTCCCAATCCTTTCCATCTCTATCCACCACTTTCTTCAACATTTGTTTTAGGGTTTTGTTGAATCTTTCAACCAGCCCATCGGTTTGGGGGTGATACACAGATGTACGTAATTGCGTCACTTTGAACAATTTACACAGCTCCTTCATAACCCGGGACATAAAGGGTGTACCTTGGTCCGTAAGCAGTTCTTTACAAATACCCACCCGGCTAAACACAAGAGATAGCTCTTTGGCTATGGTTTTGGCCGAGGTATTTCGGAGAGGGATCGCTTCTGGATAACGGGTGGCATAGTCCATTATAACTAATATGTACTGGTGCCCCCTAGCGGACTTGATTATAGGCCCTACCAAATCCATGGCAATCCTCTCAAACGGGACCTCAATGATGGGTAGAGGGACCAGCGGGCTACGGAAATGTGGCATCGGGGCCGACCTCTGACACACAGGGCAGGAGGAACAATAATTTTCTATGTCCTTCATCACCCCCGGCCAATAGAATCTCTGTAATACCCTCTCTCGGGTTTTCTCTGTCCCCAGATGACCTCCAAAAATGTGCCCATGGGCCAACTCCAACACCAACTTCCTGTAAGGTTTGGGCACCACAAGCTGCTCAACGGTTTCTTCTGCCCTTTTTGCCACCCGATACAGTAGGTCCTTCTCTACGCTGAAGTATGGGTAAGTGCAGGTATTATCTGGGTTCACTAACTCGCCATCTATTTTCACTACGTTTTCCCGTGCCTTTATTAGGGCGGGGTCTTTCAACTGTTCTGTGGCAAAGTTTTCCCTGTGAACCTCAAGATCAGAAAACTCCACAGACGGTAGGTTTTCGTCTGAGGAGGTGGGCTCCTCTCCAGTTTCTTGAGTCTCCCCTGCCAATACTGATAAGGGAAATTCCGGAGAGTCCTCACCACTCTCAGGGGAGTTCTGGCTATCACATTCCTGGTACATAGGGGCACCAGTGGGGGGCTCAGGATCATCCCACAGTTCCCAGAACTTCGGAAAATCCCTTCCCACAATGGCGTCATGCGGTAACTGAGATACTAAGCCCACTGGATGAGAGAGGGTACCTTTGGGGGTCTCGAAACACACTGTAGTCACTGGATACTCTCGGGTGTCCCCATGCACACAAATAACAGCTACCTTGCTATTCCCAAAGACCTCTGTTTTAACTAACTCAGCCTTTATCAGGGTCACAAGGCTACCTGAATCCAGCAATACTACAACATTTCTACCATTAACACACATTTTGCATAAATGTTTCTCAGTTCCTCGAATGGCAGTGCATGCGACTGTCGCACACAGCGACTGACGTCTGCCCGTCAGAAAGTCACACTGCATGGGTTCCTCCACAACCGGGCAATTGGCTGCAATATGTCCCACTTGCCGGCAGCGGTAGCAAACGATCCTTCTTGCCGCCTCTTGAGCCGCTGATTTCCCAGGCTGTTCTCGCCAAACTTGGGGTAGAGCTCCCACCCTCTCACTCTCTCCACCCTCACCCCTTGGAATCCTCTTATCCGCCCCTGGGGATGGTCTGGTCTTAGGGTGGAAAGTCCGAGTGTCTCTGGAAGAGGCCGTCAGGTTCTCTGTAGCCAAGTATTTCTCCACACGATCCACAAGACCATCGGCCGTCTCTGGGTCTCCATGGCTTACCCACTTTTGGATGGCAGTAGGAAGAGCTCTCAAAAACCGATCCATTACAACACGTTCCACAATCTTTGGTGCGGACAAAGTCTCTGGCTGTAGCCACTTTCTGCTCAGGTGAATGAGATCATACATTTGGGACCTGGGGGGTTTTCCAAGCTGGAAAGTCCAGTTATGCACACGCTGAGCCCGGACAGCCTGGGTGACACCCAGCCTTGCCAAAATTTCAGCTTTTAGCATCACATAGTCTTTTGCTTGGTTAGGCTCTAGGTCATAGTAAGCTTTCTGCGATTCACCAGTTAACAGAGGAGCCACCAGTCCAGCCCACTGCTCCTCAGGCCACTTTTCTCTTTCAGCGGTCCTTTCAAATGTGGTCAAAAATACCTCTGGATCATCCTCTCCAGTCATTTTTGTCAATAAACGACTCACCCCAAAGGACGCGGTATTAGTGGGACGGCTTTCCTCACTGGTCTGCGGACGTTGCTGCATTACTGCTTCCATCTGTTGTTGTAGTCTCTGCTCTTGCTTCTGCAACAGGTCTATGAAGCGGGCCTCAGATTGCTGCTGGGCTTGTTGCTGAGCCTCCAGACTCTGTTGCAAAGTTGCGTTTGTCTGCTGCTGGGCTGCAAGGCTCTGTTGATGAGCTTGCTGCTGGGCTGCGAAGTTCTGTTGTTGAGCTGCAAGGCTCTGTTGATGAGCTGCAAGGCTCTTTTGCAAACCTGCATTTGTCTGCTGTTGATTGGCATTTGCTAGAGCCAGCTGCTTCAGTATCTCCTCCATGCTGGCTTAAAAAAAAACTGCCCACATTCTCCACCAACTGTGAGGGGGTTAGCTCGGCAGCGGGTGTGTGTGACCCCCGGGATGGGCTCCCCACACAAAAACAGGCCCAGCAAACGGAGGTTGTGGTTTTCAAAATCAAAAAGGTGCGGTTTATTTTCTATTTACAGTGACAAAACACAGCAAAGCAAAAGAAACATAAATAAAATAAATCCTGGTCAACTTGACCTCTGACTAAACATACAGGTTTCCTAACTAACAACTGGGATCAGCCTAGTGCTGTCCTAGTCCCTAAGTCCCTGGTTTTAAATGTCCAAGCAAATAGCCACACAGGCTTTGTCTCACCGCACAGGGGTTCACTCTCCCTAGACAGTCCACACAGGTCTGGGTCCAGGCATGAGCAAACACCTAATGAAGCTGGGAGTTTTTATAGAGGCCTTAAACGAGCTGACAAGCTTCAGCTGGTCTCATCAACTCCCTGTCTGCACGACGCCCCACACTCTCCCTAGAGGTATGAGTCATCCATGAGCCCACTAGCCTCAGCTGGGCTTATACAACTCTCCACCTAGTTGTATAAGTCGGCGTAAAGCCTGAATCTGGGCGAAATATATCTACCCCCCTGGATGCAACCAGGTGACTTTACCTTCCTGCTGTCACAATATATATATATATATATATATATATATTTAGGAATCACAATGTATTATGAAAGATGATATTATGATCACAGATATCATCACAATAGTATTTTATTTTCATGTCATTTTAGCATTTAAAGGAGACGTAAAGCCAAAGCCTACCAAAAGCCAGGTAGCTGCGGAGATACAAACGGACATACGACCTCACTGGATGTTTTTATGATTCTGCCTGGCATAGAGTGGTGTGCTGTAAGCACCCATAGAGTGTGAGTACCCTGGATATATACTTTTGAATAAATTATTATTTTGCACGATAAAGCACTATCTAGACGTATTTTTTATATATGTACGAAGGATAACACCACTGAAAAGCCTAGGATCCTACAGAGTCCATATACCTTAGAGCCCAGAGGTGGTTCAACTGCGATTAGACCAAACTTAACTGTGCGGTCACAAGCCCTGAGGTGAGCAGAATCACGCAGGGGGAGCACGAGTTTGCAGTCACTGCGGATAAGTTTGGAGCACCATCACAAATAACTTATTACACTGAAAATTTAAGAGGCCTTTTTTAAAATTCTAATGCTGAAACTTCTGCACCAATAACAAATGAACCAATAATAAAGTGGTTGTAAACCCTGTTACACCACTTTTACCTACAGGTAAGCCTATAACAAGGCTTACCTGTAGGTACCTTGAATATCTTCTAAACTTGTTTAGGAGATATTCAGTATATGCGCTGCTGACGACGTCATTGGTGCATGCACGCTGAAGAAACATGCTGCTGGTGCCGTTTCTTCAGTAGCTGTGCCGTGACCGGCAGCTCCCGCGCGTATGTGATTGGCCGGAGCCGCAAACCCGGAAGTAACTCCGGGGGAAGATGTCCGCACTGTACTCAGAGGTCCGGCGCCGATCCAGGGCATCGTTCTAAGGTAAGTATTTCATAATGAGCTAGTATGTGATGCATAGTAGCTCATTATGCCTTTGTCTTGCAGGGTTTTTTTTTTGGTTTTTTTTGTTTATTTTTCCGAGATTTACAACCTCTTTAAGAAGATGAAGACTAAAGTGCCATACTTTTGGAAAAAAGGAAAGGCCTCATAAAACAACAAACACAATAATAGTCTCACCTCCTCCGGCCGACTCAGTACATGTCCCTCTGGTCCAGTGATTCCTTGTTCTAAGATCCTCAGTTGCTCCTGCAAAAGAAATTGTATTTTTTTATCTACTGGTTACTGATTAGTAAAACAGGCTCAGAATACTCACACAGTAAGATTGGTATCAGCATTATATTACAGAATAAAGATATAGATTGGGTAGTGTTTTCCCTTATATAATTCAGCACAGTTTCAGTATTACCTCTGTTTTGCCACTAGATGTCAGTGTCATAATACAGATATGCAGTAATGGAAACAGTGACACCCTTGTGTTATGAAGACTAATATAATGAGATTAAGTCATTCAGAAACAGGATGTTTGACAAGTCCTGATAAAGATAGAATAGGCAGACAGCCAATAGCGATGGACATTTTTTATAAGATCATATAACTCATTTTATCCTACCAAGTAAAGAAAAAGACCTGTTTCTTTTTACTGTATAAAACAGTACATTTAAAGTGTTATCTCACCTTAATAGAAAAAATGAACTAACAACGGACACCCCCCACTGTACTTACCTCCGGGGTAGCTGAGCTGTAAAGGTTACAGCTGCCCCAGGGATTTGAAATCCCCAATTTTCTCCGTGCATTGCTTCCTGGATGGACCAGATGGATTCTGATTGGTCAGCACGGATAGGGAAGAGAGGGGATTTCAAATCTGCGGATCGTTGGACTGTCTGCACACTGCTGATAGCTCAGCAACCCAGGTGATAAGTACAGTGGAGACTGAGGGGGGGGGGGGGTGTCTGGTGTTTGTTCACATTTAATTTGTTTATGTAAAAGTGAACTAACCTCTTATTTTGAGTCCTAGTGTAATTTACTGCATCTGCATGCTTCTATAGCTGGGTTAAATCTCTCCATAGAAATGTAATGGTATGATTGAAATATATACAATAACTTCATGGAACAAATGCAGCTTTCTTTGTAGGTATCTGGTCCCACTGTCACTGCTGAAGATGGTCTAATCTCAGCTTTCATTCTCTCTTTAGATCACACCATCAAATGCCAAGGTTTGTGGGGAAAACAATGCTGAAACCCAAGGAAAAAACGCAAATTTTCGCCTTCCCTTGAGCTGTATATTACTGCAGCTGTATAGGTTCCGGCTCTTTTTGCACCCATCCTGCTAAAGCGGCCACCTCTTCTTCCTACTCCATGGCCCGGTGTTCTGCAGAAAATTCCCAACCCGCCAAAATCTCCAACCACGTCACTTCCGGTGACACTTCTGGATTTTTGTCCGAAGGGAGTTGGCCGGGAACACCCATAGCATACACACGGCAGGACTTTTCTGCCAACTTTCCCAAAACTTTCCCAACATACGTGTTTTTTCTGCTCTTTACCGCCACCCTTTGGTCAACTTCTGCTGATGTTGGTTGATTTTAACATTGGTTCTGGGCATGCGTGTTTGTACTTCGGACAAAAGTCCGATGGATTTCTGTACACACGATAGGACTTTGCACCGTAGGACTTTTGTTGCCGAAAAGTTTGTCCGTTTGCAGAGCGAACTTTTGTCCGATGAAAACCGAAAAAGTTTGTCCGATGGAGCTTACACACGGTAAGATTTTTTGAAAACTTGCTCATTTTGAAGTTTGTTGTCAAAAAGTCTTACCGTGTGTATGGGGCTTAAGTCCACCCAATACTAACCAACAACATGGCCGCCCCCAAGGCGGCGACAACTTTTTTCCTTCTTACCTGGTGTTCTGTCAAAGCAGCCAAATCCCCGCGTAACGTAGTGTATACACTGCTGCTGTTCTGTGAAAACAGACAACTCGTCAAAATCTCCAATTATTGCTGCTGGAGTCACCGGAAGTGACGTGCTTGGAGATTTTGGCGAGTTGAAGTTTTCGACAGAACACCAGCTGTTGGTGTAAGCAACACTTGTCCAAGAAAGAGAAGTATCTCAGCCCTTTTATTGCTTATTTGTCTATCCTGTCAATAAAGCGAACATAGCTCGCCCTACTGATTGTTGTATAAACGTAAAACAATCATTTACTTATATTACCTAAAACAATGATAAGCAAAAGCTTATAAACCATGTAGATCATGGATTGGTTACTGAAGCGTATCTATTCCATTGACACTCTTACCTCAGCGATAATATCACCATTTTCGGCATGCACCTGTGCAATGGCACCAATGTCCCTGATCACACTGAACACCTCATAGATCTGGGAACAGAAAAGAGATGGTTATTAGAGGCTCTTCATTATTCCCATGTGCATGAGAAAAGGTAATAAAAGGATTGTCTAAACCCCAGAACATGAATGTTATATATCGCAGCTTATCAGCCCTTAAATGTGGTTCCTGCATTTATTTTCTTATGTCAGGCTGAGAACATTTTATGCACATACAGAAAATACCAGTTTATCCTGCCAGAAATCCAGTGTCCTTCAAATTTCCTGTACACTGAACTGAAATCAAACAATTTCGACAGCTTTTTCAGCGATCTTCTATGAACCACAGAACACCTCCAACTTACATTATGGAGATAAGGATTGGGGGGGGGGGGGATTTGTAGTTGAAATCAGGAGAGCAGCTTAGAGCAACAACACTGTAAGGCAGCGAGCATTGTCACCCGAGGACAGGAAATATCATAACACACATCTATTATGGCCTGGTACATTGCTATATATCATTTTTCTTTGGGGGGGGGGGGGGTTTAACTACCCAAACGAGGAGCAAATCTCTCTAGTAGGGGCCTCAGTGAGCAATAAAAACCTAACAGGATTTTTAACACTTCCCCACTCTATCCAAAACCAATTCTTCCTTAAAATACTATATTCAAATCACAAGCAAACACTGTTAAAACGTAATACATATACAGGTACAAAAACAGGCTAGATAATAACACTGTAGTAATTACAGCACAATATTGTGTATGAAGGCTAACCAAGGGCTGCATATTGTAATGCCAGGGGGCCTGATTCTCCTCCACGTGGCCCCCTTCTTTACTTCATATCTCTGTCCATAGGTGTGTGCAGGGAGTGTGCAAGTTGTGCCTGGGCACACCCTAATTACTTCATGCGGTGCCAATTCCCCCTATTGCCCAGGTTTCTCCCTGTGTTGGTCCCGCAGTCGTGCTGGCTTCCCTCTTCTCCTCTCCCCTGACTGCTGCAGGGGATGTTTAAGGATAGAGAGCAGTAGAAGGGGCTAGTAAATATGTAATTTACCAACCCCTTCCATTTCTAAATGAACACACTGAACACACTCACTCACTGTGTTCATTCATAATTGAAGCATAGTAAACTCGGAAAAACCTTTTACACAATATTAACATTTCATAATTTTTAAAAATATTTGTGATATCTCTTTAATGATAAACTATGGATCACTTTCAGTAACTTTTGATGGAAAATTTACAATTTGAAATGTATTTTCTGTTGAGTTCACAGATATGTAAAGCTGCCCCCAAATGATGTTCCTGATTTCAGAAAGCAATTGTCATCACTGGACCATTTCTAATGTCCTGGGGGTAATAAAGAGAACCAGAGGTTGGAGACACAAAAAAAAAAGTAAGATTTTTAGCATGTTAGAGCATTTCCCTATGAGTGGGTCCCAAGCCTTTCCTTTGTTCTAGAACCAGGGAAAAGCAAGATGCACAGTCTGTTCTCACCCCTGGCTCCTGGCACTGCACCAGCAGGTGGATCATTGCTAATGTCCATGGGGTAATAAAAAGAACCGGGAGGTTTAGGATCCTCAGAATCACAAGTTTGATTTTGAGCATGTTCATCTCACTATGACCAGGGAAAAGCATGATGAACAGATTGTTCTCACCACTCCTGGCAATGTACCTGTAGACGGCCCATTTCTAATGTCCTAGGGGTAAGAACCAAAGAAGAATCTGAGTATGTTGGACGATCTCCCTATGGGTGAGTGCCAATCCTTTCCACTAATATGGAGCCAGGAAAGAGCATGATGCTCAGACTGTTCTTACTGCTGGCTCCTGGCACTGCACCGATAGATGGACAAATACAATTTAGCCTATTATGTTCAAGAAGATATCTGCCCATCTAGAACCAGCAAGGCTGAGATAACACCACCAGTGCTGAACAGGAACCCCAGCATTTTTATGGAAGCAGTAAACTATACACAAAAAAGAAGCCTTTGAAGGCATGTACACAAGCTGATTGTGGATTCCCTTTAAAAGGAAATTACACATTTGTTTAGATGCCCATGTGAATTTCAAATATAGGAAATGTCCAGCCTAAAAAGAAAGATTTCCATCCTTTTCAATTTATAGAAGACATGCACCTTTTGGCGGAGGTCCCTTATCTGTCCCTGCTGCCTGTAAAGAAGTAATCAGGTTGATTTACCCATCTTTAAGGGAACGGTGTGTCTCCTACACTGGACCTGCAGGCTCCTGGCATCTGTGTACAGCCTGCTTTGATGCTGCTACTACAGGGCAGAGTTGGAAGACAGGAATAGGCTTTTCATGGTGAGCAGTCATCTCCCAACACCTCCTTCCATGGAGGACAGGTTCACAGATTCCAGGGGTCTGTAGGGTATGGTGTGGGGAGAAATAAAGAAAACTGACATCGGTCTTATCACAGCCTTCCTACATTAACTGATCATGTGACGATGCAGAGAAAAGTGTTGCTGACAGAAAAGACACCTGTGATGGATTCTACATGCAGTGGCATTGCTAGTACTTGAAAAGGAGCCTCTGTGGACTACAACATGAGCAGCACCCGACACACATAGTGGGAGACCTTGGTACCCACACCGCCATTGTCAACTATTTTTTTGCCCGATGCAGCCAGTAAAAGAAAGTTGCATACCTCTTTGGCAGATCAGTCTTGGTTATCGCCAAGAGATAACAGTGCCACCCCAGCTGCCCAAAAATCTTAGGACTGCTACTTGTGGACTGTGTTTCTGCACAATTTTATTTATTTTTATCTAATTTTGCATGCAAGCATTTTATTTTTTATTAACCATTTTTAGCACTACAAGTGTATACAAGTTGGCACGGTTATTGTTATACACAGTCCAATAATATTGTGATCACATATAACACAGAGTTTGTTATAGCAAGTGCTGCCTAAGTTACATTGTATTAGACAAAAGCCCACATCGGGAATATTGGACGGCAGCTGCATATTTATTTAATATTTTTACATTTATTTCACTTTATTTAATCACACTGTATCCGCATAGGCGCGGGTGTCACCTTGGTTATTCCGGGAATGTATAGGAAATGTGTACTGAGAAAAGCATACATGGACAGGTAATATTGAGGTTGATTTACTAAAGGCAAATATACTGTGCACTGCTCTAGATCTGAAGTGAAGCTCTAAAATGAGGGGAAGCTTTTGCTGATTTCTATCATCCAATCATGTGCAAGCAAAAATGCATTTTTTTATTTTTCTTGCATGTTCCCCTCAGATCTACAGCGACTGCTCTTGCGGTTGCACTTGCAGCGCACAGACTATTTGCCTTTATTAAATCAACTGCAATGTCCTTCTAAAAAAGTTGCCCAACTGCCATTAATTTCAATGCTTTCTGAGTCAGTGAGATGGAAGAAAAATGTCGTTAATGAAGTTAAAACTCCTGATCTACAAATTGATTTCATGTCAGTGGCTATGGAACTAAAGACGCCATTGAATCAGCATGACAGCCAGGGAACTAGCATATTCAGAAGGAGAGATCACAAACAGCCCATGCATTTTTTGTCACCCAAGGTCCTTGTGCAGTTGTAATGGGCTTATAATAAATACAACTGAAGTTTATATGTAGAAGAAACACAAAGGGCGTTATTTATAGTATGTTGAGGTCCTGATGAACTCACAGGAAGGAGAGCATTGCAAACAATGGTCGTCCTCCCATAGGAAGGGCAGCACTGATCAGTATGCAGAGTGTGTCCCAGGAATGCTAACAATGTGCCTAGCCTAAGAGGTGGCCAGTGCACTTGGCAGAAGACATCGTGTTCTCCTCACACACCCAGAGCACTGACAACTGACTGTATACACTGAACAGCGATGTTTTCCATCACCAGAGAAAACAAGGCTGCCGGAGACCAGTAATGGAACACGTGACTCCCAAAGTGCCGACACCTGACGAGAACAACACATTCCTAATAGAGCAGTGAGATCATTGTTACCTGGGAGTCTGTCAGCTGGAATTGTTCCTTGTATGCCATATACACCAGGAAGGAGTTAATACCTGCAGAACAAGAGAAGATGATTAATCATTACATAGAACTCCAACTGACAATCAAACAAAACATTTACAGCAGGTATAATGTCCTCTGCCTATCTTTACCATGTTTTATTTTTCTGTACAGCTGGATTTTTGTTCGCCTATGCAATATGATCACTTTAATCTCAAGCTTAAGACTCCCATTTAAAAAGAGCCAGAACTCTTGGTTGTGTCTTACATGACTCTCTAGCTGCCTAAACAACTCTTCCAACTCAATCATACTGCAAGGACTATGCTGCCATTTTGAAATGTCAGCTGGTGTGCAATGGATGATGCAACTTATACCCAAAGGCCTGCAGGCAATTACACATTTGCAATTACTCACTGGACAAAATAAAATTTTGCCTGGCAATTATTTACACTCAGAATTGCACAGAGGTCTATGGCTCCTTTCACACTGATGGACCTATCCGGTCCTCCTGTCAGTTTCTCAGGCAGACTCGATCGGACCAACCATTGTTCTTTATGTCCGCTGACTCCCGCCGTCATCCGATCCTGACCGATCTGATTCTGCTCTCTCCGCTGATACCCACTGAGCAGGCAGATGACAGTCGGATGGAAATGGACAGACAGTCAGTTTCCATTTGACTGCCCCATAGAGAACAGCGGGCTGTGTCTGTGTTCATTCTGCTGATTCAGAGCGGACACGGACACAGCCCACTGTTCTCAATGGGGTGGTCGGATGGAAACGGACCGCCTGTCTGTTTCCATCTGACTTTCATCTGCCTGCTCAGTGGGGATCAGCGGAGAAATCACCTGCTGAGTGGGTGGATTCGCTACTGGCGTCCACCCCATGTGAAAGAGGCCTATTTGTAAAACATTTGCTGTGTGTTTCAGCATTTCTGCAAAGGCTGTAAATACGACCAGTAGGGTTTTTAATATGTGTGAAATGTAAGTTTCAATTGGTTACCTTTGTAACATCCCCCAACATTCTATCCTAAGAGAAAAATAGCCTGAAGAAGATTTGACCAGAAAAATATTTAACCAATAGAAAAAATAGCCTAACACTAGGCTGAGAACATTTGACCAAAAGACGAAATACTATGAGGGAAACCTCTGCACTGTACGCCAATGGGTGGATGTATAAATTCCCTCAGTGAAAGTGCATGTACATACATTCTGTGTAAATGGGGCAAAAAAGTAATGTAAATAGGCTATATCATGTGCTGAATAAATGTGAATTATTGATTTAAAACAGATTATATTGCAATTGGCCCCTAGATGGCGCCAAGTATTAAAGTGATTGTAAAGTCTTGTTTAAAAAATAAATACATAAACATGTTATACTTACCTCCTCTGTGCAGTTGGTTTTGCACAGAGTAGCTTGGATCCTCCTCTTCCCTGGTCCCTCTTTGGTGCTCCAATACCCTCCCTCCTGTCGAGTTCCCCCACAGCAAGCAGCTTGCTATGGGGGGCACTCCAGCCGAGTCACAGCTCCGTGTGTCCATTCAGACACAGAGCCTGGACCCACCCCTGCCCCCTCTCTCCCCTGATTGGCCAACTGACTTTGATTGACAACCGCGGGAGCCAATGGCGCTGCTGCTGTGTCTCAGCCAATCAGGAGGAGAGTCCCGAATGGCTAAGACACTTGTGGACATCGCTGGAGAGAGTTGGGGCTCAGGCAAGTAATTTGGGGGTGCTGGGGAGGCTGCTACACACAGAAGGTTTTTTATCTTAATGCATAGAATGCCTTTACAATTTATTTACAGACATTCCCACCGACAGTGTAATGAATCAGCTACTGCAGAGAGAGAAGTGCTTTACAGAACTGATACAGTGTTGCAAAGACGGAACTTTTTGTTTGACACGTTTACCAGACTGGACCTTTCACAGATGAGCAAAAGTGTCGCTGGACCACACCAAATGTAGTTGCATGCACTACTCTATAAAACACACAGAAACCGGACCGCATGCTACATATGTACCATGTGATCAGGTGCAGGCAAATGGGCTGCATTTCCAACCGTTTGGGGTGTCATTCAGTTAACATTGACACCTGTTGCATATCAAAACTTCAGTGCATGGTGAACGCGGCACGGGAAACGCGCACGGGACATGGGTTTCCCGCACATCATTCTGAGCGTTCCCGCTATGTGGTTTTCATAGCACGATTCTCATGTGATTCTATGTGTCACATAGGGTTAGCCCAATCACTTGAATGGCCTGTCCTATGCATGTTTGTTGCTCAAATAGAAGCTCCTGCTCCTTTTTGGGCGAAAAGCATCACGCACTTTTTAAAGACACGCATTTGTGGGAGAATTGCAATGTGTTTGGGGTGCCAAAAAAAGGGTAATGGCACCCAAATGAGTGTTGCACATTACATGGCACATTACCACAGGATTTGGAATCTCGAGCAGAATCGCAGTGATTCTGCCCGCGATTCCAAATCACGAAGTGTGAATATAGCCTAGTTAACAACAAAGTTCCGTATGAACTCTGTATAGCAGTTCACTCTCTGCAGTAGCTGATGCATTACACTGTCCATGGTGAGAACAGGAATCTTCATACACTTGGCTTACAGTGCAGAGCTTTTCCTCATTATTTCCTCTTCTGGCGGAATGTTCTTAGTCTTTAGTGTTAGGCTATTTTCTCTATCCCTCAAACGTTCTGTAACTCTCCTGATCCAATGTTCTTAAAGCGGAGCTCTGCCATAAAAAAAATCTTAAAAGCCAGCAGCTACAAATACTGCAGCTGCTGACTTTTAATATTAGGACACTTACCTGTCCTGGAGTCCAGCGACGTCGGCAGCAGAAGACGAGCAATCGCTCGTCTCTCGGCTGCCCACATCGCCATCATTGGTGAGGGAATCAGGAAGTGAAGTGTTGCGGCTTCACTTCCCGGTTCCCTACTGCGCATGTGCGAGCAGCGCTGCGCATCTTTCACTGGTCCCCGTTGTGTTCTGGGAGCCGTGTGTTTCCCAGAACACAACGTGGGGGGGGGGGACCGGGAAGTGACGCACTACCCGCAGTGTGTATTCCCGGAAGTGGGTGCAAATACCTGTCTTTGACAGGTATCTGCACCCCCCTCCCCCTGAAAGGTGCCAAATGTGGCACCGGAGGGGGGGAGGAATCCGATGAGCGGAAGTTCCACTTTAGGGTGGAGCTCCGCTTTAAGGCTACTTTCTCTTAGGATCAAATGTTAGGGAATGTTACATTCAACCTGTGAAAGGCAACAAATAGAAACTGACATTTCACATATAGAACAAACATTACTCGACTTTTGTGAAAATGCTGAGACGTTCGCACAGCAAATTGTTTCTAAACAGTCCCTTTAGTGTAAAGCGACATTTAGAGCCACAGATCAATGCAGTCTACAAGTAACAGTTTTAGGAATGTGGAACAACTGGATTTGTTGCCAATAGGTCGCCATTTTATCATCTTTGCTAAAGCTGGTAGAATTTGTCGAAATAGCCTAAAAATTGTCATGCAAGATCAGCATTAGCTCCCATTCAAATTTTCTAGTGCATAATTGTATTTTATTGGAATTTTTTGTAATAGACCAACACAAAGTGGCACATAATTGTGAAGTGGAAGGAAAATGATAAATGTTTTTTTGTTTTTTTTACAAATAAATATGTGAAAAGTGTGGCGTGCATTTGTATTCAGCCCACCTGAGTCAATACTTCTTAGAACCTCCTTTCACTCCAATTACAGCTGCAAGTCTTTTTGGGGATGTCTCTACCAGCTTTGCACATCGAGTGACATTTTTTCCCATTCTTCTTTGCAAAATAGCTCTGTCAGACTAGATGGAGGGCGTCTGAGAACAGCAATTTTCAAGTCTTGCTACAGATTCTTAATTGGATTTAGGTCTGGATTCTGTCTGGGCCATTCTAACATTTGAATATTCTTTGTTCTAAACCATTCCATTGTAGCTCTGGCTGTATGTTTAGGGTCGTTGTCCTGCTGGAAGGTGAACCTCCATCCCAGTCTCAAGTCTTTTGCAGACTCTAACAGGTTGTCTTCAAAGATTGCCCTGTATTTGGCTCCATCCATCTTCCCATCAACTCTGACAGGCTTCCCTGTCCCTGCTGAAGAAAAGCATCCCCACAACATGATGCTGCCACCACCATGTTTCACGGTGGGGATGGTGTGCTCAGGGTGATGTGCAGTGTTAGTTTTCCGCCACACATAGCATTTTACTTTTAGGCCAGATAGTTCAATTTTGGTCTTATCTGACCAGAGCACCTTCTTCCACATGTTTGCTGTGTCCCCCATATAGCTTCTCGCAAGCTGCAAACTGGACTTCTTATGGCTTTCTTTCAACAATGGCTTTCTTCTTGTCACTCTTCCATAAAGGCCAGATTTGTAGAGGGCACACATAATAGTTGTCATGTGAACAGATTCTCCCACCTGAGCTGTAGATCTCTGCAGCTCCTCCAGAGTTACCATGGGCCTCTTGGCTGCTTCTCTGATTAATGGTCTCCTTGCTGGACCTGTCAGTTTAGGTGGACAGCTATGTCTTGGTAGGTTTGCGGTTGTGCCATACTCTTTCCATTTTCGGATGATGGATTGAACAGTGCTCCGTGAGATGTTCAAAGCTTGGGATATGTTTTTATAACCTAACCCTGCTTTAAACTTCTCCACAACTTTATCCCTGACCTGTCTGCTCCTTGGCCTTCATGATGCTGTTTGTTCACTAAGGTTCTAACAAACCTCTGAGGGCATCACATAACAGCTGTATTTATACTGAGATTCAATTACACACAGGTGGACTCTATTTACTAATTAGGTGACTTCTGAAGGCAATTGGTTCCACTAGATTTTAGTTAGGGGTATCGGAGTAAAGGGGGCTGAATACAAATGCACGCCACACTTTTCACATATTTATTTGTAAAAAAAAATTAAAACCATTTATCATTTTCCTTCCACTTCACAATTATGTGCCACTTTGTGTTGGTCTATCACAAAAAATCCCAATAAAATATATTTATGTTTTTAGTTGCAACATGACAAAATGTGGGAAATGTCAAGGGGTGTGAATTGCAGTATTACAGTATTTATGCAAGGTAGAGTTTAGGTATTCTTTTTGTGATAGTCCTAACATATAGTTACAAGCAGAGCGGCCATCTGGTTTGGCTTTTCTCCTCTGACCAATACTATGACTTATGATTCCAGACTATGTACAGACTAAGCTCTTTATCTGGTGACTGGGGTGGTTTTTTTTTGGGCTATCTGCCTGTAAATCACCAGTCGGGTACAGCCTATAACCATCACATATAAAAAATAAAATTAAAACTTCCCTGTGCAAATCTTCTGATGAAGACCAAACGTGGAGACACAAAATAAGCGATTTACTAAAACTGGAGCATGCAGAATCTGGTAGCTTCCAGGGTTTATTGTCAAAGCTTACTGTATATACTCGAGTATAAGCCGAGTTTTTCAGCACATTTTTTTGTGCTGAAAATGCCCCCCTCGGCTTATACTCAAGTCTGTGTCCATCTGCACCTTTGTGCACCTGATCCTGGCCAGCCGTAGGTTCCCTGAACCCCAAACTTGGCACACACGGAGCCCCACCCTTCCTCTACAAGTATGCAAAGATTTTTGTCCAGGGGACCTACAGCCGGGAGCACCGATTTTTTAAAGCTGGGCACCCCTTCCATAGACTCCCATGTTAAACGGTAATTTCTCCAGTGATTTTGGGGACCCGGTACTGGCCGGCCCTAGGTCTCCTGGACCCCAAACTTGGCGCACATGTAGCCTAGCTCTTTATCTACAAGTGTGCAAAGTTTGGACCTACGGCCGGGGAGCACTGATTTTTCAAAGCCAGGCACCCCTTCCATAGACTCCCATGTTAAACGTCAGTCTAGTCATACAGCGCCGGAGATCAGGTAGGGAGATTGGGCACAGTGAGGCATGGACACAGTGAGGCATGGGCACAGTAAGTCATGGACACAGTGAGGCACAGTGAGGCATTCAACCAGTATATAAAAATATATATATAATAACATAAACAAACAGTCCAATTGTTGTGACAGTCCAAATGTTATAACAGTGCTGATAATGGTTTAGGCTCCATGTACACAGAAGCTGATAAACTGCAGTTTATTGGCGTTTTGGCGTTTTTTTAAAAAGCCCATTAACTGCTCTCTATGTTAGCCTATGAGTTCATGTACACATAACGTTTTTTAGCTTTAATGAGCAGTGGAGTTAATGCGCTTTTTTCTGAACGCAAGAAATTAGCGTTCAAAGTGCAGTTTTTCGGCAGAAAAAAAACGAAAAAAAAAAACGAAAAACGCTCATAAATGCTCAAAAACGCTGGCCGCGAGCGTTTTTTGGTCCATTGAAAAAAAAAAAAATAACGAAAAAACGCTACACTAAAAAACGCTAATAAAAGCTAGTAAAAAAACGCTGATAAAAGCTAGCTTTTTCTGCTGCTTTAAAAACGACAGTTTTTGAGCTTCTGTGTACATGGAGCCTAATAATCTATGATGATATAGAGATCAAATCAAAACAACAGTAGGTGATTCTAGGTATTTGTCAGCATGTGCACCCTACACCGACTCCCAATCTTCACCACGTGAGGCACACTTCCCCCCAAGGGGTTACACTCACCAGAGCGTTGAAAGATGTAAGCCTTAAGTAATGATATCCTTTATTTAGATCCCCATCATTATCTCAAGAGGCAAATATATGTTGTACTCCAATCAGGCTCATAAAATACAAGAAATGCCAACATAGCGTAATCCTGTTTATTAAAAACTTCCCAGATACAAAACCCCTCCTTTCGATATAAACGTACAAAATAATACTGTTAATGAAACATGGTAAGAGACTGAGTGTAGTCATCATTCCACTATCCCCGTATACGCTTGTGTTACATACACGGCGTCCGTGTTGACTTTCTGATCGGAATCAGCTGTCGGTGGAACGCACTCGTCACTTCCGGTTTGCGGTGGTGATCACACTCTTATGCGTTTCATCATATTCGACTTCAACAGAGGACGCCCTCTGCTGAAGTCTAATATGACGAAACGCGTGAGGTTGTGATCTGTTTTTTATTTTCCTTGCATGTCCCCTTCAGATCCACAGCGACTGCACTTGAAAGTGCACTTGTAGTGCAAAGTGGATTTGCCTTTCGTAAATAACCCCCAATGTCTAGATCCAGTACTATTGTACATCAAGCACACTAGATAGAGGCCTCCAAGTGTTCTTGATTATGGCTTTTTTTTTTTTTTTATTAGAACCTCATTGTAGCAACATAATATGCCTTTCCAAAGCCTGGATGAATCTGGAAAGTGACAATTAAGGACAACAATTCTTCCGTTACACCACTGCCTCCTGCTGCACATAGAAGATATAATTCACTATGAATAGTAAGATACCAGTTGTTAAATATGATGCCAGATTTTGGCAACCACACCAGCAGGAAGGATGGGGAGCTTTTGCTACATGGCAAGCCACTTTCAAGGAATCCCTTTTACTGAGACAGAATGAAAAACTGATAAGTCATGCACATCTCTTAAACTTTGGGTGTTTGTATCTGTTTATGGTTGTTCTTGTACTCACCGTGGTCTTTCACCAGTGCCTCCATTTCCTCTTGTACGCCCTTGTGCCACTCCGTGATGTCCACGTGCAAGGAATAGTCACAACACGACTTGCTGTCTGCCCACTCCCTCCATTGGTCAAAAGCAGTAAGCAGGCTGGTCCCTGGCTCTGGCACAACATGGTCAACTGGTATCAGGAAAGACAAACACAGAATATAAGATATGACTCCCAAGAAACCAACCTTCCACTCATTTATTTAAACTAAACCCTGAATTTAAAGCTGAACTCCTTGCAAACAGCAAAACAGATAGTTGAAATATATATTATATAAGGAAGAAATTTTGCCTACAAAAGCATTTGTACTGTATTTGTGTCCATCGAGCCCCGAGATTCGCACAAGCATAGCAGTCCATACAGAAAGGCTGGTGACCTCACTTTACTATGCCCTAGTTAAGTAACACAGTTTGGTCATCTCCCCACCCCTAGCCTGTGATTCTACGGTGAGGAAGCAGCAACACATTGCTTAGTTCATTTCTCAGTTTTTTCATCTGGTCAGCATGTCATTTGTCAGCACATGTCAGAACAGAATACTTAATTGGCCCCAAGTACTGCCAGTTTGTTGTATAGGCTATTACAAGAGGCGGAAAATGAATCAAATGTAGGTACTTACACTGGCTTCTTTTAAAAGGTAAGTCATTTTTATACAAATACATAATTGCATTCATTAGTGTTTTTAAAGAGGTAATATACTCTGCTTTTTCACTTGTACGTACAGGTAAGGTTATAATAAGGCTTGACCACATCTGAACTACACACTCTAAGCATTCTTCTGGCCCCCACCCGCTCACAGATTGCTCCCTTTAGGGGTGAACGGATACTGGGATGGCCTGTTTAGGTTCGTCTCTACATAATAAGTACTGTCCCTCTAGTTCTAGTTCTAGTTTATTTCTTAATTCTTCGTTTATAGTCCCTAGAATGCTTGATGTTTCTGGCTACACAGTAGGTTAGAGGTTTTCGCCTAGTAATAATCCTCTCCATAACGATTAATGACCCTCCAGATACGATTAACTCTACATACAGCGTTTGAGTACAATTGTCCTAAGGCTTCATACATGCTTGGCAAACCTATGCTGTTTTCATTTTTTCATGAACTGTCACACATTTCTAATGCCTCTAACGTGTATATATGTACCCCTGTATTTCAAGTTTCTGTTATGGTGAAATATTCAATAAAAAAATAAATAAATAATAATAATAATAAGGCTTAACTGTAGGTACAGTGAATATATCCTAAGCTTTTTAGGAGATATTCACAGTTGCCAGTTATGTCCCCATTGCATGCGCAGTGCGCTCTGCATTGAGGGCACACTAAGTATGCCATCAATTCAGAGCGCCATGCCACAATTGTGACTCCCAATGTGCATTTGTTGGAGTAAAGTCCTGTTCAAAAGGCAGTAGTGCGGACCCAGAAGGAAGACTGGGGGAAGATCTAATAAGCACGCTGCATGGAGGGCTCTGTTTACCCCCTTCACGCATAAGGGTAAAACAAATGTTAATGCCTAAGCACAAATTTACATGTGTTAGTAAAATTGTACATATCATCACAACTACTTTGTGCATCCAGGTGGATTATACCTTGTTTTTTCAGGACAAATTGGGCTTTCATTTGGTGGTAAATGGTAATGGATATCTCCTGATTTTTTATTAACAAAGGAAAACTGGCCCAAAATAGTAAAAAAAAAAAATTGTATATTTCCTGTTACTACCATAACCTACCACCAAAGAACAACCCAAAATAAATTCTCCTGCTCCCTACGGTCGCAGCGATACCACATATGTGTATGTTATTTGTTGTTTGTACCCATAGTACTACCCAGAAACAATAGTGCGCAGTTTGCTTTTTTTTATCCTACCTAAAACACACTGACACTAACTGACACTGACACTAATGTAAACATTATTTTTTTTTTTCAATCCTGCCCAAAATATACTGACCCTGACCTTTGACCCACACACTAACCGTGGCACTGACCTAGATCAAACCTTGATCTAGGTATTTTTTATTTTATTTTATTATTATTTTTTACACACAGTTGTTTTTTTTTTTTTTTGTTTTTTTATTATTTCTCTCTGCAAGGAGAGTAGATACAGACATACCCCACTTTTAAGTACACAATGGGGTTTATTTACTAAAGCTGGAAAGTGCAAAATCAGGCTCACTTCTGCATAGAAACCAATGAGCGTCCAGAACAAGGTGTACAGTGTATTTTTCTTCTCCATTCACAAAGAGAAAAAAACACAGGGACAGGCTTCACAGTGACTGATCACTGTGATAGCCAATCAGAGGTTATCACAACAGGTCCCAATCGTTAGTACGGGACTCGGGGCTCGTAGAGAGACACAGGGCGCTCCCAGCACAAAGACAGATATGCAGCCTCATGGAAAAAAGCATATATGCTTACTGTCGGCGTCAAGGGGTAAAAATGTAAGTCTTTCATCAGTAGATGAGTGGAACTGAATATACATATTTTGTTTAACTGCTTCAGCCCCGGAAGGTTTTACCCCCTTCCTGACCAGAGCACTTTTTGCGATACGGCACTGCGTCGCTTTAACTGACAATTGCGCGGTCTTGCGATGCTGTACCCAAACTAAATTTGTGTCCTTTTTTTCTCACAAATAGAGCTTTCTTTTGGTGGTATTTGATCACCTCTGCGGTTTTTATTTTTTGCGCTATAAACAAAAAAAGAGCGACAATTTTGGAAAAAAATATATATTTTTAACTTTTTGCTATAATAAATATCCCCAAAAGTTTTTTTAAAAAACATTTTTTTTTCTCAGTTTATGTTCTTCTACACATTTTTGGTAAACAAATTAAAAAATAAGAGTATATTGATTGGTTTGCGCAAAAGTTATAGCATCTGCAAACTATGGGAAAGATTTATGGCATTTTTATTATTATTATTTTTTTACTAGTAATGGCGGTGATCTGTGATTTTTAGCGGTACTGTGACAATGCAACGGACAGATCAGAGACTTTTGACACTTTTTTTGGACCATTGGTATTTATGCAGCGATCAGTGATAAAAAAATACACTGATTACTGTGTAAATGTCACTAGCAGGGAAGGGGTTAACACTAGGGGGCGATCAAGGGGTAAATGTTCTAACTGTGTGGGGATGTGAGTAACTAGGTGAGAAGCTCTATCATTTTTCCTACTTCGTAGGAAGAAACGATAGGGCTCCTCTCCTCTGACAGCACAGGGATTTGTGTGTTTGCACACACTGATCCCCATGCTGGCGCTCGTGCACGCGATCCGCCATGCAGCAGGCGCGGGCCCCCCTCTGGTGGCCGAAAACAGGTAGGACGTACCCGTACGGGATTTCAGCCACCAGTGCCATTGTGCCGCAGTATATCTGCGTGACACGGTCGGCAACTGGTTAAGAAACATATGTACCTTTTTCGCAATGCTCTACACAAGTTTGCTGCAATTTAGGGCTTGCGTTTTTTTTTTCTAGGACTTTACTACCACTTTAATATCTGCATGGATTTCAGTTGTAAATATAATAAATCCTCATAGGGGCTTTCCCTAGTTTCATGAAGAAAGTGGGAAATTCCTTTATGAGAAGAGACCTTGGGGCTATTTTTGGAAAAGGGAAAGTACAGCACAAAAGATTCCTTTTTCTCACCATGTGCTAAATGCAAGGATAATGTGCAGAATGCAGTGATTCAAACCAAACCAATCAGATTTTGGTTTACTGCATAACATTAGCGATGGACAATTTGCAATTGGTTATCAGTGGTTACTGCACTTTGGATATTATAGCTGCTGTCTACTTTGTGAATAAGCCAACTATGATCCATGTCAGGTATTATTATGTACTAGTAAAAGCTTATTCTATTACAAGTACCGTATCTGAAGAAGTGAATTTCTTTAGAGAAACATGTGTGAGAAACATGAAAAACCCAACTTTTATAAATGATGTAATATTTAAAAAGCCTCTTACTGATCATGGTGGTGCCTCCAGCCAAAGCTGCTTTGGTTCCCTGGAAGAAATCATCAGCAGATACCATTCCATTGCAAGGTCTCTGGAAACAAGTGTGGACATCAATCCCACCCGGCACCACCATCCGTCCATGAGCTTCGATGGTCTTCACTCCTCCCGGCACAATCAGGTTCTCGCCAATCTGCCTGTAAAAGAGTAACGTGGTGGGTTAAATCATAACTACTTAGGATGAAGGGAATGCAATAGAAATGGGGCCCAGGAGGGATGTATGTATGTATGTATGTATGTATGTATGTATGGTAAATTACACATCATGCTCTTTTATCAGCTGCTTGAGGGTCTAATGAGCGTTTCATATATATTTCCTTGTACTGTAGATTGTATAAAAAGTATCAATTTTATATTGGATTTCAGTTCATTTAAGTTTTTGAAAAATATGTAGACCCCTCTGTAATGCTACCTCGGCAATATTGATCAGGCATCTAACTTTTTATATTCATTTTTTTAAGAATATGAATTTACAACCATTTTGAGTTGACTCACTTTAGGCTGGCCCCTTTTGCAGGTATAGCTATTGTGAGGGGGTTAGCTCGGCAGCGGGTGTGTGTGACCCCCGGGATGGGCTCCACACACAAAAACAGGCCCAGCAAACGGAGGTTGTGGTTTTCAAAATCAAAAAGGTGCGGTTTATTTTCTATTTACAGTGACAAAACACAGCAAAGCAAAAGGAACATAAATAAAATAAATCCTGGTCAACTTGACCTCTGACTAAACATACAGGTTTCCTAACTAACAACTGGGATCAGCCTAGTGCTGTCCTAGTCCCTAAGTCCCTGGTTTTAAATGTCCAAGCAAATAGCCACACAGGCTTTGTCTCACCGCACAGGGGTTCACTCTCCCTAGACAGTCCACACAGGTCTGGGTCCAGGCATGAGCAAACACCTAATGAATCTGGGAGTTCTTATAGAGGCCTAAATGAGCTGACAAGCTTCAGCTGGTCTCATCAACTCCCTGTCTGCACGACGCCCCACACACTCCCTAGAGGTATGAGTCATCCATGAGCCCACTAGCCTCAGCTGGGCTTATACAACTCTCCACCTAGTTGTATAAGTCGGCGTAAAGCCTGAATCTGGGCGAAATATATCTACCCCCCTGGATGCAACCAGGTGACTTTACCTTCCTGCTGTCACATACCCCCCCCCCTCTTGTTTTAACCTCGGGGTTGGAACACCAGCAATCAGGCATTCATGTACTCGAGACAAAGCATCCACATTCCCCATTTGAACGCCAGGGCGATGCTTTACTGTGAAGTTGAATTCCTGGAGGGCCAGGAACCACCTATTCACTCTTCTATTTGTTTCCTTGTTTTGAGCCATCCACTTTAACGGAGCGTGATCCGTAACCATGTCAAAGTGCCTACCTAGCAGGTAGTACCGAAGGGAATCTAGAGCCCACTTCACCGCTAAACACTCCTTTTCAACGGTGGCGTAATTTACCTCATGGGACTTCAACTTCCTGCTGAGGTAAATGACTGGGTGCTCTTCCCCGTTCCAGACCTGGGACAATACTGCTCCTAACCCCACATCTGACGCATCACTTTGTACGACAAAGTCTTTAGAGAAGTCGGGTGAGTACAACACTGGCTGGCTACATAAGGCTTGTTTCAAGAATTGGAATGCTGCCTCAGCCTCGGGGGTCCATTTAATCATGACCGACCCTTTCCCCTTCGTCAGGTTGGTTAGGGGCACAGCCTTAGAAGCAAAGTGGGGAATGAATCGCCGATAATACCCAGCGATTCCCAGAAAGGCTCGTACCTGCTTCTTGCTGTTGGGACGTGGCCAACTCTGGATGGCCTCGACTTTGTTGAGTTGGGGTTTTATTACTCCCCTCCCAATGGTGTACCCAAGATATTTGGCCTCCTCCTGCCCAATGGTACACTTCTTGGGGTTAGCCGTAAACCCCGCTTCCCGAACAGAGTCCAGGACTGCTTGCACTTTTGGCAGATGTGAGGCCCAATCTGTGCTATGGACAATTACGTCATCCAGGTAAGCCGCAGCATACTTCCGATGGGGCCTCAGCATCTGGTCCATTTTCCGCTGGAATGTGGCCGGCGCATTCTGTAACCCGAACGGCATTCTTTTATATTGGAACGCCCCGTCTGGGGTTACAAATGCGGTTTTCTCTTTGGCCGACTTGGCCAGGGGGATTTGCCAATACCCTTTTGTGAGGTCAAGAGTCGTCATGTATCGGGCTGTTCCCAGCCGGTCGATCAACTCATCTATACGTGGCATGGGGTAGGTGTCAAATTTTGTAACTTTGTTCAACTGACGAAAATCGTTACAAAATCGCCAGCTCCCATCTGGTTTAGGCACCAACACAATGGGACTAGACCAATCACTTTGGGACTCCTCTATCACCCCTAAGTTCAGCATTTTCTGTACTTCCTCCCGTATTGCCTCCCGTCGGGCCTCTGGGATCCGATAGGGTTTTAACTTCACCCTTTCACCGGGCGGGGTAATGATGTCATGCTCTACCCCAGATGTTTGTCCCGGCAGCTCAGAGAATACCTCCTTGTTGCGAAGCACAAACTCCTTAACCTCCTGTTGTTGGGGTTGTGACAAGGTGGCTGCTATTCCAACCTCAGGAATCACGCAACCAGTTTGAGCTGGTGACCAAGTGTCTGCGACTAGGGACTCTCTATCCCTCCAGGCTTTCAACAGATTAACGTGATAGATCTGTTCGGGCTTTCGCCTTCCTGGTTGTCTGACCTTGTAATTCACTTCGCTCACTTTTTCCATTATCTCATAGGGGCCTTGCCATTTGGCAAGGAATTTACTTTCAACCGTAGGGACAAGTACCAGTATCCTATCCCCCGGGGAAAAGGTACGGGTCTTGGCTCCACGGTTGTACACTCTCTGCTGTGCTAACTGCGCTTGGGCCAAATGTTCCTTCACGATGGGCATTACCTGTGCAATTCGGTCTTGCATCAGGGCGACATGCTCAATCACACTCCTGTGGGGAGAACTCTCACTTTCCCAAGTTTCCTTGGCAATATCCAACAGCCCTCTTGGGTGTCTCCCATACAGTAACTCAAAGGGGGAGAATCCCGTAGAGGATTGGGGCACCTCCCTAATAGCAAACATCAGATAAGGAAGTAGACAGTCCCAATCCTTTCCATCTCTATCCACCACTTTCTTCAACATTTGTTTCAGGGTTTTGTTGAATCTTTCAACCAGCCCATCGGTTTGGGGGTGATACACAGATGTACGTAATTGCGTCACTTTGAACAATTTACACAGCTCCTTCATAACCCGGGACATAAAGGGTGTACCTTGGTCCGTAAGCAGTTCTTTACAAATACCCACCCGGCTAAACACAAGAGATAGCTCTTTGGCTATGGTTTTGGCCGAGGTATTTCGGAGAGGGATCGCTTCTGGATAACGGGTGGCATAGTCCATTATAACTAATATGTACTGGTGCCCCCTAGCGGACTTGATTATAGGCCCTACCAAATCCATGGCGATCCTCTCAAACGGGACCTCAATGATGGGTAGAGGGACCAGCGGGCTACGGAAATGTGGCATCGGGGCCGACCTCTGACACACAGGGCAGGAGGAACAATAATTTTCTATGTCCTTCATCACCCCCGGCCAATAGAATCTCTGTAATACCCTCTCTCGGGTTTTCTCTGTCCCCAGATGACCTCCAAGAATGTGCCCATGGGCCAACTCCAACACCAACTTCCTGTAAGGTTTGGGCACCACAAGCTGCTCAACGGTTTCTTCTGCCCTTTTTGCCACCCGATACAGTAGGTCCTTCTCTACGCTGAAGTATGGGTAAGTGCAGGTATTATCTGGGTTCACTAACTCACCATCTATTTTCACTACGTTTTCCCGTGCCTTTATTAGGGCGGGGTCTTTCAACTGTTCTGTGGCAAAGTTTTCCCTGTGAACCTCAAGATCAGAAAACTCCACAGACGGTAGGTTTTCGTCTGAGGAGGTGGGCTCCTCTCCAGTTTCTTGAGTCTCCCCTGCCAATACTGATAAGGGAAATTCCGGAGAGTCCTCACCACTCTCAGGGGAGTTCTGGCTATCACATTCCTGGTACATAGGGGCACCAGTGGGGGGCTCAGGATCATCCCACAGTTCCCAGAACTTCGGAAAATCCCTTCCCACAATGGCGTCATGCGGTAACTGAGATACTAAGCCCACTGGATGAGAGAGGGTACCTTTGGGGGTCTCGAAACACACTGTAGTCACTGGATACTCTCGGGTGTCCCCATGCACACAAATAACAGCTACCTTGCTATTCCCAAAGACCTCTGTTTTAACTAACTCAGCCTTTATCAGGGTCACAAGGCTACCTGAATCCAGCAATACCACAACATTTCTACCATTAACACACATTTTGCATAAATGTTTCTCAGTTCCTCGAATGGCAGTGCATGCGACTGTCGCACACAGCGACTGACGTCTGCCCGTCAGAAAGTCACACTGCATGGGTTCCTCCACAACCGGGCAATTGGCTGCAATATGTCCCGCTTGCCGGCAGCGGTAGCAAACGATCCTTCTTGCCGCCTCTTGAGCCGCTGATTTCCCAGGCTGTTCTCGCCAAACTTGGGGTAGAGCTCCCACCCTCTCACTCTCTCCACCCTCACCCCTTGGAATCCTCTTATCCGCCCCTGGGGATGGTCTGGTCTTAGGGTGGAAAGTCCGAGTGTCTCTGGAAGAGGCCGTCAGGTTCTCTGTAGCCAAGTATTTCTCCACACGATCCACAAGACCATCGGCCGTCTCTGGGTCTCCATGGCTTACCCACTTTTGGATGGCAGTAGGAAGAGCTCTCAAAAACCGATCCATTACAACACGTTCCACAATCTTTGGTGCGGACAAAGTCTCTGGCTGTAGCCACTTTCTGCTCAGGTGAATGAGATCATACATTTGAGACCTGGGGGGTTTTCCAAGCTGGAAAGTCCAGTTATGCACACGCTGAGCCCGGACAGCCTGGGTGACACCCAGCCTTGCCAAAATTTCAGCTTTTAGCATCACATAGTCTTTTGCTTGGTTAGGCTCTAGGTCATAGTAAGCTTTCTGCGATTCACCAGTTAACAGAGGAGCCACCAGTCCAGCCCACTGCTCCTCAGGCCACTTTTCTCTTTCAGCGGTCCTTTCAAATGTGGTCAAAAATACCTCTGGATCATCCTCTCCAGTCATTTTTGTCAATAAACGACTCACCCCAAAGGACGCGGTATTAGTGGGACGGCTTTCCTCACTGGTCTGCGGACGTTGCTGCATTACTGCTTCCATCTGTTGTTGTAGTCTCTGCTCTTGCTTCTGCAACAGGTCTATGAAGCGGGCCTCAGATTGCTGCTGGGCTTGTTGCTGAGCCTCCAGACTCTGTTGCAAAGTTGCGTTTGTCTGCTGCTGGGCTGCAAGGCTCTGTTGATGAGCTTGCTGCTGGGCTGCGAAGTTCTGTTGTTGAGCTGCAAGGCTCTGTTGATGAGCTGCAAGGCTCTTTTGCAAACCTGCATTTGTCTGCTGTTGATTGGCATTTGCTAGAGCCAGCTGCTTCAGTATCTCCTCCATGCTGGCTTAAAAAAAAAAAAACTGCCTGCATTCTCCACCAACTGTGAGGGGGTTAGCTCGGCAGCGGGTGTGTGTGACCCCCGGGATGGGCTCCCCACACAAAAACAGGCCCAGCAAACGGAGGTTGTGGTTTTCAAAATCAAAAAGGTGCGGTTTATTTTCTATTTACAGTGACAAAACACAGCAAAGCAAAAGGAACATAAATAAAATAAATCCTGGTCAACTTGACCTCTGACTAAACATACAGGTTTCCTAACTAACAACTGGGATCAGCCTAGTGCTGTCCTAGTCCCTAAGTCCCTGGTTTTAAATGTCCAAGCAAATAGCCACACAGGCTTTGTCTCACCGCACAGGGGTTCACTCTCCCTAGACAGTCCACACAGGTCTGGGTCCAGGCATGAGCAAACACCTAATGAATCTGGGAGTTCTTATAGAGGCCTAAATGAGCTGACAAGCTTCAGCTGGTCTCATCAACTCCCTGTCTGCACGACGCCCCACACACTCCCTAGAGGTATGAGTCATCCATGAGCCCACTAGCCTCAGCTGGGCTTATACAACTCTCCACCTAGTTGTATAAGTCGGCGTAAAGCCTGAATCTGGGCGAAATATATCTACCCCCCTGGATGCAACCAGGTGACTTTACCTTCCTGCTGTCACACTATGTAAAAAATAAAAAATAAGTGCCTATACTGTTTAAAATCCAGTAATACACTGTCTCATCCTCATCCTGCTCTGCACATGCTCAGTTGCTCTCCATTTTTAGGCACTGCTTTGTAAAGAGTTTGTAAAGACCGATTTGCTGACAGCCTTAAAGCGGAATTAAACCCTCCTATTCTTTACAGCAAAGGAAGCTGCTTATGTTTGATCTGCAACTGTCATGGTGCTGCACATGTGATCAGTTATGACACCAGCCATTTGATGGTTTGACAGTTTGGTTGAGGACACAATCAAATGTGACAATTTGCATTCCCGGCATTCCAGGAATGTAATTTTTTTTTGAAACCATTAAATCAATGGGTTTAGTTTCACTGTAGGATTAACTTCTGTTCAGGGGCTCTGGGCTTCAGCAAAATGGCAGCCTCCAGCAAGAAGAAACAGGAGCAATGCTGGAGGCAATTTACAGCACAAACTAATTTATCCTTGCCAAAGAACATTATTTTTTATCCAGCTGTTATGGGTAAAGTTCTGCTTTAAAGCCAAATCCTAGGCTAAACATTATTTTTTAAATAGGTCCCTTAGGTGATAAAAACAGAAGCTTTGGCTGTTAAATTCACTTTTAGTCCAGAGCTGTCGCTGCAGTACCTCTTCTTGGCCAAAAGATGTCCTCAGTTTTCCGGGTTGAATGACACTCAGCGTTACTCAACCCGGAAGACTGACGGGGGCGTCATCTCTGCACCTTTCATTCATACTGAATAGCTCTCTGAATCAATATGGACCACTCAGCATGGAGAAGAAGCAAAGATGATGAGGACCCTGTGATGTTCCATGACCAGCCTGAAGATTGCAGAAATAAAAAGTATACAAAAAAAAGTATAAAATACAGATACCAAGGCCCTCAAGGAGGGTAGTGGGGATGATGAAGGGGGAATAATGCTTAAATTAAATATGCTTGAAACAGATTTTACCCAAAGTACAGGAAAGCACAAATCAGGGTTCTGCAGAATAAATGACAATAAATTATAACTGAACTCCAGGCAAACAACTAGACACTCAGAAGAAATAAACATATAGGAGCTCTTTTACCTGTCAAAGGATTAATATTTCTGACCATCCGTTCCTGAAATGTATACAGATGACAGACAGCCCAGTCTTGTCTAGTGTTGGGGGGGGGGGGGCTGGGGGGGGACCTGATTTTTCAGTAACACTGACAGGACTTTTCCCACCCCCAGCCTGTGGACAATGAAAGAAGAAGCAGAAGACTCTCTGTCACTGTTCTGCTTTTCCCTCCCAGTCTGAGGACTGTTGTACATACAGGGACTGTAAGAGGCGGACATTAATGAACAATACATTGAATGTTATAGCAATGATTATGGAGCTGCATTTATTTGTGGTTTTATATCTTTCAGTAGTTCAATACGAAGCAAACGGGGTTCCTGTGCTACTGGGGACATATTAGTCCTGTATGCAGTGCTGGGACAAGGTCATCCAGCGCCCAGGGCAAATAAAGGAGCAAACTGCGCCGCCCCCTCCACCACCGGGATCAGACTAGGAGTGGTGTAAGGTCTGTAATGTTTGTCACATTCACTGAAGCCCTGTACACACGACCAGTTTTCCTGTCAGGAAAAAAAACATCGGTTTTGCCGACGGGATTCCTGCCAAGCTTGTCTTGCATACAGACTGTCATACAAAATCCCGCCGGTCCAAAGCGCAGTGACGTACAACACGTGCAATGGCACTATAAAGGGGAAGTTCCATTCCAACGGCGCCACCCTTTGGGCTGCTTTTGCTGATCTCGTGTTATCGCGTGTTAGTAAAAGTTTGGAGAGAGACGATTCGAGCTTTTCAGTCTTCGTGCTTTCAGATCATAATAAAAATAAAGAAAAAAGTTTTTCAGAACTCTGTGTGAATATCAGCAGCTAAACAAGTTCATTATTGGTCATTATTGTAGCATTATAAAGAAGATTTGAATGCGCAGCATTAAACGATGCAATAATTTGCAGCGTGAGGAATGTGCTATCTCCATTACAAACGCTAGTTTTACCAGAACAAGCGCTCCCGTCTCATACTTGATTCTGAGCATGCGCGTTTTTTTTTGCCCTCGGAAAAGCATACACACGACCGGTTTTCACAACGGAAAAAAGTCCGCCAGGAATCCCGACGGGAAAATAGAGAGCAGGTTCTCTTTTTTTTTCGGCAGTTTTCCTGTCGGGAAAACTGCGATGGAGCATACACATGGCTGGTTTTCCCGGCCAAACGCTCTCATGGCAGTTTTCCTGCCGGGAAAACCGGTCGTGTGTACGAGGCCTGAATAGTGCTTACAGTGTTACACTGCAGTAACCTGGAGAGTTTAAAATTGGTACACGCATATGGGGTAGTGGTCAGTGGTGTCACTGGAAGGAAAAATATCCCAGCAATGGTGGTGTCACTGGGGAAAGTTGTCCCTGTGGCTGTAGTCACTAGAAGGGAAAAAGTCCCTGTGTTGACAGTATCACTGGGAGGAAAATATGCCGCCATGTTGTTGTTGTCAATCTGAGGAGGACCAATTGGCATCTAGGTCAGTGGGATTAGGGAGGGGAGGTGGACTCTGAGGGGTGCATGGACCTAAAGGGCTCTAGGGGGGTCTCTGATGCCGCGTACACACGAATTGATTTTCCGTCGGAAAAACCTTGGATGGTTTTTCCGACGGAATTCTGCTCAAGCTTGGCTTACATACATACGGTCACACAAAAGTTCTCTGAACTTTCGACCGTCAAGAACGCGGTGACGTACAACACTACGACAAGCCGAAAAAATGAAGTTCGATGCTTCCGAGCATGCGTCAAATTGTTTCCAAGCATGCGTCGGAATTTTGCGCGTCGAAATTGCTACAGACGTTTGGAATCTCCAATCAGAAAGGCGACGGAGAAGACCGGGCCCCGCTAGCAAAAGAGCTGGAAGAAGATAGCGGAGGCCCGGCAGAAGGAAGAAAGAACCGGAGAGCGCGGAGACGACACCGGAGACCCCCGAAGTCGGAAAAGACCCCCGGAGTCGGAAGAAGAGAGCTGTGCAATAAATTACTTTAAAAACCCGTGTGTGTTTTTTTATTGCCATTTTTTTCCACCAGGTGAATGGGTAGGGGTACGATGCACCCCATACTCATTCACATAGGGTGGGGGGGCCGGGATCTGAGGGCCCCCTTATTAAAGAGGGACTCCCGGATTCCGATAAGCCCCCCCGCCCGCAGACCCCGACAACCAACGGCCAGGGTTGTCGGGAAGAGGCCCTGTCCTCATCAACATGGGGGCAGGGTGCTTTGGGGTGGGGGGACCGCAGGTCGCCCCCCTGCCCCAAAAGCACCAAACCCCCCATGTTGAGGGCATGCGGCCTGGTACGGTTCAGGAGGGAGGGGGGGCGCTCTCGTCCCCCCCTCTTTTTCTGCGGTCTGCCAGGTTGCGTGCTCGGATAAGGGTCTGGTTTGGATTTTGGGGGGACCCCCACGCCATTTTTTCGGCGTAGGGGTTCCCCTTAAAATCCATACCAGACCGAAGGGCCTGGTCTGCTCTTGGAGGGGGAACCCATGCCGGTTTTTTATTTAAAATTTGGCGTGGAGTTCCCCCTCAAGAGCAGCAGAGCACAAGTCGCATGCCAAAGTCGGATCATGCAAGACTGCGGTCCGACTTTGATCCGACTTCAATGATAGTCAATGGGCTGAAGTAGGATCAAAGTCGGACCAAAGTAGTACAGGGAGCATTTTCAAAGTCGGACCGACATGTGTCGGACCAGTTAAGACGGCTCCCATAGGGAAACATTGATTTTCACACGTCATGTGACATGAGCTCCCAATGTCGGTGCGTATGTCGCCCCAGTGTGAACCCGGCCTAAAAGACTTTCTCCACTTTGATACTTGTCTCCAGGTGGGCGTTTGAACAATTCACAGGTTATTAGGTACACAGTCCACCTGCATGCATCAACCAAAAGAAACCTTTCTCATTGCAGTGAATTTGTTCAAAAGGAATTCCCCCTTACTTTCCTTAGTGATCAGTGGAATCCAGCAATATCAAATGTGGACATATGCAGGGAATAAACAGAGACAAATCATAGCGCAATACCGCCCCACCACAGTACAATGATCAACTGTGTGTGTGGTTAAACTCACATATCCAGGAATACAGAAAGCGCTTAGTTTTAGCTCAGTAAGACGATATCCTCATCAAGCTGCTGGTAACATCAATAGGCTACCCCCCCTACGCGTTACATCATCGACACATTACTTATTCATTCCATTTTTGGGTGGCACTCCGCTTTAAGTAAAGTCAATGATATTGGAATCATTGACTAGGTTTACACCTGCAGGTGTGCACATGCATGTTTTGGTCAATAGGCTGCCCTACAGGTGAGAAATGTGGAAAAGACGTCCATGACCCTTTTTAAAAATGTGCTGCACCAAACCACAGTCTCATGGACTGTGCATTTTCTGAACGTGCATTAAAGATGCAGCATGCAAGACTGATTTGCTTTAATGAAAACACAGTAATAGAATTGAATGGGACCGCACATAAAACTGCAGGTAAACAGCACATAAAATCGCGCCGAGGTCAAACCAAAGCGCAGCAGTGTGAACCCGCTACTAGGGATGTTGTAAAGCGCTGCGCAAATTGTTAGCGCTATATAAATCCTGAATGATATTAGGAAGAAGAAGAAAAGAGTGAATCGTGAGGAGGTTGTGATGGAGTGCAGAAAGTGATGGAGTGCAGAGAATGTGCTAGGCTGTGTGATGACAGGACACTAAGAAGAGCTAAAAGCAAACTGGGATGGAAAAGGTGTAAGATCTGTGTGTGGAATGCTGAGCTGAGAACAATGGCTGCACCATAGGTGTAGTGAAGGTTTATGGAGGGGACAGCAGATAAGAGGAGAATGGAAAAAATGAACAGGGCAGATCGGTGCTGACTTACTGTATGATCGTGCAGCCAAGGTAGAGAGAGGTGGAGCGGAGTTTAGCCAGACAAGTGAGAGTAAAGCCCCATACACACGGTCGGACTTCCATCGGACTTTTCCGTGGATTTTTGTCCGAACGGAGTTGGCCGGGCACACCCATAGCATACACACCACAGGACTTTTCTGCAAACTTTCCCAAAACTTTTTGCAACATCACATGGTTATTCTGCTCTTTTCTGCTCTTTACCGCCACCCTTTGGTCAACTTCTGCTATTGTTGGTTGATTTTAACATTAGTTGTTTTGTCCATCGGACAAAAGTCCGATGGTTATCTGTACACACGGTAGGACTTTGCTCCATCTGACTTTTGTTGGGCAAAAGTTTGTCCGTTTGTAGACCCAACTTTTGTCCGATGAAAACAAAACCAAACGAAAAAAAGTTTGTCCGATGGAGCGTACACACGGTCGGATTGTTGGTCCAACTTGCTTAAAACAAAGTTTGTTGGGCAAAAGTCTGACCGTGTGTACGGGGCTTTACAAGGGAGAAGGTGTGGTGTCCCAGGAAGGAGAGCAAGTTTAGGGCAGGAGTGTGGCTTGCTGGAGGACAGAGTGATTAACCACTTTAAGGATTTGCCCCCTTAATGACCAGGCCAACTTTTGCGATACGGCACTGCATCGCTTTAACTGACGATTGGGTGCGACGTTGTACCCAAACAAAATTACGTCCTTTTTTCCCCACAAATAGACTTTTTTTTGGTGGTATTTGATCACCTCTGCGTCATTTATTTATTTTTTGCACTATAAACAAACAAAGAGCGACAATTTTGAAAAAAAATTTTTTTTTTAAACTTTTTGCTATAATACATATCCCCAAAAAATATATAAAAAAACAAATGTATTCATCAGTTTAGGCCGATATATATTCTTCTACATATTTTTGGTAAAAAAAAAATCACAATAGGCGTTTATTGATTGGTTTGCGCAAAAGTTATCGCGTCTACAAACTTTGGGATAGAGTTAGGGACTTTTATTTATTTTTTATTGTTTTTACTAGTAATGGTGGCGATCTGCGATTTTTAGCGGGACTGCGACATTGCGGCGGACAAATCAGACCCCAAATGACACTTTTTGGGGACCAGTGACATTATTACATTGATCAGTGCTATAAAAATGCACTGATCAATGTAAAAATGAGTTAACACTAGGGGGCGATCAAGGGGTTAAGTGTGTTCCCTGGGTGTGTTCTAACTGTAGTAGGGATGGGCTCACTGGGACATGACAGAGATCACTGTTCCCGATCACTGGGAACAGTACATCTCTGACATGTCCCCTGTCAGAACGGGGATCTGCCTTGTTTACTAAGGCAGATCCCCGTTCTGCCTCTCTACTAGGCGATTGTGGGCATCGAGTCCGCCCGACCAACAGGCTCACTCCCGCCCGCAACTGGGCCTACACGAGCCGATGTACAGGTACGGCGATTCGCGCAGGACAGCCGACCTGCCGTGGTTTATCTGCGTGAGCTGGTCTGTTAGAGGTTAATAGCTGCACTAAATACGGTAGATAAGGAGTTGGATGAATGGAGGAGTCGGGGAATCAGTAGATCATGTGGTGAATATATAAAGCACAGTCACTCCTGTCAGTGAGGCAGGAGCAGCGACGGTAACTCCTAGTGCGCCCCCCCTCACCACACTTTTAGACACCACCACCCTTCTGCCCACCCCTTGTACCGGCCCTGCTTCTGTGTATAACACATCAGCCTTTGTGGCCACATTTTTTTAAAGGCTAGGATAGATAGTCAGCTTAGAGCAAGGTGAACCAAAAAGCTCCCTTTCTAAAGAACTGTTGAATACACTATGACATACACAATGACATCTTAAACCAGCAAAGCCCAACCGGTGGCCCGCAGACCCCTCTGATATACCCCTGGACCTCCTGTTCTCGGATGGCGGGTTGGCAAGCCAAGATCGCGGCTTGCCAACCACTCATCTCGGGCATCAGTGTATATCTGTGGACAGAGCCGGCACCGGAGGAAGCAAGCGGATGCGGAGGGAGCAAGAGCCACATAAGCCGATGCTTCCCCTATAGCCCTGGTTCCTGTCTCAGGAGTGATACCAAATGCACTCTGCCTGGGACAGCAACATTTCCTACATTACAGACAGCAATAGTTGCAGAAAGTGCAGGATAAAAAGATCAGCTTATGAATATCACAGTAGCAATGAGCATATTTCTTATCATATTTTTGCAATGGGCATATATGAGCAAGGAGTATATATAGTTTGACAGCGGTTATTAGGCTGCTTTCACACTGATCTGCAGTGCACCTGCGGCTTTCCTGCGGGTTAGCTACACTGAGCCATAGACTTGTATTATATCCTGTGGGTTTGGTGCATTTTCTAAAAGCGCACCAAAACTCCTGAATGCAGTTTGGGGAGCGGTAAACCCCCATAGATGAGACATGTTTTTACCACACACCCCAACCAATGGTGGAGCGGCAGGTGTCACAATGGCAATCCCACCCCATGCTCCAGGGTGTGCCCCCCCCTGTCACATTCTGTTTTACAATTGGACAGGAGGGCCAGTGGGGATGGTATATACAGGAACCAATCCTTTCCATTTTCCTCCTGAAACCACTGAAAGCCGCCTTCTCCCCCTCTCTCTCCCACCGGCATTCAGCAGATGCATGAGGAAAATGTTCATTATGCTATTCAAAATAAAAAATGAGAAATTCTGAACCATTTCATTGTGACCTGCAACTGCTTACCAAATCACTTAAGTGACCCTCACTCTTCAAAAGGTTGAGCACCCCTGGTTAAAGCAGAAGTTTTTCACATATTATTGCTTCTAACACAAATCCAAAAACAAGAAGATCAGTTCTTCATTTAAAGTGTATGTTAAGGAAAACTTTTTTTTTCTCATTTTAGCCCCTTCTGTTCCAGATTAGGTCCCAACGATTAGAACTTCCATAGGGGGTATGCTGGCAGAACTTGTTTTTTAACCTCCGACATCTAGAGCCTGGTGTTCTCTTATCTATGAGATGTGTGGTGTCATCATGCCATGATCATTAGCGCTCCAAGGCCCTCAGAAAGAAAGTTGTGGATGCCAATAAGTCTGACAAGGGATTTAAAAGAATCCCCAAATGATTTGAAATGTATAATTCCACTGTAAGGAACATAACCTACAAGTGTCATAGATTTCAAACAACTGTTCATTTGCCCAGGACTGTTTGATTCAGCAAGTTCAACCCAAGAGCTGTATTTCAGGAGAAGAACCTCATAACAACTGTGAAGCATGGTGGTGGAAATGTTATGGTTTAGGATTGCTGTGCTGATACGGGGCCCGGGCAGCTTGCAGTCATGGCATCAACTAAACACTCTGCTTCATATCAATGTGTGCTTGAAAAGAATGTGAGGCCACCTGTCTAAAAGTTAAAGATGACTTTATCTGTAAGTACTGTCTGAATAAAGATGTGATTGTCTGTTCAAATATGTTGGGCTGTACCTAAAGGATAAGTTCACCACCCATATTTAGGGTATAACATGCTCCAGGTCTGCCCCCCTTCCCATGACAGCGGGTGGAGATCCTCTTCCTGCACCCGCTATCACTTTTTAAAAACAGCATGGAGGGCTCCACCAACACAGCCATGTCATTTACAGTAATCTGTGAATGAATGAACTAAAAGTCCCATCTTCCACCACGGCAGACGGTTTATAGTTCTCAATGAACTGGGAGGGTGCTAAGTTGTAGTTCATTGATACTTTCTCCAGCTTTGTAAATGTCTGCCTGTATGGAGGTACGGATAGGCAAGCTGGAGGGAGTGTCTGCAGGAGTGTGACATTACACCAGCGATCTGCTGATCATGGGTGCAATGCTCTGCAGGCTCATCAGAAAAAATAATAAATTAACATTTTTTTCTTGCAAAAATATGTCCATTTATTATTTTTTCCTAATGTGAGGTTAGCCTTTAATATTTAACATGACAACATATACATAATATATAACCTAAGCCTTTAACCTTATAATGTCAACATTTTATATTCCTGATATGTGCCTGCTGTACTTGTATGAAAAAGTATCCTGTTCTCTTTGTATTGCTTCCTCTGTGTGAAATCCCTGCTGTTCCTGCCAGTCTGCACAGCATGGTCAGTTCTCTGGCTGTGCTGAGAACTCTACCTGCTCTCCTCCAATAATGAGCCTTGTGCTGACACGCCCCCCTGCACAGCCATTTACTGGGAAGACAAGTGTCCTGCTGTTTCTCCTCCTCCAGCTCTCTGAACTCCTTATGCAGGTGTGAACAGAGGGCATGTGATCACTTATAAAAAAGGAGAAAAATATATTTTTTATATCTATACATAAATGTTTTGCCTTTCATTTCTATTTTATACTGAATGGGTTGTTGTACAAGGTAAGGGTTCACATATACTTGAAGAATTGGATGTTTACTTACTTAATTAACCCATCCTCCATGTAAATGTCAGCATGGAATGACTGGTCATCATTGACGATCTTACCTCCTTTGATAAGGAGTCGATCACTCTGAAAAACATGACATAACAATTGTTAATAATCAGCTGTAGTTTTAACACATTTAGAATGCATGTTGCGGACGTATGACAAATGTGCGCTCCATGATAACATCCTAGTAATCCCAGTTCCATCCATCAATAACAATACTGTACATAAAAGCCCAGAGGAAAGTGCAAAGCCTGGTGCCAAAACTGAGCAGAGCCACATTGAGCAATGGCATGATTACATTAACACAGGGATTTGAAGCAGATCTACAGTTAAAAGTGACAGCACATGCACATAAATATTTTACCTCCGTACAGTGATAAAACATTCATCAGAGATGAGAAGCTAATCATGTTTTTCTGTAAACAAGTCCATTCTGCATCCCTTTGGTTGACTGTCTGCCCATGTTTTTTGGCTTGTAATTGTGCCAAGATCCTAATGAGTGACATCAGGGAACTGTCCTAACAATGGCCAGCTCTGTGTGCCTGTATATCAGTCTTTTATAGATCCTGGAGTACAGACCACATGACCAATGCCATGACACTGGTCATGTGACTTGGCAAGGATGGCTGTGGAATCAACCTACATACAGACAAGAGTAATCCCGTAAACTGATCCCTATTTAAATTTACTGCAGGGAGGGTTAAGTGGTTTTTGAAATATGAACAAAGCATATCCCTATATAGTGTGTACTTGTATCAGTTAAGAGCACTCTGGGGTTGATTTACTAAAAGCAAATAGACTCTGTCTGCACTTTGCAAAGTACAGTTGCACATTGCAAGCGCAGTTGCTCCAGAGCTTAGTAAATGAGGAGAATCTCTGCTGACTTCCATCATCCAATCACGTGCAAGCAAAAATGTTCTTTTTTTCCCTTGCATGTGATTGGGTATTCTTTGCAAAGTCAAGCTTCACCTCATTTACTAAGCTCCGGAGCAACTGCACTGCCCCTCCAAAGTTCCCAGGGTTAGGGCCCTTTCACACATGTGGACCATATGTCTGTTTTTCATCCATCCATTTTCGGATGAAATACATGTATTCCTATGGGATAGCGGATGTCAGCGGATGAACATCCGATCTCATCAGTCTCCGCTATGCTCCGTTTCTGCAGACGGAGGAAAATCCTATTATTCCATCCGTCTGCGGATCGGATGAACACGGACAGACGGTCCGTGTTCATCCAATTCCCCCATAGAGGAGAGCGGAGATCTGACTGGTCCATCTCTGCACAGTGTGCAGAGACGGGCTAGTCATCCGCCGGCTCAGCGGGGATCAACGGAGCGATCCCCGCTGAGCAAGCGGATGTTAAAGGAATGGATCCTCACGTGTGAAAGGGCCATTAGGTTGCTAAATAAGAAAGCTAATTTAAGATGTAAAAAAATGTTAGTCATATTATTTATTTAAAAACAAATCATTTTGTGTGTACTGTCAGGGGCGCCGGGCTAATGGGTGTCTATTAGGTCCGTCAATTTTTGACAAGCATGTGATTTGAGGCTAATGCCCCATACACACGATCGTTTTTCTTGCCATTTTTTCTCTTGCCGTTTTTCACGTCGTTTTTTTTCATGTTTCCTCTCAAGCCTGTCTTGCGTACACACGATCATTTAAAAAAACGATCAAGCAAAGCGCAGTGACGTACAACACGTACGACGGCACTATAAAGGGGAAGTTCCGTTCGAATGGCGCCACCCTTCATGTTAGTAAAGTTTGTTGAGCGACGATTCGCTCTTTTCAGTCTCGTGCTTTTCAGTCCGTGACTGCGTGACGAATGTGCTATCTCCATTACGAACGCTAGTTTTACCAGAACGAGCGCTCCTGTCTCATACTTGATTCTGAGCATGCGCATTTTTTTTCACGTCGTTAAAGCATACACACTATCGTTTTTCACGTCGTTAAAAAAAACGACATGAAAAACGACGTGAAAAAAGAGAGCATGTTCGAAATTTTTAATGCCCGTTTTTCACGTCGTTAAAAATGCTCTGGAGCCTACACACGATCATTTTTAATGGCCATTTTTTTGAATGGCATTTTTAACGGCATGAAAAACGATCGTGTGTATGGGGCATAAGGCTCTAATTGGCTTGTTTTAGGTTGTCCTCGGGGCACAGAGCTCTGTGCCCTGAATCCTCCCACTTTTGATATTAGCGAATCAATATTCGTCATCACGTCCATTCCGGTTTCCGGCTTCCAGTCCCGTGGAACGCAAGGCGTCCTCTGGTGAGTGCACACCTGGAGGGGTTTGTTTGTGCCCCCCAAATTTTTTTTTTAGCACCAGCCACCACTGGTGCACAGTCTATTTGCCTTTAGTAAATCAACCACTAAGGGCTGGTTCACGCTGCTGCAATGTCGGACATCATATATGATTCGCACCGCACTGCTGTGCAAATTACATACGATGTCTGCGCGATGCAAATTCAGCCATACAGATTGTATGGCTGAATTAGCATCACATTCAGACCAAAATTGTGCAGGACTCTTTTTTTGGTCCGCACCAGAATTTGATCACACACATGCAATCCGATTCCTGTCCGAATTGACAGTTCGCACTGCGATATGCGAACAGATCTGGGGGTGTCATTAACTTTCTATTGACACCCGCAGCGGTTTGCATAAGGCAGTGTGAACCGCCGGGGGGTGACATGCAATGCGGGAACCCGTACTAGATTCAAACGGGTTCTCATATCGCAGCAGTTTGAACTGGCCCCTCTGTGTCATTTCTGTCTGCTACTTTGTTCCTCTGCTATCAGCATGAATCACTTCTGACAAGTTTTCCTGACACCAAGAGAAAAATGGTGACAGGGGAGGGACCTTCAGCTGAATGATAGCCTCAGCTCTGTTTCTGTGTGATGTGTGAAGGGGGTGTGTTCCGTCCCTCCAATCAGCTCTCAGAGCTCTCCTCGCAGAGCTCTGCAGAGTGTGATATCAGCTCTCCGCCCCTTTTTTTCTGACAACCCAGACCAGCTTTATAAATTCTGCACCCTGAATGGCTGTGAAGAGAAGACTGCAGATAAAACAGGTACAACTTATGTAGGAGGATTTGTTTCATCTCTGCGTATCACCTGAGGCCAGTCACTTCACTGGGTATATGTAAGGGTTTCAACCACTTTAAATACTTCTATACACATCTTCAATTTTAAAGGTGTACTAAAGTCACATCCATTATATTAATGTGCTAGTAAAGACTTAAGCCCCGTACACACGATCAGTTTGACTGATGAAAACCGTCCGATGGATGGTTTTCATCAGACCAACCGATCGTGTATGGTACCCATCGGTCTTTTTTCCATCGGTTTTAAAAAATAGAACTTGTTTTAAAATTTTCCGATGGATAAAAAACCGATCGAAAACTCAGATCGTCTATGGGCAAGTCCATCGGATAAAAAACCCACGCATGCTCAGAATCAAGTCGACGCATGCTCAGAAGCATTGAACTTCATTTTTCTCGGCTCATCGGAGTGTTTTACGTCACCGCGTTTGGAACGGTCGGTTTTTTGACTGATGGTGTGTGGGCAAGACTGATGGAAAACAGTTTCATCGGATATCCGATGGACAAATCCATCGGATGAAAATCCATAGGTTATCCGATCGTGTGTACGGGGCTTAACTCTTTTCTAAAACACATTCCCTGCCCTCCTCATACCTACCATGTATATTATCTAAAATAGACCTGTGTACTTAACTTTTTTATTCCAGTTAGGTCATGTAATCCCACAGCTCCAGCTATTCTGTGTAAGGGAGCGCTCAACAACAGCTGTGAGTTCCAGGAGCAGTGATGTCCCCCATAGGCTTCCATGTTCCAACCATTGTCAGTGATCCCTCCTCTCCCCTGCACCAGCTGCTCACTGACACAGGGGAGCTAGAGCCACAAGATCATGTGACCAGACCCAACTAAAAAGTAAGCACACAAATCTTTTTTAATATGCAAGATAGGTGGGAGCATGGGGGAGGGAACATTTTTAAGTATAGTTAGAGTTAAGGCTCTTTCACACGGAGGTCCGTTCAGGTCCGCCTGTCAGTTTTTTAGGCGGACCTGAAACGGATCCTCCATGCACCCCTATGGAAGCACGGATGTCAGCGGTGACATGTCCGCTGACATCCGCTCGGCTCCGCTCCGAAAAAGTGTAACGGAGGAAAATCCTATTTTTCCTTCCGTCTGCGGAGCGGATGACAACGGACTCTACGGTCCGTCGTCATCCGGTTCCCCATAAGGGAGAGCGTCGTTCTGACAGGGCGGTCCCTGCACAGTGTGCGGGGACCGCCCAGTCATCCGTCGGCTCAGCGGGGATCAACGGAGCGATCCCCGCTGAGCAAGCGGAGCTTCACGGGGCGGATCTGCACGGATCCGCCCCGTGTGAAAGAGGCCTTAGCCTTTACTACCACTTTACGTAATGATATAGAGCATTAAACACTGACACAAAACTTTGTATTCGTATTGTTGAAATATTTTTGCTTATTTAAAAATATGTGCATAATCTCAGTCCATCCCTTTTCGAGTCGTCATAACAGCCATCAGGGGGAGAGATATGTCAACTTTCTATGGGGGGGACTGCATGGTGTTGACTTTAATGCCGTATTAAAGCCAAAATGAAAAGTGTGCTATATTGCGGCTCAACAATCATTGGATGTGGTGGCTGCACTAGTTTTCTTTTTTAGGCGTTGTTTCCCTTTGTTTTCCCTGGTGATCTGGCCAGTAACACACCTCCTGTATTAGAGTTCCCCCACTCTGGATGATGAAGCAACAAACCTGCTCCTGGGACAGAAATCATCAACTGACTGGCACAAGTGAGGTTTGGCTACCCTTTAATTACAATGTGGTACTGTAAATTTGGGTTTACTTGGTGTTTATTTGGGGTTATGTGGTGTAAATTGGGGCTTGTCAACCAGCTGCCTTCATTATACTGCCGCAGGTTGTCATGGTTGCGAGAACTGCCGTAGGTGTACGTTGGTCGTTTTAACAGCAATAGGGGGCGTGTGCGCGCTTCACAGCGCGACGCCGATGTGTGTGGCTGGTGGCTGTGATGTCCGCTGGCCATCCGCGATCACTCCACAGAGAGCTAGAACGGGGATCTGTGTATGTAAATAAACAGATATCCCCGTTATGACAGGAGAGTAGAGAGAGGTCTGCTGTTCCTAGTGATCAGAAACAGTGATCTCTCTCCTCCAGTCAGTCTCATCCCCCCACAGTTAGAAACACCTCCCTAGGGAACACTTAACCCCTTGATTTCCCTCTAGTGTTAACCCCTTCCCTGCCAGTGACATTTATACAGTAACCAGTGGCTATTTTTATCTCTGATTGCTGTATAAATGTCACTGGTCCCAAAAAAGTGTCTAAAGTGTCCGATCTGTCCGCCACAATCTCGCAGTCCCGCTAAAAATCGCAAATCACCGCCATTACTAGTAAAAAAAAAATAAATAATAAAAATGCCATAAATCTATCCCCTATTTTGTACACGCTATAACTTTTGCGCAAACCAATCAAAATCAGCTTATTATTGCAATCTTTTACCAAAAATATGTAGAATAATACATATTGGCCTAAACTGAACTTTTTGGGGATATTTATTATAGCAAAAAAATATATATTTTTTCGTTTATAGTGCAAAAAATAAAAACCGCAGAGGTGATCAAATATCACCAAAAGAAAGCTCTTGTTGTGGGAAAAAAAGGACATAAATTTAGCTTGGGTACAATGTTGCACGACCGCGCAATTGTCAGTTAAAGCGACGCGGTGCCGTATTGCAAAAAATGGCCTCGTCATTAAGGGGGCAAATCCTTCCGGTCCTTAAAGCGGAAGTAAACCCATCCAGAAAACAGTTTCATTTCCGGCACATGCCGGAAATGTAACACTCCCATTGGTTGTACTCTCAACCAAACTGTCAAGCCATCCAATGGCTGGTGTCTAAACTGATCACATGTGCAGTTGTAGATTAAACAGAGGCCAAGATGGCAGCTTCCTTGACTGAAAATGATAGGGGGGTTTACTTCCACTTTAAGTGCTTAAAGAAAACTGCAGTTCAAAAATGTTGTTGGTGCCTAATGAGCATTTATTTAATTCTGAACTACGCAGGAATGACTAAAGGAGTGTAAAAGAATGAAACCACTAGGTGCAAACACAGCCAAGTATAACAATGTGCAACATAATCAATTTCCATCACAATGTTTTACAAAGAGTTTGCTTTTGATTAACACTTTTATGGCCCATTCACACTAGAACGCGGTGTGGGAAACCCATGTTTCGCACCAGTTTCTCATTCAAATCGCACTACCCTTGCGATCTGCAGCGAGTGTCAGTACAAAGTTAACGACACCCCAAACACGGGTCATAAATGCAGTGCATTTACAAAAGTACCATGCAATCCGGTTGCAGTGCAATTCCAAAAGTGGTACATGCACTACTTTTGGTGTGGTGCAGTGCGATTTCAGGCCATTTAAAATGAATGAGCTGAAACTGCACTACACAGAACTGCACACGAGTTGCACAGACAAAAATGCTGTTTTTATTATTTTCCTTGCATGTGATTGGATATTCTTTGCAAAGTGAAGATTTATCTTATTTACTAAACTCTTGAGCAACTGCACTTTACAAAGTGTACAGTCTATTTGCCTTGAGTAAATCAACCCCATAGTATTATGGTAGTACATATAGTCTTGGAAGCAAGATCCTATGTAAAATTGGCACTTAGTATCATCTGTTGCTAGGACACAGGCCCAGGCAACTTCTCAGGGAATCAATTTAGTGTCTTTTCATTGCCTATAGTCCTCTGTTGCTAGGACACAGGCAGCTTTTTCTGCCTAGCATCCTCCGTCGCTAGGATGCAGACGGCTTCTCTAGGAACTCACTTCTTGCAGGCAGCTCTTGCACTCTAAGAGTATATTTGCGCTGACATGAGGAAACATTAGTACAGAATTATGCCATTCCACTCATCTCCAAATGCAAGTTTTGGATGATTTTTTTTTTTACATCCCTAAATACTGCCTCAGAATATGGATTTAATGCTACAATGCACATGGACAGTGGCTGCAACAAAGTTCAGAGGTGTAAAAAAACAAAACAGTGTATGGATCTAAAAGCTGCATTTTCTTTAAGCCCATAGGAGCTTTTTAAGCTCTTAGGCCGCATAAACACGACCGGTTTTCTTGGCAAAAAACGACAAGAAAACTGCCAGGAGAGCTTTCTTGCCGAGAAAACCGGCTGTGTGTACGCGGGTTTCAGTTTTCTCGTCAAGAAAACTGCCCAGATTCCCCGACGAGAAAAAAGACGCCCTGCGGTCTTTTTTCTCGTCGAGAATCTCGTCGGCCTGTTTCTCGACGAGAAACCCGAGCGTGTGTACACTTACCTGTCGCCGTGGAAACCTGCGCATGCTCGAAATGACTGACGCATGCGCGGTAGCTTCCTAGGCATAGGGTGTAGCAAGATGGCGGCGACGGCATCGAATGTCAATGACATCACCGCGTTCGTGCCATTCAAAAGAACGGCGATTCTTTTGAATCGTACGTGTGTACACTCGGCCGGGACAAGTTTCTAGTCAAGATTCTCGTCAGGAAAAACAACGTTTTTTTCTTGACGAGAATCTCGGCCGTGTGTACAGGGCTTTAGACCCCTTTCACACTGAGCCGCCCATAGAGTCGGCGGTAAAACTCTGCTATTTTTACCACCGACGCTATGGGCGCATTTAACCCCCGCTAGCGGTAGAGAAAGGGTTAAAACCGCCCGCAATGCGCTGCTGCAGCAGCGCATTGCCAGCGGTATAGCCGCGCTGTCCCATTGATTTCAATGGGCAGGAGCGGTGGAGGAGCAGCAAACACACCGCTCCTTCACAGCTCCAAAGATGCGGCTAGCAGGACTTTTTTTACCGTTCTGCTAGCGCAACGCTCCAGTGTAAAAGCCCTCGGGCTTTCACACTGGAATTAATGGAGCAGCTGTTTAAGGGCGTTTTGCAGGCACTATTTTTAACGCTATAGCGCCTGCAAAACGCTCCAGTGTGAAAGGGGTCTAAGGCAGCACATAGACGAGCCATTTTTTTTTTTTAACCAGTTCCTTGAACAAAAAAAAAACTGATTTGATTCCCATATCCACACAAGTGACGTGCATGGGGGAATTTCCCCTGCTGAGCTATTGTATTCTGATAGCGGAGAGACTTCACCCGCTGTCAGAATACACTGTCAGCATTGGCTTTCCTGGCCCCTTCCTCCTGCCGGGTGCCCTCACAGCAAGCAGCTTTCTGTGGGGGCACCCAAGCAGGTGCGTTTCTGACCGGCAGCTCTGTATGTCCATTCACTCAGTCCTTCCCTCTCTGTTTCCTGATTGGCTCACTGGCTATAATTGACAGCAGCGAGAGCCAATGGTAGTCAAGCTGCAACTCTAATGAGTGTATTCTGACAGTGGAGAAGTCTTCGCACTTTAGAATAAAATAGCAAAGCAGGAAGCATTTCTACATCCACCTCCCTTGTGTGGATGGGGAGAATCCATGGCTCCTTGTGTCTTACGAGCATGGGCTCAAAAGCAAGCATGCAGCAGTGCCCTCATAACAAGAGGCTTGCTATTGGGGGCACTGATCAAGGGGGAGGAGACAGGAACGCTGGCTGGGGACCCCGAAAAGAAGAGGATCAGGGCTGCTATGTTATTTTTAAAAAAAACACCAAATCTTTAATATCCCTTTAACCCTAACACTTATACAAAACCCCTACCCTCTTGAATTTAGCATTAATCCTCCCGTAACCCCTAATGCTATACTTACTTTACAAGGCACCAGAATGTTCAACATTAACAGCACACAATCCCTTGCCACACTGAGCACCTTAGTCTAACAATTATTAGATTAATCCCTAAGCCCCCTTTCACACTACCGCGACTCCAAAGTCGTGCGATTTCAGGGAGACTTGAAGTCTATGGACCTCAACTCGCATCAAAGTTGGACCAAAGTAGTGCAAGGACTACTTTGAAGTCGGCACAACTTGAAGTGGTAATAAAATGAATGCTTGTCATTGGAAATCATGGGGAACGACTTGTCATGCTACTTTGCAGTCCCAAATTGTGGGAAAAGTCGTACTAGGGGTGCAACGGATCAAAAAACTCATGGTTCGGATCGTTCCTCGGATCAGAGTCACGGATCGGATCCCTTTTCGGATCAGCAAAAAAAAAAAAGACAAGACAAATAAACATAAGTTTTGTCTTTTTGTTTATTAACACTTTTAAAGGTGATGACGTCAGCGCGCCGCTCTAGGGGAGCTCATCTAGGCCGCCGCCGGGTGGAGCAAGATGGCCGCCGCTCCAGGATGTAGGCCGACGCCGCGGCCTGTCCCAAGGCAGGTGTAGGCTACGGATGTGCTGCGGGAGCGCTCTCAGGCACTCCGGAGGCTGATCCAGGAGGGAAGAGAACTTCGGGCAGTCAGGGAAGGCAGGGGAGCTCACCTAGTTTGCCGCCGGGTGGACCAAGATGGCCGCCGATCCGGGAGCTAGGCTGAAGCCGTGGCCTTCCCTATGGCTGAGGCAGCGGAGCTCACAAACCGCGGATCACGTGGTGTGCCGATCCGAATATGTTGACCCGTTCGGATCATGGATCAATGACGATCCGTTGCACCAATAAGTCGTAGAGGTGTGAAAGGGGCCTAAGGCTGCATTCACACCTGAGCGTGATTTTGCTGCGTTTTTGCCACGATTTTGTTCAGGTTACCAATGTAAAAGGCAGAAAACGCCTGTAATCAGCCCCAAAGAAGCTCATGTCATTTTTGGAGCTTAGGGCTTTTTTTAGCCGTTTTTCTTCAGGTGACAAAACGCTCAGATGTGAACAGGTGCCATTGAAATTAATGGGATTTTACTTGTTGGGTGTTTTTCAGGCTTTTTTTCGGGCAATTTATGAACTGAAAACGCTCAGGTGTGAATGCAGCCTTATACTTAAACTGACCTCTACACTAAGCCCTGGCCCAAACACCTACAGTTGTGCTCATAAGTTTACATACCCTGGCAGGATTTATGATTTCTTGGACATTTTTCAGAGAATATGAATAACACAAAAACTTTTCTTTCACTCATGATTAGTGTTTGTCTGAAGCCATTTATTTTCGGTCAACTGTGTTTACTCTTTTAAAATCATAATGACAACAGAAACTACCCAAATGACCCCGATCAAAAGTTTACATACCCCAGTTCTTAATATCATGTATTGCCCCCTTTAACATCAATGACAGCTTGAAGTCTTTTGTGGTATTTGTGGATGAGGCTCTTTACCTTCTCAGATGGTAAAGCTGCCCATTCCTCTTGGCAAAAAGCCTCCAGTTCCTGGAAATTCTTGGGCTCTTTTGCATGAACTGAACGTTTGAGATCTCCCCAGAGAGGCTCAATGATATTGAGGTCAGGAGACTGAGATGGCCACTCAAGAACCTTCACTTTATTCTGCTGTAGCCAATAACAGGTCGACTTGGCCTTGTGTTTTGGATCAGTCATGTTGGAATGTCCAAGTACGTCCCATGCGCAGCTTCCTGGCTGATGAATGCAAATGTTCCTCCAGTATTTTTTGATAACATGCTGCATTCATCTTGCCATCAATTTTGACCAAATTTTCTGTGCCTTTGTAGCTCACACACCCCCAAAACATCAGCGATCCACCTCCGTGTTTCACAGTAGGAATGGTGTACCTTTCATCATAGGCCTTGTTGATGCCTCTCCAAATGTCGATTTTTGGTTGTGCCCAAAAAGCTCAATTTTAGTCTCATCACTCCAAATGACTTTTGTGCCAGAAGGTTTGAGGCTTGTCTCTGTGCTGTTTGGCATATTGTAAGGGGGATACTTTGTGGCATTTGCGCAGTAATTTCAACAGAACTCCTCATTTTCCACTTCTTGATTAGAGTTTGAACACTGCTGATTGGCATTCTCAATTCCTTGGATATCTTTTTATATCCCTTTCCTGTTTTATACAGTTCAACTACCTTTTACCGCAGATCCTTTGACAATTCTTTTGCATTCCCCATGACTCAGAATCCGGAAACGTCAGTGCAGCATTGGATGAAAGATGTAAGGGTCGGCCAGGAGTCAAGAAACTCATTGACCTTTTATACACACACACTAATTACAAGCACACAAATCAGAGGTGAGGATGGTTACCTTTAATAACCATTCAAAACCCTTTGTGTCATCTTGTGTGCATGTTATCAGGCCAAAATCCCCAGGGTATGTAAACTTTTGATCAGGGTCATTTGGGTAGTTTCTGTTGTGATTAAAAAAAGGGTAAACACAGTTGATTGATAATAAATTGCTTCAGCCAAACACTAACCATGAGTGAAAGAAAAGTTTTTGTGTTATCATTCATATTCTCTAAAAAATGGACAAGAAATCATAAATTCTGCCAGGGTATGTAAACTTATGAGCACAACTGCATATTGAGTCCTTAACCTGAACCCAGAGGACACTTAATTGATTGCTTAGCCTACTAAACCCTAATCGTATCACTTAATCTCAATCCCTTAGTTTATGACCCTTGTCTAACCTAATCCTTAACCCAGCTGCTGATACAATTAACCTCTATAACCAAATACTTCCGTTACCTGCCACCAAAATCATCAGCTCTGATAGCTACCAAGTCATGTGCTCATGTCTAGCAGTGTCAAAATCCCACCACTGAATTACAGTATACTGATCAGATGTCAGTAGTCCAGGAATTCTGATACCCAAATAGAGTGTCCTAGTATAATAATATATCTATAATAGTGTACTCTATATGAGACTGTATAGCATTTATAATAAGGCAACTGTCCTCTTTCATTTATATACAGTATGGTGCAAAAAACAAGCTCTATAGATATCAATGGTGGGGTTGAGCCAGGTGCCCATTCCACCCACCAGGAAGAATTAGTATAAAGCAGGGTCAACAGCCAGCCAATCACGATATACCTACTGACCACAATCATGTGATGGCTAGATTGAGACCCCCACCATGCCACCATTTCCTGGCTCCAACTGCCGCTTCTCAGATCAGAGTGATATTCATAGCCAGGGACTGAGCAAGACCCTAGGAATGAGAAAGTCGGCGCTAACCAGCGAGCAGCACGAGGCAAGTTCTCACCCAGCTAGCACTGCCAATCACAAGACATGTCCCTGTTAACTCAGCGACAGAAGGGTCTTGTGGGCCTGGGGGAACACATGCTGCAGACCAGGATGGATGTGAAGTGAAAAGGCAGCAGGGGTCAGTGCCAGGGGGCAGCAGGCTATACAAGGGTGCCAGCTGTAGTGGCAGGTCTTCGGTGCTGGGCAGACTCTGAATTACATACTACAGACCTTTGAACTCTGTGTGTTACATACTACTGTCCTCTGAGCTTTGCAATATTTATTCCTGACCCTCGCACTCTAACTTATTACTGACCTCTGAACTTTGTGCTACATACTACTGACCCTTGCACTTTTAATTACTTTCTATGACCTCTTAATTCTGTGTTACTTACTCCTGGCCCTTGTGCTCTGCATTACATACTACTGACCTCTGAACTCTGGTTTACTTATTCATGTCCCCCTGCTCTCTGTGTTACTACTGACCTGTAAACTCTGCACTACATACCCCTGAACTCTGCATTACTTACTACTGACCTCTGAACTATTCACTACTTACTACTGACCTCTTCATTCTGAGTTACTTACTCCTGGCCCCTGTGCCCTGCATTACATATAACTGACCTCTGCAATAGTGATGCACTGCAATTTCAGCCGGCGGAAATTAATCGTCCGAAAATAAGGTTTTTAGCTCTGTGCCGAAAGAAATAAAAGTGCCGATAATGGATGCCAAAAACGTCCACGATTTTGCCGCTATTTTGCTGTTATTTTACTGCGTTTTTGCGCAATTTTACAGTGCTTATGGTGTGTTTTTTTTTTTTTTGCACTCGGTTACAGTATGTTGCCTTATTATAAATGCTATACAGTCTCATATAGAGTACACTATTATAGATATATTATTATACTAGGACACTCTATTTGGGTATCAGAATTCCTGGACTACTGACATCTGACCTCTGAACTCTGCACTACATACCACTGACCTCTGTGATACCTACATACTACTGACCCCTGAACTCCTCAAAACACCAAACTCTGTTCTACCACTTGTACCTACAAGCAAGCTTATAGTAAGGCTTGCCTGTAGGTACTGAGAATATCTCCTAAATATCCAGTTTAGGAGATATTCAGAGTGCATGTAGCTGGTGACGTCACCAATGTATGCTCTCTGAAGTTCCGGTATACAGTGCCGGACCTTCAGAGCCTGTGTTGTAAACGGCGGCTCCTGCGCGCATGTGCTTGAATTACGTCATCGCACCCCTGGTCATTCATGTAGCTGGAGGATGCAAACCCTGAAGGAAGACCCCGGGGGAAGATGTCAGCCCTCTCAGCAGTGAAAGTGCGGTAAGGTACGTTTTTTCCCCCCATCAACTACGGTTTACTACCGCTTTAATGGGGCCTTGCTTGCTTATAGCCTTAAAAAAATGCACAATGCACTCTAGTGATCTTTGATCTTTTCTGTGTCATTCAGGTAGATCTCCACCTTTCCTAGGTTGCCTTCCTGTAGTCTAAAGCAATGGTAACAATGAGTACCAGATGCCCCTTTCATCAATAAGAGTCACCAGGCCAACAATCAGATGATGTACCGAGATCACTGTCCAATATCTGAACTAGGGAATGTGGGCTTAGAAGCTTACAAGCCCTCGGTGCCTCCTCATGGTGCATTGCTGGTGGTATAAATGAGGCCAGTCTAGAAAAGACAGCACGCGGTTAAAGGTCTGTACGCGTCCAGCCTGGCTGTATGTGTATGTCCTAACAAAACGAGAACTGTGCAGAACATGAATAGAGGCCTTAGCATCAGAGCTGACAATTACTCATCAGCGGTGCTAAGCGGTGCACTGTATCCATCAACAGCCCACAGCAGGACCGCAGTTACCAGGGTGTGTGCTTCCTGCTGGAACAGCTGAGCCAGACATGCAGAAGAGGGGACGAGTGCCAGCTCTTCACAGGAAATGCTATTTTGTGTGAGTCACATGTGGCACAAACCAAGTGTCTGGTAACCAGTGGAAACCGACAAACAAACCCAAGAATTCCAGGCCCAGGCTCCACAAGATGGATCTGCTGCTTTCAATGGGTTGTGTCTGTCATGCAAATCAGCCAGCTCCTTCTCCCCAGAGACGACCACTTCTGGAGCCGTGCACAGCAGCATGTCTGATCTACAAGCAGCTCAAAGCTCGCTCACTGGATTAGCATTTATGTGTGCTTATGAGGTGGGCTCCTGGCTGTCATAGCAATCTAGTGTCTTTAGGGCCCTATTCCACTATACAGTAATGGGAATTTCTGATGCATTTATACCGATGTACAACATAAATGGATAATTGGTTTCATTCACTAGAGCTGAGTTTCCCAATGGTGCAGATGGGTTAGGCCTCATTCACGTGAGAGCTGACCCATACTGCGTTTGCTTTTGTGCCTGCATCTGACTCTCAGCCAAAGTATACATTCACCGGCCACTTTATTAGGTACACCTTGTTAGTAGTGGGATGGACCTCCTTTTGCCTTCAGAACTGCCTTAATTCTTGTGACATAGATTCAACAAGGTGTTGGAAACATTCCTCAGAGATTTTGGTCCATATTGACATGATAGCATCACTCAGTTGCTGCAGATTTGTCGGCTGCACATTCATGATGCGGATCTCCTGTTTCACCACATCCCAAAGGTGCTCTATTGGATTGATATCTTGTGACTGCGGAGGCCATTGGAGTCCAGTGACCTCATTGTCATGTTCAAGGAACCAGTGGTGAGATGGATTGAGCTTTGTGACATGGTGCTTTATCCTGCTGGAAGGAGCCATCAGAAGATGGGTACACTGTAGTCATAAAGGGATGGACATGGTCAGCAACAATACTCAGGTAGGCCGTGGCGGTTAAACGATGCTTAATTGGTACTATGGGGTCTGAAGTGTGCCAAGAAAATATCCCCCACACCATTACACCACCACCAGCCTGAAGCGTTGATACAAGGCAGGATGGATCCATGATTTCATGTTTATGCCAAATTCTGACCCTATCATCTGAATGTTGGAGCTGAAATGGAGACTCATCAGACCAAGCAATGTTTTTACAATCTCCTATTGTCCAATTTTGGTGATCCTGTGCGAATTTTAGCCTCTGTTTCCTGTTCTTAGCTGACAGGAGTGCCACCCGGTGTGGTCTTCTGCTGCTGTAGTCCATCTGCTTCAAGGTTCGATGTGTTGTGCGTTCAGAGATGGTATTCTGCAAACCTTGGTTGGATTGAGTGGTTATTTGAGTTACTGTTGCCTTTCTATCGTCTCAAAGCAGTCTGCCCATTCTCTTCTGACATCTAGTGGTGCAACAGATCGGTGACGATCCGGGATCCGAATGGGTCACCCTGTTCGGATCGGCACACCACACGATCCGCGGAGCGCTCCGCAGCCTCGGCCATAGGAAAGGCCCCGGCTTCGGCCTAGCTCCGGAGCGGAGGCCATCTTGGTACACCCGGCGACGGCTGTCTCGTCAGGAAGTGACGTTTCGTCGCCGCCATCTTGCTCCACCCCACACTCCTGCACAGTAATGATAGAGTGAGAAGTAAGCAAGCGGACATCTTGTTACACCCAACGGAGTTTTAGATTTCACAGTTATTTTCAACACAATATGCTTAAAGCGGAGCTCCACCCGCAAATTTTTTTTTTTAAAAGCCAGCAGCTACTAACAGTGTAGCTGCTGACTTTTAATAAGGACACTTACCTGTCCTACTCTCCCGCACAGATGGCCCCTCCTGATGCCGATCCCTCGATCGGTGCAGGTCCCGCGCCGCCATCCACACTAAGGGAAACAGGCAGTGAAGCCTTGCGGCTTCACTCCCAGTTTCCTACTGCGCATGCAAGTCTGCTCTGTGGGATTACACACAGTTCCCAGAAAGCAGCGCGCCCCATTCACCAGAAGAGGATGGGGAAGAAAACAGACCGTGGTTACGGAAGAGGCAGATTACGGACTTCCGCATAGCAACAGGTATTTCAGGTGAGTATAATTTTATTTATTTTTTCAATTTGTTTTAGGATTTTTTGTGGAAATTTTTTTTTCTGGGTGGAACTCCACCTTAAATACAGTATTTGGAAATCCAACGGACTGTTTACATGTTAAATTTTAAAAGCAGCAGCAAACCTTACATGCTTGCTAATGTGACAGAACACCTGATTTTCACATTTAACATTTAGTTAAATGTGAAAATCAGAGGTGTTCTGTCACATTAGCAACCATGTAAGGTCAGCAGGTTTGCTGCTGCTTTTAAAATGTAACATCTAAACAGTCCGTCGGATTTACAAATACTGTATTTAAGCATATAAGCTCCGTTTTGTGTTGAAAATAACTGTGAAACCTAAAACTCCGGTGGGGGTAACAAGATTTGTCTTGTCTTTTTTTTTTTTTTTTGCTGATCCGATCCGTGACTCTGATCCGAGGATCGATCCGATCCGTACGTTTTTTGATCCGGTGTACCACTACTGACATCACAAAATGCATTTTCCTCCCCACAACTGCCGATCACTGGATATTTTCTCTTTTTCTGACCATTCTCTGTAAACCATAGAGATGGTTGTGTGTGAAAATCCCAGCAAATCAGAAGTTTTTGAAATACTCAAACTGGCCCGCCTGGCACCAACAACCATGCCACGTTTAAAGTCAATTAAGGACTTAAGGACTGAGGGAGGGTTATAACCCCTGTTGGTTCATTGCCATCTGTATCCCATTTGGGAGATTTACCTTTACTTCCTTCCCCATAGCCAAAACAGGAAGTGAGAGGAAATCCCTGCAAATTAAGGGGATTTCCTGGGGACCCCCAGAACTAGTGTCCTCTTTAGACGATTTCCCCTCTATTACTTTTCTGGGGATAACCCACAATTTGGGATTTTCTTTTACTTTCACTTTCAATGCCAATAGTAAACAGGACACACAGGAAGGAGGAATCTCCCAAACAGCAGCACAGACAGCAATAAAAACTGACAGGTGTTTTAATCCCTCTGCACTTTATCCAAATAGAAAGAAAAAGTTACACTTTAAGCCTGGGTTCACACTGGTGCGTGCAGAACAGTGAATCGCTAAGGAATTTCACCGCATTCCTGTTCACATCATATGCGATATCTGTACGGTGCCATTTCAGCCATACATTTTATATGGCTAAAATCTTATCGCATCTGCACCAAAATGGTGCAGGACCCTTTCTTACCCTTGCACCCGAATCGCAGGTAAACTATGCCGTGCGATGCAATGCGATTCTGGCAATCGTAGAGCATTTTGCAATCTGTTTCAGGGGTGACGTTGATCTAACGCAAAAGCGCTTGACATTCCTAAACACGTCTGAACAGATCAAGCATTTTTTCTGCAAAAAAGCAGCTGAAAAGGCGTTTAAGAGAGGTTAGTTAAAGCGGAGTTCCGCGCAAAAAAAAAAAAAATAATTAAAAGTCAGCAGCTACAGATTTTTAAAATCCGGACACTTACCTGTCCAGGGTGCCCACGATGTCCTCACCCGAAGCCGACCCGTCCCTCGGCTTCCGGGTGGAGGCCCTGGCATCTTCAGTAAGGGAATCAGGAAGTGAAGCCTTGCGGCTTCACAGCCTGGTTCCCTACTGTCCTCACTGGTCCCTGCTGTATTCTGGGACCTGTGTGTCTCCCAGAAGACAGCAGGGGGGGCGGAGGAGGGGCCAGACGTGGCATAGATCGCTGCAGATCCTGCGGCGATCTATCGCCGGAAGTGGGAGCAAATACCTGTATTAAACAGGTATCTGCTCCCCCCTCCCTCCTGAAAGGTGCTGAATGTGGCATGGGGGGGGGACTGGAAAAGCGTAAGTTACATTTTTGGGTGGAACTCCGTTCTAATGCCCTGTGTGCATGGGGCCTAAAGCTGGATACACACTATACAATTTTCTTTAGATTTTTTCCTTCAGATTTACCAAAACCATATAATATGGGGTCAAACCCAAACACTTTCAATTTGTATGCAATCAGGCAGGAGCTTTTACTACATGGTTTTGGTAAATCTAAAGGAACTCAAACAACAAAAGTTGTATAGTGTGTATTCAGCTTTAGAGTGGCATCCACCAATCAAAAACCAGTATAGGAAGTCACCCCCTGACTCCTGATGTCATATAATGTCGTGAAACATTCCAAACATAATGTCAAAAAAACAATTTGGTTTGTTGAGATTATTTTTGATGGGTTTCATGACGTCATATGATGTCAGGCCTGATTCACACCTATGCATTTTTGGTGCTTTTTTGCATTTTGCAGATTTGCACTACAGACCATTTAACATGGTTTCCTATGGAACACGTTCTGTAGTGCAAATCTGCAAAATGCAAAAAGCACTAAAAATGCATAAGTGTGAATCAGGCCTGAGAGGTCAAGCACTTTAAATGTTCTTTGCACCGTATCATTCCCTTGCCTGACGAAGGAGCCCTGCGTAGCCCCAAAACGTTACCACATTGATGTGAATAAATGCTTGGACATTTCAATGTTCAGTGGTGCATTGGCCATTTAAACTTTGGTTTATGGTTCCAGCTGGCAGTTGGTACAGCACCCTTCACCTTCATGCCTTTTCCTGGATCGTGTATGACGAAAATATTATACATGTATTTTCCTCTAGCCTAAAGCTACACAATTAATTATTAGGAATCGAGATCGTAATTTATCCATCACAATCTTAACTAAGCATTTTCCAGATTCTTTCTATGCAGAGAATTCTCTGGTGGAGCCAACAGTTGTCAAAACAAACAAACAAAAAAAAAAAAAAAACAGGCAGTCTGTCAAGTATCACATCATTCCTCAGGCCTCGTGCACACTGGACCTTAAAATAACGTTATAAAAACGCCAGTAGCTTTGCAGTGAGTTTTTCAACTTTTTTCAACGTTTTTGTAATAGCGTTTTCCCACGTTAGTGTTTTTTTTTTCGATTTTTTTTTCGATTTTTTTTTCAATGGATCAACGTTAAAGTGGTTGTAAACACCCCCCCAAAAAAAAAAAAAAAAAAAAACTGCAATATAAAGGCATAATGAGCTAGTATGACTAGCATACTAGCTCATTATGAAATACTTACCTTAGATCGAAGCCCCCCGCAGCGGTGCTCGGACACCTCCGTCGCCGCCGTCATCTTGCCTCGATGTCCCTTCCGTGTATCGCCGCTCCAGCGCTGTGATTGGCCCTGGAGCGGCGATGACGTCACACGCATGCGCGCTCGGGCCAGCTAAATCCATTTAGAAATCCGGCTACTGTGCCGGCCCGCTAGTGCGCATGCACGTGACGTCAGCGGCGCCATTTTTAAAAGCAAATATCTCCTTAACCGTGTAGGTTAAGGAGATATTTCATGCACCTACAGGTAAGCCTTAATCTAGGCTTACCTGTAGGTGCATGTTGTGTAAGTGGGTTTACAACCACTTTTAAAGAACGCTGGTGAGTGACGTTTTTGAGTGTTTATCAGCATTTATTGACGTTTATCAGCGTTAGAGCATTTTTACAGCTGAAAAACATCTCTCAGAACCCTCTAGTTTTGGGGTTTTTATATTGCTCAAAAACGCCACTGCCCAAAACTGCTGATAACAGCCTATGTGTGCATGGACACATGGGATAACATGATGGAGAGTTTAATGACTGTAGAAAAAAACGTCTACAGCCAAAAACAGCTGCTGTAAAAAACGTTCAGTGTGCATGAGGCCTAAACATTATAACGTTTTGTTCTTTAGAAAAGTAATGAACTTCGGTCTGTAAATGAGGAAAGTTTAACCACTTAATGACTAAACCATTTTTTTACACTTGTTGGTTTCAAGTTAAAATCATTATCTTTTCCTAGAAAATTACTTAGAACCCCCAAACATTATATATTTTTTTTTTTTAGCAGAGACCCTAGAGAATAAAATGACGGTTGTTGCAATATTTTGTCACACTATTTGCACAGCGGTCTTTCAAATTGAATTTTTTGGGGACAAAATACACTTTAATTAATAAAAAAAAAAAGAAAACTAAGCAGTAAAGTTAGCCCAATTCTTTTGTATAATGTGAAAGATGATGTTACGCCGCAAGAATCGTGATCTTTACTCTAAGCAAAAAAATTGTGATTCTCATTTTGTCCAGAATCGTGCAGCTCTATTCTAGACTAATACAGGCAGACTAGGGAAGTTAATGCAGATATAGCGGCTATAAGGACAGACGTGGAGGAGCAGGTCCACCACCCCAAATACACACTGTGTGCATTCGAGGCCGCAGACCTTCTCCTGCACACCCCTCAAATTTAGATATGCAGCTGTGTCCATGCAGCCACTGCATCTGTATTCATTTACATAGGTTGCTAGTTGCAGGCAAACGACAAATACCTCAATCATGCAGTACGAGCGTCCAAAAATGTGAATGAGGCCTAAAAATGTACTAAACTGCAGACTACATGAGTTTTATACATTCACCATTTCAAGGGGCCTGCTTACTCTGAATAATCGCACAGAAGTGCTGCATTTCCTGTATAATAAACCACAGCATTTAAATATAAACAACCGGATGGGATTTCTATTTGATCTGCTGTAAAATGTCTTACAAGAGGAAAACTGACAAGTTTCTGAATCACAAACCCCCAACACGTGTGCAGATTAGGAGTTCAAGGAGTTTACTTCCTGCAGGCTTGTTGTGGGCCAGTGACTGAGAAAGTAATGAAGCCAGACACAGCCAGGCAACATTTTTAGGTGAGAAGCCACAGTCTCTGTATTACACCGAGGTGACGTAATCTCTGGAATGAGGGCCGTAGCCAGGCTAAAGTCACATAATAAGATATTTCGTGAGAAATGGTACTACCTTCATTTTCATAGTCTTACACCCACTTTTCTGTGCAGTCAAACAGAAATCAGAGTTAGACCTCGGAGTTATCAGCTCTCAGTAAAGCCTGATACACACTACTAGCTGGGTCTAAAAAAAAAAAACAACTGACAGCTCAACTCATGTTAGTACAGCGATCTCCACTGCTGTGCTATTGTGCTTGGATGGGGGACGGCACCGCCGTCAGAACGTTTAGGTCAGCGTTCTCAGCCATTGGCAATAGGAAGCCGGTCTGTTGTGATTCGGGCCATGACCGTATTCGGTCATGACTCTTTTAACAGAAGTTGGCTGAACGGCCGGCTCCTGTCGAACCTGCTGCTATACGCTAGGGGTCGACCAATTTTGAAGTTTCGGTATCCGTCACAAACTTACCGATGTTGCTTCAAGGGGTTGTAGCCGGGTGATGCCTGCACCCTGGTTCTGCTCTTTAGAGCGGTCAGTTGGCTTTCTTGTAATAACAACTGATGCGGCTTAGCAGCCGCTTGGCTGTTATTACAAGCAGCTGGAGGGGACACCCCCCTTTCCGCTGTCCCACTGGGAGGCCCGAGCGACCAGCTGGCACATCCGCCGGCTGGTCGAAGACCTGAACAAAGCCAGATTGTTCGGGTCTTGGATCTAGTAACCCGGAAGCAATGTCATGACATAACTTCTGGATTACTGGCATCCTAAAGGCGCCAGTTTAAAAAAATATAAAGTATTCAAAAACGCCAATCTTGACGTTTGGATACTTTCAAGTGCAGAGGAGAGGTTTGGGGTCTTATAGACCCCCGATCCCTCCATAAAGAGTACCTGTCACTGCCTATTACTGTCACAAAGGATGTTTATATTGCATCTGACAGCAATAAAAGTGATTAATAAAAAATAAAAAAAATGTAAAAGAACAGTGTAAAATAAAAAGTTTGAATCTACAGAATATCGGCACCTGATATCAGCCCTGAAAAAATGATATTGGTCAACCCCATCTATACACACGGGCCAAATGTCAGTCAACTTCTTTTGAACAGGTCGATGCCGCTCGACATCACATGGCTAGGTTTCCAGCAAAACTGTTAATACTTACTTAATGGCACCCCAAATCAAGTCACATGCATGCACTACTTTTGGTGCGGTACAATTTCAGCCCATTCATTTTGCACCGCATATAACTGCATGTGAATCCCACCGGAATGCACCATGTGTTCCTGTGCAATTGCTGGTGTGATCCAACCCCAAATGTACAGTACAGTACAATTCTGATTGAAGAATCCCCCTGCTGGGCAATTGTATTATAGTCTCCAGCTGTCAGAATACCTAAATAGCGGCTGTGCCTGATTGGATGCAGGTGCTGTTCAGCATCCAGCTCTCTTGATTTTTTTTGATCGAAGGATGTTGAGCAGGAGGGTGCCCACAGGGCCACAGGTGGTGAGGAGGCGACGTAATGCCTCCTCACCACCTTTCAAATGCTCCCCAAAAAGCAACCCACCACAGATTAGTCTTCAAAGGGCTAACATTCGAGTCCCAAGAATGTTTTCTGAAAAATTGCTTCCACTAATTAAAAATAATGTTTGTTTGGTAAACCTCCGCACGTCTCTTTCACAATGTTACTACCAGAGGGAAAACAGTTCAAGTGTAACTAAAACAACAGCAATCTGCAGTGGCAGCATAGCAGGCGCAGGACCCAGAAGAGACGACATTTGCACGCCATTCGTGGCGGCATGTTCATTTATGAAGAAGAAAGCACACATCAGCATCTACCAATTATAAATGATAGGAAGGATTGCCTAAAGATCTAATTAATTCTATTTGATGCCTGAATAAATGAATAGGCGGATTTTCAACCTTCGGGGTGTCTCTACTCAGGAGAGCTTTATCACTTTTTCAGAAATAAAATGCAAGAATGTTGTATAATTAGTATTATCAATTAAACTCTTCAGCAAACATAAAATAATTTCCCCTTTGATGTGGACTCGATGGATGTTGCTGACATGGAGGGGGAAGTAGTCCTTTCAGGAATTTCAGGAAAAGCTTTGCAAAAACAATGATGGTGTCAGAGGACTGTGTTTGTCCATCAAGGACGGCAACCTTTGCTACAGAGGTTGGAGGGTCCAGGAATTTACTGAGTGTATTTGGCCATTATTACTGAAAAATCCTATATTTTGAGTGGTCACCTAAAGAATGGTGAGGAAATCTTCCAATGAAGACACTAGTTCTGGTGGTGACAACCAGAGATTTCCCTCACTTTTGAGGGATTTCTCACGTCTTGTTGTAGCTATGGAACAGGAAGTGAAGGCCACCACCCCAATAGGACATAGATTCTCACAGGCAGTGGCGGAACTACTAGGGTCGCAAAGGTTGCACTTCCAGCAGGACCCTGGCATTCCGCCACTGTGGGGGGCCTAAGACGGCAGGAAAAATTAACTAGCGGCGGTGTGGGGAGCCGGTGGAAGTAGCGGCAGGATGCGGATCGGTGAATCAATAATGAACCAGTGGATGGCTTAGTCAATTGCTGATGTGTGAGGCAGCGGGGAGACACACAACATCATGGCCCTGTGGATACAAATATACTTATCGAGGATGGATGGAGCACAGAGGGAGAGCCAGGAATCGGCCCCTGTGGATAATGGGAGACCGGATACCTGAAGCAGCGATAGAATAAGCTGGGACTGTGAGAGCTTATCAAGGCAGTGAGACAATACATTACTTGTGTTAAGTGCAAGATGTTAAGTTCCACTGGCTTTAAATTTTGCGGCTCACCCACCGGAAGTGGCGTTTAGACGTGGCGACTGCGCAGCATCACCACTTCTAAACGTCACTTCCGGTAGGTGATCCGCAACATTTCCCACCAGTGGAATGCATTCCGGTGTTTCGTCAGATTAGGCGACCCGTGAGATTTTGTAATGGAAGTGATGTTCCGTCGCCATCATCTTGCTACACCCTGCACTCGTCCACAGTAAGGATACAGTGAGAAGGCGGCAAGCGAACATCTTGTTACACCAACCAGAGTCTTGCATTTCACACTTATTTTAAATAGTAAACTGAGCTTATACTGTATAGCGAAATAGAGTATTTTGAAATCCATCAAACTGTTTTGATGTTGATTTTTCAAAGCAGCGGTCAGATTAGCAAACCTGTGAGATCCGCAGGCTTGCCGCTGCTTTTAAAATTTAACATCAAAACAGACAGATTTTTAAATACTCTATTTCACTATATAAGCTCAATTTACTGTTAAAAATACGTGTGAAATGCAAAACCCTGGTGGGTGTAACAAGATGTCTGCTTGCCGCCTTCTCACTGTATCCTTACTGTGGACGAATGCGGGGTGTAACGGGATGGCGGCGACGGAACGTCGGTCTCCTGTCGTATGTAAACAGCAATTGCACCATGCATGTGAAGTATCACCACGAACATCAGATCGAGGGCAGTAATTCTAGCTGTAGACCTCCTCTGTAAAGCCAAAGTGGTAACTTATAAAGGCTTTTAAAAATGTATATCGTTTGTCGCACGGATGTGCGTAATTTTAAAGCATGTCGTGTTTGGTATTTATGTACTCGGCATAAGCTGATCTTTTATGTTTCACCAAACATTTGGGCAACATAGTGTGTTTTTGTGCATTAAAATTCAATAAAGTTTTTTTTTCCCCAAAAATTGTGTTCGAAATATTGCTGCGCAAATACTTGGTGAAAATTTTTTTTGCAACATCCACTGTTTTAATCTGCAGGGCCACTGCTTAAAAAAATATATAATGTTTGGGGGTTCCAAGTAATTTACTAGCAAAAATAATAATTTTTAAAGGACCTGGTGATTCAAGTGGTTAGAAGAGTGGGTGATGTGTGGCATAAGCTTCTAATTTTGTGCATAAAATGCCAGGACAGTTCGAACCCCCCCCCCCCCCCAAATGACCCCTTTTTGGAAAGTAGACACTCCAAGTTATTTGCTGATAGGCATGTTGAGCCCATGGAATATTTTATATTTTGCCACAAGTTTCGGGAAAATTGCAAATGTTTTTTTTATTTTACACAAAGTTGTCACTAAATGATATATTGCTCAAACATGCCATGGGCATATGTGGAATTGCACCCCAAAATACATTCTGCTGCTTCTCCTGAGTACGGGGATACCACATGTGTGGGACTTTTTGGGAGCCTTGCCGTGTACAGGACCCCGAAAACCAAGCACCGCCTTCAGGCTTTCTATCACAGTTTCGGAGGCCATGAAATGCCCAGATAGCACAAAACCCTCCCAAATGACCCCATTTTGGAAAGTAGACACCCCAAGCTATTTGCTGAGAGGCATGTTGAGTCCATGGAATATTTTATATTTTGCCACAAGTTGCGGTAAAATAACAAACTTTTTTTTTTTGCATAAAGTTGTCACTAAATGATATATTGCTCACACATGCCATGGTTATATGTGGAATTGCACCCCAAAATACATTTTGCTGCTTCTCCTGAGTACGGGGATACCACATGTGTGGGACTTTTTAGGAGCCTAGCCACGTACGGGACCCCGAAAACCAAGATTTCAGGATTTCTAAGGGCGCAAATTTTTGATTTCACTCCTCACTACCCATCACAGTTTCGAAGGCCATAAAATTCCAAAATAGCACAAACCTCCCCCCCCCCCAAATGACCCCATTTTGGAAAGTAGACACCCCAAGCTATTTGCTGAGAGGCATGGTGAGGATTTTGCAGCTCTCGTTTGTTTTGGAAAATGAAGAAAGAAAAGGATTTTTTTTTTCAAAACTTTGTGACAAAGAAACAGATCTGTAAAATACTCAACATGCCTCTCAGCAAATAGCTTGGGGTGTCAACTTTCCAAAATGGGGTCATTTGGGGGGCTTTGTACTATCTTGGCATTTCATGGTCTCCAAAGCTGTGATAGGCAGTAGGAATGAAAATAAAAAATTTACGCCCTTGGAAATTCAAAAGGCAGTGATTGGTTTTCAGGGATGTAACCCCCTTGGGAGAGAGCTTCCCAGTGGGGGTTATCTAGTGTGGAGAGGAGCCGCGAGAGCAGCTGTGGGACCCCAGAAGAGGACAATCGGGGCCACTCTGTGCAAAACGAACTGCACAGGAGGTAAGTATGATATGTTTGTTATTTAAAAAAAAAAAAAAAAACACAAACCTTGAGACCCGGCTCACACAGGGGCGGCACGACTTGTCCCGCGACTCTGCCGGGCGATCTCCACGCGACTTCAGAGGTGACTTGCAAAATGACTTCTGTATTGAAGTCAATGCAAGTGGCCCTAAAGTCGTCCCAAAGTCGTACAGGAACCTTTTTCTAAGTCGGAGCGACTTGAGTCACTCCTATTAGAACGGTTCCATTGTACAGAGCGGAGCGCGACTTGTCAGGCGGCTAGGTCGTCTGACGAGTCACCCCTGTGTGAACCGATTCTCAATATCACTTTAACTACTTGTAATCCTCATGCTGATAGCGTTAGTAAATAGATAGGAAGGTATAGTCTATTTACTTGTTTTAAACTTTTTTTGTTACATTTCTTCAGTTGCTTCCTGGTTTCTGGCCTAGGCCAAAATGATGTCGTCGTACATCGAAGGAATCTTCATGGGCATTTTTTTACTTTCATCTTAATGAGGGGCTTTTTCAGCTAAGCACACCCTCCTGCCTGCGTGCCCGAGCTATGGTTAGATGGATTCCAGAAAGTAAATACTACATGCATCATCTGCCCTTACTCAAGATGGCCACAGATAGAAATGCTAGGGGGGATGTTTTACAAGTGATTTCCCAACAAAATAATAGATGGAGACATGGATGGATGGGTGAGTTTACTCTGAATATTAACAATACATTAAATAGAATTTTCAGTTTGTGGGGCTCAGATACATTTTAATTCCAATTTACCAAATAAATGCCTTTCTGGCAGATCAACAGGTATTTTCTGCACTCGGGTATTCTGCACTTGCAAGGTCTTGAAAGGGATAAACCATGGTGAAATGTCCATACAGTATATATGGCAGAGATGTACTGCATACTGTATGTTTGTTTTTTTCATATATATATATATATATATATATATATATATATATATATATATATATATATATGAAAAATGTTGCCTTGTCTGCTGACAGCAGGGCTGGAATGGAACTAAACCAATCAACATTAACTATTTTTAATCCTTATGCTGCTAGCCTTAGATAGGAAGGTATGTGTATGTTCATGCCTTTGCCTTTTGAACTAGAAAAACTGCCTTTGTACATCCAACCTTACAGCTTACATTTTGATACAAAATCACTGGTACACTTTCTCCAGTTGTGTAATGTGTAACTATTTGTATAGATTTTAAGTTGTTTCAGTTTGATACACTGTTGTGCCATGCAAGGACTTCAGAAGCAATCACAGTCTCAGCCTAGGTTAATGCTTCTGCATAATCATGTGTTTTTCAGTGCGTTCTTAAAGCCCATTTTATATGCGTTTTTTTAATGCTTCATTTTTTTTTTATATATATAGGAGGAGACTGGTTGTTAAACAAAAAACTCTGCTAAAAATGCACCAAAAATGGAAGGACATGTATTTTCAATGCACATTTCAAGGCTATACGTCTAAAAACGCACTATGCTGCACCAAAGAAGCTTCTGCCTTGTCAAAAATCGCTCTGCACCATATTGCATTGATGTGAACAGGCAGCATAGAGAATAGGGTGATTCCCATTGTTGTGCATTGCAGCGTGATGGCAGACGCAGGTGAATGGGGCCTTAAGCTGCCATACAATTTTTTTATTTTTTTATTCAGCCAGCGGACCGTACAAACAAAAAAAACAACAGATTCCTCCATCTGCACAAATGAGGTGTATTGAGGAATACCCCCACCAATATATTGTATTGTGACAGCAGCACCAGCTACTATCAAAATACACTGATCAGCAGCTGCAGACAAGAAATTTTTTCCAACATTCTCCTTTGACACAAATCAATCAAACCATCGACTTTGTTTGAGAGGGGATTGCCATATACTGATCAAAATTCATCTGATCCCTGCAGAACCGGCTGAATTGTGATCAGTGCATGGAAAGCTTCAGACCATAATCGATAAGAAGTCTGATGAACATTGCAGACTAAAGCCCCGTACACACGGTCGGACTTTTGGCCAACAAACTTCATTTTGAGCAAGTTGGACCAACAATCCGACCGTGTGTACGCTCCATCGGACAAACTTTTTTTTCTTTTTTCTTGTTTTCATCGGACAAAAGTTGGGTCTGCAAACGAACAAACTTTTGCCCAACAAAAGTCCGATGGAGCAAAGTCCGACCGTGTGTACAGAAAACCATCGGGCTTTTGTCCGATGGACAAAAACAACTAATGTTAAAATCAACCAACAATAGCAGAAGTTGACCAAAGGGTGGCGGTAAAGAGCAGAAAAACCACGTGATGTTGCAAAACGTTTTGGGAAAGTTTGCAGAAAAGTCAGAGCGTGTGCATGCTATGGGTGTTCCCGACCAACTCCGTTCGGACAAAAAAAACACGGAAAAGTCAGATGGAAGTCCGGCCGTGTGTATGGGGCTTAAGCTGTCAGTGTTTCTCTCAACCACCGACAAGATTCAACCTTTCAGGAGCTGACAAAGTCTGAATCTGATTGGTGGTGGCCGTGGACAAATCACAACTCTTCAGCACACTTTGTGCCAAAGCACTTTACATAACAAAAAAAACATGCTTGCTGGTCATTACCCAAGGCTTCTATCTTCAAGCTGCCCCCTGATCTCACTACAGGAGTTCCTTGCTAATGAGCGTCAAACATGCAATTACATTTAACACTTAATGGCCAATTAGATCTGATCAATAACATGTTGCCATGAAATGGAACAAATTATCTTTCTAGTATCCATCAGTTATGCTGCGTACACACGATCGGAAATTCCAACAAAAAAAACGTGGATTTTTTCTGACGGAATGTTGGCTCAAACGTGGCTTGCATACACACGGTCACACAAATCTTGTCGGAAATTCCGACTGTCAAGAACGCGGTGACTTACAAGACGTACGACGAGCCAAGATCAATGAAGTTCAATAGGCAGTTCGGCTCTTCTGCTTGATTCTGAGCATGCGTGTTTTTTTTGTGCGTCAGAATTGCATACAGACGATCGGAATTTTTGATAAAATAGAGAACCTGCTCTCAATCTTTTGAAATTCCGACAGCAAAAGTCTGATGGAGCATACACACGGTCGGAATTTCCGAACAAAAGCTGACATCGGACTTTTCTTGTCGGAATTTCCGATCGTGTCATTACTGTATTTGTGCTCTTTGTTAAAAAATAACTGCAGTGCAAAAATATTTCATTAAAGTGGTTGTAAAGGCATATAGTTTTTTCCCGTTCTATGCCTGAAGGTAAAAAAACTTTTGTGTGCAGCAGCCACACCACCCTACCCAAATAATTACCTTTGCCCCATTTTGATTCAGCGATGTCTACAAGAGCCTTGACTCTCTGGGGACTCACACTCATGATTGGCTTTTGGCAGTAGCGGGAGCCATTGGCTCCTGCCACTATCAATCACAGCCAGTGAACCAATCAGGAGACGGAGGGGGTGGCAGGAGGAAGGGGCCAAGAGGGCTGGTGTGGGACCTGAGAAGAGGAGGATCTGGGCTGCTCTGTGCAAAACAACTACACAGAGCAGGTAAGTATAAACATTTTTGTTATTTAAAGCGGACCTTCAGTAATTTTTTTCATCTTTCCATCTATTAAATCTTCTGCCCTTGTTGTTTTAACTTTGGATAGTAAAACATTTTTTTTTCTGCCAGTAAATACCTTATACAGCCCACTTCCTGTTTCTTGTCTGGTCATTAGCCTAGGCTTATGACATCATGCACAGCTCTCTCTCACTCTTGTGAGTTTGTCGGGAAGGGAGGGGGTGAGTCATAAGAGGGCCAATGAGAGCTGCAGAGCTGGGGGTGTGCCTCTGTGTAAATCCAGGAAGTGAACAGGCAGCAGCTTCAGCTGCCCACAGTTAAAATGATTGCAGCCAGACTCAGTGGGGGGAGATTTCTGCAGCAAATCTGGCAAGTACAGAATCACAGTATATACAAAATAATATGCAAAGTGGTTGGAGGGAAGCTTCAGAATGGCAAATATGTTTTTTATTACAAATTATGTGAGCAGACTGCAGTTCCTCTTTAAAAACAAAATAATAATAAACTAAATAGACTTGAATGTCACTTTAAAGCTGAACTCTGGCCAAAAAAAAAATTAATCTATTCCTCAACAGACACACATGAAATAAATCCACTTTGTGTGCATCAAATGCCTTTGCAAACCCAGATATTACCTTGTACATGTAGCATGACATTCTCACTGTGCTGTACAAAGTCTGGGCATAGAGCGCAGGTGTGGGAGCGACCCGGCAAGCCCCACCCACTACAGGCTGCCTGTGAAAAAAGACAGGAGGGGGCGGAGACAAGACCAGTCACCCTACACAAGGGGAGAGAGAGCAGCAGTGACCGGTCCTTATTGCAGGAGGCTCCTGTACAGAGCTAAAGTGTCACATTGGATGACTGTACAGCTCTGGAAGAAATCCACAAAGCACACCTCAGGGAGGAATACACATGACTCTTGTATTTAGACTATGATTGCTCTTCCCCGAGTTCAGCTTTAATCCTGGTTCACACCTATGCATTTTTTAGTGCGTTTTCAGTTTTGCAGAAACTCACTAGATTTAATTTAATATTGTTTCCTATGGATGTAGTTCATATCTGTGCATTTTATGGAAAGGGCCTGGGACTTTTTTTCTGATTTTTGGGTCCATAGACTTCAATAGATCAAAAACGTGTATTGAAAAATGCGAAATGCACCTGCAATATGAAACTACAACCTGCATAGGTGTGAACCAGGCCTTAAAGGGAAACTGCAGACAAATATCTGAATACAGATATGAAATAATATATGTTTACTGTTTTACCTGCCGAAGGATTTGTAATTCCCTAAGCTAAGGCAGGCGACACTTATTTTCTAGATCAACAATGTGCCTTTCTTTGTTAGCTCTCCATCTCCAGCTTACTCGCTGAACAAGGAAATAGGAATCAATATAAATATCAATATTAGTACAAATAATAACTCTAAAATTAGAGATCCTGCTGTGCCTCCCCTAGACCCTCATAAAAAGCAGCTAACACTCAATATCACATATCACAAATTTAAAAAGTGGTAGAATCAGCGTAACACTCTAATGTAGCATTGCGTAGTTCTCTGATTGACCAAGGTGGAGAATATGATGTCACCACCCTACGTCTCTACACCATCCAATCAGAGAAGGCCTTGTATTTATTGAAAAAAAATGCAAGGCTTTCTCTGAATGGCAAGTGAGCCATTGTGATTAGTATGCAGAATGGCAGCTGGACCTGGAAGACCACAGCTATCACTGCAGCATCTTCCACAAGGATTGGTCAGGTAGTAGGGCTGGGGAAAAAATCGATTCAAATCTTGAATCGAGTTGAGAGGTCAAATCGATTCAAAATTTCAGCAAATCGATATTTTTTTTTTCACTAGAACCGGCGCTAACATCGCGCCGGTCCTGAGGAGCTGCAGGCAGGAGTTTTTAGGCGAGGCCGCAGCTTCGGCCTAGTCCGCGAGGCCGGACGCCGCGGACTAGGTCGAAGCCGTGGCCTCGCCTAAAAACTCCTGCCCGCAGCTCCTCAGGACCGGCGCGGTGTCCATCAAAAAAAAAAAAACTCGATTCGAATTTAAATCGCTGATTTTTTTTGGGGAGAAAATCTCCCAGCTCTATCAGGTAGATATGCCTACTTACACTAATCCAAACTGAACCAATGTAACTAAGCTATAAGAATTAATCCTAACGTTCAGCTTTAGGCATTTAACTTCTTTCAAAACTTAAAGTGCTAAAACTAGAACCTGCATTCCTGGTCTCCCACAGTACACAGAAATGCAATCGTTTTAGTAAATATTAACTGCTAAATACCTTTTTTCATCAGCAGTATATAGCAGTCTTGTGACTTGTATCAGTTCCTGGTTAAGCTTGTAGGAGGAGTTTTCATTCTCCCCTGACCCTCTGTCTGGACAGTGCTGATTAGCCCTGTGCTGATCACATGAACCCTCCCAAGAAAAAAGAAAAACTTTCCAGCAATGCACACCAAACTGAGCATGTGCAGCCTGTCCCCTGGCTCTGTATTATCAGGAAATATATTGGGGACAGTAGAAGGAGGTGAGGATCATAGGAGACAGAATCACACAGCCTTTATACACAATGCAGAGGATTAACCTCTTAGGTTCCACAGTGAGTATAACAAGCATGCTTTACTGCATATACAGACTGATTTTACTGTTAGTACCACTTTAACTTGCAAAATTTTAGGCCGAGGTCCCTGAACAGGCAGCCTTTCACAGCCTTTTCAACACAGAGGAACCCTTGAAATTACTTTCTGAGCTCAGTGAACCCCTGCTAAACATTACTATATCTACAAGTCATGATACATTAGTGTGATGGTCATTGGGAAGAATTACACCCTAATGCCGCGTACACACGATAATTTTTCCCGTCGGGAAAAATTTAATTTTTTCCTTTGGATGAGAAAAACGATCGTCTGTGGGCTTTTTGCCGTTTTTCCCGATGGGAAAAACGGCATTAATCATGATGAGAAAAATTAGAACATGCTCTAATTTTTCTCGTCATGATTCCTGTCATTTTTTTCCGCGGCAGTTTTCCCATAGGGAAACACTGCCGCGGAGCCTACAAGAGAAAAAATGACGGGAAAAGCGGCCGTGTGTGGGGGAACAGGCCGTTCCCTCGTTTTTCCTGTCGTGATTCACGGCTGTGTTTTCACCGCCGTGAATCACGATCGTGTGTACGCGGCATTACAGATGGTGTCATTTGGATCTTGTCTGAGAGGCAGAAGTTGCTCATTGCTCAGTGAACTCCTCGCAACCTCTGGAGGAACCCTGGTTAAGAAACCTGAGGTAGAGGATAACCGTGGTCTATAACAGAATTTTTCAACCAGGGTGCCTTTTCTGGGTTCTTCGGGGGTGCTTTGGCAAAGTGCTTAAAAATTGCACCAAATTGGCCAAAAATTGTCAAAAAGCCAGCCACTGGCATCATAATAACAACTGATAATGTCACTGGTTGATAAGGAGGATGCCAGGCGTGTGCCTCCTTAGGCCCCTTTCACACTGGGGCGGTTTGCAGGCGCTATTTTGCTAAAAATAGCGCCTGCAAACCGTCCCTAAACAGCGGCTGCTGTTTCTCCAGTGTGAAAGCCTGAGGGCTTTCACACTGGAGCGGTGCGCTAGCAGGAAGGTAAAAAAAGTCCTGCTAGCCGCATCTTTGGAGCGGAGAGAGGAGCGGTGTGTTTACCGCTCCTCCACCGCTCCTTCCCATTGAAAGCAATGGGAAACCGCGGTAATACCGCCGGCAATGCGCCTCTGCAGAGGTGCATTGCCGGCGGTATTAACCCTTTTTCGGCCGCTAGCGGGGCTTAAAACCGCACCGCTAGCGCCCGAATACCTCCGCAATCCTGACGGTATAGCGGCACTATACCGCCACTGCACCCACCGCCCCAGTGTGAAACCAGCCTTATTGGCCCCTTCCCTGCCACGATGGAATATTAGTCAGTACCCATGTGTAAAAGTATACTGGTTTGTAAGAATAAATCACCTCTAGTGTTAGGTGTCCTACATTTGTGGATGATGCTGCATTATGTTAAACTTTTTGTTTAGTTTTACATTTTAGAATAGAGTGCCTCGAAATTGTGCCAAATTTTAAAGGGTGAGAAACACTGGTCTACGAGCACCCTGTTGGCGTTTTGTCCTTTCATCAAGCTGCTGTATTCTATCTACACCATCAAAACATTCAGACTACCCTGGCATCCAGCTCCAACTTCCAACCAGACCCCAGGACTTCCAAGTACTGAATAACCCATAAACTTTCTGCTCAATTGCACTGACCCTTTTCTTTGTATTAGGATGGCCTACCACTATGATGGGTGACCCTTTCTAAGCAATAGCAGGGCACATCCGAAGGCGCAGAGCCAGTGCCACTAAATAGGAAGGTTGGTTGGCTATTTGCAGTATAGAGCACTCCAGGGTCCCAAGGTAATATACAGCAGACCTGGGGCAGGGTACAGCCTTCAAATGATTGTAAAGTCTTGTTTTTTTATTTATTTTTAAATAACAAACATGTTATACTTACCTGCTCTGTGCAGTGGATTTGCACAGAGCAGCCTGGATCCTCCTCTTCTCGGGTCCCTCTTCAGCTCTCCTGGCCTCTCCCTCCTGTCGAGTGCCCGCACAGCAAGCAGTTTGCTATGGGGGCACCCGAGCCGAGCTGCAGCTCTGTGTGTCAATTCAGACACGGAGCTGCTGTTCGGCCCTGCCCCATCTCTCTCCTGATTGACTAAGTGACTTTGACTGACAGTCGCGACCCTGAGGAGATGGGCATCAATAAAAATAATGTAAATCTTGATGTTAAGTGTGAAAGCACTTCAGGAAACAAGCTTGAGGCATGAATGAGGCCTAACCCATAGCAAAAATTGCTTAAAAGTGAAGTATGAGTTTGCAGAATCATACTTACCTAGGTGGATGCTGCATCTGTTCCCCGCTGCCTCTGCACTGAGAACCAAACGATTTAACACCGCCGATGGCTTGGTTCTCTCAGCTCCCCGAGCAGAGAGCTGCTGTCTCAGCCAATGAGGAGAAAGAGACCCGGGAGAGTCACGTTCTCTCGTGCACATTGCTGGATAGATATGGGGCTCAGGTGAGTATATGGGGGGAGGGGGGGGCTGCTGCACACAGAAGGTTTTTTACTTTCATGCATAGATTGCATGAAAGTAAAAAAAACTTAAGCCTTTAGAACCACTTTAAAGTCATTCTGCAGGTAATCTATGCCAAAACAATATGAATTTGATGCTCACATTTGACTGCAATGTAACTTCATATAAATAAAACATAAAACATAAGCCAGAAGATTTTCATTGTTCGGCCCTGGAAAAGGCTGGCAATTTCAGTGCACTTGAATGCCAACATCCCCCCCCCCCCACTTGCTGCAGCCATAATGAAGGGGTTTCCCCCTTGGACACTGGATTTTTTTTCTCTATACTATATACTATAGACAATGCAAGAAATGCACTGGGGAATATTTAATGTCAAAAGAGATCTGAATGCATATATACAGTGTATATAACAAAAAAGTGAAAGGGGCTACGTGTATATAGTATAGTGTACAATATATATATATCTATATATATATAGATATATATATATATATATATATATACCTATAAACTGTGTAACAGTTTAATAGTAGACAGTTTATTCCTCGGCCTCCACCCATACTTTACATGTACGGTAGACTGAATATCAATGAATGAATGAATGAATGGTAGAATCTCTTTTACCTTAGTGCTGTTTTTGGTGTCTTTGTTAGCACAGCATACAATGCAACCACTTCCTCTTATAAAAATGTCTTATTCCCTTTCAAGCTTTAAATAGAGCCTGTGCACATAATAATCACCTGCACCCTCCCAGATGAGCCAATTCTATGTTACAAGGCCTCCAGAAAGATAATATATGGATCATATTAGCACTGACAGCCTGTGTAGCACAGCTCAGGCAGCTCGTGCATATTTTAATCCTTTAGACATGTGTAATTCTGATTTTTCTGTCCGATACAGAATTCCCTGATCGCTGATCAAAACAATCCTTGATTTACGAGTTCGTACATTCAGCAGGATAGATTAGAATGGCCTTTAACCATACTGGTGCTGGGCGTTTTCACATAATAACATGCTTGGGATCGCTCTGGAGGAACTAGAGAGACCGCGCGTTAATGCTCTTCTGATGGCAGTGGTTGCCATGGAAACAAGACCCCACCACCAATGTGATATGCCAATAGTCCTGTACTGGTCTGTCCCCAAACTGGGATGTTACAGGCCAGGGTGTCTGTGCGCCTCTCCTCCCCCTTCTCCTTAATCCACATACAAAAGGCACACAATGGAAGAGTAGGATGGCGTGCCGGATAGGCAAGGCGGTGTTCTTTGAGCCAGTGCAATCTTCATATATATGCAAGACTCCTCTATGAATGCATGTCCATGACTAGGTGACGACTGCATGTGACAAGCAGAGAAATGACAACATATGACTGGTAATATATACAGAGAAGGCGAAATACAGTTTGCAAAGCCAAGTACTCCATAGCAGACAGTCAGCAACCACCTTCCATTGTTCAGACCAACGAAACTAACAATCTATCTGGTTGCCATGGCTACCTGTGTCTTGCTCCTCCCACTGCCATCTTAAATATATTATGTTTAATATGGAGTGCTATAAGGGTAAATCTGGAGACTTGCAGCAAAAGGAAGCAGACGTATGCCCCTATCAGCCAATCAGATTGCGCATTTCATCTTATGTCAGGGGCAAATGCCATGGGCACCAGCTCAAGTTTCTCTGTCCTGGCTTCCAACTCCCCAAAGCATAAGAGCTGAGATTATCTGCTTTAAAACTAGAACAAAGGAATGTAGACGTGTTGCCATGGCAACCAATCCAAATCCAACTGTCGATATTCTATTGGAAGTTAGAAAATAAAATGACCTATCCACAAGCTTTCAAATAGTCCGTGCTTGATCGTCTATAATAAATAATATAATGTAATATAAGGCCCCTCTCAGGTGAGCGTACTGTCTGTCCGTGTTTTAGATGGATCCAGATAGAACACAATGCATCTCTATGAGTCGGTGGGAGTAAACGGATGTGTATCTGTTGAAATTCGCCCACATCCAAGTTCAGGTCCACAAACACAAACTGAAAAGATCTGCATCATTTCCCATTTCTGGGTGAACACTGATGAGAATGAACGCACATCAGCCCATGTCTGCCCACCCATAGAGATTGCAAGGGTCTTTTTTCCCTCCATCACAAGATGGCGGATAGATCCGTCACATTCTGATCTGATGCGAAGCAGAGGTGAAAAGAACCTAAGTAATCTTCAGGTATAGGAATGTCAGTTGATATTATACAGAAGGCGGGTTCATGAGCTGAAAATGTAGGGCCCATTTAGGTCTATGTGTGTGCATAGAGGTAGCGTTAGGCAGGTGCGTTATCATGCATCAACATGAGTTTTGACTTGCATTGGTGTGCGTTTTCAATGCATTTTTTATTTCACATTTGGGGGTGGATTGGGTTAACAGTCATTGACCAGGGCTTGTGTTGTGATGCACAGCTATTGAGTTCTATGGGCCTCCCAACGGACAAAAACACAGAAAAAAACAGACATGTATATTTCAAAACACACTGCATTACTATGGGGAAGTTGGCCACGTGTGTTTTTGCATGTTGCAATGTGTGAGTACAACAGTGTAAACGGGGCCTTAGTATTCTATGGAGTGTGTGATGTTAGAGGGTCTGATAGGAGTAATCATCCTAGATCTCTTATTTATTGGTTCTCATAATAAACCCCATATGTACTGTTCTCATAATAAACCCCATATGTACTGTTCTCATAATAAACCCCATATGTACTGTATACCTTTGAGCAACAAAGCTCATACTGGGACTGTGTATATATTACTAGAGGTCAATGTGACAGGCAAATCCAGTTTATATCATACAGACAAAGCAGCATATACTTGTGTAAGACAGAAGAATCTTATTGGATGTAGGCTGATGTATGAAAACTGAGTAAATAAAAAGACCTGTTGGCCATACCAGCCATTAAGAATTAACTTGGACAACCCAAACAAGCTCGGAAACGTATTCCCTTCATTAACTCCTCAACTAAGGGTAAATTACTGGCTAACTCAGCCATAGCCGAAGAATTCCGCTGATATTACTCCACTCTTTATAACCTACCTCCCCAAACCCCTTCACCCTGGTCCCAATCGGATGACTCGGTGCAGGACATGTCATCTTATGTCCAGGGCACTGCTCTTCCTCCCATCCAGGCTTCATCAGATGCGGGGGAACTGGAGTCCCCCCTTTCTAAAGCTGAATTCCTACTGGCCATCAAGAAGCTCAAGAATGGTAAGAGCCCAGGCCCTGATGGGTTCTCATCATGCTTTTATAAAACATTTGCGCTCCAGCTGGCCCCTTTCCTCACAAACGCATTTAACGCCATAAATGAGAACCTCTCCCCTTCCCCTTCCCTACTCCAAGCTCAGATAGTAGTTATTCCAAAACCCGGTGAAGACCCCTCCTTATTTGCCAACTATAGACCGATCTCCCTATTGAATATAGATCTAAAATTATTTGCCAAGATCCTGTCGAATCGCCTTTCTCCCTTATTACCTGACATTATACACAGAGACCAGGTGGGTTTTGTCTCTAGCCGTGAGGCTCGGGACAACACCACTAAAACTATACACCTTATAGCCTATGCTCAACGTAATCATATACCGACCTGCCTTCTCTCCTGTGATGCGGAGAAGGCCTTTGACAGGGTCAGTTGGCCGTTTCTCCAATCCACCCTTACCCAGATAGGACTAGGCTCTCGTGTATGTCCCTATACTCCAAACCCTCTGCCTCCATTTTAGTGAATGGCATCCAATCAGGAACACTTACGATAGCGAATGGCACTAGGCAAGGCTGCCCCCCCTCCCCTCTCTTCTTCGCCCTCGTAATTGAACACCTGGCCCAAGCTATCAAAGCGAACCCGAACATACACGGTGTCCAAACCCCCTCCTCCCACTGTAAACTCTCTTTATACGCTGATGATCTGCTACTTTATGTAACTCAACCTCATATCAGTATCCCATCCATATTAGTAGAGATTAACTGGTTCGGCCGGTTTTGCAATTATAAATTGAACATCTCCAAAATGGAAGCACAGAACCTTTCCCTACCACAGCCCACCCTTACCTCCCTTAAAACCAATTTCTCCTTTCAATGGCAGACAAAGTCCATTTCATATTTAGAAAAAGCCATCCCTGCACACACGGCAGATATATATGCTCTAAACTTTGTCCACTCCTCACAAAACTCAGACGCCTCACTGACGACCGAATGGATTTACCACTGTCATGGTTGGGTCGCATGAACACACTAAAAATGGATATACTCCCCAAACTACTGTATTTATTCCAAGCCCCCCCGATCGCTCTTCCCTCCGCATTTTTCCATATTTTTCCGTACCCTTCGCTCTATGGCCATACGATTTGTGTGGAGGGGGAACAATCCTAGGCTGAAACATAAACTCTTATGCTCCTCCACCACTAAAGGCAGAATGGGTCTTCCAGACTTTGAGCTTTATAATTCATCAGCAGTGATCTCCCGGATCCTGGAGTGGTTCCCCTGCCCCCTGACCAAAGCTGCCACCCTGGTGGAACAAGATTTATCATCGATTGACCTTTGCGCTCTCCTATGGGGATTCGACAGGAAACATAGATCTCTCTCTTCGCTGTCCCCCCTCACTAGAGATGCCTTGGTAATTTGGTACCGCAGAAGGGAGACCTATGCTCTATCCACTGAACCGAGCCCACTTACCCCCCTATTTGACAACCCAGCCCTCCCGGAGAGCAGATCAATACACACCCTAGATGACTACAACAGAGCTTCCTGGCCCACAGCACAACAATTTGTTAAGGCCCCATGCACACGAGACGCTGTTATTTGCTGTTGAACGCGCGTTCAGAGGCAGTTGGACGCTTTTTTCAACTGCTCCTGAACCCATTCAATGTTATCCTATGTGTCCATGCACACAGTCTCGTTTTTTGGCGTTTACAAGCAGTTGCGTTTAACCTCGTTTTTCCAGAAGCAAAAAAATGGGTTCAGACGCAAAAGTTTTCACGTTTCAGACGCTAAACGCTGCTAAACGCGGCTAAACGCGGCTAAACGCGGTACCGGCGTTTTGCCGCGTTTGCGTTTATAAGCGTTTTTAAAGGTGACCTATTTTTTAACATTAGAAATCTCAAAAATGATGGCAAATGATGAAAAACTTAAAAAATATAAAAGAAAACTGTAATTGCTTGCATTGCATTGTGGACAATCCACAACTTGTGGCAGGTAACGTGGCAAGTGGACAATCCACAGCTTGTGTCAGGTGATGTGGTCAGGTGACGTGGCAGGTGATGTGGCATGTGACGTGGCCAGGTGACGTGGCAGGTAACGTGGCCAGGTGACGTGGCAAGTGGACAATCCACAACTTGTGGCAGGTGACGTGGCACGTGATGTGGCCAGGTGACGTGGAAAGTGGACAATCCACAACTTGTGGCAGGTGACGTGGCTAGATGACGTGGCAGGTAATGTGGGCAGGTAACATGGCTAGGTGACGTGGCCAGGTGACGTGGCAAGTGGACAATCCACAACTTGTGGCAGGTGACATGGCCAGGTGACGTGGCAGGTGACGTGGCAAGTGGACAATTCACAACTTGTGGCAGGTGACGTGGCCAGGTGACGTGGCACGTGATGTGGCCAGGTGACATGGCAAGTGGACAATCCACAACTTGTGGCAGGTGACATGGCCAGGTGACGTGGCAGGTGACGTGGCAAGTGGACAATTCACAACTTGTGGCAGGTGACGTGGCCAGGTGACGTGGCACGTGATGTGGCCAGGTGACATGGCAAGTGGACAATCCACAACTTGTGGCAGGTGACATGGCCAGGTGACGTGGCAGGTGACGTGGCAAGTGGACAATTCACAACTTGTGGCAGGTGACGTGGCCAGGTGACGTGGCACGTGATGTGGCCAGGTGACATGGCAAATGGACAATCCACAACTTGTGGCAGGTGACGTGGCAAGTGGACAATCCACAACTTGTGGCAGGTGACGTGGCCAGCTGACGTGGCAGGTAACGTGGCCAGGTGACGTGGCAGGTAACGTGGCAAGTGGACAATCCACAACTTGTGGCAGATGATGTGGCAAGTGATACGCTAAATACAAGTACACTGCTGCTCTCTCAGCTGCTGCTACTCACTCTGGTCTCACAAACTGGCTGAAATGGTTAAAATTTACTGTTTTTTGAGCTTAGGGAGGGTCTATGATGAAACGCTTATAAACGCAAACGCGGTAAAACGCCGCTAAACGCGGCCCCAAACGCGGCAAAACGCGCGTTTATAAACGCCGGTTTCAGCGTTTAAAAACGTGTGTTCAGCAGAGTTTGCACCTGCGTCTCGTGTGCATGGGGCCTAACACCACTCTTGGCACCTTTGAGACGAATCGCGACTCTACATCCCCCGAGTGACTTGGCTTACCCGCATACACCTGACATCCTACTGCAAAAAACTCCACGACTCTAAACAGATTCACAGACCCCTGACCAGCTTTGAACAAATATGCACACTTCCAGAAACCCCTCGCCGTACCTTTCCCTGATCTACAAACTGATCTTAGACCAGACCCATGGTTCCTTACCTAAGTATGCTAAAGTTTGGTCAGAGGAGCTCGGGAGAGACATCACTGAGGCAGAGTGGAGTAAAGCCTTTCTCTTTACCCACAAATCATCTATATCGAGCTACACCCGGGAAAGAAACTACAAGGTGATATCCAGGTGGTACCGGGTGCCGACCGCCCTCAGGATCATGTTTCCATCGGCTGCGGACTCCAGCTGGAGATGTACTTCAGCAAGGGGTACATACAGCCACATCTGGTGGGAATGCAATGTAATCCGCCCATTTTGGTCACAAATCTTCCAAATTTATTCAGAAATTTACGATAAACCTCTCACGCCCTCCCGTTCTGTTGCCCTCCTCTCCATTCTACCCGGTACTATCAAATCCCAAAAACACAATCTCCTTAAATACTTCCTCAGTGCAGGACTGCAACTCATCTCTAGACACTGGAAAACCACCTCCCTCCACCTCTTGTGAAATGGGTAAGTGAGATGAATACTATTATGCTAATGGAGGAGATGCATGCCGAATCTCTGGACAGACACGCAAAATTCTCCTTTATCTGGAGTATATGGAGGCATTACTCTACTTCAGTTAAACTAAGGAACAGACTCCCACCCGCGATTGTCCCCTGAGAGTCTAACTAATCCCGCACTTAAGGCCCCACGTTGTAGAATGGTACATCCCCACTGGACTGCAGCTCGCTGTCTCCTTATCCCCCCCCCCCCCCTCCCCTATCCAGCATACCCACCTCTTTACAAGCTGGATCCCCCTCTCCACCTTTGTCTTTATCTTTCCTTACTTCTTTCTGTGGCCGGCCACGCATGGCTACACTAAGTTCTCATATGCATTTTGTCCTTTCTATGTCTGTATTTTTATTACTTGTGAGACTTCAAAATTCATTGTTGTTTTAGTGCTGATAGAATTCATAACCCCGGCACTTTCCACCAACTTTCTCGGACCCTGGACGCTGCAGGTTCCCGCAGGGGCATCCAGGCCGAACGAAGTAGCTTTTAGATGCAGGATAGCACTATGTAAGTCTCATTGCATCATACAGATGTACTCACAAGTAAACTATTTGTACACCACAGTTTGCAAGATATTGTATGTGTTTATCTCGTGTTTTGCAGACCAGGCCGCTCCTTGTCAGGCACCTGGTTCTGTTCTTTTCTTTGTCTGTTTAAATTTATGTCAAAACAATAAAAACGAATTGAACATAAAGAATTAACTTGGCCCACACCAGCCAAAAAGATGTAACGTGGTCCATACCAGCCAAAAAGATGTAATGTGGCCCATATCAGTCAGTAAGCTGTAATGTGGCCCATACCAGCCAATACAATGTAACTTTGCCCACACCAGCCAAAAAAATGTGACTTGGCCCACATAAGCCAATAAGATATAACTTGGCCCACACCAGCCATTGAGCTGTAATGTGGCCCATACCAGCCAATAAGATGTAACTTTGCCCACACCAGCCAACAAGATGTAATGTGGCCCATACCAGCCAAAAAGATGTGACCGCCAGGTGCCAGCCAATAAGAATTAACTTGGCCCACTCCAGCCAATAAGATGTAATATGGCCCATATCAATCAGTAAGCTGTAACTTGGCCCACACCAGCCAATAAGATGTAACTTGGCCCATACCACCCAATAAGATGTAATATGGCCCATACCTGCAAACAAGCTGTAATGCTCGGCAACACAGTGGTTGAGTGGTTAGCACTTTCATCTAGCAGCAAAAAGGGTCATTGGTTCAAATCCCAACCATGACACCATCTGCCTGGAGTTTGCATGTTCTCCCTGTGCCTGTGTGGGCTTCCTCTGGGTACTCCGGTTTCCTCCCACACTCTAAAGACATGCTGGTAGGTTAATCGGATCCTGTCTAAATTGGTCCTAGTATGTGTATGTATGAATGTGAATTAGGGACCTTAGGGTGTAAGCTCCTTGAGGGCAGGGACAGATGTGAATGTACAATGTACATGTAAAGCGCTGCGTAAATTGATGGCACTATATAAGTACCTGAAATAAATAAAATAAAAATAAAATGCTGCCCATAACAGCCAATAAGATGTAAAGTGGCCCATACCAGCCAGTAAGCTGCAACATGGTCCACACCAGCCAATAAGATGTAACGTGGTCCATACTAGCCAAGAAGGTGTAAAGTGGCCCATGCTAGCTAGAACGTGGCCCATAACAGCCAGTAACATTTAATTCCCTCAATGCAGAATTAAGAATGAAAGCTACCATTTATTTGCTATTGAGGGTACCCTCCTCCCATCTCCTTTGCCCTAGATTTCATGAAGCAGCTTTTTACCAGGATCCATCTGCTCCCTCCCTACTACTGTTAGCTGAGGTTCCTAACCTGCACTGCACTATCACCACCCTTGGGAGTTGGGGGATTGTTGTTCACACTTAACCAATGGAGTGTAAAAGAGAGCTGACAGATTCCCTGTGGTACAACCTGCAGCCAAGGAAACTAAAAGGTGTGGTCTATATCTATAACAGCCAATCAGATTCCAGCTATCATTTTCCAGGCCAAAATTGAATAAGAACTTTAGCATGCCATTGGTGGCTCTGAGCATTAACCCTCTCCTGCCCTTGTTCTGGCCTTTATCAATTAGTTTATAAGGTCACAGTGTGAATATACAGTATTGTAAGTGCAATAAATAAAACACTTATAGGCTAATATAGCAAATTAAAGCGCAATGTGTAATACCCAGTTATCAGTATACTGCCGCCGCTCAAAGATAAAAGCTGATTGGTCGCTATATTTATCTTAAAGCTGTGTGATTGCGTGAGAAGCTAGCAGATAAACAATACAATATATAATAGATCGATGTGTGTGAATGAAATGCTTGACATTGCTTGTGTATATAAGAGCGAGCAGCCCTGATGTGTGTCGGGCTCAGCAGGGTGCATCTCTAATCAGCAGTGTGCATTCATTAGCGGCAGTGCAGTGTGTGTGTGATTGCATGCAGCGCTGTGTGTATGTGTGACACTCCTCTTTTGTCAGAATCCTGCTCCCCTCCTCCTATGTGTGTCACAGTAACCCCATCTGTTCACCACCAGCCCGACATGGCACATCTAGAATGATGAGCCTGCCCAACATCCCGATAAAAAAAAAAAGAAGAGAGATCTAACATCACCTGGGTAACATCCTTCGCACCCAGCTACACCCTGGAAAATCCACTGCATGCATCTGGAGTGTTCCTTAGTGCAGAGCCATCTATGTTATGTAACCCCATCCATACTGAATCATCATTACTGTGCACTTGACTGTGGACTTGGGAGTCAGACAAAGACAGTTCATAAATATCTGTCATCACCCAACTAACCAAGGCTTCTCTATTACTTCTCTATTACCACCATCCAGCATTTAAACCCTCTGCTGAATTCATTGCATAACTGGACCTTGCAACTAACACAATCTATTCTTAAAGGGTCACCCAACCGGCTTTGGGAAGATCAAGGGACCTTACCACTGTAGTTCCCAGCTATGCTCCCCGTGACTTGCTTTACCTGCTGCATTCTTCATAAAAGAAGTGCAAAGTCCAGCAGTTAGAGCAGCCTTTCAACTTTTTAACCCCAGAGGAACCCCTAAAATCATTTTCAGGTCTCCAGAAACATTTACTAAAACCAATTCATTGAGGGTCAATGTTGAAAGTTCCCCTTATAGTGGGGGTCAGGAGGAGAAAGGCCACCCTTACATTGGTAGGCAGGTCTCCAGAAACGCTAAGACCCCTTTCACACTGAAACACCGCCATTTTTACCGCTGACAATATGGGTGGATTTGCGGTGCATTTCGGCCGCTAGCGGGGCACATTTAACCCCCGCTAGCGGCCGAGAAAGGGTTAAAACCGCTCGCAATGCGCTGCTGAAGCAGTGCATTGCGGGCGGTATAGCTGCGCTGTCCCATTGATTTCAATGGGCAGGAGCGGTGGAGGAGCGGTAAACACACCGCTCCTTCACCGCTCCAAAGATGCGGCTAGCAGGACTTTTTTTTACCGTCCTGCTGGCGCAACGCTCCAGTGTGAAAGCCCTCGGGCTTTCACACTGGAGTGAATGTAACAACTGTTTAAGGGTGGATTGCAGGCGCTATTTTTAATGCTATATCGCCTGCAATATTCCCTCAGTGTGAAAGGGGTCTAAGGCTGGGTTCACACTAGCTGTGGCCACGGCACACAGCATGGGTTCTGGTGTGTGTCTGTTCACCGTTTCAGGTGCGTATCAGGTCCATATTTTGGGCTGAATTCGCACCTGAAACGGACCAGAATATGCACAGGACCCTTCTTCAATGCGGACCATGGCCGCCCTGGAGGTGTGTGTACCGGCTCCATTGAGAGCCGGTCAAAATCTCCTGTCATGCAAATTGGATGCGGGGAAACCACATCCAATTTGCATCAGTGTAAACCCAGCCTTACTAAAACCATTTCATTCTGGGTCAATAGTGAAAGTTCTCCTTATAGTAGTGATCAGTAAGAGGAAGGCTGCCCTTACATTGGAGAGCAGGTCGCCAGAAACCCTTACTAAAAGCAAATAATCAAAGGTCAATGGTGAAAGTTCTCCTCATAGTGGTGGTCGGTAGGAGGGAGGCCCCCTCACATTGGTGGGCAGGTCGCCAGAAACCCTTACTAAAAGCAATTCATTGAGGGTCGATGGTGAAAGTTCCCCTTCTAATGGTGACCAGTAGGAGGGAGGCAACCCTTATAGGTAGGCAGTAGGAAAGGGGTAACCCTTACACTGATGGTCAGTTAATAAAATGCAACATTTGCAGTGGTGGTCTGTAAGAGGGACACAACCCTTAAATTGCTGGTCAGTGGGAAGAATGTAACCTTAAAGTGGTAGTCGGTAAAAACAATGCAACCTTTACATTAGCGGTCAGTAGGAAGAATGCAACCCTTAGGTTGGTGGTCAGTATAAAGAAGGAAACCTTTACATTGGTGGTCAGTTAGAGCTGTCCCTCGACTTTTTTTTGCCAAAGGAATCCCTAAAATAATTTTTAGGCCTCCAGAAACCCTTACCAAAACCAATTCATTAGGAATCAATGGTGAAAGTTCCCCTTATAATGGTGGTCAGTAGGAGGGATGCAACCCTTACATTGCTGGTCAGTATGAAAAATGTTACCTTAAAGTGGTAGTCAGTAAGAAAAATGCAAGCCTTATATTGGTGGTCAGTAGGAAGAATGCAGCCCCTACGGTAGTTGTCAGTGGGAAGAATGCAACCAATACATTGGTGGTCAGTAGGAATGAAGCAATCCTTACATTGATGGTCAGTAGGAATGAAGCGACCCTTACATTGATGGTCAGTAGGAATGAAGCGACCCTTACATTGATGGTCAGTAGGAATGAAGCGACCCTTACATTGATGCTCAGTAGGAATGAAGCGACCCTTACATTGATGGTCAGTAGGAATGAAGCAATCCTTACATTGATGGTCAGTAGGAATGAAGCAATCCTTACATTGATGGTCAGTAGGAATGAAGCGACCCTTACATTGATGGTCAGTAGGAATGAAGCGACCCTTACATTGGTGGTCAGTAGGAATGAAGCAATCCTTACATTGATGCTCAGTAGGAATGAAGCGACCCTTACATTGATGGTCAGTAGGAATGAAGCAATCCTTACATTGATGGTCAGTAGGAATGAAGCAATCCTTACATTGATGGTCAGTAGGAATGAAGCGACCCTTACATTGATGGTCAGTAGGAATGAAGCGACCCTTACATTGATGCTCAGTAGGAATGAAGCGACCCTTACATTGATGGTCAGTAGGAATGAAGCGACCCTTACATTGATGGTCAGTAGGAATGAAGCGACCCTTACATTGATGCTCAGTAGGAATGAAGCGACCCTTACATTGATGGTCAGTAGGAATGAAGCGACCCTTACATTGATGGTCAGTAGGAATGAAGCGACCCTTACATTGATGGTCAGTAGGAATGAAGCGACCCTTACATTGATGGTCAGTAGGAATGAAGCGACCCTTACATTGATGGTCAGTAGGAATGAAGCGACCCTTACATTGATGCTCAGTAGGAATGAAGCGACCCTTACATTGATGGTCAGTAGGAATGAAGCGACACTTACATTGATGGTCAGTAGGAATGAAGCGACCCTTACATTGATGCTCAGTAGGAATGAAGCGACCCTTACATTGATGGTCAGTAGGAATGAAGCGACCCTTACATTGATGGTCAGTAGGAATGAAGCGACCCTTACATTGATGGTCAGTAGGAATGAAGCAATCCTTACATTGATGGTCAGTAGGAATGAAGCGACCCTTACATTGATGGTCAGTAGGAATGAAGCGACCCTTACATTGATGCTCAGTAGGAATGAAGCGACCCTTACAATGATGGTCAGTAGGAATGAAGCGACCCTTACATTGATGGTCAGTAGGAATGAAGCGACCCTTACATTGATGCTCAGTAGGAATGAAGCGACCCTTACATTGATGGTCAGTAGGAATGAAGCGACCCTTACATTGATGGTCAGTAGGAATGAAGCGACCCTTACATTGATGCTCAGTAGGAATGAAGCGACCCTTACATTGGTGGTCAGTAGGAAGGAGGAAACCCTTACATTGATGGTCAGTAGCAAGGAAGCAATCCTTACATTGGTGGTCAGTAGGAAGGAGGAAACCCTTACATTGGTGGTCAGTAACAAGGAAGCAATCCTTACATTGGTGGTCAGTAGGAAGGAGGAAACCCTTACATTGGTGGTCAGTAGGCTGAATGCACACCCTACGATAGTGGTCGGTGAAAATAATGTAGCCCTTATATTGGTTGTCAGTAAGAAGGAGGCAACCCTTACAGTACATTGGAATGCAACCCTTATACTGGTGGTTAGTGAGAAGAATACAACCCATACATTGGTGGTCAATAAGAAGAATGCAACCCATACATTGGTGGTCAATAAGAAGAATGCAACCCATACATTGGTGGTCAATAAGAAGAATGCAACCCATACATTGGTGGTCAGTGGGAAGACTGCAACCCATACATTGGTGGTCAGTGGGAAGAATGCAACCCATACATTGGTGGTCAATAAGAAGACTGCAACCCATACATTGGTGGTCAGTGGGAAGACTGCAACCCATACATTGGTGGTCAGTGGGAAGGCTGCAACCCATACATTGGTGGTCAGTGGGAAGACTGCAACCCATACATTGGTGGTCAGTGGGAAGACTGCAACCCATACATTGGTGGTCAGTGGGAAGACTGCAACCCATACATTGGTGGTCAGTGGGAAGGCTGCAACCAATACATTGATGGTCAGTAGGAAGAATGTCATTGGTGTCCTGTAGCGGGCTCTGACAAGTGGCATTGGCCCCAGAACTACGTGGTCTAATTATCAATCACCTGAGATTCACACAAGGTTCACCAAGAATTTGGGACTTTTAAAAATTAAACCTTGTGTGAATTTCTGGTAAAAGACCTATAAATAGATATTTTGGTCACGTGATCTTTTCATTTTCTTAGGATGATATGCCAGTACCTGCATTGTCCTCCATCCAGCAGGTTCCTGGTGACTCTGTATCATATGGCTCCATACACACCTCTATGGTGGTATACTCATAGAACCCTACATATATATGGGTGGAGGTGCCCATACCCCCTCCTGATCCCTCCTGTATGTAGGGTACCTGTAGACAATTCAATACATCTTGCAGCATCCTGACAGCTCCATGCCATGACACACCTACACCCTTCTACAGGGCATCCTCTACCCATGGATGGATCATGGCACCTCCACACTGCTCTGTGCATGCAGATCGGTGCCCCGAGGGCTCTGCACGATCCCCCCACCCCCTGATGCCAGTCCCAGGACCCGGACTCACCGTGATGCGGGGAATGTTCTTCTTGCCCTGGTAAGACATATCGGAAGCTCTCCCCTCGGTACAGGGCGGGGGGACTGGCGGACAGAGGAGCGGTGCTGCAGACGGAGGGTGCTGAGGAGGCGGAGGAGGAGGAGGATGAGGATGCGCTGCCCCCGATCTCCCGACACCCGGGCTGTGCAATAAAGGACTTGCAGCAGGAGGCAGTGCGCATGCGCCGTGCCACTCCCTGTCCTCATCCGAGGCAACAGCTCCCGGCAGCTCCTATTGGACGAGGGGGCAGCCGCTATGCTAATGACAAGCCTGGCCAGAGGGCGGGGCCGCCGCCGAGGATGCAACGACTGCAATGCAGTGGCGACTGGCGAGCCGAGATTGATACGCTGCAATCCGCTACCAGGCTCAGGGGGGAGGGAGGGAGGCACTGCAAGGGGGAGAGCAGAGACAGACCGAGGGAAGGGGCGAACACTGCAGGGGGCGAGCACTGCAAGGCGGGAGAGCATGGCGCTGCAAGGAAAAAGGAGGGAGATCATGGCACTGCCAGAAGAGAGTATGGAGGGAATGGAACTGCAGCCAGACAGGAGGGAGAGCAGGCACTGCAAGGAGAGAGGAGGGAGAGGATGGAACTGCAAGGAAGGAGAGCATGGCACTGCAAAGAAAAGGGAGGGAATGGCACTGTGAGGAGAGAGAGCATTGCACTGCAAACTGAAAGGAGGGAGAGGATAGAACTGCAAGGAAGGAGAGCATGGCACTGCAAGGAAAAGGGAGGGAATGGCACTGTGAGTAGAGAGGATGGAGAGCATGGCACTGTGAGGAGAGAGAGCATTGCACTGCAAACTGAAAGGAGGGAGAGGATAGAACTACAAGGAAGGAGAGCATGGCACTGCAAGGAGGGATAGGATGAACCTAAGGAGGAAGAAGATAGCACTGTAAGCAGAGCATGGTGCTGCAAGGAAAAGAAGGAAAGGAATGGAACTGCAAGGTGAAAAGAGGAAGAGCATGCCACTGCAAGGAGATAGGAGGGAGAGCGTGGTACTGGAATGAGAGAGGAGGGAGAGCACAGTACTGCAAGCAGATAGGAGGAAGTGGATGGTACTGCAAGCAGATAGGAGGAAGTGGATGGTACTGCAAGCAGATAGGAGGAAGTGGATGGTACTGCAAGCAGATAGGAGGAAGTGGATGGCACTGCAAGAAGAGAGAAGGGAGAGGATGGTACTCTAAGAAGAAAAGCTGGCACTGCAAGGAGATAGGGCCAGATTAATGAAGGCGTGCATGGAAGGAGCTGGAGGAGCCTGGCATTGTAGACATCACATGGAGCTGTTATGTTATACACTGATGTATGCAATGTGTTACATTCTAGCAAAAAGTAAACTTTCATGCCATGCGTATATATACATTCATGTCTGCAATATGTTACATTCTAACACACTACACAAAAAGTGTGAGTTAGAGGAAAACACTTTCATTATATATCTTTGGTGGTCCACTTTCTTGACATCGGGAGCCCCAAGTGTTGCTCTCAACATCACCAATGGGCCACACATAAAATTCAGTGAATTTTTATTATCAGATACAAGACATAGAGATTGCAGAAATTATACAGGTGATGGTCAGAGACCGCAGACATGATACAAAATATGGTCAGAAAATGCAGACATTCTACAGGAGAGTGCAGGCACAGTACAGGAGACTGCAGGAATGGCACAGGAGACTGCAGACATGATACAGGAGATGGTTAGAGACTTTGGATGTATTAGGAGGGAGAGCATGGCACTGCAAGGAGAGAGGAGGGAGAGCATGGCACTGCAGAGAACAAGAGAATGGCACTGCAATGCGAGAGGAAGGAGAGCATAGCACTGCAAAGAGAGAGGAGGGAGAGCATAGCACTGCAAAGAGAGAGAAGGGAGAGCATAGAAGGCAAAGAGATGGGAGGGATAGTATGGCACTACAAGTAGGGAGATAATAGCACTGCAAGGAGAGAGGAGGGAGAGAATGGCACTGCAAGGAGAGCATGAAACTGCAAGGAGGGAGGGAATGGCATTGTAAGGAGATATGAGGGAGAGGATTGTCTACGAGGAGGGAGAGGATAGCACTGCCAGGAAAAAGGAGGGAGAGCATGGCACTGCAGGGAGAGAGGTAATGGCACTGGAAGGAGATATTAGGGAGAGGATTGCTCTGCAAGAAGATAGGAGGGAGAGGATGGCATTGCAAGGAGAAAGGCAGGAGACAATGGCACTGCCAGAAGAGAGAAGGAAGGGAACTGCAACGAGACAGGAGGGAGAGCATGGCGCTGCAAGAAGATATAGGAGAGCATGGCACTGCAAGAATAAAGGAGGATGGGAATGGCACCGCCAGGAGGGAGGAGATGTAACTGCAAAGAGATAAGGGGGAGAGGATGGCACTGCAAGGAGATATGAGGGAGGAAATGGCACTGCAAGGAGGGAGGGGGAATGGCACTGCAAAGAGGGAGGGAAAAGCACTTCAAGGAGAGAAGAGGGAAAGTATGGCACTGCAAGCAGATAAGAGGGAGAGGATGGCACTGCACAGAGATAGGACATAAAGCATTGCACTGCATAGAGATAGGAGGGAGAGGATGGTACTGTAAGGAGAGAGGAAGAGAGGGTGATACTGCAAGAAGAGAGAGGGGAGAGGGTGGTGCTGCAAAGAAGATATGAAGGAGAACATAGCACTGCAATGAGAGAGGAGGGAGAGCATGGCACTGCAGGGGGAGAGGATGGAACTGCAAGGAGGGAAAGGATGGCACTGCAAAGAGAAAGGAGGGAGAGCATGGCACTGCAAGGAGAGAGGAGGGAGTTTAGTACAAAGAGAGAGGAGGGAGAGTATGGCACTGCAAGGAGAAAGGAGGGAGAGCTTGACACAAAGAGAGAGGAGGGAGAGTATGTCACTGCAAGGAGGGAGAGCATGGCACTGCAAGGAGGGAGAGCATGACACTGCAAGGAGAGTGAGAATGGCACTGCAAGGAGGGAGATTATGGCACTGCAAAGAGGGAGAGGATGGAACATCAAGGAGGGAGAGGATGGCAATGTGAAGAGAGAGGAGGGAGAGCATTGCACTGCAAGGGGGGAGAGAATGGCACTGCAAGGGGGGGGGGATGGCACTGCAAGAAGAGAGGAGGGAGAGAATGCCACTGCAGGGAAAGTGGAAGGCACTGCAAGGGGGAGGGAATGGCACTGCAGGGAGAGAGGAGGGCAAGGATGGCACTGCAGAGAGAGGAGAGGGAGGAAATGGCACTGTAAAGAGATATGAGGGAGAGGATTGCCTACAAGGAGAGAGGAGGGAGAGCATGGCACTGCAAGGAGACAGGGGGAAGGAATAGCACTGCAAGGAGTAATAGGATGGCACTTCAAGAAGATATGGGAGAGTATGGCACTGCAAGGAAAAGGGGGGGAGGTAATGACACTGCCAGGAGAGAGGAGGGAGGAATTGGCACTGCCAGGAGAGGTGAGGGAAGGAATGGAACTGCAAGGAGATAGGAGGGAGGGAACGGCGCTGAGAGGAGGGAGGGAATGGCACTGCAAGAATAGAGGAGGGAGAGAATGCCACTGCAGGGAGAGAGGGGGGAGAGCATGGCACTGCAAGGGTTGAGAGCATGGTATTGCAATGAGGGGGAGGAAGGCACTGCAAGGGGGAGGGCATGTCACTGCAAGGAGAGAGGATGGCACCGCAGGGAGAGAGGAGGGCAAGGATGACACTGCAGGTAGAAAGGAGAGGGAGGGAATGGCACTGCAAGGAGATATGAGGGAGAGGATTGCCTACAAGGAGAGAGGAGGGAGAGGATGGCACTGCCAGGAGAGAGGAGGGAGAGCATGGCACTGCAAGGAGATAGGAGGGAACGAATGGCACTACAAGGAGGAAGAGTATGGCACTGCAAGAACATCCGGGAGAGCATGGCACTGCAAAGAAAAAGGAGGGAGGTAATGGCACTGCCAGGAGGGAGGGATTGGCACTGCCAGGAGAGGTGAGGGATGGAATGGAACTGGAAGGAGGTAGTAAGGAGGGAACGGCGCTGCAAGGAGAGAGGAGGGAGGGAATGGCACTGCAAGAAGATAGGAGGGAGAGGAAGCCACTGCAAGCAGGAGGGAGATAATGGCACTGCAATGAAATATAAGGGAGTGGATAGCACTGCAAGGAGAGAGGAGGAAGAGCATTTCACTGCAAGGGGAGGGAGAGGATGGCACTGGAATGAGAGAAGAGAGAGAGCATGGCACTGCAAGCAGATTGGAGGGAGAGACTGGCACTGCAAGGAGAGAGGAGGAGAAGCATGGCACTGCAAGAAGAAAAGGAGAGGATGGCACTGCAAGGAGATAGGAGAAAGAGCATGGTGCTGCAAGGAGGAAGAGGATGGCACTACAAGGAGATTGGAGGGAGGGAATGGCACTGCAAGGAAAGAGAAAGGAGGGAATGGACCTGCAACGAGACAGGAGGGAGAGCATGGCACTGCAAGGAGGAAGAGGATGGCACTACAAGAAGATATGGGAGAGCACGGCACTGCAAGGAGAAAGGGGGAGGGAATGGAACTGCCAGGAGGGATAGGATGGCACTGCAAGGAGATAGGAGGGAGGAAATTATATAAAATATCAGTGAGGGGGCAGAGGATGAGAGGTCAGCAGGATAGTGTACAGGGGGTCAGCAGGGCATATGATAAGCTTAATAGTTTGTACAACAGTGTAAAGAGGCTTTTCGTTTTCAGGGCAGTGTACAGGGTCAGCTGGCAGAAGACAGGGGTCAGCAGGGCAAAGGATGGGAGGTATGCAAGGGAGTGTACAGAAATCAGTATGGCAGTATACAGGGGGTCAGTAGGGCAGAGGACAGGGGTCAGCAGAGCAGTGTGGAGGGGTTGGCAGGGCATAGGACAGGGGTTATCAGAGCCAATGATAGTGGTCACTGGGCAGAGGACAGGGGTCAGCAGGGCTAAGGACAGGGATCACTGCTGACAGGGCAAGGACAGGGGTCATTGCTGGAAGGGCAGAAGACAGGGGTCACTGCTGGCAGGGCACTTGGCAGAGCTTATCTTGTCCCTGCACTGCACATAGTCTATGCACAGGCTGCAGAATTCCTCTACACACCACACAAAGCTGACATTGCATTCTCTTAAACACAGCCATGATCTGAACAGATTTTTGTTGCCCTGTCCCAACGTTTTGAGACATGTTGCTGCCATCAATTTTATCATTACCTTACTTTTTTTCATAAAATGATACATTTTTCATAAACATTTAATATGCTTTCTATTTCCCTTTGTGAATAAAATATGGGTTTATGAGAGTTGCAAGTCATTGCATTCTGTTTTTATGTAGATTTTGCATAGTGTTCCAACTTTTTTGGAATATAGGTTGTAAGTGCACTCCTGTGACCCTGAAAATAAGTATGGCCTATAACGCCTTGCCCATACTTCTCTTTTTACCTACTTTGCCTCTCACACCTGTTTACTCCCCATGAGTAATTTTTACATTTCTACTATTTATTCAACAATAACTTTGTCATTACATAAGATAAGAAAGTAATAGGTATATTGTATTTTTATTTTTTTTAAGTACAAACATCACTTTCTTTTCATGATATTGTCTTGCAACAATGATTTTTATTTTTTCACAGTCCTTAGACCAGTTTGTGGTTCTCAACCTTTCTAGTGCCGCGACCCCTTAATAAAATTTCCCAAGTTGTATGGACCCCTAACAGTAAAATTATTTTCGTAGTGTTTTCGTAGTGTGGGTTGTCCGCACCCAAGGCAAGTAATTTGCAGCCCTAACCCACAGTCCCTTCCACTCGTACAGTATTAAAACCCCTTATGGTACATTTTAGGATTTACCACCTTTTCTCTTTGTTCTCCTTTCTTTCCCTTTTATCTCTCTCTATGCTAATTTTTTATTTATTTTTTTATTCTCTTTATTGATTTTTAATAGATTTACAAAAACAGAGCCTTGGGGCATTCCCCGGCTCAAAAAGTACCACGTGAAACGGTACCTAACAACAGGTTATCTGCCTAAACAGTGCTGTTAGCGACAGAAAAACAAACAAAAAAAAACAAAGATACAAACAACAAAACATCACTGCTCAGCCACTCCATTTGGAGAAATTATGAAAGGAGAATGTGCTACTCGTCTTTGATAGAGGTGAGGTTTCCCAAGAGGGAACTTTGGTACTAGGCCTAGAATACTAAGGGTTCAACTTTTTTTTTTCCCTATCTCTCTCTAGCCGTCTTTCTTGTTCTTTCTCTTATTCTTTCTCTCCATTTTTTCTTTGTTCCTCCCCCTCTTTTCCTCTCCCCTCCATGTATTTTCAATTTTTATTCCTTCTCTTACTCCTTGGTGGGTCGGGGGAATGGAATGAGTGGCAGTGCTGGGGGAGTTCTGATCAGCCAACTTAGGTGCTCTTGATCGAGGTCATCTTCTGATCTGAGAACTGTATTGGGGACTTTTAATGGCAACTCTAATCACAGGTAGTGTTACTCACTGTGTCTCCAGCTTTACTGTGTCTCTGACTTTGTGGTGTCTCGTAGCAGTGACACCTATGCCGAAATCAGGAGATAGGGTCTCCTCTAGTCCCTCCCACTTTACATTCCTTACCAGTCAGCTGACCTCTAGTCATTGCCCCCCCCAGCCATGCCATGAACTGAATGGGCAGCTGCAAAGAGGCTGAGTGGGCAGCCGCGGGCTCCAGAAACAGCCCAGCTAGGCGGCTACAGGCTCCAGGGACAGCCCTGCTGGGCCGCTGCAAAAAGGCTGGGAGAGCAGTAGGGGCTTCAGGAACAGCCCAGGATTCGATGACCCCTGGCAAATCATCATTCGACCCCCAGGTTATGAACCACTGCTTTAGGCCACTTTCACACATGCGGACCGTATGTCCGCTTTTTCATCCATTCGTTTACGGGTGAAAAAGGGACATACATTGGTCCCTATGAGATAGCGGGTGTCAGCGGATGAACATCCGCAATGCTCTGTTTCTGCAGACTGAGGAAAATCCGTGTTCATCCGATCCCCCCATAGGGGAGAGCGGAGATCTGACAGGGCGGTCCCTGCACAGTGTGCGGGGACCGCCCTGCCATCCGCCGTCTCAGCGGGAATCAACGGAGCGATCCCCGCTGAGCAAGCGGATGTTCACGGGGCGGATCATTACGGATCCGTCCCGTGTGAAAGGGCCCTTAGACAATAAAATACATCAAAACTAAACAAAACACAATTTTCCTTTTCTTTTTTTTGAGTGTTTAAAAATAATTAATGTTACTGCACATAAAATGTGCACATTTTATTCTGTCATTTTAAAATTACACTAAAAGTATTATTCTTGTACAAAGCATCGCAAAGATATTTAGAAATGAAATACAGTAAAGTATTTTTTTTTTAATTTTGCTAATTTTTTAAGGGGGAAATGTGTACCAATATTGAAAGACAAAACAAAAATGATTAAATATTACGAGTTAATAAAATAGGGGGAAAAAGTAGTAACATAATAGTTGAAGGGTGAAAGAGAATAAGTGGTTAATTAGGGCTAATTAGAGTAAAGTAAGGGTTAATAAGGGGTTATAAAGAGAAAACTTTTATTTAAAAAAAATAAAAACTTTTTATATATACAGCCTGTACTGTGATTCTGTATTGCCAAATACGCTGCAGAAATCTCCCTCTACTCAGTCTGACTGCAACCATTTTAACTGTGGGCAGCTGAAGCTGCTGCTCATTTATTTACTGGATTTACGCAGACACACAGAGGCACACCTCCAGCTCTGCAGCTCTCATTGGCCCTCTTATTACTCATCCCCCTCCCTTCCTGGCAAACTCTCACGAGAGTGAGAGAGAGCTGTGCATGATGTCATTAGCCTAGGCTTTTTACCAGCCAAGAAACAGGAAGTGGGCTGTATATAGTATTTACTGGCAAAAAAAAAAAAAAGTTTTACTATCCAAAGTTAAAATAACAAAGGGCAGAAGATTTAGTAGATGGAAAGTTGAAAAAAAAATGACTGAAGGTCCGCTTTACCTGACATAATTTGTAGATCTAAGTTCTTTCCTTTGAACTGCGGATGAATGAACAGAAAGATACAAAAGTAACATTACAGTGCCTTGAAAAGGTATTCATACCCCTTGAAATTGTCCACACTTTGTCATGTTGCAACCAAAATGTAAATGTATTTTATTGGGATTTTATGTGATGGACCAACACAAAGTTGCACGTAATTGTGAAGTGGAAGGAAAATGATAAATGGTTTTCAGATTTTTTTTTACAAATAAATATGTGAAAACTGTGGCGTGCATTTGAGTCAATACTTTCTAGAACCCCCTTTTGTTGCAATTACAACTGCAAGTCTTTTTGGGATGTCTCTACCAGTTTTGCACATCTAGAGAGTGACATTTTTGCTCATTCTTCTTTGCAAAATAGCTCAACCTCTGTCAGATTGGATGGAGAGCATCTGTGAACAGCAATTTTCAAGTCTTGCCACAGATTCTCAATTGGATTTAGGTCCTAACACATGAATATGCTTTGATCTAAACTATTCAATTGTAGCTCTGGCTGTATGGTTAGGGTCGTTGCCCTTGTCCCGCTGGATGGAAAACCTCCACCCCAGTCTTCTAAGATTGCCCTGTATTTGGCTCCATCCACCTTCCTGTCAACTCTAACCAACTTCCCTGTCCCTGTTGAAGAAAAGTATTCCCACAACATGATGCTGCCACCACCATGTTTCACGGTGGGGATGGTGTGTTCAGGGTGATGTGCAGTGTTTGTTCTCTGCCACACATAGCAAATTAGCTTTTAGGCCAAAAAGTTCAATTTTGGTCTTATCTGACCAGAGCACCTTCTTCCACATGTTTGCTGTGTCCTCCACTAGGCTTCTCACAAACTGCAAACGGGACTTCTTATGGATTTCTTTCAACAATGTCTTTCTTCTTGCCACTCTTCCATAAAGACCAGATTTGTGGAGTGCATGACTAATAGTTGTCCTGTGGACAGATTCTCCCACCTGAGCACCGGATCTCTGCAGCATCTCCATGGGCCTCTTGGCTGCTTCTCTTCTTGCCCAGCCTGTCAGTTTAGGTGGAAGGCCATGTCTTGGTAGGTTTCTAGTTGTGCCATACGCTTCTTGGTTGCCTCTCTGATTATTGCTCTCCTTGCTGGACCTGTCAGTTTAGGTGGACGGCCATGTCTTGGTAGGTTTGCAGTTGTGCCATACTCTTTCCATTTTCGGATGATGGATTGAACAGTGCTCCGTGAGATGTTCAAAGCTTGGGATATTTTTTTTATAACCTAACCCTACTTTAAACTTCTCCACAACTTTATCTTTTTACCTGTTTGGCGTGTTCCTTGAAATTCATGATGCTGTTTTTTCACTAAGGTTCTCTAACAAACCTACAAGGGCTTCACAGAACAGCAGTATTTATACTGAGATTAAATTACACACAGGTGGATTCTATTTACTAATTAGGTGACTTCTGAAGGCAATTGGTTCCACTAGATTTTAGTTAGGGGTATCAGAGTTAAGGGGGCTGAATACAAATGCACGTCACACTTTTCAGATATTTACTTGTAAAAAAAATTGAAAACAATTTATAATTTTCCTTCCACTTCACAAATATGTACCACTTTGTGTTAGTCTATCACATAAAATCCATTTACATTTTTGGTTGTAACATGACCAAATGTGGAAAATTTCAAGGGGTATGAATACTTTATCAAGGCACTGTATATTACATTGATCCTGGCTTTGGTTAATCAACACCGACAAATACTGTATATTGGGAGGGGGGTTTCCAGAAGCAGGGCCAAGAGACTAGATGTGCTACACATGTCCTGTGTACGTATGTTTTTCAACTCCAGTCCTCAAGTACCCTCAACAGGTCATGTTATCAGGCTTTCCATTATTTTGCACAGGTGATTTGATCAGTTTCACTGCCTTAAGCTGGCCATACACCATTAGATTATCTGCAGATTTTTTATGGTTAGGTGGAAAAAGTGCAACAGATTTCTCCATGTATATTAACTGTGTGGATGGAGGAATCTCCCACTTTTTCCATCTAACCATAGAAAATCTGCAGATAATCTAATGATGTATGGCCAGCTTAAGACCATTTCACACTGAGGTGCTTTTCAGGTGCGTTTTTTCGCTAAAAACAGCACCTAAAAAGCTCACGAAAACGTATTTCCATTAAAATCAATGAATGCTTTCACACTGGGGCAGTGTGCTGGCAGGGCTGTGAAAAACTCCCCTCTCCATTGAAATGAATGGAAAGCTAGTCAAAAGCACTCAGTGTTTTTACTGGCAGTTTAGAAGCGCCTCAGTGTGAAAGTGGCTTTATGCAACTACCACAGCCATTTCATCTGAGGGAAATCCTGAAAACATGACCTGTTGGGGGTACTTGAGGACTGGAGTTGAGAAATATTGCTGTGTACAATGATGTTTTTTTTGGGCGCCCAAAATCTGGAACTAGTTAAGGACTAGTAATGTGCCCTGCTTTAATTCCCATGGGGGGGGGGGGGGGGCGCAGTGGCTGGATATCCAGGGGCCCTCTCATTATAATGGAGCTTTCAGATTCCAATAATTCCCCCCTGCAACCCCCCATCCTCTTGGGGTATCAGATGTGGGGATAAGACCCTTGTCCTCTCAACATGATTTACTGTATTCCTTGCAAGGTACCCTCACAGTGTTGAAGTCACGTAGCCTGGTATGGTGCACACTCACTGACTTCCCTTTCCTAGCAACCTATGCTGCATATACAGGTCCTTCTAAAAAAATTAGCATATTGTGATAAAGTTCATTATTTTCTGTAATGTACTGATAAACATTAGACTTTCATATATTTTAGATTCATTACACACAACTGAAGTAGTTCAAGCCTTTTCTTGTTTTAATATTGATGATTTTGGCATACAGCTCATGAAAACCCAAAATTCCTATCTAAAAAAATTAGCATATTTCATCCGACCAATAAAAGAAAAGTGTTTTTAATACAAAAAAAGTCAACCTTCAAATAATTATGTTCAGTTATGCACTCAATACTTGGTCGGGAATCCTTTTGCAGAAATGACTGCTTCAATGCGGCGTGGCATGGAGGCAACCAGCCTGTGGCACTGCTGAGGTGTTATGGAGGCCCAGGATGCTTCGATAGCGGCCTTAAGCTCATCCAGAGTGTTGGGTCTTGCGTCTCTCAACTTTCTCTTCCCAATATCCCACAGATTCTCTATGGGGTTCAGGTCAGGAGAGTTGGCAGGCCAATTGAGCACAGTAATACCATGGTCAGTAAACCATTTACCAGTGGTTTTGGCACTGTGAGCAGGTGCCAGGTCGTGCTGAAAAATGAAATCTTCATCTCCATAAAGCTTTTCAGCAGATGGAAGCATGAAGTGCTCCAAAATCTCCTGATAGCTAGCTGCATTGACCCTGCCCTTGATAAAACACAGTGGACCAACACCAGCAGCTGACATGGCACCCCAGACCATCACTGACTGTGGGTACTTGACACTGGACTTCAGGCATTTTGGCATTTCCCTCTCCCCAGTCTTCCTCCAGACTCTGGCACCTTGATTTCCGAATGACATGTAAAATTTGCTTTCATCCGAAAAAAGTACTTTGGACCACTGAGCAACAGTCCAGTGCTGCTTCTCTGTAGCCCAGGTCAGGCGCTTCTGCCGCTGTTTCTGGTTCAAAAGTGGCTTGACCTGGGGAATGCGGCACCTGTAGCCCATTTCCTGCACACGCCTGTTCACGGTGGCTATGGATGTTTCTACTCCAGACTCAGTCCACTGCTTCCGCAGGTCCTCCAAGGTCTGGAATCGGTCCTTCTCCACAATCTTCTTCAGGGTCCGGTCACCTCTTCTCGTTGTGCAGCGTTTTCTGCCACACTTTTTCCTTCCCACAGACTTCCCACTGAGGTGCCTTGATACAGCACTCTGGGAACAGCCTATTCGTTCAGAAATTTCTTTCTGTGTCTTACCCTCTTGCTTGAGGGTGTCAATGATGGCCTTCTGGACAGCAGTCAGGTCGGCAGTCTTACCCATGATTGCAGTTTTGAGTAATGAACCAGGCTGGGAGTTTTTAAAAGCCTCAGGAATCTTTTGCAGGTGTTTAGAGTTAATTAGTTGATTCAGATGATTAGGTTAATAGCTCGTTTAGAGAACCTTTTCATGATATGCTAATTTTTTGAGATAGGAATTTTGGGTTGTCATGAGCTGTATGCCAAAATCATCAATATTAAAACAAGAAAAGGCTTGAACTACTTCAGTTGTGTGTAATGAATCTAAAATATATGAAAGTCTAATGTTTATCAGTACATTACAGAAAATAATGAACTTTATCACAATATGCTAATTTTTTGAGAAGGACCTGTATAAACAAGAGAACCCTCGCGCTAGCTAAATAGTGGGACTTGTGTGAGGTGGTAAAAAAGATGAAAAAGGGGGATGGATACTGCAGCAGTCACCGAGAGGTCTGGTCCAAATCGACAGTGAAACAATGAAAATCGTGATGGTGGCTGCGCTGTAGTGAATAAAGTTAAGTGAATAAAGGGGAGGGGAGGGGAGGGGAGGGGAAAGGAGGCCGGAGAATGGGAATGTGAGGGGAGGGAAGAAAAGGGGGGGGTGTAATAAATAATCGCTGGCTGGAAACCAGCTAGGTAGTAATAATGTGCAATGTGCACAGTGACACAAATAAGCATAAAATAGATAAATAAACAGCTACTGGTTACAAAATGGATCCTATAAGACCAACTAGGTGATAGGTGTACAATATGCCCAGTGACACAGATATGTATAAAATGATAATGTGCAAAGGGCCACTGATTACAATATCATAAAAGCTGATGGAAACGAGTGTCTGGGCAATCCTGTGATGCGCAAACGTGACTAATAATATACAACCTTAAAGCAAACGTGAATCACTAAGGTAAATGCAATAGTCAGACAAAACAATGTCTATGAATAACATAAAAGTACTAAAAACAACAGTGAGTAAAACAAGTGAGGAAGGAGGATTCCTGATCCTGGTAGAGGCTCCTAATAGAGCTTCCAAATGTTGCAGAAAAAGTTTGTATTATAAATGAATATTATATGTGAATACAGTCATATATACAAAAAGTCCCATCACCAAGGATGTGCTTGAAAGTCTTGATATGGCGTCCACCCAGTGGTAAAACACAACTTACCTCCCTGCTGGGAGGGGGCAGTATGCTGCATAGCTAATGGTCCCAGTGGTCTGGTTTAACATTGAAGAGGGACCCCAGCCTATTATTTTTTAACGGGGGAGTACCCATAAAACGTGTGGAGTATCCCCCAAAGCCTGGATGGCCAGTCAGGTTGTGGGCAGCACGCTGCATTTTTCCTCCATAACAATACTAGGCCACATTCCTTCAACATTTTGAGAGCACCATGCAGATTGGGGGGGGGAGGCACAGCAAAGACTCCCCTCCTTGGAAAGCTTATTTGTCCCCATGTTGAGGGAACAAAGGCTACATCCTGCCCCCCAAAAGGGATATGGGGGGTGATTTATCTTAATCTTGAAGTCCCCCTTTAAAATAAAGGGGCCCCCAGATATCTGCCCCCTCCCAGGGGAATGAGAACAAGATACATAGATACCCATTCTTAAGCAGGCCATACACAGTCGAATTAAAAAAAAAAAAACAATAATTCAAAATCAGAAAGTTTTTTTTTTTTTGTGATCTGATGATGCCACCATTGATTTTCAAAATTCAGCCAGGAATATTCTTTTCTCTCTGGGAATATTCTTTTCTCTCCGGGAATATTATTTTCTTGCACATGCGCATTTTTTTTCTATTGCATTTCTCACACGATTCTCCCATCATTGATTAGAAAATCTTTCGTTTTTCAAAAAATTTCCAACATGTCCGATTCCTCAAACTCGATTGCCGCACCAAAATCGGCTGTTGCTGCAGCCCACTAACAGCAAAATTCATACGAAAATTCTTTGATGCGATTTTCGAAAGAAAATTCTTTTGAAATTTGAACCGTGTATGGCCGGCTTTAGTCATTCTTAAAAAAAGGGTAAAAACAATAATAAAGACACCCACACCGTGAAAAAATCTTTGATTTGAAAAAGTGTAAATTATGTCCCACAATCTAAATTCAGCATCAATCAAGTCATCCATTTTGGAAATGAAACATAAAAGCTGATTGGTAGACATGCACAGCTGCTCCAGATTCTGGCTGCTCCACTTTTGATCAATTCCCCTAATATCATTAACCACTTCCAGCCTAGCCTATAGCAAAATGACGGCCCAGCGGTGGTCTGCCAGACGCGAGTAGAGGAGAGCCGATCAGCGACTCTCCTGACGGGGGGTCTGTGATGATTGTTTATCAGTGCAGCCCCCCGCATATGCCCGCCCAGGACCACCAGGGATGCCCACAAAGGACGCCCACCAGGTATGCCACCCTGGACCACCAGGGATATGAAAATCAGTGCCCTGGCAGATGCCAATCAGTGCCATCAGTGATGCCTATCAGTGCCACCCATAAGTACCCATCAGTGCAGCCTATCAGTGCCACCTATGAGTGCCCATCAGTGCCGCCTATCAATGCCTATCAGTGCCCATCAGTGCCACCTAGTCGGTGCCGTCTTATCAGTGCCCATCAGTGCAACCTCATCAGTGCCCATCAGAGAAGGAAAAAAAACTTGCCTATTTACAAAATTTTATAACAGAAAGAAAGAAAAAAACATTTTTTTTTCAAAATTTTCTGTCTTTTTTTATTTGTTTAGCAAAAGAAAGCTCTATTTGTGGGAACAAAATGATTAAAATTTTGTTTGGGTACAGTGTAGCATGACTGCACAATTGTCATTTACAAAGTGACAGCGCTGAAAACTAGAAATTGGCTTGGGCAGGAAGGGGGGGAACGTGCCCAGTATTGAAGTGGTTAAATAACATGCCTGGAGGATGCCTAAACCTGCCTGTGAATTGGCACCTCTGTACTTTGTACTAAAGTGACACTTACAAAACAAATTGCGGCTAAATGACATTTCCCAGCTTGCCTCCTTCAGTTTGTTAACAAAGGGGGTGCCTTTCGTCCATACCAGACCCTTCCGGATTATAAACAGGACTCCACAAAAAAAAAAGCTGCTTGTATTCTTGCAACCAAAGTTTCTAGTTTTGGAAAGTAAAAGCATGCCCAACCCCCCCTCCAAAACTCTCAAATTCCACACCAGACCCATATCTGAGCATAAATCTTGACTGACCAGGAAAAAGAGGAGGGGGGAGGGGTGGCACCCTCGCACAGCAACCATACCAGGCCACACACATGGGGTGGGAACCTTGCCAGGGTGAACCCCTTGGCAAAACATATTGTCTGCATGTTAATGAGGACAAGAGCTTCATCTTTGCTCAGTATACAAGAAAAACTTTTCAGAATCTGGAAGTCCCCTTCAAAATAAGGGCATTCCCAGATACTCCTCCCTCTACAGCACGTCAATGAGTAAGGGATACCCCTGGTTACTATTACCAAACATAAATAAACTCAATAATTAAGCCCTGTACACACGATCGGTTTTACCGATGAAAACAGTCTGATGGACTTTTTTCATCGGACAAACCGATCGTGTATGCGCCCCATCGGTCTTTTTTCCATCGGTGAGAAAAAATAGAACATGTTTTAAATTTATCCGATGGAAAAAAAAAAAAGATAGCAAATTCCGATCGTCTGTGTGGAACTCCATCGGACAAAAAACCCACGCATGCTCAGAATCAAGTCGACGCATGCTCAGAAGCATTGAACCTTATTTTTCTGGGCTTGTCGGAGTGTTTTACATCACTGCGTTTTGGACGGTCGGATTTTTGACTGATGGTGTGTAGGCAAGACTGATGGAAGTCATCTTCATCGGATTTCCAATGGAAAAATCCATCGGATTAGAATCCATAGGAAATCAGATCGTGTGTACAGGGCTTAACAGTAAATAAACACACACCATAACAAAGTCCTGTATTTGGGAAAAAAGTCCTACAATGTAAATACACCAATCACATCATCCAGCGATGAAGATCCATGGCAATCATGATGAATTATGCTCGCCAACCCGACAAAAAAAACAGCACACTAAATGAACAGGGCAAAAAGCACAAATGGTTTGCCAGTCTTCTATTTTATCCTTTGGTTGTAAAGTTGATAAACAGTCAACATTTCAAGTACAGTAAACCCCCGTTATATCGCGGTTCAGTTTTCGCGGTCCCGGTATACAGGTCCTTCTCAAAAAATTAGCATATTGTGATAAAGTTCATTATTTTCTGTAATGTACTGATAAACATTAGACTTTCATATATTTTAGATTCATTACACACAACTGAAGTAGTTCAAGCCTTTTCTTGTTTTAATATTGATGATTTTGGCATACAGCTCATGAAAACCCAAAAATCCTATCTCAAAAAATTAGCATATCATGAAAAGGTTCTCTAAACGAGCTATTAACCTAATCATCTGAATCAACTAATTAACTCTAAACACCTGCAAAAGATTCCTGAGGCTTTTAAAAACTCCCAGCCTGGTTCATTACTCAAAACCGCAATCATGGGTAAGACTGCCGACCTGACTGCTGTCCAGAAGGCCATCATTGACACCATCAAGCAAGAGGGTAAGACACAGAAAGAAATTTCTGAACGAATAGGCTGTTCCCAGAGTGCTGTATCAAGGCACCTCAGTGGGAAGTCTGTGGGAAGGAAAAAGTGTGGCAGAAAACGCTGCACAACGAGAAGAGGTGACCGGACCCTGAAGAAGATTGTGGAGAAGGACCGATTCCAGACCTTGGAGGACCTGCGGAAGCAGTGGACTGAGTCTGGAGTAGAAACATCCAGAGCCACCGTGAACAGGCATGTGCAGGAAATGGGCTACAGGTGCCGCATTCCCCAGGTCAAGCCACTTTTGAACCAGAAACAGTGGCAGAAGCGCCTGACCTGGGCTACAGAGAAGCAGCACTGGACTGTTGCTCAGTGGTCCAAAGTACATTCGGAAATCAAGGTGCCAGAGTCTGGAGAAAGACTGGGGAGAGGGAAATGCCAAAATGCCTGAAGTCCAGTGTCAAGTACCCACAGTCAGTGATGGTCTGGGGTGCCATGTCAGCTGCTGGTGTTGGTCCACTGTGTTTTATCAAGGGCAGGGTCAATGCAGCTAGCTATCAGGAGATTTTGGAGCACTTCATGCTTCCATCTGCTGAAAAGCTTTATGGAGATGAAGATTTCATTTTTCAGCACGACCTGGCACCTGCTCACAGTGCCAAAACCACTGGTAAATGGTTTACTGACCATGGTATTACTGTGCTCAATTGGCCTGCCAACTCTCCTGACCTGAACCCCATAGAGAATCTGTGGGATATTGGGAAGAGAAAGTTGAGAGACGCAAGACCCAACACTCTGGATGAGCTTAAGGCCGCTATCGAAGCATCCTGGGCCTCCATAACACCTCAGCAGTGCCACAGGCTGGTTGCCTCCATGCCACGCCGCATTGAAGCAGTCATTTCTGCAAAAGGATTCCCGACCAAGTATTGAGTGCATAACTGAACATAATTATTTGAAGGTTGACTTTTTTTGTATTAAAAACACTTTTCTTTTATTGGTCGGATGAAATATGCTAATTTTTTGAGATAGGAATTTTGGGTTGTCATGAGCTGTATGCCAAAATCATCAATATTAAAACAAGAAAAGGCTTGAACTACTTCAGTTGTGTGTAATGAATCTGAAATATATGAAAGTCTAATGTTTATCAGTACATTACAGAAAATAATGAACTTTATCACAATATGCTCATTTTTTGAGAAGGACCTGTATTGCGTTTTTTTCTGTAAGACCTATTAACATTATTTTATTGATTAAATCATTGTTAACTAAATATTTTTGTGTTTTCCATTGCTCTTGCTATGTCTCTCAGTATCTTTTATGTGTTTAAATGTGTTTCTATTGTTTTAAAAGTGTGTTTAAAGACCTTAAAATGCTTTTAAAAGTACAGTGAAAGTTCTAAAAACATGCCTTGTGTGTATTTAAATAGGGTATTTTTATTTCGCGGATTTTTACTTATTGCGGGTGGGTCTGGAACGTAACCCCCGCGATGGAGGGGGGTTTACTGTAATCTTTATTAAATTAAAAGCTTTCGATACACTTTACATAGTTTGCTTGGGCCAGTTTGGCCAAAACAAACTATGTAACAAGCAAATATGCAAGAGAAGGTGACCTCACAACAATCTTCAGAGAAAAATAGATCTTTATTCCATAAAATCCATATAATACATGAAGAAAACAGGATATATGAGGACAAAAGCAGCATGGTTGACGTGTTTTCTTGATGTCTTTCACTTAATCATAGCCTTGGGTTATGATTAAGCAAATTTTTTCGTAAAAACACGTCAACCATGCTACTTTTGTCCTCATGTATCATGTTTTCTTGATGTCTTATATGTATTTTATGGAATAAACCTCTATTTTTCTCTGAGGATTGGAGTACAGTCACTTTCTCTTGCATATTTTGCTTGTCGCATCTAGACCTGCGGACTGGCCGGACACCCACCTTTCAGAGAGGGGATTAGATCACCTGCAACACTGTTGCTCTTTCATTACTGTTCAAACAAACTATGTCCCTCACTAACATGTGAGGCTGCTAGATGTGCTGTATAAACGTGTATCTACCTGTGGCTACATACAACATAACGCATTGTGTTCCGGGTTCAAGCCGAGACTTCCTGTCTCATACCCAGACCATAATAGAGTCTATCTGATCGGTGCTCAGCCATTCAGAGAAAGCAATGTATTCTAGCAATGAATACAAAGCTTCCTCTGATTGGCTGAATCAGAGAGGCAGGCTGATAATACAACATCCTCTGACTCAGCCAATCAGAGGAAGCTTTGTATTCATTGTTAGAATACATCGCTTTCTCTGAATGGCTGATCGCATATCAGTTAGACTCTATTTTGTCCTGGGTATGGGTTTGGAAGTCTCAGCTAGAACCTGGAACACAGTGTAGTATGTTGTATGTAGCCTCACCTACATACAGTTTATACAGCACATCCAGCTGCCTCAAATGTTAATGAGGGTCTTAGTTTGTTTAGACCAGCTTGGTCCAAACTAACTATATAAAGTTTATCAAAAGCTGAAGTTCAGCTTTAACCACTTGACCACTGGGCACTTAAACCCCCTTAATAACCAGACCAATTTTCAGCTTTCGGTGCTCTCACATTTTGAATGACAATTACTCAGTCATACAACATTGTACCCATATGAATTTTTTGTCCTTTTTTCCACACATATAGAGCTTTCTTTTGGTGGTATTTAATCACTGTTGTTTTTTTATTATTTTTTGCGCTATAAGAGAAAAAAAGACTGAAAATTCTGTAAAAAAAAATTGTTTTTTTCGTTTCTGTTATAAAATTTAGCAAATTTTAATTTTTTCTTCATAAATTTTGGGCAAAATTTATACTGCTACATATCTTTGGTAAAAATAAGTACAAATTGGTGCATATTTTTTGGTCTTTGTGAAAGTTATAGAGTCCACAAGCTATGGTGCCAATATCTGAAAATTGATCACACCTGAAGTACTGACGGCATATCTCATTTCTTGAGACCCTAACATGCCAGAAAAGTACAAATACCCCCCAAATGACCCATTTTTGGAAAGAAGACATTCCAAGGTATTTAGAAAGAGGCATTGTGAGTTTTTTGAAGATGTAATTTTTTCCCACAATTCTTTGCAAAATCAAGATTTTTTTTTTTTTTAACAAAATTGTCATATTAGCAGGTTATTTCTCCCACACAGCATATGCATACCACAAATTACACCCCAAAACACATTCTGCTATTACTCCCGAGTATGGCGATACCACATGTGTGAGACTTTTACACAGCGTGGCCACATACAGAGGCCCAACATGCAGGGAGCACCTTCAGGCGTTCTGGATCACCCAGGCCAATTCTGACATTTCTCTCCTACATGTAAAAATCATCATTTATTTGCTCGAAAATTACATTGAACCCCAAAACATTATATATGTTTTTTTAGCAAAGACCTTAGAGAATATAATGGTGATCATTGCAACTTTTTATCTTGCACGGTATTTGCGCAGCAATTTTTTAACGCCTTTTTTATGGAAAATAACAGTTTTGTGGTTAAAAAAAAAACAGTAAAGTTTGCCCAATGTTTTTGCATAATGTGAAAGATGAAGTTATGCCGAGTAAATAGATACCTAACATGTCACCCTTCAAAATTGCACACGCTCGTGGAATGGCGCCAAACTTCGCTACTTAAAAATCCCCATAGGCAACGCTTTAAATATTTTTACTGGTTACATGTTTTGAGTTACAGAGGAGGTCTAGGGCCAAAATTATTGCTTTCGCTCTAACGTTCACAGACATACCTCACATGTGTGGTTTGAACACCGTTTTCAGGTGTGGGCGGAACTTACGTATGCGTTCGCTTCTGTATGCGAGCTCGCAGGGACAGGGGCGCTTTAAAAAAAATATATATATTTTATTGTTCATTTTACTTTATTTATTTTAGTTTGACATGTTTTTCCGCCACAATTTTTTTTTTGATCACTTTTATTCCTATTACAAGGAACGTAAACATCCCTTGTAATAGGAATATGGCATGACAGGTCCTCTTTACAGTGAGATATGGGGTCAATAAGACCCTACCTCTCACCTCTAGGCTGGGAAGCCTGAAAAAAAAAAAAAAAATCTTGGCTTTGATTGTAGTGGTGAGTCGGTAGAAGCACCGGAGGGCAGCGGGAGGGGGGGCGTCCCCTCTCGCCTCCCGTAAGAATGATCAAGTGGCAGAACAGCCGCTATGATTGTTCTTATCATGTAGGGAATCGCCGGCTGAAAAAGCTAATATCTGAATGATGCCTGTAGCTGCACCCATCATTCAGATATCCCCGCACAAAGTCAAGGACGTTATATGACGGCCGGCGGGCGGGAAGTGGTTATTGCAGAGTATTTCCGGGTATTGCGGAGTATTGCCGGGTATTGCGGAGTATTGCCGGGTATTGCGGAGTATTGCAGAGTATTGCAGAGTATTGCAGGGAATTGCAGAGTATTGCAGGGAATTGCAGGGTATTGCGGGGTATTGCGGAGTATTGCAGGGTATTGTGGAGTATTGCAGGGTATTGAGGAGTATTGCAGGGTATTGCGGAGTATGGCAGAGTATTGCACAGTATGGCAGGGTATTGCACAGTATTGCACAGTATGGGCAGGGTATTGCAGAGTATTGCACAGGGTATTGCAGAGTATTGCACAGGGTATTGCAGAGTATTGCACAGGGGGTATTGCAGAGTATTGCACAGGGATGGCTGAGCAGGGATGGATGGATGGCTGGACCTGTGACTGCAATTGTCACAGATCCAGCCCACAGCTGACATGATCTGACATGGGGGAGGGAGCTGACATGATCCGCTCCCTCCCCTCTCCTCTCACACTGTACCGATCGGTACAGAGAGGGGAGAGAGGATCCGGCGTCATCACATGACGCCGGTCTGTTTACAAGTGATCGCTCCGTCATTTGACGGAGCGATCACATGGTAAACGGCCGCTATCAGCGGCGATTTACCGTGATTCGTGATTCACCGGGTCCTCTGGACCCAGCGGTCACGGAGACTCCCATGTGCGGGCCCCAGGGAGCGCGCGGGAGCACGATTCTGGGAGGACGTTATATAACGTCCTCCCAGAGTTAAGCAACCACCCTGTCAACGTTATTTGTTGGCAGGCAGTGGTTAAGTGGTTAAGTGGTCTTTACTATATGGTGAGGAAACTACCATAGGGGCAATTTTTGGGAGTGTGGTTTCGGGAAAGGATCATCTGACAAATGACTTTCCTTTAACACCTGAAATGGATTGTCTTTATCAACACATAGGGGGTTATTTACGAAAGGCAAATCCACTTTGCACTACAAGTGCACTGCAAGTGCACTTTAAAGTGCACTTGTTGGTGCAGTCGCTGTAGATCGCCATAGATCTGAGGGGAAGCTCTGAAATTAGGGGAAGCTCTGCTGATTTTATCATCCAATCACGTGCAAGCTAAAATGCTGTGGTTTTTTTCCTTGCATGTCTCCCTCAGATCTACAGCGACTGCACTTCCAAGTGCACTTTCAGTGTACTTTCAAGTGCACTTGCAGTGCACTTGTAGTGCAAAGTGGATTTGCCTTAGTAAATAACCCCCTATGTCTCTTCTGCTTTAAATTTCTTTACCTGCATGTACTATAATGCCTGTACTGTAGTTTTGGCAATGTCAATATGATTGAACTCCTGCACATGCTAGGGAGTGGCATTATCTCAGCCCCTCCAATAAAATTGGCTGAATATCACTTTTTGGAAGCCAACCAGTGAAAAATGTCAGCAGCCAGCAGGGAGCTCCAAGACATTGCAGCACTGGTGAGAAGGTGAGTATAGTTGCGCTTTAAGGATTCCTCCTGTCTCCCCTTGTCATGTGACATATAACATGGAGATGACACCTTAATTCCCAGCGGGTGACATGCTGAGACAGAGATGAGGACTTTTTTAGTACACATGGGGGGGCGCAGTTTACCATATTTGCCCTGGGGGCTGGGTGACCTTGTCCTGCCACTGGCTACATAACTCTGCATATGACAAATGAAAAACGATTTCTTTATCGTACATCATGGGACACAGAGCAGCCATAATAATGACTATGTGGGTTATACGCCACCTATAGGTGAATGGACACTGGCAGATAGTCAAACAGGATGTCCTCACCTATCTAACCCCTCCTACACAGGAAGTACCTCAGTTTTTTCACCAGTATCTGTAAGGCAATCAAGTTAACTATTTTCATTGGATCCGCCAGTTAATTATTCAAGCCTATGGCTTGAAAGGGCAAGGTCCCCCAGCCCTTTTTTTGGTAAAAGCACTCGCTACCAGGTGTCATCAACCATCAGGTGTCAGTGGCTCAGGATTTTAAGGGCACTACATGGTCTTTTGTTCATACATTCACAGAATATCAAAGTCAGGGAGGATACTGCTTTGGCCACAGTATGTTTTGGGTGGCAGAAGAAGTCCTTCTCAGGTGGCAGTTTCTGTGATTGTGTCTCCCTCCCCTCAGAGGCATTGCTTTAGGACATCCCACATAGTCATTATTATGGCTGCTCTGTGTCCCGTGATGTACGATAAAGAAAGTTGGATTTTCCTACAGCTTAACTGTAAAATTATTTTCTTGGAGTACATTATGGGACACAGAGGTCCCTCCCTTCTTTTTTGGGATATTCATTGCTTTGCTACAAAACTGAGATACTTCCTGTGTAGGAGGGGCTATATAGAGGAGGACTTCCTGTTTGACTATCTGCCAGTATCCATTCACCTATAGGTGGCGTATAACCCACATAGTCATTATTGTGGCTGCTCTGTGTCCCGTGATGTACTCCAAGAGAAGGATTTTACAGATAAGCTGTAGGAAAAATCCAATTTTTTGCATTTACATTTGCATGTTCTCATTTCATAGACATATCCACCAGTAGGGATGAGCTTCGTATTGGAGTCGAACCCATGTTCGACTCGAACATCGGCTGTTCGATCGTTCGACGAAGATCGAACATTATGGGCCATTCGCGCCAAATTCGAGTGTCGCGTCACGGCCCATAATTCACTGCGGCATCGCAGTGCATTACTGGCTGATGATTGGCCAAGCATGCACTATGACCCGCATGCTTGGCCAATCACAGCGCCGTCTGTACAGAGAGCCGTAATTGGCCAAAGCCAGGGTGGCTTTGGCCAATCATGGCTCAGAGGAGTAGGTACATGCCCCACACTATATAAGGCCGCCTGGAAGTCAGCCTTGTGTAGTGTGTTGGCGTTTGTGAAAGAGAGAGTTACAGAGAGAGAGACAGTGTCCTTTATATTGAGTTAGATAGAGCAGGCAGGTGAGTCAGTTAGCTGCTGTTACAGTGTGTAGAGGATATATATGCATCCTAGGTGTTGTTTATATATTTATACACTGTATTGAGTTTAGCTAGTTCCGTTCCTGTTAGTCTCTATACTGTGACAGGCAGGCAGGTGATTGTGCTAGCTGCAGACAGTCAGTGTTTCACTTAGTGTACTACTGTGTGCTTTGCATAGCGTTCACCTAAAGCTCACCTGAATACAGTTATTCTCTATACTGTGACAGGCAGGCCAGTGATTGTGCAAGCTGCAGACAGTCAGTGTTTCACTTAGTGTACTACTGTGTGCGTTGCATAGCGTTAACCTAAAGCTCACCTGAATACAGTTATTCTATATACTGTGACAGGCAGGCCGGTGATTGTGCTAGCTGCAGACAGTCAGTGTTTTATTTAGTGTACTACTGTGTGCTTTGCATAGCGTTCACCTAAAGCTCACCTGAATACAGTTATTCTCTATACTGTGACAGGCAGGCCGGTGATTGTGCTAGCTGCAGACAGTCAGTGTTTCAGTTAGTGTACTACTGTGTGCTTTGCATAGCGTTGACCTAAAGCTCACCTGAATACAGTTATTCTCTATACTGTGACAGGCAGGCCAGTGATTGTGCAAGCTGCAGACAGTCAGTGTTTCACTTAGTGTACTACTGTGTGCTTTGCATAGCGTTTACCTAAAGCTCACCTGAATACAGTTATTCTCTATACTGTGACAGGCAGGCCGGTGATTGTGCAAGCTGCAGACAGTCAGTGTTTCACTTAGTGTACTACTGTGTGCTTTGCATAGCGTTCACCTAAAGCTCACCTGAATACAGTTATTTTCTATACTGTGACAGGCAGGCCGGTGATTGTGCAACCTGCAGACAGTCAGTGCATAGCATTCACGTAAAGCTCACCTGAATACAGTTAGTGACTATTATAGTGGTGTTCTCATAATAAAACCACAAGCAGAGAGCTGCAAGTATTTTTAGTGTACTGTGTCCTCTGCACAGTTTTCAAATAAAACTAACTGAAAACAATTGCTGCTTTTGCCATACTAACACCACAGCAGGCCATTAGTATGTCTGGAAGGCAAACAATGAGAGGCAGACAGTCACGAGGCAATAAAAGAGGGCAAGCAGGCTCTGTGTCTAGAGGCAACAGTGCTGCTGGTCGTGGACACGGTGCATCCTCGTCAGCACGTGGCCGTGGGACACGCTTGTCCTTCTTTTCGGCAGCTGGCCATGTTGAGCCGCAACATGCCGAAGACTTGGTAGAGTGGATGACTAAGCCGTCCTCCTCTTCCTCCTCATCCTCTCTCACCCAGGCTCAGGGTACTTTGTCTGGCAAAGCAGCTGCCAAAGCGGCCTCTTCCCTCGGCTCAATGGCTTCAGTCACTCCTTCCCTAGCCCCACCATGTCCTCCTGAGGAGTCCCCTGAACTGTTTGAGCACAGTGTTGGGTACATGCTCCCAGAGGATGCCTAGCGTTTTGAAGGCTCCAATGATGGAACCCAGCTGGAGGAAGGCAGTAACGTGAGCTCAGAGAGAGGGGGTAGTAACGTGACCCCAGAGAGAGGGGGTAGTAACGTGAGCCCAGAGAGAGGGGGTGCCCAACAAGGTCAGCTATCTGGCAGTCATGTTCCCCCAGCTGCAGCATACTGCCAGATTGGCTCCAGTGATGAGGAAGGAGGGGATGATGAGGTCACTGACTCCACGTGGGTGCCTGATAGGAGAGAGGAGGAGGAGGCACATCTCCAACGAGGCAGGATGCCCTCCAGGAGCCAGCTTAAGGGCAGCACACCGACTGCATCACACCGCAGAGCTCCGCATGTGCAGGGCACTGCTGTCTCTGCGCGTTATTCAAAAAGTTCTTTGGTGTGGGCCTTTTTTCAGACGTGTGCAGCAGATCGCACCGTTGCCATTTGCAACATATGTCTAAAGCGTATCTCACGTGGCCAAAATATCAGTCGTTTGGGCACCACGTGCTTGACCAGACATTTGTCGACCTGCCATGCAGTCCATTGGCAAGCACACCTAAAAGACCCACACCAAAGAACAAGGCAGACCTCTCCTTGCTGCTCATCAGCTGGGATCTCCAACCCCAGTATACCTTCAGTCCTCTCTGAAACCTGCACTGAGAGGAATGAAGGTGTAGAATTAGGTGTGTCACAGCCAAGTACTTGCGGACAATCTGCTATCGGTACACCGATGTCCGATTGTACCAGGCAAATTTCCCTGCCCCAGCTGCTGCCCCGCCAAAAGAAGTTCGCTCCCAGCCATCCACATGCCCAGCGGTTGAATGCTAGCTTGGCTAAATTGCTAGCACTTCAACTGCTGCCTTTTCAGTTGGTAGACTCTGCCCCCTACCGTGAGTTTGTGGAATGTGCGGTTCCTCAGTGGCTGGTTCCCAAACGCCACTTTTTCTCACGGAAGGCGATTTCGGCTCTCTACCGGCATGTGGAAGGCAATGTCTTGGCCTCGCTGGACAGAGTGGTCAGCGGTAAGGTGCATATTACCGCTGACTCATGGTCCAGCAGGCATGGAAAGGGACGTTACCTATCTTTCACGGCACATTGGGTGACTCTGCTGGCAGCTGGGAAGGATGCAGGACAAGGTGCAGTAGTGTTGGAGGTTGTTCCGCCACCACGCCTCCAAAATGTTACTACTGGTGATTCTGACACACCTGTCTCCTCCACCCCCTCCTCTTCTTCTTCCTTCATGGCCTCTTCCTGTGCTGATTTGTCCTCGGAACCAGTGGTGCTCCGTAGGCGTTCAAGGGGTAGTACGCAGTACGCAGGCAAAAATATGCCATGCGGTGCTTGAGCTGGTGTGCTTGGGGGACAGGAGCCACACTGGGGCAGAGATTCTGTCAGCTCAGAGGTGGTTGACGCCACGCCAGCTTAAGCCAGGAAAGGTGGTTTGCGACAATGGCACCAACCTCCTCTCCGCCCTCCGACAGGGACAACTGACCCATGTGCCCTGTTTGGCTCACGTCCTTAACTTGGTGGTGCAGCGGTTCTTGGGCAGGTACCCGGGCTTACAGGAGGTCCTGAAGCAGGCCAGGAAACTCTTTAGGCATTTCCGCCGGTCATATAATGCCAGGGCTCGGCTGGCTGAGCTGCAAAAGGATTACAACCTGCCCAAGAACCGCCTAATCTGTGACATGCCCACCAGGTGGAACTCTACGTTGGCCATGCTGCAGCGGCTGCACACGCAGCAGAGGGCCGTAAATGAGTATCTGTTGCAATATGGCACCAGGACAGGGTCAGGGGAGCTTGGATTTTTTTCCCCATGCAAGTGGGCCATGATCAGGGATGCATACACCATTTGAGGAGGCCACGAGGATGGTGAGCAGTGACAGTGCATGCATCAGTGACACTGTCCCTGTTGTCCACCTGTTGAAGCACACGCTGCGTGGAATAATGGACAGGGCACTTGAGGCAGAACAGAAGCAGGAAGAGGAGGACTTCCTTACCTCTCAAGGTCCCCTTTATCCAGACAGTGTTCCTGCTGGCCCGGCTATCACACAGGAAGAGGACGAGGAGGAGGAGGATTGTGTCAGCATGGAGGTGGAGACTAGCACTCAGCATCAGCAGCAGTCTTCAAGGTATCAATTACAGTCCCAAGACACCCATGGACTTGTACGTGGCTGGGAGGAGGTGGCTGCGGATCATGTCGTCCTCAGTGACCCAGAGGACTGCACACCGAATGCCTCAGCAAACCTACGCTGTATGGCCTCCCTGATCCTGCAAAGCCTGCTGAATGATCCTCGTATTCGTGCGATCAAGGAGAGGGATCATTACTGGCTGGCAACCCTCCTTGATCCACGTTACAAGGGTAAGGTTGCAGACCTTATCTTGCCGTCGCTGAGGGAGCAGAGGATGAGGCATCTTCGGGAGGCCTTGCAGAAAGGTCTGTGCAACACGTTCCCAGAGACTGGGAGATTACAAATTCCTGGTCCTGGACAACGTGTTGCTGAGGCTTCGGTCAGTCAAAGAATAAGCAGTGGAGAAGGTGGCCGTCTGACCGATGCGTTCAGACAATTTTTTAGTCCGCAGCCCCAAGGTATGATCAGTTCCAGCAACCATCGCCAGCGTCTGGTTTACATGGTGCAGGAATACCTAGGGGCAAGATCAGACTTGGACACCTTTCCCACCGAAAATCCTCTGGGTTACTGGGTCTTGAGGATGGATCACTGGCCAGAGCTTGCACAGTATGCAATTGAGATACTGGCCTGTCCTGCATCCAGCGTTCTTTCGGAATGCACATTCAGTGCTGCTGGAGGCTTTGTAACCGATCACAGGGTGCGCCTGTCAACCGACTCGGTCGATCGACTGACCTTCATAAAAATGAATCAGTCTTGGATCACCACCAGCTACCAAGCACCTGATGCTGATGTAACAGAATAATTTTATTTTAAATGTCAGATCCCTTCAAGACTGCCTATGCTGATGCAGAGTGACTATACTGTTATGCTGAGTGACTATCCTCTTCCTCCTCTATAATCATGCTGATAGCTTGAAAGAACATTTTGGTTCTGGGCACCGCCACCAGTGGCTAAGGCCCAATTTTTCAGCCCCTGTTTAACAGGGGCGTGTATTTACAATTTTTGATGCAATGCTTTGCAGCAGGGCTCATTGCTGTGCTCCAAGGACAGTATCTGTGAGGGGTTGCAGTGTTGTGGCACCAGCACCAGTGCATAAGGCCCATTTTTTCTGCCCCTGTTTAACAAGGGCATGTAATTACAATTTTTGATGCAATACTTTGCAACAGGGCTCATTGCTGCACTCCAAGTACAGTATCTGTGAGGGGTTGCAGTGTTGTGGCACCAGCACCAGTGCCTAAGGCCCAATTTTTCTGCCCCTGTTTAACAGAGGCATATAATTACAATTCTTGATCTAATAATTTGCAACAGGGATCATTGCTGCGCTCCAACTACAGTATCTGTGAGGGGTTGCAGTGTTGTGGCACCAGCACCAGTGCCTAAGGCCCAGTTTTTCTGCCCCTGTTTAACAGGGGCGTGTAATTACAATTTTTGATGCAATACTTTGCAACAGGGCTCATTGGTGCGCTCCAAGTACAGTATCTGTGAGAGGTTGCAGTGTTGTGGCACCAGCACCAGTGCCTAAGGCCCAATTTTTCTGCCCCTGTTTAACAGGGGCATGTAATTACAATTCTTGATCTAATAATTCACAGCAGGGCCCATTCCTGCGCCCACCAAGAGTAACTGTGAGGGCTTACAGTGTTGTGGCAACACCACCACCAAAGGCCCAATTTTTCTGCCCCTGTTTAACAGGGGCATGTAATTACAATCCTTGATCTAATATTTCACAGCTGGGCCCATTCCTGCGCCCGCTAAGAGTAACTGTGAGGGCTTACAGTGTTGTGGCACCAGCACCACCACCAAAGGCCCAATTTTTCCTACCACTGTTCAACAATGGCATGTAATTACAATTCCTGATATAATAGTTCACAGCTGGGCCCGTTCCAGCGCCCACCAAGAGTAACTGTGAGGGCTTACAGTGTTGTGGCAAGACCAACACCTAAGGGGCAAATTTCTGCAGAGTATATACGGCAGGCCCCTACTTTCAAACATCCAACTTACAAACGACTCCTACTTGCAAACGGAAGGAGACAACAGGAAGTGAGAGGAAATCTACCCCTAGGAAGGGAAATTCTCTCCTGTAAGAGTTAATATGGGAAAAAGGTGTCTCCTCTCTACTGATGCTTTATCACCAATCCTTGTTTCAATAAAAAAAACAAATTTTCCAAAAACATTTGTCATTGGGACGGAAAGTGAGGTGAAATGTTCTGAACAGGTGCACAGACAGCAAAACAAATGTTACAGGGGTGATAACCCTTCCCTATGTTCTCCAAAAAGCTTAAAAATAGATTTTTGGGCTGGAGCTACACTTAAAAATGTACCTGTTCCAAGTTACAAACAGATTCTACTTAAGAACAAACCTACAGTCCCTGTCTTGTTTGCACAGCCTGTATACTGCTGTTCAGAGTATATAGGGACTTTTTTTTATTTTGGGTGCGGGGTTCCCCTTAATATCCATACAAGATCCAAAGGGGCTGGTAGTGGGCTGGGGTGGGGGGGGTACCCATGCCATTTTTCTCAATGATTTTCATCCATATTGCCGGGACCAAACATTACATTAAAGCCGCAAGCAGTTTTAAATTACTTTTTTCCTTTAGAAATTTCATTTTGTGCAGGGACAGTTTTAAACACGGGAAACACGTGCCACTTCACAGGCATACTTTAGACATCTAAAGTAGCAGAAAAACAACAAACAATCCTGCGCACGAGATGACCATCAAACATTCAGTAATCTATAACGATGACACCGGCCTTGCTGCCCTTCATGGATAGGGGTGTCCTAATAGCAAACGAAAAAAGAAAAAACAAGGGCGCACCAGCCTAGTGTGATATCGTTTAAGATATTTTATTTCAAATAAAAGCAATAGAAAGGTACTCACAAAAATAGTACAATTGTTCGCAATGTATAAACGGTGCCTTGGAAGGCTGCAGCATATGGAACCCAAACCACACTTCGACCGATCATGGAGGACGTGATGGGGCGCACTACCGGCTGACGCGTTTCGAAGCGCACAGCATCTTCATCAGAGGCACGCAGTCTGTACCGTTTGTACATTGCGAACAATTGTACTATTTTTGTGAGTACCTTTCTATTGCTTTTATTTGAAATAAAATATCTTAAACGATATCACACTAGGCTGGTGCGCCCTTGTTTTTTCTTTTTTTTTTTTTTCTTTTTTCGTATACTTTAGACATCCCCCAGGTACGATATTTAAAGGAATATTTCACATTTTTTTTTCACTTTATGCATCATTAAAATCACTGCTCCCGAAAAAACGGCCGTTTTTAAAACTTCTTTTTGCATTGATACATGTCCCCTGGGGCAGGACCCGGGTCCCCAGGACAATAACTTGCATATTAGCCATTATAATTAGCACTTTTGATTTTGAACGTTCGCGTCCATTGTATTTAATAGGGTTCTAAAGTTCGCATGAACTTTCGGTCCGTTCGCAGGTTCTGGTGCGAACCGAACAGGGGGGTGTTCGGCTCATCCCTATCCACCAGCTATTCCCCTTGCCCCTTGAGTAGATAGTGACTTACCATATCATGAACAGTCTCTCCTTACACATCGAGTGTGCAATTATGAATGTCATATTGATGACCCTTTCTGCACATAAGGATAATTCACATTAGGATGGCTGGTGACATTTTTCTGAGAGTACATTTTGGCATTAGCCTCGCAGCATGAACTTGCTGCATTTCTTATATGCCCTTCCTGAACGTTAATCCAATGACTGCTTTACAAAAAAAGCACACAGGCAAATGTGTTTTCACCCAATAAATGCCATCTTATGATGCTTGACCCCCCCCCCCCCAATGTGCACAGACAGTTCTCAAAAATGCCACTCATAGAGCACCTCCAATGGCTGCCAAATTAAAATGAAGCAAAGAACCTGGTACTTGTCTGACTGTCAATCCAGTATGTGCCCAAAAAAAAATTCAAACTACCACTAAACAGACTACCACAGAGGGTCCAGTAAATGTACAAAACCACCAAATGGAAAAAATGATATATAATTAAAGAATATGTTTTCCCAACATTTCATTTTTCTGATATGTGTCTGTTTATGTACCTTTTATTAAAAAGCATCCTGTCCTCTTTGTATTGCTTCCTTTGTGCAAAATACCTGGTAATCCTGCCAGTCCCCCTGCTTTCCTATTTTAAAACTGACTTAGCTAGGCATAGATGTACATCCATCCTAGTGTGGTCAGATTTCTGACTGTGCTGGGAGCATAGCTTGCCTTCCCTCCAATAGACAAAACTTGTGCTGAGAAACCCCTCTACACAGCCATTCACTGGGAAGATCAATGTCCTGCTGTTTCTCCTCCCACACATCTCCAAGTCCCTTATGCAGCTGAGAACAGAGAATATGTGATCACTTATAAAAAAATTAAATAAGGTTTTTATCATTATACTGTATATATATATGGTAATGTGCAAAAGTTTCAGGCAGGTGAGAAAAATGCTATAAAAAATGCTATAAATTAAGAATTATTTCAGAAATAGGAGTTAATAGTTTATTTTTATCAATTAACAAAATGGAAAGTAAATGAACAGAAGAGAAATCCAAATCAAATCAATATTTGGTGTGACCACCCTTTGCCTTCAAGCCAGCATCAATTCTTCTAGGTACATTGCACACAGTTTTTGAAGGAACTCTGCAGGTAGGTTGTTCCAAACATCTTGCAGAACTAACCAACCACAGATCTTCTATGGATGTAGGCTGCCTCAAATCCTTCTGTCTCCTCATGTAATCCCAGACAGACTCAATGATGTTGAGATTAAGGCCCTCTGGGGGCCAAACCATCACTTCCAGGACTCCTTGTTCTTCTTCACCCTGAAGATAGTTCTTAATGACATTGACTGTATGTTTGGAGTTATTGTCCTTCTACATAATAAATTTGAGGCCAATCACATACCTCTCTGAATGTATAGCACAATGGATAAGTATTTGCCTGTATTTCTCAGCATTGAGTACATCATTGATCCTGACCAAATCTTTAACTCCATTTAGCAGAAAAGCAGCCCCAAACTTACAAGGAACCTCCACCATGCTTCACTGTTGCCTGCAGACACTCATTATTGTACCGCTCTCCAGCCATTCGCCAACAAACTGCTTCCTGCTATAGCCAAATATTTCAAATTTTGACTCATCAGTCCAGAGCACCTGCTGCCATTTATCTGCACCCCAATTCCTATGTTTTTGTGCATAGTTGAGTTGCTTGGCTTAGTTCTTCCATGAAGACCACTGCTGGTCAGACTTCTCTGAACGGTGTACTTGGGTTCTAATGGTTTCCGCCTGTTCTGTGCTGGTGGCACTGCTGGACATCTTCCAACATCAAAGGGATATAAGCATTATGTGCCTTCATCTGCTGTACTTGGCTAACCACTGTGTCTATGGGCCTCAATGTTACCACAACAATGGTGTCCTCAATGCTGAGAAATACAGGTAGTTAGCCACAATTTACCCCATGCTATTGTCATCTTCTTCTAAGCAATGGTATATGATAAAATGGAAACAGGTGGATTTGGAACTTGAGGATTGGCACAAACTAGCGAGCAATTCATCCAGAACATATATTAACACCTCACTTATAGAGGCAAATTACGTAGTGCTACTCCGATGGTATATGGTCCCTAGGGATGAGCTTCGAGTTCGAGTCGAACATGAGTTCGACTTAAAAACTCATGCCAGAAAATGCTCAAAAGAAACTGGAAGCAGCTAGGGGGTATATCAGAGAAACACAGATGCCAAAATTAACAGAGGAAATAACTAGAAAATTGAATGAACCAATTACAATAGAGGAGTTCATGGAAGCAATAAAAGTATTATGCCGCGTACACACGACCGTTTTTCATGACGAGAAAAATGCCATTTTCTAAAATGGTCATTAAAAACGATTGTGTGTAGGCTCCAGAGAATTTTTCTTGATGCGAAAAATGGGCATTAAAAATTTAGAACATGCTCTATTTTTTCTCGTTGTCTTCCTCGTCGCGAAAAACGGCCGTGTGTACGCTTTAATGACGGTAAAAAAACGTGCATGCTCAGAAGCAAGTTATGACACGGGAGCGCTCGTTCTGGTAAAACTAGCGTTCGTAATGGAGATAGCACATTCGTCATGCTGTAACGGACTGAAAAGCACAGACACTGAAAAGCGCAAATCGTCTCTCACCAAACTTTTACTAACACGCGGTAACACAAAATCAGCAAAAGCAGCCCAAAGGGTGGCGCCATCCGAATGGAACTTCCCCTTTATAGTGCCGTCGTACGTGTTGTCGAACGTGTTGTACGTCACCGCACTTTGCTTGAGCTTTTTGCTTTTTTTTCGCGATCGTGTGTAGGCAAGGCAGGCTTGAGAAGAATCACGTTGAGAAAAACTTTGTTTTTTCAATGACATTAAAAATGGTCGTGTGTACGTGGCATTAAAATTGGGTAAGGCACAAGGTTCGGATGGGTACACCCTATCATATTACAGAATGTTCACTGAGAAACTGGCTCCCAGGTTTATATCAGCTTATAACTCACTGGGGAAAGAAAATACCTAATGTGACGCTGAATAGTCATCCCAAAGGAAGGTAAAGATCCATCACAATGCACTAGCTACCGCCCTATATAACTGCTGAATGTGGACCTGAAAGTGTTCACTAAGATTCTTGCCACAAGATTAATAGAGTATATGCCGGATTTAATACACCCAGATCAAGTGGGATTTGCCCCTGGGCGAGAGGGAAGAGAAAACACACAACGAGTGGTGAGTGCGATTTATCTAGCACAAAAACAGAGGATGCAATTGATATTAGTATCTGCTGATGCAGAAAAAGCTTTTGATAGAGTGGAATGGATGTTTCTAAAAGCAACGCTACAGCATATAGGACTGAGAGAATGTATGATGAGCTGGTTCGATAATCTATACTCAGAACCGAGCGCGAGGGTTAAAATAAATGATAAAATCTCGGAGCCATTTCTTATTCAAAATGGGACAAGACAAGGTTGCCCACTGTCGCCTATTATTTTTATTTTAACAATAGAACCCTTTTTTAAGGAAGATACGGGCAAATCCGAACATTAAGGGGATAATAATGAAGAAACTGGCGGCATATGCCGATGACTTAATTTTTTTTATAACGTCCCCGTTTATAGCCCTGCCTTCCCTGCTGGCAGAACTAAGAGAATATGGAAAATTGTCCAATTTTAAGGTGAACTATGGGAAATCAGAGGCAATGGGAATGGAAATAAAATCCTCACTACTACATCAGATAACTACGCAATTTGATTTTAGATGGACAGATTCCCATATAAGCTACTTAGGGACTAAGATATCGAGAAACTTAAACAAATTATTCGAACTTAACTATGTAGCATTGGGTAGACGAATAAAACTAGACTTACTGAAATGGGATAATGAAATCTTTACTTGGTTCGGGCGGACAAATATAATAAAGATGAACGTGTTACCGAGACTTCTGTATCTAATACAGACTTTACCAATTAGGATCCCCCAAAGTTTTTTGAGGGATCTTAGGTCAAGGTTCCCAGAAGCTGAAATGCCAGCAGAAATAAAGAAACACCCGACGATAGGGGCCACTATACAAACAATTAAAAAGGTTTTTGAAAAAACAAATATGTCTAAATACCCGAGTTCAATGACTCCGATCCTGGGCACCAGGACATTTCAGCCAGATTTGATAGATCAAAGATTCAATGCCTACGACAAAGAGGTATTAGTAGAATTACTCACTTTTCAAAAGATAATCTGACAAAGAGAGAGATTGAAAGAGAGTTAGCACCAGAATTAGATTTTTTTCGGATGCTGCAATTAGAAGCGTTCTTACGGGCAAAGGCAAAGATATATACAGAAGTCAGAACATTGTCAAAATTTGAGCAGATATGCCTGAAGGGGAGCCCCCTGAGACACTCACTGTCTTATTTCTATGCAATACTAATTAATTTAGACATACCACAAGAACTTACATTCCTTCAGGCTTGGGAGAGGGACTTCCCAAGAACAGAGAGACAGGATCTTGTTATTTACACACAAGGCCTCAGTAGCGAGCAGATAACAGGAGGGAGGATACAAAATTTTAACTAGCTGGTATAAAACACCAACAGTACTGCATTGAATATATCCTCAGACGTCAGATGCCTGCTGGAGATGTCACATGGCAGAAGGGACTCTATTACATATTTTCTGGGAATGTGTGAAAATACAGGAGTTTTGGAAAATGGTAATAGAAACTATCAAAATAATTACAGGAGTGTCTTTAGAAGACAGACCAGCAGCCAGTCTAATACTAGATATACCTATATCAGTGGAAAAATACAAAAATTCACTACTAAGACATCTTATTATAGCCGCGAGGGCGTGTGTCCCTGTCCTGTGGAAAAAGGAGAGTCCACCAACTAGAGCACAATGGTTCGCTAGAATCGCAGAGATTCAACAGATGGAGAACCTCACGATGGCAATGAAAAATCAAGATGGGAGATACCGGACGATATGGGCACCCTACTTGAAATATAGGGAGGATCGGGCAGAGGAGGAGGGAGAGGAGGTGTGAGGGTGGGAGTGTGTAATCTCTCCCGCCCTCTTTTTTCCCCTTTTGTTTTTGGTGGGAGGGGGGGGGCTTCACGGAAAAGAAAGGCAGAGGTTAAAGAGGAAAAGTGAAGTCACATTGAATTAATGAAGCATAAAGAAGGTGGGAGAATACAAGATTGTAGTCTCTTTTTTTTTTGTGTTTGATTTTTGATTGATATAAGCAGATGGTATAAAACGTGAAAAATTGTAATGTGAAATCTATGGAAAAATAAAGAATTTATAAAAAAAAAAAAAAAAAAGAACATGAGTTTGACTCGAACATCGGCTGTTCGATCGTTTGACGAAGATCGAACATTATAGGGCGTTCGCGCCAAATTCGAGCGGCGCGTCACAGCCCATAATGCACTGCGTCATCGCAGTGCATTGCTGGCTGATGATTGGCCAAGCATGCACTATGACCCGCATGCTTTGGCCAATCATTGCGCCGTCAGCACAGAGAGCCATAACTGGGCAAAGGCAGGGTGCCTTTGGCCAATCAGGCTCAGGGTATTAAGTACACGCCCCACGCTATATAAGCCAGCCTGCACATCGGCTTTGTGTAGTGTGTTGTGGCGTTGAGAGAGAGAGAAAGTGTCATTTAATTTCATTTAGATCAGTGGTTCTCAACCTTCTAGTACTGTGACCCCTTGATAAAATTTCCAAAGTTGTGGGGACCCCTAACAGTAAAAAAAAAAATTGTAGCGTGGGTTGTCAGCAAGGCAAGACAAGTAATTTGCACCTCTAACCCACGGACATTTAGCGCTCCCTGAATGCCTTCCACTCGTATATTATTAAAACCCCTTATGGTACATTTTAGGTTGTACCACTCTTTCTCTTTGTTCTCCTTTCTTTCCCTTTTATTTCTCTCTAACCTAATTTCTTGTTTTTTTCCCCCATCCCTCTCTCTAGCCATCTTGTTCTCTCTCATTCTTTCTCTCCCTTTTTCTTTGTTCCTCCCCCTCTTTTCCTCTCCCTTCCATGTATTCTCTCTTTTTATTCCGTCTCTTACTCCTTGGTGGCGGTGGGAGTTGGGATGAGTGGCAGTGCTGGCGGGGAGTTCTGATCAGCCAACTTAGGTGCTCTTCATCAAGGTCATCTGCTGATCTGAGAACTTAAGTGGGGACTTTTAATGGCAACTATAATCACTTTACTCATGTTAATCACTGTGTCTACAACTTTGTGGTGTCTTGTAGCAGTGACACCTATCCCAAAATCAGGAGATAGGGTCTCCTTCAGCCTCTCCCACTTCACATTCCTCACCAGTCAGCTGACCTCTAGTCTCTGCTCCCCAGCCATGTCGTGAACTGAATGGGAGGCTGCGAAGAGGCTGAGTGGGTGGCACGGGCTCCAGGGACAGCCCTGCTGGGAGGCCTCAAAAAGGCTGGCGGTGCGGGTTTCAGGAACAGCCCAGGATTTGGTGACCCCTGGCAAATCATCATTTGACCCCTGAGGGGGTCCCGACCCCAGGTTGAGAACCACTGATTTAGATAGATTGAGCAGGCAGGCGATTCAGTTAGCTAGATTGAGCAGGCAGTTGATTCAGCTAGCTCCAGTATATTTAGTATATATATGCATTCCAGGCTTTATATATATATATATATATATATATATATATATATATATATATGTCTACTGTATACAGTTTAGCTAGATCTCACTGCAGAGCGTTCCTGGTGTACTGTTTCTAATATACTACATACTTGACGTAATTGTAGCCGTATTAGTGCAATTGTGACAGAGAAAATTAAGTACTGTCCGTGATACTTTTTTTATTTGCACTAACATACAATTTTTCAGGACAAGCTTTTGGGGTATGTCCCCTTCTTCAAGGTCCAAGCTACTGCTTGGACCTTGAAGAAGGGGACATACCCCGAAAGCTTGTCCTGAAAAATTGTATGTTAGTGCAAATAAAAAAAGTATCACGGACAGTACTTAATTTTCTCTAATATACTACAGGCAGGCAGTTGATTTAGTTAGCTGCAGTATATAAAGTACTGTATCCTGTGCACAGTGTTCAGCTAGATCTCACTGCAGACCATTCCTGTTGTTCTCTTCCTTATATACTACAGGCAGGCAGTTGATTCAGTTAGCAGCAGTATATGAAGTACTGTATCATGTGCACAGTGTTCAGCTAGATCTCACTGCAGACCATTCCTGTTGTTCTCTTCCTAATATACTACAGGCAGGCAGTTGATTCAGTTAGCTGCAGTATATAAAGTACTGTATCCTGTGCACAGTGTTCAGCTAGATCTCACTGCAGACAATTCCTGTTATTCTCTTCCTAATATACTACAGGCAGTCAGTTGATTCAGTTAGCAGCAGTATATAAAGTACTGTATCCTGTGCACAGTGTTCAGCTAGATCTCACTACAGACCATTCCAGTTGTTCTCTTCTTAATATACTACAGGCAGGCAGTTGATTCAGTTAGCTGCAGTATATAAAGTACTGTATCCTGTGCACAGTGTTCAGCTAGATCTCACTACAGACCATTCCTGTTGTTCTCTTCCTAATTTACTACAGGCAGGCAGTTGATTCAGTTAGCTGCAGTATATTCAGTATATATATACCTCCCAGCTTTGTGCACCTACATCTCACTGCAGGCCATTCCTGGTGTACCTATTCAAATACATCAAATACAGTATGTCTGGAAGGCCAACAAGGAGAGGCAGACACTCACAGGCCACTAAAAGAGGGCAAGCAGGCTCTGTGTCTAGAGCCAACAGTGCTGGTCGTGGACACGGTGCATCCTCAGCACGTGGCCGTGGGGCACGCTTGTACTTTTTTCCGGCAGGTGGCCGTGTTGAGCCATAACATGCAGACGAGTTGGTAGAGTGGATGACCAAGTCGTCCTCATCCTCCTCATCCTCTGTCACCCAGGCTCAGGGTACCTTGGCTGCCAATGCAGATGCCAAAGCGGCCTATTCCAGGTCATCAGTTACTCCTTCCCTAGCCCCACCATCATGCACGGAGGAGTCCCCCGAACTGTTCGACCACAGTGTTGGGTACATGCTGCAGGAGGATGCACAGCGTTTTGAAGGCTCTGATGATGGTACCCAGCTTGAGGAAGGCAGTAACGTGAGCCCAGAGAGAGGGGGTGCCCAAGAAGGACAACAAACTGGCAGCCATGTTCCCCCAGCTGCAGCATACTGCCAGGTTTGCTTCAATGACAAGGAGGGAGGGGATGATGAGGTCACTGACTCTACGTGGGTGCCTGATAGGAGAGAGGAGGAGGAGGAGGAGGAGGCACATATCTAACGAGGCAGGATGCCCTCCAGGGGCCAGCTTAAAGCGGGATTCCACCCGCAATTTTTTTTTTAAAGTCAGCAGCTACAAACCCCCCCTCGATGCTGATCCCTGCAGGTCCTGCGCCGCCATCCTCACTAAAGGAAACAGGCAGTGAAGCCTTACGGCTTCACTGCCCGTTTCCTACTGCGCATGCGCGAGTCTCGCGCAGATTTGTGAATGGGCAGCTGCTCTCTGGGATTACACACAGTCCCCAGAAGGCAGCGCGCCCCATTCACTAGAAGAGGATGCAGACGGAGACCCACCGTGGATAAGGAAGAGGCATATTAGGGACTTCCGCATAGCAACCGCTATTTCGGGTGAGTAAAAAAATATATATTTTTCCACATTTTTTTTTGCAGCATTTTGTGTAATTTTTTTTTTCAGGGTGGAACTCCACTTTAAGGGCAGCCAACAGACTGCATCACACCGCAGAGCTCCGCATGTGCAGGGTGCTGCTGACTCTGCGTGGTAAGTTCTTTGGTGTGGGCCTTTTTTGACACGTGTGTAGCAGATCGCACCGTTGCTGTTTGCAAAATATGTCTGAAGCGTATCAAGCGAGGCCAAAACACATGCTTGATCAGACATATGTCGAACTCCCAAGCAGTCCATTGGCAAGCGTACTTAAAAGACCCACACCAAAGAACAAAGCGGACCTCTCCTTGCTCCTCATCAGCTGGGATCTCCAACCCCACTATACATTCAGTCCTCTCAGAAACCTGCACTGAGAGGAATGAAGGTGTAGAATTAGGTGTGCCACTGCCAAGTACTTGTGGGCAATCTGCTATCGCTACACCAACGTCCGATTGTAGCAGGCAAATTTCCCTACCCCAGTTGCTAAACCGGCGAAAGAAATTCGCTCCCAGCCACCCACATGCCCAGCGGTTGAATGCTAGTTCGGATAAATTGCTAGCACTCCAACTGCTGCTTTTTCAGCTGGTAGACTCTGCCCCCTTTCGTGAATTTGTGGAATGTGCGGTACCTCAGTGGCAGGTTCCCAAACGCCACTTTTTTTCACGGAAGGCGATTCCGGCTCTCTACCGGCATGTGGATGGCAATGTCTTGGCCTCGCTGGACAGGGCGGTCAGCGGTAAGGTGCATATTACCGCTGACTCATGGTCCAGCAGGCATGGACAGGGACGTTACCTATCTTTCACGGCGCACTGGGTGACTCTGCTGGCAGCTGGGAAGGATGCAGGACAGGGTGCAGTATTGTTGGAGCTCGTTCCGCCACCATGCCTCCAAAATGCTGGTAGTGGTGATTCTGCCACACCTCTCTCCTCCACCCCCTCCCCTCGTTCTTCCTCTATGGCCTCTTCGTGTGCTGATTTGTCCTCTGAACCAGCGGTGCTCCGTAGGCGTTCAAGGGGCTACGCAAGCACTCAGACAAAAAGATGCCATGCAGTGCTTGAGCTGGTGTGCTTAGGGGACAGGAGCCACACTGGGGCAGAGATTTTGTCAGCTCTGCAGGGGCAGGCTCAGAGGTGGTTGACGCCACGCCAGCTTCAGCCAGGAATGGTGGTCTGCGACAATGGCACCAACCTCCTCTCCGCCCTCCGACAGAAACACCTGACCCATGTGCCCTGTTTGGCTCACGTTCTTAAATTGGTGGTGCAGCGGTTCTTGTGCAGGTACCCGGGCTTACAGGATCTCCTGAGGCAGGTCAGGAAAGTTTGTGTGCATTTCCGCCAGTCATATAATGCCAGTGCTCGGCTGGCTGACCTCCAAAAGAAATACAACCTGCCCAAGAATCGCCTAATCTGTGACATGCCCACCAGATGGAACTCAACGTTGGCCATGCTGCAGCGGCTGCACACGCAGCAGAGGGTCATCAATGAGTACTTGTGCGACTATGGCACCAGGACAGGGTCAGGGGAGCTTGGCTTTTTTTCACCACGCCAGTGGCTCATTATCAAGAATACATGCACTGTGATGTCACCATTTGAGGAGGCCACGAGGATGGTGAGCAGTGACAGTGCATGCATCAGTGATACTGTCCCCCTTGTGTACCTGTTGGAGCACACGCTGCGTGGAATAATGGACAGGGCACTTGAGGCAGAACAGAGGGAGTAAGAGGAGGACTTCCTTAGCTCTGAAGGCCCCCTTTATCCAGACAGTGTTCCTGCGGGCCCGCCGATCACACAAGAAGAGGAGGAGGAGGAGGCTGCATGGCCTCCCTGATCCTTCAAAGCCTGTGAAAAGACCCTCGGATTCGTGTGATCAAGGAGAGGGATCATTATTGGCTGGCAACCCTTCTTGATCCACGTTACAAGGGTAAGGTTGTGGAACTTATCCTGCGGTCGCAGAGGGAGCAGAGGATGAAACATCTTCGGGAGGCCTTGCAGAAAGGTTTGTGCAACGCGTTTCCAGAGCCTGGGAGGTTACAATTTCCTGGTCCTGGACAACGTGTTGCTGAGGCTTCGGTCAGTCACAGAAGGAGCAGTGGAGAAGGTGGCCGTCTGACCGATGCGTTTAGACAATTTTTTAGTCTACAGCCCCAAGGTCTGATCAGTTCCAGCAACCATCGCCAGCGTCTGATTTACATGGTGCAGGAATACCTAGGGGCAAGATCAGACTTGGACACGTTTCAAACCGAAAATCCACTGGGTTACTGGGTCTTGAGGATGGATCACTGGCCAGAGCTTGCACAGTATGCAATTGAGCTACTGGCCTGTCCTGCATCCAGCGTTCTTTCGGAACGCACATTCAGTGCTGCTGGAGGCTTTGTAACCGATCACAGGGTGCGCCTGTCCACCGACTCGGTCGATCGGCTCACCTTCATAAAAAGGAATCAGTCTTGGATCACCAGCTACCAAGCACCTGATACTGATGTAACCGAATATTTTTTTATGAATGTGAGATCCCTTCAAGACTGCCTATGCTGATGCTGAGTGACTATCCTATTCCTCCTCAATGTTCATGTTTATATTTTTGGTTCTGGGCATCAGCACCAGTGCCTAAAGCCCACTTTTTCTGCCCCTGTTTAACAGGGGCGTGTATAATTTAATTTTTTGCTGTAATATTTTGAAGCAGGGCTCATTCCTGTGCTTAAATAGAGTATCTGTGAGGGGTTGCCATGTTGTGACACCAGCACCAGTGCCTAAAGCCCATTTTTTCTGCCCCTGTTTAAAAGGGGCGTGTATAATTTCAATTTTTGCTGTAATATTTTGCAGCAGGTCTCATTCCTGCGCTCAAATAGAGTATCTGTGAGGGGTTGCAGTGTTGTGGCACCAGCACCAGTGCCTAAAGCCCAATTTTTCTGCCCCTGTCTAACAGGGGCGTGTATAATTTACATTTTTGCTGTAATATTTTGCAGCAGGGCTCATTCTTGCGCTTAAATAGAGTATCTGTGAGGGGTTGCAGTGTTGTGGCACCAGCACCAGTGCCTAAAGCCCAATTTTTCTGCCCCTATTTAACAGGGGCATGTATAATTTCAATTTTTGCTGTAATATTTTGCATGAGGGCTCATTCCCGCGCTCAAATAGAGTATCTGTGAGTGGTTGCAGTGTTGTGGCACCAGCACCAGTGCCTAAGGCCCAATTTTTTGGCCCCTGTTCAACAGGGGCATGTAATTACAATTCTTGATATATTATTTCACAGCAGGGCCCGTTCCAGCACCCACCAAGAGTAACTGTGAGGGCTTACAGTGTTGTGGCACTACCACCACCACCAAACGCCCAATTTTTCGGCACCTCTTTAACAGGGGCGTGTAATTAAAATTTTTGATCTAATATTTCACAGCAGGGCCCGTTCCAGCGCCCACCAAGAGTAACTGTGAGGACTTACAGTGTTCTGGTACCACCAACACCTAAGGCCCAATTTTCTGCAGCGTATATAGGGCAGGCCGTATAGTATATACAGGCGGTCCCCTACTTTCAAACATCCGACTTACAAACGACTCCTACTTACAAAGGGAGCGAGACAACAGGAAGTGAGAGGAAATCTACCCCTGGGAAGGGAAATTCTCTCCTGTAAGAGTTAATATGGGAAAAAGGTGTCTCCACTGATGCTTTATCACCAATCCTTGTTTACCTAAAAACCCCAAATTTTCAAAATCCAATTGTCATTGGGCCAGAAAGTGAGGTGAAATCTTCTGAACAGGGGCACAGACAGCAAAAACAAATGTTACAGGGGTGATGATAACCCTTCCCTAGGATATCCAAAAAGCTTAAAAATTGATTTTTTGGCTGGAGATACACTTACAAAATGTACCGGTTCCAAATTACAAACAGATTCAACTTATGAACAAACCTACAATCCCTTTCTTGTTTGGAACGCCTGTATACTGCTGTTCAGAGTATATAGGGGCCCCACGCCTTTTCTTTTTTTAATTTGGGTGCGGGGTTCCCCTTAATATCCATACAAGACCCAAAGGGTCTGCTAATGGGCTGGGGGAGAGGGGGGGGTACCCATGCCGTTTTTCTCAATGATTTTCATCCATATTGCCAGGACCCGACATTACATTACAGCCGCAAGCAGTTTTAAATGACTTTTATTCCTTTAGAATGTCATTTTGTGCAGGGACTGTTCTAAACACGGGAAACACGCGCCACTTCACAGGCATACCATTGCCACTCCCAGGTATGACATTTAAAGGACTTTTTCACTTTTATTTTTTCACTTTAAGCATCATTAAAATCACTGCTCCCGAAAAAACGTCAGTTTTTAAAACTTTTTTTTGCATTGATACATGTACCCAGGGGCAGAACCCGGGTCCCCAAACCCTTTTTTGGACAATAACTTGCATATTAGCCTTTAAAATTGGCACTTTTGATTTCTCATGTTCGAGTCCCATAGACTTTAACGGTGTTTGAAAGTTTGCGGGAAGTTTCGGTCCGTTCGCATCTTCTGGATGCAAACCGAACCGGGGGGGTGTTTGGCTCATCCCTAATGGTCCCAATGAGACTGGCCTCGTACATTCCAGGAGCCTCTCTATGCTGTTTTAGAGGCTGCTCCTGAGATGGTTCGTTCCTCCATATTTGGTGGAAGTGCTCAGAAGTCTAGATTCTGGATAAGGGTATACAATTTTCTCTATTGGTAACGGCCACGAACCTTAAAAAGAATCCACAAGGAGCCCTACTGAGCTGCCCAATTTTAGAAGCTTTGCGGTGCGTGCGGAAATTGACCTCTTTTGTCACGGAGCTCCCCCGTGAGACCGTTTGACCTGATTAAAGCCAACTATTCTGGATAATGATCAATGAGAAACTCTCAGCCACCCTAATGATAAAATTCCACAGTTCGAAAAGATTTGGGAACCTTGGATTAACTACCTGATAGGGCACTTGTAGAGTCTGGAGGCTCTTTTGGAGTCCAAGCTTGGAGCATCATCATCGCACCAAATACCTTACTTACCCTTTACTTTTCCCTTTTTCCTTTCTTTTTTTTCTTCCTCAACTGCACCCCCAGACTGGTCCTTTGGAGCCTGGGAATTCTTCTATTTAAGGGGGGTACGCGTAAAGGCCTATTCTCAGGCCTCTTCCTGTTTTGAATGTTATTATTAGTTGATCTTGATGGATAATCATTTTCTCTATTAGACATTTGTATTTGTTGAATATGCACTACCTGGAAATTACCAATAAAAACTATTGGAAACAAAATACAGGGGAACCTCGGATTGCGATTAATGTGGTTAATGAGCGTTTCGCAATACGAGCAATATTTTTTTTTAAATCCTGACTCGGTTTGCGAGTGTTGTCTCGCGAAACAAACAGGATTCAAGCCTCTGCTTTGTGCAGTACCGCATTTGGCCAGAGGTGCGGGGGCACCGGAGCCGATCAGAGCCGTTCAGAAATACTCCTAAATACTCCATTCCCGAGTGTTTCCGAGCCTTTCCAGGGCTTTCCAAGGGCAGCCGAACAATCTCCGAGTATTTTCGAGTCTCTCCGGCGCCCCCCTCCCCACCTCTGGCCACATGCAGTATTGTATGCCATAGAAGTCAATGTGGAACAAATTATTTTAATTTCCATTGACTTCTATGAGGAAACTCGCTTTGATATGCGAGTGCTTTGGATTACGAGCATTCTACTGGAACGGATTATGCTTGTAATCCAAGGTTCCACTGTACAGGCAAATGTGTATCCATTATGCCAGGGGTCTCCAAACATTCTAAACAAAAGGGCCGGTTTATTGTCCTTCAGGCTGTTGGAGGGCCGAACTTTGGCCAGTGGGAGTGAAAATTTTCCTGGCATCAGTGGGAATAAACATCTGGTATTAGGGGGAGGAATAGTGCCCCATAGCTGGTATCATAGGGAGGAATAGTGCCTCATTAGCGGTGTCAGTGGGAGAAATGGTGCTCCATTTTCGGTGCCAGATGGCAGAATAGTGTCCCGTATCATTGGGAGGGATAGTGCTCCAAGGGCCGGATAAAGGCAAGCAAAGGGCCACATCCGGCCCTCGGGCCGCAGTTTGGAGACCACTGCATTATGCCATACCATCAGATTTTCAAAGTGATTTCTCAACAAAATAAAGCATGGAGACATGGATGGAAAAATTTGTTTGCTTTGAATATTAAGAAAATAAATAAAAAATAGCGTTTTCAGTTTGTGTTGTTCAGATACTGTTACGTCAACATCATTAAAATAAAAGACATTGAGCACTGGTGTTAGGCATCATAAACAGATTTCAACATCTCCATGGATGAACAAATTTGTTACAGATTGGGGTACCAGAGAATAGCATCAAATTACTCATGTACATCTTTTGTCCTAGGACCTACGAAGGCAATGGATTTCCCTGAAACTTTGAAAACTAGTATAAGTCTATTCGACTGTTATATACCACCAATACCACCAATTCATTACTTAAAATATTAATTTCATATATACTAGACTCAGAAAGTGTATGGCCTGAATACAATTTAGTACTGGTTAAATATCAAAATAGTTGACAAATAACACAATAATAAAGACAAACCTACAATACAAATCTCGCATTTGAGAAACCCCACCCTATAACGATCTGAACCACCAGAAACTCGTCGACCATTAATGTTTTTAAAGAAAACACTAATGGGATTATATCAGGCATCATGGTCTATTAGCATTCATTAGCATTCCATTACCCAGAATGCTCTGGGGAGGCCATGTGTTAGATAAAAAGAGTAATTTGCAAACCTAAAACTGACACAGTGCAGTATGTTTCGGGATAAATGCAAAGAATTGGTAAAGATTGAAACCACTCCTAAAACACATATGAGAAAACTGGGCCATTCAGTCAAGCCCAATGGATGTCAAACACCTTTTATTTCATTATAATCCCGTACCGTACCGCATGATTTTGCACAAAGCAAGATCCATAAAGACATGGATGAGCAAGTTTGTGGTGGAGGAACTTGACTGTCCTGCACAGAGTCCTGACCTCAACCTGATAGAACACCTTTGTGATGAATTAGAGTGGAGACTGCAAGCCAGTCCTTCTCATCCAACATTAGTGCCTGACCTATGCACTTATTGGTAATATAGTGTAAGTCTGAGCTGGTAAGGTCAGAAAAAAATTCGCTGCAAAGCATAGGTCAGTGCATACAAATCACAATCCTGAATAAAAGATTTTGGGTACTCTGATCTGATTTTCATTCATTACTAGGGATGGGCGAATGGTTCAGCCCAAGCATGAGATCGGGCCGAACACGTTCGGGGCATTCGGCCGTTTGTTCGGCCCGCCGAATGACCACAATGCACTGTGCCGCTGCACAGTGAATTAAAAACCCCTTTTGGCTGAAGCAATGAAAGCTTTGCCCAATCAGGGCACAGAGCGCTGTCAGAGCCATGATTGGATGCTGTCACTAAGATGCTACCCAATCTTAGCTCATTGCTGTTAGTCCCGCCCCACACTATAAAAGTATTCTTTCAATACTCAGTGGCCATTTTCATTGTGATATCCGTGGTTGAGAGAGATGGAACAGGGCTCTGTTCAGTGCTATTAGACAGTTAGTGTGCTATAATGTGCTATTCTGATTCTATTGTCAGTGTAGAATATCAGTTTAGTGTGAATGTAGGGATAGTTAAGTGTGAGTGTAGTGTGATCATTCATCTTTACATTAGTGTGATGTAGGGATAGTTCAGTCAGTGTGAGTGAAGTGACCGTTTAACACAGTATATTTCAGTGCGTTACGTGCCGTTTAACGCAGTTTATTTGAGTGTGTTACTGCAAGTTTAATGCCGTATATTTCAGTGCGTTACTTGGCTATTAATGCAGTACATTTTTGTGCGTTAGTGCACGCTTAACACAGTATATTTTAGTACGTTACATGCCATCTAACGCAGTACATTTCTATGCGTTACTGCACGCTTAACGCAGTATATTTAAGTGCGTTACTTCAAGTTTAACGCAGTACAGTTCCGTGTATTACTGCAAGTTTAACACTGTATATTTCAGTGTGTTATCTTCCGTTTAACGCAGTATAGTTCAGTGCGTTACTGCAAGTTTAACGCATTATATTGCAGTGCATTACCTTTTGTTTAACGCAGTACAGTTCAGTGCATTACTGCAAAATTAACGCTATATATTGTAGTGGGTTATCTTCCATTTAATGCAGTATAGTTCAGTGTGTTACTGCAAGTTTAACACTGTATATTTCAGTGTGTTATCTTCCGTTTAATGCAGCATAGTTCAGTGCGTTATCTTCTGTTTAACACAGTACAGCTCAGTGCGCTACTGCAAGTTAACGCCATATATTTCAGTGCATTATCTTCTGTTTGACCAAGTATATTGCTGTGCGTTACTGCATGTTTGACGCAGTCAATTGCAGTGTGTCAGTGCACTTTTACTGCAGTATAATATAGTGTATCAGTGGAGTGTGTCTGTCTGTGTAGTGAGTACTCAAATTAAAGTGCACCAAACACCACTTTCCTAAAGTGCATCCACTTACACATTTACACATCTATATTACATTTTGGTAATAAGCACCCCCCGAGGGGGCCAGCAGCATACAGTGCCTTGAAAAAGTATTTATACCCCTTGAAATTTTCCACATTTTGTTATGTTATAACCAAAAAGCTTAAATTTATCTTGCGATTTTATGTGATGGACCAACACAAAGTGGCACATAATTGTGAAGTGGAAGGAAAATGATAAATGGTTTTCAATTCAATTTTGTTTTACAAATAAATATGTGAAAAGTGTATTCAGACCCAATACTTTGTACCTTTAACTGTAATTACAGCTGCAAGTTTTTTCTGGGGATGTCTCTACCAGCTTTGCACATCTAGAGAGTAACATTTTTGCCCATTCTTCTTTTTAAAATAGCTCAAGCTCTGTCGGATTGGATGGAGAGCGTTTGTAAACAGCAATTTTCAAGTCTTGCCACAGATTCTCAATTGGATTTAGGTCTGCACTTTGACGGGCCATTCTAACACATGAATATGCTTTGATCTAAATCATTACATTGTACCCCTGGCTGTATATTTAGGATTTTTGTCCTGCTGGAAGGTGAACCCCCACCCCAGTCTCAAGTCATTTGCAGACTCTAACAGATTTTCTTCTAAGATTTCCCTGTATTTGGCTCCATCCATCTTCCCATCAACTCTGACAGGCTTCCCTGTCCCTGCTGAAGAAAAGCATCCCCACACCATGATGCTGCCACTACCATGTTTCACAGTGGGGATGGTGTGTTCAGGGTGATGTGCAATGTTAGTTTTTAGCCACACAAAGCGTTTTGCTTTTAGGCCAAAAAGTTCAATTTTGGTCTCATCTGACCAGAGCACCTTCTTCCACATGTTTGCTGTGTCCCCCACATGGCTTCTCGCAAACTGCAAATGGGCCTACTTTAGCTTTCTTTCAACAATGGCTTTTTTCTTGCCACTCTTCCATAAAGGCCAGATTTGTGGAGTGCACGACTAATAGTTGTCCTGTGGACAGATTCTCCCTCCTGAGCTGTGGATCTCTGCAGCTCCTCCCGAGTTACCATGGGCCTCTTGGCTGCTTCTCTGAATAATGCTCTCCTTGCCCGGTCTGTGAGTTTAGGTGGACGGCCATGTCTTGGTAGGTTTGCAGTTGTGCCATACTCTTTCCATTTTCAGATGATGGATTGAACAGTGCTTCGTGAGATGTTCAAAGCTTGAGATATTTTTTTTATAACCTAACAATGCTTTAAGCTTCTCCACAACTTTATCCCTGATCTGTCTGGTGTATTCCTTGGCCTTCATGATGCTATTTGTTCACTAAGCTTCTCTAACAAACCTCCGAGGGCTTCACAGAACAGTTGTGTTTATACTGACAATAAATTACACACAGGTGGACTCTATTTACTATCTAGGTGACTTCTGAAGGCAATTGGTTCCACTAGATTTTAGTTAGGGGTGTCAGAGTAAAGAGGGCTAAATACAAATACACACCATACTTTTCACATATTTATTTGTAAAAAATGTTGAAAACCATTTATCATTTTCCTTCCACTTCACAATTATGTGACACTTTTTGTTGGTATCACATAAAATCCCAATAAAATACATTTAAGTTTTTGGATGTAACATGACAAAATGTGGAAAATTTCAAGGGGTATGAATACTTTTTCAAGGCACTGTATGTGTCCACAGGCAAAGTTGGACATGGTCAGTCCTCAGGCAGGGCATAATTTTCTCTGTTTAGTGATGTTGCCCATGCTATCCAGCCACAGCATGCAGAGGAGGTGGTGGACTGGCTTACTAAACCATCCTCATCCTCCTCATCCTGGTGCACAGTCCACTGCAGCTGCCAGAGTGTCCACAGTTATTTGAACACAGCATCAGCCACTTGCTCCTTAACGATGCACAGCCATTACTTGATTCAGATGTTGGTTCTGAGGTTGAGGCTGAGGAAGGCAGAAACATGAGCCTACATAGAGGGGAGAACACTGGTACACAAATTGGCAGTCATGTTCCTCCAGCCGCAGCGTATTGCTGACTTTATGCAGACACCATTGTTCCTATGCCACAGAACACACAAGAAGAGAGGGATGAGGAGGAGGATTCTGACAGTTTTGGAGGCATTGAAGCAGAGGAAGACAAACATCAAACAGTAAGAGATGGCCTTCCATCCGCAGAACCTTTGGGAGTAGTACGTGGCTGGGAGGAGGTAGTTCCAGATACTATATTCCTCAGTGACCCAGAGGAGTCTGCTTCTCATGCCTCTGCAAATTTGCATTGCATGGGCTCCCTCATGCTTCAAAGCCTGCGAAAGGACCCAACAATATGTGGCGTAAAGGAGAAGGATTACTATTGGGTGGCAACCCTCCTTGACCACCGTTACAAGGGGAAAGTCTCAGAACTCATCCCATCCCCACAGAGAGTGCAGAAGATGAAATCTCTTGAGGACGTCTTAAAGAGGAGTTTATCTAATGCTTTTCCCAACTCTGGTTGGTTATAGTGTTGTGGGAAAACATAGTTTTGAGGCTTCTGTTTGTCAAGAGTGGAGCGGTGGAGGAGGCGGCCGCCTAAGTAATGCATTTCACAATTTATTAAGCACTCACCGCCCAGGACTGTCAGCTTCCACATCCCATCGACAGCATCTGCATCCCATGGTGGACGATTATCTAGGGGCGAAAACAGAGATGGAGAGCTTTCCAGTCGACGAACCACTAGCTTATTGGATCATGAGAATAGGCCACTGGCCAGAACTTTCCCAGTATGCAATTGACCTGCTGGGCTGCCCTGCATCCAGCGTGCTTTCCAAATAAGCATTCAGTGCTGCTGGAGGTTTTGTTACTGATAATAGAACGTGTCTGTCCACAGACTCGGTGGACCGTCTGACATTTATCAAAAATAATCAGTCCTGGATTACCAGCAGCTATGAAGTCCCTGATGCCGATTTCGCTGATTAAGTGTTTTTGGGATGTGGAATCTCTGTAGGACTTCTAGGCTGCTTAGCATTGTGGGTGTTGATTTCATCTGGAAGAATTTTTTTGGTGTAGGGTTCATGGGCACAATTAACACCCGAAGCAAGACCATTTTTTTCTGCACCTTTTTGACAAGGGCAAATTATTGCAAGGCCAATTCTAGCTTTCATCAAAAGTACCTCTATAGGGTTACGGTGTGAAGGCGCCAACGACACTTAAAGACCAATTTTTCCACACCTGTTTGACAGGTGCATATTATTGCAATTTTTGACAGCAAGGCCAATTCTTGCTTTCATCAAGAGTACCTCAATAGAGTTACAGTGTGAAGGCGCCACCGACTGCCAAAGACCAATTTTTCCACCCCTGTTACTTCTATCCAAAGTCTGTGGAAGAGACAACAGAATTTATCCCAAAAATCTCTATTCTTGTTCCCAGTGCACTACATTGTGGCCTCATCATACAGACTGGCTCCGCAAGCCCTTGCTTACAAAATAAAGAAAGCTTGAAGGGAAAATTTAAAGCGGAAGTAAACCCATCGATTTAACAGTTTCAAAAAGCAGTTACATTCCCGGCATGCCGGGAATGCTAACTGTCACATTGGTTGTGCTCTCAATCAAACTGTCAAACCATCCAATGGCTGGTGTCATAACTGATCACATGTGCAGCATCATGGCAGTTGAAGATTAAACAGAGACCAAGATGGCAGCTTCCTTGCCTGAAAATTATATGAGGGTTTACTTTCTTTTTTTTTTTTTTTTTTGAGAAAAAAGTTTTTATTGAACAATTTACATTTGGAACATAATTCTGCAAGTTACAAGGCAATACTGGAGAAATGCATAAAACAAAGAAATGTGGCTTATACATATATAGGCACAGTAGATCAAAAAACTTGTTCAGATTGAACACTGGATTCAGTGACTATCAATAAGTGGAAAACCCTATGTCCACGCTATTCATGGAATTGCACGCTAGAAGGATGTATAGTATTACGGACCATCAGTGCATGTGTCTGCGGACTCAAGCCATCGATCACAGATTTTGTAGTACTTATCTGGACAACCTCAGTTGATGTATATGAACTTTTTGTAGGGAAGAGTGTTATTTATATCTAGTTTCCAATCGTTGAAGCTGGGGGGAGTGGGTCTCATCCACTGTCTGGCTATAATTTTAATAGCATTAAACAATGTTTCATGCAAGAATGTTTTAGTGAATTTGTCCATCTCAGAGTCGGGAATATCCCCAGTAAGCATTGTTTGGGGTCCAGGGTCAATGGGGATCCCATGTCATCATGGAGGAAGTCAACAATCTGCTTCCACAGACCCTGAAGGACCGGGCACGCCCAGAGTAGATGGAAGAATGTGCCCGTCGCTTGGTTACACATTGTGCACAAGGTAGAAAACTGTCGTCTAAAGCGGGCGATTCTTAGGGGGGTGAGATACGCTCGGTGCACCACGTATAACTGGGTCAGCCTGTCAGAGAGCTTGGGGGGATACAGTCTTGCACGAGTCTAGTGCTTCACTCCACTCCTCATCCTCCAGTGGGCCCACCTCTCTTTCCCATCTTGGTTTAAGGCTGTAAGCTAGCGTGGTAGATGATGGGGTGAGAAGCATGACATAAAAATCAGAGATCAGCTTTCGCGGGACCACACCCTTAACCACTGCCATAATAACATTGGGCGTAGATTGTGGCAAAGGCTGGGGAAACTGAGCTTGGGCTGCGTGACGCACCTGGAAGAATCTAAAAAGCATAGAATTGGGCAGCAGGAACTCATTTTGGAGGTCCTCAAAGTTTTTAAGTGTGCCATCGGAAATTATGTGGTGCAAATAATATATTCCATATTCGCACCATATCTCTGTGTCAGGGATCAAGAGAAACTCTGAGAGTAGTCTATTGTGCCATAAGGGGGTATAATTGTTGTGTTTAGGGGTTGTTAATGTTTTAGTGGTGATGTCCCATACGCGCCTATATTGGTACAATAGGGACCCACGGTCTCTATTGGAGTTATTCCCACTATGTCCCACTGCAATTGCAGTGAGTGGGTCAGTGGTCAGTTGTGCCCACCGTGGACAGAAGAGGGTGAGGAATCTGAGTCTGTCGGTTTTATCTATGTGGTATAGTTGAGACAGTTGGGACGCAAGGTAATAAAGATTTAAGTCAGGGAGGGCTGTTCCACCTAGGTCAGTAGGGTTCTTAAGGACTCTCCAGGCCAGCTTGTGTCTGTTGGTACCCCAAATAAATGTCTTGAGTATGGCCTCCATTGACTTGAAAAATTTCAAGGGTAAGTATACGGGTGTGTGCCAGAGTATATACAATATTTTAGGAAATAATATCATTTTAACAATGTTAATGCGGCCCCACACGCCGAGCGGTAGTCTCGCCCATACCTGGGCTCTAGACTTGATGAGATCGAAAAGGGGTTCTATGTTCAAGGATATATAGTCAGCGTGTTCTATTCACCAATACTCCAAGATATTTGATAGTGTTCACTCGCTGGAGTGGTAACTGTGCCTGTAGCTTGGGAGAGGGGAAACTATCCATAGGCAATATTTGAGATTTCTCCCAATTAATTTTAAGGCCAGAGAACTGACCAAAGTGTTCAATTGTATGTAACGCCTTCCGAAGCGATGTGGCAGAGTCGGCCAGGTATAGTAGCGTGTCGTCTGCGTATAAGCTAATTTTTTCAGTCAGGGAACCAAGGCAGAGACCCTGAATCTCGGGGTCCTCTCTAATGGAGATTGCAAGGGGCTCCGCCGCCAAGGCGTAGAGGAGCGGAGACAGTGGGCAGCCCTGTCTAGTGCCCCTGGATAAGTCAAATGTCTGGGAGGCCCTCCCGTTGGCCACTACTTTACCCCTGGGTGCCAGATATAATAATTGAACCCACTTAATAAATTTAGGTCCAAAACCAAAGCCACGGAGGCATCCCCAAAGGTACCGCCACTCCACTGAGTCAAAGGCCTTGGCAGTATCCAAAGCCACCACCACCCGGGACCCAACATTAGTATGTGTCGCTTGTAAGTTAATATACAATTTTCTGAGGTTGAAGGAGGTGTTACGCCCCGGCATAAATCCAGCTTGGTCAGCATGGATCAGGGTTAGAATCACTTGGTTAAGGCGTAGGGCAAGTACTTTAGCCAGAATCTTTATGTCTACCTGGAGGAGCGATATTGGTCTATAAGATTCCGGGAGGCCTGGGTCCTTGCCTGGCTTAGGTATGAGGATAATTACCGCCTCGCCCATCGATGGGGGTAAGGTTAAATTGTCAAATAGATGGTTAAAGAGGGACAATAACTTGGGGGCAAGTATCTCGATGTATTGGGCGTAAAATTCTATGGGCAACCCATCTGAACCCGGGGCCTTGGATCTGGCGAAGCTCCCAATCGCTGTGGTTATTTCGTCGAGTGTAAGAGGTGCATCTAGCATAGCCATTTGGGCATCGTCTAGCTGTGGAAAGATGATTTCCGCCAGTAGATCTTCCAATTGAGAGTCAGTGGTAGAAACCTGGGACGTATAGAGTTGAGAAAAGAAGTCCCTAAATTTGGAAGTGACAGCCTGGGGTTCCGTAATCTTTTCCCCATTAGGACCAGTGAGGGAAATGACAGTAGGGGGTCTATCCTCACTATGTGCTAAGTAGGCCAACAGTTTACCCGCTCTCTCCCCATGTTCATACAATTTTTGTCTGGCAAAGAAAAGTTTTTTCCTGGCCGTCTCGTGTTGTAGCTGATTAACCACCCTGGTTTGTAACCTGAGTCGGGCAGCTCCATCAGGAGAGGGGTTCGACATGTATCCCTGTTCAGAGGAGGACAGATCCCGCATTGCCCCGTCCAGTATGGCTAATGAATTAGCCTTCAGCCTGTTGATAAAGGAGGTCAGAGTCAGACGTTCATGCAGTTTGAAGGCTTCCCATACTACGTCTGGGGATGCAGATCCGTCATTCTCTAAAAAGTAAGTTCTCCAACTGTTACCAAGCTCGCCATCCTCCGACAACAGGGTGAGCCAAAACGGATTCAGGCGCCACGTACGGGGCGGTTTGTCTAATGGGATGGAGAGGCTAATGAAATATGGGCTATGGTCTGAAAGTAATCTGGGGGCAAATTCAGCTCCCAGTAATCTTGGGGCAAGGGTACTAGAAATGAATATAAAATCTATACGGGACATGGTGTTATGGGTAGTTGAGAAACAGGAGTAAGCTCGAGTGAGCGGGAATTTAAAACGCCAGGTGTCAGTGAGATTAAAGGAAGAGATAAGTTGGGAGAATCTAGTGTGGGTTGGAGCTGTAGTAGATAATGGCGAGGGCGACAGTTTGTCTAATGTAGGGTTCAACGTAACGTTAAAATCCCCCAGCCACACCGCCTGAATCGAAGGATGACGAGTCATATATAGCAAGCCCTCTGTGACTATAGTAGAATTAAATGGTGGAGGTACATAGAATGCCATCAGTAGGAAAAGTTCACCATACAATTTAACCGAAAGAAAGACATAGCGCCCCTGTGGGTCAGACTGAACATCACACAGCTCAAAATGTACCGTCTTGGCAATCAAAACTGAGACTCCGTGGGCGTGGGACGAGTGGGATGAATGATATGCCCACCCAATCCATGGCCGGCGGAGTGCCATCTGGAGCCGACCCTCAACGTGTGTCTCCACTAACACCACAATGTCGGCTCGTTGTTTTTTGAGAAATGAGAAAACTGCAGATCTCTTTACCTTGTCCCCAAGCCCACGCACATTCCAAGTGAGCAGTTTTATCGATGCCATAATTCAAACATTAAAACATATCGTGGGACAGTAGGATTACATGAATACAAGGTTTGCCATCTATGCACTTTCCTAAATGCAGCACCCATGATCGGGATCGCGGCCCTGCGGAGGCCACCGTACGAGCGGAGGATGGTGGATTTGCGGCCACGGATGTTCAGGGTCCCCAGGGGGTCCCGCTGGGCTGGTGCAGGATGACACTGAAGAGCAGGATGGGCTGTACAGGAGTATTGGACGGAGCTCAAATCATGCACGTCCTACTCCATGCTATGTCAGGCCACGCCCCATGAGGGTTTACTTTCACTTTAATTTTTTTGGCTTTATAAATGCAATTGTTTCTGCAGCAGCTTCTATACACAGTACAGATGTGCCACTTTACAGTTAGAGTATAGACCCCCCAGGCACTATATTAAAAGGAAGTTTTTATTTTTATGCTTTCACTTTAAGCATCAGTAAATCACTGCTCGATTAAAAATTACTTTTGTTTTACAAACTTTTTTTTCATTGATACATGTCTCCCAGGGCAGTACCCAGACCCCCATAACCACTGTATGCCCAATTACTTTCATATAGGCCCTCAAAATGAGCACTTTCGATCTTTCACGTTCAGGTTCCATAGACTTCAATGGGGTCTGTTATTCGGTTCCGAACTTTCGCGTTGTTCGAACGTTCTGGTGCGAACCGAACAGGGGGTAGTTTGGCCCATCCCTATTCATTACTAAATAATCTTCTTTGCCTTTCTATTCACATTGCATATAATTACCTATGATGAAGAAACATTACAGCCTTGATTTGGTATTGTTAAAGCTTATATATACAGTAAAACCTTGGATTGCAAGCATAATCTGTTCCGAAAGCATGCTTGTAATCCAAAGCACTTGTATATCAAAGCAAATTTTCCCATAAGAAATAATGGAAACTCAAATGATTCGTTCCACAACCATTTATTCATAGGTCCTTCAGTCTATAGTCCATATAAAAAGATTATAGCAATGTGATAAATTGTGTACCCATAAAATGTCCATCCACAAATGGCAGCCTCCCCAAGGGGATTAGAAGCAAAATCCAGCAGGAGCTACAGAGTATAAAAGAGAAGAGAGGCGCCTCTAAGTGTAGCAATATGGTTACATTTAATGAAGGTACAACATTTAGCAACTCACATGGTTGATGATTAAAAGAGGCACATCTAGGTATAAATGGATCCGGGGGGAAATCAATCCACATAGATCGTCCTCCTCACCACCGGCTCTCACCGCTGTCAGTCTGCAATCCTGACAGGGAAGACTACCCTGCAGTAGAGCGATCTGAAAGCGAGGCTTGAACCGCTCGTGGAAGGGACGACATCAATGGTGGTGCGAAGAATGGTCTATGTGGACAGCTTTACCCTGGATGCCTGCATACTTAGATGTGCCTGTTTTAATCATCAACCATGTGAGTTTCTAAATGTTGTACCTTCATTAAATGTAACCATATTGCTACACTTAGAGGTGCCTCTCTTCTCTTTTATACTCAGTTGTGACATGACGCTACTCTTATATCAAGATATCGCTTGTATATCAAGTCAAGATTTATAAAACAAATTTGCTTGTCTTGCAAAATGCTCTCAAACCAAGTTACTCTGAAGCCAAGGTTTTACTGTACATTATATGACTGTTGATCCAGCCAGTAGCAGTCAGACTGTGAAATAATCATGCTTCCATAGACAACCCCCTGACCCAATCAATCTAAAAGGAAAGAACCGAAGTACTATTGTTCACCCGAAATAAGTAATTAATATGAAGCTTACTTGGTTCAATTGTGTGGTGTGTGTATAACTAATATATATATATATATTGTGACAGCAGGAAGGTAAAGTCACCTGGTTGCATCCAGGGGGGTAGATATATTTCGCCCAGATTCAGGCTTTACGCCGACTTATACAACTAGGTGGAGAGTTGTATAAGGCTAGTGGGCTCATGGATGACTCATACCTCTAGGGAGAGGGCTGGGCGTCGTGCAGACAGGGAGTTGATGAGACCAGCTGAAGCTTGTCAGCTCATTTAGGCCTCTATAAGAACTCCCAGCTTCATTAGATGTTAGCTCATGCCTGGAACCAGACCTGTGTGGACTGTCTAGGGAGAGTGAACCCCTGTGCGGTGAGACAAAGCCTGTGTGGCTATTTGCTTGGACATTTAAAACCAGGGACTTAGGGACTAGGACAGCACTAGGCTGATCCCAGTTGTTAGTTAGGAAACCTGTATGTTTAGTCAGAGGTCAACTTGACCAGGATTTATTTTGGTTATGTTTCTTTTGCTTTGCTGTGTTTTGTCACTGTAAATAGAAAATAAACCGCACCTTTTTGATTTTGAAAACCACAACCTCCGTTTGCTGGGCCTGTTTTGTGTGGGGAGCCCATCCCGGGGGTCACACACACCCGCTGCCGAGCTAACCCCCTCACAGTTGGTGGAGAATGCGGGCAGTTTTTTTTTAAGCCAGCATGGAGGAGATACTGAAACAGCTGGCTCTAGCAAATGCCAATCAACAGCAGACAAATGCAGGTTTGCAAAGGAGCCTTGCAGCCCAGCAGCAAGCTCATCAACAGAGCCTTGCAGCCCAGCAGCAAGCTCACCAACAGAGTCTGGAAGCTCAGCAACAAGCCCAGCAGCAATCTGAGGCCCGCTTCATAGACCTGTTACAGAAGCAAGAGCAGAGACTACAACAAATGGAAGCAGTAATGCAGCAACGTCCGCAGACCAGTGAGGAAAGCCGTCCCACTAATACCGCGTCCTTTGGGGTGAGTCGTTTATTGACAAAAATGACTGGAGAGGATGATCCAGAGGTATTTTTGACCACATTTGAAAGGACCGCTGAAAGAGAAAAGTGGCCTGAGGAGCAGTGGGCTGGACTGGTGGCTCCTCTGTTAACTGGTGAATCGCAGAAAGCTTACTATGACCTAGAGCCTAACCAAGCAAAAGACTATGTGATGCTAAAAGCTGAAATTTTGGCAAGGCTGGGTGTCACCCAGGCTGTCCGGGCTCAGCGTGTGCATAACTGGACTTTCCAGCTTGGAAAACCCCCCAGGTCTCAAATGTATGATCTCATTCACCTGAGCAGAAAGTGGCTACAGCCAGAGACTTTGTCCGCACCAAAGATTGTGGAACGTGTTGTAATGGATCGGTTTTTGAGAGCCCTTCCTACTGCCATCCAAAAGTGGGTAAGCCATGGAGACCCAGAGACGGCCGATGGTCTTGTGGATCGTGTGGAGAAATACTTGGCTACAGAGAACCTGACGGCCTCTTCCAGAGACACTTGGACTTTCCACCCTAAGACCAGACCATCCCCAGGGGCGGATAAGAGGATTCCAAGGGGTAAGGGTGGAGAGAGTGAGAGGGTGGGAGCTCTACCCCAAGTTTGGCGAGAACAGCCTGGGAAATCAGCGGCTCAAGAGGCGGCAAGAAGGATCGTTTGCTACCGCTGCCGGCAAGCGGGACATATTGCAGCCAATTGCCCGGTTGTGGAGGAACCCATGCAGTGTGACTTTCTGACGGGCAGACGTCAGTCGCTGTGTGCGACAGTCGCATGCACTGCCATTCGAGGAACTGAGAAACATTTATGCAAAATGTGTGTTAATGGTAGAAATGTTGTGGTATTGCTGGATTCAGGTAGCCTTGTGACCCTGATAAAGGCTGAGTTAGTTAAAACAGAGGTCTCTGGGAATAGCAAGGTAGCTGTTATTTGTGTGCATGGGGACACCCGAGAGTATCCAGTGACTACAGTGTGTTTCGAGACCCCCAAAGGTACCCTCTCTCATCCAGTGGGCTTAGTATCTCAGTTACCGCATGACGCCATTGTGGGAAGGGATTTTCCAAAGTTCTGGGAACTGTGGGATGATCCTGAGCCCCTCACTGGTGCCCCTATGTACCAGGAATGTGATAGCCAGAACTCCCCTGAGAGTGGTGAGGACTCTCCGGAATTTCCCTTATCAGTATTGGCAGGGGAGACTCAAGAAACTGGAGAGGAGCCCACCTCCTCAGACGAAAACCTACCGTCTGTGGAGTTTTCTGATCTTGAGGTTCACAGGGAAAACTTTGCCACAGAACAGTTGAAAGACCCCGCCCTAATAAAGGCACGGGAAAACGTAGTGAAAATAGATGGCGAGTTAGTGAACCCAGATAATACCTGCACTTACCCATACTTCAGCGTAGAGAAGGACCTACTGTATCGGGTGGCAAAAAGGGCAGAAGAAACCGTTGAGCAGCTTGTGGTGCCCAAACCTTACAGGAAGTTGGTGTTGGAGTTGGCCCATGGGCACATTCTTGGAGGTCATCTGGGGACAGAGAAAACCCGAGAGAGGGTATTACAGAGATTCTATTGGCCGGGGGTGATGAAGGACGTAGAAAATTATTGTTCCTCCTGCCCTGTGTGTCAGAGGTTGGCCCCGATGCCACATTTCCGTAGCCCGCTGGTCCCTCTACCCATCATTGAGGTCCCGTTTGAGAGGATCGCCATGGATTTGGTAGGTCCTATAATCAAGTCCGCTAGGGGGCACCAGTACATATTAGTTATAATGGACTATGCCACCCGTTATCCAGAAGCGATCCCTCTCCGAAATACCTCGGCCAAAACCATAGCCAAAGAGCTATCTCTTGTTTTTAGCCGGGTGGGTATTTGTAAAGAACTGCTTACGGACCAAGGTACACCCTTTATGTCCCGGGTTATGAAAGAGCTGTGTAAATTGTTCAAAGTGACGAAATTGCGTACGTCTGTGTATCACCCCCAAACCGATGGGCTGGTTGAAAGATTCAACAAAACCCTAAAACAAATGTTGAAGAAAGTGGTGGATAGAGATGGAAAGGATTGGGACTGTTTACTTCCTTATTTGATGTTTGCTATTAGGGAGGTGCCCCAATCCTCTACGGGATTCTCCCCCTTTGAGTTACTGTATGGGAGACACCCAAGAGGGCTGTTGGATATTGCCAAGGAAACTTGGGAAAGTGAGAGTTCTCCCCACAGGAGTGTGATTGAGCATGTCGCCCTGATGCAAGATCGAATTGCACAGGTAATGCCCATCGTGAAGGAACATTTGGCCCAAGCGCAGTTGGCACAGCAGAGAGTGTACAACCGTGGAGCCAAGACCCGTACCTTTTCCCCGGGGGATAGGATATTGGTACTTGTCCCTACGGTTGAAAGTAAATTCCTTGCCAAATGGCAAGGCCCCTACGAGATAATGGAAAAAGTGAGCGAAGTGAATTACAAGGTCAGACAACCAGGAAGGCGAAAGCCCGAACAGATCTATCACGTTAATCTGTTGAAAGCCTGGAGGGATAGAGAGTCCCTAGTCGCAGACACTTGGTCACCAGCTCAAACTGATTGCGTGATTCCTGAGGTTGGAATAGCAGCCACCTTGTCACAACCCCAACAACAGGAGGTTAAGGAGTTTGTGCTTCGCAACAAGGAGGTATTCTCTGAGCTGCCGGGACAAACATCTGGGGTAGAGCATGACATCATTACCCCGCCCGGTGAAAGGGTGAAGTTAAAACCCTATCGGATCCCAGAGGCTCGACGGGAGGCAATACGGGAGGAAGTACAGAAAATGCTGAACTTAGGGGTGATAGAGGAGTCCCAAAGTGATTGGTCTAGTCCCATCGTGTTGGTGCCTAAACCGGATGGGAGCTGGCGATTTTGTAACGATTTTCGTCAGTTGAACAAAGTTACAAAATTTGACACCTACCCCATGCCACGTATAGATGAGTTGATCGACCGGCTGGGAACAGCCCGATACATGACGACTCTTGACCTCACAAAAGGGTATTGGCAAATCCCCCTGGCCAAGTCGGCCAAAGAGAAAACCGCATTTGTAACCCCAGACGGGGCGTTCCAATATAAAAGAATGCCGTTCGGGTTACAGAATGCGCCGGCCACATTCCAGCGGAAAATGGACCAGATGCTGAGGCCCCATCGGAAGTATGCTGCGGCTTACCTGGATGACGTAATTGTCCATAGCACAGATTGGGCCTCACATCTGCCAAAAGTGCAAGCAGTCCTGGACTCTGTTCGGGAAGCGGGGTTTACGGCTAACCCCAAGAAGTGTACCATTGGGCAGGAGGAGGCCAAATATCTTGGGTACACCATTGGGAGGGGAGTAATAAAACCCCAACTCAACAAAGTCGAGGCCATCCAGAGTTGGCCACGTCCCAACAGCAAGAAGCAGGTACAAGCCTTTCTGGGAATCGCTGGGTATTATCGGCGATTCATTCCCCACTTTGCTTCTAAGGCTGTGCCCCTAACCAACCTGACGAAGGGGAAAGGGTCGGTCATGATTAAATGGACCCCCGAGGCTGAGGCAGCATTCCAATTCTTGAAACAAGCCTTATGTAGCCAGCCAGTGTTGTACTCACCCGACTTCTCTAAAGACTTTGTCGTACAAAGTGATGCGTCAGATGTGGGGTTAGGAGCAGTATTGTCCCAGGTCTGGAACGGGGAAGAGCACCCAGTCATTTACCTCAGCAGGAAGTTGAAGTCCCATGAGGTAAATTACGCCACCGTTGAAAAGGAGTGTTTAGCGGTGAAGTGGGCTCTAGATTCCCTTCGGTACTACCTGCTAGGTAGGCACTTTGACATGGTTACGGATCACGCTCCGTTAAAGTGGATGGCTCAAAACAAGGAAACAAATAGAAGAGTGAATAGGTGGTTCCTGGCCCTCCAGGAATTCAACTTCACAGTAAAGCATCGCCCTGGCGTTCAAATGGGGAATGTGGATGCTTTGTCTCGAGTACATGAATGCCTGATTGCTGGTGTTCCAACCCCGAGGTTAAAACAAGAGGGGGGGTATGTGACAGCAGGAAGGTAAAGTCACCTGGTTGCATCCAGGGGGTAGATATATTTCGCCCAGATTCAGGCTTTACGCCGACTTATACAACTAGGTGGAGAGTTGTATAAGGCTAGTGGGCTCATGGATGACTCATACCTCTAGGGAGAGGGCTGGGCGTCGTGCAGACAGGGAGTTGATGAGACCAGCTGAAGCTTGTCAGCTCATTTAGGCCTCTATAAGAACTCCCAGCTTCATTAGATGTTAGCTCATGCCTGGAACCAGACCTGTGTGGACTGTCTAGGGACAGTGAACCCCTGTGCGGTGAGACAAAGCCTGTGTGGCTATTTGCTTGGACATTTAAAACCAGGGACTTAGGGACTAGGACAGCACTAGGCTGATCCCAGTTGTTAGTTAGGAAACCTGTATGTTTAGTCAGAGGTCAACTTGACCAGGATTTATTTTGGTTATGTTTCTTTTGCTTTGCTGTGTTTTGTCACTGTAAATAGAAAATAAACCGCACCTTTTTGATTTTGAAAACCACAACCTCCGTTTGCTGGGCCTGTTTTGTGTGGGGAGCCCATCCCGGGGGTCACACACACCCGCTGCCGAGCTAACCCCCTCACAATATATATATGTATATACATTTATAAAGCTGAATGCTAGTCAAAATATTTCTTAGTTTTGGATTGAGTGGGGAAGGTTTAGAACCCCTGGCAGGTTATTACGGATGTTTTTCTCCCCTCTTATTTCCTCTTATTTAAAGATTATGACACTGACACTCTCGACTGCCTATCCTTGTCTGTCCCTACACACAAGGTTTAGCAATATGGTTCAGCACACTAGGTTTAGCAAAGATTATGACACTGACACTCTCGACTGCCTATCCTTGTCTGTCCCTACACACAAGGTTTAGCAATATGGTTCAGCACACTAGGAGAAATTGAAAATAATAATAAATAATCCCTGTGTCAGGGATTGGCTGCCTTACAGAACCAGCTAGTAAGCTGGTAGACGATTATTTGAGGCCCCATGTAGGTTCCTTAAGTTCCTACATTCAAGACACCGCCGATCTACTGAGATCCTTGGATGGTCTATGTGTACCACCGGGGTCATGGCTAGTAGCTATAGACGTTGAAGCCCTCTATAACTCTATCCCCCACACTAGGGGTATTCAAGTTATAGACGGCTTCCTTTCTGAGAGAGGACCTAGAGCCAGGCCTTACAACAATTTCATTTTGGAATTGTTGCTGTTTATACTTACCAACAATATTTTTGTTTTCGACCGTTCCCGCTACCTCCAGGTGCAGGGTGTTGCGATGGGGACCAAGTGTGCCCCATCGTACGCCAATCTGTACCTGGGGGGGTGGGAACGGGAGATTTTTTCTTTAGAATCATTTGAAATGTTTTTTGATAAAGTCTTGATATGGCGACGCTTTATCGATGACATTTTTGTTGTGTGGACTGGCTCCTTAGAGGAATTAACATCCTTTATGTCTTCATTAGCTGTAAATTCCTTTAATCTCAAATTTACGATGATTTGTGACCAGAATGTGATAAATTTTCTGGATATTTCTATTTACTTAAATTCTGATGGCACCTTGGGCTCTTCATTATATAGAAAGCCCTCTTCAGGCAATACCATCCTGCATGCCACAAGTTCTCATCCCAGGACTCTGGTACAAGGTATCCCATACAGTCAGTACTTACGAATTCGAAGAAATTGTAGTAAGGAAGTAGATTTCGAGACGGAGGCTTCTGCCCTCCAATCTCGACTAATTGCTAGAGGGTATAGTCGTTCAACCCTCAAAAAAGCTTACAAACGAGCAAAAAATAAAAATAGGAAAGATCTAATACATCCTAAGAAATCTCAAACTACTGACCAATCGGTACGACTAATTACCAGGTTCTCTGGTGAACATCAGAAAGTAAGAAAAATTCTTGAAAAATTCTGGCCTTTGCTAGCAACAGATGAGATTATCTCCAAATATATTAAGCCATTTCCCCAAATTACCTATAGAAAATCTAGGTCTTTAAAAGATCAACTAGTTCATAGCCATCTCCAAATCAAGAGGGTTGACCATATGATCCCCTCCTTACGGGCGCCCCCGTGTGGGATAGCTCATTGGCTATCTGGTCATTCTTCATTTTAGATTGTACCATCAAAATTTACAGGTAATGTACTTACAACTGATATTAATAAGGTCATATACCTTGAATAAATAGATCTAATTTTGAGATGAACTTTTGAGCAACCATTGGGCTGGTTATGGTTTTCAGTTATCCTTTTTTTCTTAATAATATTCTGTTTTGTAATTTTGAGTTTGAAATTTGAGTAAATATTATTATGTATTTATTATTTTTCTTTCTTTGTTTCCAGTATTTGCATGACAAACTCCTGAGGAAGCCTACAAAATGGCGAAACATGTAGAGAATTTTGTCTGTATGCACTTTGGAAACTCTATTATGTTTATTTTGATGGTTCATGTATATTTGTACATATGATTTTTCATATATTTTTTGTAATAAAATTATATTTTTATATTGAATATTGTGTAGTTGTTGCACCTTAAAAGTCCCAATACCTTCATATTCCTATATAGTTCAGCACACTAGGTTTAGCAAAGATTATGACACTGACACTCTCGACTGCCTATCCTTGTCTGTCCCTACACACAAGGTTTAGCAATATGGTTCAGCGCACTAGGTTTAGCAAAGATTATGACACTGACACTCTCGACTGCCTATCCTTGTCTGTCCCTACACACAAGGTTTAGCAATATGGTTCAGCACACTAGGTTTAGCAAAGATTATGACACTGACACTCTCGACTGCCTATCCTTGTCTGTCCCTACACACAAGGTTTAGCAATATGGTTCAGCGCACTAGGTTTAGCAAAGATTATGACACTGACACTCTCGACTGCCTATCCTTGTCTGTCCCTACACACAAGGTTTAGCAATATGGTTCAGCACACTAGGTTTAGCAAAGATTATGACACTGAGGCCTCGTACACACGACCGATTTTCTCGTCCAAAACCGTCAAGAAAAGTGCCGCGAGAGCTTTTTTGTCGAGAAAAACGTTCGTGTGTATGGTTTTACGACGAGAAAATTGCAGAGAATCTCGACGAGAAAATAGAGAACCTGCTCTCTATTTTCTCGTCAGGATTCCAGATTTCCTCGTCCTATTTCTCGTCGGGCTGTTTTGTGACGAGAAAATGGTTCGTGTGTATGCTTTTACGACTCTTCCAAAAGCGCGCATGCTCACAAGCAACTATGAGACGGGAGCGCATCTTCTGGTAAAACAAGCCTTCGTAATGGAGAGAGCACATTCGTCACGCTCAAAAATATTGCATCGTTTAAATGTTCTGCATTGAAATCTTCATTAGAATGTTACATTAATCAAAACGAGTGACCTTCTTTTGCTGCTGATATTCACACAGAGTTATGACTTTTTTTTTTAACCTTTGTGAGGGGGTTAGCTCGGCAGCGGGTGTGTGTGACCCCCGGGATGGGCTCCCCACACAAAAACAGGCCCAGCAAACGGAGGTTGTGGTTTTCAAAAAAAAAAGGTGCGGTTTATTTTCTATTTACAGTGACAAAACACAGCAAAGCCAAAAGAAACATAAACAAAATAAATCCTGGTCAACTTGACCTCTGACTAAACATACAGGTTTCCTAACTAACAACTGGGATCAGCCTAGTGCTGTCCTAGTCCCTAAGTCCCTGGTTTTAAATGTCAAAGCAAATAGCCACACAGGCTTTGTCTCACCGCACAGGGGTTCACTCTCCCTAGACAGTCCACACAGGTCTGGGTCCAGGCATGAGCTAACATCTAATGAATCTGGGAGTTTTTATAGAGGCCTAAATGAGCTGACAAGCTTCAGCTGGTCTCATCAACTCCCTGTCTGCACGACGCCCAGCACTCTCCCTAGAGGTATGAGTCATCCATGAGCCCACTAGCCTTAGCTGGGCTTATACAACTCTCCACCTAGTTGTATAAGTCGGCGTAAAGCCTGAATCTGGGCGAAATATATCTACCCCCCTGGATGCAACCAGGTGACTTTACCTTCCTGCTGTCACATACCCCCCCCCCTCTTGTTTTAACCTCGTGGTTGGAACACCAGCAATCAGGCATTCATGTACTCGAGACAAAGCATCCACATTCCCCATTTGAACGCCAGGGCGATGCTTTACTGTGAAGTTGAATTCCTGGAGGGCCAGGAACCACCTATTCACTCTTCTATTTGTTTCCTTGTTTTGAGCCATCCACTTTAACGGAGCGTGATCCGTAACCATGTCAAAGTGCCTACCTAGCAGATAGTACCGAAGGGAATCTAGAGCCCACTTCACCGCTAAACACTCCTTTTCAACGGTGGCGTAATTTACCTCATGGGACTTCAACTTCCTGCTGAGGTAAATGACTGGGTGCTCTTCCCCGTTCCAGACCTGGGACAATACTGCTCCTAACCCCACATCTGACGCATCACTTTGTACGACAAAGTCTTTAGAGAAGTCTGGTGAGTACAACACTGGCTGGCTACATAAGGCTTGTTTCAAGAATTGGAATGCTGCCTCAGCCTCGGGGGTCCATTTAATCATGACCGACCCTTTCCCCTTCGTTAGGTTGGTTAGGGGCACAGCCTTAGAAGCAAAGTGGGGAATGAATCGCCGATAATACCCAGCGATTCCCAGAAAGGCTCGTACCTGCTTCTTGCTGTTGGGACGTGGCCAACTCTGGATGGCCTCGACTTTGTTGAGTTGGGGTTTTATTACTCCCCTCCCAATGGTGTACCCAAGATATTTGGCCTCCTCCTGCCCAATGGTACACTTCTTGGGGTTAGCCGTAAACCCCGCTTCCCGAACAGAGTCCAGGACTGCTTGCACTTTTGGCAGATGTGTGGCCCAATCTGTGCTATGGATAATTACGTCATCCAGGTAAGCCGCAGCATACTTCCGATGGGGCCTCAGCATCTGGTCCATTTTCCGCTGGAATGTGGCCGGCGCATTCTGTAACCCGAACGGCATTCTCTTATATTGGAACGCCCCGTCTGGGGTTACAAATGCGGTTTTCTCTTTGGCCAATTTGGCCAGGGGGATTTGCCAATACCCTTTTGTGAGGTCAAGAGTCGTCATGTATCGGGCTGTTCCCAGCCGGTCGATCAACTCATCTATACGTGGCATGGGGTAGGTGTCAAATTTTGTAACTTTGTTCAACTGACGAAAATCGTTACAAAATCGCCAGCTCCCATCCGGTTTAGGCACCAACACAATGGGACTAGACCAATCACTTTGGGACTCCTCTATCACCCCTAAGTTCAGCATTTTCTGTACTTCCTCCCGTATTGCCTCCCGTCGGGCCTCTGGGATCCGATAGGGTTTTAACTTCACCCTTTCACCGGGCGGGGTAATGATGTCATGCTCTACCCCAGATGTTTGTCCCGGCAGCTCAGAGAATACCTCCTTGTTGCGAAGCACAAACTCCTTAACCTCCTGTTGTTGGGGTTGTGACAAGGTGGCTGCTATTCCAACCTCAGGAATCACGCAACCAGTTTGAGCTGGTGACCAAGTGTCTGCGACTAGGGACTCTCTATCCCTCCAGGCTTTCAACAGATTAACGTGATAGATCTGTTCGGGCTTTCGCCTTCCTGGTTGTCTGACCTTGTAATTCACTTCGCTCACTTTTTCCATTATCTCGTAGGGGCCTTGCCATTTGGCAAGGAATTTACTTTCAACCGTAGGGACAAGTACCAGTATCCTATCCCCCGGGGAAAAGGTACGGGTCTTGGCTCCACGGTTGTACACTCTCTGCTGTGCTAACTGCGCTTGGGCCAAATGTTCCTTCACGATGGGCATTACCTGTGCAATTCGGTCTTGCATCAGGGCGACATGCTCAATCACACTCCTGTGGGGAGAACTCTCACTTTCCCAAGTTTCCTTGGCAATATCCAACAGCCCTCTTGGGTGTCTCCCATACAGTAACTCAAAGGGGGAGAATCCCGTAGAGGATTGGGGCACCTCCCTAATAGCAAACATCAGATAAGGAAGTAGACAGTCCCAATCCTTTCCATCTCTATCCACCACTTTCTTCAACATTTGTTTTAGGGTTTTGTTGAATCTTTCAACCAGCCCATCGGTTTGGGGGTGATACACAGATGTACGTAATTGCGTCACTTTGAACAATTTACACAGCTCCTTCATAACCCGGGACATAAAGGGTGTACCTTGGTCCGTAAGCAGTTCTTTACAAATACCCACCCGGCTAAACACAAGAGATAGCTCTTTGGCTATGGTTTTGGCCGAGGTATTTCGGAGAGGGATCGCTTCTGGATAACGGGTGGCATAGTCCATTATGACTAATATGTACTGGTGCCCCCTAGCGGACTTGATTATAGGACCTACCAAATCCATGGCGATCCTCTCAAACGGGACCTCAATGATGGGTAGAGGGACCAGCGGGCTACGGAAATGTGGCATCGGGGCCGACCTCTGACACACAGGGCAGGAGGAACAATAATTTTCTATGTCCTTCATCACCCCCGGCCAATAGAATCTCTGTAATACCCTCTCTCGGGTTTTCTCTGTCCCCAGATGACCTCCAAGAATGTGCCCATGGGCCAACTCCAACACCAACTTCCTGTAAGGTTTGGGCACCACAAGCTGCTCAACGGTTTCTTCTGCCCTTTTTGCCACCCGATACAGTAGGTCCTTCTCTACGCTGAAGTATGGGTAAGTGCAGGTATTATCTGGGTTCACTAACTCGCCATCTATTTTCACTACGTTTTCCCGTGCCTTTATTAGGGCGGGGTCTTTCAACTGTTCTGTGGCAAAGTTTTCCCTGTGAACCTCAAGATCAGAAAACTCCACAGACGGTAGGTTTTCGTCTGAGGAGGTGGGCTCCTCTCCAGTTTCTTGAGTCTCCCCTGCCAATACTGATAAGGGAAATTCCGGAGAGTCCTCACCACTCTCAGGGGAGTTCTGGCTATCACATTCCTGGTACATAGGGGCACCAGTGGGGGGCTCAGGATCATCCCACAGTTCCCAGAACTTCGGAAAATCCCTTCCCACAATGGCGTCATACGGTAACTGAGATACTAAGCCCACTGGATGAGAGAGGGTACCTTTGGGGGTCTCGAAACACACTGTAGTCACTGGATACTCTCGGGTGTCCCCATGCACACAAATAACAGCTACCGTGCTATTCCCAGAGACCTCTGTTTTAACTAACTCAGCCTTTATCAGGGTCACAAGGCTACCTGAATCCAGCAATACCACAACATTTCTACCATTAACACACATTTTGCATAAATGTTTCTCAGTTCCTCGAATGGCAGTGCATGCGACTGTCGCACACAGCGACTGACGTCTGCCCGTCAGAAAGTCACACTGCATGGGTTCCTCCACAACCGGGCAATTGGCTGCAATATGTCCCGCTTGCCGGCAGCGGTAGCAAACGATCCTTCTTGCCGCCTCTTGAGCCACTGATTTCCCAGGCTGTTCTCGCCAAACTTGGGGTAGAGCTCCCACCCTCTCACTCTCTCCACCCTTACCCCTTGGAATCCTCTTATCCGCCCCTGGGGATGGTCTGGTCTTAGGGTGGAAAGTCCGAGTGTCTCTGGAAGAGGCCGTCAGGTTCTCTGTAGCCAAGTATTTCTCCACACGATCCACAAGACCATCGGCTGTCTCTGGGTCTCCATGGCTTACCCACTTTTGGATGGCAGTAGGAAGAGCTCTCAAAAACCGATCCATTACAACACGTTCCACAATCTTTGGTGCGGACAAAGTCTCTGGCTGTAGCCACTTTCTGCTCAGGTGAATGAGATCATACATTTGAGACCTGGGGGGTTTTCCAAGCTGGAAAGTCCAGTTATGCACACGCTGAGCCCGGACAGCCTGGGTGACACCCAGCCTTGCCAATATTTCAGCTTTTAGCATCACATAGTCTTTTGCTTGGTCAGGCTCTAGGTCATAGTAAGCCTTCTGCGATTCACCAGTTAACAGAGGAGCCACCAGTCCAGCCCACTGCTCCTCAGGCCACTTTTCTCTTTCAGCAGTCCTTTCAAATGTGGTCAAAAATACCTCTGGATCATCCTCTCCAGTCATTTTTGTCAATAAACGACTCACCCCAAAGGACGCGGTATTAGTGGGACGGCTTTCCTCACTGGTCTGCGGACGTTGCTGCATTACTGCTTCCATTTGTTGTAGTCTCTGCTCTTGCTTCTGTAACAGGTCTATGAAGCGGGCCTCAGATTGCTGCTGGGCTTGTTGATGAGCTTGCTGCTGGGCTGCAAGGCTCCTTTGAAAACCTGCATTTGTCTGCTGTTGATTGGCATTTGCTAGAGCCAGCTGTTTCAGTATCTCCTCCATGCTGGCTTAAAAAAAACTGCCACTGGTTCTCCACCAACTGTGAGGGGGTTAACTCGGTAGCGGGTGTGTGTGACCCCCTGGTTGGGCTCCCCACACAAAAACAGGGCCAGCAGACGGAGGTTGTGGTTTTCAAAATCAAAAGGTGCGGTTTATTTCTCTATGTACAGTGACAAAAACACAGCAAAGCCAAAAAGAAACATAAACAAAATAAATCCTGGTCAGTTTGACCTCTGACTAAACATGCAGGTTTCCTAAACTAACAACTGGGATCAGCCTGGTGCTGTCCTAGTCCCTAAGTCCCTGGTTTAGTAAAAGTCCAAACAAATAGCCACACAGGCTTTGCCTCACCGCACAGGGGTTCACTCTCCCTAGACAGTCCACACAGGTCTGGTTCCAGGCATGAGCCAACACCTAATGAATCTGGGAGTTCTTATAGAGGCCTAAATGAGCTGACAAGCTTCAGCTGGTCTCATCAACTCCCTGCCTCACGACGCCCAGCACTCTCCCTAGAGGTATGAGTCATTCATGAGCCCACTAGCCTCAGCTGGGCTTCATCAACTCCCTAGTTGTATAAGTCGGCATAAAGCCTGAATCTGGGAGAAATATATCTACCCCCCTGGATGCAACCAGGTGACTTTACCTTCCTGCTGTCACATACCCCCCCCTCTTGTTTTAACCTTGGGGTTGGAACACCAGCAATCAGGCATTCATGTACTCGAGACAAAGCATCCACATTCCCCATTTGAACGCCAGGGCGATGCTTTACTGTGAAGTTGAATTCCTGTAGGGCCAGGAACCACCTATTCACTCTTCTATTTGTCTCCTTGTTTTGAGCCATCCACTTTAACGGAGCGTGATCCGTAACCATGTCAAAGTGCCTACCTAGCAGATAGTACCGAAGGGAATCTAGAGCCCACTTCACCGCTAAACACTCCTTTTCAACCGTGGCGTAATTTACCTCATGGGACTTCAACTTCCTGCTGAGGTAAATGACTGGGTGCTCTTCCATACAGTAACTCAAAGGGGGAGAATCCCGTAGAGGATTGGGGCACCTCCCTAATAGCAAACATCAAATAAGGAAGTAGACAGTCCCAATCCTTTCCATCTCTATCCACCACTTTCTTCAACTTTTGTTTTAGGGTTTTGTTGAATCTTTCAACCAGCCCATCGGTTTGGGGGTGATACACAGATATACGCAATTGCGTCACTTTGAGCAATTTACACAGCTCTTTCATAACCCGGGACATAAAGGGTGTACCTTGGTCCGTAAGCAGTTCTTTACAAATACCCACCCGGCTAAAAACAAGAGATAGCTCTTTGGCTATGGTTTTGGCCGAGGTATTTCTGAGAGGGATCGCTTCTGGATAACGGGTGCTATAGTCCATTATAACCAATATGTACTGGTGCCCCCTAGCGGACTTGATTATAGGACCTACCAAATCCATTGCGATTCTCTCAAACGGGACCTCAATGATGGGTAGAGGGACCAGCGGGCTACGGAAATGTGGCATCGGGGCCGACCTCTGACACACAGGGCAGGAGGAACAATAATTTTCTATGTCCTTCATCACCCCAGGCCAATAGAATCTCTGTAATACCCTCTCTCGGGTTTTCTCTGTCCCCAGATGACCTCCAAGAATGTGCCCATGGGCCAACTCCAACACCAACTTCCTGTAAGGTTTGGGCACCACAAGCTGCTCAACGGTTTCTTCTGCCCTTTTTGCCACCCGATACAGTAGGTCCTTCTCTACGCTGAAGTATGGGTAAGTGCAGGTATTATCTGGGTTCACTAACTCGCCATCTATTTCCACTACGTTTTCCCGTGCCTTTATTAGGGCGGGGTCTTTTAACTGTTCTGTGGCAAAATTTTCCCTGTGAACCTCCAGATCAGAAAACTCCACAGACGGTAGGTTTTCGTCTGAGGAGGTGGGCTCCTCTCCAGTTTCTTGAGTCTCCCCTGCCAATACTGACAAGGGAAATTCTGGAGAGTCCTCACCACTCTCAGAGGAGTTCTGGCTATCACATTCCTGGTACATAGGGGCACCAGTGGGGGGCTCAGGATCATCCCACAGTTCCCAGAACTTCGGAAAATCCCTTCCCACAATGGCATCATGCGGTAATTGAGATACTAACCCCACTGGATGAGAGAGGGTACCTTTGGGGGTCTCGAAACACACTGTAGTCACTGGATACTCTCGGGTGTCCCCATGCACACAAATAACAGCTACCTTGCTATTCCCAGAGACCCCTGTTTTAACTAATTCAGCCTTTATCAGGGTCACAAGGCTACCTGAATCCAGTAATACCACAACATTTCTACCATTAATACACATTTTGCATAAATGTTTCTCAGTTCCCCGAATGGCAGTGCATGCGACTGTCGCACACAGCGACTGACGTCTGTCCATCAGAAAGTCACATTGCATGGGTTCCTCCACAACCGGGCAATTTGCTGCAATATGTCCCGCTTGCCGGCAGCGGTAGCAAACAATCCATTTGGCTGCCTCTTGAGCCCCTGACTTCCCAGGCTGTTCTCGCCAAACTTTGGGTAGAGCTCCCACCCTCTCACTCTCTCCACCCTCACCCCTTGGAATCCTCTTATCCGCCCCTGGGGATGGTCTGGTCTTAGGGTGGAAAGTCCGAGAGTCTCTGGAAGAGGCCGTCAGGTTCTCTGTAGCCAAGTATTTCTCTACACGATCCACAAGACCACCGGCCGTCTCTGGGTCTCCATGGCTTACCCACTTTTGGATGGCAGTAGGAAGAGCTCTCAAAAACCGATCCATTACAACACGTTCCACAATCTCTGGTGCGGACAAAGTCTCTGGCTGTAGCCACTTCCTGCTCAGGTGAATGAGATCATATATTTGAGACCTGGGGGGTTTTCCAAGCTGGAAAGTCCAGTTATGCACACGCTGAGCCCGGACAGCCAGGGTGACACCCAGCCTTGCCAATATTTCAGCTTTTAGCATCACATAGTCTTTTGCTTGGTCAGGCTCTAGGTCATAGTAAGCCTTCTGCGATTCACCAGTTAACAGAGGAGCCACCAGTCCAGCCCACTGCTCCTCAGGCCACTTTTCTCTTTCAGCAGTCCTTTCAAATGTGGTCAAAAATACCTCTGGATCATCCTCTCCAGTCATTTTTGTCAATAAACGACTCACCCCAAAGGACGCGGTATTAGTGGGACGGCTTTCCTCACTGGTCTGCGGACGTTGCTGCATTACTGCTTCCATTTGTTGTAGTCTCTGCTCTTGCTTCTGTAACAGGTCTATGAAGCGGGCCTCAGATTGCTGCTGGGCTTGTTGATGAGCTTGCTGCTGGGCTGCAAGGCTCCTTTGAAAACCTGCATTTGTCTGCTGTTGATTTGCATTTGCTAGAGCCAGCTGTTTCAGTATCTCCTCCATGCTGGCTTAAAAAAAACTGCCACTGGTTCTCCACCAACTGTGAGGGGGTTAACTCGGTAGCGGGTGTGTGTGACCCCCTGGTTGGGCTCCCCACACAAAAACAGGGCCAGCAGACGGAGGTTGTGGTTTTCAAAATCAAAAGGTGCGGTTTATTTCTCTATGTACAGTGACAAAAACACAGCAAAGCCAAAAAGAAACATAAACAAAATAAATCCTGGTCAGTTTGACCTCTGACTAAACATGCAGGTTTCCTAAACTAACAACTGGGATCAGCCTGGTGCTGTCCTAGTCCCTAAGTCCCTGGTTTAGTAAAAGTCCAAACAAATAGCCACACAGGCTTTGCCTCACCGCACAGGGGTTCACTCTCCCTAGACAGTCCACACAGGTCTGGTTCCAGGCATGAGCCAACACCTAATGAATCTGGGAGTTCTTATAGAGGCCTAAATGAGCTGACAAGCTTCAGCTGGTCTCATCAACTCCCTGCCTCACGACGCCCAGCACTCTCCCTAGAGGTATGAGTCATTCATGAGCCCACTAGCCTCAGCTGGGCTTCATCAACTCCCTAGTTGTATAAGTCGGCATAAAGCCTGAATCTGGGAGAAATATATCTACCCCCCTGGATGCAACCAGGTGACTTTACCTTCCTGCTGTCACAATATATATATATATATGTAGCGGGTATGTACTTTCCCGGGTGTAATTTTGAATTTGGCAGAGACATCAGTGATGTGTAATTCCCTGCAGCCCAGTGGGTGGCGCTGTCGCCCTGGGCTGGGGTTGAATCATTGCTGTGTGCCGTCCTCCTTTTTGTCCTCCCTCGGCAGCGGTATGGTGGGGCGGGGAACCCGCCGTGCTTGCTGGGAGAGGGTATAAAGGGGGCCGGCCATCTTTGTCACGAGGTGGACGTCCCAGGCACCTTCAGCTTGCGGACGGTGGGTCGTGACGCTCCTCTGGGTGGCTTAGGCCTAGAGGACAGCGGAGGTCGAGTTCTATCCCAGGCACCTTTAGCCTGGGGTGAGGTACTTGGATGGAGGTCCGGAGCTCAGTGCCCAACACTGAGTTCCGCGAGGGAAGGAGATGCTAGGGTGCCCAGGGATAGGGTACCTGAATCCGGAAGGCGCAATGGACCGGGGGGAGCTCCTCATTTGAAGACCAGGTGCAGCATATTGCCGGTGACAAGTGAGTCTCTCGTCGGAGACGGCCTGGAAGGAAATCTACCCTCGTTCGGAGACCAGGACACACTTCTAGGAAGGGAAGTGGCAGCTTACATTGTGTCTGGGCCTGTTCGCATCCACACCTCCTTTTCTGTTCTGTTCTATCAAGGGAGTTCAACTGTTTGTGTTCAGACAAGGAGAATAAAGGAGTGTTGAACTTTAATGGTGTGGAGCTCATTTTCTGACAGACATGGTTCGCGGTGACTCTTGGAGGGAGGATCCAGGTGCACAACACTGACCCGAAGGTAACACTGAACTGTTGCTTATACCGCACTAACATCTGTGGTGGAAGCTAGGCGTAGTGTCCCCGCTCCCTCCCCTCTAAGATACCCCTAGACAAGAAAAAAAGACGAGACCAAGAGGGGAGTGTGAGGAGCAGCCGCTACACGTGGGGGCTCGGGTCCGGTATCGTGTTTGTGCACCACAGTATCGAACGTGTCTGTTGGAAGAGTTAAGCGAACAGGCAGGCCTTCATTGGCCGAAGTGCATCCCTGCTCGAAGTCGTGGACATGACCCAAAGAAGGGAAAGGCCCGCGCAGAAGAGTGGAAAGAGGGGGAAGTTCAGCCGTGTGAAGTACTACACGTGGGGGCTTCTATTGCACTGCGCCACCAGGCACACCCCCACCGCTTAGTTCGTGGGCGTGACTCAGAAACAAAAAGAAGAAAAGCCCGCGAACTGGAGCAAAGGGGAGGAGTCCAATACGTGTGAAGGACTACACGTGGGACGTTGGCGCAAAAACTTTGCAGTGTGCGATGGATCAGCAACAGGTCGCCATGTTCGGACACACCTCGTGGATTCCAGTTCATCCTTCCACCACGACTTTGACCGCTGCTGCTCCAGTAATGGATACGGGGATCCGACTAAAGCCAAGGGGTCGATTCGCCCTGTACTCGTGCATGGACGTTGAGGCCCTGGGTATGATTTGTCCCGGGCGTTCGGGACTGGTGTGCCAGTTGAAGCGGTTCGGATGCTGTGAGGCCTGTGGGGAGTTCCTGTTCGAAGTGGATCCGGCGGTGGAGAGGCCCAGAACCATTTACCCCGGCCGGGCTTCTGGCAACACCACTCAGAGAGGAGGAATCACTGCTGTGAGAGTCACCTCTGCGCACACTGCAACGAGGTTGTAAAACCCCAACGGGAGAAATCCGAGGATGCTGACTCGGTCACCACTGTCTCCCAGCGTCCACCACCGAAGAGGAAGACTGACATGGTAGCCCCAACCAGCGGTTGTGGTGGACCATCTCGCCCACTTACGCCCGGCCCGGATGAATCCGTCGACAAGAGTTCCGGACATCCCGCTTCAAGTAAAGGCCGAGGTAAGCCAGGCGGGGAGACTTGGTGTGTGGGCGGAGGTGTCGGGAAGTCATGGCCTAGCGAATCCGCGGGAGGTGGTGGCTCCGTTTCTACAACAGGCTACATACCCGCGGAGGAGTGTGACACCTCCGACCTGGAGTCGCTCTCGGACATGGGAGACGACGTGGCAATAGACGATTTGTTTGCTGAGAAGGGCTGGGACAAAGTACCGCTTGCTTCATCTCGGAGGATCAGAGATCCACCCATGTCTACAGGGGAAAGCACACCCCAGGTGGAGGCGTCAGCGCCTGAAGATAGGTCCCGTCCCCAGTCTGCTACTACATCCCCGGTGCCATCTGTACCCAAGGCCGGGGAAAAGAGACTGTTGCTGCGGGCCCCTATGCCCCGATCAGATGTGATCAAGGTCCCTCGCCACCCGGACTCGATAGTGTTGCCTGGCGAAGGGGACAAAGCTACCATGCCTCCTCTGGCAAGATTACAACGCCTATTTGGGCAGAAGGTTGCTGCGGAGTACGGATGGGAGTATCCATACTTATCGAAGGACTTACTCTATGAGGTGGAAGTGTGTCGGGAGCGCTGGTACAATGACTTTGTGTGGACCCACCTTCAGGTTCCCCACGCCCGCAGGTACCTGGCATGCTCTCCGAAGGCCTCCCAGCGATTCAAAGACTGCAAGGCAGAATGGATGTTAGGACGGCACATCCATGCAGATAATGTGTTGATCCGAAGAAAGGAAGGAGAAGATGTGGAGTATCATCTGGAGACCATGGATCAGCACTTGAAACCACTTGTTCTGCCGCACCTGTACTGAGAATGTGACGAGCGCACGCTCGTCGTAGTCGATGACGTCACCGCGTGCGTGCCATTCAAAAGAACGGCGGTTCTTTTGAATCGTACGTGTGTACACTCGGCCGGGACAAGTTTCTTGTCAAGATTCTCGTCAGGAAAAACAACGTTTTTTTCCTGACGAGAATCTCGGCCGTGTGTACAGGGCTTCAGGGTATCAAATTGACATGCAAGAGTGGTGGTTTAGTAGCGGAGGCCTGATCAGAGGATGTACTTAAATTGGGCATTGCACCCGGCTCAAGCCATAGCAGTAGTTTCAGGGGCAGAGATGTCTGGTTATTTTCAAGTGTTACCCAGCCCTTAATGGCTTCATTAAGATTCCAGTCAACCAGTCTGGCGTCACTGCCGCACCTGCATCCCCATCCCTGCACTGCATTCGCCATACTATACATTATACTCCTGTCCTTTGTAGTGTATGTAGCGGACCCCCCAATAATAGGAGTCGCTATGCCTAAATTTAGAGGGTAGCCTGAGCTAATAGTTGGGCTCAGGCTGTTGAATTCTTCAAACTGGCTTCGGCTCTAAAGTAATGTTACCCGGCATTGCAGTTCCCTGTGGCCTGTGGGTGGCGCTGTTGCCCCGGGCTCGGGTTGAACCACGAGTAACGTTGCAGCGCTATTGGGTGTCCTCTCTCAGCGGCCGTTCAGTGGGCGTGGTCTGCCCGCTGTGCATGCTGGGAGAGGATACTTAAGGGGCAGACGCCATTAGGCGGGGAGTTCGGAGGTGATCCAGAGGACCCCTTGGTCCTAGGCGCGTACCCCTCCTTCGGTGGCCCTCATGGCCAGGGGTACGTGCATGTGTATTCAGTCCTGGGCACCTTTAGCCCGAGGCTGCATCGTTCCAGGTAGGCCCAGCACCTTTAGCTGAGGCCTACATTAGAAGAGGAGTCCCAGGGTGCTCAAGTAGGGGTAACCCGCTCTGAAGGAGAGGAAATCAGGGGAGGACCTATCCAAGGGGATCGGTGAAGGAAGTCACTGTCTCGGGAGAGGCCTGGTTACCTATCAGAGGGAAGGACTCCATAATCCGCCACAAGCCTTGTAATGTGCCCCATTGGCACCTAAGGACTTAGATATTACAAGTGCTGGGAAGTTCAAGATTTGGAAGCTGTCTCTTGATCGTATCCCTAGGAAATTACAAGTGAATGTTCCGTGCTCCACACCGGCTGCTAGAACCGTGAGAAGGGACTACCCGGGTGAGCAAATCCCACTCAGGCCTGAGTGGCGATGATTGTAGTTAAGTGCCTGAACCTACCTCCCTGTTTATTCTTCTCCATATCCAACTTTCCTGTGAAGTTATCAAGCAAGCAAAATAAACCTTTCTTGGATTTAATTCTGTCTGGACAATAGCCTTCTTGAAATAAAGAGAGAGAATAGACTCTTCCCTACACTCTAGGGAAGAGAACCAATGGAAGGAGGTAACTCGCTGCATGATCCAAATCAGATAACACCGCTCACCCTCTTCAACAAGGAGGACACTGGGCATGTGGCATGGTGTGTCCCACCTGCTAGCAGAGGTAAGCAAGGAAGGGATCTGTGTGCTACATGTGGGGGCTCAAGTCTGGGATTTTGCAGCTACCCCTGGAAGTTGGACTATTTTTTTCTCTATCTGTGTGTTTTTGTTGAGGTCGGCCATTGAGGAAAATTGGACTGCGTTATTACTTTATCGAGAGAAAAGGAGGTGCGGGACTGTGCTTTGACTTTTTATAACTGCGTAGTTCGTGGGCGTATCCTAAAAGAAGAAAAGCCTGCGAGCTGCGTGCAGAAAGAAAGAGAAATAGGGGAAGAAGCCCCCGCAAATTATGAGTTGCACGTGGTGCATTTGGCGCCAAGAGACAGTGAGAGCCTGGACTAGAAGAGGAGCAATATGTCTGCCACTCCATGGACTTCCATTTCACCGGGACCTCAGATGTTCCCAACTACCACTACCATGGACATTGCTCCCATTACTGCTCCCCTCACAGATACGGGGATCCGGCTCAAGCCTAGGGGCCGCTTCGCACTTTACACTTGCCGAGATGCGGTGGCCCTGGGCGTGCTCTATCCCAGATGTGGTGACTTGGCTGTGCAGATACGGCCATTCAGAAGGTGTTTGACCTGTGGGGAATTTCTATTTGAGGTGGACCAGCCCACGAGTCTCCCCGAGCTTACCGGGTCAACTGTATCACAGGGACTGTTACTTCAGAGGAAGACAACTACGCCCCTACAGCTGAGCCCACGCGCATTACCGCGGCTGCAACGGATGCCAAAGATGGAGTTCCAGCCACCACGGAGCCAGCGACGGACGCCACAGTGGATGCTGCCTCTGTCACTATGGAAACTTCCATCCTACCAGCCAAACGGAAGGTGGGATACGTTAAGGCCTCCCGCGGCCGCGGTATAAGCCTGCCCCAGTGCCTGGCTAAACCGGATCTTCGAAGCGGAGGGATCTCCGGAAAATCCACGTCAGGTGACGGTAAGGAGGCTGGAGGGAACTGTGACAGCGAGTTTGTGGGGAAAGGAAGTGTCAGGGCCCGGACTGGTGGCTAGTGAGGACACAGGAGGTGGATCCTCTGTGCCAGAGAGGCGAAGGCACGGGTCGCACTGGAGGACCGGTTCTAAGCAGCTACCGGTTTTCACCAGAGCCCGCCGCAAGGCGGGATGGACTTGCTGCGACGGTAGCAACCAGGTCGTTTCCCCCAGTAGCGGCTCGACTTCTCTGGCAGCTGAGATAGGCACGGTACACTGGGACTAGGCAGAGGCAAGGTCAGACGTAGCGGAAGGTCAGGGCAGGCGGCAATGGTTCGTAGTCAGGGGCAACGGCAGAAGATCAGATACACTGGCAAGACAACTACAAAACGCTTTCTCAGGGCAGTAAGGCAACAAGATCCGGCAAGGACAGGAAGGGGGAGTGGGTTTTTAAGTGTTTTGGGTGTGACACAGTAATTGGACCAGGCACCAATCAATGGTGCACTGGCCCTTTAAATTTAAGAAGACCGGCGCACGCGCGCCCTAGAGAGCAGCGGGACCGCGCGTGCCGGGACGAAGCAGGAGGAGGAGGCCGGTGAGCAGGATGGCATGCGATCCGCGGGCGGACAGGTGCCGCCGCATGGATCGCATCCCCGCCAGCATCAGAGCAGCGCTCACGGTCAGAGGAGCCGACCGGAGTGCTGCAGGGGGACAGACGCCGCGGGCGCTCCGGGATGGATGGGACACCCGGAGCGCTCGGCGTTACAGGAAGAAGCCCATTCCTCATAATAGAGGGAGTGAGGCCGGAGCCAAGGCCCAGAAACTGTTGCAGAACCAATGTGTAGTTGCTACCCTTACGTGTCGCTATAAAGAGTTGACAACCAAGAACCCCGAGAGGGTGACAGCACGGGTAAGGGCCCCGGGTGATGCTAAATGGGCATTGACAGCAAGGAAAGAGATTCTTTGTAAACCTGTCAGATCACCCGACTCGTGTGTGTTGCCTGGGACGGGAGACCGGAGGACATTGCCAAGACTTGCCCGGTTACAGAGGACTATGCTGCACCGTGTGAGAAGGAATTACGGTCTTGAATTCCCTTACGTGCCTCATAGTGTGATGAAGGAGATTGAGGACGAGAGGGAATTGTGGTACGACGAGACTATTTGGGATTACTTAGATACTTCTGAATCCCACAGAGGAAAGTACAAATTTGACTTAAGAGAAGAATTCTTCGCGCTCCGCAGAAATTGGAGCTATGGTCGGCACATCTACGCTGACCGAGTGGTCATTTGTATAGAGTGGGGAGCAGATGTGGAACATTCGATCATCACCCGAGATGAAGGCGGAGGATCTGTGATTCTCCCTGATCCTCACTACTACATTTAAAACCGGAATTTGTGTGTTTGTTTCTCTTTATCCTGTTTTTACATGAATAAACTGCCCTGGATTTCAGTAACTTTGCCCTCTGCTACAGAGGAAATCTACTTCGTAGAGGAAATAGGAGAGCTGTTGTTTTTTTTTTCTCTCCTCTGTTCTTCAAAAGAAAAAGAGACAGTTTTTCTTCTGAACTTTGGGGTAGTCTAGCCAGGGCCAAAGCACGAGGGACGTCGTGGTCAAGATGGGAAGTGTTTATGTGTGCAGTGATTCATTCCCATGCATAGCTATAGTAGATGTAATGACTTTGCGCTACCACAATAAGGCCCATTTCAAATTAATACACTACCCCTAATTAAATGACTTGCTGGACACATAGCAAAACCATTTTTTTGCTGGATTTTTTTTTCAACTTTGTTTACAACTATGCTACATATTTACAAAGAAAGAAAACACTAAAATGTGCAAGTGACCTCCGGAAGATTCACCGCCCTTTATGACCTGGCCATTTTTGCTATACGGCACTGCGTTACTTTAACTGACAATTGCGCGGTCGTGCAATAAAGTGCATAAGTGAAATTTATATAATTTTTTCCCCACAGATAGAGTTTTGTTTTGATGGTATTTAGTCACCTATTGGTTTTTTATTTTTTGGGGTAAAAAAAATAAAAAAAATACTAACAATTTTGAAGAAAAAAATATATCTTTTGTACTTTCTTCTATAAAACATTTCCATAAAAAAAAAAAAAAACGGATTTCTTCATAAATTTAGGCCAATATGTATTCTGCTACATATTTTAGGTAAAAAAAATCCCAATAAGCGTATATTGATTGGTTTGTGCAAAAGTTATGCCCCATACACACGATCGTTTTTCATGCCGTTAAAAATGCCATTTTAAAAAATGGCCATTAAAAATGATCGTGTGTACGGGGCATTATAGCGTCTAAAAACTATGGGATATATACTGGAATTTTTATGTACTTATTTTTTTATACTAGTAATGGCGGCGATCAGTGACTTATAGCAGGACTTTGATAGTATGGCGGGCAGTCTGACACTAACTGACACTTTTCACACTTTGTGGGAACCAGTGACACTAATACAGTGATCAGTGCTAAAAATATACACTGTCACTGTACTAATGACACTTGCTGGGAAGTAATCTAGTGCGATCAAAGAGTTAAATGTGTGCCTAACCGTGTTTATGTGTGTACTGTGAGGTGCTTTCACTAAGGGATGTGCTGGTTTTAATTCCCTGCTTTGCATGGAAACAAAAACCAGCAAATCCCTGCTGACAGAGCAAAGCTGTGTATTATTTACATAGACAGAGCTCTGTCCTGCCTTCCTCCTCACCAATCAGCGGGTGGTGGCGGTCATCCATAGGCCGACATTCACTGATCAGCTTATGCTGTGACTAGTGACGCACGCGCCCCCTACCCGGAAGAGCAGATTCACGTACTGTATGTATATTTGATTCTGCACAGCTGGCCCGCACTGTAGCAGCAAAGCCACAGTGCGCGGTTGGCAAATGGTTTCATATGTAGCTTACATGAGATTTTAGTGACTGCATCCGGATTTACTTTAATGCTGTGTGCAGCTCTGAGATGAGTGTATGCCTGCCTTCTCTGAACCCCTGATTGTCTAGGACTAGGTCCTAAATTACTAGCCTCTGACTCACATCCAGCTCTTCATGGAGGCAACTTGCCCGTCCTGAAAACAACCTAGGTGATGCAGCTGTATTTAATGATGTGATTGTGACAAACCCTCTGTCCTCAAACAGAACTAGGTCCGCCGTCAATGCTTCCTCTGTTCAGATCCAGCACCGTCCAAGATCTTTTAGCCCCCAATCAACAGACAACAAGAGTGGCAAACACAAACTGCTTTATTATCACACATGGACACACAGATATCTCTCCTCATAACACATCCCTCCCACCCTTGGACAACAGGGCGTGTCAAACTGTCCAATGACAATGCCCACACAGGTCAGTTGAGTTCAGACTTCTCAATACACAGTCTTATCAGCAGTTGGGTTGGAGGAACCCCCCCCCCTCCCTTTTTCCTCACAGCAAACACACTTACACATCCCATAATAGGTTAGGCAGATAGCCACAATAGACAATAGAATACGGTCACACCCCAAAACATCACAGCAAATAGTCCAACAGCATGGCACGGTACACATTATATATACATATATACAGCACACATTATATACATATATACAGCACACATTATATACATATATACAGCACACATTATATACATTTTACAAGGTTCTTGTGTGGCTGCAAAGAGAGTCTGACTTGCACAGATCATAGCGGGGTTCTCATTCACCCTGTGCCCCTATTAGAGACACAGGGTAATTTACACATAAGAGGGGTCGGGGAAGCTGGACAAGGAGCCTCTAGAACTCTCCAGGGCAAGCTGAGCCGCACAAACCCCCGACCAAAAGTCACTCCTGTCACACATGTCCCCTTTTGGCAGGAGACTAACGCAGGAGGAGACCCCAGACGGGTTGACTCCGAAGTTAGTCAGTAGTTCCAGTCCCCCAATGCCGGTATCCACACAGTACCCCAAATAAATTGTCCCAAACATAGCATTACTCACCCAGCCAACCTCTGCCTCTCTCAGAGAACATGCCCGCCGCTGGGGAGAGGCCTGGACTGGCCCTTCTGCCTGGAGTCCTTTCAGCCACTGGAGAGAAGACAGGGTGACTGGGCTTACTCCGGCATGCTGTTGGGGATCTGGGCCGACTGCCCAGCATCCCTGGGGTAGACAGGTGGAGACTGAAGTCCCATCCACTTTTACAGGAAATCCATCGTTTTTTAGTGGAGGGCAGAGGTTGGTAGCACTCTGCCCTGTTGCCAGCGCTTCTGCTGGGTGGCTGTGAGTGGCAACCACAGGCCCATCCACCGACACCAGATCAAGCTGCTGTTGTGAGGTGACGACTGCATTCTCTCCTTTGATCCTGATCTGCAGATTGGGACAGACTGCCACCTCCTCAGCCTAGGCCTCCAAAATTTCTTCAGGTGTAGGGAAGAGGTCTTGGACCCTCTGTCCGGTTGCCAGCACTTCTACTGGGGGTTTGCTAGGTGGTTCCTCCTCTACAGAAACAGCTATTAAATCCCCAGTCTCTGGAATTGCTAAAAATGTGGGACAGAGGTCTTGGACCCTCTGTTCGGTTGCCAGCACTTCAGCTGGAGGAGTCTCTTGTAACTCCACAGATGCTTCTAGCAGAAAATCTCATGTCTCTGTCAGTATTGTGGGAGAAAGGCCAACTACCTCTTCTCTCAGGAAGGCTGAAGCTGCTGTTAGACAGAGGTTAGCAGAGCTCGGCACTGTTGTCAGCACTTCAGCTTTGGAGACCGCAATCTCCGGAGTTTCCACTGCTGATTCTCTGGCATGCTGCTGAACGCATTCTAGCAGTTTCCTGTATGCCCTTTTCAGATGCTGTTCCTTCCTTAGCAAATAGTCTAGATCAGGTTTAAGCTCAGAGACCCCTGCAAAACCGAGCATAGCCTCTCTGTGTTCTCGCAGGTCCTCAAGGGTAGGTTCCCCTTCATCGCCAAACACAAAAGAATCTGTAAGGCTCTCTCACAGCAATCCAGGGCCACCAAAGTCATATCCCTCCGGAGAGCATTCTGTTGTCTCTCCTAAATATTCCTCCTCCGCGTGCCATTGCAGAGCCCGATACCGATTGTCCAGCTCTATCTCCTGCTGGACCAGCCTGTCCAACTCAGTCACCCATTGATCCTGGGGCCGCTATCCCAGAAATTGCATCCGTAACTCCCTTTGTTCACTGGCCTGCTGCTCTGGGGTTGGAAAGCACTTGCCTTGTTGCATACCAGCAATTTGGAGGCATCTAATCCAGTGCCTTACCCAAATTTGCTGCCTGACCTCCAGGTATTTATCCGCAGACACAGACCTGGTGTATGCTGAAAGTACGATCTGCAGCAGCCCCGGGAACTCTGATGCCAGATCCATATCTCCGCTGGGGTGACTGAAGGCTGCTATCTGATCTTGGATCCAGGTGGAGGTCTTCACAGCCAGGAAGCATGATCCCGCTGCTGCCAACCAGTTGTGACAAACCCTCTGTCCTCAAACAGAACTAGGTCCACCGTCAATGCTTCCTCTGTTCAGATCCAGCACCGTCCAAGATCTTTTAGCCCCCAATCAACAGACAACACCTCACTGTAGAGTGGCAAACACAAACTGCTTTATTATCACACATGGACACACAGATATCTCTCCTCAAAACACATCCCTCCCACCCTTGGAAAACAGGGCGTGTCTAACTGTCCAATGACAATGCCCACACAGGTCAGTTGTGTTCAAACTTCTCAATACACAGTCTTATCAGCAGGGGGGTTGGAGGAACCCTCTCTCCCTTTTTCCTCACAGCACACACACTTACACATCCCATAATAGGTTAGGCAGATAGCCACAATAGACAATAGAATACGGTCACACCTCAAAACATCACAGCAAATAGTCCAACAGCATGGCACAGCACACATTATATATCCATATATACAGCACACATTATATACATTGTACAAGGTTCTAGTGTGGCTGCAAAGTCTGACTAGCACAAATCATAGCGGGGTTCTCATTCACCCTGTGCCCCTATTAGAGACACAGGGTAATTTACACATAAGAGGGGTCGGGGAAGCTGGACAAGGAGCCTCTAGAACTCTCCAGGGCAAGCTGAGCCGCACAAACCCCTGACCCAAAGTCACTCCTGTCACAGTGATGAATAGAGGAACATGGCAAGCAGTAAAGGCAAGTTCTTAGCAAGAGTTCTCAGCAAACTGTCTACGACCACAAACTGGACCATGTGGCAAGAAAGCATATTCTTGACATAAAGGGGACCCAGCTTTTCAGCAGTGCTGGTACAAGGTCATCTAGCATGAAATGTGAAGATGTCAAACTGCACCCCACCACAAAAGTGAGCATCATGTGTCAGCAAACCCCCCTCAAAAAAAAAATTGAGCACTAACCTACCCCCCCCCCCAATAAGTTCATAAATACCTATTGCAAGCCCAAATTTTTCCCAAACAAAAGTTCACCCTCCTTCTAGCACAAATCCCCTTTGCTAAAGTCCCCCCTCCTAGCACAGATCTTTGACTCCTCCATCCTCTCATTACCAAATCCCCCCTCCTAGCACAAATCCGCTACCCCTCCAATCTCCCCTTTGAACACAAATTCTTCCCCCCCCAAATCTCCCCTCCTGGCACAAAACCTCTACCCATCCAATCTCTCCTTTGAGCACAAATTCTCTTCCCTCCAAATCCCCCCTTCCAGTACAAATCCACTCTTCTAGCAATAATTCCTCTCCCCCAAATTACCCCTATTTTCACAAATCTTCCCCTAAAAAATCATCCCTTCTAGCAACCACCCCTAAAACCCCCCAGCACAAATCCTTCTCCTTCAAATATCCTGAAACATGAGGGTTGAGGAGGAGCTTAGTGAAAGCTTCTATCAGCTTTGAATTTTACCACTTTTGATAGGCAGCTGGTGGGAAAAGATGCTGGCTGCTACAGTTGTGGGGGATCATGGTGCCCGGGACATGGAGCACCCCACAGGAATAGTGGGGCACATTCCCTGGGTGCCTGGCACTAGCAAAGCCACTGGCTGTAAGATCAAGACTTTGTAGGGTTTGCTTACCTGTCCCCTGCCAGGACAGGAGCAGTCTAGGGAGGAGATAGGGGGCGGGTAAGCAAACCCTACAGAGTTCCGATATGACAGTGTTCTTGTGTTAACTCCCGTACCCAGGATTGTTGGGGGGAGGGGGGATGGGGGAGAGCACTGCCAGCTCTCTCCTCCCCCCTGATTTGCTGTGCCACATCTACAAGCTGACAGCCATAGTGACAACTGCATGGGTGGGACAGTGGTGTAGTGAGTAGCACTCTCGTCTAGCAGTAAAAAGGGTCGCTGGTTCGAATCCCAACCATGACACTACCTGCCTGGAGTTTGCATGTTCTCCCTGTGCCTGTGTGGGTTTCCTCTAGGTTAGGGATGAGCTTCGTGTTCGAGTCGAACATACGTTCGACTCGAACATCGGCTGTTCAATCGTTCGACGAAGATCGAACGATTTGGGCCGTTCGCGCCAAATTCGAGTGACGCGAACGGCCCACAATGCACTACGCCATCGCAGTGTCATCCAGGCGCTGTGATTGGCCAAGCATGCACTGTGACCCCGCATGCTTGGCCAATCACAGCGCCGGCAGCGAGGAGAGCAATGATTGGCCACAGGCAGGATGCCTGTGGCCAATTATTGCTGAGGGTGTTTAGTACACGCCCCACACCTAGTGTAGTGTGTTCCGGAGCAGGGAAAGACAAGCATAGGCAGGGACAGTGACATTTATTTCTTTCTTGCTTAACCTGGATTCCTTTAGTTTAGGGAAAGAGAAGGATAGGTAGGGAGAGTGTCAGTGTGTTTTACTGTGCGAGTCCTTGTTTCTAGGGACAAAGAAGGAAAGTGAGGGGAATTCTCCTTGTGCTATAGTGTGCTTTAAAAAAAACATTTTTTCTAGGGACAGAAAACTCTAGGTAGGGAGAGTGTCAGTTTCTTTCACTGTGCGAGTCCTTGTTTCTAGGGACAAAGAAGGAAAGTGAGGGGAATTCTCCTTGTGCTATAGTGTGCTTTAAAAAAACATTTTTTCTAGGGACAGAAAACTCTAGGTAGGGAGAGTGTCAGTTTCTTTCACTGTGCGAGTCCTTGTTTCTAGGGACAAAGAAGGAAAGTGAGGGGAATTCTCCTTGTGCTATAGTGTGCTTTAAAAAAACATTTTTTCTAGGGACAGAAAACTCTAGGTAGGGAGAGTGTCAGTTTCTTTCACTATGCGAGTCCTTGTTTCTAGGGACAAAGAAGGAAAGTGAGGGGAATTCTCCTTGTGCTATAGTGTGCTTTAAAAAAACATTTTTTCTAGGGACAGAAAACTCTAGGTAGGGAGAGTGTCAGTTTCTTTCACTGTGCGAGTCCTTGTTTCTAGGGACAAAGAAGGAAAGTTAGGGGAATTCTCCTTGTGCTATAGTGTGCTTTAAAAAAACATTTTTTCTAGGGACAGAAAACTCTAGGTAGGGAGAGTGTCAGTTTCTTTCACTGTGCGAGTCCTTGTTTCTAGGGACAAAGAAGGAAAGTGAGGGGAATTCTCCTTGTGCTATAGTGTGCTTTAAAAAAACATTTTTTCTAGGGACAGAAAACTCTAGGTAGGGAGAGTGTCAGTTTCTTTCACTGTGCGAGTCCTTGTTTCTAGGGACAAAGAAGGAAAGTGAGGGGAATTCTCCTTGTGCTATAGTGTGCTTTAAAAAAACATTTTTTCTAGGGACAGAAAACTCTAGGTAGGGAGAGTGTCAGTTTCTTTCACTGTGCGAGTCCTTGTTTCTAGGGACAAAGAAGGAAAGTGAGGGGAATTCTCCTTGTGCTATAGTGTGCTTTAAAAAAACATTTTTTCTAGGGACAGAAAACTCTAGGTAGGGAGAGTGTCAGTTTCTTTCACTGTGCGAGTCCTTGTTTCTAGGGACAAAGAAGGAAAGTGAGGGGAATTCTCCTTGTGCTATAGTGTGCTTTAAAAAAACATTTTTTCTAGGGACAGAAAACTCTAGGTAGGGAGAGTGTCAGTTTCTTTCACTGTGCGAGTCCTTGTTTCTAGGGACAAAGAAGGAAAGTGAGGGGAATTCTCCTTGTGCTATAGTGTGCTTTAAAAAAACATTTTTTCTAGGGACAGAAAACTCTAGGTAGGGAGAGTGTCAGTTTCTTTCACTGTGCGAGTCCTTGTTTCTAGGGACAAAGAAGGAAAGTGAGGGGAATTCTCCTTGTGCTATAGTGTGCTTTAAAAAAACATTTTTTCTAGGGACAGAAAACTCTAGGTAGGGAGAGTGTCAGTTTCTTTCACTGTGCGAGTCCTTGTTTCTAGGGACAAAGAAGGAAAGTGAGGGGAATTCTCCTTGTGCTATAGTGTGCTTTAAAAAAACATTTTTTCTAGGGACAGAAAACTCTAGGTAGGGAGAGTGTCAGTTTCTTTCACTGTGCGAGTCCTTGTTTCTAGGGACAAAGAAGGAAAGTGAGGGGAATTCTCCTTGTGCTATAGTGTGCTTTAAAAAAACATTTTTTCTAGGGACAGAAAACTCTAGGTAGGGAGAGTGTCAGTTTCTTTCACTGTGCGAGTCCTTGTTTCTAGGGACAAAGAAGGAAAGTGAGGGGAATTCTCCTTGTGCTATAGTGTGCTTTAAAAAAACATTTTTTCTAGGGACAGAAAACTCTAGGTAGGGAGAGTGTCAGTTTCTTTCACTGTGCGAGTCCTTGTTTCTAGGGACAAAGAAGGAAAGTGAGGGGAATTCTCCTTGTGCTATAGTGTGCTTTAAAAAAACATTTTTTCTAGGGACAGAAAACTCTAGGTAGGGAGAGTGTCAGTTTCTTTCACTGTGCGAGTCCTTGTTTCTAGGGACAAAGAAGGAAAGTGAGGGGAATTCTCCTTGTGCTATAGTGTGCTTTAAAAAAACATTTTTTCTAGGGACAGAAAACTCTAGGTAGGGAGAGTGTCAGTTTCTTTCACTGTGCGAGTCCTTGTTTCTAGGGACAAAGAAGGAAAGTGAGGGGAATTCTCCTTGTGCTATAGTGTGCTTTAAAAAAACATTTTTTCTAGGGACAGAAAACTCTAGGTAGGGAGAGTGTCAGTTTCTTTCACTGTGCGAGTCCTTGTTTCTAGGGACAAAGAAGGAAAGTGAGGGTGTCATGGATATGCATTAATGTCTGTCTGCCATCTTACCTTCCTCCTCATGTGTTCATCTAGAGACCAGACCTCCTTCACCTGGCTTCCTTTATAATCTCCTCCCAGCCTGACTCCACCCCAGGCCCTATCACTGAACACTATATTAACCTGTGCACTGCAAGCCTGCTTTGCTGATCAACGTGTTTGTTAGGCATTGTGTGTTTGGGTTCCTGCCTGCCGTGTGCTACGTCTGTCTCTCTGTTACGTTATTGGCTTGTCCCCGACCATCCCTGTCTGCTCGTGACCCTTGACCTTCGGCTCGTTCTTCGTTATCCTTGTCTGCTTGTGGCCCCTGACCTTCGGCTTGTTATTCGGTTCTCTCTATCGTGTGCCGCTGCTTCCCCTTATCCTACGGGGCGTGAGCTAGGAAACTCCAGGGGCCGCGACCTGGTCCCAGCCTGCAGCGTAACATCCTCACCACTAGAGGCCCTGGAGAAGACCAGCTGGGTCTTAGACTCCGCGCCCTGGGGAATCTTGGCTCTCGCTTCCGTTGGGATCCCGGTTGTGCTCCTCTGGTCCCGCTTTCCACAACCACCCAGTTTCCTACCCACAGAAGCCAGCCATAGGGTTCACTACCTCGCGGTGCACTCCTGTCCCCCTACGGTGTGCATCTGTCACCTGGCCACAGGTGACCCTGACAGTTTGATCAGCCATGAACCCGGCTGACATCCCGCTTCCCGCGGATGATCCATTGCAGGGCATAGTTCGCAGACTTGAGACCCAGGAATCAAATCAGACCCAGGTGATGCGATTCCTCCAGGATCTGGCTTCTCGATTCGAGCAGCTTCAGGTCTCCTTGGGAACCCCGAATCCGCAACCCCAAGTACAACCAGCGGCTGTACCTATCGCACCAGTCGCAGCCTCACACTCACTAAGATTGCCAGCTCCGTTCCGTTTCTCTGGGGACTCCAAGGCCTGCAGGGGGTTTCTCAGCCAATGCACTATTCATTTTGAGCTTCAGCCTCAAAGCTTCCTATCTGACCGGGCTAAGGTAGCCTATATCATTTCCCTCCTCTCCGGTGAAGCTTTGGCCTGGGCTGCCCCCCTGTGGGAGAGGAACGATCCGGTGGTTTCCAGTCTGTCCGAATTCTTGAAGCTCTTTCGTAATATCTTCGAAGAGCCGGCTCGGGCTTCTTCAGCGGCTAGTGCTGTCTTACGTCTTCGCCAAGAATCTAGTTCAGTGGGGCAATATGCTCTTCAGTTCCGTATCCACACAGCTGAATTGAGCTGGAATAATGAGGCCCTGGTCGCTACCTTTTTACATGGCCTCTCTGACCGAGTGAAAGACGAATTAGCGGGAAGAGCCATTCCCGTCGGTCTGGACGATGTAATTTCATTATGCAACCAGATCGACATTCGTTTTCAAGAGAGGTCCTTAGAAAAAAGACGCCAGCACTCTCTGGGTCCTAGCCAGTCTGAGCTCCCCTCCCTTCATTCCGTGGAGCATCCTCTACCTGCTGAAGAACCTATGCAGCTGGGCCGGACCAGACTAACCCCCGAAGAACGTGCTAGGCGCAGAACTCTGGGCTTGTGCCTCTATTGTGGGGGCAAGGGTCATTTTCGTGACTCCTGCTCGCTTCGTCCGGGAAACGCTCGGGTCTAATACATTTGGAAGGTGGAGTATTGGACCCAGAAACATCACCTTCTCGCCTGCTCTTGCCGGTGTCCCTTCATGTAGGCACTTCTCCTCAGTCAACCCTTGCATACCTGGATTCCGGGGCTGCCGGCAATTTCATGGATTGGAGAACTGCTTCTTCTATGAAGCTTACCCTTTCACCTCTCACTACCCCATTGGTAGTCTCGGCAATTGATGGCACTGTTCTCCCAGGGGGCCCTATTCGCTTCCAGACGCTACCCATTAGGATGTCGGTAGGGATTCTCCACCAGGAGTGGATATCCTTTCTTATTCTACCCAAGGCCTCTACCCCAGTTGTATTGGGCCTCCCTTGGCTACAGCTCCACTCTCCACATGTGGACTGGGTCTCTGGGCAGATCCTGGCCTGGGGTTCCTCATGTTTCTCGTCGTGTCTTCTCAAGGTGACCCCCAAGGAGAGTCTTCCGGTTGCTGCCACTTCTGTTTCTTCTGATCTTCCCGCCGCATACAGCGATTACCGGGATGTGTTCTGTAAAAAATCAGCTGAGGTGCTTCCTCCCCACAGGTCTTTTGACTGTGCTATTGATCTTGTCCCCGGAGCAACTCTACCCAGGGGTCGTACCTACCCTCTGTCCATCCCAGAGACCCAGGCCATGTCGGAGTATGTAGCAGAGAATCTGGAGAGAGGGTTCATCCGGAAATCCTCATCGCCTGCAGGGGCAGGGTTCTTTTTTGTTGCCAAAAAGGATGGTACCTTAAGACCCTGCATCGATTATCGGGGTTTAAATGCGGTTACTATTAAAAATCGATACCCCTTACCCTTAATATCTGAGCTATTCGATAGGTTGAAGGGTGCCTCCATTTTCACCAAGTTGGATCTCAGAGGCGCGTACAATCTCATTCGAATACGGGAGGGTGACGAATGGAAGACTGCATTTAACACTAGAGACGGGCATTACGAATATCTGGTGATGCCTTTTGGTCTGTGTAATGCTCCAGCCGTGTTTCAAAACTTTGTCAATGAAATCTTCAGAGATCTGCTGTACCAGTTTGTTGTCATCTATCTGGATGACATTCTGATCTTTTCTGAAAATCTGCTCGTCCACAGAAACCATGTCCGCACTGTACTTCAACGTCTTAGAGAGAACAATCTCTATGCCAAGCTGGAGAAATGTTCCTTTGAATGTTCTGAGGTCCTGTTTTTGGGGTGCTTTGTCTCATGTTCGGGGCTTCGTATGGACCCTGGGAAGGTCTTGGCTATCACCAACTGGCCTCTTCCTGCTAGCCTCAAGGCCACACAGCGCTTTCTTGGCTTCACTAATTATTATAGGCAGTTCATAAGGAATTACTCTTCCATTGCCGCGCCTATTATCGCTTTGACCAAGAAGGGTGTGAATGCCAGAGACTGGCCTCCCGAAGCTGTCTCTGCATTTCACAACCTGAAACAGGCCTTTGTTTCTGGCCCCCTCTTGAGGAGACCAAATCCTGGGAATGCATTTTTTATTGAAGTGGACGCTTCCTCAATGGGGGTGGGAGCTGTGCTTCTTCAAATCTTTGAGAAGAGACGCCAACCATGTGCGTTCTTCTCCAAAAAATTTTCTCAGGCAGAGAGGAATTATGCCATCGGTGATCGGGAACTTCTCGCTATTAAATTGGCGTTAGAGGAGTGGCGTCATCTCTTGGAGGGTTCCCCTCACTCCATAACGATCTTTACCGATCACAAGAATTTACAGTATCTACAGAATGCTAAACGTCTGAATCCTAGACAGGCCAGGTGGAGTCTCTTCTTTGCCCGTTTTAATTTCACGATTACCTACAAACCTGGTTCCTGCAACGGTCGGGCTGATGCGCTCTCTAGGTCATTTGACACTTTGGACGAGGAGTCCGCCCCTGAACCTGAGCCGATCATTCCCACCTCATGCATTGTTGCCCACTCTACCACCCTGAAGTCTAAAATTCCGCCTGGTAAGACCTTTGTCCCCACTGAGCTAAGAGCTAAGATCCTTCGTTGGGGACATGATTCCAAGGTGGCAGGGCATTCTGGATTCCTCCGATCCTTCCTACTCATCAGTCGTCACTACTGGTGGCCTAATCTCCGCTCAGACGTCAAAGACTACGTTAAAGCTTGTCATGTCTGTGCTCAGTCCAAATCCTCCACACAAGCTCCTGCTGGTCTCCTCATGCCCTTGCCTATTCCTAAGGAACCCTGGGCCCATATTGCCATGGATTTTATCACCGATCTCCCACTGTCTGAGAATAATACAGTCATTTGGGTGGTAATCGATCGATTCTCCAAGATGGCTCATTTTGTTCCTCTTCCTGGTCTTCCTTCTGCCCCTGCCTTGGTTCCCATTTTCATTCGAGAAATTCTCCGCCTACATGGGGTCCCTTCTCATATTGTTTCCGACAGGGGAGTCCAATTCACGTCTCGTTTTTGGAGAGCCTTTTGCAAATCCCTCAATATTGTCTTGGATTTTTCTTCTTCTTACCATCCCCAATCCAATGGACAGACTGAGAGGGTTAATCAGGAGTTAGAGGTCTTTCTTCGCACCTTTGTGTCTTCTCACCATGACGATTGGTCCTCTCTACTCCCGTGGGCAGAATTCTCCCATAACAATCATGTGAATACCAGTTCGCAGAAGACACCCTTTTTCACAGTTTATGGAAAACACCCTCAACTTCCTCTTCCTATGATCTGTTCTCCAGACATTCCAGCTTTGGCTTCGGTTCAGGAGTCTCTCAATTCCGTTTGGGGTCACGTTCATGATTCCCTCCGGGCAGCTGCTGAAAAATTCAAAGGCTTTGCAGACCGCCGCAGGCGTAAACCGCCTTCTCTTCAGCCAGGGGACAAAGTCTGGCTCTCTACCAGGAACATCAAGCTCCGAGTTCCTTCTCTGAAGTTTGCTCCACGATTCATCGGTCCATACACGGTAACTGCTAAACTGAATCCGGTTTGTTTCAAACTCCAGATTCCTAAGAGCCTTAAAATCACTAACTCCTTTCATGTTGCTCTTCTAAAGCCTTTAGTCCTCAATAAATTCTCTCGTCCTCTTCCTACCGTGGCGCCTGTCTCGGAGGATAATCAGGAGTACGAGATCAGTCAAATTCTGGACTCCCGACTCTGTAAAGGCCTTCTTCAGTACCTCGTTCATTGGAAAGGGTTTGGTCCTGAGGAGAGGTCTTGGATCACTGCATCTGAGGTCTTTGCACCTCGTCTGTTAAAGGAGTTTCATCTGAAGTTTCCCTCTAAACCTGGGCCCAGGCGGGGAAGGGGGAGGCCTCGTAAGAGGGAGGGTACTGTCATGGATATGCATTAATGTCTGTCTGCCATCTTACCTTCCTCCTCATGTGTTCATCTAGAGACCAGACCTCCTTCACCTGGCTTCCTTTATAATCTCCTCCCAGCCTGACTCCACCCCAGGCCCTATCACTGAACACTATATTAACCTGTGCACTGCAAGCCTGCTTTGCTGATCAACGTGTTTGTTAGGCATTGTGTGTTTGGGTTCCTGCCTGCCGTGTGCTACGTCTGTCTCTCTGTTACGTTATTGGCTTGTCCCCGACCATCCCTGTCTGCTCGTGACCCTTGACCTTCGGCTCGTTCTTCGTTATCCTTGTCTGCTTGTGGCCCCTGACCTTCGGCTTGTTATTCGGTTCTCTCTATCGTGTGCCGCTGCTTCCCCTTATCCTACGGGGCGTGAGCTAGGAAACTCCAGGGGCCGCGACCTGGTCCCAGCCTGCAGCGTAACATCCTCACCACTAGAGGCCCTGGAGAAGACCAGCTGGGTCTTAGACTCCGCGCCCTGGGGAATCTTGGCTCTCGCTTCCGTTGGGATCCCGGTTGTGCTCCTCTGGTCCCGCTTTCCACAACCACCCAGTTTCCTACCCACAGAAGCCAGCCATAGGGTTCACTACCTCGCGGTGCACTCCTGTCCCCCTACGGTGTGCATCTGTCACCTGGCCACAGGTGACCCTGACAGAGGGGAATTCTCCTTGTGCTATAGTGTGCTTTAAAAAAACATTTTTTTCTAGGGACAGAAAACTCTAGGTAGGGAGAGTGTCAGTTTCTTTCACTGTGCGAGTCCTTGTTTCTAGGGACAAAGAAGGAAAGTGAGGGGAATTCTCCTTGTGCTATAGTGTGCTTTAAAAAAACATTTTTTCTAGGGACAGAAAACTCTAGGTAGGGAGAGTGTCAGTTTCTTTCACTGTGCGAGTCCTTGTTTCTAGGGACAAAGAAGGAAAGTGAGGGGAATTCTCCTTGTGCTATAGTGTGCTTTAAAAAAACATTTTTTCTAGGGACAGAAAACTCTAGGTAGGGAGAGTGTCAGTTTCTTTCACTGTGCGAGTCCTTGTTTCTAGGGACAAAGAAGGAAAGTGAGGGGAATTCTCCTTGTGCTATAGTGTGCTTTAAAAAAACATTTTTTCTAGGGACAGAAAACTCTAGGTAGGGAGAGTGTCAGTTTCTTTCACTGTGCGAGTCCTTGTTTCTAGGGACAAAGAAGGAAAGTGAGGGGAATTCTCCTTGTGCTATAGTGTGCTTTAAAAAAACATTTTTCCTAGGGACAGAAAACTCTAGGTAGGGAGAGTGTCAGTTTCTTTCACTGTGCGAGTCCTTGTTTCTAGGGACAAAGAAGGAAAGTGAGGGGAATTCTCCTTGTGCTATAGTGTGCTTTAAAAAAACATTTTTTCTAGGGACAGAAAACTCTAGGTAGGGAGAGTGTCAGTTTCTTTCACTGTGCGAGTCCTTGTTTCTAGGGACAAAGAAGGAAAGTGAGGGGAATTCTCCTTGTGCTATAGTGTGCTTTAAAAAAACATTTTTTCTAGGGACAGAAAACTCTAGGTAGGGAGAGTGTCAGTTTCTTTCACTGTGCGAGTCCTTGTTTCTAGGGACAAAGAAGGAAAGTGAGGGGAATTCTCCTTGTGCTATAGTGTGCTTTAAAAAAACATTTTTTCTAGGGACAGAAAACTCTAGGTAGGGAGAGTGTCAGTTTCTTTCACTGTGCGAGTCCTTGTTTCTAGGGACAAAGAAGGAAAGTGAGGGGAATTCTCCTTGTGCTATAGTGTGCTTTAAAAAAACATTTTTTCTAGGGACAGAAAACTCTAGGTAGGGAGAGTGTCAGTTTCTTTCACTGTGCGAGTCCTTGTTTCTAGGGACAAAGAAGGAAAGTGAGGGGAATTCTCCTTGTGCTATAGTGTGCTTTAAAAAAACATTTTTTCTAGGGACAGAAAACTCTAGGTAGGGAGAGTGTCAGTTTCTTTCACTGTGCGAGTCCTTGTTTCTAGGGACAAAGAAGGAAAGTGAGGGGAATCCTCCTTGTGCTATAGTGTGCTTTAAAAAAACATTTTTTCTAGGGACAGAAAACTCTAGGTAGGGAGAGTGTCAGTTTCTTTCACTGTGCGAGTCCTTGTTTCTAGGGACAAAGAAGGAAAGTGAGGGGAATCCTCCTTGTGCTATAGTGTGCTTTAAAAAAACATTTTTTCTAGGGACAGAAAACTCTAGGTAGGGAGAGTGTCAGTTTCTTTCACTGTGCGAGTCCTTGTTTCTAGGGACAAAGAAGGAAAGTGAGGGGAATTCTCCTTGTGCTATAGTGTGCTTTAAAAAAACATTTTTTCTAGGGACAGAAAACTCTAGGTAGGGAGAGTGTCAGTTTCTTTCACTGTGCGAGTCCTTGTTTCTAGGGACAAAGAAGGAAAGTGAGGGGAATTCTCCTTGTGCTATAGTGTGCTTTAAAAAAACATTTTTTCTAGGGACAGAAAACTCTAGGTAGGGAGAGTGTCAGTTTCTTTCACTGTGCGAGTCCTTGTTTCTAGGGACAAAGAAGGAAAGTGAGGGGAATTCTCCTTGTGCTATAGTGTGCTTTAAAAAAACATTTTTTCTAGGGACAGAAAACTCTAGGTAGGGAGAGTGTCAGTTTCTTTCACTGTGCGAGTCCTTGTTTCTAGGGACAAAGAAGGAAAGTGAGGGGAATTCTCCTTGTGCTATAGTGTGCTTTAAAAAAACATTTTTTCTAGGGACAGAAAACTCTAGGTAGGGAGAGTGTCAGTTTCTTTCACTGTGCGAGTCCTTGTTTCTAGGGACAAAGAAGGAAAGTGAGGGGAATTCTCCTTGTGCTATAGTGTGCTTTAAAAAAACATTTTTTCTAGGGACAGAAAACTCTAGGTAGGGAGAGTGTCAGTTTCTTTCACTGTGCGAGTCCTTGTTTCTAGGGACAAAGAAGGAAAGTGAGGGGAATTCTCCTTGTGCTATAGTGTGCTTTAAAAAAACATTTTTTCTAGGGACAGAAAACTCTAGGTAGGGAGAGTGTCAGTTTCTTTCACTGTGCGAGTCCTTGTTTCTAGGGACAAAGAAGGAAAGTGAGGGGAATTCTCCTTGTGCTATAGTGTGCTAAAGCATTCCTCATCAACCATCTTTGAAATCCTTGTTTTTTGGACAGTCAGGGAAATTGTCGTTGTGCTATTCTGTGCAAAAGCAATCATCCTCAACCATATTTAGAAATCCTTAAGTAAAGGGACAGAGAAGGACACCTGAAGGTAGCCCTTATTGCTTTTTTCCCATCTCCCTGCAGGCCATCTATTAGAATGTCTGGAAGGCAAACAAGGAGAGGCAGACAGTCAGGAGGCAATAAAAGAGGGCAAGCAGGCTCTGTGTCTGGGGGCAACAGTGCTGGTCGTGGACGCGGTGCATTGTCATCAGCACATGGCCATGGGACACGCTTGTCCTTCTTTTCGGCAGCTGGACATGTTGAGCCACATCATGCCGAAGACTTGGTAGAGTGGATGACCAAGCCCTCCTCCTCCTCCTCATCCTCTCTCACCCAGGCTCAGGGTACTGGCAAAGCAGCTGCCAAAGCGTCCTCTTCCCTGGTATCAATGTCAGACTCATCATCAGTCACTCCTTCCCTAGACCCACCATGTCCTCCTCCTGAGGAGTCCCCCGAACTGTTTGAGCACAGTGTTGGGTACATGCTCCAGGAGGATGCCCAGCGTTTCGAAGGGTCTGATGATGAAACCCAGCTACAGGAAGGCAGTAGCGTGAGAGCAGACAGAGGGGATGCTCAAGAAGGACACCAATCTGGCAGTCATGTTCCAGCAGCTGCAGCATACTGCCAGATTGGCTCCAGTGATGAGGAGGGAGGGGATGATGAGGTCACTGACTCCACGTGGGTGCCTAATAGGAGAGAGGAGGAGGAGGAGGATGAGGAGGAGGCACATCTCCAACGAGGCAGGATGCCCTTTGGTGGCCAGCGTAAGGGCAGTACACCGACGGAATCACACCGCAGAGCTCCGCCTGTGCAGGGCGCTGCCTCTGCCCGTCATTCAAAAAGTTCCTTGGTGTGGGCCTTTTTTGAGGCTAGTGCATCAGATCGCACAGCTGCTGTTTGCAACATATGTCTCAAGCGTATATCGCGTGGCCAAAACATCAGCCGCTTGGGTACCACATGCCTGACCAGACATATGTTGACCTGCCATGCAGCTCGTTGGCAAGCCTACCTCAAAGACCCACACCAAAGAACAAAGCGGACCTCTCCTTGCACCGCATCAGCTGGGATCTCCAACCCCACTATAACTTCAGTCCTCTCTGAAACATGCACTGAGAGGAATGAAGGTGTAGAATTAGGTGTGTCACAGCCAAGTACTTGCGGCCACTCTGCTAGCAGTACACCGACGTCCGATTCTAGCAGGCAAATTTCCCTGCCCCAGCTGCTGGACCGTCAAAAGAAGTTCACTCCCAGCCATCCACATGCCCAGCGGTTGAATACTAGCTTGGCTAAATTGCTAGCGCTTCAACTGCTGCCTTTTCAGTTGGTAGACTCGGCCCCCTTCCGTGAGTTTGTGCAATGTGCGGTTCCTCAGTGGCAGGTTCCCAAACGCCACTTTTTCTCACGGAAGGCTATTCCGGCTCTCTACCGGCATGTGGAAGGCAATGTCTTGGCCTCGCTGGACAGGGCGGTCAGCGGTAAGGTGCATATTACCGCTGACTCATGGTCCAGCAGGCATGGACAGGGACGTTACCTTTCTTTCACGGCCCATTGGGTCACTCTTTTGGCAGCTGGGAAGGATGCAGGACAAGGTGCAGTAGTGTTGGAGGTTGTTCCACCGCCACGCCTCCAAAATGCTACTACTGGTTGTGACACACCTCTCTCCTCCACCCCCTCCTCTTCTTCTTCCTCCATGGCCTCTTCCTGTGGTTTGTCCTATGAACCAGCGGTGCTCCGTAGCCGTTCACGGGGCTACGCAAGTACGCAGGCAAAAAGATGCCATGCCGTGCTTGCGCTGGTGTGTTTGGGGGACAGAAGCCACACTGGGGCAGAGGTCCTGTCTGCTCTGCAGGGCCAGGCCGAGAGGTGGTTGACGCCACGCCAGCTTAAGCCAGGAATGGTGGTTTGCGACAATGGCACCAACCTCCTCTCCGCCCTCCGACAGGGACAACTGACCCATGTGCCCTGTGTGGCTCACGTCCTTAACCTGGTGGTGCAGCGGTTCTTGGGCAGGTACCCGGGCTTACAGGATGTCCTGAGGCAGGCCAGGAAAGTCTGTGTGCATTTCCGCAGATCTTATAATGCCAGTGCTCGCCTGGCTGAGCTGCAAAAGGAGTTGAACCTGCCCAAGAACCGCCTTATATGTGACATGCCCACCAGGTGGAACTCAACGTTGGCCATGCTGCAGCGGCTGCACACGCAGCAGAGGGCCATCAATGAGTACCTGTGCGACTACGGCACCAGGACAGGGTCAGGGGAGCTTGGTTTTTTTTCTCCACGCCAGTGGGGCATGATCAGGGATGCATGCACTGTCCTGGCACCATTTGAGGAGGCCACGAGGATGGTGAGCAGTGACAGTGCATGCATCAGTGACACTGTACCTCTTGTCCACCTGTTGGAGCACACGCTGCGTGGAATAATGGACAGGGCACTTGAGGCAGAACAGAGGCAGGAAGAGGAGGACTTCCTTGCCTCTCAAGGCCCCCTTTACCCAGACAGTGTTCCTTCTGTCCCACCCATCGCACAGGAAGAGGAGGAGGAGGAGGAGGAGGAGGAGGAGGATTGTGTCAGCATGGAGGTGGAGGCTGGCACTCAGCATCATCAGCAGCAGTCTTTTAGGGATGATTTACAGTCCCAAGAAACCAGTGGACTTGTACGTGGCTGGGAGGAGGTGGCTGCGGATCATGTCGTCCTTAGTGACCCAGAGGAGTCCGGAGCGAATGCCTCAGCAAACCTACGCTGCATGGCCTCCCTGATCCTGCAAAGTCTGCGGAAGGATCCTCGTATTCTTCGGATCAAGGAGAGGGACCATTACTAGCTGGCCACTCTCCTTGATCCACGGTACAAGGGTAAGGTTGCGGACCTTATGTTACCGTCGCAGAGGGAGCAGAGGATGAGACAACTCCGGGAGGCCTTGCAGAAAGGTCTGTGCAACGCGTTCCCAGAGACTGGGAGGTTACAAACTCCTGGTCCTGGACAACGAGTTGCTGAGGCTTCGGCCAGTCAAAGAAGGAGCGGTGGGGAAGGTGGCCGTCTGACCGATGCGTTCAGACAATTCTTTAGTCCGCAGCCCCAAAGTATGATCGGTTCCAGCAACCATCGCCAGGGTCTGATAAACATGGTGCAGGAATATCTAGGGGCAAGGTCAGACTTGGACACCTTCCCCACTGAAAATCCTCTGGCTTACTGGGTCTTGAGGATGGATCACTGGCCAGAGCTTGCACAGTATGCAATTGAGCTACTGGCCTGTCCTGCATCCAGCGTTCTTTCGGAACGCACATTCAGTGCTGCTGGAGGATTTGTCACGGATCACAGGGTGCGCCTGTCCACCGACTCGGTTGATCGACTGACTTTCATCAAGATGAACCAGTCTTGGATCACCACCAGCTACCACACACCTGATGCTGATATAACAGACTAATTGATTTTAACATGTCACATCCCTTCAAGACTGATGCTGATGCTGAGTGCCTGTGCTGTTATGTTGACTGGCTATCCTCCTCCTCCGAGTCCTCAATGATACGATTGATGATGATAGCTTGGAAGATCATTTTTGTTTATGGGTGCCGCCACCAGTGGCTAAGGCCCAATTTTTCAGCCCCTGTTTTACAGGGGCGTGTAATTACAATTTTTTTAGCAATAATTTGCCATAGGGCTCATTGCTGTGCTCCAAGTACAGTATCTGTGAAGGGTTGGAGTGTTGTGGCACCAGTGCCTAAGGCCCAATTTTTCAGCCCCTGTTTAAAAGGGGCGTGTCATTACAATTTTTGAAGCAATACTTTGCAACAGGGCTCATTGCTGTGCTCCAAGTACAGTATCTGTGAGGGGTTGTAGTGTTGTGCCACCAGTGCCTAAGGCCCAATTTTTCAGCCCCTGTTTAACAGGGGCGTGTCATTACAATTTTTGAAGCAATACTTTGCAACAGGGCTCATTGCTGTGCTCCAAGTACAGTATCTGTGAGGGGTTGTAGTGTTGTGCCACCAGTGCCTAAGGCCCAATTTTTCAGCCCCTGTTTAACAGGGGCGTGTCATTACAATTTTTGAAGCAATACTTTGCAACAGGGCTCATTGCTGTGCTCCAAGTACAGTATCTGTGAGGGGTTGTAGTGTTGTGCCACCAGTGCCTAAGGCCCAATTTTTCAGCCCCTGTTCAACAGGGGCATGCAATTACAATTCTTGATCTAATAATTCACAGCAGGGCCCATTGCTGCACCCACCAAGAGTAACTGTCAGGGCTTACAGTGTTGTGGCACCAGCACCACCATCAAAGGCCCAATTTTTACTACCACTGTTCAACAATTATATGTAATTAAAATTCCTGATATAATAGTTGACAGCAGGGCGTTCCAGCACCAACCAAGAGTAACTGTGAGTGCTTACAGTGTTGTGCCAACACCAACAACTAAGGGGCCTATTTCTGCAGAGTATATACGGCAGGTCCCTACTTTCAAACATCCAACTTACAAACGACTCCTACTTGCAAACGCAAGAAGACAACAGGAAGTGAGAGGAAATCTACCACTAGGAAGGAAAATTCTCTCCTGTAAGAATAAATATGGGAGAAAGGTGTCTCCTCTGTACTGATGCTTTATCAGCAATCCTTGTTTCAAGAAAAACACCACATTTCAAAAACAGTTGTCATTGGGACGGAAAGTGAGGTGAAATGTTCTGAACAGGGGCACAGACAGCAAAACAAATGTTACAGGGGTGATAACCCTTACCTATGTTTTCCAAAAAGTTTAAAAATAGATTTTTGGGCTGGAGCTACACTTCAACAATGTACCTGTTCAAAATTACAAACACATTCTACATAAGAACAAACCTACAGTCCCTGTCTTGTATGCACCGCCTGTATACGGCTGTTCAGAGTATATAGGGCCTTTTTTATTTTATGTGCGGGGTTCCCCTTAATATCCATACAAGACCCAAAGGGGCTGGTAATGGGCTGGGGTAGGGGGGGGGGTCATGGGGTAGCTATGCCATTTTTCTTAAAGATTTTCATCCATATTACCGGGACCAGACATTACATTAAAGCCGCAAGCAGTTTTAAATGGCTTTTTTTTCCTTTAGAAGTGTCATTTTGTGCAGGGACAGTTCTAAACACGGGAAACACGTGGCACTTCACAGGCATACTTTAGACACCCCCCTGGTACGATTTTTAAAGGAATATTTGACTTTTTTTTTTTCACTTTATGCATCATTAAAATGACTGCTCCCGAAAAACGACCGTTTTTAAAACTTCTTTTTGCATTGATACATGTCCCCTGGTGCAGAACCCGGGTTCCCAAACCCTTTTTAGGACAATAACATGCATAATAGTTGTTATAATTAGCACTTTAGAATTCGAACGTTCGCATCCATTGTATTTAATAGGGTTCTAATGTTCGTACGAACTTTCGGTCCGTTCGCGGGTTCTGGTGCGAACCGAACCCGGGGGTGTTCGGCTCATCACTACTCTAGGTACTCCGATTTCCTCCCACACTCCAAAGACATGCTGGGAGGTTAGTTGGCTTCTGTCTAAAATTGGCCCTAGTATATGAATGTGAGTTAGGGACTTTAGATTGTAAGCTCCTTGAGGGTAGGGACCGATGTGAATGTACAATATATATGTAAAGCGCTGCGTAAATTGACAGCGCTTTATAAGTACCTAAATAATAATGATTACTCCTGTCAATTTTGATAAATTGACAGGAGTAGTCATGCAGCTGTCACTATGGCTGTCAGCTTGTGGTGGCAAGAAAACTCCTTACACAGCTGCCACTCCTTGTCCCAGCCCTGCCAATCAGAGGCCTACTACAGCATACATTTACCCCTGTCTGCTAGGTCTAAATTTTGAGGCTGTCGCAGTATATTTTCTAGCAGTGAATACCTGAAAAAAAAATTTTCTCCATGCCAGGCTAGTAATATAATTTTCTCAATGCTGTATAACTAGCTTGGCCTTCAATTCTATTGTGTCCATTTGCTTTAGGAATTTAAAGTGGCTTGTCTAAACCCAAAAAACTAAATGTATCTATTTTGCAGCTTACCAATCCTTAAATGTTGTGGCTGCATTCGTTTTTTGTTTTTACCTTTTCCCCTTTATTTTCACCTGGCCAGCAATACACTTTCTGTCTTAATGTGGCTCCTCTCTCTGTGGATTAGCAATAGAGACAGCCTTGAAAAGCAGCATTGTCTGGAGAGGGTAGTGTTGGATATACTAGTAGCATTGATGGACTTTACATAAATGACTAACAAATTAACCACTTCAGCCCCGGACCATTTTGCTGGTCAATGACCAGGCCACTTTTTGCGATTCGGCACTGTGTCGCTTTAACTGACAATTGCGCGGTTGTGTGACGTGTCTCCCAAACAAAATTGATGTCCTTTTTTTCCCCACAAATAGAGCTTTCTTTTGGTGGTATTTGTTAACCTCTGCTGTTTTTATTTTTTGCGCTATAAACAAAAATAGAGTGACAATTTTTTAAAAAAATGCAATATTTTTTACTTTTTGCTATAATAAATATCCCCAAAAAATATATAAAAAATATATTTTTCTACTCAGTTTAGGCCGATACGTATTCTTCTACATATTTTTGGTAAAAAAAATCACAATAAGCGTTTATTGATTGGTTTGCGCAAAAGTTATAGCATCTACAAAATAGGGGATAGTTTTATGGCATTTTTATTAATATTTTTTTTTTTACTAGTAATGGTGGCGATCAGCGATTTTTATCGTGACTGCGACATTATGGTGGACACATCGGACACTTTTGGCACATTTTTGGGACCATTGTCATTTTTACAGCGATCAGTGCTATAAAAATGCACTGATTACTGTGAAAATTACACTGGCAGTAAAGGGGTTAACCACTAGGTGGCGCTGTAGGGGTTAAGTGTTCCCTATTGAGTGTTTCTTACTGTATGGGCTGTGTGTCACATGACACTGATCTTCGCTCCGAGTACACGAAACAGAGATCTGTTTCATTGTCACTAGGCAGAGCGGGGAGATGCTTGTTTACACAAGCATCTCCCCGCTCTATACCTCCGTGAGACGATCGCAAATTGTCAAACCATCAAATGGCTGGTGTCCAGTGGCAGCAAACAATCCAATAATGGCCACCATTATTTTCCAGCACTGCCTATACCCTCTTGGGCATGGAGTTCACCAGAGCTTCACAGGTTGCCACTGGAGTCCTCATCCACTCCTCCATGACGACATCACCGAGCTGGTGGATGTTAGAGACCTTGTGCTCCTCCACCTTCCGTTTGAGGATGCTCCACAGATGCTCAATAGGGTTTAGGTCTGGAGACATGCTTGGCCAGTCCATCACTTTTACCCTCAGCTTATTTAGCAAGGCAGTGGTCATCTTGGAGGTGTGTTCGGGTCGTTATCATGTTGTAATACTGCCCTGTGGCCCAGTCTCCAAAGGGAGGGGATCATACTCTGCTTCAGTATGTCACAGTACATGTTGGCATTCATGGTTCCCTCAATGAACTGTAGCTCCCCAGTCCCGGCAGCACTCATGCAGCCCCAGACCATGACACTCCCACCACCATGCTTGACTGTAGGCAAGACACACTTGTCTTTGTACTTCTCACCTGGTTGCCGCCACACACGGTTGACACCATCTGAACCAAATAAGTTTATCTTGGTCTCATCGACCACAGGACATGGTTCCAGTAATCCATGTCCTTAGTCTGCTTGTTTTCAGCAAACTGTTTGCAGGCTTTCTTGTGCATCATCTTTAGAAGAGGCTTCTTTCTGGGATAACTGCCATGCAGACCAATTTGATGCAGTATGCGGCGTATGGTCTGAGCACTGACAGGCTGACCCCCCACCCCTTCAACCTCTGCAGCAATGCTGGCAGCACTCATATGTCTATTTCCCAAAGACAACTTATGGATATGACGCAGGGCATGGGCACTCATCTTCTTTGGTCGACCATGTCAAGGCTGGTTCTGAGTAGAACCTGTCCTGTTAAACTGCTGTATGGTCTTGGACACCATGATACAGCTCAGTTTCAGGGTCCTGGCAATCTTCTTATAGCCTAGGCCAGGTATATGCAAATAGCGGACCTCCAGCTGTTGCCAAATTACAAGTCCCATGAGGCATAGCGAGACTCTGACAGCAGCAAGTATGACACCCAAAGGCAGAGGCATGATGGGACTTGTAGTTTTGGAACAGCTGGAGGTCCGCTAATTGCATATCCATGGCCTAGGCCATCTTTTTATAGAGCAGCAATTCTTTTTTTCAGACACTCAGAGAGTTCTTAGCCAATAGGTGCCATGTTGAACTTCCAGTGACCAGTATGAGAGAGTGAGAGTGATAACACCAAATTTAACACACCTGCCCCCTTGTAACACTAACAAGTCACATGACACTGGGGAGGGAAAATTGCTAAATGGGCCCAATTTGGACATTTTCACTTAGGGGTGTACTCACTTTTAATGGCCGCGTGTTGAGTAATTTTGAGAGGACAGCAAATTTACAATGTTATACAAGCTGTGCACTCACTACTTTACATTGTAGCAAAGTGTAATTTCTTCAGTGTTGTCACATGAAAAGATATAATAAAATAGTTACAAAAATTTAAGGGGTCTACTAACTTTTGTGAGATACTATATATTTGAAATACATTTTTTATCACTTTTTGGCAATAATATGGTTAATGCTAGTCACAGGCTGTGTCACACCCCTCCAGCCTGTGTCTTAGAATAAGAGAGAGGTGAACCCTGCATTAGGCTGGGTTCACACTAGTGCGACACGACATCTGTCCTACTTTGGATCCGACTTTGCCCTGCGACATGAAGCCAACATATGTCTGACTTTCAATGAACGGGGATCCGACTTGGATCCCCGCCAATATCAGGCACTGTGTTTGGTATGAATCTTGGGGGGGAACTCCAGGCCAAATTTTAAAGAAAAAACTGGCATGGGTTCCCCCTCCAGGAGCATACCAGGCCCTTGGGTCTGGTCTGGATTTGAAGGGGCGCCCCTACGCCGAAAAAACGGCGTGGGGGTCCCCCCCAAAATCCAAACCAGACCCTTATCCGAGCACACAACCTGGCAGGCCGCAGGGGAAGAGGGGGGGGACGAGAGGGCGGCCCCCTCCCTCCTGAACTGTACCAGGCCACATGCCCTCAACATGGGGGGTTTGGTGCTCTGGGGCAGGGGGGCAACCTGCGGCCCCCCCACCCCAGAGCACCCTGCCCCCATGTTGATGAGGACAGGGCCTCTTCCCGACAACCCTGGCCGTTGGTTGTCGGGGTCTGCGGGCGGGGGGCTTATCGGAATCCGGGAGCCCCCTTCAATAAGGGGGCCCCCAGATCCCGGCCCCCCCACCCTATGTGAATGAGTATGGGGTACATCGTACCCCTACCCATTCACCTGGTGGAAAAAAATTGCAATAAAAAAAACACACAGCTTTTTAAAGTATTTAATTACACAGCTCCGGGGGTCTTCTTCCGACTTCGGGGGTCTCCGGTGTCGTCGCCGCTCTCTCCGGTTCTTTCTTCTGCCGGGCCACCGCTAACTTCTTTAGCTCTTTTGCTAGCGGAGGCCCGGTCTTCTCCGTCGCCTTCTTCTTCTCCCCCTCTCCGGTTCTTCTCCCGCTTCTTTCTTCTGCCGGCCCCTCCACTAACTTCTTTAGCTCTTTTGCTAGTGGAGGGGCCGGTCTTCTCCGTCGCCTTCTTCTTCTCCCGCTATCCGGTTCTTCTCCCGGTTCTTCTCCCGCTTCTTTCTTCTGCCGGCCCCTCCACTAACTTCTTTAGCTCTTTTGCTAGTGGAGGGGCCGGTCTTCTCGTCGCCGTCTTCTTCTCTCTTCTCCTCCTCGATGTTGACGCGTCGCTTCCTCCCGCTGTAATACTGGCTGTCCGCTCCGCATTAATATAGGCTTCTCATGACGTCACAGTCACATGTTCCGGGGCACATGGCCCCGAAGCATGTGACTGTGACGTCATGGGAATATGTGACTGTGACGTCATGAGAAGCCTATATTAATGCGGAGCGGACAGCCAGTATTACAGCGGGAGGAAGCGACGCGTCAACATCGAGAAGGAGAAGAGAGAAGAAGACGGCGACGGCGACGGGAAGACCGGTCCCTCCACTAGCAAAAGAGCTAAAGAAGTTAGTGGAGGGGCCGGCAGAAGAAAGAAGCGGGAGAAGAACCGGGAGAAGAACCGGATAGCGGGAGAAGAAGAAGGCGACGGAGAAGACCGGGCCTCCGCTAGCAAAAGAGCTAAAGAAGTTAGCGGTGGCCCGGCAGAAGAAAGAACCGGAGAGCGCGGCGACGACACCGGAGACCCCCGAAGTCGGAAGAAGACCCCGGAGCTGTGTAATAAAATACTTTAAAAAGCTGTGTGGTTTTTTTATTGCAATTTTTTTCCACCAGGTGAATGGGTAGGGGTACGATGTACCCCATACTCATTCACATAGGGTGGGGGGGCCGGGATCCGGGGGCCCCTTTATTGAAGGGGGCTCCCGGATTCCGATAAGCCCCCCGCCCGCAGACCCCGACAACCAACGGCCAGGGTTGTCGGGAAGAGGCCCTGTCCTCATCAACATGGGGGCAGGGTGCTCTGGGGTGGGGGGGGGCGCAGGTCGCCCCCCTGCCCAGAGCACCAAACCCCCCATGTTGAGGGCATGCGGCCTGGTATGGTTCAGGAGGGAGGGGGTCCGCTCTCTCGTCCCCCCCCTCTTCCCCTGCGGCCTGCCAGGTTGTGTGCTCGGATAAGGGTCTGGTTTGGATTTTGGGGGGACCCCACGCCGTTTTTTCGGCGTAGGGGTTCCCCTTCAAATCCAGACCAGACCCAAGGGCCTGGTATGCCCTTGGAGGGGGACTCCATGCCGGTTTTTTATTTAAAATTTGGCCTGGAGTTCCCCCTCAAGAGCAGCACAGCACAAGTCGCATGCCAAAGTCGGATCATGCAAGACTGCGGACCAAAGTCGAACCAAAGTAGTACAGGGAGCATTCTCAAAGTCGGACCGACATGTGTCGGACCAGTTAAGACGGCTCCCATAGGGAAACATTCATTTTCACACGTCATGCGACATGAGCTCCCAATGTCTGAGCGTTTGTCGCCCCAGTGTGAACCAGGCCTTAATCTACATGTAATATTCCACCCCCATTGTATTTAGCTGGTTAGTGGGCATGGAGGAGAAGGGAGAGAGTGGGCTGTCAAATACCACTGTGTATACACCCACATGTGTAAATCTTTAGTCACCTGGGCTGCTCAGATGTGATAGGGAGGAAATGCTCAGCATAGACATTCACTAAAAATTGAGCTTGTGCAGAGCTGCCAACACTGCTCTTCAAAATCCCTAGCTGAATTGGTGACATGGACAGAAGGTGGAGATAGAGAGCAGCAGGATCAACCAGGTTTTTTTGCAGAATATAGAAAACAAATCTCATAGTGATTGAGAATGAACAGCATGTAATACACCATTTATTGATAGTTTTTATGATGTGGGTTTAGTGACAATTTAAGTTCCAAAAGCAAGTTCACAAAGAGCATGATTTCTAATTTCAGCTGCATGCATAGGATGATGTCAATTAATTATACAGAAGGGCTACGGGTAATTAAAAGGCAACATTTAAAGCGTTTGTTACTCCAACACTTCATATTCCTGATATGTGCCTGCTGTACCATGTACTTGTATGAGAAAGCATCTTGTTCTCTTTGTATTGCTTCCTTTGTGTGAAATCCCTGGTGTTCCTGGCAGTCCCTCTGCTTTACTAATAAAAACTGACCACACTATGTCAGTGAGGTCAGTGCACACCGTGGTCAGTTCTCTAGCTGTGCTGGGAACTCAGCCTGTTCTCCTCCAATGATCAAACTTGTGCTGACACGCCTGCACTGCACAGCCACTCATTGGGAATCTTAGTGTTCCACTGCTTCTCCTCCCCCCAGCTCTTATGCAGCTGAGAACAGAGGGAATGTGATCACTTATAAAAAGAGATTAAAAAAAAAGGTATTTATAATGTTTTTTTCATATCTATACAATTTTTTTACCTTTCATTTGTAATTTAAACTGAATAGGTTGTTTAACAAGGTGATCATTTACAATCACTTTAAAAGAGAAGTAAAGGTTTTTTTTGTTTTTTTTAAAGAATTATACTTTTTTTTTTTTTAACAGAAAAGTTTTTATTAAACAATTCAGCAGTACAGCATAGTCAGCTATCGGCATACATTCCATTCAACATAGATATCTTCTACAGAGTCAATCCACAGTAAAAGAATGTCAATGACAGTGCATATAACAGTCAATCCTGCAGGGGAGCATTCCGAGTCTGGCTCGCTCATAAAGGATGGCTATCTGGACCCATATTCATTAGCTACCCCCAGGCCTAAGCGGGTGTCGACTTCATGTCACGGGGGGGGGGGATGGCCCCCAATTTTCGGTGACGCCCTGTGGGACACTTTAGGCTTATAGCATGAGTGGGAGGGACCCCCAATGCCCAGAGGAAAATACCCCAACCGTTCACCTCGGATCACCCAACCGCATTCCCTCACCCACATGCGTCTATCCATGCTGACCACACTTTATCAAATTTACTCGGACATTGTCTGCTCTCGTAAGTGAGTTGGTACAAGGGTAATACAGAGTTAATCGCTTTTTTCCAGGATTCAAGGGTGGGTGGGATGGCCGATTTCCAGTGTAGCATTATCTCCCTTCTGGCGTAGAACAGTGAGAAGATAATACACAATTTTGTGTATCTATCCCCCTTGACCTCCTCCAAGTAGCTCAACAGAAGCACCAAGGGTTCTGCCGGTACCCTAGTCCCGCTCAGGTGGCTCAACATGTCTGCTATCCTCTCCCAATATGTCCAGAGCTTGGGGCAGGACCAGACCATATGTGTCATGGAAACCCTGCCAGGAACAGACGCCCTGGACTTCCTGGTCCCCGCAGGTGACGCCGGAAGGGCTATTTAAACTCCTCACTTGCAGACAGTCCCTGCTGTCTGCTCTACAGCGTTCACCCCAAGTGACCTGATCTGCTCAAATCACCTGTATCTGACCCGGCTTCCTGAGACCTTCCTGCTATCTACCTGTACCTGACCATCGGCCTGTTTCTGACTTCGGTATTGCCTGATCCTTCTGTACCTTGCTGCCCGCCAGTTTACCCAACCCCGGCTTGTCTGTTGATCCTGCCTGATCCAGGCTCTGTTCACCCGCTGCTGTTCAGTGGTTCCAGTCCACCTGCTGTGCCTCCCGGTCCGGGCCACCTGCCGTAGTTCCTGGTTCCTGTTTACTCACCTGCTGTGGTTCCTGGTTCCCGTCTGCTCACCTGCTGCTGCTCAGTGGTTCCAGTCTACCTGCTGTGCCTTCCGGTCCGGGTCATCTGCTGTGGTTCCTGGTTCCTGTCTGCTCATCTGCTGTAGTTCCTGGTTCCTGTCTGCTCATCTGCTGTAGTTCCTGGTTCCTGCCTACTCCTCTGCTGGTTCCTGCTCACCTGCTGCTGCTCAGTAGTTCCAGTCTACCTGCTGTGCCTCCCGGTCCGGGTCATCTGCTGTGGTTCCTGGTTCCTGTCTTCTCACCTGCTGGTTCCTGATCACCTGCGGTTCTCCTTGATCCTGCCAGGCACTCGTACCCCTTCCACCTCCGTGCCTCCTGTTTTACCATCAGGGGCCGCTGGTGGGAGCCGTAAGGGAGGCCTCCCTCTGCTAACCGGGATCGTCACCACCAGGTACGTGACAGCAGACAGCCATGTCTGAGCCCGAGCAGGGAGCCTCACCTATGGAGGAACTATGCCGACACCTGGCGGGACTGACCGAGGCAGTCAAGAGCCTCCAGCAAGGCTACGCTCACCTGGAAGGACAAGTGCGGGCCCTCACCAACCCCGATGGAGCTCAAGGGGATCCACGCGCTTCCACTTCCTCTGCCGGGGCAGGAGCTGCGCCCACGGTGGTCATGTTTCCCCCTGAACCCAGGATTCCTACACCCGAAAAATTCTCCGGGGACCGGAGCAAGTTCAGGGCCTTCCGGAACTCTTGTGAGTTGTACTTTGCCTTACAGCCCCGCACCTTTTCCTTAGAAGCTACCAGGTTGGGCTTTGTAATTTCACTACTATCCGGAGACCCACAGAACTGGGCCCACCGCCTGCTAGAACGCAAGGATGCGTCCTTGGACAGCCTTACACTTCTTTTTGACGCCATGGCCAAATTGTACGAGGACCCTCAGCTCTCGGTCACTGCAGAAAACGCCCTGCGGACCCTTCAGCAGGGACGCAGAGCAGCGGAAGATTATGTAGCCGAATTTAGGCGCTGGAGCGCAGACACCAGCTGGAATGACGCTGCCCTCCGTCACCAGTTTCGCATAGGCCTTTCTGACCCCCTGAAGGACGAACTGGCTAGGGTAGGAATACCAGAAAATCTGAACCTGCTGATCGATCTGACAATTCAGATTGACCGACGCCTGAGGGAACGGAGGGCTGAGAGGGCCACGGGCTTTACCCGGCCGACCTGGATGCTTCCCCGGGTCCCCAGTCATCTGCACCCAGCTCCTGCAGCACCCTCGACTCCCTCGTGCGATGCTCCCGAACCCATGCAGCTTGGGGTCCTCCGCCCTTCCCTTACTCCGGAGGAACGCCAACGCCGACGCACGCATAACTTGTGCCTGTACTGTGGGGAGCCCGGTCACTTCGTTAGGAACTGTCCCCTGAAGCTCCGTAAGTGCTTGTCAGTATTCCCTGCTGTGATCAACCCTCAGACTAGATCCTCTTCTCACTTTGCTCTTTCTATCTCCCTGCAGCTCCCAGGAAGGACCCTACAAGTAGTCGCAATTATTGACTCTGGGGCCTGTAGTTGCTTCATGGACTCAACTTTTGTCCGTACTCAACTGATTCCTCTACTTCCCAAGACCCATGGCCTACGGGTTCACCTGGCTGATGGGTCCATTATCAAGTCGGGGCCCGTAGTCGAAGAGACGGCTCCCCTACCCGTCACTGTCTCCACCTCTACCGGGGAGCACCGAGAATATCTACGGCTGGACATTATCTCCTCTCCACTGTTCCCCATAATTCTCGGTATGCCCTGGCTACAAGCCCATAATCCTACCATCAACTGGGTCACAGGGGTGGTCACTTTTCCTTCCTCCTACTGCCAACGTTCCTGTGGCTCACACAAACCCCCTGGGCCTGCCACCTTAATGTGTACCGACACTGAGGCCGGAATACGTCAGGCCATCCCTGACGCTTACCTGGACTTTCTCGATGTGTTTAGTAAACAGGGGGCAGAGACACTACCACCCCACCAAGCCTACGACTGTCCCATTGATCTACTCCCCGGAGCAGCTATTCCTTTCGGTAGGATTTTCCCTTTAACGGAGGTAGAACAGGGGGCCCTGAAGGATTACATCAATGAGAACCTTTTTAAAGGGGTTCATTCGCCCCTCTACGTCGCCTGCAGGCGCAGGCATTTTCTTTGTGGAGAAGAAGGACCACACCCTCAGGCCATGTGTGGACTACCGTGAACTAAACAAGGTCACCATTAAAAATCGCTATCCTCTCCCTCTGGTACCAGAGTTATTCCAAAGATTGGGAACTGCTGTCATTTTTACTAAACTCGACCTCCGGGGGGCCTATAACCTGGTTCGAATCAAGGAGGGCGATGAGTGGAAAACTGCCTTCCGCTCCCGGTTCGGACATTTCGAGTATTTAGTGATGCCCTTCGGGCTGTGCAATGCCCCTGCCACCTTCCAGTATTTTATTAATGATGTACTTCGAGACTTTTTAGATCTCTTTGTGATTGCTTATTTAGATGATATACTAATCTTCTCTTCCTCCCTTGACTCCCATCGCAGGCATGTCAGAAGTGTGTTAGACTGGCTTCGACAGCATAGTCTATATGCGAAGGCTGAGAAATGCGAGTTTGAGCGAAAGAGCATAGCATTTCTGGGATTAATCATCTCTGGCGAAGGCATCAGGATGGACCCACAGAAGATCACCGCAATCTTGGACTGGCCAGTGGCAGTGGATAAGAAGGGAATCCAACGGTTCGTTGGATTCGCCAACTTTTACCGTAAATTTATCCGGGGGTTCTCCGCCATCATTGCTCCCATTACCCAGCTAACCAAGCAAGGTACCCGTTTCCACTGGTCCCCTGAGGCCCAAAAGGCCTTTGAGGATCTCAAAGGGCTCTTCACCTCTGCATCCATCTTAAAACACCCTGATTCCTCCCTACCATTTGTGCTTGAGGTAGATGCTTCGGAGGTTGCAGTAGGAGCAATATTGTCACAGAGGCAAGGAACCAAGGCTTTGCTTCATCTGGTGGCTTTCTTTTCTCGCAAATTATCTGCGGCAGAAAGAAATTATGATGTGGGAGACCGGGAACTCTTGGCGATCAAGTCCGCCCTGGAGGAATGGAGGTATTTACTTGAAGGTGCTGCTCACCCGATCTTAGTATTCACCGACCATAAGAACTTAGAGTACCTGAAAACTGCAAAAAGACTTAAACCACGACAAGCCAGATGGGCCCTGTTTTTTTCCCGGTTCTCCTTCCATGTGACATACCGCCCCGGTGCCAAGAACACTAAACCTGACGCCTTGTCCCGAATGTTTCATGGATCCAAAGAACTCTCCTCACCCGATACAATCCTCGCTCCTGGGAACTTTCTTCTACTTCAGGAGGACCTACTCACCCGGACCAGACAAGCCACCACCAGACAGGAACCCTCTTCTGAACTGGATCTGCAAACCAAGGATGGATTACTCTGGCATCAAGACAGGATATTCGTACCAGAAGAACTAAAGATAGCCGTGCTTGAGCTCTGCCACGATCACGCCCTTGCTGGGCACTTTGGCGTGGCTAAGACCACTGAGTTGGTACAACGTACCTTCTGGTGGCCTCGACTACGCGAGGACTGCAGGAGGTTCGTGGAGTCCTGTACTACATGTGCCCGGAATAAGGGGTCCAGATCCAAAGCCTGGGGACTACTGAAGCCCTTACCCGTTCCAGATAGACCGTGGAAGATGCTTTCTATCGACTTCATAGTCGAGCTGCCCCCGGCTGAGAACCACACCACCATCTTTGTGATTGTGGACCGCCTGTCCAAGATGGCACATTTTGTCCCTATGAGAGGGACCCCCTCGGCCTCGGAAACTGCACAAATGTTCATTAAAGTGGAGCTCCACCCTAAATAGCAACTTTTGCTATTTGGAACCCTCCCCCCCTCCGGTGTCACAATTGACACCTTTCAGGGGGGAGGGGGGTGAAGATACCTGTCTAAGACAGGTATTTTCACCCACATCCGAGAGTCCTGTCTCCGGGAATCTGCGGGAGTTACGTCACTTCCCGCAGACTTCCCTTGGTGTTCTGGGAGACACTCGGCTCCCAGAACACAGGAGCACCAATCAGAACGGCGCAGCGCGACTCGCGCATGCGCCGTAGGGAACCGGGCATGAAGCCGCAGGGCTTCACTTCCTGGTTCCCTCAGCGAGGATGGCGGAGGGAGCAGCAGAGCGACGAGCGGTCGCTCGTCCTCTGCTGCGGACGTCGCTGGACTCCAGGACAGGTAAGTGTCCAAATATTAAAAGCCAGCAGCTGCTGTAGCTGTAGCTGCTGGCTTTTAATTTTTTTTTTCCGGTGGAGCAACCCCTTTAAAGAAGTCGTCAGGCTCCACGGGGTACCCGCTAATATAGTCTCCGATCGGGGGGTACAATTTACCTCCCGGTTCTGGAGGTCCCTCTGCAAGACCCTGGGAATAGAGCTATCATTCTGTTCGGCTTACCACCCTCAAACCAACGGACAGACGGAGAGAACAAATCAGACTCTCGAGCAATATTTGCGTTGCTTTTCCTCCTTTGCTCAGAATGACTGGCTCTCCCTGCTTCCGCTAGCGGAGTTCTCTTACAATAACTCCATCCACTCCGCAACTAACCAGACCCCATTTTTTGCAAACTTCGGGTTTCACCCCACATTTCTGCTCAACTCTCTCCCTGAGTGCTCGGTGCCCGCAGTTCTGGAAAAGGTGAATTTCTTCTCTTCTAACAACCAACTTCTACGAGAAACCATGGCAAGAACTCAGGAGTATAACAAGATGGTCTACGACAGGAGGAGACGGGGTGAATTAGTGCTGGCACCAGGCAACCAAGTATGGCTTTCTACCATCAATCTAAGATTGGCTTGTCCGTCCAGGAAATTGGGCCCCAAGATTCTAGGGCCATTTCCTGTCAAAAGGAAAATTAACGAGGTGGCCTACGAGCTGGAGCTCCCCGACTCCCTGAGGGTCCACCCTGTTTTTCACGTTTCTCTGCTGAAACCATCAGTCTCCAACCCATTCCCAGGTCGGACCCCGACTCGCCCTGATCCCGTCATCATAGACGGGGAACAGGAATTCGAGGTAGAAGCTATTCTGGACGCACGAAAAAGAAATAGCCAGAGTCAATTTTTAATAAAATGGAAGGGTTACGGACCAGAGGAGAACTCTTGGGAACCGGAAGAGAACATTCACGCCAAAGACCTGATACAGGCCTTCAGGAGGTCTCACCCCGAGAAGTTTACCCCTAGGGGCATCCGGAGGCTGCCCCTTGGGGGGGGCAATGTCATGGAAACCCTGCCAGGAACAGACGCCCTGGACTTCCTGGTTCCCGTTTGCGCGCGCGCACGTGCGCGCGCGCCCCCCGCAGGTTACGCCGGAAGGGCTATTTAAACTCCTCACTTGCAGACAGTCCCTGCTGTCTGCTCTACAGCGTTCACCCCAAGTGACCTGATCTGCTCAAATCACCTGTATCTGACCCGGCTTCCTGAGACCTTCCTGCTATCTACCTGTACCTGACCATCGGCCTGTTTCTGACTTCGGTATTGCCTGATCCTTCTGTACCTCGCTGCCCGCCAGTTTACCCGACCCCGGCTTGTCTGTTGATCCTGCCTGATCCAGGCTCTGTTCACCCGCTGCTGTTCAGTGGTTCCAGTCCACCTGCTGTGCCTCCCGGTCCGGGCCACCTGCCGTAGTTCCTGGTTCCTGTTTACTCACCCGCTGTGGTTCCTGGTTCCCGTCTGCTCACCTGCTGCTGCTCAGTGGTTCCAGTCTACCTGCTGTGCCTTCCGGTCCGGGTCATCTGCTGTGGTTCCTGGTTCCTGTCTGCTCATCTGCTGTAGTTCCTGGTTCCTGTCTACTCCTCTGCTGGTTCCTGCTCACCTGCTGCTGCTAAGTAGTTCCAGTCTACCTGCTGTGCCTCCCGGTCCGGGTCATCTGCTGTGGTTCCTGGTTCCTGTCTTCTCACCTGCTGGTTCCTGATCACCTGCGGTTCTCCTTGATCCTGCCAGGCACTCGTACCCCTTCCACCTCCGTGCCTCCTGTTTTACCATCAGGGGCCGCTGGTGGGAGCCGTAAGGGAGGCCTCCCTCTGCTAACCGGGCTCGTCACCACCAGGTACGTGACAATATGCCAAAGAATTATACTTACCTCGTGGATACAGCATCGGTCCAATGCTGCATCTGTCCCCGGTGCCTCTGCACTGAGAACCGAGCCATCGAACACCACTGATCGCTCAGTTTTCAGAGCTCCCCGGGCAGAGTGCTGCAGACAGTCAGTCACATCTCCCTGCTCTGCCCCTCCTCACTCATTGGATTGCTGGGCTGTGGAGGGGCGGGGGCGGTTGACTCAGGCTCTCAGCGGTTCACTGAGAGCCTGAGCCGGGTGTCAGTCCAGGCACCTGGCGGATCCAGACTTTATTGTCGCGATGGCGCTGATCCTGGACCGACTTCTGTGACGTCAGTAGAGAGCAGACTTCAGCCTGCTCTCTCTCGGGAGTGCAAAACTGGCTGCACTCCTGTGATCCATAGGAGAAGTACAGCCAAACGAGCTTTGGCTATACTTCTCCTTCAAGACTTTCTTCAAGAACAGAAGGAAAGATACTAAACTGATTGCACTGTAAAACTACAAAAAAGAACAAACAGAGAAGGCGAAAGCACCTAGTGCATTACCAAAAATGTCTAGGAAAGATGTAAAATTGATAAAAATACAGTAGTAGGAGCATGTAAACCAGAATATGCCATGTAGTGCAGAATACGGGTGCTCGGAAGACACCCCACTATACTGCCAAGCTGACGCGTTTTGGGGGGGCATTCCCCTCTTCAGATCTAAGCACTGTAGCATTGAGAAGAATCAAAGGAAAACCAAAAAACTTTCCCATTGTTGATATTGTAGGACTATCCCACAAGCCCAAAAGTTTTAAGCCAGGCCTCCACAGAGGAGCTCCATGGAGTCTGCTAAAATGAAACTTTAAGCAAAGTAATAAAAGCAACAAAGAAAACACACATTAGATAACCTAACCTACATATGTCATTGCTTGTATTGCTCTCTCTTACTCCAACTGTTGACTAATTATAAATATTCACTTTATTTTGTAATATTATATTATTTTTAATTATTTTGTAATATTATAATAATAATATTTTCTAATATTATACATTATATATACTCTATTTTGTATTAAATATATCCTTTTCTGCAGTTTATAAAATGCCCAGCTTGTTTCAGCAGAAACTGCATGTCATCCTGGTTGTAGAGGGTGGGGTCCATATGGCTAGCAGTACCAGTACAGGTGTGAAGTGGCATGATATAGAAGGCAACTCTATGGAAGGATGAGACTGACAGTCCTGATCCTTGCCAATTGCCAAATGGACTTAAGAAAGACACAAAGGATCGTATTTCATGGAACACATGAGTGTGGCAAGAAGGCTATGAAATACATTTCCACCCTAGCTAAGCTGCCTAGGTGCCCCCCCCCCCAAGGAGTCACCCCCCCCCCCCCCACTTCATATTCTTAGAAGTTATCATCACATCACCCACCTTGTCATTGTGGTACTGAAGGGCTTCCTTGCCAGAAGAACACTTGATCTCAATCTTCTTCCCATCAGAGGGGGTTACATCCTTCTGCTGGCTAATAATTTTCCCAGAGCCTTTCCCAGCTGACAGAGAACCAAAATTGATGGTCTTATTTTCAGAAGAACCTTCTACTGGACAGAACATCCCACAGAATTTCTGCCTGGGCTTAGGACTCCCAGATCCCATGTTCTTGAAGAAAGCTGGGACCTCCTCCCCCTCATTCTGCCGGCCAGGTTGCCTCTTGTCAGCCATCCTGAACCCCCCTTGAAGGATGGAGCAGTTTTTTGAAGGATAAATGCTGAGAGGGTAGGACAATGATGAGGTGGGTGGAGAAGGCACTGCAGGTTTGGAGGCGAACAATAGGACTCACTACTGCTCCCACATTGCTAAGTCCTCTGCTGACTGCCACTGGAGAATGGGCTTGGATCTCTCTCTACAGCCAAGTGCACACTGCCTGCTCTTCAACTTAGCAGAATTAAGGAGCTGGGAGGGATGAGGAGTGTAGGCGGGAGGGGTTCTGCAGCAGAAAGGCAAGGAGATCCGGAAGTGATGCGAACAGGCAGATAGATTGGGCTGCAAGGTGCAGGTTTTGGCTACCTAGGCATGGGCGATCAGATGGGCTGTAGGTCAATCAATGATGATGGGTGGGATCAGGGAGCAGCTGGGTTGTTTTATGACAGCTGAGCCTACCTTGGCTAGTATGGAGAGCATGCTTTCTCTCCATGCAAAGGATCATGCGTGGCAGGAGTGATGTGGTGCATGCAGAGGCTGTGGCGGAGTCTAGGTGTGGAACAATAGAAGATGGACAACCATGGACTATGCGCAGCCAGGCAGAATCCAACGGATGGGCGCTGTCCCTTCAGCACCATCCAGCCGGCATAGGCTGCAGAGGACGTATCAGACCCGACTGGAGGCAGCGCCCATTAATAGCATTATTCATTCCTGCTGTGTGTAGGGGGGAATCTGATCACACATCCTTCTTTACCCCTATGCCATCAGCAGGATATCATAGTCATATATTACAGATAATTCATGGGTGAGGGTGGCAGCAAGTATTTATATAAAGGGGGACATCTGATCACACATCCTTCTTTACCCCTATGCCATCAGCGGGATATCATAGTCATATATTACAGATAATTCATGGGTGAGGGTGGCAGCAAGTATTTATATAAAGGGGGGCATCTGATCACACATCCTTCTTTACCCCTATGCCATCAGCGGGATATCAGTCATTTGTGACAGATAATTCATGGGTGAGGGTGGCAGCAAGTATTTATATAAAGGAGGACATCTGATCACACATCCTTCTTTACCCCTATGCCATCAGCAGGATATCATAGTCATATATTACAGATAATTCACGGGTGAGGGTGGCAGCCAGTATTTATATAAAAGGGGACATCTGATCACACATACTTTTTTACCCCTATGCCATCAGCAGGATATCATAGTCATATATTACAGATAATTCATGGGTGAGGGTGGCAGCAAGTATTTATATAAAGGGGGACATCTGATCACACATCCTTTTTTACCCCTATGCCATCAGCAGGATATCATAGTCATATATTACAGATAATTCATGGGTGAGGGTGGCAGCAAGTATTTATATAAAGGGGGACATCTGATCACACATCCTTCTTTACCCCTATGCCATCAGCAGGATATCAGTCATTTGTGACAGATAATTCATGGGTGAGGGTGGCAGACAGTATTTATATAAAGGGGGACATCTGATCACACATCCTTTTTTACCCCTATACTATCAGCGATATATTAGTCATTTGTGACAGATAAGATATAGGTGAGGCATGGTGACAGAAAGTATATGTATAAAGGGGGACATCTGAGCACACATCCTTCTTTATCCCTATGCCATCAGCAGGATATCATAGTCATATATGACAAATAATTCATAGGTAAGGGTGGCAGAAAGTACTTATATAAAGGGGGACATCTGATCACACATCCCTCTTTACCCCTATGGCATCAGCAGGCTACTAACATAGTCATATATGACAGATACGAAAAAGGGGAGGGTGTCAGAAAGCATATTGGGGGGCATCTGATCACACATCCTGCTTTACCCCTATGGCATCAGCAGGCTACTATCATAGTCATGTATGACAGATAAGAAATAGGTGAGGGTGGCAGAACTGTATATGTATAAAGGGGGACATCTGATCACACATCCTTCTTTACCCCTATGGCATCAGTAGGATATCATAGTCATATATGAAATAGGTGAGGGTGGCAGAAAGTATATGTATCTAGGGGGACATCTGATTACACATCCTTCTTTACCTCTATGGCATCAGCAGGATATCATAGTCATATATGACAGATAAGAAATAGGTGAGGGTGGCAGAAAGTATATGAATCCTGGGGGACATCTAATCACACATCCTTTTTTACCCCTATAGCATCAGCAGGATATCATAGTCATATATGACTAGTGATGAGCCGAACACCCCCGGGTTCGGTTCGCACCAGAACCCGCGAACGGACCGAAAGTTCGCACGAACTTTAGAACCCTATTAAATACAATGGATGCAAACGTTCGAAATCTAAAGTGCTAATTATAACGACTATTATGCATGTTATTGTCCTAAAAAGGGTTTGGGAACCCGGGTTCTGCACCAGGGGACATGTATCAATGCAAAAAGAAGTTTTAAAAACGGCAGTTTTTCTGGAGCAGTCATTTTAATGATGCATAAAGTGAAAAAAAAAAAGTCAAATATTCCTTTAAATATCGTACCTGGGGGGTGTCTAAAGTATGCCTGTGAAGTGCCACGTGTTTCCCGTGTTTAGAACTGTCCCTGCACAAAATTACATTTCTAAAGGAAAAAAAGCCATTTAAAACTGCTTGCGGCTTTAATGTAATGTCTGGTCCCGGTAATATGGATGAAAATCTTTAAGAAAAATGACATAGCTACCCCATCACACCCCCCCCCCCCCTTACCCCAGCCCATTACCAGCCCCTTTGGGTCTTGTATGGATATTAAGGGGAACCCCGCACACAAAATAAAAAAGGCCCTATATACTCTGAACAGCCGTATACAGGCGGTGCATACAAGACAGGGACTGTAGGTTTGTTCTTATGTAGAATCTGTTTGTAATTTTGAACAGGTACATTGTTTAAGTGTAGCTCAAGCCAAAAAATATATTTTTAAGCTTTTTGGAAAACATAGGGAAGGGTTATCACCCCTGTAACATTTGTTTTGCTGTCTGTGCAGTGTGCACCTGTTCAGAACAGTTCACCTCACTTTCCGTCCTAATGACAAATGTTTTTTGAAAATTTGGGGTTTTTATTGAAACAAGAATTGGTGATAAAGAATCAGTGGAGAGGAGACACTTTTTTTCCCATATTAACTCTTACAGGAGAGAATTTGCCTTCCTAGGGGTAGATTTCCTCTCACTTCCTGTTGTATCCTTCCGTTTGCAAGGAGGAGTCGTTTGTAAGTTGGATGTTTGAAAGTAGGGGCCTGCCGTATATACTCAGCTGAAATTTGCCCCTTACATGTTGGTGTTGCCACAACACTGTGAGCCCCCACAGTTACTCTTGGTGGGCGCATGAATGGGCCCTGCTGTGAATTATTAGATCAAGAATTGTAATTGCATGCCCCTGTTGAACAGGGGCTGAAAAATTGGGCCTTTGGTGGTGGTGGTGGTGGTGGTGTTGACACAACACTGTAAGGCCTCACAGTTAGTCTTGGTGGGCGCAGGAATGGGCCCTGCTGTGAATTATTAGATCAAGAATTGTAATTACATGCCCCTGTTAAACAGGGGCAGAAAAATTGAGCCTTAGGCACTGGTGCCACAACACTGCAACCCCTCACAGATACTGTACTTTGGAGCACAGCAATGAGCCCTGTTGCAAAGTATTGCATCAAAAATTGTAATTACACGCCCCTGTTAAACAGGGGCTGAAAAATTGGGCCTTAGCCACTGGTGCTGGTGCCACGACACTGCAACCACTCCCAGATACTCTAGTTGGAGTGCAGGAATGAGCCCTGCTGCAAAGCATTGCATAAAAAATTGTAATAACACACCCCTGTTAAACAGGGGCTGAAAAATTGGGCCTTAGCCACTGGTGGCGGCACCCAGAAACAAAAATGTTCTTCCAAGCTATCATCGTCAATCGGATCATTGAGGAGGAGGAGGATAGTCAGTCAACATAACAGGAGAAACTCTCAGCATCAGCATCAGTCTTGAAGGGATGTGACATTTGAAAATAAATTAGTCTGTTATATCAGCTTCAGGTGTTTGGTAGCTGGTGGTGATCCAAGACTGGTTCATCTTTATGGTCAGTCGATCAACAGAGTCGGTGGACAGGCGCACCCTGTGATCCGTGACAAATCCTCCAGCAGCACTGAATGTGCGTTCTGAAAGAACGCTGGATGCAGGACAGGCCAGTAGCTCAATTGCATACTGTGCAAGCTCTGGCCAGTGATCCATCCTCAAGACCCAGTAAGCCAGAGGATTTTCGGTGGGGAAGGTGTCCAAGTCTGACCTTGCCCCTAGGTATTCCTGCACCATGTATATCAGACGCTGGCGATGGTTGCTGGAACCGATCATACCTTGGGGCTGCGGACTAAAGAATTGTCTGAACGCTTCGGTCAGACGGCCACCTTCCCCACCGCTCCTTCTTTGACTAACCGAAGCCTCAGCAACTCGTTGTCCAAGACCAGGAGTTTGTAACCTCCCAGTCTCTGGGAACGCGTTGCACAGACCTTTCTGCAAGGCCTCCCGGAGTTGTCTCATCCTCTGCTCCCTCTGCGACGGTAAGATAAGGTCCGCAACCTTACCCTTGTACTGTGGATCAAGGAGAGTGGCCAGCCAGTAATGGTCCCTCTCCTTGATCCGAAGAATACGAGGATCCTTCCGCAGACTTTGCAGGATCAGGGAGGCCATGCAGCGTAGGTTAGCTGAGGCATTCAGTCCGGAGTCCTGTGGGTCACTAAGGACGACATGATCCGCAGCCACCTCCTCCCAGCCACGTACAAGTCCACTGGTTTCTTGGGACTGTAAATCATCCCTAAAAGACTGCTGCTGATGATGCTGAGTGCCAGGCTCCACCTCCATGCTGACACAATCCTCCTCCTCCTCCTCCACCTCCTCCTCCTCTTCTTCCTGTGCGATGGGTGGGACAGAAGGAACACTGTCTGGGTAAAGGGGGCCTTGAGAGGCAAGGAAGTCCTCCTCTTCCTGCCTCTGTTCCGCCTCAAGTGCCCTGTCCATTATTCCACGCAGCGTATGTTCCAACAGGTGGACAAGAGGTACAGTGTCACTGATGCATGCACTGTCACTGCTCACCATCCTCGTGGCCTCCTCAAATGGTGCCAGGACAGTGCATGCATCCCTGATCATGCCCCACTGGCGTGGTGAAAAAAACCTGAGCTCCCCTGACCTTGTCCTGGTGCCGTAGTCACACAGGTACTCATTGATGGCCCTCTGCTGCGTGTGCAGCCGCTGCAGCATGGCCAACGTTGAGTTCCACCTGGTGGGCAGTTCTTGGGCAGGTTCAACTCCTTTTGCAGCTCAGCCAGGCAAGCACTGGCATTATAAGATCTGCGGAAATGCACACAGACTTTCCTGAGCCTGCCTCAGGACATCCTGTAAGCCCGGGTACCTGCCCAAGAACCGCTGCACCAACAGGTTAAGGACGTGAGCCACACAGGGCACATGGGTCAGTTGTCCCTGTCGGAGAGCGGAGAGGAGGTTGGTGCCATTGTCGCAAACTACCATTCCTGGCTTAAGCTGGCGTGGCATCAACCACCTCTCGGCCTGCCCCTGCAGAGCAGACAGAACCTCTGCCCCAGTGTGGCTCCTGTCCCCCAAACACACCAGCGCAAGCACGGCATGGCATCTTTTTGCCTGCGTACTTGCGTAGCCCCTTGAACGCCTAAGGAGCACCGCTGGTTCCGAGGACAAAGCACAGGAAGAGGCCACGGAGGAAGAAGAAGAGGAGGGGGTGGAGGACAGAGGTGTGTCACAACCAGTAGTAGCATTTTGGAGGCGTGGCGGTGGAACAACCTCCAACACTACTGCACCTTGTCCTGCATCCTTCCCAGCTGCCAAAAGAGTGACCCAATGGGCCGTGAAAGAAAGGTAATGTCCCTGTCCATGCCTGCTGGACCATGAGTCAGCGGTAATATGCACCTTACCGCCGACCGCCCTGTCCAGCGAGGCCAAGACATTGCCTTCCACATGCCGGTAGAGAGCCGGAATCGCCTTCCGTGAGAAAAAGTGGCGTTTGGGAACCTGCCACTGAGGAACCGCACATTGCACAAACTCACGGAAGGGGGCCGAGTCTACCAACTGAAAAGGCAGCAGTTGAAGCGCTAGCAATTTAGCCAAGCTAGCATTCAACCGCTGGGCATGTGGATGGCTGGGAGTGAACTTCTTTCGACGGTCCAGCAGCTGGGGCAGGGAAATTTGCCTGCTAGAATCGGACGTCGGTGTACTGCTAGCAGAGTGGCCGCAAGTACTTGGCTGTGACACACCTAATTCTACACCTTCATTCCTCTCAGTGCAGGTTCCAGAAAGGACTGAAGGTATAGTGGGGTTGGAGATCCCAGCTGATGCGGTGCAAGGAGAGGTCCGCTTTGTTCTTTGGTGTGGGTCTTTAAGTTAGGCTTGCCAACGAGCTGCATGGCAGGTCAACATATGTCTGGTCAAGCATGTGGTGCCCAAGCGGCTGATGTTTTGGCCACGCGATATACGCTTGAGACATATGTTGCAAACAGCAGCTGTGCGATCTGATGCACTCGCCTCAAAAAAGGCCCACACCAAAGAACTTTTTGAATAACGGGCAGAGGCAGCACCCTGCATAGGCGGAGCTCTGCGGTGTGATTCCGTCGGTGTGCTGCCCTTACGCTGGCCACCCAAGGGCATCCTGCCTCGTTGGAGATGTGCCTCCTCCTCATCCTCCTCCTCTCTCCTATTAGGCACCCACGTGGAGTCAGTGACCTCATCATCCCCTCCCTCCTCATCACTGGAGCCAATCTGGCAGTATGCTGCAGCTGCTGGAACATGACTGCCAGATTGGTGTCCTTCTTGAGCATCCCCTCTCTCTGCTCTCACGCTACTGCCTTCCTCTAGCTGGGTATCATCATCAGACCCTTCGAAACGCTGGGCATCCTCCTGGAGCATGTACCCAACACTGTGCTCAAACAGTTCGGGGGACTCCTCAGGAGGAGGACATGGTGGGTCTAGGGAAGGAGTGACTGATGATGACATTGATACCAGGGAAGAGGACGCTTTGGCAGCTGCTTTGCCAGTACCCTGAGCCTGGGTGAGAGAGGATGAGGAGGATGAGGAGGGCTTGGTCATCCACTCTACCAAGTCTTCGGCATGATGTGGCTCAACATGTCCAGCTGCCGAAAAGAAGGACAAGCGTGTCCCATGGCCATGTGCTGATGACAATGCACCGCGTCCACGACCAGCACTGTTGCCCCCAGACACAGAGCCTGCTTGCCCTCTTTTATTGGCTCCTGACTGTCTGCCTCTCCTTGTTTGCCTTCCAGACATTCTAATGGCCTGCAGGGAGATGGGAAAACCAGCAATAAGGGGTAGCTTCAGGTGTTTATTTTGTAGGAAGCACACTCCGCCCGCTGTAAGTCCTGCAAATGCCTGTCAGTGTAACACACCAGGAAAAAACAGCAATAAGGGCTAGCTTCAGGTGTATACTGTGCAGGAGGCTTAGCAACAATGACACTGACACTGTCCCCTGCCTATCCTTCTCTCTCCCTGCACACAAGGTTTAGCAAAGAATAGGACACTGACACTGTCGACTGCCTATCCTTGTCTGTCCCTACACACAAGGTTTAGCAATATGGTTCAGCACACTAGGTTTAGCAAAGAATATGACACTGACACTCTCGACTGCCTATCCTTGTCTATCCCTACACACAAGGTTTAGCAATATGGTTCAGCGCACTAGGTTTAGCAAAGATTATGACACTGACACTCTCGACTGCCTATCCTTGTCTGTCCCTACACACAAGGTTTAGCAATATGGTTCAGCGCACAAGGTTTAGCAAAGATTATGACACTGACACTCTCGACTGCCTATCCTTGTCTGTCCCTACACACAAGGTTTAGCAATATGGTTCAGCACACTAGGTTTAGCAAAGATTATGACACTGACACTCTCGACTGCCTATCCTTGTCTGTCCCTACACACAAGGTTTAGCAATATGGTTCAGCACACTAGGAGAAATTGAAAATAATAATAAATAATCCCTGTGTCAGGGATTGGCTGCCTTACAGAACCAGCTAGTAAGCTGGTAGACGATTATTTGAGGCCCCATGTAGGTTCCTTAAGTTCCTACATTCAAGACACCGCCGATCTACTGAGATCCTTGGATGGTCTATGTGTACCACCGGGGTCATGGCTAGTAGCTATAGACGTTGAAGCCCTCTATAACTCTATCCCCCACACTAGGGGTATTCAAGTTATAGACGGCTTCCTTTCTGAGAGAGGACCTAGAGCCAGGCCTTACAACAATTTCATTTTGGAATTGTTGCTGTTTATACTTACCAACAATATTTTTGTTTTCGACCGTTCCCGCTACCTCCAGGTGCAGGGTGTTGCGATGGGGACCAAGTGTGCCCCATCGTACGCCAATCTGTACCTGGGGGGGTGGGAACGGGAGATTTTTTCTTTAGAATCATTTGAAATGTTTTTTGATAAAGTCTTGATATGGCGACGCTTTATCGATGACATTTTTGTTGTGTGGACTGGCTCCTTAGAGGAATTAACATCCTTTATGTCTTCATTAGCTGTAAATTCCTTTAATCTCAAATTTACGATGATTTGTGACCAGAATGTGATAAATTTTCTGGATATTTCTATTTACTTAAATTCTGATGGCACCTTGGGCTCTTCATTATATAGAAAGCCCTCTTCAGGCAATACCATCCTGCATGCCACAAGTTCTCATCCCAGGACTCTGGTACAAGGTATCCCATACAGTCAGTACTTACGAATTCGAAGAAATTGTAGTAAGGAAGTAGATTTCGAGACGGAGGCTTCTGCCCTCCAATCTCGACTAATTGCTAGAGGGTATAGTCGTTCAACCCTCAAAAAAGCTTACAAACGAGCAAAAAATAAAAATAGGAAAGATCTAATACATCCTAAGAAATCTCAAACTACTGACCAATCGGTACGACTAATTACCAGGTTCTCTGGTGAACATCAGAAAGTAAGAAAAATTCTTGAAAAATTCTGGCCTTTGCTAGCAACAGATGAGATTATCTCCAAATATATTAAGCCATTTCCCCAAATTACCTATAGAAAATCTAGGTCTTTAAAAGATCAACTAGTTCATAGCCATCTCCAAATCAAGAGGGTTGACCATATGATCCCCTCCTTACGGGCGCCCCCGTGTGGGATAGCTCATTGGCTATCTGGTCATTCTTCATTTTAGATTGTACCATCAAAATTTACAGGTAATGTACTTACAACTGATATTAATAAGGTCATATACCTTGAATAAATAGATCTAATTTTGAGATGAACTTTTGAGCAACCATTGGGCTGGTTATGGTTTTCAGTTATCCTTTTTTTCTTAATAATATTCTGTTTTGTAATTTTGAGTTTGAAATTTGAGTAAATATTATTATGTATTTATTATTTTTCTTTCTTTGTTTCCAGTATTTGCATGACAAACTCCTGAGGAAGCCTACAAAATGGCGAAACATGTAGAGAATTTTGTCTGTATGCACTTTGGAAACTCTATTATGTTTATTTTGATGGTTCATGTATATTTGTACATATGATTTTTCATATATTTTTTGTAATAAAATTATATTTTTATATTGAATATTGTGTAGTTGTTGCACCTTAAAAGTCCCAATACCTTCATATTCCTATATAGTTCAGCACACTAGGTTTAGCAAAGATTATGACACTGACACTCTCGACTGCCTATCCTTGTCTGTCCCTACACACAAGGTTTAGCAATATGGTTCAGCGCACTAGGTTTAGCAAAGATTATGACACTGACACTCTCGACTGCCTATCCTTGTCTGTCCCTACACACAAGGTTTAGCAATATGGTTCAGCACACTAGGTTTAGCAAAGATTATGACACTGACACTCTCGACTGCCTATCCTTGTCTGTCCCTACACACAAGGTTTAGCAATATGGTTCAGCGCACTAGGTTTAGCAAAGATTATGACACTGACACTCTCGACTGCCTATCCTTGTCTGTCCCTACACACAAGGTTTAGCAATATGGTTCAGCACACTAGGTTTAGCAAAGATTATGACACTGAGGCCTCGTACACACGACCGATTTTCTCGTCCAAAACCGTCAAGAAAAGTGCCGCGAGAGCTTTTTTGTCGAGAAAAACGTTCGTGTGTATGGTTTTACGACGAGAAAATTGCAGAGAATCTCGACGAGAAAATAGAGAACCTGCTCTCTATTTTCTCGTCAGGATTCCAGATTTCCTCGTCCTATTTCTCGTCGGGCTGTTTTGTGACGAGAAAATGGTTCGTGTGTATGCTTTTACGACTCTTCCAAAAGCGCGCATGCTCACAAGCAACTATGAGACGGGAGCGCATCTTCTGGTAAAACAAGCCTTCGTAATGGAGAGAGCACATTCGTCACGCTCAAAAATATTGCATCGTTTAAATGTTCTGCATTGAAATCTTCATTAGAATGTTACATTAATCAAAACGAGTGACCTTCTTTTGCTGCTGATATTCACACAGAGTTATGACTTTTTTTTTTAACCTTTGTGAGGGGGTTAGCTCGGCAGCGGGTGTGTGTGACCCCCGGGATGGGCTCCCCACACAAAAACAGGCCCAGCAAACGGAGGTTGTGGTTTTCAAAAAAAAAAGGTGCGGTTTATTTTCTATTTACAGTGACAAAACACAGCAAAGCCAAAAGAAACATAAACAAAATAAATCCTGGTCAACTTGACCTCTGACTAAACATACAGGTTTCCTAACTAACAACTGGGATCAGCCTAGTGCTGTCCTAGTCCCTAAGTCCCTGGTTTTAAATGTCAAAGCAAATAGCCACACAGGCTTTGTCTCACCGCACAGGGGTTCACTCTCCCTAGACAGTCCACACAGGTCTGGGTCCAGGCATGAGCTAACATCTAATGAATCTGGGAGTTTTTATAGAGGCCTAAATGAGCTGACAAGCTTCAGCTGGTCTCATCAACTCCCTGTCTGCACGACGCCCAGCACTCTCCCTAGAGGTATGAGTCATCCATGAGCCCACTAGCCTTAGCTGGGCTTATACAACTCTCCACCTAGTTGTATAAGTCGGCGTAAAGCCTGAATCTGGGCGAAATATATCTACCCCCCTGGATGCAACCAGGTGACTTTACCTTCCTGCTGTCACATACCCCCCCCCTCTTGTTTTAACCTCGTGGTTGGAACACCAGCAATCAGGCATTCATGTACTCGAGACAAAGCATCCACATTCCCCATTTGAACGCCAGGGCGATGCTTTACTGTGAAGTTGAATTCCTGGAGGGCCAGGAACCACCTATTCACTCTTCTATTTGTTTCCTTGTTTTGAGCCATCCACTTTAACGGAGCGTGATCCGTAACCATGTCAAAGTGCCTACCTAGCAGATAGTACCGAAGGGAATCTAGAGCCCACTTCACCGCTAAACACTCCTTTTCAACGGTGGCGTAATTTACCTCATGGGACTTCAACTTCCTGCTGAGGTAAATGACTGGGTGCTCTTCCCCGTTCCAGACCTGGGACAATACTGCTCCTAACCCCACATCTGACGCATCACTTTGTACGACAAAGTCTTTAGAGAAGTCTGGTGAGTACAACACTGGCTGGCTACATAAGGCTTGTTTCAAGAATTGGAATGCTGCCTCAGCCTCGGGGGTCCATTTAATCATGACCGACCCTTTCCCCTTCGTTAGGTTGGTTAGGGGCACAGCCTTAGAAGCAAGGTGGGGAATGAATCGCCGATAATACCCAGCGATTCCCAGAAAGGCTCGTACCTGCTTCTTGCTGTTGGGACGTGGCCAACTCTGGATGGCCTCGACTTTGTTGAGTTGGGGTTTTATTACTCCCCTCCCAATGGTGTACCCAAGATATTTGGCCTCCTCCTGCCCAATGGTACACTTCTTGGGGTTAGCCGTAAACCCCGCTTCCCGAACAGAGTCCAGGACTGCTTGCACTTTTGGCAGATGTGTGGCCCAATCTGTGCTATGGATAATTACGTCATCCAGGTAAGCCGCAGCATACTTCCGATGGGGCCTCAGCATCTGGTCCATTTTCCGCTGGAATGTGGCCGGCGCATTCTGTAACCCGAACGGCATTCTCTTATATTGGAACGCCCCGTCTGGGGTTACAAATGCGGTTTTCTCTTTGGCCAATTTGGCCAGGGGGATTTGCCAATACCCTTTTGTGAGGTCAAGAGTCGTCATGTATCGGGCTGTTCCCAGCCGGTCGATCAACTCATCTATACGTGGCATGGGGTAGGTGTCAAATTTTGTAACTTTGTTCAACTGACGAAAATCGTTACAAAATCGCCAGCTCCCATCCGGTTTAGGCACCAACACAATGGGACTAGACCAATCACTTTGGGACTCCTCTATCACCCCTAAGTTCAGCATTTTCTGTACTTCCTCCCGTATTGCCTCCCGTCGGGCCTCTGGGATCCGATAGGGTTTTAACTTCACCCTTTCACCGGGCGGGGTAATGATGTCATGCTCTACCCCAGATGTTTGTCCCGGCAGCTCAGAGAATACCTCCTTGTTGCGAAGCACAAACTCCTTAACCTCCTGTTGTTGGGGTTGTGACAAGGTGGCTGCTATTCCAACCTCAGGAATCACGCAACCAGTTTGAGCTGGTGACCAAGTGTCTGCGACTAGGGACTCTCTATCCCTCCAGGCTTTCAACAGATTAACGTGATAGATCTGTTCGGGCTTTCGCCTTCCTGGTTGTCTGACCTTGTAATTCACTTCGCTCACTTTTTCCATTATCTCGTAGGGGCCTTGCCATTTGGCAAGGAATTTACTTTCAACCGTAGGGACAAGTACCAGTATCCTATCCCCCGGGGAAAAGGTACGGGTCTTGGCTCCACGGTTGTACACTCTCTGCTGTGCTAACTGCGCTTGGGCCAAATGTTCCTTCACGATGGGCATTACCTGTGCAATTCGGTCTTGCATCAGGGCGACATGCTCAATCACACTCCTGTGGGGAGAACTCTCACTTTCCCAAGTTTCCTTGGCAATATCCAACAGCCCTCTTGGGTGTCTCCCATACAGTAACTCAAAGGGGGAGAATCCCGTAGAGGATTGGGGCACCTCCCTAATAGCAAACATCAGATAAGGAAGTAGACAGTCCCAATCCTTTCCATCTCTATCCACCACTTTCTTCAACATTTGTTTTAGGGTTTTGTTGAATCTTTCAACCAGCCCATCGGTTTGGGGGTGATACACAGATGTACGTAATTGCGTCACTTTGAACAATTTACACAGCTCCTTCATAACCCGGGACATAAAGGGTGTACCTTGGTCCGTAAGCAGTTCTTTACAAATACCCACCCGGCTAAACACAAGAGATAGCTCTTTGGCTATGGTTTTGGCCGAGGTATTTCGGAGAGGGATCGCTTCTGGATAACGGGTGGCATAGTCCATTATGACTAATATGTACTGGTGCCCCCTAGCGGACTTGATTATAGGACCTACCAAATCCATGGCGATCCTCTCAAACGGGACCTCAATGATGGGTAGAGGGACCAGCGGGCTACGGAAATGTGGCATCGGGGCCGACCTCTGACACACAGGGCAGGAGGAACAATAATTTTCTATGTCCTTCATCACCCCCGGCCAATAGAATCTCTGTAATACCCTCTCTCGGGTTTTCTCTGTCCCCAGATGACCTCCAAGAATGTGCCCATGGGCCAACTCCAACACCAACTTCCTGTAAGGTTTGGGCACCACAAGCTGCTCAACGGTTTCTTCTGCCCTTTTTGCCACCCGATACAGTAGGTCCTTCTCTACGCTGAAGTATGGGTAAGTGCAGGTATTATCTGGGTTCACTAACTCGCCATCTATTTTCACTACGTTTTCCCGTGCCTTTATTAGGGCGGGGTCTTTCAACTGTTCTGTGGCAAAGTTTTCCCTGTGAACCTCAAGATCAGAAAACTCCACAGACGGTAGGTTTTCGTCTGAGGAGGTGGGCTCCTCTCCAGTTTCTTGAGTCTCCCCTGCCAATACTGATAAGGGAAATTCCGGAGAGTCCTCACCACTCTCAGGGGAGTTCTGGCTATCACATTCCTGGTACATAGGGGCACCAGTGGGGGGCTCAGGATCATCCCACAGTTCCCAGAACTTCGGAAAATCCCTTCCCACAATGGCGTCATACGGTAACTGAGATACTAAGCCCACTGGATGAGAGAGGGTACCTTTGGGGGTCTCGAAACACACTGTAGTCACTGGATACTCTCGGGTGTCCCCATGCACACAAATAACAGCTACCGTGCTATTCCCAGAGACCTCTGTTTTAACTAACTCAGCCTTTATCAGGGTCACAAGGCTACCTGAATCCAGCAATACCACAACATTTCTACCATTAACACACATTTTGCATAAATGTTTCTCAGTTCCTCGAATGGCAGTGCATGCGACTGTCGCACACAGCGACTGACGTCTGCCCGTCAGAAAGTCACACTGCATGGGTTCCTCCACAACCGGGCAATTGGCTGCAATATGTCCCGCTTGCCGGCAGCGGTAGCAAACGATCCTTCTTGCCGCCTCTTGAGCCGCTGATTTCCCAGGCTGTTCTCGCCAAACTTGGGGTAGAGCTCCCACCCTCTCACTCTCTCCACCCTTACCCCTTGGAATCCTCTTATCCGCCCCTGGGGATGGTCTGGTCTTAGGGTGGAAAGTCCGAGTGTCTCTGGAAGAGGCCGTCAGGTTCTCTGTAGCCAAGTATTTCTCCACACGATCCACAAGACCATCGGCTGTCTCTGGGTCTCCATGGCTTACCCACTTTTGGATGGCAGTAGGAAGAGCTCTCAAAAACCGATCCATTACAACACGTTCCACAATCTTTGGTGCGGACAAAGTCTCTGGCTGTAGCCACTTTCTGCTCAGGTGAATGAGATCATACATTTGAGACCTGGGGGGTTTTCCAAGCTGGAAAGTCCAGTTATGCACACGCTGAGCCCGGACAGCCTGGGTGACACCCAGCCTTGCCAATATTTCAGCTTTTAGCATCACATAGTCTTTTGCTTGGTCAGGCTCTAGGTCATAGTAAGCCTTCTGCGATTCACCAGTTAACAGAGGAGCCACCAGTCCAGCCCACTGCTCCTCAGGCCACTTTTCTCTTTCAGCAGTCCTTTCAAATGTGGTCAAAAATACCTCTGGATCATCCTCTCCAGTCATTTTTGTCAATAAACGACTCACCCCAAAGGACGCGGTATTAGTGGGACGGCTTTCCTCACTGGTCTGCGGACGTTGCTGCATTACTGCTTCCATTTGTTGTAGTCTCTGCTCTTGCTTCTGTAACAGGTCTATGAAGCGGGCCTCAGATTGCTGCTGGGCTTGTTGCTGAGCTTCCAGACTCTGTTGGTGAGCTTGCTGCTGGGCTGCAAGGCTCTGTTGATGAGCTTGCTGCTGGGCTGCGAAGTTCTGTTGTTGAGCTGCAAGGCTCTGTTGATGAGCTGCAAGGCTCTTTTGCAAACCTGCATTTGTCTGCTGTTGATTGGCATTTGCTAGAGCCAGCTGCTTCAGTATCTCCTCCATGCTGGCTTAAAAAAAACTGCCACTGGTTCTCCACCAACTGTGAGGGGGTTAGCTCGGCAGCGGGTGTGTGTGACCCCCGGGATGGGCTCCCCACACAAAAACAGGCCCAGCAAACGGAGGTTGTGGTTTTCAAAAAAAAAAGTGCGGTTTATTTTCTATTTACAGTGACAAAACACAGCAAAGCCAAAAGAAACATAAACAAAATAAATCCTGGTCAACTTGACCTCTGACTAAACATACAGGTTTCCTAACTAACAACTGGGATCAGCCTAGTGCTGTCCTAGTCCCTAAGTCCCTGGTTTTAAATGTCAAAGCAAATAGCCACACAGGCTTTGTCTCACCGCACAGGGGTTCACTCTCCCTAGACAGTCCACACAGGTCTGGGTCCAGGCATGAGCTAACATCTAATGAATCTGGGAGTTTTTATAGAGGCCTAAATGAGCTGACAAGCTTCAGCTGGTCTCATCAACTCCCTGTCTGCACGACGCCCAGCACTCTCCCTAGAGGTATGAGTCATCCATGAGCCCACTAGCCTTAGCTGGGCTTATACAACTCTCCACCTAGTTGTATAAGTCGGCGTAAAGCCTGAATCTGGGCGAAATATATCTACCCCCCTGGATGCAACCAGGTGACTTTACCTTCCTGCTGTCACACCTTTTTCATGCTGCTCTTAAGAAGATTTATGTGTATTATATCGTGCAAGTTTTTAGGAATAATTTAAATGGTTATATTTTTCAAAATGATGTTAATTATAATTTCGCAATGTTTTGATAGTGATCTCCCATTTAATTTTGGAATCTATATTAGTTAAATTTCCCCCCATGTTTTTTTGCAAATCAGATTTAGTTATTCTTTTGGGGGGTGATATCTGTCCCTTTTTTTGTCAGTCAAATGTATCTGCTTACTCCAAAGCTAGATTTTTAATTTTTACAAATACACATAGTCAAGTATGAACTTAAACAAAAATCACATTTATTCATGTTTAGAAATAAAATAAAGAGAAGGCAGCGCTGGAGAACCTGCTGCCATTTGTGCATCCCAGGGACCCCAGAGCACACAGCAACCCTGTGTGGACACTAAAATTGGGAGCTTGAGAAGGCCAACATTTCTGAACACAATCTGATGCTGGCCTCCCAGAGGTCAGGAACAGCAGCAGGTGATATATATGTCCCAAGTGTGTGGTACTACAACAGGCTGCCTTCTGTCCGACCACAATGAAGCAAGGCCATCACTTCCTCTTCTTCCTGGCAACCTTCCCTGCAACCTTCCCTGAAGCCTTCCCTGCAGCCTTCCTTCTTCGTTTGGCTGGAGGCTGGGCCACTGGAGGGGTACTCCTGTCAGGAGGAGGAGGAGGAGATGTAGCAGAAGGGGGTAGGGCAGAAGAAGAAGGTGGAGGTGTAGCAGAAGGGGGTGGGGCAGAAGAAGAAGGTGGAGGTGTAGCAGAAGGGGGTGGGGCAGAAGAAGAAGGTGGAGGTGTAGCAGAAGGGGGTGGGGCAGAAGAAGAAGGGGGAGGTGTAGCAGAAGGGGGTGGGGCAGAAGAAGAAGGTGGAGGTGTAGCAGAAGGGGGTGGGGCAGAAGAAGAAGGTGGAGGTGTAGCAGAAGGGGGTGGGGCAGAAGAAGAAGGGGGAGGTGTAGCAGAAGGGGGTGGGGCAGAAGAAGAAGGTGGAGGTGTAGCAGAAGGGGGTGGGGCAGAAGAAGAAGGTGGAGGTGTAGCAGAAGGGGGTGGGGCAGAAGAAGAAGGTGGAGGTGGAGGTTGAGGTTCGGTCAGTTGTGCCACCTCACATATGGCGGTATTGGGGGTAATTTTCTCCATCACCCCCTTGTTGAGCAAGGTGATGAGCAGGGGCTCCCATAGGAGGCGTTGCTCCATGCTCATCACCTTGAACTTAGCCTCCACTAGGCCGGCAATGGCCTCTTCAGGGGATGTGGGGTCCTGGAGGGTGGCATGGGCCTCACGAATAAGGGCCATTGCTGCCTCACTGGGATCTGGTGCTTCTCCTTTGCCCTGCCACCTCCTGTCTGCCACTGGGCCCTGCCACCTCCTGTCTGCCACTGGGCCCTGCCACCTCCTGGCTGGCACTGGGCCCTGCCACCTCCTGGCTGCCACTGGGCCCTTCCTCCTCCTGCCTGACAGTTTCCAGACCCTCCTCCTGGCTGATTTCATCCTGTGTATGAAAAAGGGACATAGTTTAATATGTTGGTTTAATCTTTGCATCAAACTTTGTAATCCTGATTGAAGCAATTAGAATGTAAATCCATAAATCCTTGCTTTAAATTTACCACTACATCAGATTGACTATTTAGCACCCAATTAAGTGCAGAATAATGTCTACAGATCTTGATTTCACTTGTGGAATCCAAAATATTTTATGTTTGTCATCTTGACATATTTGTCAAACATTAAGTTTATCCCAATACATTTTCAGTTAATACTATACCTGGCTCCAGATGGCCAAATCAGGATCATCCAGGATGGCTGCCTCCTCTTGCTCCAGAGAAGGCTCAGGTTGGCTGCAGGGAAGTCTGGGGGGAAGAGTGGAGAGTGATGGCCTTGTCTCAATGTGGTCATCCAGGAAGGACATCCTGTTGTAGTACCACAAAATCGGGACATAAACATCACCTGCTGCTGCTCCTGACCTCTGAGAAGCCAGCACCTTAGAGCGTTCAGTCCTGTAGGTACCTCTCAAGCTCCCAATTTTAGTGTCCACCTGTTTTGCTGTGGCTGTGGGCACCTTGGTATGCACAAATGGGAGCAGCTTATCCAGCGCTGCTTTTCTCACCCCTCTTTTTTTGTGTATGGGGTTTTTCGTCTCCCACAGAGCGGGCAGCTCCCTTACCCGGTCAATAAATTTCGCCAGGAAATCCTTGTCGCTTATAAAGACATTCATATTGTATCTGCAAGTTAAATAAATTATATATAACTAATGTGAGGCAAACAGTCTAACCTCCTTAACATCCTAGTCACCATATATATCCTCCAACATTCTCATGACAGTATAGGCCAACAATTTGTACAAGTCACAAAATCACATACCTTCGTTCGCACGTACGTCACTTGAACTCCTCTCTCCGCACACCGAACGTACTATAGTCACATGTGTGTTTGCTATATACACACCACGCATGCGTCAAAATACGAACACGTCGCTCCGCACACGTCGCCCGCCCATGACGTTCTAACTAACATCTTTTCCCCACCCCTTCTCTTTCGGCGCGCAGACAGATATGGCGGAGTTACAGCAGGTGTCTGATAATTCCACAACTAACGAGGAGGAGACAAGCCCGGAGACCGAGGAAACGTCACGATCAAGGAGGAGATTCAAGGCATCGAATATGTCTTTGGCGGAGATGGCGGAGATGGTGGACATCTTGCTCAAGTCTGATTATGATGCCAAGCATGGGCCGTATAGCAAACCAAATAGAAGGAAGGCCAAAATCCTCACTAAAGTCGTGAAGAGTCTGAAGGCGAATTTCGGGGTGAAACGCTCAAATGAGCAGCTCAGAAAGAGGTGGTCAGACCTCAAACTGAGGGAGCCAGAGCAGTTGAGGAGCATAAAGAGAATGCTCGCTAAAAGTAAGTAAAATGTAGACTTTTCTGCTATTAATCTTTTTCTAAACTGACATGTTGCTCTTTATTTTGGTTTCTCATATTGGACTCCCTTCCAAAATGTAATATTTTGAACTTGGTTGGGCACAGTAATCGTTCGTTACGTTACCGACACTTCGTTCGGCCACTATCCGCGGTTTTGGCTTATTTTAGAGCCACAAAAGTAATTAGACATCTGCCATTTTTGCTCAAATATTGTGGCGAAATTTTTAGACTAGATGATGTGTTTGTAAAGAGAATGAAATGCAAACTTTTATCAGTGTAAAGGAGAGGACACTCAGCAGCTGCTTCCACATCTGTACTTTGGAGCACTATAGTGTGGGCCACCAGACCCGCCTTTTTTGGGTGTCCCACACAGGTGCATCATAGAATTTTTGTGGTGCCTCCATGTCAAATAAATTACATCCAAAGGTGAATACTAAACATATTCTTGGTCATAAATAATGCATTCTTCTTTAAATTCCGCCCAAACACACACTTGTACCACACTTCCAAGCAATTTAGCCTGTTTTTATTTTAACATTGAGATTTACAGTGTGATAAATAGACCTTTTGTTTTATTCTCATAGGGGAGAGAAGACTGGGAGGAGGACACTCCAGGGAGCACATGCACCCCACAACTTCCAAGCAACCCCAAACTCCCAAAGACCCACAACCGAAAGATGTGCAGGAAGTTGAGGTGGAGGAAGGAGAAGTGCAGGAAGGAGAGGTGGATGACGTTGTGGATCTGGTCACCACAACAGGTCAGTATCTGTCACCACAGCTTCAGGTAAGAGATGTAGGCCTGCAGAGTTATAATACTTTTTTTTTTTTTTTTTAGGGGATTTAAATGTTGTGAAGGATAGTACACGGTTCTCTGCTGACAGTGCCCTCCGCCTCATACAGCAAGTGATGGAATGTAGCACGGAACTGGACCTAATTAAACAAAGAATCCATGTGATGGAACAAACATTTAAAGACATTCTCGATGTTTTGGGGAGAATTCAATAAGCCATCCAAACACTTTTGTTTTTACATATTTGTTTTTGCACCATTGCGAATTTTTTTGACAATCAAACCAGCCAAAAATTGAATCTGCACACAGTGTGTCAACATGTGCTATCTGCCATCAGGGGATATCCATGTACGTCTTTTGGGGGTGCAACCCCTTCCTCGTATCTAAAGTCGGTGAACTGAGGAAGGGGTTGCACCCCCAAAACACGTCCATTGATCACCCCTGATGGCAGATAGCACATGTTGACAATAGGGATCAGGATTGTAAACTTCCTAGATGAAAAAAATACCAAATGTGTGCATATTCAATTTTTGGCTGGGCAAGGGGTGGCAGGACCCCATATTAGGACGGGCACATAGAGACATAGTTTGTGTAAGTGAATGTCTCAAATTGCTCAGAGGTATCCAATGTTGTAATTTTTGGAATGCAACTGTTATTTTTGTATTTTCATAAGCAAAAAATTGCCGGGTTGGGGCCAGGCCAACCCAAAAAACAAGAAAAAACTAAAAATGGTGAGAATGTGCACAGAGTAAAATATTTGACCACAAACAACGTGTAGCTTCTTTTTATAATACCCTCTAAGCTTATTTGGTTATTTTGTAAGGTTACATAGTGAAATGGTTGTTAGTTACTAAAGTAAAATACACTTGGCACTACAAATGCACAAAGACAAACTAGGAGACAGGAAAGAACAAATAATTAAAGGTTTAAACAAGCTTTTTATTTGGATCCTTAGACATAGGCTGGCATAGGAATTGCCCCCCTACCCGTGAAATACTCCATGTATTTGTCCCGAACCTCATGGGCATTTTGGGAGGGCAAGCCAGGACGGGCAGATTCCAGGCCCGGCAGGGGATTTGCAGGGGAAAGTCCAGCCTCTGGCAAAACTGTGGCCATATAGGAATTAGATTTTTGGCTCAGAAAGTTGTGTAGCACACAGCAGCATAATACGACATAGTTTATTTTGTAGTCCGCCAAGTGTATTGAAGTCATAAAAAGGCGGAACCGGCTGGCCATTATGCCAAAGGCATTTTCGACATCTCTTCGGCCCCTGGCCAGCCGGTAATTGAACACCCTCTTCTCTGGGGTCAGGGTCCTCTGTGGAAATGGCCTCATAAGATGCCATCCGAGTCCGAAGGCTTCATCAGCCAAGAAAACAAAGGGGAGTCCTTCAATATTCCCTGCATCCGGTGGCAATGCAAGGTTGTCACTCTGGAGACGGAGGGCAAACTCCGTCTGGATGAAGGATCCCCCATCGGACATCCGGCCATTCTTCCCTACATCAACATAGAGGAATTCATACCGTGCTGACACCACCGCCATCAGCACAATGCTATGAAACCCCTTGTAATTGTAGTAGTAGGACCCAGAACGGGGTGGCGGCACGATGCGGACGTGCTTCCCGTCTATGGCACCACCGCAGTTGGGGAAGTCCCACCGCGTGGCAAACTCCGATGCCACAGTCTGCCATTCCTGTGGCGTGGAAGGAAGCTGTGGAGTGAAACAAGATGAAATAATATTTACAAGGAAATTCTATGAAAAACATCAATCAAATTCTACGTTTATTAAGGTGTTTAAAATAAGTATAATGGAAGGCTCATTTATCATATTCATCACCCCCTCTGATGGGCCATTACTAAATTATTTTGGGGGGGGGGGGAGATGTGTTTTGCCACAGGATAGCATTGCAGTGGTGGTGCGTCCAGAGTGGGCGCTGGAGCACTGCCCCCTCTCTCCTGTGCCCATCACTCAGAACATAGGATGCATTAAGGTGAAAAAACATGAAGGTTTACAACCCCTTTAAAACCAGAGATCCAAGGGTAAGCAGGTGCCTGTCAAAACTAGATACCAGCTGTACACCTCCCCAAAAAACTAAATGATATTCCAAATATAGTAGAGGGGGGGAAGAGTGGAGCTTCCTCTTTTTGGTGGAGTTTGACTCTAAGCAATAACTGGATTTGTAAAGGCACTTGGGGGTTGATTTACCAAAATCAGAGAGTGCAAAATCTTCTGCAGCTGTGCTTAGTAGCCACAGCTTGTTCAATTAAGCTTTGATAATAAAACCTGGAAGATGTGCAGTGGGTTGGCGGCTATGTAGCTGCAAGGAGTAATGGCTGGCTGCCCACAGTTAATATGCTGGCTCTAGGGACTCGAAGACCAGTGAAGAACCAGCCTGGGTGAGGACAGTGCTGGATCCTTGGGAAGGTGAGTGTCTGTAAAAGTCAGCTACTACAGTTATTATGCGCTATTATGAAGCAATGTAAGAGAGTGTTAAATAGCACTCAAACAAATACTAGTGAATGAACAACAAGTGAAATATCCACTTAATGAATAAAACACAACATGTACAACGAAGTCCAATCAAGCCTGTGAGCTTAAAAATAAACTGTGAACATGAGTCCATATAACAAAAAATAATGAGTGAAAATAAATTCTTCCCATAAAGATGACACTAAACAAAGGATGACAAGTTGCTTGTAGTCACTCTTAAATCTTCAAACATGGATGTACAAAGTACTCTTACCGAATGGGATGGACACACCTGTCATACAATAGTGAGTCATGCAAGCTTATGATCCTGGGTGATCTGGATCAATACTGGATTGATGAATCCTTGTGGACGTGGTTAGTCTGGATTCATTCTGCAAGGGAAGGATAGTCCAGTGGATCGAGCTGTAGGGTCTCCACTACTCTATTAATGGACACCGCAAAGATGACTAAAGAGTTGTTATACACCTGGATGACTCCTCATGAACTCCAAACGAGAAAAATAAGAAAGAGATGCTCCAAATGGTGCAGATCAACCACGTAGGTTTATTTAAAAAAAAAAAGTGTCATACATGAATGACAACAAGTAAAAGTGATCACAAATATAAGAACATGTAAAAAAGGCAATGCGGGGTGCAGTAGAAGCTCGCCCCGACGTGTTTCGACACCAAGGGTCTTCAACTTGTTTGTTTGAATGTCAGCTGCTTTTTTATAATTCATTTTATTTTATCTTTCAAATTGGGTTCTAGCGCAGTGTTATCCCCCTCTTTTCACTACAGTTATTTCAGCTGCTGACTTTGAATTTTAACAGAACTGACTGAAGCTCCTCTTTAATAAAGTAGCACCTACCTACATCATCAATATCCTAAATGGAGTTGCCTGGTCCCTCCTCTAGCCCTGTATGAAGATTAGAGCTGTGGGAGGGATCTAGCAGATACACCTACTACAGGTTGCCTGCAGAAAACGACAGGAGGGGCGGAGACAATACCAGTCACCCTGCACAAGGAGAGAGATCAGATGTGACCGGTCTTTATAACAAGAAGCTTCTGTATCACTGCACAGATCTGTAAGAACTAAAAAGGACACATAATTCCTGTATTTAGACAATATTTGCATATCCCAGAGTTCAGCTTTAAGCTGGGCATACACTATACAATATAACTACAATCTCTGCACAATATCCATTAGATTTACAAAAAACTGCACTGGTACTGCTGCTCAATATACGGTAGATAGTAGCTGGGTGATCAGTTTACTTATTTATAACCCAAACTTTTTAAGGAATGAAAATGGAATTATCGAAATTATGTAAAAACATTTGCATGTAAACAAATGCAAAAAATAAAACCTGGAAAAATATCCCTAGAGAGAATTTTAAAGCACTATTAAACACAAAACCAAAACTGTATTAGATTGCAGCTTACCAATCCTTAAATGTACTGGCTGCCAGCGTTAATATCCTCAACGAAAATTGTTTCATTGAAGAAATACCACTATCACTCCCTTCCCCTCTCAGATCTCCCAGGCAATCCGAGCTGAAGTTCAACCCCCTGCCCCCTCTTTGCTCACAGCGATCTGGAATACATCTGCACCATTCACGAAGCGCAGGTTGCACCTGCGCAGTGGGAAGCCAGCTGTGCAGCTGTCTTCCCACACTAGACATGGTGTTGCTGGGGACCCGAAGACCGGCGAGAAAATTGGCCCAGGTTAGGACAGCGTGACATTCCTGGACAGGGTGTCCTTTTATTAAAAGTCCCCACCCACAGTTTTTGTAACTTCTGACTAATGTTTTGAGGGGGACTGAAGATCCTCTTTAAACAAGTTTGTTACAATGAACGTCAAAGTAAAAAATGTAAATAGTTACATTGTAATCAGCTGCTCCTTACAGCCAACTACAATGTAACAAAATTGTTTACAAGTTGTTACACTGATCATTGAGTCAGTAGACATTATTAGAATCTCCCATACATCATAATGCTTCCAGTGGGGGAAGCATTGTATACAATTCTAGGTAAGAAACCTATAGTAGATAGGTAATTAGATATTTAGGCTTCCATTGCTGACAATGTTAGTTGCCTGGCCATCATGCTAATTCAATAGCTTCAGTACTTTGAGGCACAGACTTGGAACAAGTACGGTATGCTGACTTTCTTCTTGTGTTGGGTCAGTGGTCAAGAAATTATTGTAGCCAGTGGACCAGGCAACTAGCATATGAGTTGAGTTGAGTTGAGAGGTATCTTAATATAGCGCGGTCTTACCCCGAAGGGTCTCGACATGCATAGCAGAGTTCCTGGGAAAAGAGAACCCAGGAACCAGAAGCAGCACAGAGCGGCAGAAAGAGTGGAAGAGAAAGGCTACATAGGAAAGGCTTGCATGAAAAGCCAAGTCTTCAGTAGCCCGTGTAAGACCGGAATCGTAGGGGCCTCCTGGAGCTCGACAGGGAGGCTATTCCATAATACGGCACCCTGATGGGAGAAGGCCCGACCACCACGCCGGATCTTCTTGGGAACCGAGGTGTAGAGGAGATCTCTGCCGGTAGATCTGAGTGATATGGAAAGAGCTTGTTTGTGAAAACTAGAGCAAAGATAGCTTGGAGCCAGGCCTCTCATAATCTTGAACATAATACATCCTGCCTTAAATAAGGTGCGATAGTGGACCGGCAGCCAGTGCAAGGCGCAGAGGACAGGGGTGATATGATCCCTCAACGGGATATCCATGAGTAACCTTGCCGCAGCATTTTGAATAAGTTGAAGCTTCTGCACTTACAACTTTGGCAATCCCAGATAAAGAGAGTTGCAATAGTCTAGGCAGCTACCTATCCTGGCACAGATGACAGTTTTTCTGTCTGAGATATCCAGATATTTAAACAGTCCCCTCAGGAGTTTTAACTGCCAGTGACATGCACTGACAACCTTTTTTACCTGAGGAGCCAGGGTTAAACCTGAATCTAGGATGAATCCCAGATCACGGACCTGGGGGGCCACCTCTGGAGCAGGACCAAATGAGGGAGGCCCAGGTGGGATGTCTGGGGGGGTGGCCAGATCGCTGAAGATGATCACCTCAGTTTTTCCCCCATTAAGTTTCAGGAAGTCTGCAGACATCCATGTGATGATGGCTTCCAAACAGCTGACAAGGGTGGCATCAGCTGTCTGGTTCCTAGGAATCTTCAAGTAGACCTGGGTGTCGTCCGCATAAACATGGTACTGGACGGCGTGGGACTTTAGCAGGTCGGCAAGGGGCCTCATATACACCCTGTTCCAAATTATTATGCCAATGATATTTCAGTGTCATAAAGATTAAATATTTTGTTTTTTAGTTTAACTCATGGATGGCATTGTGTCTCAGGGCTCTTTTGATCACTGAAAACAATCTTGGACACCTGTGATAATTAGATTGCCAGGTGAACCCAATTAAAGGAAAAACTACTAAAGGAGGGTGTTCCACATTATTAAGCAGAACACCATTTTCAAGCAATATGGGGAAGAAAAAGGATCTCTCTGCTGCCGAAAAGAGTGAAATAGTTAAATGCCTTGGACGAGGTATGAAAACATTAGATATTTCACGAAAACTTAAGCGTGATCATTGCACTATTAAGAGATTTGTGGCTGATTCAGAGCACAGATGGGTTTCGTGCAGATAAAGGCACATTGAGGAAGATTTCTGCCAGATCCATGCATCGGATCAAGAGAGCAGCTGCTAAAACACCATTACATAGCAGCAAACAGATATTTGAAGCTGCTGGTGCCTCTGGAGTCCCACGAACATCAAGGTGTAGAGTCCTTCAGAGTCTTGCAACTGTGCATAAACCTTCCATTTGGCCACCACTAACCAATGCTCACAAGCAGAAACGGCTGCATTGGGCAGAAAAATACATAAAGACTAATTTTCAAAAAGTTCTGTTCACTAATGAGTGCCGTGCAAACCTGGATGGTCCAGATGGATGGAGTAGTGGATGGTTGGTGGACGGCCACCCTGTTCCAACAAGGCTGCAACGTCAGCAAGGCGGTGGTGGAGTCATGTTTTAGGCCAGAATCATGAGAAGAGAGCTGGTTGGCCCCTTTAGGGTCCCCGAAGGTGTAAAGATGACCTCTGCAAAGTATGTGGAGTTCCTGACTGACCACTTCTTTCCCTGGTATAGAAGGAAGAACTATGCTTTCCGTAATAAAATCATCTTCATGCATGACAATGAATACCTCTGCATCAATGGCTGCTATGGGGATAAAACGAGAGAAAGTCATGGTGTGGCCTCCATCCTCCCCTGACCTCAATCCTATTGAGAACCTTTGGAGCATCCTCAAGCAAAATATCTATGAGGGTGGGAGGCAGTTTACATCCAAACAGCAGCTCTGGGAGGCTATTCTGACATCTTGCAAACAAATTCAAGCAGAAACTGTCCAAAAACTCACAAGTTCAATGGATGCAAGACTTGTGAAGCTGCTATCAAATAAGGGGTCCTATGTTAAAATGTAACGTGACCTGTTAAAATGTTTAAAAAGTTAAAATGTTGTTCAAAGTTTGTTTGAAATAGCTTTTGATTTCAGTAAATATGCTGCAAACACAACAAATGACAATTTTCAGTTCTTTACAACCTATAAAGTGTTTTGAAACTTATTAATTTGGAACAGTGCATTGTAAGTTTTTTATTTTGAAAAAAAAAATGTTATCATTAGGAGGTTTGTTCAATAAAATTTGAATTGTGATCTTAATAGTTGATAACATGAGAATTATGCTGGCTGTTGTTTACATCAATTATTTAGGTAAATGAGAAAAATATCATTGGCATAATAATTTGGAACAGGGTGTAGATATTAAACAGCAGGGCTGACAAGGCAGAGCCCTGTGGCACTCCGCAGTCCAGGGTGGTGTACTTAGAGTAAAAGAGGCCAGTCTTGACCTCCTGAACTCTGCCCTCTAAAAAAGAGGCCACCCATGCCAAAGCCGACCCACTCATACCCAAAACAGATCTCATCCACTCCAGTAAGATTCCATGATTTATGGTATCAAACACGGCCAACAGATCCAAGAGAACCAGAGCTACTGAGTCACCCCTGTCCAAGCTGTGAAGGACATCATCATAAACACAGATGAGGCTTGTCTCTGTTCCATGTCCAGGTCGAAATCCGGATTAGAATTCATCCAAAAGATGGAAAGACTCAAGGTAAGCCTGTAGCTGGATAACAGCCAGGCGCTCCATCACCTTTGCCACGAAAGGCAAGATGTAAATCGGCCTGTAGTTGCCCAATATGTCCGGGTCCAAGGTCGGTTTCTTCAGCAGGGCCAAGACCACGGCCGCTTCAGAGCGCCCGGGACAATACCTGTCCTGAAGCAGCAGTTGATTATCTCTCCAATAAAGGGGGCCAAAAGGGCAGCAGATTTTTTGACTAGCCCGGCAGGACATACATCTAATAGAGAGAAAGATGGTTTCAAAGAGGCAATTACCTCTTTGAAACCGGGCAATCTAGGGGCCATCACTGTGTAGCCGATGTCCTCTTCCACAGTCTCTGGCCTGAGAATGTTGTCTCTAATGGTCTTAACCTTAGAGACAAAGAAGTCAGCGAGCTCCTGGCACCAGTCATGTGACTCCTTGGGAGCAGAGCTGGTAGCTTTGTGATGGGTTAACTCCGAAGAGATCTTGAAAAGCTTGGCCGTGCTGTTGGCTGCCTTCCTGATTCGCTCCCGGAAGTAGGTCTTTTTAGCCTCTCTAATAGCCCTCTTATAAAGATAGAGGGCCACCAGATGCAGCTCTTTGTCAGCTTCTAGAAGGAACTTCCGCCAGCGTCTCTCCCTGGACCCAACCCGCTTTTTGAGGAGCCTAAGCTCCTCGGTAAACCATTGCGGGCTCTTGCCCAGGGGACGGGGATTAGATCTCATTCTATGGGGTGCTACCACATCAAGGGCCACTTCAACGGACTCATGAAAAATACTCAGCTTCTCTACCGGGTCGCCCAGCTCGAAAAAGATTGGTTAATACCCTTAGCCACAAGGTTTACAAATCTGTCTGGGCAAACTTTTGATAGATTTCTTGAGAAAAACTTGGGGCCTGAGCGATCTGGGATATGTTAAGGTTTCCCTTCCGGTAGGATCAGGCTAAAGAAGATAAACCTGTGATCCGACCAGGTCAACTCCCTAGGCAGCGCACAGGTTGCCGACAATCCACTGAACTGGAACCAATCCAGCACATGACCAGCATTGTGGGTAGTCGCTGTCACATGTTGCCTATACCCCAAAAGCAACAGTTCTTGGATAAGGGATTGGGTGGGGGAATCACTTAGATCCTCCGCCCAAAAGTTCAAATCGCCCAAGATGCAGGAGCCTTTAAACACAATGGACATCTGTGAGGCTAGACTGAGAAATTCAAAAACAAAATCAAGTTTTAATGAAGAGGGGCGATAAATCAAAGCACACCCGTAAGTGATATTGCTAGCTACTTGAAAAGGAAAAACAACATTTTCAAAGGATTTGTAAATAGTGTTAAAATTCTCTGAAACTGATATTAAAAAATGTTTTTTTATAAATCACAGCTACAGGATCAGCAATAACTGGGGTCCATATTTTTCTAAGCACAGGTTTCTTTAACAAAATGGCTGCAGGACATACCTAGCGCCCCCTTTGGCTCTACATTTTTAAATTACACATTAACCCAAAAGCCTGAAGCAGATTGGTGAGGTCAGCCAGAAAGACCCAGTCACTGACCTGATAGGAGTAGTCATATGTAGCCCATAGTATCAGTCAATTCTCATATAGCTAGGTATGTGTTTGAGTGTGTAGAAACGTTTAATGGCTAGTCATGTGAAATGCAGCTTAAAGAAGCCTCAGGAGGGAACCAATGCATAATTTTTAGACCCATGTAACATCAAATAATAAAAAATTCATGATAAGCAATCATTTAAAGAGTTAAAATGATATGAACCGGAGTGATTTTAAAACACGATTTATAGTATCTTAACTGGTTTAAATCCGCTTAAATATATTCCAGGTGCATCAAAACAAAAGTTGTACGAAGTTGTACAGTTCATTTTTTTAGGCAGCTGAGGTATAAGTTGAAAAGCCTGTCCCTTGCCAGCATCTGCAGAGTTGGACCCTTGCTCTTGTGTGGAAGCAGTGGTCTCATTGCAGAGGTCCAACACTCCCCTACTTAGTCAGACGTATAGCTCTGCAATCAGCAAATCTCATGCTCCCCACTGATTGGAGAGCTCTGACTCAGTAGGTAGAGTGTAGGACCTTTGCAAAGAGATCACCGCTTCTACACAAATATCAAGGGTCAAAATCTGGGGTATGCTGGCAGCACACAGCCTTATCTACTTAGCATGAGCTGTAAGATATTGAACACTTTTGACTGGATGCACTTGGGATGTATTTAGTATCTAAACTTAAGGTTCTTTCATTTTTAGAAATCTTTAGCATACATACTGTACCTAAATTCCTTATGTCTTCTCTCTGGTTACCTGACAGTCTCCATCCTTCCTGTTCTCCTCCAGCATTAGTGGTGGATGGTGGTCAATGCTATGGTCCAAGGCTGCATAATGACTCACCCCCAGGAGGTTATGTCCATGACAGCCTGGGGTCATAGGAAGTGGGATGAATGTGTGTGTCACTCAACCAGTAAGAGGACCAGCAGCAAGCAGCAGATGAAGACTTGGGGGTTGATTTACTAAAACTGGAGAGTGCAAAATCTGGTGCAGCTCTGCATAGAAACCAATCAGCTTCCATTTTTTTGTCAAAGCTTAATTGAACACGCTGAAGTTAGAAGCTGATTGGCTAACACGTACAGCTGCACCAGATTTTGCACTCTCCAGTTTAAGTAAATCAAACCTATAAAGTAGTGCCTTTACATTTTTTTATTGTTTTGGAGGGAGGCATTGGAGGTAAGAGTTCATAAACTTGGCCAAGTCAAAAGTATGGACTTGGACTTTAATCCCTTGGAGTCGGAGCCTGCCGGCCCCTTAAGGGATTTTACATGCCGGGAGGTGGGATGGGGCTTGAAGTCATGTGACCGCTGTGATTGGCTGTCACGGCGGTTACACGACCGAAAATTTCCCAATCGTGACCAGCGATCGGGAGCTTTCCGGCAGCCACCAGTACCTGTGTCGGGAACGGGCAAGGCGCGTGCTCTCGGCCTAGCACTGTTTGCACTAACGCATGCAAATATACGACCACTTGGCGCCAAGGGCCAAACAATTTGTCCTGGTGCCCATAAGGCATACAAGTGAATGCAAGAAGCTCTGTATACACATATGTGGGTAAACACTGATGGAGAAGTCAACGGTGTTTACTGTACGGCCACATACAGCTATTCACTTGCATTGGTGGCTGTACACACTTCCTCTTGAAGTGGTGAGAAATCTCCCCAACAAGACACAAATGGCAAAAAAAAACTGACTAACCACTCTTTATACAAAAATCTAAAAAAAACTAAGAAAATAATAGTTTTTACTTAAGCTACACTCTTGTGTGAATACTTTTTATGATGCCTATCTATATTGAATGGGTGAAGTTTCACTTTAACCGCTTCTGGACCGCCCCATGTACATTTACTGCGGCAGGGTGGCCCGGCTGCGCAAAATCACGTACCTGTACTTGATTTCGTGCATGCGGTTTAGGGGGTGAGCACGTCATTGGACACAGCGGGAGCCAATCAGCGGGTCCGGTGGTCCGGTAGTCGCGATGGCTGCCACGACCCACCGATCGCTCACAGGAGAGACGGATCAGCCGTCTGCCTGTGTAAACAAGGCAAACCGTGGATCTTTAACCACTTAAGCCCCAGACCATTTGGTAGCTAAAGGACCAGAGGTGAATTCAGAATTTTGCACTGCGCTGCTTTAACTGTAAATTGTGCGGACATGCAATGTTGTACCAAAACGAAATTTGCGTCCTTTTCTTCCCACAAATAGAGCTTTCTTTTAATGGTATTTGATTGCCTCTGCGATTTTTATTTTTTGCGATATAAACGGGAAAAAAAAGAAAATTTAGAAAAAAAATGATATTTTCTAATTTTGTTATAAGAAAAATCGAATAAACTCAATTGTAGTCATACATTTAGGCCAAAATGTATTCAGCCACATGTCTTTAGTAAAAAAAATGTCAATAAGCGTATATTATTGGTTTGCGCAAAAGTTATAGCGTCTACAAACTAGGGTACATTTTCTGGAATTTACACAGCTTTTAATTTATGACTGCCTATCTCATTTCTTGAGGTGCTAAAATGGCAGGGCTGTACAAAACACCCCCAAATGACCCCATTTTGGAAAGTAGACACCCCAAGGAAATTGCTGAGAGGCATGTTGAGCCCATTGAATATTTTTTTTTTGTCCCAAGTGATTGAATAATGACAAAAAAAAAAAAAAATTACAAAAAGTCGTCACTAAATGATATATTGCTCACACATGCCATGGTTATATGTGGAATTGCACCCCAAAATACATTCTGCTGCTTCTCCTGAGTACGGGGATACCACATGTGTGGGACTTTTTAGGAGCCTAGCCACGTACGGGACCCCGGAAACCAAGCATCGCCTTCAGGATTTCTAAGGGCGCAAATTTTTGATTTCACTCCTCACTACCTATCACAGTTTCGAAGGCCATAAAATGCCAAAATAGCACAAAACCCCCCCCCCCAAATGACCCCATTTTGGAAAGTAGACACCCCAAGCTATTTACTGAGAGGCATGTTCAGTCCATGGAATATTTTATATTTTGCCACAAGTTGCGGGAATATGACAAACTTTGTTTTTTTTTGCACAAAGTTGTCACTAAATGATATATTGCTCACACATGCCATGGGCATATGTAAAATTACACCCCAAAATACATTCTGCTGCTTCTCCTGAGTACGGGGATACCACATGTGTGTGACTTTTTGGGAGCCTAGCCGCGTACGGGACCCCAAAATCCAAGCACCGCCTTCAAGGTTTCTAAGGGCATAAATTTTTGATTATACTCCTCACTACCTATCACAGTTTTGAAGGCCATAAAATGCCAAGATAGCACAAAAGCCCCCAAAATGACCCCATTTTGGAAAGTAGACACCCCAAGGAAATTGCTGAGAGGCATGTTGAGCCCATTGAATATTTTTTTTTTTTTGTCCCAAGTGATTGAATAATGACAAAAAGAAAAAAAAAAGAAAAATGTACAAAAAGTTGTCACTAAATGATATATTGCTCAAACATGCCATGGTTATATGCGGAATTGCACCCCAAAATACATTTGGCTGCTTCTCCTGAGTACGGGGATACCACATGTGTGGGACTTTTTGAGAGCCTAGCCGCGTACGGGCCCCCGAAAACCAAGCACCGCCTTCAGGATTTCTAAGGGCACAAATTTTTGATTTCACTCCTCACTACCTATCACAGTTTTGAAGGTCATAAAATGCCAAGATAGCCCAAAACCCCCACAAATGACCCCATTTTGGAAAGTAGACACCCCAAGCTATTTGCCGAGAGGCATGGTGAGTATTTTACAGCTCTCATTTGTTTTTGAAAATGAAGAAAGTCATATTTATTTTTTATTTTTTTATTTTTTCAATTTTTAAAACTTTGTGACAAAAAGCGAGATCTGCAAAATACTCAACATACCTCTCAGCAAATAGCTTGGGGTGTCTACTTTCCAAAATGGGGTCATTTGGGGGGGGGGGGTTTGTGCCATCTGGGCATTCCATGGCCTCCGAAACTGTGATAGGCAGTGAGGAGTGAAATCAAAAATTTACACCCATAGAAATCCTGAAGGCGGTGCTTGGTTTTCGGGGTCCTGTACGCGGCTAGGCTCCCAAAATGTCTCACACATGTGGTATCCCCGTACTCAGGAGAAGCAACAGAATGTATTTTGGGGTGCAATTCCACATATAACCATGGCATGTTTGAGCAATATATAATTTAGTGACAACTTTTTGTACATTTTTTTTTTCTTTTTGTCATTATTCAATCACTTGGGACACAAAAAAAAAAAATTCAATGGGCTCAACATGCCTCTCAGCAAATAGCTTGAGGTGTCTACTTTCCAAAATGGGGTCATTTGGGGGGGTTTTGAACTGTCCTGGCATTTTATGCACAACATTAGGAAGCTTATGTCACACATCATCCACTCTTCTAACCACTTGAAGACAAAGCCCTTTCTGACACTTTTTGTTCACATGAAAACATTTTTTTTTTGCAAGAAAATTATGTTGAACCCCCAAACATTATATATATTTTTAAAGCAAAGGCCCTACAGATTAAAATAGTGGGTGTTGCATTTTTTTTTTCCACACAGTATTTGCGCAGCGATTTTTCAAACGCATTTTTTGGAGGAAAAACACACTTTTTTTATTTTTAATGCACTAAAAAACACTATATTGCCCAAATGTTTGATGAAATAAAAAAGATGATCTTAGGCCGAGTACATGGATACCAAACACGACATGCTTTAAAATTGCGCACAAACGCGCAGCGGCGAGAAACTACATTCATTTTTAAAAGCATTTAAAAGCCTTTACAGGTTACCACGTTAGATTTACAGAGGAGGTCTACTGCTAAAATTACTGCCCTCGATCTGACCTTCGCGGTGATACCTCACATGCATGATGCAATTGCTGTTTACATATGACGCTAGACCGACCCTTGCGTTCGCCTTTGCGCAAGAGCAGGGGGGGACAGCGGTGCTTTTTTTTTATTTTTTATTATTTATTTTGCTTTTTTATTTTATTTTTAAACTGTTCCTTCCATATTTTATTTTATTTATCATTTTTATTGTTATCTCAGGGAATGTAAATATCCCCTATGATAGCAATAAGTAGTGACAGGTACTCTTTTTTTGAAAAAAATGGGGGGTTAGACCCTAGATCTTTCCTCTGCCCTCAAAGCATCTGACCACACCAAAATTGGTGTGATAAAATGCTTTCCCAATTTCCCAATGGCGCTGTTTATATCCGGGGGGGGCATTCCCTCCCACTGCTTGTAAAAGCAGTCTAGAGGCTAATTATCTGCTAGAATTGCTTTTACATGAAAGCCGGCCACTGGCTGAAATGAATGATACCAAGATGAAACCTAAACCTGCAGGCATCATTCTGGTATAAACATTCAAAGTCCAGCAACATACCAGTACGTTGCTGGTCCTTGTTGGACATGTATTGTAATCTTTTTTTTCATGCAGCCTGTTGGCTGAACGAAAAAAAGAGATTGATCGGTGGGTATGCCCACCATTAGAATACCTCCCTTCATCCACCCACTTCTAATGATGGGCATATATGCCGAAGCATGGGGGCATCCTCCCGCAAAAAAGTTATGCCGCGTACACACGGTCGGACTTTTCCACGGGCAAGCCTTCGTCGGAATTTCGACCGTATGTACGTGGCATAAAAGGTTATGCCGCGTACACACGGTCGAACTTTTCCACGGGCAAGCCTCCGTCGGAATTTCAACCGTATATACGCGGCATTAGGAGCAAAATCGCTCCTCCGCCCCTGTTGCCCCCATGCTTCGGCATATATGTTCTTTTTTTAACTGTGGTGGTGAAATCACATCCTACAGCGTTGGAGTCACGGCTTTATGTATCGTGGGAGCAAACGCTTTTGCTGTCAAGATAAATAAATCCGCGATGCAACTGAATGGCGTACCTGCTAAGCAAATGATGGTTAACATTAAAACAAAGTAACATTACAGTACAACAGTAAGACCTTACCATACCATACCTACAAAGCAAATACCAAAACAAAACCTAGTAAAAAATAAAACATTTTTTTAACGCAACCTGTGCCTAAAATATATATATGCCGAAGCATGGGGGCATCCTCCCGCAAAAAAGTTATGCCGCGTACACACGGTCGGCCTTTTCCACGGGCAAGCCTTTGTCGAAATTTCGACCGTATGTACGCGGCATAAAAGGTTATGCCGCGTACACACGGTCAAACTTTTCCACGGGCAAGCCTCCGTCGGAATTTCGACCGTATATACGCGGCATTAGGAGCAAAATCGCTCCTCCGCCCCTGCTGCCCCCATGCTTCGGCATATATGCTCTTTTTTTTTAACTGTGGTGGTGAAATCACCTCCTACAGCACTGGAGTCACGGCTTTATGTATCGTGGGAGAAAACGCTGTTGCTGTCAAGATAAATAATTCCGCGCTGCAGTTGAATGGCGCACCTGAAAACAAAAAATTACATACCTGAAAAGCAAGCATGATAAAACATTGCAGAATGGAATACAGTAAAAAAGAGCAGAACAATAGAGAGAAAATAGAGAGAGAGAGAGAGAGAGAACAATAAAACGACAACTATTTTTGTTTTTTTTATTTTATATTTTTTTTGTGTTTTTGTTTTTTACGGGTTTTTTTTCTTTTTTACACTTTTTTTTTTAAACTTTAACAACTGTAATGGTTCGGGTCTCTCAAAATGTAATGGCATCTTGGGAGACCCTGTGTAAGTGTCTCCTAGTCTGTGAAATGCTGTACCCTATGCTAAAACTTCACTTTTGAGTGGTAGCGTTCAAAACATTCACCAAGGCAAAGACCAGGTTTGTCAGGACAGAGTGGACAATAATAAGAGGTGTCACGCCTAAATCCGCGCTTGCTACAGACACGACATCTTTTTTGGGGGGTTCGTTGGGTAGGGGTACTCGGGAGGAGATGCGTATAATGCCTCTCATGCAGCCGGCTTACTGCATTTGGTAGGGGATTGTGAGGTGCAGAACCGCCTGGATACAGGAGTTCTGTGACTATCTCATTCTGGAATTTTAGAAGAGATAAAGTCCCGCCTGAAGCTCTGGATAGTACATGAGCGTTCAGCAAAGCCAATTGGAATAAGGATAGAGACACTTTTTTGTACCAGCGTCTCGCCTTACGGTCAATTAGATACGGCGCCATCAACTGGTCGTTGAGGTCCACCCCTCCCATATTTTGGTTATATTCGTGGACACAGAGGGGTTTCTCCACAACACCAGTCGCCGTACGAATTTGGACTGTCGTGTCTGCATGAAGGGAGGTAAGAAGGAAAACATTCTTATTGTCCCTCCACTTCATAGCGAGCACGTTATTACACTTTATGCAGGCTCTCTCCCCCAGCCTAAGACGGGCATCTACAAGCCGCTGGGGAAAGCCCCGGCGATTAGGTCGCACGGTGCCACATGCTCCAATCTGATGATCAAACAAGTGACTAAACAGTGGCACGCTCGTGTAATAATTGTCCACATACAAGTGGTACCCCTTTCCGAATAAGGGTGACACCAAGTTCCACACTATCTTGCCAGCGCTCCCTATGTAATCCGGGCAGTTGACCGGCTCAACCTGACTATCTTTTCCCTCATAAACCATAAAGCTCCATACATAGCCTGTTGCCCTGTCACAGCACTTATAGAGCTTGACCCCGTATCTGGCACGCTTGCTGGGAAGGTACTGCTTGAAAGCCAAGCGGCCAGAAAATGTAATCAGGGACTCATCAACGCAGACAGCTTGATCGGGAATAAACAAGGCTGCAAAACGTTTGTTGAAGTGGTTTATGAGGGGCCGAATTTTATAGAGCCGGTCGTATTCAGGGTCCCCACGTGGATGACAAAGTTCATTGTCGTTGAAATGCATGAACCGCAAAATCTGCTCGTATCGTTTCCTGGGCATGGAGGCAGAGAACACGGGCATGTGGTCAATTGGGTGCGTGGACCAATAAGCACGCAATGACGGGAATTTATGTGTGCCCATGTTGAGGGAAAGGCCCAGAAAGGTCTTAAATTCGGAAACCGTAATTGGTTTCCAACCTTTGGCAATGGAAGGCAACTGGGGATTAGCGGCGATGAATTGACCAGCATATAAATTACTCTGGTCCACAATAGATCTATAGAGATCTTCCGTGAAAAACAGCGAATAAAAATCGATTGGCATAAAATCAGCTATTTCCACCTGAATACCGGGTTGGGCAGTGAATGGGGGAAGTACGGGTTCTGCAGAAGTGGTGGGGACCCAATCAGGATAGGCGAATTCTGCAGGAAGGGCACTATGGGCACGACGGGCCTGCCTTTGTCTTCTTGGTGGCAGCGGGACACTACTTGTGCTTGCCACCTCGCCAGCTTGAACTGCACTTATGGGACTCGCCACGTCACCACGTGATACTGCAGTGCTGGATGTATGCCCAGGCTGTACTAGGCCGCTGGTGCTTGCCAATTCACCAGAAGGAATAGCGGCGCTAGTACTACTCTGCTCCATGATACGAGAGCCCTGCGGTTCTTGCTCCTCAACAACCTCAGAAGATCGGGATCGGGTACGCCTGACCTTAGCAGGGACCTCAACTTCGTCGTCAGAGCTATCTGCCGTGGAGCCGCTGACTTCACTGTCTTCTACGGGAAGATATTCTGAGCCTGAATCTGACAGATACGTGACCTCCTCTTCACTATCTGTCATGCTCAGAATCTCGTAGGCCTCTTTACTAGTGTACCTTCGACTTGCCATTTTGGGCTCTAAATTTAGGGATACACTAGTAAGATTCACAGGAAAAAAAGCACCTGACTGTCGTCAGCAAATATATCAAACGCTACAAAAAAAACTGTTAGCGGTCGCAGGGATCAGGACTGTCTCTGCGAACGCTGCAGTTATGTGTTTTGTGTTTGGTAAGTGACAGTGATGAATCGATACTGCACTTGGGTGGGCTGGGCTGGGCTGGGCTGGGCGGAGGGGCTAAACGCAGGTGTTAGCAGGTATCTGGGCTGATCCCGCTAACACTGCGTTTTTGGGAACGCTAAACCGCTGGGGACGCTAGTATAGATCTGATCAGATACTATACCACTAAGGGAGGTGTATGCTTTGCGCGTGGGTGTTAGCGTTACTGGCACTAACCTAACGCTGCCTGGGGCGACGCAGACCCTCTCTGGCACTAAAACCTATTTGATCTCACCCGGCGGGCGATCAGGGGGTTAAACCTTTATTGGGTTATATACGGCGGGTGCCCTGATGCTATAAAAAGCAAACTAACCAACCAGCGTCACCCGTAACCTTTATATGGTGATCACTGGTGAAAGGGTTAACTAGGGGCAATCAGGGGGTTAAAACCTTTATTAGGTTAAATATGGGGGTACACGACGCTATATAAAAACCCGACGGGTTACCTAAATAACTAAATAACTAACTGGGTAACCAGTGTCACCAGTGACGCTTATACGGTGATCACTGGTGAAAGGGTTAACTCTAGGGGCAATCAGGGGGTTAAAATAATATATGGGGGTACCTGACGCTCTAAAAACCTGCGGCAAAACTAAAAATAAATAACTGGCTATCTAGGGCACCACCGGCACTAAATACAGCGATCGAAAATACGATCGCTTAGTGACGCTGGCGTTAGGGGGTGAAAGGGTTACCTGGGGGGCGATCAAGGGGTTAAACCTTTATTAGGGGGGTTAGGGGGCTACCCTGGACCTAAAGGGGCCTAATCCTAACTGCCCTGCAACTTTTTACTATCACAGATGACACTAAATGCAGTGATCAGTAAAATAAATGATCACTGCAATCAGTGGTGATTGGGGGCTGGGGGGTGACCTGGGGGGTGATCTGGGGGTGACTGGGGGGTGAAATGTGTACCTATGTGTACCTATGTGTCAGTGGACTGTTGGTGCACTAACCTGCTTCCTCTCTCCTCGGCGCCGGAATCGAAAAGACCGCCGCGAGGGAGATGACATCACTTCCTCCTGCCTGTGTTTACATCACATGGCGGAGGAAGCATTTTCATTCGCCGGGAGCGATCGCGAGGGGGTGGCCGAAATCGAATGGTCACCCCCTCATCTCTGATCGCTCCCCAACGATAAACGGCCGCTCACTGTATAGGAGGGGGGTCCGATCGGACCCCCCAACTGTACAAAGGCGATCACGTATGCTCTACGTGATTGTGCCTGTCGGTGCCATTCTGCCGACGTATATATACAGTGAGCGGTCGTTAAGTGGTTAAGGAAGGGAAAGAGAGATCTTGTGATTCAGCGAAACCCCTTCCCTGCCAGTGCCATTTATACAGTAATCAGTGCATTTTTATAGCACTGATCACTGTATTGGTGTCACTGATCCCCAAAAAGTGTCACTCAGTGTCAGTTTTGTCCGCCGCAATGTTGCAGTCCCGCTAAAAATCGCAGATCGCCACCATTACCAGTAAAAAAATAAAATAAAAATCCCTAAATCTATCCCGTAGTTTGTAGACGCTATAACTTATGTGCAAACCAATCAATATATGCTTGTTTGGATTTTTTTTACCAAAAATATGTAGAAGAATATATATTGGTCTAAATTGATAAAGAAATTATTTTTTTACACTTTTTTTGGATGTGAATTGTAGCAGAAAGTAAAATTTATTTTTTATTTTTTCAAAATTGTCGATTTATTTATTTATTTTTTATTTATAGTGCAAAAAATAAAAAGCGCAGAGGCGATCATATATAACCAAAAGAAAGCTCTATTTGTGGGGAAAAAAGGACAACAATTGTCTTTGGGTACAGCGTTGCACGACCGCGCAATTGTCTGTTAAAGCGTCGCAGTACTGTATCGCAAAAAATGGCCTGGTCAGGAAGTGGGTTAACCCTGCCGGAGCTGAAGTGGTTAAAGTAACGCAGAAAATGCGCAGAAATGTCTTGACCTTAACCTTAATGAAAAACAAAATGCGGTCAGCCACATACTGTATATTCAGCAGCATTCAGACCATTGATCTGGCTGTGTTGGTGAGTTTTGCCTATACCTCTGGTCCCTGTGGTTGCACTACAAGCATGTGTCTGCAGTGCGCTCTATAACAGACATAGTCACTGTTGCCATGGCAAGCCAAGTTTTATATTGTTCAATGTGCACGAAGCAAAGGGTTTGTGATGTTAAATCAGTTCTACTCAAGGTTTAGACTGTTTCTTTATTGTTTTCATGTATGACACAGCATGTACACAGGTAGGGATTTAGAGAGCGTCAATGCCTCAAGGTTTCACAGTTCAAGCGGGCAAACCTTTAAAAATGGCATTTAGTATAGTTATGTATTCATCAGAAAAATCAACAAATGTATTTTACATAGAATTAGCATGACTTACCTAATCGTTCTTGATCTTAAGCACCGTACACACAATCCGAAAATCGTCCGATAAATGTCGCATTCGAATCGATAGTACGATAATCGGATCGTTAGTACAGAGCTTTCGAGAGCCGATCAGGACAGTTCATCCGATATTATTCTATCGGACATGCACAAATTTTTTTTCCGGACGATGCCAGATCGTACGATTTTTGTTTAATCAGTACAGCTGTCATTCGAAAATGCAATACAAATGCATTACACATTACGAGAATTTTCGTGACTTTAGTAAACTCATCAGATTCGACGTGTGATTAGCATGCAAAAAAAAAAAACGGACGATCATTCGTCCGATAATCGGATCGTATGTACGGGGCATAAGCCTCCTGCAATCCTCTGCACAGCAAAATGGAATTATGAGAGTCAGTACTTCACTACAATGAGCCAATCAACTTTCTATTGCTTATAGTGAATATGACTTAATCAGTGCATGGCTGAAGTGTCTTATGCCGCGTACACACGACCGTTTTTAATGTCATTGAAAAAAACTGCATTTTTCTCGACGTGATTTTTCGTGTTTCCTCTCAAGCCTGCCTTGCCTACACACTATCGTTGGAAAATATGTTCGAGTAAAGCGCAGTGACATCCAGCATGTACGACGGCACTATAAAGGGGAAGTTCCATTCAGATGTCGCCACCCTTCATGTTAGTAAAGTTTGTTGAGCGCTTTTCAGCCTCGTGCTTTTCAGACCGTTACAGCGTGACGAATGTGCTATCTCCATTACGAACGTTAGTTTTACCAGAACGAACGCTCCTGTCTCATACTTGATTCTGAGCATGCGCATTTTTTTTCACGTCGTTAAAGCCCACACACGGCCGTTTTTCATGACGAGAAAAACGACGATGTAAAAAACGACGTGAAAAATTAGAACATGTTCCAATTTTTTCATGGCCGTTTTTCACGTCGTGAAAAATGCTCTGAAGCCCACACACGATCATTTTTAATGACCATTTTAAAAAATGTCATTTTTCTCGTCATTAAAAACGGTCGTGTGTACGTGGCATATGTCCATTTACAGGTTGGGGAGGATCATGGACCAGCCTGTGTTTCTTAACCACTTCAATACGGGGCAATTTTACCCTCTGTCTACCCAGGCCAATTTTCAGCTTTCAGTACTGTCAACATGACAATTGCGTAATCATTCAACACTGTACCCATATGCAATTTTTTCACACAAATAGAGCTTTCTTTTGGTGGTATTTAATAACCACTGGATTTTTTTATTTTTTGCTAAACAAACAAAAAAAAGCCTGAAAATTTTGGGGGGAAAATGTGATCTCTTTCTTATATGTTATAAAACAAATAATTGTTCTTCTTAAATGTAGGCCAAAATGTATTCTGCTAAATTTCTTTGGTGAAAATAACCCAAATCAGTGTATATTATTTAGTTTGTAGAACTATGGTAAATATTTGGAAAATTGATCAATCTTGATGTACTGACTGCTTATCTAATTTCTTGAGGACCAAAAATGTCAGGACAGTACAGATTTCCCCCAAATGACCCCTTTTTGGAAATTAGACCGTCCAATGTATTTTGTAAGAGGCATGGCGAGTTTTTTGAAGTTGTAATTTTTGGTTATAATTTTTTGAGAAAATTAAGAAATAAAAGAAAAAAAATGTCTTTAACCACTTCCCTACCCAGCCATAGTAAAATGACGTCCACAGATGGGATCTCCCATCCTGGGTGGACGTCATATGACGTCCTGGCTTTGTAGGGGTATTTCTGAATGATGCCTGCAGCTAGAGGCAACATTCAGATACAGTGGCGGTGCGTCCATAGAGGGCGCCGGAGCGCCGTCCCCTCTCGCTCCCGCACCGCCACTGAAAGACAATACACAGATTCATGCATTGCATGAATCTATGTATTGTCACCGCTGCCGCGCTGCCCACTATACATATGGCCGGCCTCCTGGTGAGCGCCGGCCATATGAATTAGAGCGGCGGCCGGCGGTGGGTGGAACTTGGAAGTGCCTATCAGAGCCGCTGTGCGTTTGGGCACAGTGGCTGCGTTTAATGGGCACAGTGGCGGCAATTGATTTTTTTTTTTTTCAGTTTGTTTGCACCCCCCAAAAATTTTGAGCACCAGCCGCCACTGTTCAGATATCCTTTTAAAGTGCCGGCGATTCTGTGCACCATAAGAACAATCATAGCGGCGGTTCTGCCGCTTGATCGTTCTTATAGGCGGCGGGAGGGGACATCCCCCCTCCCGCCACCATCCGGTGCTTCTCCGGGCTCTCCCGTGCGATCGGGGACCCGGAGCGAATCTTCCGGCGCCGTTGGTGGGTCACGTGACGAGCATAGAGATGACTGGTGACCAGATGGTCACCAGTCATCTCTATGATCGTCGGAGGCCCGGGCGCGATGTGATGACGTCACGCCCGGGTCCTCAAATGTAAACAAAGCCGCCATTGCGGCTGTAAGTATGAGATCAGTGAAAAAAATTTCACTGATCTCATGCTTTCCAGCCTGGAGGAGAGATGTGGGGTCTTATTGACCCTGCATCTCTCAATAAAGAGGACCTGTCACACACATTCCTATTACAAGGGATGTTTACATTCCTTGTAATAGGAATAAAAGTGCTAAAAAAAAAAAGTTAAATAATTGTAAAAAAATAAATAAATAAGTAAGAAAAATAAATAAATAATAATAAAAAAATTAAAACGCCCCTGTCCCCGGTAGCTCTCGATCAGAAGCGAATGCACACGTAAGTCGCCCACATATGTAAACGCCGTTCAAACCACACATGTGAGGTATCGCCGCGTGCGTTAGAGCGTGTGCAACAATTCTAGCACTAGACCTCCTTTGTAATTCTAACCTGGTAACCTGTAAAAAAAATTAAAGCGTCGCCTATGGAGATTTTTAAGTACCGAAGTTTGGCGCCATTCCATGAGTGTGCGCAATTTTAAAGCGTGACATGTTAGGTATCTATTTACTTGGCGTAACATCATCTTTCATATTTTCCCAAAAAATTGGGCTAACTTTACTGTTTTGTTATTTTTTAATTCATGAAACCATTTTTTTTTTTTAAAAAGGCGTTTGAAAAATTATTGCGCAAATATCGTGCAAGAAAAAAAGTTGCAATGACCGTCATTTTATTCCCTAGGGTGTCTGCTAAACATATATAATGTTTGGGGGTTCTGAGTAATTTTCTAGCAAAAGAATGATGATTTGTACATGTAGGAGAAAAGTGCTAGAATAGGCCCGGTATTGAAGTGGTACAAAAAGCCCTGCATTGAAGTGGTTAATAAAAAAAAGGATGATTTTTTTTTAAACACTGTGACCAGAGCAATATAATGTTACCACAGTAACCTTATACTACACTTTGGAAGTGATCAGGATTTTTTTTTTTTTTTTTACACATTATGATTGCTTATAGCAGTGAGTTTCATTGCTATAAGCAAGCATTTTACTCAATGAAATGAATTACCTTCGTAAGTTTTGTTGTTGGCTGTGATTGGTCCTGTCTGTACGATGTACACACAATGGGGGGTTGGAGGCATTGTACGTTAGGTCACAGTTCTTTTATACACCTGTATGTACCATGTAATCACTGTGACCAATCACAGCTGACAACACAATTGTAATAATGAATAACATGAAAGGAAGCCATTTATTGTTTACAACTGTCATGTGATCTGCTGTGATTGGTCACAGCGATCACATGGTACCAGCAGCGGGTCGGTTCACTGACCAGTCATCGGCTGTGCCTGGTGGACACAGTCATTGACAGATAGTGCCTGTAAGGCTCATCCGGAAGGACATCATATGACGTCCACCCAGAATGGCGAAAGTCCCGCTCGGCCTTCAAATTGCTATAGGCCAGGAGGGAACTGGTAAAAGCCAAATTTTAGATATGGATATTTTTGTATAGTTACATTGGCCTAGCTTGGACAAATGTAATTATCTAGTCATACCTGGCCAATCCCCATGGAAGCTGGAAATAATTGTAGTAGGCACCGCTACTCCACTGATCACTGCTAGCTTGCTTAATGAAAACAGGAGGTTGCAGGCGCCTTTCAGAGAGCAATGTGCAATTTCTCAATGAATACAAGGGGTTCTCTGATTGGAGGTGGGGGGGGGGGGTGTGATGGGGTTGTAGGGGGGGCAGTGATGTCATGATCTACACCTTGCATTCAATAAGAGAACACTTTGCTTACATTGAGAAAATGCATAGTGTTCTCTAAATGGGCCCCATGCCAAGTGAGCCCCCTCTTGTGTTCACTAAGCAACAGAGCAGCTGCTCATCACGGGACCCAGGAGACAGCCGCAATTACTGTAGTAGTAGTTGTAGTAGTTGTGCCTACTGCCTACTTTAGTGACTTCCAGATTCCACAGGGATTGGCCAGGTATGACACATACTGTACATATCCTATATACTCGAGTTTAAGCAGACTCGAGTATAAGCCGAGGTACCTAATGTTGCCAAAAACCTGGGAAACCTTACTGACTCGAGTATAAGCCGATGCCTCACTGTCCACTGTTCCCTAGCTCGCTCTTCCCTATTTTACATTGTAAATATTACCTGTAAAGAAGTTGCGGCTGCGGCGTCCATCGTTCAAATTCCGCGGCGTCCATCGTTCAAATTCCGCGGTCTCTTCCTGTTCCTTCCTTGATAGGCGATTCTCAGCAGACACTCTCCGCCTATCACGATCATTCTCTCATCCTCAGTTTTCCCAGCAGACACTGTGTTGGGTGTTCCGCCCATCACAGACGTCTGCTGGAAAACTGAGGATGAGAGAACGTTCGTGATAGGCGGAGAGTGTCTGATGAGATTCGCCTATCACGGAAGGAACAGGAAGAGACCGCGGAATTTGAACGATGGACGCCGCGGAATTTGAACGATGGACGCTGCAGCCGCAACTTCTTTACAGGTAATATTTACAATGTAAAAATTTTGATGACTCGAGTATATACGGTACTTACATTGGTCCAAGCTGAACCAAAAAAGCCATAACTAAACTTCAGCTTTAACTGCAGAGCAGTGTATTCTGCAGAGAGGTCCAGGACCAAATATTTCCATTCAATCCTTCTAATCTGTGTGTGGGAATCCAGTAATGAAGTGCCACAATTTGAATTTATTTTAAAATGTCCAATCAAAGTTTTATAAAAATCCACACTTTGCCTGAGCTGCTAACAACGTTGTTCTTCTGATCCTTAAAAAAAATGGTCCAGAAATACACTATATTACCAAAAGTATTGGGCCGCTTGCCTTTACACACACATGAACTTTCATAGCACCCCAGTCTTAGTCCATAGGATTCAATATTGAGTTGGCCCACTTAGCTATAACAGCTTCAACTCTTCTGGGAAGGCTGTGCACAAGGTTTAGGAGTGTGTCTATGGGAATATTTGATCATTCTTCCAGAAGCGCATTTGTTAGGTCAGGCACTGATGTGGATAAAAAAGCATGGCTTGCAGTCTCCACTCTAATTCATCCCAAAGGACTCTGTGCAGGCCAGTCAAGTTCCTCCACCCCAAACTCGCTCATCTATGTCTTTATGGACCTTGCTTTGTGCACTGGTCCAAATCATTTGGTGGAGGGGGGATTATGGTGTGGGGTTGTTTTTCAGGGGTTGGGCTTGGCCCCTTAGTTCCAGTGAAGGGAACTCTTAAGGCGTTGGCATACCAAGACATTTTGGACAGTTTCATGCCCCCAACTTTGTGGAAACAGTTTGGGGATGTCCCCTTCCTGTTCCAACCTGACTGCACACCAGTGCACAAAGCAAGGTCCATAAAGACATGGATGAGTGAGTTTGGGGTGGAGGAACTTGACTGGCCTGCACAGAGCTTTGACCTCAACCCGATAGAACACCCTTGGGCTGAATTAGATCAGAGACTGCGTGCCAGGCCTTCTCATCCAACATCAGTGCCTGACCTCACAAATGCGCTTCTGGAAGAATGGTCAAACATTCCCATAGACACACTCCTAAACTCCCGGCCTATCGATGGAGCACCAGCCGCCACTGCATCAGATAAAGCCTTCTTCATGCCCCTTCTTTAAGGCATGAACAAGAGTTTATAATGCAATCCAGCTGAAATAACATAGACAGCTTAACAAGAGGCTGGACTGAGGCAGGTGTCTTGAGGGCATCTTGACAGCAATGTAAACAGCTGGCTGGATAGGTTGAAATTTGAATCAGACAAGCCAATTTGCTTTTTTTTCTCTGATGATCCCTTGGATAATGATCCATCCTTCCACCCTTCCTGTTTAACATTACAGTGATGCAAGAAAGTATTTTCAGGATAACACCAATGTTGTTATCGTTGCCCATTTTGGGTCTTATATATCAAAGTATCTGAAAAAAAAACTGTGTGTGTCAACTCCAACAACCAAGAATGCTTCTTTCTTTTGTTATTTTTATTGAAATCCAAATTTAAAATAAACCTGGGTAATGCAACAGGTTCACTTTGATGTGTCTATCTCCAGGAGCTTATACTTATATTCGTTATGCTCTCCTACCGCACCATTCAGCTGCTGGGAGAGAAAAAAGAGTCCTGTGTATGCCGGAAGTCACTGTTGTAACTTACATAGAGCTGTGAACCCCTGGCTGGCAGAGCTAATTTCCCAACATAGAGTGAGTCCTATCCTCCTCCATACTTGGAAGTACTGGGTTCTTTCAGCTCTTTGTTCTTAACGGAGAGGTAAAAAAGTGAGTATACTTGCTGTTAGTAGGGGGGGGGGGTGCATTTGGGCAAACCTGTTGCTTTGCCACGAAAGCATGTTTGCATTAGGCTTCATTCACACTATAGCATTTTGTGAACGTACACAAATTTTGAGTGCATTTACAAAATGTGCAAAAAAACGTGTAATATGCTTGCAGTGCCATTCATTGTTAATGGCACCCCAAACACAGCAAGCAGATGTGTGAAGCTCAGAGCTAAAAAGATACATGAGCTAATTTCCTGTATTAATCACACGTAGGGCAGCCCATCCCATGGAAATAAACGGGTGTCCTTTTGAATATAGCACAACCATGCGCAAAAAAATATGCATGTGCGCACCGCCCGGTGGTGCACATGTTAGTGTGAGTGGGACCTTGAAGCTTGCGGTTTCTTTATATCTTTATCATGTTTATTTTATTCTTTTATTTTCTGTAAAAAAAATTCTCTCTGTTTTTTCTCTGTCTTATTGTCACATTAACTTTTTTTTTTGTTTGTTTGTTTTCTAGTCCCCTGTAATTCTGCTTTTCTACCTTTTTTTTTCTGTATTTATTGTCTTACAGCTGTCTGTCTTTTTGCATGTAAATTTTTTGTTCGTGTTGTCATATGGCTTATTCTCTTTTATTATACCGTTTGCTATATTTCCGTTTACGCTTTCTTGGTTGTAAAAGCTTTTTTTTTTTTTTTACACCTATTGAATGAAATCATTCATTCTTCTATCTGCACAATGGAGGTGGCCTTGTTTTATACAGGATTTTTACCCTGACAAAACCTGCTATTGAATTTAATTCACCTCACTGTCGTAGCCCCGCTCAATAATCTGCCACTACCAGCAACCAATTAGAGCAAAGCATTTCTGTTGCCATGACAACAACGTTCTCCTTTTCTTTCCAGAACAGTGCTGTATAGCTGCATATAGTAATTCCTCTCTAATCAAACATTTGAGATTAAAGGAGGCTGGCATTTTTATTTTAATTTGCAGTCTTTTTTTATTGAGCTTAGACAAATCCATGACATTCATACGTACAAGCATAATTAAGAAGGGAAAAATATAATGCAGTACTCAAGAACCAATCAGAAAACATCTTTGCCCTGACTGCACTAAACTGATGTGAAATGTTTAATAACCTCTTGACTGAGGGTGGGCTTTAATGCCCACATGCCACACATATGCATCTGTGGACAGCTGAGATTTCTGTGCTGAGAGTGCGATCACTGAATGCTTACTGAAAATTACTAGTGTCGGTGCTTCAAGAGCCACCACACACAGACATATCCAGGACATGGGCTACAGCTGTCGCATTCCTTGTGTCAAGCCACTCCTGAACCAGAGACAATGTAAGAAGCGTCTTACCTGGGCTAGGGAGAAAAAGGACTGGACTGTTGCTATGTGGTCCAAAGTCTTTAGATGAAAGTAATTTCATCCACTTTGGATGAAAGTAAATTTTGCATTTCATTTGGAAATTAAGGTCCCAGATTTTCCAGGGACATACCTATCAACTTTTTGCTGACCTATCTCAGCTCACCATCTCTAAGCGTCGGGCTTTGAAGCCACTTCTTCAAGTTTTACAGCGACATCAAATCAAATCACGTATCAATGGGGCTTTCCATTTTCAATTTTTTTCTTCACTTACCAAGGATCTAAATATGTCTTCCATTCTGCTGAAGAACTCCAATCTTCTTTACAAAACATCCAGCTTCTAGATTGCCCTCTCAACCAAAGCAACGCACGAAATCGAATGGTTACCCGTTCCCTGCACAAATCAGCTAGTGCTGAAGGAAATAAAAGTCGCCAGGGACAATCAAAACGTGGTCGTTTTTCTTCTCCTACGCCAACTCCTGAGGACTCTATGGACTGACTTTTTTATTTTTTATTTGACTCGATGTCGGGTATTCTTATATCTTTAACTTCCAACTAACTAGGTGTTTGGTAAACTTTTTTTGTCTTCCCAGTTCAGAACTCACTCGATGCAAACTTTTTTCTATTGTTTAACTCCTTACTTTTGTGCTGGTCCTTTTTTTTTTTTTTTTTTTACTGACAGCAGTGAGTTGTTCACTATATTTCTTTACATAGCCTCAAGCTATTATTCATTGTTTGAATGTTTTCTGTGATGTTTTTTGTTACTTGTATACACCTTACCCAATCCCTTACATCCCTCTTCATATGCTTTATTATGCAACTCCTTATATTACCAATATGGTCCCCTTAAACATTTTGACCCTAAATGTCCAAGGTCTTAATATACCACAAAAACGCACTAAAGCATTCCGTTAATTTGCCGCAGCTAAAATCCACATTCTTTGCCTACAGGAGATACATTTTACTGAACAATCTACTCCTAGGTTTTTCAACTCCTCTTATCCACAGGTATATACAGACTCAGCAGCTACTAAACAACTAGGTGTTCTTATAGCTTTTTACTGTACAACCCCATTTGTACTTTCATTTGAAATTAGAGATTCTGAAGGCCGCTACCTCATTCTTATTGGACACATTTCTGATGTTGCTGTAACCATTGTATCATATTATGCTCCTAATAAACATTCATTATCATTTATTTCCCATCTTTTTCATGTAACTGATTCACACAAGTTAGGTAGTGATATTATTTGGAGACTCAAACCAAGTTCTTTTTTCCCTTCTTGGATAAATCTCCCCCTTCTCCCTTCTCCTGTTCCCCTAAGCTTTCATTTCAGCAACTTATCTCTAAGCATAACATGTTGTGCTATCCAGCTCATAAACGCTTTACATATTACTCCCATCCACACAAATAATTTTCCAGGATTGATCATATCTTTCTAAGTGTTGGTATGGCCCCAGAGATCCTATCATCAGTAATTACGCCCTTTACTTGGTCCGATCATAGTGCATTTTTTACTACCATCTCCTCCCCTATCCCGAGATCCCAGGATTCATTCTGGTGCATTAATGATTCCATTCTAACTCACCCGTCCCATTGTCTAGATATTAAACATGCTCTCAATGACTCATTAATAACACTTCTGCAGATATTTCCCCTCTCACTCTTTGGGAAGCCCCTAAATCTGTAATTAGAGGTACGCTTATCCGACAAGCATGATTTCTCAAACGCAAATGTAAGCTCCTTCACCAAAAATTTAAAAATTACTTCAATCTGTGTCACGATGCATTCCAAAATTCTCCCTCCCCTTCTACTAAAACTAAGCTTGATAGAGCCCGCTTAGAATTTGACCTGTTTCTCACCGACTCTGCAGATATTAATACGTAAATCACAACACCTTTATTACCTCAAAGCAAACAAACCAGATACCCTATTAGCTCGAACCTTACTCTCACTGCAAAAACCTCCGACCTCTGTGCGACTCAAACTAAACCGTGATTCATACACAAGTAACCCTGTCAACATTTTCCACACATTCCGCTCAAATCTTGCCAAATTATATTCGCCCAACCATAATTTTGACCATGCTGATGCTGATTTCCTTTTTTCACAAATTACCCTTCGAACACTCTCTCAAACCCACCGTGAACTGCAACAGAAGTCATTGTGGATATTAAGGCTTTAAAAGTTAATAAACCTCCCGGCCCAGATGGATTTTCTGCTTCCTACTACAAGAAATTTTCTGATATATTATCTCCTCTCCTAACTGAGGCCTTCAATACATTGTTGAGGGGACACTCTTTTCATTCAGAATCCTTAATGGCCATAATTTTCATACTTCCCAAATCTAAATCTGATACAACCTCTTGGACAAATTACCATCCTATTTCACTTCTTAATATTGACATTAAACTTTTAGCTAAAATTTTTGCAACCCGCTTGAATCAAGTAATAGGCAAACTTGTTCATCGTTATCAAGTTGGGTTTATCCTTTCGCGCCAAGCAAGTGATAATATTCGTAGAGCTTCTTTACTCGCTCATGTCGCTAAATACAGACGTCTACCTGTGTGTTTTTTTTGTCGTTCGATATAAGAAAAACATTCAACACTGTCTCATGGCCATACTTACAATATATTCTTTAAAAATGGGAGTTTGGACTGCATTTTTTGAAGTGTATTTCATTCTTCTATGACAAGCCAAATGCATTTATCAAATATGCTGGTTTTAAATCATACCCTTTCCCTATTGGAAGAGGCACCCATCAAGGATGTCCTCTCTCCCCCCTCCTATTTTCACTCCTCATTGAAACCTTGGCCCATTTAATTAGATCTGATCCAAACATAAAAGGTATTGAATTAGCTGGATGTCATCATAAAGTTTTTTTCTTTTGCAGATTACATCTTACTCTTCATGTCATCTCCCCATATCACAGCCAGGGCCGTCTTTAATGTTGATTGGACCCTGGGCAAAAAATGTCTTGCCCCCCTTCCCCCCATGCAATTTTGCTCTCTACCTGCTCTGAGACATACAATAAGTATCAGCTAGACTTAAAATCAGTTTACTGTATCAGATCAGGCAGTGATTGCGATTGGTTGCCAGAGGTTACAGCATATCATTACCACTTACTGACTGGCTGCTAGAGGTTACAGCACACATTACGGCTCACTGATTAGTTGCTAGAGGTTACAGCACATGATTTCTTCCTGTTAATTGGTTTCTAGAGATTACTGTACAGTAATACTGCTCACGGATTGGTTGCTAGAGGTTACAGCACATCATCTCTTCACAGAGGGGCACGATATACATATGAATGTCGCCTTTATTTACATATGAATGCTGACGGCCTCAGCTATTTACATATGAATGCTGCCGCTATTTACATATTAATGCTCCTGTTATTTACATATGAATGACCGTTATTTACATGTAAACACAGGGTCTGCAGGTGAGTCATCTATACACAACAATAGGGCAGAGTTGGGCAGCATTAGTAGCAGCACTTCATACTGAGATATCAGGACACAGCACAGGACTAAAACTTCAAGGGACAAGGGAATTTAAACTGGGATAGTTGGCAAGTATAAGGCAGCTTTGGGTCCCACAAGAATGACAGGACCCAGGGCAGCTGCCCCTTTTGCCCTGCCTTAAAGACGGCCCTGATCACATCACCTAATCTCCTCTCTGTCCTAAACCGTTTTGCACACATTTCGGGCTTAACATTTAACTATCAAAAATCGACTGCCTCTTTCAGACCTTCAGCTTGCTAAAGATTCACTTCCCTTCTCTCGGACACCTCATAGACTTCCATACCTATGATTACAACTCATTCCTAAGATAACTGACTTATACTTAAACAGGTTACTGAATTATCACAATGGTCCTCTATCCCTCTATCAAGGTTAGACAAAATTAATGTAATTAAGATGGCTATATTTCCCAAGTTTTATATATTTTTAGAGTCTTGTCCATCCCAGTTCTATCCCCTTTTTTATGGCTTATACAGCGCAGAATTATCTCCTTTATCTGGGGTAAAACCAAACCTTAAGCCTCGTACACACGGCCAAGATTCTCGTCGAAAAAAACATGTCGTTTTTTTCGACGAGATTCTTGGACAAGAAACTTGGCCCAGCCGAGTGTACACACGCTCGATTCAAATAACCCGCGGTTCTTTGAATGGAGCGTACGCGGTGACGTCATCGACTACGAAGAGCATGCGCTCGTCACATTCGATGCCGTCGCCGCCATCTTGGTATACCCTACCTATGCCTAGGAAGCTACCGCGCATGCGTCGATTTCATTTCGAACATGCGCGGGCTTCCCGGAGGACAGGTAAGTGTACACACACTCACTTTTCTCGTCGAGAAACAGGCTGACGAGAATCTCGACGAGAAAATAGAGAGCAGGTTCTCTATTTTCTCGTCGAGATTACTTGTCGGTTTTCTTGACGAGAAACCATACACACGGACGAATTTCTCGGCAAGACATCTCTGCCAGCAAGTTTCTTGCTGGTTCTTGCCGAGAAACTCAGTCGTGTGTACGAGGCCTGAAACCTCTAAAGCCACCCTGTCTCCCACAATGCTGCAGAGGTTTAGGTCTCCCAAATATTTCTGCGTACTATCATGCTGCACACCTTGCACATTTACCAAAATACCATGCAATCAAAGAAATTCCTTTTATGGGTAACAATTGAGTCTATTGACTGTGACCCTATTTCAATATCTAACATGTTATGGTCAAGACCAACTTATCGTACTTTTATTCACAATCCTATCACAAAACATTCTTTATACATCTGGGACAGATTCAAAACTTCTCTTGGCCTTCAATCTCCTAATTTTCAGCTCCTTTCTTTTGGTAAAATCCCGCTTTTTACCCTGCCTGGATCGCTCCTAATTCTTTCAAAGCATGGAATACAGCTAATTTATCCCGTATATATAATTTGGTATCTGACTCCTCCATACATTCTTTTCCTATGTAGCGGCCTTCACCCTCACCCCCTTCTTTATCGGTTACTCTGGCTATGGTCTAGGGGTATCTTGGATGGGAGAGCGAGGTGCGCCATGGCCCATGTCCTCTCGATTACAGCATATAGAGGTGAAGGCCAGTATCTAGTTGTATTCGGGCCTGTGTATACGCTTAGAGCCAAGTCTGTTCTGCTGATAACCCCCTTTGCTCCCAGTTATTGGAGTACCACACACTGAAAAGGTCCAACACTTATTTATTCCATAACGGCAAACAAATAGTCCTTTGCGAGCAGACAGTTTGAGACCCATAGAACAGTTCAGTATTGGTGGAGAGTAGGTCAAGGCACAATCCTCAAAGAAAACTAAACCGTTGAGGTTTTACCAACGGTTGCTAAGCACAGTGGCTGTTAAATGGAATTTTTGGCTTCAGAGTCTCTTCCAGCGACTCTAGTGAACAGGAACTGGAGTTATCTTCGCTACGTTGCAGCCCCTGTCAGGGGGAAGATATCCCTCCAAGGGAGTTACCAGAGGCCCCGCCGTCACCGGGTTAATGCTGTACCGGACTATCCAGAAGGGTTACACTCCCCGGCCTCCTCGCCTCAGATACGGGTCCCAACACCTTAGGGCCCCTCGGACTCCTCCACCCTCGCGGAACCCAGTCAAAGTTACTGGGCCCCAGGCTCCGGCAGTAGGACCTCACCCCAGGCTTAAGGTGCCTGGGATGGACTCCATCTCTCGCTCCGGCCAGGTCAAGGGCACCTGGGCCCGGAACTCCGGAACGCCAGCACCCAGGCTGAAGGTGCCTGGGTGCGGCTGCGTCCTCCAACTCTGAACCCAAGGTCAGGGCGTCCGCCCCTTTTATCTCCTCTCCCCCTGCATCACAGCGGGTTCCCCGCCCCGCTGTACCAGCGCCAGGAAAGGACAAAAAGGGAGCAGTCTTGCGGTGCAGGTTCAACTCCAGCCCAGGGCGACAACGCCACCAGCAGGCCACAGGGAACACTGCACCACCAGAGTCCTCCAAGAACCACAAAAAGGGATTCTCAGATTCCCTAACAATTAGTACATCTGGGTTAAATAACCCAGATGCTCCCCCCCAATTTAAATACCCGCTACACTTATTTTGTGTGATACATTTGGACTTCCTCAATCGGAGCTGTTCTGATATTTGCAAATCAAAAACTATCCCAGATGTCACGTTTTAAACGCATATGTATTTCTGACCCTCATGCTAGAGGACTTGTTTTTTCTCTATAAGCATTGCATGAATCTATCCATGGCCGCCGCTGTCACACCCTATTCAGGCATCCGGCCTCTTTTCAGACGCCGGGCACCTGAATTCCAGCGGCAGGGGTGCTTTTTTGAAGCACCTGATTATAGCCATAGGCTCTATTAGGCTTTAAAAAAAGGTGGACTTGGAGCACAGAGCATTGCGCTCGCAGTCCACCCAGATGTGTTAGAAAAGCAAATGAATATTGTGGCTGCATATGATGGGCACAAGTGGCTGCATATGATGGGCACAGGTGGCTGCATATGATGGGCACAGGTGGCTGCATATGATGGGCACAGGTGGCTGCATTTAACGGGCCACAAGTGGCTGCATTTAACGGGCCACAAGTGGCTGCATATGATGGGCACAAGTGGCTGCATATGATAGGCACAAGTGTCTGTATTTGACAGGCACAAGTGTCTGCATATGATGGGCATAGTGGCTAAATATAATGGGCACAGTGGCTGCATATGATGGGGCACAGTGGCTGAATTTGATGGGGCACAGTGGCTGTATTTGATGGGGCACAAGTGGCTGCATATGATGGGCACAGTAGCTGCATTTGATGGGGCACAAGTGGCTGTATATGATGGGCAGAGTGGCTGCATTTGATGGGCACAAGTGGCTGCATTTGATGTGCACAAGTGGCTGCATTTGATGGGCACAACTGGCTGCATTTGATGGACACAAGTTGTTGCAATTGATGGCACAGTGAGGCTGCAATTAATGTTTCTTTTTTTTTCAGTATTTTTCAGTTTAGTTGTGTCCCCCAAAATATTTAAGCACCAGCCGCCGCTGAACTAGACCTTAATCACTCATTTAATGCTACTAAATTGTCTAGCATATGGTCCGCCACCAAGTCTGCTTCTTCTAATGCTGTTGCTGTAGAAACTAAATTTAAGGTGCTAACCCGTTGGTATTTGGTCCCTGTTAGAATATCTAAATATGCCTCTGATTACCCTGGAGCTTGAGTCTGGCACTCAACTTCATATTTGGTGGGATTGCCCAAATGCCCAAAATTTCTGGAAGGCAGTTTTTGACTGAGCCTCCAAAATCTTTGGTACACCTGTACAGCCCAATCCTGCTACTGGCGCTGTGAACAAGGCTTATCAGCGAAACTAGTCTGCTGCTGACTGTACTCACTGTGAAGGCTTCAAAATAAGTACACTTGATGTTTTGGAGTTTCCGGCTGCTTCTTTTACTCGATGACCGTTTGTCTATTGGTTTGTGGGAGGACACCTCAGCTTGGACACCCTGACTGCAAACTTCCAAAATAAGACATTGTTTCCCACTGTTCTGAGCCATACAATCTTTGATCAAACCAATCCTGCTACACCCCTATTAAACCTAAAACCCGATGGGATCACACAGAATCAATTTCTCCTTCTTTTACAACTCCTAACAGCCGCAAAACAAACCATTGCTAAGGTATGGAAAACTCAATATTTTACTCTAGCTGAAACCATACACAGAACTAATAAAGCTCTTATTCGTGCTAAAATGGAAGTAATCGAAAGAGATCAAATTGGACACCTGTGCCCATCATATGAAACTCTGGCTTCATTGGGTTAAGCCTTTTACTCTATTTGCCTTGACTATACTTTCAATTAATTTGGGATCACATCACCACTTGTAAACCCCCCCCCCCCCATTCCCACCCTCTTCTCTCTGTCTATCCCTATTTTTTGTTTTCTACATTTCTGTTCATATTGTGTTGTACTTATAAACAGATTATCTCCTCTTTTTTATAATACGGTACTTTTGATGTAATACTTGGTTTATTCGTTGCTCTACTCATTACATTTTTACATTGTTGTGTACTCTTCCTGTTCATTAGTGATGAGCCGAACACCCCCGGGTTCGGTTCGCACCAGAACCCGCGAACGGACCGAAAGTTCGTACGAACATTAGAACCCTATTAAATACAATGGATGCGAACGTTCGAATTCTAAAGTGCTAATTATAACGACTATTATGCATGTTATTGTCCTAAAAAGGGTTTGGGAACCCGGGTTCTGCACCAGGGGACATGTATCAATGCAAAAAGAAGTTTTAAAAACGGTCGTTTTTCAGGAGCAGTCATTTTAATGATGCATAAAGTGAAAAAAAAAAAGTCAAATATTCCTTTAAATATCGTACCTGGGGGGTGTCTAAAGTATGCCTGTGAAGTGCCACGTGTTTCCCGTGTTTAGAACTGTCCCTGCACAAAATGACACTTCTAAAGGAAAAAAAAGCCATTTAAAACTGCTTGCGGCTTTAATGTAATGTCTGGTCCCGGTAATATGGATGAAAATCTTTAAGAAAAATGGCATAGCTACCCCATGACCCCCCCCCCCCTACCCCAGCCCATTACCAGCCCCTTTGGGTCTTGTATGGATATTAAGGGGAACCCCGCACATAAAATAAAAAAGGCCCTATATACTCTGAACAGCCGTATACAGGCGGTGCATACAAGACAGGGACTGTAGGTTTGTTCTTATGTAGAATCTGTTTGTAATTTTGAACAGGTACATTGTTTAAGTGTAGCTCCAGCCCAAAAATCTATTTTTAAACTTTTTGGAAAACATAGGTAAGGGTTATCACCCCTGTAACATTTGTTTTGCTGTCTGTGCCCCTGTTCAGAACATTTCACCTCACTTTCCGTCCCAATGACAACTGTTTTTGAAATGTGGTGTTTTTCTTGAAACAAGGATTGGTGATAAAGCATCAGTACAGAGGAGACACCTTTCTCCCATATTAATTCTTACAGGAGACAATTTTCCTTCCTAGGGGTAGATTTCCTCTCACTTCCTGTTGTCTTCTTGCGTTTGCAAGTAGGAGTCGTTTGTAAGTTGGATGTTTGAAAGTAGGGACCTGCCATATATACGCTGCAGAAATAGGCCCCTTAGTTGTTGGTGTTGGCACAACACTGTAAGCACTCACAGTTACTCTTGGTTGGTGCTGGAACGCCCTGCTGTCAACTATTATATCAGGAATTGTAATTACATATAATTGTTGAACAGTGGTAGTAAAAATTGGGCCTTTGATGGTGGTGCTGGTGCCACAACACTGTAAGCCCTGACAGTTACTCTTGGTGGGTGCAGCAATGGGCCCTGCTGTGAATTATTAGATCAAGAATTGTAATTGCATGCCCCTGTTGAACAGGGGCTGAAAAATTGGGCCTTTCGTGGTGGTGGTGGTGGTGGTGGTGTTGCCACAACACTGTAAGCCCTCAGAGTTACTCTTGGTGGGTGCAGGAATGGGCCCTGCTGTGAATTATTAGATCAAGAATTGTAATTACATGCCCCTTTTGAACAGGGGCTGAAAAATTGGGCCTTTCGTGGTGGTGGTGGTGGTGGCGTTGCCACAACACTGTAAGCCCTCAGAGTTACTCTTGGTGGGTGCAGCAATGGGCCCTGCTGTGAATTATTAGATCAAGAATTGTAATTACATGCCCCTGTTGAACAGGGGCTGAAAAATTGGGCCTTAGGCACTGGTGGCACAACACTGCAACCCCTCACAGATACAGTACTTGGAGCACAGCAATGAGCCCTGTTGCAAAGTATTGCTTCAAAAATTGTAATTACACGCCCCTGTTAAACAGGGGCTGAAAAATTGGGCCTTAGGCACTGGTGGCACAACACTGCAACCCCTCACAGATACTGTACTTGAAAAACAGCAATGAGCCCTGTTGCAAAGTATTGCTTCAAAAATTGTAATTACACGCCCCTGTTAAACAGGGGCTGAAAAATTGGGCCTTAGGCACTGGTGGCACAACACTGCAACCCCTCACAGATACTGTACTTGGAGCACAGCAATGAGCCCTGTTGCAAAGTATTGCTTAAAAAATTGTAATTACACGCCCCTGTTAAACAGGGGCTGAAAAATTGGGCGTTAGGCACTGGTGGCGGCACCCATAAACAAAAATGATCTTCCAAGCTATCATCATCAATCGTATCATTGAGGACTCGGAGGAGGAGGATAGCCAGTCAACATAACAGCACAGGCACTCAGCATCAGCATCAGTCTTGAAGGGATGTGACATGTTAAAATCAATTAGTCTGTTATATCAGCATCAGGTGTGTGGTAGCTGGTGGTGATCCAAGACTGGTTCATCTTGATGAAAGTCAGTCGATCAACCGAGTCGGTGGACAGGCGCACCCTGTGATCCGTGACAAATCCTCCAGCAGCACTGAATGTGCGTTCCGAAAGAACGCTGGATGCAGGACAGGCCAGTAGCTCAATTGCATACTGTGCAAGCTCTGGCCAGTGATCCATCCTCAAGACCCAGTAAGCCAGAGGATTTTCGGTGGGGAAGGTGTCCAAGTCTGACCTTGCCCCTAGATATTCCTGCACCATGTTTATCAGACGCTGGCGATGGTTGCTGGAACTGATCATACTTTGGGGCTGCGGACTAAAGAATTGTCTGAACGCATCGGTCAGACGGCCACCTTCCCCACCGCTCCTTCTTTGACTGGCCGAAGCCTCAGCAACTCGTTGTCCAGGACCAGGAGTTTGTAACCTCCCAGTCTCTGGGAACGCGTTGCACAGACCTTTCTGCAAGGCCTCCCGGAGTTGTCTCATCCTCTGCTCCCTCTGCGACGGTAACATAAGGTCCGCAACCTTACCCTTGTACCGTGGATCAAGGAGAGTGGCCAGCCAGTAATGGTCCCTCTCCTTGATCCGAAGAATACGAGGATCCTTCCGCAGATTTTGCAGGATCAGGGAGGCCATGCAGCGTAGGTTAGCTGAGGCATTCGGTCCGGAGTCCTCTGGGTCACTAAGGACGACATGATCCGCAGCCACCTCCTCCCAGCCACGTACAAGTCCACTGGTTTCTTGGGACTGTAAATCATCCCTAAAAGACTGCTGCTGATGATGCTGAGTGCCAGCCTCCACCTCCATGCTGACACAATCCTCCTCCTCCTCCTCCTCCTCCTCCTCTTCCTGTGCGATGGGTGAGACAGAAGGAACACTGTCTGGGTAAAGGGGGCCTTGAGAGGCAAGGAAGTCCTCCTCTTCCTGCCTCTGTTCTGCCTCAAGTGCCCTGTCCATTATTCCACGCAGCGTGTGCTCCAACAGGTGGACAAGAGGTACAGTGTCACTGATGCATGCACTGTCACTGCTCACCATCCTCGTGGCCTCCTCAAATGGTGCCAGGACAGTGCATGGATCCCTGATCATGCCCCACTGGCGTGGAGAAAAAAAAACAAGCTCCCCTGACCCTGTCCTGGTGCCGTAGTCGCACAGGTACTCATTGATGGCCCTCTGCTGCGTGTGCAGCCGCTGCAGCATGGCCAACGTTGAGTTCCACCTGGTGGGCATGTCACATATAAGGCGGTTCTTGGGCAGGTTCAACTCCTTTTGCAGCTCAGCCAGGCGAGCACTGGCATTATAAGATCTGCGGAAATGCACACAGACTTTCCTGGCCTGCCTCAGGACATCCTGTAAGCCCGGGTACCTGCCCAAGAACCGCTGCACCACCAGGTTAAGGACGTGAGCCACACAGGGCACATGGGTCAGTTGTCCCTGTCGGAGGGCGGAGAGGAGGTTGGTGCCATTGTCGCAAACCACCATTCCTGGCTTAAGCTGGCGTGGCGTCAACCACCTCTCGGCCTAGCCCTGCAGAGCAGACAGGACCTCTGCCCCAGTGTGGCTTCTGTCCCCCAAACACACCAGCGCAAGCACGGCATGGCATCTTTTTGCCTGCGTACTTGCGTAGCCCCTTGAACGGCTACGGAGCACCGCTGGTTCAGAGGACAAAGCACAGGAAGAGGCCATGGAGGAAGAAGAAGAGGAGGGGGTGGAGGAGAGAGGTGTGTCACAACCACTAGTAGCATTTTGTAGGCGTGGCGGTGGAACAACCTCCAACACTACTGCACCTTGTCCTGCATCCTTCCCAGCTGCCAAAAGAGTGACCCAATGGGCCGTGAAAGAAAGGTAACGTCCCTGTCCATGCCTCCTGGACCATGAGTCAGCGGTAATATGCACCTTACCGCTGACCGCCCTGTCCAGCGAGGCCAAGACATTGCCTTCCACATGCCGGTAGAGAGCCGGAATAGCCTTCCGTGAGAAAAAGTGGCGTTTGGGAACCTGCCACTGAGGAACCGCACATTGCACAAACTCACGGAAGGGGGCCGAGTCTACCAACTGAAAAGGCAGCAGTTGAAGCGCTAGCAATTTAGCCAAGCTAGCATTCAACCGCTGGGCATGTGGATGGCTGGGAGTGAACTTCTTTCGACGGTCCAGCAGCTGGGGAAGGGAAATTTGCCTGCTAGAATCGGACGTCGGTGTACTGCTAGCAGAGTGGCCGCAAGTACTTGGCTGTGACACACCTAATTCTACACCTTCATTCCTCTCAGTGCATGTTTCAGAGAGGACTGAAGTTATAGTGGGGTTGGAGATCCCAGCTGATGCGGTGCAAGGAGAGGTCCGCTTTGTTCTTTGGTGTGGGTCTTTGAGGTAGGCTTGCCAACGAGCTGCATGGCAGGTCAACATATGTCTGGTCAGGCATGTGGTACCCAAGCGGCTGATGTTTTGGCCACGCGATATACGCTTGAGACATATGTTGCAAACAGCAGCTGTGCGATCTGATGCACTAGCCTCAAAAAAGGCCCACACCAAAGAACTTTTTGAATGACGGGCAGAGGCAGCGCCCTGCACAGGCGGAGCTCTGCGGTGTGATTCCGTCGGTGTACTGCCCTTACGCTGGCCACCAAAGGGCATCCTGCCTCGTTGGAGATGTGCCTCCTCCTCATCCTCCTCCTCCTCCTCTCTCCTATTAGGCACCCACGTGGAGTCAGTGACCTCATCATCCCCTCCCTCCTCATCACTGGAGCCAATCTGGCAGTATGCTGCAGCTGCTGGAACATGACTGCCAGATTGGTGTCCTTCTTGAGCATCCCCTCTGTCTGCTCTCACGCTACTGCCTTCCTGTAGCTGGGTTTCATCATCAGACCCTTCGAAACGCTGGGCATCCTCCTGGAGCATGTACCCAACACTGTGCTCAAACAGTTCGGGGGACTCCTCAGGAGGAGGACATGGTGGGTCTAGGGAAGGAGTGACTGATGATGAGTCTGACATTGATACCAGGGAAGAGGACGCTTTGGCAGCTGCTTTGCCAGTACCCTGAGCCTGGGTGAGAGAGGATGAGGAGGAGGAGGAGGGCTTGGTCATCCACTCTACCAAGTCTTCGGCATGATGTGGCTCAACATGTCCAGCTGCCGAAAAGAAGGACAAGCGTGTCCCATGGCCATGTGCTGATGACAATGCACCGCGTCCACGACCAGCACTGTTGCCCCCAGACACAGAGCCTGCTTGCCCTCTTTTATTGCCTCCTGACTGTCTGCCTCTCCTTGTTTGCCTTCCAGACATTCTAATGGATGGCCTGCAGGGAGATGGGAAAAAAGCAATAAGGGCTACCTTCAGGTGTCCTTCTCTGTCCCTTTACTTAAGGATTTCTAAATATGGTTGAGGATGATTGCTTTCGCACAGAATAGCACAATGAAAATTTCCCTGACTGTCCAAAAAACAAGGATTTCAAAGATGGTTGATGAGGAATGCTTTAGCACAGTATAGCACAAGGAGAATTTCCCTCACTGTCCTTCCCTGTCCCTAGAAACAAGGATTAGCACAGTAAAACACACTGACACTCTCCCTACCTATAGTTTTCTGTCCCTAGAAAAAATGTTTTTTTAAAGATGGTTGATGATCAATGCTTTAGCACAGTATGGCACAACGAGAATTTCCCTCACTGTCCTTCCCTGTCCCTAGAAACAAGGATTAGCACAGTGAAACACACTGACACTCTCCCTACCTATAGTTTTCTGTCCCTAGAAAAAATGTTTTTTTAAAGATGGTTGATGATCAATGCTTTAGCACAGTATAGCACAAGGAGAATTTCCCTCACTGTCCTTCCCTGTCCCTAGAAACAAGGATTAGCACAGTAAAACACACTGACACTCTCCCTACCTATAGTTTTCTGTCCCTAGAAAAAATGTTTTTTTAAAGATGGTTGATGATCAATGCTTTAGCACAGTATAGCACAAGGAGAATTTCCCTCACTGTCCTTCCCTTTCCCTAGAAACAAGGATTAGCACAGTAAAACACACTGACACTCTCCCTACCTATAGTTTTCTGTCCCTAGAAAAAATGTTTTTTTAAAGATGGTTGATAATCAATGCTTTAGCACAGTATAGCACAAGGAGAATTTCCCTCACTGTCCTTCCCTGTCCCTAGAAACAAGGATTAGCACAGTGAAACACACTGACACTCTCCCTACCTATAGTTTTCTGTCCCTAGAAAAAATGTTTTTTTTAAAGATGGTTGATGATCAATGCTTTAGCACAGTATAGCACAAGGAGAATTTCCCTCACTGTCCTTCCCTGTCCCTAGAAACAAGGATTAGCACAGTAAAACACACTGACACTCTCCCTACCTATAGTTTTCTGTCCCTAGAAAAAATGTTTTTTTAAAGATGTTTGATGATCAATGCTTTAGCACAGTATAGCACAAGGAGAATTTCCCTCACTGTCCTTCCCTCTCCCTAGAAACAAGGATTAGCACAGTGAAACACACTGACACTCTCCCTACCTATAGTTTTCTGTCCCTAGAAAAAATGTTTTTTTAAAGATGGTTGATGATCAATGCTTTAGCACAGTATAGCACAAGGAGAATTTCCCTCACTGTCCTTCCCTGTCCCTAGAAACAAGGATTAGCACAGTAAAACACACTGACACTCTCCCTACCTATAGTTTTCTGTCCCTAGAAAAAATGTTTTTTTAAAGATGGTTGATGATCAATGCTTTAGCACAGTATAGCACAAGGAGAATTTCCCTCACTGTCCTTCCCTGTCCCTAGAAACAAGGATTAGCACAGTAAAACACACTGACACTCTCCCTACCTATAGTTTTCTGTCCCTAGAAAAAATGTTTTTTTAAAGATGGTTGATGATCAATGCTTTAGCACAGTATAGCACAAGGAGAATTTCCCTCACTGTCCTTCCCTGTCCCTAGAAACAAGGATTAGCACAGTAAAACACACTGACACTCTCCCTACCTATAGTTTTCTGTCCCTAGAAAAAATGTTTTTTTTAAAGATGGTTGATGATCAATGCTTTAGCACAGTATAGCACAAGGAGAATTTCCCTCACTGTCCTTCCCTGTCCCTAGAAACAAGGATTAGCACAGTGAAACACACTGACACTCTCCCTACCTATAGTTTTCTGTCCCTAGAAAAAATGTTTTTTTAAAGATGGTTGATGAGCAATGCTTTAGCACAGTATAGCACAAGGAGAATTTCCCTCACTGTCCTTCCCTGTCCCTAGAAACAAGGATTAGCACAGTAAAACACACTGACACTCTCCCTACCTATAGTTTTCTGTCCCTAGAAAAAATGTTTTTTTAAAGATGGTTGATGATCAATGCTTTAGCACAGTATAGCACAAGGAGAATTTCCCTCACTGTCCTTCCCTGTCCCTAGAAACAAGGATTAGCACAGTAAAACACACTGACACTCTCCCTACCTATAGTTTTCTGTCCCTAGAAAAAATGTTTTTTTAAAGATGGTTGATGATCAATGCTTTAGCACAGTATAGCACAAGGAGAATTTCCCTCACTGTCCTTCCCTGTCCCTAGAAACAAGGATTAGCACAGTGAAACACACTGACACTCTCCCTACCTATAGTTTTCTGTCCCTAGAAAAAATGTTTTTTTAAAGATGGTTGATGATCAATGCTTTAGCACAGTATAGCACAAGGAGAATTTCCCTCACTGTCCTTCCCTGTCCCTAGAAACAAGGATTAGCACAGTGAAACACACTGACACTCTCCCTACCTATAGTTTTCTGTCCCTAGAAAAAATGTTTTTTTAAAGATGGTTGATGATCAATGCTTTAGCACAGTATAGCACAAGGAGAATTTCCCTCACTGTCCTTCCCTGTCCCTAGAAACAAGGATTAGCACAGTGAAACACACTGACACTCTCCCTACCTATAGTTTTCTGTCCCTAGAAAAAATGTTTTTTTAAAGATGGTTGATGATCAATGCTTTAGCACAGTATAGCACAAGGAGAATTTCCCTCACTGTCCTTCCCTCTCCCTAGAAACAAGGATTAGCACAGTAAAACACACTGACACTCTCCCTACCTATAGTTTTCTGTCCCTAGGAAAAATGTTTTTTTAAAGATGGTTGATGATCAATGCTTTAGCACAGTATAGCACAAGGAGAATTTCCCTCACTGTCCTTCCCTGTCCCTAGAAACAAGGATTAGCACAGTAAAACACACTGACACTCTCCCTACCTATAGTTTTCTGTCCCTAGAAAAAATGTTTTTTTAAAGATGGTTGATGATCAATGCTTTAGCACAGTATAGCACAAGGAGAATTTCCCTCACTGTCCTTCCCTGTCCCTAGAAACAAGGATTAGCACAGTAAAACACACTGACACTCTCCCTACCTATAGTTTTCTGTCCCTAGAAAAAATGTTTTTTTAAAGATGGTTGATGATCAATGCTTTAGCACAGTATAGCACAAGGAGAATTTCCCTCACTGTCCTTCCCTGTCCCTAGAAACAAGGATTAGCACAGTGAAACACACTGACACTCTCCCTACCTATAGTTTTCTGTCCCTAGAAAAAATGTTTTTTTAAAGATGGTTGATGATCAATGCTTTAGCACAGTATAGCACAAGGAGAATTTCCCTCACTGTCCTTCCCTGTCCCTAGAAACAAGGATTAGCACAGTGAAACACACTGACACTCTCCCTACCTATAGTTTTCTGTCCCTAGAAAAAATGTTTTTTTAAAGATGGTTGATGATCAATGCTTTAGCACAGTATAGCACAACGAGAATTTCCCTCACTGTCCTTCCCTGTCCCTACAAACAAGGATTAGCACAGTAAAACACACTGACACTCTCCCTACCTATCCTTCTCCTTCCCTAAACTAAAGGAATCCAGGTTAAGCAAGAAAAAAAATTTCACTGTCCCTGCCTATGCTTCTCTTTCCCTGCTCCGGAACACACTACACTAGGCCGCCGTGCTGGCGGCCTTTTATAGTGTGGGGCGTGTACTAAACACCCTCAGCAATAATTGGCCACAGGCATCCTGCCTGTGGCCAATCATTGCTCTCCTCGCTGCCGGCGCTGTGATTGGCCAAGCATGCGGGGTCACAGTGCATGCTTGGCCAATCGCAGCGCCTGGATGACACTGCAATGGCGTAGTGCATTGTGGGCCGTTCGCGTCACTCGAATTAGGCGCGAACGGCCCAAATCGTTCGATCTTCGTCGAACGATCGAACAGCCGATGTTCGAGTCGAACGTATGTTCGACTCGAACACCGAGCTCATCCCTACTGTTCATGAATAGATATGTTTAGATTTATTGCTATTTGAATATGGTATAGAATGTATTAGGATAAAAAAAACTTCTGCCTTTACAACCACGTTAATCTTTAGTTTTAATAGGTTAATGCTGCAACTTTATTTTGGGCTTGTATTTCTATTTGTTAATAAAAAGTGCTAGTATGTCGAAAAGCTAGTTGGTACAGGCACAGCTGGTATACAGCTTCTGAGAATATAAATGCAAGTGACACAAAGTTCCTGCACCGCCCATGTACTGTGCCCCGCTGTGCACCCATGTACTGTCCCCGATGTGTGCCCCATGTAATGTGTCCTGTGCCCCATGTACTGTGTCCTGATGTGGGGGGGCACAGTACATGGGGCGCACATTAGGGCACAGTACATGGGGCGCACATAAGGGCACAGTACATGAGCGCACATTAGGGCACAGTACATGGGGCGTACATCAGGGCACAGTACATGGGGAGCACATCAGGGCACAGTACATGGGAAGCACATCAGGGCACAGTACATGAGGCGCACATCAGGGCACAGTACATGGGAAGCACATCAGGGCACAGTACATGGGGCGCACATCAGGGCACAGTACATGGGGCGCACATCAGGGCACAGTACATGGGGCGCACATCAGGGCACAGTACATGGGGAGCACATCAGGGCACAGTACATGGGGAGCACATCAGGGCACAGTACATGGGGGGCACATCAGGGCACAGTACATGGGGTGCACATCAGGGCACAGTACATGGGGCGCACACCAGGGCACAGTACATAGGTCACACATTAGGGCACAGTGCATGGGGCACACATTAGGGCACAGTACATGGGGCACACATTAGGGCACAGTACATGGGGCACAGGACACATTACATGGGGCACACATCGGGGAACAGTACATGGGCACACAGCGGGGCACAGTACATAGGCGGTGCAGGAACTTTGTGTCACTTGCATTTTTATTCTCAGGAGCTGTATCTGTTGTTAGTATATGACATTCCTACTTTTAAAGGAAATAAATTTAACTTGCTTACTAAGCAAATGCATCTGTCTTCATAGTTAACATTGTATCATTAGGCCTAGCATACTCTGATAGGTTAGACTAGTGTAGCGGCCTCACCCCATCTCCTTTGTCTAGGGGTATGTCACATGACAGGGTGAGATGCGCTACGGCCCATGTCCTCCCCATAGCTATGGGTGAGGTGAAGGCCAGCACCAGATATTTTCTCTGGCCTATGTGCTTTTGTCTAGAATCAAGTCCTGCTGTGTCAACACTTCCCTTTGCTCCCATTAACCAGAGTTCCACACACCGATCACAGTCCAACTCTTGCTTTATTGTACATCTCACAATAAACAGTGCTTCAGTAGCCAACTGGTTGCGACTTGATAACATTTTGATACGGGGGTGAGCAGGTCGAGGCACTATCCTGGTTATCAACTAAACCACTGCGATCTTGCCAGCGGTTACTATAGCATTCAGCTAGAAAGGACTTAGAATCTGAGAGTCTCTACCAGCGACTCAAGAGAACGTAGATAGGAGTACCTTTGCTGCGCTGCGGCCCCTATCAGGGCAAGATGTCCCTCCAAGGGAGTTACCAGAGGCCCATCCGTCACTGGGTTGATGCTGCTCCAGACTCTCCGGACGGGTAACCTCCCCGGCCTCCTCACCTCAGACATGGGCCCCGTCCACCTCAGGGACCCTCGGACGTCTCCACCCTTGCGGGATCCAGTCAAAGTCACTGGACCCCAGGCCTCCTAGTTCAGTACCTCACCCCAGGCTGAAGGTGCCTGGGATGGACTCCGACTCCATTCCGGTCAGGCCTAGGGCACCTGAGCCGGAATCCAGAACCCACCCGCACCCAGGCCTAAGGTGCCTGGGCGCGTAAAGAACTTCCTCCAGAAGACCTAATGGTCAGGGCGTCTCCCCCTTTTATCTCCTCCCATCGACACCACGGCAGGTTCCCCGCCCTCGCCGTACCATCTCCGGAAAGGGACAAAAAGGCTAGCACTGAAATGGCAAATCTACCTTGAGCCTCCTAGTACCCCGCCACCCGGAGGCCAAGGAGATTATTACACCATCCAATCCTCCACGAACACAAGTGGTCCACTATCCCTATACTTCCACACCTGGGTGTCCCACATAAACTTAGAGACCCCGCTACACACTCCCCCCTGTGATTTGACGCTGGTCCCCAGTGTCTGGTGCGAACCCATGTCTCCCATGGAGTGAGTACACAAGCTTAGCCCCAGAGGCTATCCCTAAAATTTTGAACCTCAACCATACCAAGACCTGCTCAAGGGGAAAGGGAATATAAAACAATAAAACTTTTCCTTAAAACATCTATCATGTACACATATACAATCCCTCCCATCACTGTCTAAGAACCACCCCATACTCAGTAGTCTTGACGGACGAATCTCCTGCAGAGGGAAAAAAAACAACACACAAGGAAATCCACATCCTGACATTTTTTTGTGTTAATTTGGAATGAATGGGACCATCAACCAATAGACCCATTCGCTCCAATGAGTAAAGTGATGCGTGTGAGAAAAAAAAACAAACAGCCGTTGCACAACACTGCCACCTAGTGACAGTGCCGCAGTAATGACACTTGGTGCAATCTTCATTCTTCCTGCGTCCCTACACTAATTCTACCCCAAAGTCTGTCTTTGAACTGCGAGGAAGAGAGAACAACAACAAAAAACTTCTCTCATCCCTCCTGAAGAGTAGAAAACAAAAGCCCAAATAAAAAAAACTAGGGCACAGTTCGGATGCTCCGGCAGGAACACTTCTAGAAGATTGTAGGAAAGGAACAACAAGTGAGTCTCTTCTTACAAGTAAAACTTCGGGTCAGGCAAGAACAAGGGCTTCAGATGTTTATACAAAAACCTCAATTGAATAGTCAGCATCATCTCCATCTTTCCTGCAGATGCGAACCTTGTCTGCGTGGATATGGCGACCCCACATCCAGTCTGCTCTGCAGTCCCGAAATTTTTTCGACACGGATGGCAAACAGGACAAATGTTATATGTGAGGTAGTGTTTCGCGCTACTCAAGAGTAATAAAATAGTGACTGGAGTAACTATCAATGGCTGCAAAATAAATCTGTGTTCACTTAACACATAAACAGTAATATAAAGAAAAAGGGGGGGATTTTGCGCTAAAGAAAAAAATTATTACACAAAAAACACTTCTATGTCTCATAAATCTAATGGTAAAAAGATATATAATGGTAAAAAATACCTAGTGATATAATGTGCATATATAATAAATACTATAGTGCAATCACCAGAATAAAGTGCAAGTGCATATATAAACACAATAGTGCAGAAAGTTCAATATTGCAATGGTTGCTGTTCAGGAAAGTTCAAATGGGTATTTAATCAATGGTTAATTCCAAGATTCTAGATGTTCCAAAATTGTAGATGTCTTCAAATGTTTCAAATGATAAACGAATTGAAGTATTGAACCTGCGGTGAATCCTACACCTGTCTCCCAATGTTCTCACCTCAACAGCTTGGATCACTGGCATATAGTTTCACTGTTATGGACTATGTTCTTATGTCTCCTCTATTTCTCCTATTTCTTCTCCACTCTTAAATGATATTTGGATAGTATCCTCTACCAATCACGCTCTCTATGAAAGAGACAGGTGGGTGGGAGGGAAAGGGAGGGGGAGAGAAGGAGACCAAGCTCCAATCGGTGCAGCCAGGAGAGGGACAGGGAATGAAGCCTCCAATAGTGTAGTATTTCAATACGCAAAATAGGCTTTATTAGGTTAAAAAATGGACTCTTACATCAATTAAAAAATAAACAGCGTGTAGGAGATAATCGGCGTGTAGCCGCTATCTTACTGTTATCCTGCTGTTATCCTGCTGTCTTACGATCCGTCCGTATGATGCCGTTATCCTCCCTACGGCGTTACGTCACGCACCTCGTGACTTCTTCAGGGGACAAGTAAGACAGCAGGATAACAGCAGGATAACAGTAAGATAGCGGCTACACGCCGATTATCTCCTACACGCTGTTTATTTTTTAATTGATGTAAGAGTCCATTTTTTAACCTAATAAAGCCTATTTTGCGTATTGAAATACTACACTATTGGAGGCTTCATTCCCTGTCCCTCTCCTGGCTGCACCGATTGGAGCTTGGTCTCCTTCTCTCCCCCTCCCTTTCCCTCCCACCCACCTGTCTCTTTCATAGAGAGCGTGATTGGTAGAGGATACTATCCAAATATCATTTAAGAGTGGAGAAGAAATAGGAGAAACAGAGGAGACATAAGAACATAGTCCATAACAGTGAAACTATATGCCAGTGATCCAAGCTGTTGAGGTGAGAACATTGGGAGACAGGTGTAGGATTCACCGCAGGTTCAATACTTCAATTAGTTTATCATTTGAAACATTTGAAGACATCTACAATTTTGGAACATCTAGAATCTTGGAATTAACCATTGATTAAATACCCATTTGAACTTTCCTGAACAGCAACCATTGCAATATTGAACTTTCTGCACTATTGTGTTTATATATGCACTTGCACTTTATTCTGGTGATTGCACTATAGTATTTATTATATATGCACATTATATCACTAGGTATTTTTTACCATTATATATCTTTTTACCATTAGATTTATGAGACATAGAAGTGTTTTTTGTGTAATAATTTTTTTCTTTAGCGCAAAATCCCCCCTTTTTCTTTATATAAACAGGACAAATATCTTCGTGCATGGGGTACTTTGAGCTTTTCCCAAACAAATTCATCATACCATCTCTGGCGTATGACCTCAACTTCGAAAAGTAAGTCCCGAAACAAGTAGGGATATTCCCACCCATACTCACGGGCGACTCTCTGTGAGAAAAGTCGTTGCAATCTGCCCAAAGGAGGCATGGCTTCCCGCTCACATTCTCCGGGTTGAACGATGGCCTCCGGGTGCCGAGGTACTTTCACTACCTCTGACGGCTTTTCTCTCGGTGCTCGTAGTGAGGCTCGCTGCATCCCCACCACCAAGACGGGCGATGTTGTAGATTGTGGGAAGACACTCTGAGGACTAGACTTCCTCGTAGACTCCGGGGCTTGTACCCGGGGCGTGCTGTCTCCTATTGACATAGGGGAATCCTGCGGTACACATAACACAGGCAATGGGCGTTTGTCCCAGCCCTTCCGATGAAACAGTTCATCAATCTCCCCGTCATCTCCACAATCCGACAGCGACTCTAGGTCGGAAGTGTCATACATCTCGGCGGGAAGGTAGTCTCTGGTAGACGTGGTACTACCCTCCCTTGCGGGCTCCACCGACTGTGGACCCCCGACACCTCCAACCACCACCACAGTCCCAGCCCCTGGCTCACCTTCACCTTTTGTAGAACTGGGATGTCCAGGACTCTTCCAACCGGATCCATCCAGGCCAGGAAAGCGACGGGGTGAAGCTCGACCACGACCACAGGAGGCCTGCACCAGACCAACTTTCCTCTTCGGAGGTGGGAGCAGAGAATCTGTGGTGACCGAAGCAGCATCCTCGGATTTTTCTCTCTCAGTCTCTGATTGGACAGTCACATCGCCCTGGTCAGTGCGTACGGGAACCTCCGCAAAGGCCTGGATCTCTCCTTCTAGAGTAGCGGTACCTGTGAGGCTGTTGAGGCGAAGGGCCCGGGGCCTTACTGTGGATGGCTCCACCTCAAACAAGAACTCTTTGCATGCCTCGCAACGCCCGAATGGCTTCAGGTGGACCACCAGTCCCGAGCACCCGGGACAGATCACGCCGAGGGCCTCCGTGTCTCTGCATGAGTACAAAGCCAACTGCCCTCGGGGCCTGAGTCTTATCCCCGTGTCTGTAAGGGGAGCAGCGAACGTAGTCATCTTCGTGGGGTAGGGAACCGGAATCCACGGGGAGCTTGAGGCCATCCCGACTATCTGCTGCTCCATCACGCACTGACCACGCGCCGAAGTCTCCACGTGAGTTCCTCCACATGGCCAGACTCCTCCCATGACTTGTACGTTTTCGCGGGCTTCCTTCAGGCTCCGCCCACGAACTGTACAGTCACGGGGTGCCTCGTGGCGCAGTGCAGTAAAAGCCCCCACATGTAGTACTTCACACGGCTGGACTCCTCCCTCTTCTCGCTCCTCTGCATGGGCCTTTCCTGTCCTAGGGTCATTTCCACGACTTTTGAGCAGGGATGCACTTTGGCCAATCACATGGCCGACCTGCTCCGAACTCCTCTGGGTAGCAAAGTCCAGACACAGCCATTCCTTCTTCCAAAGTTAAAACACATATCATCCCGGACTCACGAGCCCCCACGTGTAGCGGCCTCACCCCATCTCCTTTGTCTAGGGGTATGTCACATGACAGGGTGAGATGCGCTACGGCCCATGTCCTCCCCATAGCTATGGGTGAGGTGAAGGCCAGCACCAGATATTTCCTCGGGCCTATGTGCTTTTATCTAGAATCAAGTCCTGCTGTGTCAACACTTCCCTTTGCTCCCATTAACCAGAGTTCCAAACACCGATCACAGTCCAACTCTTGCTTTATTGTACATCTCACAATAATAAACAGTGCTTCAGTAGCCAACTGGTTGCGACTTGATAACATTTTGATACGGGGGTGAGCAGGTCGAGGCACTATCCTGGTTATCAACTAAACCACTGCGATCTCGCCAGCGGTTACTATAGCATTCAGCTAGAAAGGACTTAGAATCTGAGAGTCTCTACCAGCGACTCAAGAGAACGTAGATAGGAGTACCTTTGCTGTGCTGCGGCCCCTATCAGGGGAAGATGTCCCTCCAAGGGAGTTACCAGAGGCCCATCCGTCACTGGGTTGATGCTGCTCCAGACTCTCCGGACGGGTAACCTCCCCGGCCTCCTCACCTCAGACATGGGCCCCGTCCACCTCAGGGACTCTCGGACATCTCCACCCTCACGGGATCCAGTTGAAGTCACTGGACCCCAGGCCTCCTAGTTCAGTACCTCACCCCAGGCTGAAGGTGCCTGGGATGGACTCCAACTCCATTCCGGTCAGGCCTAGGGCACCTGAGCCGGAATCCAGAACCCGCCCGCACCCAGGCCTAAGGTGCCTGGGCGCGTGAAGAACTTCCTCCAGAAGACCTCGTGGTCAGGGCGTCTCCCCCTTTTATCTCCTCCCATCGACACCACGGCAGGTTCCCTGCCCTCGCCGTACCATCTCCGGAAAGGGACAAAAAGGCTAGCACTGAAATGGCAAATCTACCTTGAGCCTCCTAGTACCCCGCCACCCGGAGGCCAAGGAGATTATTACACCATCCAATCCTCCACGAACACAAGTGGTCCACTATCCCTATACTTCCACACCTGGGTGTCCCACATAAATTTAGAGACCCCGCTACACTAGCAATAAAGGGACATACACATTAATACATTCATGCAATAGTTATATATAAGTTCAGCAGAGTGTATAATATTGCATCGGTTATATCATTTGGCACCACAGAAGGCGTGTTGAATGTATTTTAACACAGAACTCACAAAAACCTAATGTATTTTTGTTCTTGAGTTCCTTTAAGCTAACAAGTCCTCAACTACACCCAGAACTGAAAATCATCTCTAGTGCGGACAAGGATTTGCGCTGGCTCGCGATTTCGGAAGCCCTGTTTAGATGGTCCTGAAAGTTCTGTGAATTATTTCATCAGTGAGCTGACACGCAAAATCTGGTGAGATTTTTGGCTGATATATGTATAAATGTTAAACGTTTATTGTATTGTTAAGCCCTGTACACACGATCGGATTTCCAATGGAATGAAATCCAATGGATTTTTCCATCTGATTTCCGATGAAGCTGACTTCCATCAGTCTTGCCTACACACCATCAGTCAAAAATCCGACCGTCCCAAACGCCGTGACGTAAAACACTCCGACGAGCCGAGAAAAATTAAGTTCAATGCTTCTGAGCATGCGTCGACTTGATTCTGAGCATGCGTGGGTTTTTTCTCTAAAGGAGTTCCACACAGACGATCGGAATTTGCTATTGTTTTTTTTTCCATCGGATAAATTTAAAACATGTTCTATTTTTAATCACTGATGGAAAAAAGACCGATGGGGCCCATACACGATCCGTTTGTCCGATGAAAAAAGTCCATCGGACTGTTTTCATCGGTAAAACCGATCGTGTGTACAGAACTTTAATGTGCGTTAGGCCTGTAGCCAGTCAATTGTACTGGTGAGTGAGGGATTGATCATCCCTGGGTATTGCAGATTGACAGGATAAACCACACATCTTTGCGGAAAAAGTGGGAGAAATATAGATTTTTTTTGATTTTTTTAAAGTTTTTTTTTTCTGAAATTTTTAAATAATTTTTTTTAACGTTTTTTTTATGATTTTTTTTTTAAAAAAAATGTTTTTATATACATTTTTTTATTTTTATTTTTTAAAGTTTTTTTATGATTTTATTTTTAAATAATATAAATTTTTAAAATATTTTAAGTTTTTTATTTTTTTACCCACGTGGGAGTGAAAGAGCTTTCTGTTCCTATAGAAGTTCAATGTGGCCTGCAATTTAACAGGAGAGCATTGATTAAGAGTGCGCTCTGTAGAACAAGTAGTAGCAAGTTTTATACCAGTTTTTTTTTTTGTTGTTTCCTGTGGGTCTGTGTCTCTGTTTGTTTGTTTGTCTGTGTGTATTGTCTAGGCAACTGTTCAGTGTAGCTAGTTGCAGAACATATCAATGGATATTCTTGAAAAGTTTCTTGAAAAAAATGCTTGTATTCAATTCAATAATGTACAAAAAAATGCATTAACACACCAATTCAATGATCTATTAAAGCAATGCAATACTCATAATGATGCCATAAGGTTTAAAAAGTCTTCCAAAAGAGGCAAGAAAGAGAGGATGGCCAATGTGGTATGCATAATATTGAAAATTAAAGAAATCGCTGAACAAACAGAATTGGAGTGGTTTAAAGATAGGACAGAATTAAAAGGAAAGATAGAAAATGTGAGTAAAGATATTCCAGCTATAGCTGTGAATGCGGACACAAATGTTTGTGAGTGTGGTGAAATGAGGGATGAGATTGAACAATTGGTGACTGAGAATGGTTTGTTGGAGCAGGGATTGGATGAATGGAAGGAAACATGTATGTTGTTGAGGGAACAATGTATTGCATCTTTAGAAAAGAAAGAGGCTGGGAATGAAACTGCGATAGAAATACTTAAGAGAGAGTTACAGGAATGTCAAACTCAGCTAACCCAGAAAGATCATGCCATTCTATCTTTGAAAGCACAGGCAATGGGGAAAGTGCACAGCCATTGTTGTGCTAACAAGGATACACATTTCAATGTGACACAGGAGCAGGGAAAAAGGATGCAGATCGAGCAACAACCAATATGGTCAGCTGACAATCCTGAAGAGTCCCCAGATCAGAGTTCTTCTCTCTTTACTCCTGCATCAGAAAGGACTTGGCCAGGATCTGCAATTATAAAAAGGGAGGGTAACATCCAATCCACGACACTCTCCATACAAGATCGCACAAATCTGTGCCAGATTTGGGGAAAATTTGACACGAGTGCTTTACCCATTATTCTCTCGAACAGGCTGGAAGCTGTAGTGACACAGTACATTTCAAACAATAGGGATGCATGCGCACTCCTCCGTGCATGGCTTCCATTGTAACTGTGTGAAAAACTGCAACCACCAGTCGGGAATCATAGATGTCTATCTCCCGAGTTAAACTCAAATTGGGGGAGCTCGGCAGATAGAATGAGGGAAATGCAGTGAATAATGGGAGGAAGGGATACTAGGGGTTCAGACGCCCTAGAGAATACAAAATTTAGGAGGGGAATTGATCCAATACTCTTTTGCAGTGAATACTTCACCATTTATAAAGCCACATACAATTGTCCTAATAAGTGCACATGTATTGATTACCATACCAGAATTGCACTGAGGAATGCCACCTCATACCAGACCTTTGTAAACATATTAAGGGACTGGGTTCGGGAAACAAATCAAGACAATAGGCCCCACAAAAGAATGGCGGAGGTAGTTAAAAGCGAAGGTAGAGTGAGATTTGCAGGCAGGTGTTACAGATGTGGAAATACAGGCAATGTAATGAAGGACTGTAAATTGCCTAGGAGGAGCACGGGTGAGAAGAAGCCTTGGCATAAGAAGGAACAGCAAAAACCTGGATCAGATAAGGTGGCAACGGAGCCAAACAAGGCACCTGATGCTACAATATATGGACCTCTTTTGAGGGAATTACAGAGGATAGGGCAAGGGTTTAAAGAAAATCAGGAGGAGTATAAAACCCTAGGGATGTCAGGCCCCGGTATTGTTCCTAGTATGTCATCTAGAGAGGGACAAAAGCGGCAGACCACGTATCCAAGGGGCCATAGGGGGCCATCGCACAAATGTACTCTTAGATACGGGAGCTGCTGTAAGTGTAACGAATATCAAACTTCAAAAGGATCCTAATGGGAGACAAATCT